>JAGFBZ010000961.1:1240000-2480000 GCA_018398805.1 Hirundichthys speculiger | reverse complement strand
ACGGTACCAGCAAAACAGCTACTACGTGTAGCCGCCTGTGCGGCTACACACTCTTCTGACAAAGCTCGATTGAGGTTGAGGCCCCCATAAGATAAACCTTTCGAGAAAGAAAGGGTTTACAATCACCTACCGACGGCGAAACAAATTCCACTACTCTGCTCCCGGAAATCTTGAAAAGAACGGTTGTAGCACACGTTTTAGAGGTAGACAAGACAAACGACATCTACATCTACAGATACAGATGTAGTTATATGGATATAAATACACATATTATGATGTATGAACACTGAAACTCCGCGCGTGAAGATAAGCTGTTCGTGTCAGTTTGCGTTGCTATGGTGATGCAGCGTTCAGCGGCCTGGAAGCAGGCTAGCCACTGGTAGCAACTATCCAGCTGCAGACCCGCAGGCTGTACAAGACACGCTCACACTCATTGAACGACTAAAGTTTTATTAAAATCCATTAAAAGGATAACTTCAATGAATGTTATTGAAACTGCGACTATAAGACCCGCCCCTCCACACGACGCCTACTTGTGTTGAACGCTACGGTGGCTGTGGAGGACAAAAGACCTCAGCAATTCTAAAAGAAGTTGAAAACATTCATTAGGAAAAAAAAAACAAAACAGTTTTTTTTAAATTCTAGCCTGTTTGAAGTATCAGCCAAATTACACAATATTATCAAGGTTATTTATTGCTTAAATAAGAAAAAATGTGTTCACATAGTTAACATAAAAAATAATTGAAATTGTGAATTTACAACAAGATTGGCAGATTGGAAAAAAATAGAGAGATCTTAGGAGGCACAGAGAAAACATTTAATTTCCCCTGTCAAGGTTAACTGAAAAAAATATAACTTAATTCTATGGTTAACATGACTCCAGACTATAATGACACATTCATTTAATTCCTTCTGATTTAAAATGAAAACTTTAAATGTCTCCTGAATCCCCAAAAATAGTAAATCAGCTTGCCTTTTATCATTAATCATATTTTAAGTGTAGCATACACTGACTTATGACAGCAAGTTGAAATTATTTGCTCAAAATGCCCAAAAAATATTTTTCTACACTGGGTTATATTGCCAGTTTAATCATGTATTTGACAAATTGAAAAACATCAAGTTGTTTAAAGTCATGTATTTCTGGATCAACTGGCTGAATTCCATGATAATCCATATGTGCTGAAGATCAAGTTGACATCAAGCAGAAATAGCCATCATGTTGGGAGCGATGGCCCTGCGATGGACTGGCGACCTGTCCAATATGTACTCCTGCCTTTCGCCCGGAGAGAGCTGGGATGGGCTCCAGCAGTTCCCTGTGACCCAGCATAGAATTAAGGGGGTATAGATAATGGATGGATGGATGGATGTATGGATAGGTGGATGTTGGGAGCGACAGCAATATTGTCGGGGCGTGTCATGTAATGTGCGTGTCCTATAGTGGGCGTGTCCTGCGCGGTCTGAGGATTTGCCCTTCGTTTTTCCTCTTCTTTATTGAAACTATTGTGCAAAGAAGTATATAAAATAAAACAAGAACATAATATAGGTAGTAAAAGACAATATTAATTTTGAATCTCAAGTTTTAAAAGAAAAAAACACATTTAATTCCTGTGGGATTGCTACAAGAGTGGACGCAAAGCAAAATACTGCTCGATTTCTTCTAAAATATATAGAAAAAAATCTGTCAAGCAAGCATAGAGAAAGTTCCAGATTCAACTGAAATTTTCAGAAATATTGCAAAAAAATGCACAAACAAAAAAGCCACCAGAATGATTTGGTAAATGAGCAAAGCTAATATAAATGCACAATGGTTTCAGGAACAGATTGTACAGTTTGTGCCTGGATGGGACATTTTGAGATATTTTTTGTTAAGTAGAACCTATGAATTAATGTATATGAGACTTCATAAACATGCTAAAGGCAACAAAGGAGATTACTAATCTTTTGTAATGAAAATCATTACAAAATTTGTAAACACATTTTAAAATAGAAATAGTGAGACTGTAAAAGAGTATTACATTTCTTTGAAGTCCCAGTTTTTTCTTTTCCAATGCTTCTAACACTGTGGGAACCTACAGGAGCTGCCAACATGGCATCATCCACACACCAGAAAAATAAGCTTCATACTGACTCTTCAGAAAATCTATGACTGATATCACATGGGACTTGACCACTTATTTTTTTATATATCCTTTTGACCTAGCACACTCTTGTTCTTTTTCAGTTCTATTGCAGTAAGCAGAAAACGTAAAAAGCACTTTGCCGCCATCCAGTGTTAAAGTGTTGACCTGGATTAACTACTCCTCTTGAACAGAGTAACACAAGAAGGAAAATATCAGACTTACTGTACATGCATTCTCTGTGGATTTTATTCTCAGTTTCACTTTATTTAAGATACATAAAGAGATTGTTACTCCAGTTTTAATTTTACAGATTTGATTGGTTGTTGTTAATGTAATAGTTTAAAATATTTATCATCTCTCTGTTTAATATTTATCTTTCATAACTAATGAAATTATAACATATTCTATGAGTTATTCTCCTTGGCTGTTATCACATGTAAGGAGTTTATTTATTAAGTGCATTGTTTTATTTAGCCTGTTCTGTCCTAATCCTCAGTCTTCTAGTATTCTCCAACTGTGTGCACAGTTTCCTGTATTGCAGAAAGGTGCAGTGCTGTGCTGTGCTTCCAGTTTTGCAACTGTGCTGCTACTCCGGTATGACATGTTTTTTGATCACTCCTTTTGCTTTTGATTTAAGAAATGTCAAAGAAATGTGAGTAACCTTCTCCAGTTTCACAGCTTGTTTATCTGCTAGTCCCTTACTTTTTATCCCTCTGTCTGCTGTTGTATTCATAGACAGTGCTATCAAGTTCCTATTCTACAATCTTTCCAAAATCTCACATATTCCATTAACAATCGTATGCTCTCTCTGTTGCCAAATTAGATGACTGTCATGACAGATACACTGAATTTAAATCTGAGTAAAGAACTGCAAAACCTATCAATTTGCAGTAAAAACTGACACAATTGTTGATATTAACATTTGTTGATGTCCCTTTTTTCCAGACTCCCAAGACATGTATCCAAATATACTAAATCTGTTGAGTTTTAAAAGGATCTAGATTAATAACACCTTAAACAACTGTGCGATGTCTATAGTGGTCAGATGAAAAGTATCTTGTTTAACCATGAAATTGATCTTGATCACGTTCTTGTTCCTGTGTGGCTTTTGCAGGCACTTTGGTTTCCTCCCTTACATTTGAAAATATGTATTAGGTTAGGTTGACTGGAGATTGTGTTGGCCTCATGATGGTCTGGCCTGTAGTGGTCTGGCAACCCCGCTTCTTGTTTGATGTCAGTCACCTTAAATGTTAAAGGGCAGGTCACCTACATGCATCTTAGGTAAAAAAAAAAAAAAAAAAAGTCAACAGAACAGATTTCAGGCTTTCTATGTCACAAGAAAAGACATCGCAGTACTATTTTAGTTCATTTTTATTAAAACATGTTTTCTATTTATAATATATGACAAATATTCTGACTAATCTCCTTAGTATTCATAATCAAATGAATAAACGGTTACCCAGGACAACTTTATCAAGAGTTACACCTAATTCAAAAAGAAAACAAAGAAAACACGGTCGGTGCATAAAAAATACGTTTTTTGGTGTTGCACATAAAAATCGTGATGTACACAAGTTTTTGTTCCTGACGTATGTGGCTGCCATTACAATGCTATATGATGGTCAACGGACCTTTCAGTGACCATTGCAAGCTGTATCCCCAATACCAGGCATGTACCTACAAGAAAACAAAAATGCACTGATTAATTCAGACTATGTTGAGCAGTGGTCAGGCTCCCACGTTATATGCAAGATATTTTATTGATATTAATATGTTGTATAGATCAATTCACAATCATAAGGTTTGACTTATTACAAGCAAGCATAACATTTGCTATTTATGGAACATAAAGTGTGATATTTACAGTACAGAGCTGCAGCAGACTGATAGAGCAATGGTGTTGTCAGGTACTTGCAGCAAAGATTCTTTCAAGGTTTAGTGCAACTCTTGGCATGGGAACAAGAATCATGTCTCTTTTGGCACATTCATCTATAGTTCTAACAGGGAGCGAAACTTGATTAAACACAATACGTAAACAACATCTAGAATTTTAGTTTGTGTGTCTATGTGTGCTGTGTATCCTTCCCTTAGGAATGCCCAGCATATGTTCATCCCCTCTACTGTCTGATTATACCACGAGGGACATAGTTTTACAAAAGGAGTGGAAGACAACAGTGGAAATCTCCATAACGTGGAAGTGCATCAGTAGTCATAAGCTGCAAGAAAGAAACAGAAAAGCAGTTATCCACATCTGCTTTTTGGCCCGAGCTCATGAAGAAGGGGAGCATGCGATCCACTTCATAAAAAGAGGTGAAATCCAGGCATGGAGTTTCATGCAGACATGCGGTCACACCAAAGTGGTCTTACTTTCTACTGTGAGGATGCATGTACTTGCTGCTGTGCCTCTGCTGTTCACAGCCTTGCACATGTACTCTCCCTCATCCTCTGGGAAGGTCTCCGGCAGGTACAGGCAGTAAGTCTCTCCTCTTTCTATATACTGATAGTCCTCACAGTCCTGGAGCATCTCTCCCTCGAACCACCACGTCACCTCTGGCTTCGGCTCCCCTGTGATCTTAACGGTGAACCGAACGGGCTCAGAATCCACCACTGACTGATTTTTGAGAGGCTTTTTAAACCATGGAGCCCCTGACCTGGCATGATCTTCTTCATCTTCATAAGCTGCGGAGCCATTGACAATGCTCCCCTCGTCCTCCCCCTCATCCTCTTTCTTCTACAAACAAATAAAACAAACAGAAATTCTCAGGTTCAAAGCAACATCAAAACAAACACTTGCCATGCATTACAATGATCATTATATTCTATGAAGTCATAAATCTGAGGGATTTACCTTCTGGAGGGCAGCATCTATCTCCTGCTGCTCAAACTGCATTCTTTGCAGCTTCTGCTCCTCTATCCTTCTCCGTTCTTCCTCCTCTCTGGCTTTGGCCATTTGTTCAAAACGGGCTCGCATGTCCACCTTGTGTTTGAAGGGTGACTCCTCAGCCCTTACTGGAGTTGTTTCTCCTTCCTCACCCTCCTCTTCCTGAAATACACAGTAATGTATCACTGAGATAATTGTCCATCATAATTAATTTTTTTAATGATAAAATTTGTAATTTGGCCCATTGGGTAATTTATGTAAAAGGACAGCATTCTCAGCATTACCCAAACAAGGTGCATCATATTACAAGCCACAATCACACCTCACTCACACAGCATCTTTGAGCTCTTTCTAATAACTCCTCCCCCAGTCCTGAGTCACAGCCGCCAGTATTGTTGAACATAACTGCATATTGTTTAAAGATTCTTACCAGCTGGACTCGCTCAGCTTCTCTCTGTTTAATTTCATCATCAACGGCCTTCCTCCTTTCTCTTTCCATCTCAATTTTCTTCTGAATCTCCTCCTCAGTCAGCTCCTTGATCTTCTCAAATTTGGACTTGAGATTTTTGGCCTGAATGGAGCCAGTTCTCTTTAGCTTTGTTAGCTCCTCATATTCTTTGCTAACAACATCAGAGCTTTCGTTTACTTCATCCTGTGAAACATAACAAAAATTAATAAATAAATGAAGATGCAAATTGTTTGCCCTTTTAAAACAAAATATATCTCAGCTAAAACCAGCTGGGTTCCTGCTCTTCCATGATAGTAGAGAAAGTCAGTCCAAAGACAATACCTCAGTAGTTAATAGATTGTGGAAAAAAAAAATAGTAAAAATTATAATGTCCTAAATATGGCGTGTATTTGGTATAAGTGACTGAAAAAATGTACTCTACCGAAAAACGAAATAATACATGTTTTAGAATTTAAAGACTGACCTCGCCCATCTCTTGTCTGAGTTGTTCAAATTCCTGCTTCTCCTGCTCCAGTTTCTTTTTGCGCTCCTCTGCTTTGCGTCTCCTCTCAGCTTCCTCCTTCTCTTTTAGGAGCTCCTCAAAGTTGATCTCCAGTCTTCTTGGGTGCAGAGCTTCCTGAGACTCACTCTTCACCAGTCCTTCATCATCATCATCTAACGCCTATCCACATAAAAACCCACAAAGACAGACATCACAGTTGAGGGAGTGACCTCAATAACTGCGTATGCAAGTATGATACCTATGTTTTATAACGATCTAAGTAGGTCTCGTTCAAACAAGTAAACATGTAACATACAGCATAACCAATATTAAATAGTGTTTTAAAACCAGCAAACAACCAAGCAGGGACTGTGTTATTGTGCATTTAAAGCCAACATGCAAACAAAAATGACGCATAAAAAAAGACAAAGAAAAAAAATAATTGTTTGTGGACTTTTGCACTCTTGTTCTTATATGTAGTAAATTCCCATTAATACTCTGCATCTGTGTTTTTCTTTCAGACAGATATTGTACATTTGAAACTGAAAATGTCTTACTGTTTCATCTCCATATGCAGAGTTTTCCTGATCCAGACCAGGGCTCTTAAAGAAATATTTTGAACAGGAGAACAACAGTGCACATGTACTCTTTGAGCCCATTAGAAATATATGCTTTGCATTTAAAAAAAAAAGACAGATTTGATTACAAGTCATCTAAATATTGATGTCTGTTATTATTAATATATATTTATTATCATCAAGGAAACATTTATGGAGATTAAACTTCAAATAAACTTGCAAACTCTATGTATTAGTGTTTGTGCACTCTTTTGAGCAAAAATGATTTTCTTTTTGAATGTTTTTGAAAATCATATCATCACGTCAAAGTTTCTCCCTGTTATCAAACAAAGCCGAACAGCAGCAAATTCGCTTCAGCTGGTTAGAAATACAGGCACTCTGCATCTTTTCACAGTCACGTAGACTCACCATGCTCTTTCGGGCCTCAGCGAAGAGCTTCTTTTCCTCCTCCAGTCTCCTCTTGGCCTCCTCCTCTTTCTTCCTCTGTTCCTCCTCTCGCCTCTGTCGTTCCAGATCCTCAAAGCTGACGCATATCTTCCCAGGTTTGCTGCCCTCCAGGTTCACCAAAGCCATCAGTGCTTCATCATCCTCATCTACAAGCTAAGCAGATGTAGAAAACGAATGAACTATTTTAGTACTTGTGTGTGTATGTTTTTCATATCACTGCACTTTTCCTGCTCTTGTGGTTGTCTGACTGTTTCCCACCTGTGTTTCATTGTACTTTATCCAGTGAATTTTCCAAATCTAACTCCATGCAATAGTACTACAGCATCTTACACAAATGATTGTGACAAAGGTACCAACTCTCTCACTTAACTCTCTGCTCAAGGCACACTGGTCAAACAGTGTAAAGCTATTCCTTCAAGGAAATATTTGATATACTGTAAAAATCACAATGTCAATAGGGGAAACCAAAGTACCACGAAAATGGTATCCACTGGCGGCAGCACTGGTCGAAACCGGTCATTACACAACATTTGAGAGTTTTTTTCGTGTCATGTAAACTTCTGGTTTTGAAGCGACTATGCGAACTCCCACTGACTCGGAAGGCGACGATTTAACGTGAGGGTAAGGACAAAATGGATAAGAATATCGACAACTGAACCTAACATAACATTACTGGCTATGTTCCCATCAATTCAGCAGGGAAAAGATCAACACTGACTGTGAGACGAGTGGTGATCCTGCCTACTTCTAATAACTGGAGGAAGCCATAGGAGAGAAAGGAGTGTGTGTCTGCAAAGTCCTGGATGAATGTGAGTCCTGCCCCCTTACACGTAATATTCTCTGGTAGTTGGGTTTCCCCTGTCACACTCAATCTTTTAGCCGACTGAGAGTTTTCAAAGTTTAATGGAAGGACTATTAACCATGCTCTTCCTGGCTTCAGCAAAGGCTCTTCTCTCCTCCTCCATTCGTCTCTTGTAGTCCTCCTCTGCTTTCTTGCGCTCTTCTTCTACCCTTTGCCTTTCTACCTCTTCGAAACTCATTCTCAGTTTTCCAGGACGGAATTCCTCCTTGTCTTCCTGAACTGACTGGCTGCTGTCCTCATCTTCTCCCTGATAAGACATAAAGGTGTTAATAATTTTACTGATTAAGTCAGTTCAACAACACAACAAATGTACACTTTAAGTTTATAAGATGCAAGTGGAAACCAAAGACAGCTTTTCAGCAGCAGGTTGTGTCAGTTTATTGCAAAAACTAAATGATGGAAAATGTTACTTTATTTTTTAAATAAATAATAATGTGTTTTTTCTTACCAGTCCCAACCTGGCCTCCTCAAAAGCTTTCTTCTCCTCCAACAGGCGTTGTTTGGCTTCTTCCTCAGCCTGCTTCTTCCTCTGCTCCTGCCTTTCCTTCTCCAACTCCTCAAAAGTCAGTTTCAGCTTTCCAGGAGTAACTGGAACCTTGTCTGAGGGCTTCTCCTCTTCATCCTAATTTAAATCAACATGAGAATCCAAAAGACACGTGAATTTGTATCCATCAGCATGACGGGCCTTTAAAAAAAGAAAAAAAACTCAAGTGTGAATGGGAATTTCTCTGTGAACTGACCTGTTGAACAACTGAGCGTCGTTTGGCCTCCTTAAAGGAGCGCCTGTTTTCATCGTATCGCCTCTTCTTCTCCTCCTCTGCTTTTTTCTGGAGTTCTTCCTCTCGGTTCTTCTCCATGTCCTCAAAGTTCATCTTGATTTTGCCTGGATGCCGGGATAGCTTTGCTGGAACCACACGTACCAGGATTGTGTCATCTCCTTCCTAAAAATAAGGAATACCCAAACTATGATAACGTCACAGAGGTTTTTTTTTTTTAATGCTGAAATATAGAGCAGATTGGCAAGTCATATTCAAGGGTTTATGTAGACTGCTTAGCACACTATTCAGTGGTTGAGGTAAAAATCAATTCAGGTCATTCAGCAAGCAAATCTAGATCCAATCTGGGAGCCAGATAATGTCTGTGAGTGATGCATAAGTCTGCAAGGCTATTGTCACCGTTTGCAGTGGGTCAGAGTATACGTGTCACTGTAAGATATCAGAGTCTAATTCAGTCACAGGAGGGGAGTCTACAGCTAATTTTGTCTCTGGGAGGTGTGGGAAACAGTTGGCAGTCATGTGCTGTCTACACCTGGCAGCTCTGTTCTAGTTGTTTCTAGATCACCCTCTCAGTGTTTCACAGGATCATTTTAATGATCAGATCAAAAGCATTAACCTGTTTAATGGACAACAAGACTCAAGGAAGAGGAAAAAGTAAAAACCTGGTGTGCGACCCACTGTGCAACAGCAAGTGTCATGTAAATACTTAAAGTAATTAAGTAAAACTTCACAAAATCTGACAATTTTACAAGCACTTGCTACAATTTTCAAATCATCAGTTGGACTTTTCATTCATATCTTAATTTGTTTTGTTTGTAGATGGGATGGAACTTGTTACCCTGGTGATGTCAAACATGCTTTCTTGTGTGTGATTGTTGTTTTTAAAGGGTTTACAATTGCAAAACACCAGTTGGAACATAGACTAAGTGCTAAAATCAAATAGAAATATTTAAAGAATATTTGGACACACAAACTTGAGTCTTATCAATGAAAGTAGGAAAGTAAATCCAAACTTAAAACAACACATTAAATCATCTCAGAAGTTGCATCATCAGTTTCAGAGCTCCTGGGTTTGCAATCCTGGTGGTAAAATAATGAGTCTAAAATGCAACAGTCAAGCTTTAACATAAATAATGTATTATTCTCTAAAACTGTCTAATGTCACAAATCATTACTTTCGCAGTTCTGTTCAATTTAATTTAGTCTTCTTGTATAACATCCATTCACAAAAGTCATCTCAGGGTACAAGCAAAGAGAGAAAGCAAACAAGTTCTATAAAGTCCAATTAAATTGCAGTCTAATTAAATGCAAATGAAAATCACTTACATCCAATTAACGATAATGTTAAGCAGAATTGTGGCACAGACGCCAAAAGTAATTGGTAATTGCCTGTAATTGTCCACTCTGTATTGACTGGAAATATTCCTTGTTATTTGTGTAGTTTTAGTTTCTATACATGTGACACAGTAACATGTAATGGAAGTGACCTATTTCCTCTCAGCTCCCAGACTGGCCATGTCAACAATGCCACTGTTGATTTCAGACCTATATCCAGCCTGTGCCAACTGTTCCCACCTCAAAAGCCACTTAAAATAACTCGTCCGAGTGGCAGCTGAGGATTACCTTAATCATCGCAGACAAAGGTGCACCATGCAAACCATAAAGGCAACACTGGACCATCCAAACAAGGCTGCCCTGTTTCCCAATAACACCACTCCTTGCAAGCTGTTCATCACAGGTTCACTGACCTCTGCAGCTTTCTGAGCCAGTTCTTTCTTGATTTTTGCTTTCTCTAGCTTGTCTTGGGCCTCCCTCTTCTTCCTTTCTTCTTCCATCTTTTTCCTTTCCTCTTCTTGTCTTTGCTTCTCCATTTCTGCAAACTTCCCCTTCACACTACCTGAGAATTTCACAAGGCAAGACACAAGCGTTTAGCATCCTCTTAACTCCACAGATCTCATCTTTTTCACTTGATTGCATACCTCTGTGTGCCTTACCTGTGATTTTGGGAACGTAGGACTTTTCCACCTTTGCTGGCTTCACGTCCTCTTCCTCATCACTGGATGCGAGTAGTTCCTTTATCTACGGCAGATCAGATGGAGATTGTGGTGAGGTTATGGTTTAGCTGGGATCATCTCCTCTGCCACTCAGGAGCCATGCTGGTCCCAGCAAGAACAAGGCCCTAATCCCCGCTAATAACAGGGTCATGTGGCCTGCAGGTGGGCTTCTGATTGGCCCACGGTGTTGCTGCAACAGACAGGGGATGAGAGCAGGTGTCCAAGCCTGGTCAGCTATGGGAGGACAGTACACAGGAAGGTTGTTGTGTCTCAGTATCACTGATACTGTAATCCACTCACCCACTCAATGCATTTATTTCACCATAGGAAAGCTCAAAGAAAAGCTGTTTAGCCCTGAATTCTTGATCTGTAACTTTCACTTACAAATTAATAGTATTATTTCTTAATGAAGATGTAACTAAATAATAAAATCAGAGATCTTATTTATAATAAAACAAGATGATTAGGTTATTGATTATTATGGTATTTATGGCTGAAACTGACAGATATGTTGTCATAATTAGCTAACCTGTTTGTTTTTTTTATCAGTCAGAGAACGTATTTTACATGCGATTTCTATATGTATCATGTATGCACAATTACAAGGGAATTTATTATTAGCATTAATATGATTAGTCTCATGATGATTTTCAACTTTGACCGAGTTAAACTGATAAAAACTTCCTAAATTCAGGTGAAATGGGTCAAAAGGTGACATAAAATGAAATGTAATACTGATGCTGGAATGTAATGCTGACAACTCAAAGACATAAAATGCCTATGTCAATTATGTATAGAGTTGTGCATAATTAACATCCATGCAAAAAATCTAATGCAGAAGGGCTCAAATGCACTGCCAAAGATAGAATAGAAATTCAAAGTGAAACCACTACAACATCACTCGACTCCTGTTTAGCAATATTTAAAAAGAAATTGTTAACTGTGTTAAAGCAGCACAAAGGAACTTTTGAAATTTTAGCTGACCAGGTCTCCCAGTAAGTATTGGGGTTAAATCATTTTTACAACACTGTCCAAGATTTGTTGGCCACTCTATAGACATGTCTTCCATCACCATTTAGTTTCTTAGTCACCTCTGCTATGATGTATCTTAGTGAGCTACATTTTTTTTTTCACCAATAACAGGAATGGGGCACTGCAACAGCAAGACAAAGCTTCCTGAAAGTAAAAATAAAACTGAAACTTTAGTTGTAACATGAAACAGTATCTTATGCTGGTTTAAAACTGCACTGCATGTTCTAAAAAAGGGATATAGACATATTTTGCATCTGAACTTAAAGGGTTAAGAATGAGCCTGTTGGACCTTTTTTGGTTGAATATGGACAGATAAACAGTAGAATGAAAAGAAGTCTGCAACTTTCAAGAGCGCCAGTGATCTTTATGCAGGGCAACTGTCCATCACACGCATCCAAGTAACAAGTAACATGGCCAAGTAGCAAAGGTCTTAAAGATGAAACAACAAAGACATTCCACACCTGCATTTAAATGTGATGTAGAACCTGAGAGCTCTGTTCTAACAAGCTTAACATTGAAAGAATATGCCTCTTTAAAATTAATTTACCTAACGATTGTGCACACAATGAGGTGTCCAGCAGATTCAATGTGTGTTTGACATCTGATTATTAACCTGATTGTTTTAGCACAAGAATAAACTCATGTCTGTGTGACCAAGATCAAGCATGTTGGCTGTATGGGTAAGGCGGTGGTTCAGTTACTTAATCCATGCATTTCTCCAAAACGTGTGGATAAATCATTCATTTTAGTGCACAATAATTAATTTGATATTTTCCATCTTCAAAATAATAAATAAATAGACTAAATAAAAGTTATTAACTGTTGGTTAAATTAAGCACAATGTGACTGATATAGTGCATTGTATGACTGGGTTTTCACTCAAGTTGTCAGCTTTGTCACCTCCATCAAGCCTCATCATGCCATGCAGATCACAGTCGGAGATTAGTGGGGTTATCTATCTTTGACCTCCTGCTTCCTGCGATTCCGTTCTCTCTCCTTGATGAATTGCTCCTTCCTTCTTCTGCTGCTCATCCTTGTTTCTCTGCCGGCTGCGCTCCTCCCTGGCCTTCTGCATAGCCTCAAACTTGCTTGTCACATCCCCTTTTTCTGTGGTCAGCTTCGGTACGTAGCTTCTGGCCACCGGCTTGGACCTTGAGGAGTTTCTGTGGTTTAACAGTGACAAGAATGTTCAGAAAAGCTATATGGTCCACGTTTTTTTTTTATGGAGTATAATGACATCATCGCTCACCTCTTTCTTACGTGCCAAATCCGAAATATCCTGGAAGTCACTTGATTCAGTTGGTGGATCCTCCTGCTTCTTCTTTTTCTGTGCAACACCCTTATCAGCCTGTGATATATCATTTTTCTCGCTTTCGGTGCCGTTTTCTTTATGCTCCACACCGTTCATGGGTCGACTTTCAGCATCATCACTTGTTGTATCACTCGTTTGGCAAGATCTTTTAACGTCTGTCTTCTCACTTTTCATCTCTGCATTGCTGAACGCCACATCATCTTCCTCATGTGTCATATCATGGTCTTTGTTTTCTTCACTGCTCTCATTGTGTTCATTTTGGACATCTTCCATGTCATGGGCATCAATGGTCTCAACCTGCGCCACCTCGGTCATGTTTGGGCCTCAATGGCAAGTCGATAGGCAGGTTCTGTTATATTTCTACCTACAAAACAAAGAAATTGTGGTTCATATGACTTCTTAACACATGGGTAATTGATAGACAATTTATTTTAATGTATAATCAACGTTAAAGAAGCAATGGCCAGCTAAGTTATGTGAGCAATAACTTTACTAATTTACTGATGTCAGAAAAATTAGGATTTTTCAGATGAATGAATAAATGGCCAAATAAGCTAACACTGTGTTTCTGTGCTTGTGCTGGCATTTTATCCTTGTTCATTCGACAAATAAACCCTGTAACAATCAATATAAGTTAAGACTCTTTTTACTAATCTCTGAGCAACTTATTGATTAAATTCCTTATTTTAAAGTATTTAAGTAATGTGTTTTATCTTCCTGAACAGTCTCAGGGCTTTTTTTTTTTCATTTTAGCCAAATAAACAGTACTAATTTACAACTCTGCCCACTTTTCTTAATTACTTTTTGATCTGTCTCTTGACAGCAAATTTGAAATCTAAAAAGATCTGTTCTACTCCTCAGTGTGTTGAGGAAAAAAAGCGCAATGGAAGCCTGCTGACCCCTATTTATAGCCCACTTCTTGGTCCAGAACATGTGATCATGGCTATTTCTGATGAGTGATATGCGAGTGGACAGAGATCAAATTGGCACCCGCATGTCGACCCACAGACCCTTGACAAAATGACCAGTCTGAGAGCGAGACAACTGGGTGAATGGCAGCTGGACCGTTAGTCATCCCACACTAAAACTGTTGTTCCTAATCAGCACCCACAAATGCCTTTTCCATTCAGATATAACAATCACATATTCTACTCATCAGTTGCTCTGCTACTTTAATGTGTAACTGACAGCCAAGCTAAAGCGTGATCATTGTAGGCTTCATGAGTGAGGTCACTTGCAAGCCTATTGCATTTATTAAACCTTCTTGGTAGTTTTACGTCGCAGTGGTAAATAAATTACATTTGCACTTGAAATCAAATTCAGATATGGAAGTCAGATATGTAAGCCTGATTTTATCAAATATTCATTGAGCTTATAGCTAATTCAATTATCCAGTGATTTAATGATGAGCGTAGGCCTCCTTGCTCATTCGTGTTACATTATCATCTCAGTCCTGATAAAGCAGAGTTGATTGTCAGGAGACACTGCTGACAAATATTGGATCATCTGCTGTCATCTTCCAATTTTCCTCCAATAAAACAATCTTCCAACCTATAATTTGACTGGGGTAAATTCTACTGAAGGGGGGGGAAAATACTTTCTAGCTGGTGTCCTATTTTTATACACAGCTGCCACAAGAAATGATGACACTGAGTGAAAAGTTAATGAGATTTGGGCACACACGTGGCAATAATACATATACATGTTAAATAGATCAATGGTTCTGTATGTTAAAGCATGTGTGAAAATGTGGCAATGTGTTCAATAGTCAGTTAATTAACAGCAACACACCAAGAGGACTTTTCAAAACGTGATGAATGGATAAACCTGAAAAAAAAAAGGAAAAACAAACTCCTTGATGGGCTACTGGATGCTTTAAGTAGCTAATTTTACTATTCAATTATATATAAACAATTTGATGGTTTTTCAGCGCTGGTGATAAGAAACCATTTTTTTTTCAAGAAAAAAAAAAAGATTTTACCTCTTCACTGCGCTGTCTTCCTCACGTTTTGATTTTTTTTTTCTTAATCCTTTGGTTAGAAAAAAAAAATTCAATGAACTTTAATTCAGGCAACCAAAGTAGACAATCCGTGATGTGAAGCCACTTGCTGCAGCAACTCGACTGGCTCCTTGTTGCGCGTCGGTGAACCCTTCCCATAAAAGTACCGTTACTTTCTACCGGACACTGCATTCCGCGCGCGCCAGCCGCAGGTTCAGCTGTTGCCGCGCGTGCGTTTCAGCGCATGCGCCGGCATAACGCAGGCTCGTGGTGCTCATTTGTCACAGTTTCAAAAATAATAGACTGGTTGGAAGAAAGAAAAAACAGAAGATTTAGGAAGTGGATTGGTGGTTGGTCTGATATCAGTGAGTAGAAAGGCTTACCTTGCACTGGGAAATTTCCATTAAAAGTATTTTTATTTAGCTGTTTGCACTGAGGCATAGTTTTGTGCAGTTTCAGATGCCCTTCACAACCATCTGATCATCAGTGTTGCATTTGGTTTGCACACTTAAAAGCATTTAGCATGGGTTATTGCACTGAGGCAGTACTGGACACTAGTTTTGTGCCCTTACAGTTTGGCATGCGTTTGCAGGCATCAGGCTCGTTGCTCATTTGTCACAGTTTCAAAAAATAATAGATGGTTGGAAGAAAGAAAAAAACAGAAGATTAGGAAGTGGATTGGTGGTTGGTCTGATATCAGTGAGTAGAAAGGCTTACCTTGCACTGGGAAATTTCCATTAAAAGTATTTTTATTTAGCTGTTTGCACTGAGGCAGTAGTTTTGTGCAGTTTACAAGATGCCCTTCACAAATCTTTTCCATTATCATGCATTTGTCATGCATTTTTGTGTGGTCAATAGAAACGTAGCATGGAGCATTACCTGAGGCATTGTCATTTTCCAGGGATACTAACACTGGACTGGTCGAACTGTCTGGTGAAGCAGAAACTAGACACCCTTTTGGCCTTGTCTGCATGGTTGGGCCGCAATCTAAAAGCAGACCAAGATTATTGTTATCTGCTTGTTGGCCTAACAGAACCAAGATTCCTGCCTTATCAGCTAAGAGGGACACCACCTTGCCCTTTGTTATTTCATCATAGCCTATATATTGTTGTCATACTGGAATGCAGTAATGGTTTAAACTGACATTGCAGTGCTTGACCACACAAAACCAAGTTTGCAGTATGATGCGTCTATTTCACTATGTTGCTGATCCTTATTGTTTAAATGAAAATGACAAAATGCCTCCCTCAGTTTACACGTAAATAGAAACTGTGCTGCTGAAACATTAGTCTGCTCTAATGGCTCCTTGTGCAGCTGCTGACTCACTGACCAATCTGGCTTCTGGCAGGAGATACAGGAAGTACAGTCCCCTCTGAAGTATTCCAGGAATGTTATGGACACCTTTGAGAAGTGACGCAAAAAAGCCTTTGTGATCTTGCTCCAGTCATACAATTAGTGTGAACTTCTTTGTCTGCTTGACTATTTCATGTGTGTAATGTGTTTGAATATGACGATGATGAAGGTAAATATCACAGTACAGTGAAGCAGCAAAGCAACAAGATGTCACTTTATCCAGTCAGAAGTGCTGAGGTTTTTGGGAAACCCCCTGACACAAGGCCCAAGGCTCTGGCTAATACTGTACTCAGATGTGCAACACGAGAGTTGCAGTGTCATTGGAAAAGAAAGATAGTTTAAAAAAAAAATGAGAGTAGATTTGATAAAAGAGCATGAAAACCTTTTGAGAGTCCATGCACAAGTAATTCAGGTACAGATAATTATTTGAAAGTACACACCACTAAACACAAAAAAGGACGTTAGGCTATGCATAAACCAGCCAGCAAAGTTCATTGTAACCCAAAGTGTTTCATCAAAGCAATTATGAAGCTTATATTTGTCTGCACTTTGTGAATAAAGTACATTTTTACATCAAGTGATATCAAGATGATAAAAGTGCAGCCTTTTTGGTGTTTTTTCCACTTCATTCATTGAGTTAGGATCTAATTTGTGAACTCTCAAGTCTCTGCTCCTCTCTGTCTGAGTTCTGCAGGGCATCAGTGACAATAAGGGCAGTGCTCTAAATAGCACCACAGCTGTGGCAACTAATCAACACAGGAAGGACAGCGAACCAGAATCAAACTGGGCCTTTTAGCCTCAGCTGCTGCAGCACAACCATTAACCCCCCTCTGAATTTATTTGTGGTGGTACAGCCCTTGCCCCCTGCTAAAACTTCGGTCAACTGGCTAAGCGGGTCAAACCTGTGCCATGTGCTGGTGGAGAAACACAGGAACCTATATCCTTTAATGCAGCATAAACTGCATTAAAGTTGAAGTTCTTATATGCCAATCGTGTCAAATTGTTAACAAATTATTAATGATTTCAGGTGCCTTTCTCCCATTAACTCAACATATGAAAATCATAGATTCAATCTTCTATATCTCCACTCAGCCTGTACTACTGCACCAGCTATTAAAGAGTAATCACATCCCATCACACCGTAACACCCTGTAAAGCCACTGTGACTCTGTCTTATTAATGGGTAATGTGCGGTATATTCTCTTGGGGATCGATTGTATCTGTCATAACATATTATTCCATGTCTCTACACTGGCAATGGTGCTGTAAGATTAAACCTTTTTAGCATATTGAACAAGAGCAGATCATCATTACTGATGTGTCAAACTGGACAAACCTAAAAACTATTAGTTGCAACTTCTACATTGCAAAAAAGAAAAAAAAGAAAAAGAATATTTGTGGTCTGAGTGATTGATTTTGTAAATTCCAAGCAACAAAATTATCTACATATTGAGGTATTGGAATCTATTTGTATGATTTGTCTGTGTGAGTTTAAGGCTTCTCTCCTGAACAACGTAAATAGAAGCACGTTAATTTCCCAGTTGTGACTGCTGAATGCTCAGCTGTCATGAGAAGAAACAGTCAGGTCTGCCACTGAACAGCTGTTGCCTGTAGACAGAGCAGGGAAAAGTCTGACCAATCTGGGTTTACAGACCACACAGAAAATCTTCTTGGCTGAGAAACCCTTATTTCAGAAAAGAGCTCTTGCTGGTTTCAGATTACTATAGGTAATTAATATTAGTGTTGTATACAAAATTTTAAACTAATACACCTTTATCCTTCAGAAATGAATGTCACTGCCACTGTGAAAACATCACATTAATTCTCCAGTGGCTTGTTTACAGCCCTGTAAGATGTGGTTAGCAGTGGTCATATTGTCTTATAAATTCATATACAGCAACAAAGACTTTGTTACATACTCAAATATTTGACATACATTTTTAATAGAATAAGAAATAATTGCTAAAATTGATTGAAAGCCAACGCAGGTCAAATTTATTGATATAGAACCATTCCACAAGATCATTCAAAGTGCATTACATAAAACAATGTACCCAATCAACATGTCAAAATGTTGTCAAAAAAAATCTAGAGGCAATTTTTTATTGTAATAGACGCTATACAAATAAAGTTCAACTGAATTGAATTGAATATATACAAAGGGGGAATGATTAAAAAGTAATACAGATTAATCAGTTAAACTTTCTTTGCTATAGAACTTATTAAGTAATCAAATGCAGCTGCAAACAGGAAAGTCTTATTTAAAAGAAGCAAGGCCTGCAACAGGTTGGCAGTTCTCTAGTTTATTCTGGTTATATGGTTAATAAAAACTTTTTTAGCTTCCTCTTTGAGCGTTAAACCAATTAGACCAATATGTTCAGTTTCTAGATGAATCTAAGTTCCTTCCTGTTATTTTCACTGTCGTCTTTATGATGCATTCGAACATCTCTCACTGCCCCCTAGTGAAAAATTACTTGTTACAAAATGCTTCTGAGACTGCAAAAAAGTATAACAACCAATATGATAAAGGGGATCATGGCAACTCATCAGAAATAGCTGGGATAATATAGAAAAAAAAACAATGCTTCTTACATTTAGTTTGAGTGTATTTATTTGACATTATGAACTGAAGATACTTAATATTGTTACCATCCTTTAATTTGTTAATGTAGATCTATTTTTGCATTTCAGGCTTGCAACACATTGCAAAACAAGTTGGGGTATTAAAGCTTTTACTGCTTTGAAATGTTCTTCCTTCTCACAACACTTGAAATAAGTTCTGGCATGAGTACACCAGCTTATGAAGCTTTTCAGTAGTTCTTTTGTCCCATTTCTCATGTCTTAAGGTATGCAACGATACTAAGTCATTGTTGCTGCATTTTTTGTTTCTAAATAATTCTCAGTAGATTCTCGACAGGGTACAGCTCAGGATTGCAGGCAAGCCAGTCACGTATCCAAACCCTCATGTTCTTGCTTTTGCATTGTCTTGTTGAATAAAGATTTTATGTCCCTGGAAAATATGTCTTCTTAAAGACAGCATATGTTACTCTAAAAATCTCAATTCACTTTTCTGCATCAATGCTGCCATCACAGAGGTTTAAATGACCTTAAGCAGGGGCATTAATCTAACAATATCATTACAGACCCTGGCTTTTGGACTTTTGCTGATGTTAATAATGATCTTTTTCATCTTCGGCCCTGGAGAACATGACCCATTCCTCCTAAAAAAATCTTGAATACTGATTCATATGTCTACAGTACATGTTTCCACTGTGTGATCGTTCACACAGTGGAAATGTGATACCGCTAATCCACACACATTGATGCCTCCTGGGATAAGGTTAACATAGGAATTCTTGTATAGAAAATGTTAAAGGCTACAGAAGCTCTATATTTACTTGAAAAAGGTTGAATAAAGTAATCACTTAGATCCCTGTGACCCTGCAGAGGACTAAACCAGTATGGACAATGGATGGATGGAAAATAATCTCTTGCCTATGTAGCTATATCAGCTATCAATGAGTGATGGTTCTTAATGAGGAATCGGATATTACAAATGTTCCAAATCATCTGTTGACATCACCTGCTCAAAAAACATCCTTATTTATTTATTTTCTTTAAATTAAATTAAATTAGATTACAGTAATAAATTCATTTATTTAAACAAATTATATACACAATCCTTTTCTTAGAAGGCTAATCCATCATCTTGTGACAGTTGACCAGCCAATAAAAATGAATTATATAATAGTATTCAATAATACTGTTTAAATTATAAATTATTTATAAATACACAGTTATAAATCCTTGATACACTGCTATGGCTCAGCCAGATGCCTTTCACTGAAAAGGCAAATTACAGGTTATTTAGTCGAAACAGAGAAATTGGATATCGCAACTTTAAATTTAATTTAATTTACATTTTGTGGTAGATATCACAACTTTACAATCAATTTTATGTATTACTAATATTGATGGCGCACTGCATCCTACAGTTTATAACAGAGTTTTCTACAGCAACAGTTAAAGATCTGAATTAGACAAGCGTGTTGAATGACACTGCATGAATAGAGAAACTATTGCTGGGGAGTAATTTGTGTTTAAAGACTAAGTAAAAACTGAATTAAACTCTCAGAGGGTTTGTACTTGTGCACTGTTGACCAACCATTGACTGTAAATGGTCCACTTGTACAACTTCCTGGTCCAGGAAATTCACACATTATCGCGATACACCGACTGCTATGCAGCTCAGCCGCGGGGGCCTGACGCTGGAATGCCAAACTACAAGTTATTTAGCCCAAACAGAAAAATTGGGGAAAGTCAGCCTGTTATTTCAAAAAATATCACAACTTTCTTCGTGACTCAGCGATGGCCCGAATCGTGAGGGCGACTCTTAACCCATGGTAAGTTTTATGAAGCCGTCGCCGTCTTTTGCATGGAGAGGCGGCTAATCCATCAGCAGCTTCTGACAGCTGAGCAGCCTACATAACCGAGCTAGTTAGCAGTTGTTGAGTTGAGTTAATCTTATTTAAACAGACGTCTCCTTTAGAGGATTGCGCTGCTGAATTGGTTGCATGTGACATCGGGCAATCTTACGGGAATAGCGGTGCTTTTTCTGGTTGTAGCGAGCAAGCTCATAGAAGCGGTTGTTTTGTTTGAGAGATGCACGGACGCTAGCTGATGCTGGTAACTAGCCTGCTAGCTAGCGAAGGTATGTCGTCGTTGCTTGGTGCAAAAGTGGCTAAACAAACAACAACAGGCACCTTGCTAGGTGTGCTAATGGAGATGTAATACGGACGGCTGAGGTTGATGCTGTCTTTAAATGTCTGCTTTTGTTCAGGATTTCTCACTTGAATACATAAGTATGTGCTCTTTATAATTGCTCGTCATATTTCTTAATGACTATTCTTTTGATACCTGTGATTAGATTAATGCTGACACATAGGGTGTGTTAAAGGTGTTTTGCAGCCAAGCAGTCTTAATAGCTTTACTGCAAGAAGTAATCTGACATGACAGTCTTTATCTTTCTGCATCTTCAGGGAATGAGACGAGATTGTTTATCTCGACATTTGCAGCTTTGGGCGCGTTGACTCTCCTGTTGGCACAGGATGGCGCAGGGAGGCTCTCAGCTCGATTATCACATCCTGCAGGACCTCAAGCAGCGTTTTCCAGAGATCCCAGAGGGGGTAGTGTCACAGTGCCTTCTGCAGGTGAACAAAATGCATATGCATTCCTCCCTATTCACAGAAAAGCTGAGTTTGTTTGTTTTTGTTGGTTTATTTTTTTGTGATGTTCACTTTTGTAGAAAGTTGTTTACTGCACCACAGTTGTCACATTCACAATTACATTCTATAGTATTTGGATAGCTTGTAGGTATATATTTCATAGGATAAGTGTACTTTAGTCACTTGACTAGCTCAGACTTGGGGCAAAAAGATAATATAAACATAAAAGTATGGAATATGAATTTGTATTACAATGTATTTCATCTCTCATTATTGAATTATGCTTCTTCAGAGTGAAAAATATAACCATCTCGTTAGTGCAAGCTAATATTGTTGTTATACCTTGTACATTGGAGATGAACTCTGGAAATCTGGTTTTTAAAGTATTCTGAAAAGATCAGAGGCTTTCACTGCTCTTTGACTCTCACTTAGAACAACAACAACCTGGATCTGTGCTGCCACCTGCTGGCTCAGGAGAGTAACAGATACCTGTATGGCGAGTTCCATCACAGTCCAGAGGAAGTGCGACTGAGCCGAAACCACATGCTTCACATTAGCCTGGGCTACCCAGGCTCGGAGGCAAGCAAAGCAAATGGAGCAGGAGTAGGGCGCTCTCTAGTGCACAGTACCAGTGACAGTCACATCGAACCCCAGCGGCCCACCTATCCCGAGCCGCTGTCAGCTCCTGCAACCATGGCCCCTTCCCCTGGATACAATCCTTTTTTTATGAACGATCAAAGCCGCTCAGCCAGCACGCCCACACCTCCACCCACAATGCAAGGCATGTCCCCCACGTACTCCCCTGTTCCACGTTATACTATGAATCCTATAACAGTTGATCTTTCACAAAGTATACCTAATATCCCACAAGCTTTGCAGATTCCTCCTGGACACTATGGTAACAGCACCAACACCACCCTTTACATTCGACCCTCACCCTCTCAGAGCCCACAGCCAGCACCCTGGTCCTCCTCAGGGGCACCTGTCTATCAGCATCAGCAGTCCCCCTACAGTACTCCCACATATGGCTCACCTTACAGCTCCCCACAGCATCAGGTTCAGCCGCAGCCTCAGCCACAACCTGGACACCAGCAGTATGTCTTCCTCCCTATTAGCTCCCCAACTCTTCCCAGCATGCCCTACCATCACCAGCAACAACCCCAGCAACAACCAGGTGTCTACAGGCCCTACCACACAAAAAACCCCCTTCCAAAACAAATAGAGATTACCCTTGAGGGACCACGACCTCGCAGCAACTCACCTGTGCACACCCAGCACCCCCAGGGAGCGCTTTATATGGCTACCAGTCCTTCACCCAGCTCCCCTTCTAGGGGCGTCACAATGAGTGGACCACCAGGACCGCCGGCATTCCACCCTGGGATGTATTTGCAGCATCAGGGCTCTGCAAGGCCTCGGCCTGCCTCTTCTCCTCAACCGGGCCAGTCAGCCTATACCTTCAAAATTAAAGTGTCCCCTGGAGGTCAGGCACAGAGACCACCGAGCTCACCTCCTGTTGCAGAAGCTGAGTCTCTTCTCAACATGGTAGACCAAGGGGAGCACAATGCAGCCCCTGCACCCATCCTGCCCATCTCTGCTCTGCCAGGGAACAGTGCCAGTCAGTTTCAGCAAATGCCCCGACGTTCAAGCTCAGGCTCTGACGACTATGCTTACACACAGGGTAAGGGATTTTAATTTTTCTCCATGTATTGCACCTGCAGGTGTGTGATTGTGATCCTTGTTTTGGAGTTGGCACTGGGTGGATGTGTGGGGCTTGGCTGTCTTAAATTAAGACAAGGGCTAATATGTAATCCAACTGTATTTTGGAAGACATTTGATTTTTTGGTGCCACCCTTTGAGTCTGATACGAGCAGTACACGATGCATTGTTTTTTTTTTTTTTGTGGTCATAGCCCTCTTTCTGTTCCTGTTTCTTGTATGTTTTGGACTGTTGAACTGTTGCTAATTTGACAAATGCAAAAAAGAATTAATGGGCTCTTCTGCTTGACTTGCAGCTGAGTCTATGATGTCAGTGGTGATCAGTGCTTATAAAATTTTAGAAGATGGCATTTTGAAATTACAAGCAGGAAAGCTACAGCATAAGGGCCACAAAAGGAAGAAAACAATGTGGACACAGTGATGGAAATAAGTATGCGATGTTACAAGTAGGCTTCTTATAAAGTTGCATGTGAATACACAGCAGATTCACATTTATTATATTGTTTATACCATTTCTTTATACTAGTATGCTGGTCGTATCATTTTATTTTGTTGTAATTATCCACGACACATTTTACAGACTGGTCCATGAAAATATTGCCTGACGTTAAACTGGTCGGTGGCGCAAAAAAGGTTGGGGACCACTGGCCTGCAGGACACAGCATCCATGATTACCAACAAAAATGTCAAATTTGGACTCATCTGACCATAGAACACTTTCCCACTTTGAAACAGTCCAAACCACAGGCATCCAATAAAGGTCTTTGGCCTTGTCCCTTATGCACAGAAATGTCTCCAGTTTCTCTGAATCTTTTGATGATGTGATGCTCTGTAGTTGATGAGATTTGTAAAGCTTTTGCAATTTGATGTTGTGGAACATTGTTTTTAAAGTATTCCACAATCCTTACTGAGAGCCTCTGCCCATCTTTACTTCTAAGACACTCTACCTCTCTAAGACATCCCTTTTATAGCTAATCATATTGCAGACCTGATATCAATTAACTTAATTAGTTGCTAGATGTTCTCCCAGCTGAAACTTTTTAAAATTTCTTGCCTTTTCATCCATTTGTTGTCCCCATGCCAACTTTTTCAGACCTGTAGGAGGCATCAAATTTGAAAGTGAATTCATTTACTGGATAAAAGTGTTGAATTTCCCAGTTTAAACATGTGTTATCCATGTTCTGTTGTGAATAAAATATTGGCTCATGTGTTTTGAAAAGTCCCAACTTTTCCAGAATTTGGATTGTGTGTATATATAGTGTGTCTAATCCATATAAAAGCTTTAATTTGCATGACTTTTTGTTCATCCTTAAAGGTTTTTTTTTTTTTTTTCTGTGAAGTATGATTGTTAGCCTTATGCTTCTTCTAGCAAAAGACCAACATCTAGTAAAACGCAATAAGCTGGTCTCTTCATATAATTTTCTTTCTCTTTACTGGTGTGTTCCCATAATATTGGTTCATGGGCTTGTTCTTTGAAGTGGAGTAGCTCCAGACTGCTCAAGTGAGAAATGATTGTAATTTCTTATTCTTTTTCTTATTTCAATTCTCAAATTGCAGTCATTTTCTTGTTTTGTGTGCATCCCCACAGCTCTTCTCCTCCACCAGCGTGCGAGGATGGAGCGTTTATTGAAGGAGCTACTGCTTGAAAAGCAGAAACTAGAACAGCTGAAAGCTGACGTCAATAACATGGAGTATGATGCCCTTCAAAGACGTTTTCGGCGAGTCAACTCCACAAATCTTATACCCAGGGTAAGGACTGATTATGTGCTTAGACTTGCGCATGTAGCTAGAAATCTTTTTAGACTTGCTGACCAAAGGTAAGATTATAGGCTGTGAAATAATCTGTTTTTTTCATTTATACTCAAGAAAAATATTTCACTATCATACTTAATTAACCACAGCAATTTATATAGAAAATATATATATATATATTATTCCAAGCAATGTTAGGAAAGGGAGAATGTGAAATATTTAAATGATTCATATTACTCTAAATTAAATGGATTGTCTGCACTGACCGCAGCCAGAAGAGATGACACGACTCCGGAGTCTTAATAGACAGCTGCAGATTGATATTGACTGTACACTGAAGGAAACTGATCTGCTGCAGTCGAGAGGTATACACACTACCACACATTAATGCATATTCCTACATGAACCTTTGAAGTTTCTGGTTTATTTCAAAGCATTGATTTTGAGAAAGTCAAGCCCTGAAGCTGTCAGAGTTGGGCCTGAAATTATAGATGAGGACCCGTCACAGCACATAGAGATGCAGCTTGTGAAAATGACTGGTTGGTCTGTAGCAGGACAGTTTTGATCCCTGCTAGATTTCCACTGTGGTCCTTGCACAGAGTTTGACTGTTAAGTGATCATTGTTGTTTATGTAGGTCATATGTGGCAGGTACTGTAATCGCAATGTGTAGAAACTGACCGCATCTGTTTAGGAGTGGGGATATTGGAAGCTTTTTTTGGGGAAAAAAAAAAACTGACTGTGTGGTCAGTTCACTTGCAATCAACCCAGTGTTACTGAAGTTTTGGGTATTGATACTCCTGTGTTGGATTAAAATATTGAATTCTCTAATTTGGACTTATTTTTACACATCTAGAGGCCTATCAAAATCCTTTCTCTCTTTTAAGTCATAGTGAAGTTGTTGCTGTACCTGGGCTTCCCACCACAACCTCTTGTTATTGTTCCATAGCTCCAATACCTATAGCATCTACTATTCCTATCACAAGAAGATGTCACAATTTCTGGATCATTTTGGCTGCAAAATATCAATTTTTGTGGTATCCCTACATATAGCTAACAAAGTTCGCATCAAGATTATTTGGATTTTATGTAAACGCTTAATATGATTATTGTACATGTTTCAATTTTAACAATTTTCAACATTTATTGCTCTTTCTATTCTTTAAAAACAGTTTCTTTTTGCTGACTAAGTATCTGGTTCCGTTTTCTCAGCTTTTCAAGAAAATGTTCAAATAGGTTAATGTTAATACTATCAGTTCTATTCTTTGTTTTTACAGTCAGATTTGAATGCTGGTTTGTTTGTTTTTTTATCTCTTTCCCGCTGAGCACAAGCAAGTTTTACACTGATGGTTTTCATCAATCATATTTCAGAAAGGCATACCTATGTACAAACACGTGAGATCTACTCTCTTTTGGATGTTTATTTTTCATATCCTTGTGAAAACATGTTAGATTATAAAAGTCCCGACTTCTGGCATAGTTTGAGTGCATGAATAGTGCATAATCTTTGGTTCTGCAGACACTTGAGCAACCAGTGGTTGTCCAGCATAGAAGAAGCACAATCAGCTTGGTTTGTTGCAACTCATGAGTGTGGTTATAACAACTCAATCCAGTATCTTTCTTTTTTTCATTTAAGTATTAAATCAGTATATTTAAGTGCTTAATGCCCTATTCCAACAAAGTGGTTCCAGCACTGGTTTGGAGACGGTGCCTAAATTAGGATCGGTTCTTTGTGTTTTAACCACCAAAGCACCAGTTGGGACCAGGAACACGTGTGCTTCAGTAGCACCAAGGACCTCATTATGTCGGGGCTGGGTGGTTATATGCAGACCAATTAGACCAACTAAATTTTGTGACTGCCATGTTTAAAAAAACAGATCCAATGTAGTGCAAGGATAAAAAAAAAATGTAATCCTTTATTATTATTATTATTATTATAATTATTACTATTATTATTAATGGGCCACCCTGGTGGTGCAGTGGTTTGGGCAGGCAGCCCTTATACAGAGGGGCCAGATCCAGCCGTCGCAGGCTCAACTCCCGGCATGTGCCACCCCTTGCCGTATGTCTTCCCCGTTCTCTCTCTGCCCCCCCCTTGCTGTCTGTTTTCACTGTGAATAAAGGCCACTAGTGCCAAAAAAAAATTTAGGAAAAAAAAATTACTTTCTTTAAAGTCAGAAGTTCACACACATTTCCTTAGTATTGATAGTATTGTATGACTTGGGTCAGATGTTTTAGGTATCCTTCCACAGGCTTCTCACAATAGTTTTCTGAAATTTTGGCTCAGTCTTCCTGACAGAACTGGTTTAACTGAGTCAGATTTGTTGGCTGCCTTGCTCACACATGTCTTTTCAGCTCCTCCCACAAATTTTCTACAGAATTGAGATCAGGGCTTTGTGATGGCTATCTAACGGCCTAAAGATAGCACCATTTTGCTGAACTCATGTAGCCTCTATTGTTGTTTTTACCTGTGTAAAGTTTTTGCGACTTTGTTCATAAATATTTTTTTGGTGTTTTAATGTCCAACTGGTGTTGATCCCACTTGAGATATATACAAGTCCTTTTTGTTTTGTGGTCATAGAGACAAGTCAGCATTTGAAAATGTTCATCCGCATTGCAAAGAGTGTTCACAAACAATTACAACTGCCTATTACACTTTTATAAACCAGACTAGTGATATTAAGGCGTTGCATTGCAAGGAAAGTAAACAAACACTTTGATCTGTGAAGATAAACTTTCTCTCTGTAATGTGGTCCTCTGCTGAAATTCAGAATATAGAAAGAGGTTGAAACAATCTGTGGAAAAGGTTGGCATAACATGTTTGATGGCTTTTCTTTGTAGGGTCTCTACCACCAGCAGCTGGTCCAAACAGGGTGGGAAATAACAAAAAGCTGAAAAGCAACTGCATGAGACAAATTTTCATAACTTTTGAAAATGTTTCCAGGAGAATGTTTGACGCTTCCTGTAACTCTGTTCATGATTCATGTTAGACTGTGAGGAATGCACGTGAACTTGCAAGTGTTTGATTGACCCACATTATAAATTATGCAAAATCCAAGAAGGATTTAACTTTTTTTAAACTAGTATGTGCTCTTCTGTCTAAATACCCTGAAATGAATTGAAGCAGCTATGCCTTTTTTACACACATTTCTAATGCTGCTCAGAGAACACATTTAAAGTCAGTCAAGTAGAACAGCTGACAGTAAGACAGATAAGACCTCTGGCTGGAATGGGCATTCGTAAACAGACTAATTAAGCTCTATATCTTCATTTCTGTTTTCCTTCTCAGGGAAGTTTGACCCTAAAGCAATGAACAACTTTTACGACAACATTCAGCCTGGACCAGTAGTGCCACCCAAAACTGGGAGGAAAGGTGAGAACTGTTGCAGATGTCAGTGTATGAAAGGGAATCATTTTTAAAAGGTTGCTGTAAAGAAGACAAGAACACTGTTTCCAATACAAAGTGTATAGAGTGAATGAAAGAACATCTAGATACAATTCATGCTTAGCTTTTTGACTCATCCTGTTGAAAATGTTGGACATTTTGTTGGGAAAACAATATCGAAAGCGTAGCTGAGTGTGGTGTGTGTTGAAAGTTACAGATCTGGTGGCAAGGAACCTAATGATAAACCTAGCTACATCTCCTTATCTACTCGCACTTGCACTTGACAGGTTGTTGATTGAATGCATTTCTTCTGCTAATGTGTTAAGTCTATAATTAATTTCACCAGTCAGATGAAAACACTAGTGATTTTTCACATGAATTAAGTCCATTCATATTTAAACTCATGTCTTTTTCACTCTGTGTTTGTCAGAAGGGGAGCTGGGCTCCAAACCAGTGCCGGTGCCTCAGAGAGATGAGGACTTTGAAGGCGCCCAGTGGAACTGTGAAAGCTGCACCTTCCTCAATCACCCTGCACTCAACCGCTGTGAACAGTGTGAGATGCCTCGCTACACCTAAGGTTAGCACTGCGCTGTATTGCCCACCCCTGACCCATTCTTCGCAAATCCTTGGATACTATGAGCCCCAACCCTATAGAATCTGTCTTGAGGTCTTCCCCTGTCAGTCAATATATCCGTCTTATCTGCTGAGGAAGAGCCACTATCCTCCCTCTACTCACTCGTCCATATCTTGTCAGCTACTTCTGTGCACTATGATCTGTTTTCTTTGGATGGAGACTCCTCTCATGACAAATATCTAAGTGGACATGACACTCTGCAACGCTGTCATTGAGTGGGACAGGCTTCAGAAAGGTCAAAGCAGTGTAAGGATTGAAGAAAAGGGGCTACAGTTTACCGTGCGAAAATTCCACTCAGATATGAGTGACTGCCCTGTTTACACTGTGGGAATTCCTGAACTCAAAGAGGAGGCACTTCCACTTTAACCCAGGACCTCTGACAGCAGAACATTGAAGGCAATGTTATACAAGTTGTGACTAATGCGAAATGTAGACTGTACACTGTATCTGGCTCTGTATTAGAGCTCATTTCACTGAAAGAACACTAAAGACATTTGCATATGAGTATATTCCTGGTACTTTTATGCATATTTTGCCACCATGTATTATGTGTTCAAAAGATGTTAATTTCCTGTGTAAATGCCTCAACTTGCTGTACCTAATAAAGGAACTGATTCTATGTGACTTGACCACACACAGATTCATAGTTTGTTGTATTTCATGAATGTCTCTTTTTACCAAATCAAACAAAACACTTTTTTTTTTTTTCCCAGTACATGTTTATTATGGTTGCAATGAAACGTCTGGTAATTATAAACCCAGCAGCAAACTGCAGTGGCATGCACACGTACATTTAAAAAAAGGATTTGGACAACACGTTACCAGAGCACACGAGTGCAGGTTCTCCATTCGACAGACTTCATTAAACTGCTCATGTACTGCATGTTGTACTCTGGTATTTTCTAAAATGCTGTTATTATGGACTTTGATTTAGATACCAAAACAAGTATAAAGCTGTTTTTTTTTTTCCACAAAAGTAAATTTCCTCTTTAGGAGAAAAGAAAAATGTGCTTAATGGTGCCTACTAAGAACATTCGCATTTCTTAAATAGTGGAAAGATAAGGAGGCATCACATGGGGATGTCTGTGAGCACATGTCCAGGGCAAGATCATGTAGGCATGCACTCAGCAGGGATGGTCATTTGCCATTTTCCTTCCTATTGTTGTGCTTTCAATGGATATTGCTTTATGATGCACACAGTACTGCATACACTTGCATATCATACTCCAGTTTCATCAAAAAGTAGGTATGACTGAGGATATATTTTAGGTCTACTTTCCCACTGCACCACTGTTAACTAATAAGTAAATGTTAAGGTACCTGTGGAATGTTTTTCAATCTTGAATAGCCCCTGCTTATTTAAAATGTTATCTACTTTTTTAAATTATGTAAATGGGGCAAGAAAAATGAAATTGGCCTATTTAATTTCAACAAAATACTAATTTCTGTTGAAAGGAGGAGGCTTGGCAGAGGTCCATATGTGGAGTACATCTAGGAAAACATAGCATATTGCCTTTCCTCCTCACTTTGTCATTTATCAGTATATCACTTCAGTAGGACATGTTTCTCCCCACATTGCCAAGATTACGTAAGTTCTTTCCTTTTTCACTCTGACTTATTAGTTCACCAATTCATGCGAGTGTGGGGTCATAGACTCCATCTGTTCCCCTGAGATTTTTTGGCAAAATCTGAAGCCTACTGGAGTTACAATTAAAGGGGACACAGAATTATCTGATTGGAGCAGTTTTCTTCCAACTGCTCTCTGTAGTCTGGTTTTGGGTGCGCTGCCAGACCTCTTAAGAGAGCTCAAGGGCATCTGTCCATTTAGTTTTTTTTTTTTTTTTTTTTTTTAAACAAAAAATTCACAGTATCAAATGTGAACTCCTGTCTGACCAGTTGCTGTCAATAAGCAGTATATTTTTCTATTTCCAGTATGTGGTTGTGCACTGTGGGAGACTCAAAAACTCCTATCACTATGTGGACGATGGGTGAAACAGAGTTCTGGGATTCTCCTGTCGCCTTGAAAATCTTTAGTAATAGTCTTCATAGTTCTTCGGGTTGAGGCAGTAGAGGATGGCACCTCCGAAAGAGAAGATGGTGGATCCCCAGGCCAGGCCGTAGCCCCAGTTAAATTCATGGTACACCCTCAGGGTGACTGTTTCTATGAACTTGATGGGGAACAGGATCAAGCTGCACACCTGAAGCACCACTGCAAAGGAAACAGAGTGCGTTAATGTCATAATTACGACAGTGAGCAAATTGTAGAGATACAGAATAAATGGTAAACAATGACTAGCTGGATGAAATTGAATAAGGAGTGATATGTGGCATTGTGATGACCAGTAAGACCCTGCAGGAACCTTTGAAAAATGAAAGTCTTGAATCTTTCTCCTCAAAGCATGATAATTACTCTCCATATATTCCTTTTTCTTTCTAACAAGACAGCCTTTCCACATACCTGCAGAGAACAGCATGATGGCCACAGGCTTGTAGCAGCGACCTCTGGAGCCAAGGCACAGAGAAACCAGTGCCACGATGAAAGAGAGCAGGGTCAGCACTGCTCCCCCGACCAGTAGGGCCAGTGTGGCGATGTGCCAGTCTGAGACAAACAGGGAAAGAGAGGAGGGAGGAAAGCCATGAAATTACACAGAGACACAGGGTGACATAGTTAGTGTAAGAGAGGCTACTCTGGAGAGCTGTGTTGATGCTGCTGACAGGAGGGAGGACATTGAAGAAACGGATGAGGAGGGATGAAAGGAGGAAGAGAGAGGTGACAGAACAGGTCACTAGTGGTTAGCCAAAATAACAATGCTACGCTCAATTCACAAAAGAGAAAAAGTTTCCCACCCACCAGAACGTGTGGTGCATCACTGCAGTGCAAAGCCCAAACTATTTGTGGTTCAGAGACTGAGAGAGCTGCATATTCTGAGAATCTGTTGATGCCTCATGATTTTTTTTTATGTGAGCCACTGGGGATCAATGACCGGTTGCAGATGAAGAATGTGAACCATGCAGCGAACAACCCCTCAATATGAGCGCAGAAACATTCTAGCCGACAAGAAACAAGCGCCTGCTCAGATCACACAGAATTCAGCGGTTCAGTAATGGATCCCAGTGCAGCAGAAAGTGATTCTCTGAGTCGGCTCAGATAATGAGGATCCATTCGTCTCTGGCCGATGCTAGCTCAGCAGCATTCTCAGCATTTAATTCGGATTAAGTCCAGAAACACTCAACTGGAAATAACTGCCATCTAAGTCAAACTGTTTATCTGCAACAGAGCTTCAAAGTGGAAACAAAGTGTTTTTCAAATACAGAAAAGCTTTTAGGTCACTTTTCAAGCTCGGTTTAGGTCAACTGAGGATTGTTGAGTCACATTATGTTATTGTTAAGAGATTTGTGGTCTCTTTCTCGGCTTTTCTGTGCACTTGTGGAAACGGGAGCTCTAAATGTAAACAGGGAGAGGATATTATGAGGAGGAATTTGATTACACAGCAGGAAATCATTTAAAGTTCAGTTGATGGAGTTAAAAACAAACACCAAAGCTCAAAATAGATCCCGTGCATACGTGATTCAGTATTGCAGGTGGAAATGTTCGCATCTAGACATTTCAGTAATTTTATTCAAGTTTTTTTTCTCCTTTGTGATATAAAAGAGAAAAAATACTGAGTACCGCCAAGAAATTGTCCCCTTTATTGAGGCAAAAAATAAAAATAATCAAAACATTCTCCAGCAGGAAGACACTGACAGGACATAAGTCGCTAAAAAATACAGTTCCCACTCTTTTTGGAAGGGAACTTTATTCCAGAGGCCATGCAACTCAAATATAAACAGGCATCAAATACGTCGGACCAAATATGGTTTAGGATTTAGAGTTTATAAATGCACTGTCACCACAGGATGTTGGAAGGGGCCCACAATAAGCAGAGCACCCACTTCCTCAATCTAACACAACACGGGGCCTCGTTACACACTGACCCCTCAACTTTCACTGCCTCCACCTCACAGACTGTCTCTCAGTAAAAAAGGGTTACAGTGACTTGACCTGCAGTTGTCAGGTCCCATCGTTGCTGAGATATCTCCTCTAGGTCAGTGTGGTGCCTTCAGCCCAGACAGCCATCATCCGAAAGCTTTATCAGTGTGTTTGCGAAACAGCAGGATGCAGAAAGTCATCGGATCTAAAATTTTGGAACACGGAGCCTGTGAGCTGTGCAAGAAACACAGCCAGAGTTGGAGTGCTTAAAGGCTTTGAAGAGCAGGAAGCGCCAAACTATTAATCTGAGCCCCGCGTGATGACAGATGGAAAAGGAGATACACACGAGATCCAATCTGAGCATTAATTATGGTCCCCCCGTGTTCATGTCAGGGGCTGCTGAAGTGTTAATCGCACAAACCTTGAGGGTCCCAGTTCCATTTCTTTGTCTGAGACAACAGAGGAAGATCTGTGTCACAGAAATGCCCCAAGTATCTCTCTTTCACTGCCAACCTTACTCGCGCTCACTGTTTCAAGCAGCAGGATGGAGAATGGATTGAAGCAGGGAGCCCTTTAGGCAGAAACCCCTGCAACACCACCCCAGTCTGGCCGGCACTGGGCTGTGACCATCCTCAGAGAGAAGATAAGCTTCCAAAAATGGTATGGATACTAGATTATTAATGTGCTCAGTCATCCCTGCCTCACACACTGGCGCCACATTCGTCCCTTTTTCTCACACCAGCCTGGCATCAATACTCACCGCTCCTGCATTACCGTTCCACATTCCAAGCCTTGTGTTGAGTCTGTGACTTTTAAAACCTGACCTCCACCCCCTCCTAACTTTCAGCATGTGTGTTCAGAGAAAGAGAAACACTGTCACTGTATATTTTAAGCACCTGCGTATGTACTGTATTATAACAAAGCAATACCTCAAGTTCACTTTCTGTGCATATCATCGTCATTTCCAAGATAAACCCACACTGGCCTTGCAGAGCAAGTGGGAAATACATTTAACTGGCCAGCTGCTGCTCAGACTTAAAAGGATTTATTTAATGCTTGCAGCATGACACTGAAGAACAATATTGGGGGGTTTTAAAAGAGGGGAGATAGAGGGGCAGAAACTGATTACTGGGATTCAAATCAATACGCCTAGCCAAGCACAAGCCTGAGGAAATGGGAAGTTTGCTGCTTACATTTACTGTGGTATGCTGCTTCTGAGAGCTGACATGCAGACTGAATGTCTTTATATGGCACCAAAGTGCACTTTGTCTGCACTGACAGAGGAGGAATGGGGCCAGTGTGACCCACAGTTACTCATCTCAGACAGAAAGAAAACATTTTCTCAGACTAACAAAAACACAATTCACTATGTTGCACGCATGAGGAGGCCCGACACAGCCCCAAAGGGACAAAAAATAAATAAAAATAAAATAATAATAATGATTTTATATATGAGTATAACACAGTATATTACTATATACTAGCCCAGACATAAAATATAAGAAGCTCACTTCAGGGGACATAGTTAATAAGCCATGTGACCACTATGTGTACACAAGGAAACGTTGAAAAAGAAAATTGAAATTTGAAAAAAAGAAAAAAAAAAATTGTTCCCTGACTAATTTTGGCTTTTGTTACTTTGTACTATTTTTTGTTCTCCTTGAAGCCTACTACAGAAATATCGCAAACTGTGCTGTAAAAATTTCTCAAAGATGAATCCAACAGTAAAATTAATGATATCGGTAGTTGTTAATTGACTTGCATCGCATTAAATGTTAAAAATGTTAAAGTTCTCAGATTTCATACACCATAAAATAGATGAATAATTCACTGGTGAGTGGAAATATGACACGCATCAGGAAGAAGCTTCATCAGGAAGAATTCTTAATGTCCTAATTACAAAAAAAAAAAAAAAAAAAAGACAACCAGGCATTTTTAGAGCGCTTCATTTGTTTCCTTGGTAACTAATCTCCAGGCATCTGGATCTCTGGGGAGCTCTGTGTTCTGAGTTGCCCTTGCTCCTTGGCCGGTGAAAAAACCCACACAAAGGCTCATTTTGTACGCAACAAAAGGCCGAATGAAACCTCAGCTGGACCGCTCCTGGCCAGCCTAAATTCCCACATCATTCCGCGGTGCACTCCGCAAATGTTTGATGAAAAAAGTTAGCAAGCCGAAGTTTAAAAAAAAAAAAAAAAAAGAAAAAAGAAAAAGAGCATGTTTGTCTTATTCATTAGACTTTTAAACTTAGGTATAAACTTTCACTAATCGATCATTTCCCACTTGGAGAACATCCCATTGTTCACTATCTTACTTTATGTAGAAAAGTTCTGCAGTTTAAATTAACAAGGCAATATCTAATTATAAAGTAATTAACATTTAGCACTCTCACGGGTGATGTTCTCTAATTCTCACCCACAGAACAGATTGGTTCGGCAGCGCACTGTCTGCGGGGACCCTTTTGTTACCCCTGAGCGCTGCGTATCAGACCTCCATTTGAATATGAATAGGGGGTTTGTGCGCACCCACAATTCTTTTTAACGGCGAATCACACGCAAAACGACAAGGCGAAACTGATTTACAAATTTATAAGCGGCATAATGGCGCATCCGTGCGCCCGCGTCGGCACACGGAGCGGCTTTCTCACCGGTGGTCAGCGTGCTGTTGCAGAACCACTCCTCGGTGCTGACGGACTTCGAGCAAGACACCCACAGGGACAGGTAGTACTGGTCATCCGCCGTGACCCACGCCGGGCTGAGCATCGCCCCGACATCCAGGCACAGAGCGAGAAACACGCACGCGAGTCCCACCAACTTCAGGGGCGTCAACGCCGACACCCGAACCTCCTCGGTGCCGCTCACGGATGAGGCCATTTCTAAACTATCTCACTCATTGAAAACAACGCAGGAACTGGAGAGCAACGGCATGTGTGGGTCTGCGTCGATCCTCGAGCCCACAAACTGAGTCGGGTCCGGAGTGTTTTGGCCAGCTGTGCGCGCACGTGCCTTGTGGGGCAGGATGTGGAGCGTCCAGCTTCAGGGAGCCGCCGGTGCCGCCGCCGCTGCTGGGGAGCCGGTGCTGAAATGATTGGGACTGTGCTGAACATCACTTTAAAAACACCGTGCTCCACCTGCTGGGTCCTAGTGCCTCGATCAAGTCTCCATCTCTGATATCTCGTGTTTTTACTGAAGAATAACGAGAGAGCGATTTAAGTGCATTTAAGAGGCGATGGTATGCTGAAGTATACTGTACATATTAAGATATTTAAACAAAATGTAGACTAACATAGCCGACTACTAACGCAGGGCCGTATCTAGGTTTCTAAGGAACCCCATGCAAGATTCAGAGCTTTTTTGTGAATAAATACTTTAAAACTCCAGGTGAAGGATTTCAAACCCTTTATGATAATATGTGAAGATGCATTGGGCTTTCTAGATTTGTGAATCTAGAAGTTCAAATTTCATTTTCCATTTAATTTTATTTTATTGATTCATTCCAGACATGTCAAAATAATATTTTAAAGCATAATAATTTTAACACTATTATGAATCTATGTATCTTAAAATAAATAAATAAATGCATAAATCAATATACACCAACACATGTACATAATCATAATTTTGAAACATATAGAACCGCTTGTAAATAAATTTAAATATTAAATGAACATATTCCCCCTCAAAAAAGAAGAAATAAAAAAAAAAATCAACAAAATTTACATACATACATATACATACCAATATGCATATTTGGTTTAACATGTCCAAAACGGGGTAGGAAGAAGTAAAACTTATTTATTTTTCTACCTCGTCTCCAATTGTTCCATGATTACCCTTAAAATTTATCCAGTTTTTGAGACCTTATCCTAAATTTTCGTTATAGTTTCATGTCCAGATAGACATAGACATCTAACTATATACATACAGTAATCCCCCACACACCACAGCGGAAGCCCCCCTCCTGGGGCAGGTTGGGTGGGCATCCCCAACCTGCCCCAGCAGGGGCGAACCCCCACCATGCACCGGAGACGCCCCAGCAGTGACAGCACCGCTACCAAGGGCCTGAACACCCATGCCAATGCAGCGCCCCACACAAAACCCCCCGAAGGTCCACAAAGACCCTCAAAGCCCCACCCCCGCCCCACCACCAAGGGCACACATGTTGACCACTGAGGGAAACCAGACCCAAAGAGCCACAGTGCCAGACCACAACACAGAAGGACCAAGAAAAGCAAAGGACATCCAACTATCTCCCAATGCACCACATACACACACCCACACAAAAATACACAATCATACCATTACCCTTTTGTAAAATGATGCCATGCAGTGAGAGGAGGAAGAGGCTTCAAAAACATTTTTTTTAGAAAAACTATAGGTGAAGTCACAGGGGTTTATCCAGTTCTTCTAATACAGCCTATGGGGCTGACCTTGGGAACCCCCAAGTGCCTAAAAGTTTCTAAATAAAACTCTTAGGGATATTATAGAAAGATAGATAGAAGGGCTGGGCAGTACAATCTCAAATCAAGATCACTATTAATTAACTCAGTTACGATTACTGAAAGCTTATTTTAGTTTTGCTTTATTTTTCATAAAACAACAATAAGGGTTTAGCTCATCAATTAAAACTGTGCTATTTTATAATGAAAGAGTATCTGTGATTTTAAGATAACTTTGTGTACATGAACACACACACTGGGTGAAGAAATAATAGAATTCTTCTTTTCTTCTTTTCCTTTCGGCTTTTGCCTTCAGGGGTCTCCACAGCAAATCATCCGCCTCCATCCAACCCTATCCTCTGCATCCGCTTTCCCCACATCCACAAATCTCCTCTTTGGTCTTCGTCTCAGCCTCCTGGCTGGCAGTTCACCTCATCATCCTTCTAGCACTAACCATCCTCTGGACATGTCCAAACCAACTCAGCCATGGCCTCGCTGACCTTATCTCCAAAACATCTCCTCAAGAGAACCTCAGCATTTTAGCCTCTTCTGCCTCCTGTCCTTTCCTCAGTTCCTCAGTCTCTAAACCATACAGCATCTCGGACCTCACCACCATCTTGTACATTTTTTCTTTTATTCGTACTGAAACCCTTTTATCGCAGATCACACCTGACACTTTTCTAGACCCGTTTCAACCCGCTTGCACAGACTTCTTCACCTCTTTTCCACATTTTCCATTGCTTTAAATTCTTCACCATGAGTACTTAAAATCCTCCACCTTCTTTATCTTTGCTCCCTGTAGCCTCACTGTTCCACTTTGGTTCCTCTCATTCATGCACGTATTCTGTCTTGCTGCAGCTAACCTTCCTTCTTCTTCTTTCCAGGGCATACCTCCACCTCTCTAGATTTCCCTCCACCTGTTCCCTGCTCTCACTACAGAAATCAAGGACATCTGCAAACATCATAGTCCATGGAGATTCCTGTCCTCAACTGTCAGTCTGTCCATCACCATAGCAACAAAAAGGAGCTCAGAGCCAATCCTTGACGCAGTCCCACCTCCACCTTGAACTCCTCTGTCATACCTACAGCACACCTCACCATTGTCTTACAGATTTCATACATGTCCTGCACCACTCTAACATACACTCACCAGCCCCTTTATTAGTACACCTGTCCAACTGCTCGTTGATGCCAATTTTGTAATCAGCCAATCACATGGCAGCAACTCAATGGATTTAGGCATGTAGACATGGTCAAGACGATCTGCTGCAGTTCAAACCAGCATCAGAACAGGAAGAAAGGTGATTTAGGTGACTTTGAATGTGGCATGATTGTTGGTGCCAGATGGGCTGGTTTGAGTATTTCAGGAACTGCTGATCTACTGGGATTTTCACGCACAACCATCTCTAGGGTTTGCAGAGAATGGTCCGAAAAAGAGAAAATATCCAGTGAGCGGCAGTTCTGTGGTGGCAAATGCCTTGTTGATGCCAGAGGTCAGAGGAGAATGGCCAGACTGGTTTGAGCTGATAGAAAGGCAACTGTAACTCAAATAACCACTCGTTAGAGAAGAGCATCTCTGAACACACAACAGGTCGAACCTTGAGGTGGATGGGCTACAGCAGCAGAAGACCACACTGGGTGCCACTCATGTCAGCACAGGCTCACCAAAAGTGGACAATAGAAGATTAGAAAAATGTTGCCTGGTCTGATGAGTCTCGATTTCTGCTGCAACATTCGGATGGTTGGCTTCGAGTTTGGTGTCAACAACATGAAAGCATTGATCCATTCTGCCTTGTAACAACGGTTTAGGCTGGTGGTGTAATGGTGTAGGCATAGTGCGAATTACGGGGGGGTTTGGGGGGGTTTGACCCCCCTAATTACAACTTCGACCCCCCTAAAGAAGGGACAAATTGTCATTTTTGTCATCTCTAGAAAATGTTGACTCCCCCCAATTGTCATTGTATAATTCGCACTCTGGGTGTAGGGGATATTTTCCTGGCACACTTTGGGTCCATTAGTACCATGTCCATCCCTTTATGACAACAGTGTACCCATCTTCTGATGGCTACTTCCAGCAGGATAACGTGCCATGTCATAAAGCGTGAATCATCTCAGACTGGCTCCTTGAACATGACAATGAGTTCACTGTATTCAAATTACCTCCACAGTCACCAGATCTCAATCCAATAGAGTACCTTTGGGATGTGGTGGAACGGGAGATTTGCATCTTGTCTGTGCAGCTGACAAATCTGCAGCAACTGCGTGATGCTATCATGTCAATATGGACCAATCTCTCTGAGGAATCTTTCTAGTACTTTGTTGAATCTATGCCACGAAGGATTAAAGCAGTTCTGAAGGCAAAAGGGGGTCCAACCCGGTATTCGCAAGGTGTACCTAATAAAATGGCCAATGAGTGTACTTCTCTGCTTCTCCAGACTTCCTCATACAATACAATAGCTCCTCTCTTCGCACCCTGCCATCTGCTTTCTCAAGGTCTACAAAGACACAATGTAACTCCCTCTGATCTTCTCTGTACTTCTCTATCAGCATCCTCAAAGCAAATGTTTTTTGGTATGAAACCATACTGCTGTTCACAGATGCTCACTTGTGTACCTAGTCTAGCCTCTACTACTCTTTCCCATAACTTCATTGTATGGCTCGTCAACTTTTTTCCTCTATAGTTGCCACAGCTCCGCATGTCTCGCTTGCACCAGCATACTTCTCCTTAATTTCTCAGGGATGCTCTCACTCTGTAAGATCTTGTTTAATGTCTGAATAATAAACTCTACAGCCACCTCTCTAAGACACTTCCATAAATTCACAGGTATATCATTAGGACCAACTGCCTTTCCGTTTTTCATCCTTGTAATGCGTAACTGCGTTTTGGGGCCTTATTCTGTAATGCTGGATTCATATGTCCATGACAGTTCCCCTAGATTCTGGTCTGTTGAGGGCCATGGCCCTCCTCACTTCAGTCTTACTCATCTTTGCTGCATCCTGGTCCACAATAGTCACCACTTATGCTCTTCGTTCTCTTTCATTTTCCTTGTTCATCAACTCTTCAGAGTTCTTAAGTCAAAGAAATAACAGAGTTAAAGAAAATTTGACATGGTTATAGGCTTTGAATGCCATTTTTAGATAGATAGATAGATAGATAGATAGATAGATAGATAGATAGATAGATAGATAGATAGATTCAATCCCCCTTTATTTTGTAACATGCACTTCAACTCTGCGTGTCTTCCCCTTTCTTTGTTGATGATGTGCTTTGATATCCATTGTCTGTTAGTTTCTGTTTCTCACAAACTACACACTCACAAACACACACCCCCTATGAGGGAAGCTTGCACAGCACATTTCTTTTCTAATTGAACTTAGATAATTCTTTACCTGAGGGAAAAATCTCAAAATTAATTCATATTGATTAACACATATATGTACACACAAAGACACAGACTCTTTTTTTAAGCAAAGTAACTTTGCAGTTCTGATAAAAATAACAAAATCTATTCTCAAATTATTTCATAAATTGATGAAGGCTGAGGATCACTATCTTTTTTTTATTTCATGGGAGGAGGTTGAGCCGAATTAAAGAAAACACTATTCATCAAATGATTGTGTGTGTCTGTGCGTGCAGTTTCCACTGACTATTATCTGTACTCATCAATAATGATGTCGTATAACTTTGCCGCCAGCAGCAACTGACCTACACTCCTGTAAGACACACCATGTAAATGAAACTCCAATCAGTTGTAATATATTGCCACAGAATTTCTATTGACATATTTGATTGCAAGTGTGTGTGTATGTGTAAACATATATATATATATATATATATATATAGATATATATATATATATATATATAATATATATATATAATGTGTTGTGTGTGTGTGTGTGTGTATATATTATATATATATATAATATAGAATATCTATATATATTATATATATATATATATATATATATATATATACAGTCATGGAAAAAAAATTATTAGACCACCATTTTTTCTTCACTTTCTTGTTCATTTTAATACCTGGTACCACTAAATGTCATCATGTGACTAAAACAGACAGAAAAGGAAACACTGAATGCATAAAAGCAGTGTTTTTTGGCAGTACAACGCCATAGCTATTGATGTAAAAACTTAAGTGATTTAGGTTATAATCAAGAAAACCATGGAAAATGGTAAGATAACAGCTCTTAAATAAAACTCTTATGAGCAATCTTTGTGGTTATCGTTATGTTTGTCCAAACAAATGTACCTTTAGTTGTACCAGGCATTAAAATGAACAAGAAACTGAAGAAAAAAAGGGTGGTCTAATAGTTTTTTCCATGACTATATATATATATATATATATATATATATATATATATTAGGAATGTAACGGTACTCTGTAAAATACCGAACCGTTTGGTACGACCTGCACCCGACAATACGCTTTTATTTCCCGCGGTATTTATGTTCCAATAACTTTGCATTGGACTTGCAGGTGAGCGCGCGTGCTAGGCAACATGCCCACCACTGCATGTCAATGTCCACTCACAGTGACCAGCCTATCACACTTTGCCGGTTGGCTACAGCTCATAGACCTAGAAAAAAAAAAAAAAACAAGCAGGACATGGCCAGCAGTAGCGGGAGAAATTAGGAAAAACTTTTTTTAATCACCGGCGTGGAAGCATTTGGTTTTGCTGTTGAATACACCGGCGAGGGAGTGAAAACAGTTAACAGTTAACAGAACGCAATCTTCCACCTCCCTAAACCCGCGATCTTACCTGCGTAAGATCCAGTTGTTACCAGTTATGCGTCTTGGCGCAGCTGATGTGCTTTTTAAAATTCTGCAGAACGAATCGTCGGATGCACATTTAAAGATCACGAACAATTAATGTTCCTGTCTCTCCTCGACCATTCAACAGTTTCAAACATATTCGGAAATAAATTCCCGCATCCAACCTTTTCCAGCTTGACACCAGAGACAAAGATCTCCTTGGTTTCCTCCACAGCAGACATCTGAATGAGATCATGCCACAGCTGTACAGACTGACGTGTCTGGCTGTGACTATTCCCACATCCACCACAACTGCTGACCAGACATCCTCTGACCTAAAGAGAATTAAAACGTAAGCAAGTAATACGGTGATGCGTAATCGAGAGGTAGAGCCGTTTGTGCACGTCCACATGTGACCAGGTGGACGCACATTTATTCCATTTGGACGCGCTCTTTTACGCACCGACATGCGAGTTGCCCTCTCTGCAAACTCGGTATCTTGTCATCGCGTGTTTAGGGTAGCGGGTGGTCTGAAACTGTACCGAATCCGTACCGAAACCGTGACACAAAAACCGCGGTACGGACCGTACCGTGAGCCACCTGTACCGTTGCACCCCTAATCTATATATATATATATATATATGTATATATATATATATATATATATATATATATATATATATACATATATATATATATATATATAGATAGATAGATGGATAGATGGATAGATAGATAGATAGATAGATTAGGGCTGGGCGACGATTAAAATTTTTAATCACGATTAATCGCATTATTTCCCTGATTAATCACGATTAATCGCATTGTATACGCGAAATCAAATAGTGAATTCAAAAGTAGTGTAAAATGCACTTTTATTGTTTCTGTCAAATCCTCCGTCTGGGAGAACTTTAAAATGAAAATGTCCATGTTAAAGTTCAGTAACTTTACCAATCTGTGTATCATTTATTCTTTCCATTTTCAATTGTCTATCAAAAAAAATAAAAAATTAAAGTGACATTTTATTATGTTTTTTTGTTTTTTAATCTAACACAAAAAAAGCCCCTGAAAAAAAAAAGCCTGTTTTTTTATATTTCAGTTTTAAAATTGGATCAAAAATACGAAATTTAAAAAATGGGCCACAGGACTGAATTTGTTTTATAATCGAGGACTGGCCTTTCTGTTGTCATTACACATCTGTACCACTAGATGGAGCCGCACTGAAGTAACCAGTAAGAGAATAGCACGAAAGTGAACACACGGAGCAGATCTGATGTAACATGGAGGATTGACGCGAAAAAGTTTTGTTGCAGTCCAGATTTTTTTTTTTCCAGACAGAATATTCCTACCTATGGAGCCCTGGAGGTGACATGGAAATTTTTTTTTTATTCTATTTATTCGCTAGCTATTTATTTCGCTAGCTACAGTAAGTCGTGCGCACGACTTACTGTAACTAGCACGCATTTTCATACACACTTCCACTCAGTCAAAAGCTTGAAAGAAGTGCCCCCTGTAGAAGGTAAAATGAAGGCGTTTTAACCGATAACCATTATGTCTCCCAGGGCCTCTCAATTGCTCACTTATAAAACCAATGACATCCTACAAGTCCGAAAACTGTCGACGGCTGAGTTTGTGTTCTCCAACGATTCTGAGAAGATGCCTCCAGCCTAAAATAAACCCATATAAGGCTAAGCTTCTAAGTATCTCTTTATAAGGCATTCTTAATTTAAAGAACAAAATGATGAGACTGTCTTGATCACAGGTGTCAAACTGATCCATTAAAGGGCCGTGTGGCTGCAGGTTTTTGTTCCAACCACGCAGAAACACAGCTGACTTGTTTTAGTCAGTCAACAAACTGTCTTCACTAAATGTCTTAACCAGTTCAGTTGATTGAATGAAACAAGTTGACACGCCTGGTCTATCCATTACAATTGACCTTTTGATAAGCACCGCCCCCTTCCTAGTTATTGTTGCTAGGTCGGACATTCTCTCTGCTCCTCCATTAAGGACAATGTTATTTTGCCATTTTTCAAACCTTTGACCGAGTGGAAGTGTGTATGAAAATGAGCGCTAGTTACAGTAAGCCGTGCGCACGAGATACAGTAAGTCGTACGCACGAGATAAAAAGTCGTGCGCAGGAGATACAGTAAGTCGTACGCATGAGATAAAAAGTTGTGCGCACAAGATAAAAAAAATAATTTCCATGTCACCTCCAGGGCTCCGTACTATGGAGCGATAGGAGTGCCACATTAATAAATAAATAAATAAATAAATGTGGAAATAAAAAGAGAAATAAATAAATAAATAAATAAATGTGGAAATATAAAGAGAAATAAATAAATAAATAAATGTGGAAATATAAAGAGAAATAAATAAATAAATAAATATATGTGGAAATATAAAGAGAAATAAATATATAAATAAATATGTGTGGAAATATAAAGAGAAATAAATAAATATATGTGGAAATATAAAAGGAAATAAATAAATAAATGTGGAAATATAAAGGAAAATAAATAAATGTGGAAATATAAAGAGAAATAAATAAATGAAAAGGAAAATCATCTTTCATTTTTGTATTGCATTTGCTTTTCCTTTTTGGCACTCCTGTGACACAAGGATAAAGCAATGACAAAACGTTTGGTGGACTGAGCTGTCAATCAAATGGCTCTGGGCGGGGCTTCCTGTCCAGGAATGGATAGTTGTTCCCTGATCACTGGATTTCTGCCTGGCGGTATGGGCGCTAACCATAGACATATATAGAGATAGACGCTGCATTGGCTGTTTAGAACGAGAAATGCGGCCGCCATCTTGGACCGGTTATTCTCTGGGATTATAACCGTAGTAGTATTACCGTACGTCGAGTCGCAGCACAAGTGAGAGAACATGCCTGAACATTGTGTGGGATATTCCTGCTCCAATCGGCGGACCATCAGAAACAGGGCTCAGGGGATTACTTTTCACAAGTAAGATGTAACATATTTTTCTGTCTAAAAGACGTCTAATAAATGCCTAATAAACGTCTAACAGTCCCTAGACGTCTGGGCTAAAATCGGTCTACCACTGGTCTAAATGAAAGTTTTAGACTAGCCGTTTCTAAATCTAAAACTACATTGTACATTGATCAATGACTGTTAAAAATGTTTTAATCCAGCATTTGGCCACCATTTATACAATTTACTATTGTTTTATTTTGTATTTAATTATTAATGGATTAAATTGTGCCATATAGATTTGTGTTAATATAGACCGATTATAGATGGGCGAATTTCGTGTGTGAACTTAAACGAGACGTCTATTGCTCAGTGGGTTACTATAATATTGGTTGTATTTTGTTCATTGAATATTACTATTAAGGAGAATAGCAGTAGGCTAATGAACAGCAATGTCAAATTAATATATATGTCTATGGTTAGCGCCCATACCGCCAGGCAGAAATCCAGTGATCAGGGAACGACTATCCATCCTGGACAGGAAGCCCCGCCCAGAGCCATTTGATTGACAGCTCAGTCCACCAAGCGTTTTGTCATTGCTTTATCCTTGTGTCACAGGAGTGCCAAAAAGGAAAAGCAAATGCAATACAAAATGAAAGATGATTTTCCTTTTCATTTGATTTATTTCTCTTTATATTTCCACATTTATTTATTTATTTATTTCCCTTTATATTTCCACATTTATTTATTTATTTCCTTTTATATTTCCACATATATTTATTTATTTCTCTTTATATTTCCACATATATTTATTTATATATTTATTCTCTTATATATTCCACATATTTATTTATTTATTTATTTATTTCTCTTTTTATTTCCACATTTATTTATTCATTTATTTATTTATTAATGTGGCACTCCTATCGCTCCATACGCAACATGCGTTAACGCGTGATAAAATAAATGTTGACGTTAATAAATTATTGCGTTAACGCGATAATAACGCGTTCACTTGCCCAGTCCTTATAGTCCATATATATATAGATAGATAGATATAGATATAGATATTTATATATTATATATATATTTATATTATATTATATTTATATATTTATAGATATATTATATTATATTATATATATATATATATATATATATTATATATATATATATATATATATATATATATATATATATATATATATATATATATATATATTGTTGCTGTGACTCTGCCGGACTGGTGCTTTAATTCAGGCAGAGGGCTGTTCAGAGACTGCTGTCACAAATAGAGCAGCGCGCCTGCGCGCTGCGCATAGCAACTCGCTCATCAGAGAGGAGGGGGGATCGCTTATCGTGCGGGGAACGAAAAAAGGTAAGCTCAAGCTAAATCTTTAATGCCTGTTGTAAGTGAGGATTTTGACCCAAACAGAAGTCTGAATTGCTCAATTGAGGTACCTTCCATGTCTTATATCCGAGGAAAACGTTCCGTGTGAATCATGTGTCGGTCATTAAAATACATCCGTAGCTAGAGGCGCACTGATTCTACAGATCATCCCTGCTTGTCAATACAAGGGGCGCTAACCACTTCTAATCCGTTTACTGACACACAGCCGTACGAACGGCAGCAGCCGTGCGATTACCTGTAACCATTGTAGAGGCGAGCAAAGAATGTAGTTTTTTTCGGTCGTCTTTCTTGTAGTTGTTGTAACGGGCGGCGGCGCTTTGTTTGGGATGTTTCCTCTGCTCGTCATCTATTTTGGGCAGCGGCGAGCAGGATTCCGATAACACATTCATGTGTGAAATACCACTGACCAGCAGCCGCCATTGGTCACTATCACTGTAGTCAGGGATGTCTCACGTTGATAGCACAACAATGCACTTTGACTCCTATCTGTTCAAACAAAATTTAAAAAATAGAATACAATTCTGGTAAGACGCGTGGCGGTATTTTTGGTTGAGTTATCGTAATGTTCTGCAGTTAGTTTTTAGTTTTCCCTTTTTTTTTTTTTAAAGTGTCGATTCCAGGTTCATTTTCATAAAGTGAGGTATTTTACAAGTGGTCGTGTCGACACACTGGATGGTCTCTGATCTTTTTTGTAGGCCACAGTCTCCCTCTCAGTTCCCCATAGTTTGGTCGGGAGGTCGTGCTGTTGTCAGAAAATCTCAATTTTCAACATTTTAGGAGTGAAACAGAGAGGGGTGTGGTTGTTGGGAAAGAAACAAGTTTCTGTTCATTACCCATTACCTGCATCAGCACTTCCAAAGCTTTGCATTAAACATGTGCTTGGCTTTCTACAGATAAATCACCCCAAACACACTGGCAGGAATCATGGAGGGTAAGTTTATTTACACTACACTCATGGTTTTAACTTAATTCCTCTCGAGATTCCATTAAAAATCATAGTTAGATTCCTTTTTTCACCCCCTGTTTTAATTTTCAACAAATTTCTAACTTGAACGTGAGCCTTAATGGGTTTTAGTGCTCTATAACAATTCCCATTCTTTCCTTTATTTCCAATGGAAAGTTACCCTTTTCCTGCTTTGGCTCTCTCTCTCTCTCTTTTTCTTTTTTTTCTCTTGCTCTCTCGTCATGCAGTTCCTGTTTCTTGTAAATTTAAATTGCGCTTTACACATCTGACGCTCTGAGGGCATGTAGTGTTCTGTTCTGTGCATGAATTTGTTTGGGAAGTTTTTTTGTTTTTTTGTTTTGCTTATTGACTGGGTGTGTGAAACAGAGGATTCTCTGTCTTTCAAAGTTCATTCCTACACTTTCTCTTATATGGCCCAGAATGGGACCTAAATCAAAAGGGCTTTTGTTTTGTTTTTTGTTTTTTTTAATGCAGAAATGTGGGCACTGGGTATTGCCTTCCCCTCCTCTTCTGTCTTTGTTTCATTCCCCACTTCTCTCCCTCTCCAAAATTTTCACTTTGTTCACCTCCTCTGTGCTTTTTGAACCAACTTTCAATGCGCTCTTTGCTTAATTCTTACCCTCTTCACTTCCTCCCACAGTATGTGACGTTGATTGACTCATCCCTACTCTCCTTCTTGTTCTTTCATTTTCTTGTCTCTGCTCGTTATCTTGATTCATGCGTTTCTTTTCTTTTCTCACACTTCTTTCAATCTTGTATCCAATCCCTCACCCTGGCCTTGTCCTTGCCTCCTCCCTCTCTCATCTCCTGTTGCTCTCTCCACAGTGTTCCTGCCAGCAAATGCAGCCCACTCGGTGCTCAGGCGGCTGCGGAGGGCCAACTCCCTGCTGGAGGAGTTGAAGCAGGGTAATATCCAGAGGGAGTGCCGTGATGAGGTCTGTACCTATGAAGAGGCCCGTGAAGCTTTTGAGAATGAAGAGAAGACGGTGAGGAAATTGGGAACTTTTCTCGTCATATCTTTTTTTTTTTTTTCTCTCCTGAAAACATACAGGAACAGAAAAGTTGAACACAAGAACACATTTACATGCGGTCACTGTTTATAACCTTTACTGCTATATCAGCAATGAATATGATTACAGAACTGGTACAACAGTTGTTTTCTGCAATTTATGAAAATTGAAAAAGGGAGAACTTTGTATGAGCTGTAAGTTTAAATTATATTAAGACTTAAAGGATACATGTGAGAAAATACCTTTTTGTGTTTGAGAGTATATATTCAAGTGTTTGAGATGACTACCAAATCCACGCAACCTTCAGCCTGTCCGAAACTTCTTTTCGGACAGCCTGAGTCTAATAATCTTCCACTCGATGAGCTGCAGCCATATTGTCTTTAAAACATGAATGATTGTGCTCTCTTAGCTCTTAATTCCCAGCTAAGATGTGAAAATACGTATTTCCAAGTAGCTGCAGTAATGCCAGTGGTACAATAATACCACAGTTGGTGTCAAACTTGTAACGTAGCTGGCACTTAAAAAACGAGGGCTGGACCCGGAGACTTGGATATCCAGATATTTGTTCATTAGGTGGATGTTCGGTTTTCCATTTGAGCATCCGGGTTTTAGTTATTTACTTTTTTTCCATGCTTTTGCAAATAGCTCTCACACACTTTAAACTGAGTAACATATTGGCAAATAAGTCTAGAGAAGACCCCCCCCCCCCCATCCATCTGATGCACTTCTGTTGTGGACTTCTTGGTAGATGTCACACACATTAAGAACTCATTTGCTCTCATGTTCCTCCCAGGACCAAGAGCGTGTGACTTGAGTGTGTGCATCCCTCATGCTCATGCATGTGCGTGGAGGTCACATTAGTTTGGTCATGCGCATGTCTCCCTTGTTAGTTGTTGCAGTTTTCTGCTGCTTCACTGTCATACAATGCAGAAAACAAAGTTTAGAATATTTATTGTAATCCGTCTGCTGAAGCTCCAAAGCCTGTAAAATAGTATTCAGAATAACCCTACAAAAACAACGCTCCTAATTAAGCACAAACTTGTAGCTTTGTATAATTTTACCTGATGAGTAACATCATTGGTCTGTGGTGACCAAAACCATTTTTCTTTTTCTTTTCTTTTTTTTTTTTTTAACAGGTTGTTAATATGTTTATTCCTGCTGGAAGGTTTGACATTTCAACATGTGAGTCAATAGTGATTACTATGCATCCAGACCCTAGTGATTGTTAGAGGAACAGGTTTTTCAACTTCTGTGTTGATTTTCAGACCAGCAAGCTGGATGTAGCCCACCAAAACTAATTAAATCTTTCTTTCCTATGTTTACCAGGAGATATTTGACTGGAATACTTCTTCTGAAATAGGACTTCTCATCTTGAACTAAAATCCACAAATCACTGTTATTACTGTTAAGTAACTTAAACCATACACCTAGGGTGAAAGCAGAAAAGAAAAAAGAAAAATCAATACTGTCCTTCTTAAAGTGATGTTGGTGTGTCTAACACTGAACGTCTTTGATAACAGTGGCACTTTGTGAAATGTCGGTTGTTTTCCCGGAAGTGATTTTTATCAGCAGGAAGAACAGCCCAGTATAAGCCAGACTGGGAGGGATATTTGTGAAACCATTGTGAGAGGCCAGAGGGCAAAGTCACAATAGATGTTCACAATCATGTGGTTTCCTTTTTTTTTTCTACCTTTGTGGATCAGAAATCCCAATTAAAATGTATTCATGCTGCGTGCTGTTATTCGGTTTCTTTAAACTTTGTCTTGCCAAGTCTTGATGGAAATATCAGTTACATCTTATTAGGTTTTAACAAAACTTTGACATCTGTGTTCTGACTCTGCAGAACCGGTTCTGGGAAGAATATGTACGGGAAAGCAGTCCATCTGGAGGGCTGGAGACGGTGGTAGGCGGGGTCCAATCTCTGTACTTGATCGTGCCATTGGTGCTGATTTTGCTCTTCATCGCCATCATCGGCACCACCGTGTGGCGCTGTCACTCCCGCAAGCGCTCACAGCGCAGCCCCAGCCTGGGACATTCGCATCAGAGTCATGTCCTGTCAGTGGTCTCCATGGACCAGTGGGGGAGGGATTACCACAACGGTGACCAATCAGAACTCAGCATCCACAGCAGCCCAGTATATCCAGGCTCTGAGATTACATCAGGGAGAGGAAACGCAGGAGACCCTCCTCCATCTTATGAGGAGGCCATGAACCATATAGACGTCCAGATAGAGACAGAACCCCCTCCTCAGTATGACGACATAATAAACACAAGCTCTTCCAGAATCAGTGGTGGTCAAGTAAAGTAAAGTGTCTCTAAACGATCACTCAAAACAAAAGTCCTAACCTACACTAAAACCATCTAACTCTAGCACTGCTACTACTGCAGTGTCACCAGCCTTCTCCCTGCAACACACACACAAACAAAATACTCCTTAAACTGTCAGGTCAGAGGACTCATGCAATCTAAGCGAGTGCCGGTTCTATTGAAATTTGCACTAACCTTTCATCATGTGGAGAAATGATGGCAGGAAGGAGCAAGTGATACAGCAGTCCCCATCTCCTTAAGTTGTGACAGTTCTGTCACACAGGAGTAGATCATTTTAGCCAGCCAAAATAATTACAAAAATAAAAATGAAGAAACATAATTTAAAAGTGTTGCATGTGGTGTGAAAAAAGGTTCCTAATGCCATTATTAAGGACAATTATATAGTGTATATGGGTGTTGGATTGATGCTTTATTGAGGACCAGTGCCATTTTTTTTAAAAACTTAAGTGGACAATTTCTGATATTTTGTAAATATTTTTAATATCTTTAACTCTTGCCACTTTAATGTCAATATAATATATTAAGGATTTCTATTTTGAAGTTTGTCTATTGAATTCATTTTCAAGGATATCTAAATTTGCATTAAGCCATGCATAGCTAGCAAGGAGCAGAGACATGCTGCAATGCTACTTTTGTTTTTCTAACCAGATACCAGTCAGTTATTTCACAACATGAGTTTCATTCACGTTGTGACTGATTAACCCAAGCTCACAAATGAAAGATGTGTGAGGGAAATATTATAAGATTGGTTAAAAAAATAGAAAACTCCTTAATCTCTTTGTCGTTTACTGCTGTAAAGGTGGAAAATTGGCATTTGTGTGTTCTGTTTAACAGTAAATACCACATTTTGTGCCGAGGATAGATTAAAGACTTAAATACTGAGCAGACGTTTGTGTAGGAAATGTGTCTTAATGCAGATTTAAATAGGTTTTTCAAACAGTACATCAAACCAATTTAATATACGCTTGAGAATGTTGAGATTAAAAATTAAAAACGGGCCATTGGTTTGAAAAAGAGGCACTGTTTAATATTGTGTGTCCTACGCACCTGTATCTTGGTAATGCATGCAGCTCACCTTGTGCACGTGAGGTCAGAACTGTCTGCGCTGTTTGTTGACAGTCAGGACTCGCTGGCTCACAACCACTTGCGGGCCACTGAAAGTTGCTCAGAGCTTGATCTAACTGTGAAGCAACACTCCCCTCCCTTTCACCCATTAGCAAATGTAACTTCTAGTCACAACCAGAGTTTTACAAAAGTGCAGCTTCCACAGAAACGTGGGTCAGAAAATAAAAGACAAGCTCTGAGAAAAGAGGTGTCAGTGGAGGATTCTGTAACTTCACTATAGATAACCTCCAAGTTCAGCATGTGCAATGGACCTCTGTATATGTGTAGAAATGGTATGTGTGACACTGAGACTGTCTTTTTTTTTATTGCATAGGATTCTCTGAATACTAATGTAAACTCTACTAAAATAGGTTGTGAAGAATTGAAGGTACTTTGTGTTTAAACTTAAAATGGGTTATTATAAGGAAAGTCTGACAGTCTGGTTTGATGACCTCACCGTTATTCTCAGCAATAATGATGTCAACAAAATTGCTCATAACACACATGCATTGTTGCTGTATAAACTTCCAAAACCAAAAATACCTGTCAAATCTGCTCTGACACTGACAAATGTCACGTCTTTCCTCACCACACCTCAGACTTTGAGCACTGATTGTTTTTGTATTTGCGAGTGAGCTGACCTGTGAACCTCAGCACTTGCGGTGAGTCTGAACTGAGCTGTGCTGGTTGTGGACGTCACTTCGGTTCATCACTTGCTCTACTGTTACTTACACAGCCCTGGTTTTTTTTTTTTTTTACAATGCCTTATAGAATAAAATGTTATATAACACTAAATGCAAAGAAAGTTGTTATAAAACCTTTGACATGTGCAAAAGCTTGAATTAATTTGTAATAAAACTGTTAAAAGTGCTACATGTTGCTTTCATTTCACTCAGATCTCAAAAACATAAACATTGGCAGTTTTTTTTTTTTTTTTTTAAACCCTCTGGTATTTTCATGGGGATCATCATTTACAGTGCATGAGGTGTTCCACTGCCTCCACAACTGGATCAAAGACGTAAGAGGCTGAGCAAAGATTCTTGTAAGGGAAAAATCCAAACTATTGTTTACCATTGTTCAAACAAAGCAGGAGGTGACTCGATGAGCACAACTTGGAGGCGAGGAGGGGAGGGGGGGCACAGTTTAAATGGGGTTTCATTTCATTCTTGCCTTGAAGCCATTAATGTCAAAACCAATTCATTACTTTTACCAGGCACAAGTGGACATAAACTAAATTTATTGATGCTGAACAAAAATAGTAACACAAACAGTGGCTCAGTTTGTTCTTTTCCCTTCCAGTGTTTCATTAAAGGCAAGTAGAAGAGAGTGCATCTCTGACATGATAAGTAGAGCAAGCAACATTTATCCCAGGCAGTGGAAAAAAAAAAAAAAAATCTGCTAAAAGGAGCAATTCATCAAGAGTAAGAGGGCCTAAAAGCGGGTCACCTGTGAAGATAAATCATTTGGTCTTTGCTCTGCCAGGCAAAGCTCAGTCATTAATAACACAAAGTATCCTTTTGTTCAAGTGTGGTAAAGTTTTAACAAGGCTGATTTGACAAAAAAAAAAACAAGCAGCAAAGTGAAAAAAAAAAAGTGTCAGCACAAATGAAAAGAAGTCCCCATACAACTGCAATCCAAACGTGATGTTTTGGTAAACGCAGGGCTGAGTGCGAGCGGTCCAGGGGGCCGTAGCTTTACAACATACATCAAAGAGGGTTTCCTGAATATTTATGCCCGTATTGACATGTAAACTTGGACGGTTCATTTACACCCACTCCTTTGGGTTTCGCAACACCTCTAGCATCTCGGCCTCCTTGGTACCTTTAGCAGGCTCGTGCATGTACTCCCACCTGACAAAGAAGGATGAGTCTGTTACTAAGCAACGCAGTTCACTGCCATTACACGGGTGAGAAGGTGTGAGCTTACCTGGCGGTGAGAGGGAGGGACATGAGGATGCTTTCGATTCTGGAGCCAGGTGTGGCCAGGCCAAACTTCACTCCCCTGTCATACACCAGGTTGAACTCCACATATCTACAACACATGCATAAAAAACACTCAGACTGTGCTTCTTTTTTTTTTTTCTTTACATTTTTTTTAATAGTTATTCAAGCAACTTATGAGAATACTCAATTAAAAACATCCACTCATTAAACAAAGGTTCCACCTGTGAGATTTAGCTGCAAACGACAAATAAAACATTTGGACTTAAACTGGAAACAGTTTATTTTTCTACTTTCAAGAAAACATTTTGTGACCTCAGGGTCTATTGCTTAACTATTATTAGCATTTTTTTTTTTTATCACAGTGAATACACAAGAATAACTCAAGATATAATTGATGGAAATCCTTGACTTTTTTCCCCCACTTATAAATATATGACTTTCTAAGAAATCTTTAGAAATTCAGATTATTTTCCCCCCTCAGAATCAGTCTCCATAATATCCCTAATATACCATCTTAAGTCTGGCAACTGAAAAAAGAAAAGAAAAATCTCCTGGATCTCAAATTAGTTCCAGCTTTCACTGACAAATCCAAAGAATTTTCTTCATAATCTGCAAAACTTTGCAGATTAGATTGAGCCAGACTTTATTTGTACCATTCAATCCAGTCCAGACTGCTTACTTCAAAAAAAAAAACAAAAAAAACAAAAAAAACACACATTCAATAAATGTGTGAGGTTTTTTGCTCACAACTGTGCTCTCTCTCTCATTCATAAACTAGTCTTTCAGTTCACTCTCCAACTCAGTGGCTCCCCACTGAGGCAGGCTGCCCTGCCAGGATCTGCACCAACCTCAGCCATACAGGGAGTGGACAGAGTCCAAGTCTGAGTAGTCTCAAGACAGCATCTCAAATAAGTGAAGAAACTATATACATGAGAGACACAGAAAAGATCAAAGATCCTACAGCTATAGTCAACTACACATGTGTCCACAGGATCTTATTTATTAGCTGGAAAAGCGAGAGAACACATTGTCTGAATCAGTGGAACCATTAATTTAATATACTTTACAGAGCCAGCTCCCTAATACAAAGCCTGCGTGATGTCTGACTGGGAGATTAAAGGAGGAAGCTGCAGGGAAGCTGCAAAGGAATCACAGTGACTGATTGCGCAAGTGAAACTGGACAAAACAAGAACGGAGAGACACGTAACACAAGAGTATTAGATTTTCACAGAAAATCTATTTCTGTGTATTACACGTGTTAGAGGACACATCTAGACAATCAAAAGACCAGCAGACCGTGCTATAAGTGTAGAAGAAAGGATCAGAGGCTTCAGCCAATGAAAGAAATCACTAAACTGAATGATGCATTTCTCACAAGAGCCCAAACCAGTTGTGGGTCTTCAACTTACCTCCCTCGTCGTACCTGCTGCCAGTCCTTCTCCTCATCAGTGAAGGAGTCTTTGAGATGTTTGTACACAATGGGGAGGTAACAAGGCACCACTGTCCGAGCGCAGCTCTTGACAAAGTTGAACACCTCCTCCTGACTCGGGGAGTCCAGGTCGTCGAAGAAGATCCCTCCTATGCCACGAGTCTCTCCTCTGTGGCGGACGTAGAAGTATCTGTCACACCTGGGTACCAAAAGAATTAGACTGTATAAATCTACTCGCTTCCCAGGTCAAGCCTTCACTCCATTTGATAGTGAAGACAGGGGTGAGAAGTTCCTGCAGAGGTACGGGATATTAGTTACTACTTAAGTATTTTTTCTTTCCAGCTGAATAACAAATATTCACAAAACTACAAAAACGACTTATCCAATTCTCTGTTCTAAAAAACAAACAAACAACATTTAAAGAGGACCTCATGCATCTGTGTGTAAATGTAAAGGTCACGTTTCACTTTGCATAAATACTGAATGAAGGAGAATCTACTGACAAGCATCTCTGCAGTTCAGCTCAAGCTGGCCAGCTGCAGATATATTTCATGAACACACATGAGAACTGTATACTTTCCCACTGCATACTTTCAAAAACATGTTGCATTAATAATTTGATTTAAATTCAAAGTAAGTTGACAGAGTTTTTGCTATTTGCAAGTGACATCAGATAAACCACACCCATCGTCTCCATCCACGGTGGTCATTTACTGATTCATCTTTGCTCAACGGTTTTTTTCCTGCATCTGTACAGACTTCCTCTTATCACCATCACACACTGAGGATACACCCATTGTAAACTCACAGGTTCAAATAAATAGAAATCCTGCCCAAAGACGCATACATGCAAATACACACTGGGCTGATGTAACTACCATTTCTTAAAGTCAGGGTAGTACTGCGGGTGGTGCTTGTCACAGGCCTCCTTCAGGGTGTTGTGAAAGTGAAAGGCATCTTCTTTATCGATATAAACTGGGGTCAGGTCTGTTCCTCCGCCGAACCACCACTGTTTAGAGCCTGAAACACAATCACGCGACACACAAAGACCAAGACGGAGGAAACAAGGGTTATCATTCAATAGTGTCACTGATACCAAGACATAACTGCTGTTTTAAAAGGCCTGGCACTCACCATCCCCCTCCTCGATCTCAAAGTATCTGTAGTTGAAGTGCACAGTGGGTATATGGGGGTTCTTGGGGTGGATAACTGAGCTCACACCCATGGCACAAAATGGTAGCTTACCTGAAAGAAAGTCAGAGCGGGACATAGAATTGAACAAAGACACAGCTGAGGCATGTTTAAGTCTCAATTAGAGGTTTCTTTCGAAATGTAGTTAACATCAGAGCGTACTTGTATCAGCATAGAGGGCCGAAAGGCACAGCTCAGTACTACTCACCATCCTTCCCTTTGAGGACTTTTCCTCTACTCCTCATCTGCTTTGCGGCCTCCTCAGTCAGGTTCCCAAACACCACTGACACATTGACCCCTGCCTTCTCAAACACCTTCCCATCCTGCATCACACAGCTGATCCCTCCGCCACCTGATAAAGACACAGAAAAAAGACAGAAATGAATTCAAAGGCATGACATTTGCTGTTCTGCTTCACAGTCAATCAGCCCAGTGGATTACTGCGTTTCTTGACATGAAAATACTAGAAAGCCCATGCTTGCATGCTTGTCTGAAAACTCATCTAAACCAAGGCCGTCTTACCTTCCTTTCTCTCCCATCGGTCCACGTTGAACGTACCACCGTCCACCTCCTGAAGCGCTTTACAAAATTCAGCCTGAGTCTCCATGATCAGCAGCTCCATCTTGGTTCGCATCTCCTCCTTCCTCCCGAGCAGCACATTGACGTCCGTCACAGGAGGAGACATGAAACCCCTGCATCTATCTACAATATCCCCCGCTTGATCCTTCTCCTCCACGCTTTGGGGAACCCTGGTTGCCATCTCTGCACGCTGGAAGTGGTTAGCGTTAGCCAGGAACCCCGCAACAGCCGCAGCTGCGGTTACCGCCGCGGCTCCGCTGAGCGCCAGGGCTCCCCGTCTCGATCGTCCGGACGCAGATCTGCCTGAGGTCCCGTGGGACATGAACCGCACGCCGGCGCCCCTGGAAAGCCATCTCGTTCCTTGAAGCATGGACTTTGACGGACTTTGAGTGAAGGACGTCAACAACCCCGACTCTCTAGCATTAACAACACCTTTTAAATATGAACCCAGACATCGTCTCGTGGTGGTCTGAGCTGTTTTCTTCACCGAATAAAACACAATAGTTGCCATCTGTAAGAGAGAGATCCGTTTCTTCAAACGTGCCGTAGCAGCCGTTACTAGTTAATGTGTAATAACTACTCACAACATTATCAGAAAAAGTGCCTACGTGCTATTAGTCGTGCTTCAAAAAGTCAAGTAAAGAGGCGTGTTGTTTTTGGTACTGATTGTGGCAACATGGGAAATGTAGTTTTTTACGGTTTGGGGGGTGTTCAATGCAGAGATGTGCATATTTAGAACAAACTTCATGGCCCACAATGCACCGCGAAGATTCACAAATATTGCGTTCAGGGTCTTATTAAGGAAACGGTGATTTTCACCGTTGAGGATGTCAAACGCGTCTGTTTTTTGCGATTATCTTCCCTACTACCTAGACCCAGAAATTACAATCGGACCAGTATTTTTTTTATATTCATATATTAGTATAAAAAGGTAATTTTACTATTAATCTGTCTCTGCCATTTTACATTACTCTGAAATATAGTACTTTAACCGACCGTTAGTCTGTCGCTATCTATCATTCATGTCCTAAAAATTCTCACCCAATATCTAACCAAAATGCGGATTCAAGACAAAAAGAAAAGAAAAAAAAAGATTTGAAATCAGACCGTTTTTGTGCCTTATTCTACATGCTGAAAATAATCTTATGACTCTTCAGATTTGTGGGGGGTATTCCACGTAAAACTGTCTTCAAATCCAGCAGTTACAAAGATACAATATTAATAGTCTCATATCCAGCCTAAATAACATCTTATTAAGAAAAACCGAATAAACCTAAGTTTATTGAGCCGCGAAAGGCAACCATTGGTAGGCTACCAAGGTTAACTTTGCGCGTGCGCAAGTAATAGAGCGTGTTGTTGGTCACTATGACAACAGGTCTATTAAAGCTTTGAGAGCTGTCAGGTGTCGAAGCAGATTATGTGAGCAGGTGCTCCTCCACGGTCTGCCACGCCGTATGTGGGACAGCCAGTGAAAGAAAAAATAGTTACAAAGCAACCAAATAAGATTGACTATTTTACTGTTTCTAACTAAACGTGTACAGTGCGCAGGAAGCGGCAGCAGGTGAGTTTTACAGCTAACATCTTTATTGGAAGAGCCTTTTCAATAACTATTTGCTTAGCCAAGAGAGAAATTAGATGTCTACGGGTATAAATTACATGGGCAGCTGCCGGTCTGTCGTCTTTATTTTGCTCATGCGGTTATAAAAACAAACTGGATTACTCTGTCTATTTGTGTAACAGCCTGTCTCGAAGCCAGTAAAAATAACTTAACTGCAGCAGGTGTAATGATAAAATAGCTACACCAAATATGGCCAGTATGGTATAACTGTGTCAGTAGAGTGATATTTTTGACTTAAACACAAGGATAAGAGGTCAGTGCTATCCCTGCAGTACTGTCTTTGGCCAGTAGATGTCGACAAAACGGTAGTTACAGCCTTAAGTGATCCCTGATTTAGAAAAAAAACAAAACAAACAACAACAACAAAAAAAAAATACTGTTGATAAAAGGGTGGACTTAGAGGTAGCTTCTATGTAGGTAAATTTGGCACAAAAATTAAAGTAAAGGTGTCATTCAGAATACGTTGACTGTGATGATTCGTTGTGTCTTGTCATTTTTCTTATTTAAATAAACCCTGGCAGTTCAGTTTGTTCAGTTTATCTGCGTAGCGCCAATTCACTACAAAGGTCACCTTAAAGCTCTAACTACTGATAGTATCCTAATCTGGATTTCTGGTAATGTACTATATAAACACCCTCAAACACTGAGGTTTTTTTTTTTCTTCTCGTTTGTTTTTTGCATTTGAACTATGATTTTTGCAGCAATTCTTCGATGCTGGTTTGGAGCGTGTTCTGTGTAAAGTATTTCTACTGGTAATTCTGGTGTTCTTTTTAATTAATCAATTAATTCACTTATTAATTTATTTATTCACATTACTTATTATGATTATCCATGACAACAGAAATGTATCTAGAAACAGATTGAGTCTTCTGAAAACCAGCTCACGATCAGAAAAAAAACTCAAATGCAGTTCAGTTGGAGAGAAGAGGTCAATGCTGTCGAGTACCAGAAAAACATCAAAAGCAAAATGAAAGTGGTTTTTGACCATTTCTTTCCCTCGGTCATCATGAAGAATGTGAGATTCCTGGGAAGTGGGATGGATGAGCTTGTAGTGCTGATAAGGAGACAGTGGGAGTATTCTGTTTTCGATACATGGCTGCAGGGATGTGTTCTGCACTCCAACATCTATCTGCATGGATTTCAGATGATACCAGCAGACAGACATGGGGTATATTTAATTTCCCTTTAGGGATCAATAAAGTATTTTTGAATTTGAATTGAGTTAACAACAGATGGTTTAATCCTGGCCATGTCACTAAAAATGAGCACCTCTGTATCCCAGATGTTGAACTGTTGGATGTATGTTTCAATCCATGCTGTCTACTTAGAGTTCATGGATGTCACCTGCCGATGCTGGATGTCACATTATCAGCACAGTTGTTGCCAAATGACAAACACAACACCCTGATTAATTCTTGATGATCTCTGGAGGTTTCAACCACCCCTACTATCAGACAATTTCTGACCTCATGTCTGCTAACTTAATTATTATTATTATTTATTTTCTCATGTACTTTTTATATTTTTGCTTAGTAGTATACAGTGCAACAATATCATTTTCCTTTGGGGTTAAATAAAGTATTATTTACTTGATTTCAATTAAATAAATAAACCAGGTCATGAGATCTCCAACAGCGCTGTTACTAATAATCACAACTGGTTTGTATCAAATATAATGACATGGTTATAACTTTTAATTCACTAAATGTGAGTATTAGCTGTGTGAAATAAACACATCTGTAATTGTTTTATTAAACCATGTCAAAAATAATAAAACAAAAATGTATTGAGTTTGAACAAAAGTCCATATTTCTTTTGTAAACTAATGCAGCCAAGATGTTAACATTCTTGATTCTTTGAGCCAAAACTGAAGGAACCATGAATATTATTTAGTTTATAAAATATGTCTTCATGGACCAAATGTGGGTCAAGTGATTTCTCTGTCCTGCTGGTGGTTCCAGACTTTCTATTTCCTGTAGCTGGTGTGGGTAAAAGAAGTGACCACTTTTTTCCCCCTCTTTTTGGTAGATTATGACTGAGGTTGTTTACAAAAAATCTCAGGAGGAGTATGAAGACGACTTTGAGAAGGATCTGGACTGGCTCATCAGTGAGGAGAGCCGAAGTGACGACCAAGTAAGTTTGGCTTTATTGCAACAATATGATTCGACAAACTGATTACATCAGTTCGTTTTTCTTCGTTATTGATAATCCTTTTTTTTTTTTTTGTTTTGTTTTCTTGTTTGGAGTTCTGGAGAATGTAACTTGCATGTATCACTGACCCACAAAACCCCTTGAAGGTGTGACATTTAATAGTATTAAGTTACCTGTGCGTGTACATCTATCTGTGTGACAGTGACATACTTTTACTTCTCTCCTGCTGGATGCAATATTGATGAGCTAACAAACATATCTGTTAGCACGCCAGTACACTGTTACCTACTAGGTGTTGATGTTGGTCTTTCATCTACTTTCAAACCCTAGTAATACAGAGTTTGTCTGCCTTATCCACCTCACAGGCTTCTGACTTTGAGGACATAGAGGCAGAAATAGACAAAGAACTGGAGGAGGATGAGAAACCACATGGAAAGAAAAAAAATGAAAAGAGGGGCAAAAAACCAGAACATCTTGAAGAAGATGAAGAGAGATGGCCTTCTCCTATGGAGCCGCTGGAGTACGACTCAGATCAAGATTGCCCAAGTAAAATTTCACCTGTAGTCCCTCCACCTCCGGAGATGAATGACCAGACCGAAGAGGAGAAGAAGTACATATTGGAGAAGATCCAGCAAGCTAACAGGGAGTTGCAGGAACAGGAAACACCAGATATGACAAGACGGAGGCGGCTTCATTTTAAAGAGACGCTGGTGGACCTGGTGGTGCCTCCATTCCAGTTTGAGAAAAATGGCAACAGCAGTGAAGTAGAAGGAGGGAAGGACAACAAGGATAGAGCCAAGGATGCAGACACTGAAGTGTCGGGGAAGATGTCTGAGCTGAAACTTTCTCCTCGCAATGAAAGCAGAGAATCCAGAAGGTTTAGCACTGAGGGAGGACAGGGAACAAAGGAGGGAAGAGTACTTGTGGAAAAGGATGGAAAGTTTGACCTTGTTAGCGTGAAAGAGGTGGAGAGTCAGAGCCTTCTTCCTCCTATAGCAAACAACTTTAGAGACTGTTCACATTCTTCACTACATGTTCAACAGCAGAAAGACCCTGGAAAGACCCACGGTTCCTCCTCCTCTCCTGGACTCTGTAGCACCCCTTCCTCTTTCCACCAGAGTGTTAATCAACTTCGGGCCCCCAGACCTCCTGCACAGCCGAGGATTAGGCCTAACTCAGCCACCCACAGTCAAAGAGTCACCCAGGATAAAAGCAACAAGCGGCGAGTGCAGTCTGCCACTGGAACACCCTGCCAAGCCACTTATACCCTCTCCCAGCAGCAGAAAGAGCTGCTGCAGAGAATTCAGGAGAAGAAATCAAGATTGGCCAGAGAGGTAGGAAATAAATATGTTTGGTGAGATGATAGTGAAGATAAATTGAACAGAAATTATAACAAGATATATTTAAGGCAGGTTTAATCTTGGCATCTATTTTTCCTTGTTTCATATTTGCTGGTGAGGCGGAGCAGAAGCAGCGTGAGATAGAGGAGCAAAAGAAGGAGGAGAATGAGCAAGCATTTCAAATCTGGTTGATGAGGAAGAGAAAGCAACTTCACGAGGAGAGAAGGATCCATCGAGCTCAGGAGATAGAGAGGACAATTTGCAAAGTACGGCTGCAAACGGGCACAACATTTTTGCTGAAATACAAATGCACATTTAATTGAGGACACCTACTTTGAATATTATCATGCCATTAAATTGACTTCATCACTTGTTATTATTGTAATAATTCTGTAAAAGGGCTGATGTTTAATTAGTTTCCCTTCTAGGATGAATAAAGTATTTTTGAACTGAATGTTATTAACCAAGAGCACAACATACTCCAAGAATACATTTATGCTGCCTAAACCTAACCAAACAATGACAGACTACATAAAGAGTAACATGAAAGTAAATGAGAAATCCCGATGTATCATGTAGTCATCAGGCTGGGTGACACTTTAAACTATGAATAAGTACACTTGTTGCCTAAACCTATCCAAATAGTGATAGAAAATTAAAAGTGGAAAGCAGAAATAAAAGATTTAATCCTGCTTTGGTTTTGAACTTGGGCATCTGCATTTACCTGCAAAATTTTGATTTTTGTCATTATACTTATGGAGAATAATGACCTGCTCAGCATTAGAGTGAGCTCAGTCTATGAACGATGAAAGGAGGGTCCCTTCTGACCATATTCATAAGAATGACAAGTAATAACAGTCAATTCAGTCAGTCAACTCGTGACAAAATCATTCATATGACAAGCCACTAAAAAATTTTAAAAAGAACTTAAGATAATAAATACCTGTGTCAATTCACAGAGAGAATCAACTGATCCGGAGGATGCCTTCAGGTTGTGGCTTCAGAGGAAACAGGAACAGCAGCAGAAAGAGAGACAGCTTGTGGAGATGAGGAGGCTGGAGGAAGACACTGCTTACTTCTTACACAGCCGTGAGGAGTGTGAACGTGCCTTCAAACAGTGAGTTTGTTTTAGCTTGTTTTCCTCAAGAGCTACACAAATAAAACCTTAGCTGTTAGATGGCATTTCGTGTTTAGATTTTACATGGCATAGAAATCGTAGCAGTTCAAGGAGTTATGTACTGTAGTTCAAAGTAGTCTTGCAAAAGTCTATTTCCACGTGCTATTGGAGCCTTTGTTTTCAAAAAGCACTTAACAATAATTAAATAAAAGTAAAGTAACTCAATTAGTAATCTGGGTAAATATTTTTTTTGTTTGTTTTAGATGGAGTTTATGTGGCCAGGTTAAATGTTTTGTGACCCAGACAGGATTCATATGTGGGCCCCATATAAGCTAAAAGTCGGCTGGAAAAGGGGTCTTGTGGGTTTGCCCGCAGGCTCTGTGGTGGCTGTACCTGTGTTTGCCCATAAGGACCCTGAGTGGCATATGTTAGCTAAAACTAATTGGGACTCATGCAATTTGCCCCTTGATTGGCAGAGGGGCCCATCCGTTACAGTTGTATCCCTCATGGACCCCATATATTTGGTCTACACATGCTTCCCATTGGGGGCCCATAAGACTGAAATGAGAAGGAACTTATGCCATTTACCAACTTTAACCCTCCACTAAAGTAGCCCACTCTTAATCAAGATGAAGCCCACATGGACATGCTGGCTGGGGAGTAGCGATGAGTCCCAGTAAATATTAAGGAGGCCAGACATGGAATAAAGAACGAACTGGGAATTTCTCACATTTCAGTATAATGTTGATGATTTTTGAGTATCAGTAATGAACATTTAATACATATATGTAACCTCTCACAGTTAATGTGCTGTGATGCTGTTTTGTGTGTATACTTTGTGATAGAGCAGTAGAGATTTTTAGTAATTTAAGAAACTATAGTGGTCCTTCATTTTAATGCTATCAGACAGACAAGAAATTTTCTGAAGTTTAGTAAGGCTAACAATGCAAGACCCAAACTCAGCGGTATCTAGCCTGCAGGTGACCAAACTGTCTGGAAGAGAGTCATAACAATCTCTGTCAGTTGGCTCATCAAGCAAGTGTCGTCTCACTCTTGAGATTCACACTAATCTTTCCTCCCTCAGCTGGCTGAAGCGGAAGAGGGAGGAGAAGCGAGCAGAGCAGCAGGCCGCTCGAGAGCACTCCCGCAGGTTGGTGCTGGAAGAGCGACGTGCACGACGTATGAAGGACCTGCTGTGCACAATCAACGAAACCAAGCCTTTCAGGTTCACTGAACAGCTGGCCTATCGTTTCTGAACCACAAACCCAACATTCCCCCTCAATCCACAACTCACATGACCCTCATTAAAAAAACAAAAAACAAAAAACAGATTCAAATCTATTTTATGAATGACTCTGTTCTTATACTGTATCAGCTGTGAAATATGAGGCCATGTGTACTCTTGGGTATGGTTCGCTTTATTAAAAAAGTAGACCATTGTGACCTCTTCTCATTGTAAATGTCTGTGTAAACACCTCAATCCAAACATGAAATATAGTTGTAATAAATGGATTGTGTAAATGTCTTTTTATTGTGTTTCTGTACGTTTTGTATAGTGGTAGTGTGCTTTATCTTCAGCGTAATTCTAAGAGATGAACTCTTTCTTACTGGATGTCTTTTATGAGTGTTTGATTAAACGTAGTGCATACCAGAAACTGTCAGACCCCTTCAGTTATTCCACATTTGTGTTTTATGTTCATCCTAAAATTGATTGATCTTCTTTATTGGTAGAACTTTGCATGCTTCTAAAACTTGATTGGCAGAGGGACCCATTCGTTAGTGTAAAGTTTTACAGCTGATGGTGTATGTTCACATGGAAACAAAGCCTTGGGGTTGAGAGAATTGTCCATACAGAACCTGACAGAGACAGCCATCAGTGCAACACTTCACCGAGCAGGTATTTATGGCAGAGTTCCCAAACAAGCATTCTCACGACAAAGCACATGACAGTCCGCTGGGAGTTTGCTGAAAGGCACCAGAACAGCTCTCAGATCATGAGAAGGAAAGTCCTCTGATCTGATGAAACAATGGTTGAGCTGTTTTCAGCACTGCTTCAACAATACCATTCCTACAGTCTAATATAGAGAGGACGACATTATTCTGTGAGGAGGGTTTTCTGTGACTGGGACAGTAGGGATAGCTCAAGATAGATGTAAGCAGAGAAACAGGTCAGTCCAGACATGAAAGGTTTTTCAGAGGCTAAGAATTTCAAGTTTTATATTTCAGTCTTATAACAACCCGATGTACTTTCCAAACACAGTAAAAGCTTTAGGAAAACTGTGAAAGCCGTGGAGTGAGTCAGACCCTGCACAGCAGGTCTGGTCACGTTGTTGACATCAATGCCACCTTTAAAAAAAGGCTAATGATTGGGTCTGATCATTCTGGTAAATAATTTATTTCAATCCTTTATTTCTAATAAATAAAATCCTCTAAAATCTCTTGATTATTGTAAAGGTTTCTGAGAAGTGAAAAATGTAAGGAGAATCTATTTACAGTCTGAAAAAAAGGTCTAAAAACATGCAGGAGATACAAAATTTTAGATGTCTAACTTCTCTTTTAAACATATGACATGAATAAATAAAGCAAAAAGACACATTTTTGATTTGATATTGTATTGATTTGATTGATGTTTTTTTTGTGTGTGTGTTATTTACAGGCATGTACACATACATTTTTGTGTGCTCCAGCATTTCACAATTAAATATCAATGAAATAAAAGTGGGCAACCTCATGAACAAAAGATTATATTTCTGGTTAGCATTTTAAACCTGTATAGAAAAAAGAAAAATTCTTTCATATTCATTTTCATGAGATTTACAGTGCACGACTTGACCCATCATCATCTATATCATAAACACAAATATAGAAAAAATGATTTATTACAATGATTTATTCCTTGAAACAGGAATGATTAGCTTCTTTTATGACAAAAGTTTCTTGAATTAAATACAGACAGCAGCTGTCTGTTATTAAAACACATAAATTAAACTAAAACACAGATAAGCACACTCGCCATGTCCTCATGTCAGTGAACATTTCAACCAGTAATCTGCTTCATTATTGCATCATGTGAACTCAAGAGTAAATGAAGACATATTCAGTTTTAGACTGACGTAACAATGAAAAATGTGGTGCTCATATCTATTCAGCATCTAACAACATCTGTTCTCCAAAATATATTTTCTACCTGAAGTAGAAAAGCAGTGCACTTTGAAAATACTACTACTTTGAAAATAATTATTACTGGCACAGAAGTGTAAAAGCTGAATAACAGAATGACGATCGTAATAACATATTTAATAGTATTACCAGTTAAAGATTACGCTGAATATTATTTGAAAGTACTAACCAGTGAAAATAATCATTAAACCATAAAAAAATGTTGTCCAGAGCAGGAACAAACACAATCCATGGCAGTGAAATGTCAACTTCACAGTTACAGTGAGATTACAAGTATAAAACACTTAATTAGAGGCTGTGATTGGATGGAAGACAAAGGTCAACTCAAGTTAAAAAAAAACAAAACAAAACAAAATAATTATACATAAAACTGGTGACACAAAATGACAATATCATTAACCTTGCACTTCAAACAGTACAAAAATAGAAATGTTCTGATCAAAAGGTAATTCAATAAATAGTTAAAACCTATGGAGGGCTTTCATTGAAGAGGGTGTTTTTCTCTGCCTCTACAGTTCATCTTTAGGGTTGATGCTGAGGCCTTGACTCCACACAGACTGTGTGTCCAACGCCTGGATCACCTCATCTGCCTGCAGTCTCTCCTGAAAACAAAGAAATCAATGAAAGACATTTGAAGTTGACATGAATCAGAGTAGTGTGGAAGAATAAAACACCCCAAAAACCTACAGGCGAATGATCACGATTACAGCTACCAGACACTTTTCAGATCTACATTTAAATCATGGATTATTACACCTACATTCTCAAGGGGGTAACTATTGTGTATTAGTGCAGCAGTGATCACTAATAAATGTGATAATTACTCTACGATTAGTATCAGAAAATGGAACATGTTCCATAGTGATGAGTTTTATTTGAAAAACATGGATTCCTGTAAAATACGCTGCTAAAATTGTGCAACTGTAGGATCACGAACCAGAGGTGAGTGCTGATTTATGGAAACAAAGTGATTCTCAAGTTATGTGAGTGAAATCTCGTCTCACATAATGCATCAGGCCTTTTCTTTTAAAAAGGTAGAAAAATGTGATGTCCAGTATCAAGTATCTTTCACAATAAGAGCTGCATTCCAAACTTGGTGAGCCCATAGTTTACCAGTTCTCTGAAGAGCGGGTCCAGCGTGAACCACAGAGCGACAGCACACCGCTGGCCACTGGTGACGGCCTTCACGCCGTGTGGATTCTCCCCACCTGATGAGAAACCCACCATCCTGCCACACATGGGTTTCACGGATGCCTGGAGGGGAACAGAAGTGATGTTAGAATGTCGTCTTTACATTCTTAGATATTATAGTCACCTGGTTTTCCAAAACAAGGTGGACTTCATCTTTTCAACCTCTTAATTATTCTTGAAACATTTCAAATCATAAGGCACAGGCTGAAATTAAAATTGATGTTTCACATTGAACCAATTCCAGGAGGAGCAATTTTTATTTTATCTTTTGTTTTTACATTTAGGGCCAGTAAAATTAAAATGCAAAGGTTTTCTACTGCCCTTCATCTTTCATCCTGAATTAAATCTCATTTCTCTGGAGGACCATCTCACCGTGACTGTTTTGGCATCCATTTCTGTGAATATGAACTCCCCTCCATCAAAATCTCCATTTAGATATAACAGTGCACTGAAAAAAGTAAAGAACATCCCATCAGTGCTGGCAAGTCCTTAATTAAACAACGTGCTATAACTAATATTTATTTCATCAACAGTAACAAAAGAAGCATCGCACCTGTAGTCTCTGTAAGTGTAAGCTGGAGGCTCCTTCCAGCACTCATTGGCCTCGGGGTCCAGCAGACAGTTGTCGGCATGGATGGGATGGCTCAGGTCATTTCTGTGATCTTGCTGGCCTAAAAACAAATAAAAAGCACTAAAGACCTAGAGATAGACACAGACTTATTTTGTACTGTCAGGGTTTTGTTACAAAGTCTACAGCAGAAGGAGTCAATTTCTGCTGCACAAAACATTGTTGTTGCACTGTCTGAAACTTCCATTACTGCTGCTCTCTCTCCCTGTTAAAGGTCTGGCGGGACAGCTGATGACGACAACACTACTGCCTGCAGCACTGTTCCCGTCTGTATTTCCTCTTTAGAAATTACTCTCTACATAAATCTGTCCGTTACTAGAACTTTCAGATTACATTACATTACATATGAGTGCATTTTCAGTACGTATATATGTATGCATATGCGAACTGCATAATGTAACTGACTTCATGTGAATTAATAGTATGTGTCATGGGATCAAGTAACGTGTGCCTCTGTGCATGAGTAACCTGTGATGGCTGTCCGGCACACCAGGTGGGTGTAGGAGAAGTGCAGAGTGGAGTTCAGCATGAAATAGGATTCGATAATTCGCCTCGCTCGCTCGCTAATGTCGTAGAAGAGGCGAGCGCTCCTCATCGGCACTCTGCCTTCATAACCATACTGCAGGGATGAAAATTAAAAAAAAAAGAAAAAATCACAAACAAGTCATGCAAGGAATCGAAACAAATGCAGTTGTAGGCAAAATAATCATTTGTGACATAAAAAGTCAGCGATTGATGTGCTTTTGCGAAGAGGTGGTTGTAACTTTTAAATGAGTTGAGATGAAATTATGAAGCAGAACTGGGGGAGTTTTTTTTATGTTTAATAAACAGGGCACCTGTAGAGTTTTGAGTACGGTGGCTCCTTCAAATTTCTCATTGGGAGTGTGTGGAGACATCCTCCCTCTGTAACCATCTCCTGCCATGGTGACAGACTGGAAGACAAGGTCAAAGCCACAAATAAAGCTTCAAGGACTAAACCAACCAAAAACAGGGCAACAGGTCATCTGCAGCAAGTCTTTTTTAAAAATGATAATTATGTAATGTCCTTACATGTGCCAGGGTTCTCAGCTCTGTACACTCCTCCTCAGATATTACACGATCGAGCAGCACCCGCTGAGTCCCGTTCAAGTCCACTGAGTTCTGCACCAGCTGTACACTGTCATATATCAGGGAGCCACCTACACCCATCACACAACAGTAATTACAGAATGCAACATCCTGTTTATGTCACGTCTTGGCATTTTAACTCAAATTTCAACTTTTGTTAGAGACGTCCTCATAGAAAATGGTTACCTTCTTTGAGCTGAGGTGGATTAATGGCAGTAACATTTTTCTTGTCTGAAATGGGAACATACTCCATCCAGCCATCTGTGCCAGAGGGAATCCTGACAGCAAAGAGAATGGATGGGGAAATGAAAAAAGGTGTGATAATTACAATTTTAAACTTGATTACTTTAACACATAGCAACTTCATCTGGAAAAATGGCAATATTCCCCACATAATTCCCACAAAACTAGCTGTGACGAGAACCAGTTTATCAAGAGAGCCTGAACAGTAAAGATTAGTGACGCAGTGAATCTAAATAAGTTCAAGTTCTGTTTGAGGGAAAACTGTTGTTATCAGAATTACAGGCACCCTGTTAATATTTTCAAACACGGGCCTGTTCATTTTAAAAATACAGATTCTAGCTGAACTAAACATTTTCTATTTAATGTTTAAGTATTTTTGAACCTGTTTGAGTCATGCCTTCCGCCTGTGCTGCTCCAGTAATTCTGCAAAAGAGACAACAGAAAATATTTAGAAGCATATCAACTAATTATGAAAGCTTTACTAAAGAAAAATTATAGTATACTGTCGTTACTGATATTGTGTCATGAATGCTGACTAAGTGAAATGTGTTGGTATGACCAGCAGGGGGTGGTGTTGGCCAAACAGGCAGCGGTGCAGAGCGGCTGTGCCAGACACCTGTTACCCTGCTTTGAGTCAGCCAGCAGCGAAGGTACATTACAGATGCAACATACCCAGAGGAAGGTCTGCTGCACATCAGCGACATGCAGAGCGCATGCACTTATAAATGACGCCTAAATAACAACATCCTCTGTCATTTCTGTCTAAAACTGACAATTCTAGGGCACCTCAGTTTTGATAGATTTGTGTTCTGTTTACTCACCCCTTCAGTTAATTCTGCATCCATGATGTTGCTGCCAATCAAAAGAAGCTGCAGTTCCTGTTTATGTCTCCTCAGGTACCATGCAGCTTCCTGTGCACACGCACGCACACACACACACTAGCTGTTAATTCTAAAGAGCTTCCACTGCTATAAAGACAAATCCATTTTGCAAGCTTTTTTCATTAAAGATATTGGGGTAACACCTACTAGTTAATCGATAACAAGACCCTTTTGTCATTACAAGCATTATATATAAATACAAGGGGTGTAATAACTATAAATAACTGAAATACAGCCATCTTCATGCATTTCATTGGAAGGGCACCAAACAAAAGTCCCAGAATTATTACCTAGTGAAATGCATTTTCACAATTCATCACTGAATATTGCTTTCATCCTGTCATCCACAGTTTTTTTTTTTTTGTTTGTTTGTTTTTGTGTTAAGGATGGTTTTAGCGGAGAGATTAGCAAATTAAATCTGCAGATTGCAGGGTGATTTTGTAATATGGTGACTCCATATTCTGTAATATGGAATTACTAAGAAATTAATAATTCCATATTTTTTTTCCTCTGCTTGATCTCAAAGAAAACTGTTGTGGTTGACTACAAACATTTTCTCTCTCTTTTTTTTTTTTTTTGAAAATGCCTTTTTATACTAGAATGCTGGAATGGTGAAGAAAAATAGCTTTATTACAGCATTTATGTGATTACTTTTTTCTTTTCCTTTTTTTTTTTTGGCGATTTCATCATTTCTCCCTGGGGTTATAAAACTCAGTCAAGGGACTTGTGCATAACTTTGCTGACAAGCAAACAAACAGAACTAAGGCCATAGTAGGAAAAAAAATACTTCAGCATTTGGCTTTGGCCTAAGTTGAATTGCAATGGAACATAGATGGCAAAAAAAACGTGTTTGCATATATGGTTTTATGGAATCTTGAGGCCTTTGGTAAAGCAGATGCTATGAAACTTTTTAAAATGATGACATACACTTTGATTTATACATTTTATACAAGCATATCTATTGAAGATTCAATAAACAAACAGTGAGTAGCAATTATTATGTCAGTGCTGTCATGAAGAAGTAAATCAGTTCCACAAATAAATCAGAGGAAGTGAGCCTGTGATGATAAGCATTGGGGAACCTGAGCAGCCTGTGGCATTTCTTATTTTCCGTCATTCTCCAAACATCCAGACCAAAAACCGGTAAACAGACTTCTGAAGGCACCCTGACCCCACTTTTCCTCCTCCTCCCGAGTTCCTCAATTTTCCAAGAATCTCTGGCAGCGGGGCAGGTCGTACCTGGCTCTGACGCCTACGGCTCTACAAACAAGCTTCCTGAAGTAGGTTGGAGAGAGGACGCAGGGACAGCAGCCAATACGCAGGGCAACTACTGTAAACTGAAAAAAACTTCAAATATAGGGGAACTCAAACAACTCAAGCTATGTAAAAGAAAAAAAAAGCATCAACAGGGTACCTTCAGGTCTATTAATCTCACATATATACAAATCCTGCTGGAAACTCTGCTTGCTCTAATAAGTAACAGGCTTTCTCGGAAAAGGACTTTTGACTCCAACAAGGCACTGCTTGATTTTTCACAGCTGCTGATCAGGTCATGACCAGCCTGACAGGATTCTTTTATTACCCAGAAATGTGTTACAAAAGGGTAGAACATTTTTGTTTCAAACAAGTGTGCCCAGTAAAGTGTGCTTCAGACCCACAGCTGGATTGAGAACATATTCGAGTTGAAAGCAAATTTCGGCAACTTCTGCCAAGTGGACAGTGGTTTGCCCCAGAAATACATCAAAAAGGTTGCTTCCTCTTGTCTCCTGTGAAATATGCAGTTTTTCACCCCAAACTGTTTCAGCCAGCTGCTTGACATCTTCATTTTTTTCCATCTTCTGCTGTGTGGAATACATGGAATCAACTTCCACTTTACCCCAGTCCAACGTAAATGAGACTGGAGAAAGCATGACCTCTATCATGTTTATGTGGAATTTTTTAATGTTTTTAATGTTGTCAGTAGTGTTCCTGAGACCTTTCAGTGCCTATCACAGCAGAATCATGCCTATTTTTAACTTAAAGATCATTTGTTCATTTGTTTTAAATGGTGACATTTGCAGGCAGAAAGTTGGCTTCCTACTTGTCTATGACTAAAAAAAACTCAGCCTCTTTGTGATAAACTCATTATATCTGGTTATTTTTCAGATCTGCTACCACGTCGTGGGATGATCCACCAGCTGTTTTTTTTAAACACAACTTTTCCAGTCCGGTCGATGCCTTTGCTCAATTTTTTTTAATGTGTTTTGGGAATCAAATTAAAAATTAGAATATATTTTTCAACTAAAAAAACATTTCTCCAACATATCGTTTCAAAACCCTGTCTTTTTTGTACTCTTGAGGCATTTTGAGGTGACTATTTTGAAATCATTGTCGTTCACTTTGGTTGAACTAACCCACAAAATATTCGTGGTCATCTGATGAGTTAGTGTCCTGTGAGTAAAATCTTCTGTGACTGCTTTCCATATCACCTCTGGTCCGGCAGCTGTAAAGCTCTTCAAAAAAAAAAACCTATTATTGTGTCCAACTCACATTTTTGATAATTTCAACCTGTGTTTTATTCTTCTATCCATCTGTTTGCCATTTTTTTTCACTTTGAGAACATTTCTTGCTTACAAATCCTAATAAATCAATATGACCTCAGATCTTCTTTTCAAATCTTTCCCACAAGCTAGATCCTTTTTTCCAGTCATTCAGCCAAGACACAATATCTATAGCTCTTTTGAAACATTTTTAGGATGGAAGTGCTTTTCTATAAAAATTTTAACCTGCTGCTGCTGCCTGGGTTTCTTTCTCCACCTCTGCCCCTTTGATGCATAAACCTCACTTTCTCTCCTCACTTTCCTGTCTCTCTCCACTGCTAAATAAGAAATAAAGCATTACTGCACCAAAAGGATGTCTCTGGTTATATAACTGGAGCTGTCATCTGCAGCCTGGAACCACCCCTCTGTGCCCCGCAGCATTGCCGTGGGTTGGCAGATTCTCACCTCTCGTGGCTCACTGCCATGTCCCAGGAGCTCTCTGTAGTAATCCACATTTTCCGTCATGAACTCGTCTCCCTCATGGAACAAAAGGTAGGTCAGAGCGCACTGAACTGCCTCTTCAAACCTGTCCACTGCATAAAGGAAGACAAACAAGAAGCTGTTTGAGGAGCTGTTTTTCCTTTTAACATCAGAACAAGACTATTTTGAAATGCAGCAAGCTGCTGGATGACTGTGGAAATGCATCTATCCCAGCTGAGATCTATACACACTGGTGTAGTGGAAAAAAGCCCACACATACACATGCCAAGAGTTGCTCATTACAGCTAGGCGATGTCAGTGATAAACTATGCTGCCTCTATACGTTGTACGCACATGTAAACATGCTGAATGTGGTAATATTTTCCTCCAAGCAAGAAAAGAAAAAAAAAATACACGAACACAGAAAATCTTCTCCATATCTGACTTCCTACCCTAGCTGAAATCTTTTGTGGTCAGCTGTATGTTTCCTGGTCAATTAGAGCCTGGAGACTTGACCTCAAACAGAAAAATGTCACAGAGGATTTATTTAGAACTTAAAGTGAATCCACTTCACTTCTTAAAGATGGAGGCAGCCAGGGAGGGCTTCTTTGTGGGAGGATAACTGCTTTAGATTGACATCTTTTTATGCTTTAGTTATGGTGGTGAGAATTGGAAAAAGATGAGGCCATAAATTAATGAAGTACATTTGCTGAATGGCAAGTGGTGACCACAGATTAAAAAAAAAGTTGATTTAATGTAATTAAAATTTTAATAATTAAAACGGTTAAAAAAACAAATCAAGTCTGTTCCCAAGCACTCTGTGAGAGTGTCTGACAGGTGAAAAAGCTTTTAAGGCTGCTTTGTCTCAGCTTAAAACAACCACATCCATCACTGGGTGGTGGGAGGCCTGCTCTTAATGCGTTTGCACACAACCAATTTTCCACTTTTCTTTATTAGAGCCAAATGCTTCAGGCTCATTATATATAATCTGGTGATCTCACACACTGTCTTTCCCAACTGCACTTTGTTGCTGTGCCAACATCCTTTTTCGAAAAGAGCTTTTCTTCATCACCAACAAAAGAGAAAGGATGATTCCCATTTACTCAGACAGCTAAATTCAAGAATCATACTGGATCCAGCCATATAAAGGCACAAAGAGACACACACCATAATAATAATGTCAATATTGTGCAACAAGCGGCCTAATGGTGCAGGGTGACTCAGCCTGTCTGCAGTTCTTTGTGGTCACTGTGAGAGCTTGTATGTGCGTGAACATGTGTGGGTGTGCAACCTGATAGGCGTATCCATCTTCTTCGTCCATGCTTGTACGCTACACACTGTCAGATGCTGTGTGTGACTGTCTTTAAAATCAGATGGTCAAAAGTCTGGATGTTTGACTCCTTTTGCTACGTTGGCCACAGAAAAAAGTTCACACTTCCAGCAGAACCTCTAAGCTGCTCCTGACCAAGTTTGAACAGTTAAGAAATTGTAACATCCCACCTTTGAAATAGGCAAACTGAAGGTAGTCGTAGTGCAGAGGCAAGTAGTTCTCCATGGGTGAAAGGCGGCCTGGCCGAGTAGCGAGGTCTCTCACGCACTCGTGTTCACAGTGCAGCACCTGAGTGAAGTGATCTGCAAAAATATGGATTCTGTGGGTTTTTGGGTAGATAGCATGTTGTTTCATGAATACAGTAAGTGCTTCATTCCACAAGACTGTAGTTCCTGGTGACTTTAACCTTGTGAGGATTTAACTTTGAATTCACTCCTTACCTCAAAACCTGCAAAACTTTGGATAAATTAGCTTTGAGTCGGTTTCGCTTCAATTTTACTGCCCCACATCTAAGGTATGCAATACATTTTTGGGATAAATGAAAAAATATGTATAAACATGTAACCCAAATGTACTGAGAGAACACTAGACTTCTGCATTGCTTTGTAGATTGTGATGGGAGGCTTTACAGTGAAAGTTGCATGTAAAGAACAAAGAAACCGAGTCAGAATTTGTGGATTAATAAGCAAAACAGAGGACTCAGGTGAGTGGAGTTCTAGTTGTGTTATTGATGACCTTTTACTGGCTCATATCTATGCTAATCACCTGGCAGATCTATAGGAGGAAGGACTATATTTTCACCCCTAGTTAGAAAAATGTTTGCTACCCTTCAAAAAAGAAGTAAAAAACGTTGCTAAAAGGAGGACGTCTCCAGAGTGTCCTCTATTTAAGACAGAAACACATAAACTAAATGACTTGTGCTCAAAGACAAGAACGGTTGGATTTCAGTTAAAATAAATGTCATATGTGCAGCCCATAACTTGAAACCAATGCAATGCACAGATGGCGCTGTAGTGTTGGCTCTGTACAATTAAACACCGTGTGGTCCTTATTCATGCACTCGCACAGTGTGATCTCTTCCCCAAAGTCATCACCCAAAATGAAATAATCTGTATGACATCAGCTCAGGCTTAAAGAAACTCTTTCATATGCATACATTTACAAGAAACTGCAGACAGTAATGAATTTCTTAGACTTTATATGGTCTGATGTAATGCAACAGTGGAGTTAACGTGTCCTGATGAGCTGTATTAAATCAAATGCAGCTTGTCAAATGTGCCGTAATTCTTTTTCACATGGCACCAAAACCTTCATGTTTGTGCTCCTTTAGGCAGAAATACATCCTGGTGTTTGTTCATCCTCTGAGGCATCCAGGTTTTTCAAGGTGCCACATATCATTTCATATCATTTCCGTATGCTGAGCACTAAGAGGCAGCGACCATGTACAGTGAGCAGCTGCCACACAACTTTCCTCCGTCTCAGACCGAGGAGTTGCGGTTTGTTTTGATACCACAAAGACTGCCGAACGAGCGGAGATCTACAAATGACATGTTGGTAAAAAAAATTTAAAAAAAAGAAGTGAAATTTAAAGTCACACAAATGGAAGTACTTCTGTGAAATCCAACAGACAGCGGATTGTTTTACCAATACATCTCGCATAGACACACATTATGATCACAGACTTTTTCATAGTGGTGCTATGGAAAATAAACCCCTGATACTAAGTAAAACAAAGCCTGGCCAAAACTAATTAGCTGTCTCTCAGTGTTTATGTAACCCTGTCATACATTTGTGAGGCAACGCACACTTGTTCGCTGTGAGGCTGCAGCTACTGCACAAGATCACCTCCGCTGCACAAGACGGCCTCAGTTTCCAGAGAAAAAGGCTCAACTCGTGCCAACAAAGAAATCTCTAACCAAGGTTCTGTGTAACTGTTGAGTTTAATTACTCCACAATGTGGTTGAGGAATTATGATCTTGCACAAGAATGTCACTGTGGATGCCTCCTCCCCACATCTAACACGTCTGGTTTCATGAGAGAAGAAACTCAATGCCCTGAGACTCTTTTTGTCACCACAGTGGAGTCTAAACAAAAATAACTATTAACACACGATATACATCAATGCCTGTTATTTATGAGGGCCAGTTAAATATGTATGATAAACACTTGGTAACGAAACGGTGCTGTTACTCGTGTCTATGACGGCCAGCAGCCGCCGTGCTGAGGTTGAAGCTGCAGCTCTCTTACAGTGACCTTTGTTGCTGAACTGCTTTTTCATCCACAGGACACAAAGACGAGCAAAGAGGGAAAAGAAAGCAGAGCTATTGGGAGAAGTAGAGTTCTTAGGAGGCATTTCAGTGTGTTTCAGCATATTTCATTCAGAAACTACTGTCTGAGTTAAACTTGAACTTCGCAAAGAATGAAAAAAAAAGTATACTAAAAACCTGTAGTGGTAAAAAAAACCCAAAGGTAAAAAGGTGATGCAAGTGGTTGGAAGAGGGAAAAAAAGGAAATGATTCTGTTGTAGGGAGGTCAGATAACTTAAATCATAAGTCAGAGTGATTTCAGGTGAGACAGACCTTGGTGACCACTGGAAATCCCATCAATACCAACATTTTTCTTTAAGAATCAATGCCAAAAAAAAAAACAAAAAAAAAAGGCAGCAAAGCTGCAGAAGGAAAAACAAAGTCATCTGAGGTTGGGTTGTCAGTAAGCGAACCCCGGTTCTGCTTCTGGCCGAGCCCCAAACTGGACTGGATGAGACTGTCAAAGATGGTAATAGAGCATGTCGAGCAAATCGTGCATCGCAGCTAATGTTTTGAACGGAACTCAAAATATCTTCCTTCACTGGTACACGGCTAGTTACTGTTATTTCTTTGGGTTTTATATTTGTTTTATTCTTAATAGGCCGTGTACAATGGGATCATTTTCCCTGCTGGTGAGCTGCAGAGTTGGTGTAAGTAGGCCTGCTGGCTCTGTTGTGTGCAAGGAGTTTCAGCACTAAAGCGTGACACGTCCAAATGGCATCATGAGCTTTATTACTAGAGCGCATAGTCAATTATTAAAGTAAAGTTATAAACAAAACTAAATTATAACCAGAAAACTGCAGTAAACTAGGTTTTACTCAGAGAATAAAGTGAACTTGGAAGAGCTGCTCTCCTGTTTTCTGCACAGATTGTTTTCTCAACAAAGTAAATTAAAACTGCACCACCAGGACCCTTATGTTCTCATTTAGAAATTAAAGGTCACGGTGCTGCTGCTTGTAAACCGTACAAAAATCAAAAACTCATGGCAGTGAGTGAGAATCCTGTGACTCCTGTTTACGGTTCTTCTAAATACAAGAGAAAAGCTCACTTTGAATTTCACTTTGAAGCTCACTTTGAATATGTTCCCATGAATACAGACTCAAATTTTATCAGCAATAAATCCAAAAATCTTTTGATTTCATCTGAAAATATTTCGTAACCATTGAAAGATAATATTGATGAAAATATCTGAAGCTGTACTGTGACTAACCAACTATACTATTAGCGTATAGAAATCATTAAAGTTAAGGGAATGGGCAGAAAAACATTCAAAACAACAGCAAAGAAAGAAACATCAAATTAAACCAAAGAGATTACAATTGATAGACTATAGTAACACTTCACAAAACGATTTTGAAGATGCTACATTTGTTTTTATTTTAACCATTTCTCATGTTTGTTTTTCCAATGTAATAAATATTTCACCACCCTGTAAGACGATGTTCTCATGGCTTTTAAAGGTTTTTTTCATTGGTGACAGTATGGTAATAAATATAGCAACTACAATGACTTGATACCTGAGCCATTTTCCGTCTCAAACATTAATCTGCCCTTTGACCCAGTGCCATGCAGCTGCCGGGCAGATTCAAACACTTTCTTACGGTGGAGAGTGTGGTTTGGCCTTGTCTTAGCCTCCCCAGACTCATTCAGCAACCAAACACATCTTGGGTTCAGAGCCAGAAAGTGTTAGTGGTGGAGAAGCTGCGCTAAGCGGACAAAACGCCCAGAGAATCAACTAAACAGGGAAATAGCTTTTCACTTAACCTGTCACGAACGTTGTAAGAGTTTATTAAAGCCCCGTCAGACGATTGTGAATTGATTATTGTACAAACTCTGGTATTTGTTTGAATATAGAATTAAAGGATTGTGTTGGAATAATTGTATATAGTTATCACACATTTGCTATTAAATTGTACACTGCCAGTGAAGAACTGCTGAAAGAAGTTAAGTATGTGTGACCTTTAAAATGGCTTGTGTGATTGCTGGATAACATGCTGTGTAAGAGAATTATGTGAGAATTATCATGCGAACAGAAGAAGACGAACCAGGAACTGGAATTGCACGAGAGAACATTGGGCACTGTACAGTTATGTACTGATAAGTGTACTTAGATAAGTAAGAGGAAAAAAAAGAGCCCTCAGAGCGGGTTGGAGGCTGTAACTGAGCACTCTCTGCCGTTCTCCTTGCAAGTAAAATATAACCAAGAGTCTCTTATCTTCCTTCTGAAAAGTGTTTTAGGTTGGCTGAACCTGACAGAATGGTATGTGAGGGGGCATTTTAACCACTAAAGCTGTGCAACCGAAAGAGATTTAGAAACAGAAAACAGGTAGTAAAAGTAATGAAATATCACAGAATACAGTAATGGTTCTCATATAGTAAAATACGTTTAAAAAGTGCTGACTGCAGCTGCCACATCGACAGTACCTCAACATCAGCATGCTGCTGTGAATGGAACATGACGATGGCTGAAACTGTTACGTTACTAACGGAAACACTGTTTTAGCTCTAATTAAAAGCATAAAGTTTTGTTTTTTCGGTAAGCATATCCAATTTACTACACCAAAAAAAAAAACCTGAAAAAAAACCCACATTATGTTCATGTCTGGATTGGACTTCTCATGCAGGGTTTCTGTAGCCAAGAAGAAAGACTGAGAACTGCTTCTTACTGTCTGAAGCATTTCTACAAATGGAATATCTGTGTTACATGAGGAGAGCTGTCCAACCCTTACCTGATATAAGTTCATGTAGGCTGTAACGGTAGCGAAGGTGATCATGCCCCTCAAACTTCTGTGCGCTTTGGCAGAGGGCCCGGCACTCCACATCTGCTTTATAGTATTTCACCAAAGCTTCCTCGAACAGAGTGATGGCTCCCTCGTAGTCGCCTTTGTCATACGACCTCACTGCCTCTGTGAAGGAGTGCTGTCATGAAGGAAAGACAGGAGGCAATGATGGGAGGAGAAGAAATACATCCACGTTTATGTCTTTAATCACAGATATCTGCAGAGTTCTTATGACACAACAGTAAATAAACCTGAAAGTGGTTCATAAAAGTTTTTACAAGTCCTCTGGTGAACATCAAGTTTTCTGCAGAAGCTTTAGAGTAAACAGAAGGAGAGAAGGTTGGCGTGTGCCGTGGTCAGTAGGGACGATCATAGCAAGTACTAAAATAAGAACTATTTGGATTTAGAGTACATTCATTTATTGTTCACCAAGAATTTGTTAACCAATCTTTTGAAGAGAGAAAAAAAAACCAAAAAACCGATGCATCCACAGGAACAAAAGCTCAGCTGTAACCAGAGTTGTAAAAATTCAATTAACATGAAATAATAGCAGTGGTGAAAACAGATTTGTTATGAGTGAATCTGAGGGTAGAGGATCAGCCTAAGAGTACAAGTTCCTCTTGAATATGGAAAGAAAAAGGCCAGAAGAGAGAAACAGCATGAGTTACAGATGAAGGAATCAAATGTCTTTAGCATTCAGGGCTTCATCATAACATGATCTACAACTTCCTGTTCAGGGCCGGTTTTGGTACAAGTTTCACACCAGATACCGTTCATGACGCAACTGGGATTCAAACCTGGGACCTCCCACATAGCAGGTGACAGCACTACCTCTAAGTCAACATGATCTAAAAGGCCTGAATGGCCTTCCAGTCGTTTAACCGTAAGGATCATTAAGATAGAGGTCCAACAGCAGCTGCATCTTCCCCTTTTAGAAGGAAGCAAAGCAAACCAAGTAAACCACAGGCCAAACCTGAGACAAGTTAGGATAAAAGATGGGTCAACGGTCAAAGTTCCCACGGATTAAAATTTTCTGTCTTTACCTGGTGAGGCCGGGCTTCCCTGTCCACAAAGTGTTCCTGGTTGACACCCTCCAGGTCTTTGTACTGCTCCAGGTCCTGGCTCATCTCCACATGCTCCGGATTGGCCTGGAAGTAGGTGTGAGCTGCTGCTGCTGCCTTATCAGGCTGCTTCAGCTAGAAAAGAAACATAGAGAGAAACGAAAACAAGAGTGATTACAACCATAATAACGTCGTGGTAACACTATATGAAACCAAGAGATGAGACCCATTAGATGTTAACTTTTATAAGCTTGCATTGCACACTGCAGGCAAAAATATAGATACTGCACTTACAGAAAACATCAGGTTTCCATTTTAAATAAAACCAAAAGAAAAGGACAACATTCCCGTGTTTCCCTGGCAAAAACAGTCTGCAGGATTTCTTCTGAAGCTGTATTTTGCAGGAGGAAGCAGAACACCAGACCAAAAAAAATGGATCCTTGGCAACTTTACCGCACTATATCTATTTTTTTTTTTTTTTAGAACAAAGAAGAACCAAATGGATTTAGGAGTAGAAACTGTTCCCATCCACATCCTGTTATTAAATGAAAGCTGTCGTCTCGACAGCTAATATAACAGACGAAGTCTTTGCAGTAAAAGCATATACACTTGGAGGATTCTGGAAGTAATATAATGGCATGCTCACTGCAAATACCCCGTCTAACATAAACACACAACCACAGTTACAGTTACTGTGCTTATACATGCACTGGTGGAGAATTTTTGATGTAAGTGCAGTTTACTTCTCATACAGCACAAGTACACTTGGAAAACATTGTAAAAATGTTTAAGTCATATGTTGTTTTCAAAGTTCTGTGGATTTAGCCTGTCTCAGTTTCTAATCATGTAATCCGAAATTGGCTCCTTGATGTGGGAGATCATAGCATCTGCTGCGGCTTCCCGCTCATAGTGTTGCTGAGGACGGTTCTTTTGTGTGTGTTTGGGCTGCACAGTGAATGATCACAGTAATCCCAAGCAGTTTGTGCTAACAAAAAAAAAAAGAAAAGAAAAGCAAGACACTGGGCTGCATATAAAATTGCTTAAAAAAAAGTAAGTAGCATTATGTGCTGTTTGACAATGCTTACACTAAGATAGTATAAGATGAATGGAAAGCGCAGGAGAGTGGCACGATAATCGTGAAGGAATAAAAGACATACAGCGAGGTCAAATCAGACAAGGCCGGAGACAGAGCATGCTGACAGTTTTATTTGTCCTGCAGAGATCTCTGACTGCATATGTTTAAACTCTTCCCTCTGGCCAACAGGTGTAAATGGAAAGCAGATCCCAGTGTTTCACAACCTCTCTACATAAAGCTGAGAAGGTCAGACTGCTCTCTGTGCTTTGCCACTCAGCACTGACTAATGTTACCTCATAAAGATGTTTGTCTTAACAAAAAGCTTTGCTATGCAGTCATGTGTCATTTTGGTGGGGTTCGATGGTGAAATTAAATTCTCTAATTCTCATTTTTTTTCCAGGATTTGGGAATCCCAGTCACTGAAAAGTAAAAATGCACTTTTTTTTTTTTTTTTTTTGGCAGAGATCAGAAAGTACACACCCACATGCTGTCAATACAAAAACAAAGTGCTTTGTGTTTTCTACAGGGAAGGAGAACATGCTCCAAAACGCTGCATAATGCATTATCAAAGATATACTGAACTGCCCTGATGGAAGAAACAGAAAATCCTCTTCCCACAAACAGCCCGCTTCATTCTGCGGAATAAGACTACGACATGGGGCCTGTTTCACGGAGTACTAAAGGACACAGGAAAGAAAAGCCCAGCGGGACGAATTGATTAACTGAAAAGCAGAAGGGAGAGACCCAACTAAGGAGAATTCTGTCCAGGTCACTTGGCTGGAGCCACTGAGATGCACCCAGCATGAGCGACTAACCCCCTTGGGAAGGGAGGCACAATCATGTGCTTTTTACTTTGAATTTCAGAATCACACAGCAAATCACTCCATTTTCATGCATGAGGAAAAGTAAATAAAGCCAAGTAAAAACACTGAGCTGACCATGTCCTCACCGTTCTGAGGAAATTACACCCTAGTGCATAAACAGGTTTACAGAAATCTGGGTCTGTCTTCATTACTTGACTGCACAGTAAAATCTGGAACGCATTCAAAGCAGATAAAATCAGTGTATATGAGGGTGGATTTTGCCTCTAACTGATGCCACGGCCTCAAGCACATCCACACACGCATACACGTGCCTCTGTTATGTTTCTGCAGCAGCTGCATTCTTCTCAATGTCCCCGCAGGATAAGTGAGGAGAAAACTGTTCAGTGCATCTGATAGCATCTCTCGGTATGTTTTATCGAGACCACAAGAGACCAGATTGCAAAGACCGTGGTGATTGTGGTGTACATAGAAGATACAGGTGAGGATGGAGATTGTCTGCAGCTTCTCCTGCATCATCTTCCTTCTCCTTTGACTACAGCTGCCCTCGGCCCCTCACGGATGATCTAGCTCAGGGCAGTGGGTCAGCTGGCAAAAGAAAGGACAAAATACATCACACATACAGCTGGGGCAGGTCAGCCCCAGATCTACTGTGGAATGAGCATTTTTCAAGGCAAAAAAAGTGAAATAGATGTAGTTTATGGGGGGGGCCGTGTGTTTAAAAAAAACAAAAATGTTGAAGTGTCCTTTCACTGAACCCTACAAGCTTCTTCTGAATGCTCAAAAAAAGCTCACCCGTTGTATTTTCTCACCGAGTTTTATGTAAAGTGATAGATCGTGGAGAATTCAAGTTGTGAAAACACAGATAGGGCTGAAAGCATTAGGATTGTGAAATGAAAACATATGTTCTCATACCAAACTTAGCACCATGAAATACTGAGGATGACAGGGCACCAATCAATCAAAAGTTTAACATGGGACTGCTCTTGCACTGAGTGGTGCAGTAGAAACAAACAGCCATGTTAATGAAACCGAAATGAGGAGAAAACAGTTAAAAAGTAAAATAAAACCCTCTGACCCAATATACTGTGGCTGTGCATCATCAACTACGGTGCAGTACTTATTGGAGTGATTTATATTCAGTAGGACCATAATGCAAGGTTGCTTGTCTTTGTCTCTGCGTGACCCTGTCATGGACTGGCTACCTGTCCGGGGTATCGCTCACCTCTTGTCTGATAACATCTAGGATAGGCTCCTTCTCTAAACCCTAAACAGGATGAGGTGAAAATGATGGACTGAATGCTGTCAGCGTGTTAAAAATAATAAAACAACACACTTGTTTGACTAAAATAGTATACCTTCTGTGGTGAATGCAGTATGCATTCCCCCCCCATGTGATTATGGACTAAACTGGGCAATGGCAGAGTTGTTTCATTTCCTCAACAAGTGTTAGAGCAGCGTAAGCGTTGATGGAAACTACTATTTCACTCATGCTGAACTGCTTGCAGTTTGCTTCAAATACAGTTACTGAAAATTGATGTTGGCACAGAACAGCAGAAATATTTTATCTGTACACAGTGAGTTTTGACTTTAATCTACAGGATTTAAAATGACAGCAACGCTGAAAGTCTGCCATTAAAAGCAAATCTTTGGACACATTCAGAAACATACATCTTGTATCCCATGAGTATATTTTTCCTCCCACAAGAGTTTCAAAGAAGCACCTGTAGACGTGAATAACTACCGCTCAGTCTGAGCCTTAGTCGGCCTTACTCCTGTCCTGCCAATCGGAGAGAAGTGCTCTTGATGTGGGCACCGTGTCGTGCCAAGTTAAACGCCACATTAGCATGCTCCTTCGGGCCTCTCGCTTGATTCGCCAGTATGTACATAGGTCTGAGCTGATGCCACAGAAACAGCAAGGGTGTGACAAAAAGCAATTATTCTAACGCCACAATTAGTTCAATCACGCAGAGTCATGCGTGACATTAATGTTCTACACTGGAAAAACAAGAGAGGAGCTGAGTATGTCAAAAATCTGGAGCTTTTAATTTAAAAGTGACATGTTTAACTTTGTGGACCAAAGCAGCTTAAATTGTGATGTGGGACTGTGCAGGCCTCAAGTTTATTTATCATTGTACTACTTGAATTCAGGCCATTTGGAGTAACAGCATGACAAATGAAACAGACACCTGATATAGTATGCCAAAACCTTTTTATGGATTGTAGGGTTTTTTTTTTTTTCTTTTGCAAAGTAAAAATGTAATCTGGAAATTCAATGGATTGGCCAATTAAATGTCTGCATGTCTTCAACACAGAGAGAAAAATTATATCATGATAAGTTATTTAAATAAAAATGAATAATCATTTCATAGCTGCAGTTTGATAATCACAATAATAGTATTCCAGCAGTAGCATCAGCCCTAGCACAAGCTGTTGTGTAATACCACTTTGTTTCACTAGAGGTGCCCCTGCTGTCTTCCACCAGGGGGTGACACATTAACTCTCTTGTAATGTGTTCAATTCGATCAGAAGTGGTACTACTACCTAGAGTTGCTTTGAAATTATCATTGGATGTGTCAGGACTCTTTCTTTAAATGTTTTTTACAATGTACAATCAGTATCAGAGTTACAACTTAGATCGGTTCCGACAAACCAGTTATAAGTCAGATTGGTCGTAAATATACAAAGCACATACAAAGTGAATATAAAATTGTATTGTATAAATCACTGGCTGCCAGCCAGCTGCAGAGTGTGAGTTGCTGCGCTGCCATAACTGTCGTACACGATGCCAGGCTGCCACAACTATCTTAGGCCATCTGCTGGTCGTAAGTACGGGTGGTTGTAACTCGCCTACGTCGTAACTCGGATACTGAGTCTACTTAGGAGATATTCACCAAATGTGACAAGAGAAGTGATATGGGGTTAGGAAGAGCATAGAATTGCTTACCCTCCCTTTAATGAATCAGTTGTTGAGAAGGTGAGTTGACAAATCGCTACATATAGAATTAGATGATCGATTATGTGGAAATCTACCTCTGCCACTAAGAGCTGTTTTCTGCAGATAGTCATCAAACATTTCAGTCATCTGTGTGGGGCTCCCTGCTGTTTGTAGCTTCCTAGGAAAAGTCACAGGAACCACACAAGTTTACTTTAACTAAGGGCTTCAAGTTTGGTTTGTGGTTAGTGTTTATCTCTGAAACAAGCAAACAATGTAAATTAGGCCTATGTTCATGTGGTTCAATAATTAATTATAAGTGCAGATGTGGCTGAAGCAGACCAAACAAAGTCAAATGCTGGAGCACCCCAGACATAACATGAGCCCATCTTCGAGTTTATCTCGTCAAAGATCTTAACTCTGCTTTGTTACATCATTCTGGATTGCAGCAAGTTTATTAATAGTAACTGGATTTCAAGCCTGAACAAAAGTACACTCTTCTTCACTTTTTCTTTAACCAATTTAGGATTTACATCAAAACTTCACATAATTAAGTGTTCAGGGTTACGGTGCCAGTACAGTTGCTTGAATTCACCTGAAAGTGGTTTTTGTTCAAAGGGCTTATTCTTTGTCTTATATCTATCCACAGTATGTAAATCAAGTGAAAAATGTTAAGTGGAAGTAATCCTTGTGAGATAAAAGCCTTGGATGAGTTGACTCATAAGGAGATTTCTTCAGGTTATTTCCAAAAGGCTCCTAGTGCTCAGGAACACAGTCCTCTTGATAATCTTTTAACAAGGGTACTTGTGGAAAAAATGTTATGAGCAAATTGGGATTGAATGACTAAAGCCACCAAAATGTTACATATTAAACAGGTAATGACTGTAGTATTTACTGCAAAAAGATATCCTGTGATGACCTTTGTCGCTGTGGAGGTTTGCCCAGTCATTTCTCATGTTCTGGATCTGATCCAGGTTTAGCCATGATCAAATGGATTTGCTAAATGGGCACATGTGAAGAAGAGAAGCTATGCTATTATGCAGGGTTGCTTTAAGAACTTAAACTTGATAAACTGATGGGCTTAAGGAAGAGCTAATTTAACATGCAAGTCCTACTTTAAAAAAAAAAAAATGCTAGTTTGCTTTAGCGAAAGCTAGAGTAACTTTGCATTCCACAAATGAGAAATACACAGATGGAAACTGCTGAACAAGACCACTTTAAATCAAATCAAAAGCACATTTTAACATCTCAATGAAAAAACATTCCTGTGCCAGTTGTCTGTTTTTCTTGGCCTTGCATCATGGCAAATTTAATATCTTTTGGTTTTGGGCTGTTGCTCACCATCTATAATGTTTCAAAGACCACAGATAAATGATTAATTGATGAAATATTAAAAATCAGAAAATGAATTCTTATTTTTAGCTCTTGTGTTATTTACAAGACTTGCGGTCTATTAAAAAAACAAAATATAATACTAATTGGGAGTGTTAAATCTGCTTCAATGAAACTGCTCATATGTTTTTATTTGCACATCAACCACTGAGTTTTTCAGCAGTGGGAGAAAATGCATCTGTTTAATGAAGTGGCTCACAAATTTAAGACTCTTCTTGGAAACAAGATGTAGAGAATTTGATAATGAAATCATCAACAAATGCGATTAAAACTGGATATGCATTCTTACATCCACTGCCTACCAAAGACGGCTATGTTTTTCTGCCTGTGATAGCTTTAGCAGCTACTGTATGCTGAGGAGAGCTACTGGCATCAATGCCAGTCACCAGGAACTTACATTAGGGTTGATTACCTTCCCATGAGGAGTACACCCCACCTCCTCTACTCCGGATCATTTCTAAGGCCAAACAAGCACTTTGATTGATGATTCAAGGAATCCCTGAAATTCCTGGAAGTCTGGAAAACTATTCACTTTGTGTTTACACTGCAGACATACCCCCCACCCCCACCCCAGCCCCCATTGTAAAACAATACTCCCCAATCCAAGATGAGGATTAAAAAATTTATTGGACAGTCGTATTAGTGCACAAACAAACATGGAGAGTCAAATAATGATTTTGATTTATATGTGACACAAATTAGGAAGAAAAATACGACCGCTTCTGCAAATTAAGCTCTCCATCATGATGCACGAGTCTGCCATTTAATTTACTCTACGGCTTTCATGGACAACAAATTGCACAAGCGCTTGCTCAGATGTTGCATAATGTCTTCACTGTTGCTTTATGATCCCAGCTAAGTAAACCGGACAAGGGTTTGTTTTTGCACTTCTGATGAATCAAATAACACTTTTCCACATTATATCTTTATAAGTCATCATTTTTTTTTCCAAGCTTGTCAGTAAACCCGCCAGCCAGACAAGGTGTGCATTACATGGCTAACTATTTAAGCACATGCTATGGAGAAAGAAATGAAAAAAAAAAGAGTGATGTCATTGGTTAAAGATGTCTACTTCAATATCCTCCCTCCCTCTCTTCATCATTCTGCCCATCACACCACCTCTGGACCGCTGTGCAGCACTTTCTTGCTGACAGTCTGTCTGTCCTGGGCAGAATATGTTTCCTCTGTGAGAGCATGTCAAAGAAATTCCTAAAAAGACCTCACTGCTGCCACTGCTAAAAAAAAAAAAAAAAGACTCTTTCATTACATGTTTGAGGCAAGATGAGACATGCCCTTGCTCCTTTTTTTGGGCACCCCCCTGATTTATTTCCTAAAGGTCCGCATGACAGCTCATTTAAAGGAAAACAGTAGCAGAATAATAGTGGCATTATTCACAGGACCAAATCTGGACTATGGAGGTTTGCGTTTGGAAACTGCTGGCTTTGATTAGGGGGAAAAATGAATTAACATACTTGACCACAGTGGCTTGAACTCCAAGAGAACTCACAATGTGAAACAGGCGCTCATGATCCCGAATCTATTAGTTTTCAAAACACTTTTTTTCCCCCCTCTTTTTTTATGACCTACTGTGGATCTGCCAGCTTGAACTGTGTTGGCTGTTTTTACATGTGTAGCCATGTCTGCTCTGTGACTGACGTCATCTAGATGTGGAGGGAACGACTGCTCCCATTATCCTCGCACTTATCTCCCCAGTTAAGCGTGGTGAGCGCTAATGCTGAGAGGCTAAACAGCCCTCTCCTTTAAGCTATCCTGCGACCACCTGCAACCGCATCAGCTACTGGTATCCTTAGTCCTCCGTCCCACTTTTTCTTACGTCCAGCCTCGCTTCCTGAAGAGTTTCATGACACACAAGGCAAGCTTTGTTTGGAAACCTCAAATAACACAAGGTGAGAACGTTTGCAAGCTGTACAGACATGGTGGAAAATCACCCATAATGTCTTCCTCCTCCCACGCCACCTTCATGCTCTCCTCAAACACCGTTCTCAATTTCCTAAAAGACAGTAACAACACACACACACCAGTGTTTCTCAGGAACGTCAAAAAAAAAAAGAGAGGCCCCATTAGCCAACATCTTTTTTTAATGCTATGATCTTCTGATCTTATACTCCATCAGTTTCCTTTTTCATAAAGGCGCCTTTTTCTCAACTGGAAAAGCTCTGATTGGTTGCAGAAGTTTGAAAACAGTAGTGTTTTGTCTCCGTCACTTTGCCTTTAGTTAAAATTGGGGAGTGTGTACCAAGTTACATGTATCTGACCCCACGCAGGGGAAACCACAGACACTACCAACCAGACTTTCTCTACTATGTTGCGCAAGGTTGAACAAAAACATGTGTGAAAGTTATTTTTCTGCTAAGAGAGGGACAAACAAAGTTTTTCCATTCTCTAGTGCAGCTTAGGTTTTCTATTATTTTTATGTTAGGGCAGCAAAGAAAAGTAACAGAAAATAAACGCGATTAAAAACAATATAAAAACAAACAAACAAACAAAAAAAGAACAAGGCAGCTGAAGTCACTTAAAATGTTGGTACTAAAAAAAAGACATACTTTTCAATTCCCAGCGGTTACCCACAGTGTTGTGAGGGCGACGATGTAACATAAGTAGGCAGCATTTAACTGTATCCTCCAGGCTCTGCTGGGTTACTTTAATTATAAGTTTGACTCTCTTAGATAATTCATCAAGTTTATTGTTTCCGACTGAACTGCAAAAGTCAATCCACATAGTGAGACTGAGAAGGAGGCCGTCTTTAAGAGGTAAAAATGGATTGGTTCCATGTTTTTGCCAAAAAGTTGTTGCTCTGAATTTCAGAGCCTCCACTTGAGATGATACAGTTGGTAAGCATGTATACGAGAAAAAAAAGGAAAAAAAAAAGTTGTGACTATCTTTGAAGGCAAACTGAAAGTTCCCGTCAATGCCGATCAGGAACAGAGCTGACTGACATCAACGACTCCTGCAGAGTCATTTAATGCAGAATGAATGACGATTAAACACTTTCCCACTGCCTACTTTCCATACTTGCAGATGTTAGCACGTATTTTGGCCAGCGCAAATAGGGTTTATGCGTGACTAACATTTTTTAGCAGCCTATACAACAATACCAGTGACTAAGTGGTTGCGCAATGCAACACAGAGTGAGAGAAAGAAAGGGGATTAAAAGACTGAATTTAGGATACACGTCTTGTTAAAACAAAACAAAACAAACAAACAAACAAAAAAAAAACAAACAGAAAATTCCAACTTCTCTTTTTTCACTTAACATTTTCTTTTTCAGTGAGACTTAAAACCTATTTATTTAGACTGGCTTTTAATACACAGTATTGATGTGAGATATTTTTGATTTAATTTTAATTGTATTGTAATGTCAATTTTAAATAGTTTTGTTTTAATGTGGATTTTAATGGAAAGCACTTTGGTCACCTTGTGTGTTATAAAGGGCTCTACAAATAAACATTGATTGATTGATTGATTGATTTTGGCTGTTTGGCTTTGTTTAACTTCTTTAAAGTTGAGTTAAAACATGTAAAGTTGGAGTGACACCATCACAATGTACACAGTGATCCCACTGACAGCTGGCTGGAGAGGCTGCCTTTTCATTTTTATTTATTTTTTTTTTAACTTGCGGTGTCATGTTCAACATTATGAATGCAACATAACATATAGTCAGTAAACATCACAAAATCAGCACAAAGGATGGTTGACAATGTTACATTAGCTATGCTTTAGTATTTTAGTTATGTTTCTTCAAACTCAAAGCCAAGTAAACAATGTTCAAGTGCTCTTTGAAAGGAGATGTAAAGAATATTTTGGTTGACATAAAAAAAAAAAAAACAGCTAAAGTTTTGAATAGAGGTGACAGACCTTTGCTGCCTCCATGACAAATGCCACTTAAAGCTGCACCAAACTTGCAAAGGGCCACTTGTTTGTTGTTTGTATGGTGGAGCCAACACATTCCTGTGTCTAAAGCAGTCCTTCTCAAATAGTGGGCCGCGAACCCTTGGGGGGGGGGCGCGGTGCAATGCCAGGGGGGGTGCACTTTAAATCTTTACAGACTAAAAAGCAGCAAAAAAAATAATTGAGAAGCATTGGACTAAAGTGAGGACATTCAGCCAGGAAATAAGCATAAACTGTACTGTTTTCTAGTGAAATAAAAACCCAGATGTTATTGGAACTGATGTCAAAGTGGCTTAAGGTGTAAAGATGTTTAAAACTTACACAGAGAAAAGTTTTGGTAGCAGCTATATTCCACCAGGCCACTCTAAACCTCTAAATGTGGTGTAGAGATTTGCATCAAATAGATTAAGGTAGAGAAATATTAAACTCTTCATTGCACGTTATTGAGATTTAAGATGAAATGTGACAATGATGTCAGACAAGACAATGGGATACCAAAATGCTCTCAACTTCCACTCTTCTTGCCAATAATTCTCCAGGGTTGAGGGACTTCCCCATCTGAGAGGAAGAGTACATGAAGCAGAACGTCTGAAGGAAACACTGACAGACCAGCTACACAGACACAAAGGTCAAAGGTGAGCCTCTCACATGAGTGTGGACACACTTGGTTTTTCCAGTTCGCCTTTAAAGACTTCAGTTTGTAAAATTAAGAAAAGCTGAGGATGAGGATTTGGTGTTTAAGTGTTAAATCTAAAGTATACAAATGTGTAATTGCCCACAACAGGATTTAAAAGGAAAGCACAAAGAAGTATACGCTCAGGGAGGCAGCACGAGTCAAAGGCACGAGTCAGACAGTGAATATGAGAGGCTGGGCAGACAATGCCAGCATTTATTCATCCTATTCTCACGCTGTCTGGCTCCCACGTACCCCAGAGAAATAAAAGCTATATTTGTTCATGCTGAAATCAGTTTGGCGTTGTAGGAGTGAGCAACCGACAATGCACAATATCTAACTGTCTTATGAAATATATTATCTAATTAAAGAGGGATCTAAAATTGCCAATCCACTCAGCAACCATGGAAAGCCTAGGCTTTCACTTTGCGAAGACTCTCTCTTGTGTTGAATCCAGAGGAACCAGACAAGTGTTTTGTATTGAAGAGGAGTATATTTAGTAAGACTGGCCAGGCTATCAGAAGCCATCAAACACATGCACCTTTAACTTGAATATTTGCTCAGGGGTCATGCTCTGAAAAGTGCCTGGAGACAACCTGTATTGTAATACATTTTGATGTCAATATCTACCTAGATATGAAATTACAACTCTAAAATTTAGGATTAGGCCTCAAAAACCGGATACATTTTAAGGGTAATCATGGAACATTGGAGAAGGGTTAGGATTAAATAAGTTTTACTTCTTCCTACCCCTTTTCAGACATGTAAAATCAGATGTGTTATGTGTATTGTTATGTGTGCATGTGTGTATGTACATATATGTATGTGTGTATATATGTGTATGTATGTATGTGTGTGTGTGTGTGTGTGTGTATATATATATATAGATAGTGGATAGATAGATGTATACATTGGGCATCAATTTTGTTGATTTCCATTTCTCCTTTTTTGGGGGGGGGATTGGGTCCATTTATTATTTAGATTTATTTACAAGAGTTTTTATATGTTTCACAATTATGGGTATGCACACGTGTCTATGTGATTTATGTATGCATTTATATATTTATTTTCAGATACATAGATCAATGCTAGTGTTAAAATGGTCATGCTGTAAAAGATTGTTTTAACATGTCTGGTAGGCTTGGGCGGTATTACGGTAATACCGTTTACTTCCGGTATTCAAAAATAGCGGCGGTATCAGTTTCAATACCGTCATTAAAAAAACGCAATGAATGATTTCTGTGGTTTAAAGTTTAGTTTAGTTTCTCTCCTGTATCGCTGTGTGTTCCGCTTTATTTTACCGTTTATTTGTGTTCGCTTGGAGCTGATCTCGGTTTGACTCGTCCTGTTAAGGTACTGACGATGAAAACAACACTTCCTGAGTGTGCTGCTTCAAAATAAAAGCTTCTAATGAAACTAATAATGTTGGACTTTTATGTTGAAGAATTTATAGGAAGTGAAACGTCCGGCATCAGACACTTTACTATAAAGCGCGTTTCAGCAAACACACCTCGGCAGCAGAGAGGAGCTGGGGCAGAGAAGGAACAGTTAAAACTACAGTGAAAAGCAAGAAATACACAAATAAATAACAACTGTAGTTGAGCCAAGTTTATATTGAAGCACTGAACTGCTGTTTCGAGGTAAACTCGCCTTTTTTTTCCCCAGGCGCGTCAACGCTGGGAATAGTACAGTACCGTAAAGCCCCGCGGCAGCGCGCCTGGGGTACATAATTGGGGGGGGGGGGCTGTTTTCACGCGCTGCGTCGGCCGGCGGTGTGTGTTCGCCTTAATAGTCGCGGGAATACCGTATACCCCGGTAAAATGTGAGGGAAGTTTGACGGTATCAAAATTTGGATACCGCCCAAGCCTAATGTCTGGAATGAATCAATAAAATGAAAAATGAAATGGCAGATGCTATATTAATAAAGTTTAATTGAACTGACTTGATTCTTACAGACGCCACTGCATGTCAATGTGCACTCGCCTCCGCTCACTCACAGTGACCAGCCTATCACACTTTGACTGGTTGGCTACAGGTCATAGACGCAGAAAAACAAACAAACAAACAAAAAAACAACAACAACAAGCAGACATGGCCAGTGGTAGCGGAGAAATTGGGAAAAACTTTTTTTGATCACCAGAGTGGGAGCATTTTGGTTTTGCTGTTGAATACACCAGCGAGGGAGTAAAAACAGTTAACAGAAACTACACAGTCTGTGTACCTCCAAACCTCCTGAACGCAATCTTCCACCTCCCTAAACCCGAGATCTTACCTGCGTAAGATCCAGTTGTTACCAGTTGTGCGCTGAGAGAAATAACTGAGAAAGACCACAATGCGGATATGAATGACGGGAATGACAATGCCCTAAGAATAAGCACGTTTATGCCATTTGGACGCGCTCTTTTACGCGCCGACATGCGAGTTGTGCTTTCCGCAAACTCTGTATCTTGCGATTGCAGGTAGCAGGTGGTCTGAAACTGTACCGAATCCGTACCGAAACCGTGTCACAAAAACCGAGGTACAGACCGTACCATGAGCCACCTGTACCATTGCACCCCTAGTGTGCACTGAACTTCACTGTACAGTGTCTATCAGCACTGATGATGAGTGAATGAGTGAGTCAGCTGCTATGACAAACACATTATATGAAAAAATATTTATCTGCTGGACGTTTTGTCTATTAGAGAAGCAGGACTCAAGTGTCCCGAAGGAGTATTTCCTGGTACAAACTTCAAACATGGTTTAAGCTTGACTGTACAATGAGGTAATGGAGCTATGCTTTACTGAGTGCAAAACCAAACGGTGAGAGAGCAGGCCCTTCTCATCAGTAGATCGACCTGTCAATCAAGCCAACAACACCTCACGGACCTTAAAAAGTAAAGTATTCCACATACTTTAGATCATTATATAGAAAAAGTTCAAGGAATGGCAATGAAAGTAAGTTTCTTTCTACCTCTTTCTAACACTGCGATGATGAAACTAAGCTATGCTCATCTACAGCGTGGAACCAGAGAGACCAGCAGCACAGTATATGAAGCCAGCATGCTGTGTGTCAGCTATAGGTCCATTTACCCATTAAACAAACCTCTCCTTCCTGGATACTCAGTTGGCAGGGCAGAAGGGAGTTTGCAGTTTGGAGTCTTTACTTTATTTCTTCCCTTTCAGTACCTCCCTTGGAGCAACACAATATGGTTTCCATGCTGAGAGCACTGCTGGAAAAGATGCAATTGGATACAGGAGGTTCTTCCTTTGGGGTTAAATAGTCGACGTTTCTGGGGTGAGACGGGGAAGAGGAGCTTGTAGTAATCAGCAGTGGAAAGAGGAGGCAGAATGTTAACTTTCAGCAGGAGATGAAAGTTCAAAATAGTTTAATAAATCTAAGATGAGACCGTTCAGCACATCAGGGTGAAATATAACTTTAATGCTTCTTTTGATGTCGTGTGTAGTCTTCTCTAATACATTAAATAAAGGATACCTGTTGCTTTTGTGAAGGATTAAGAAGGTCTGTAATCTTTTCTTGTTCTTTGATGAAGGGGTTTCCATGAATCACCAGTATAAATATTTGGCCTATATTTTTAAAAGCCAGACAGCTTCTCATAAACTTGAAGCAACTCTGGGAGTTTTTTTTGTATCGTGCTGTGCAATACTGAGTGAAAATAATAAAAACAAAAACAACACAAAACCTTCAGAATATACCACATAAAAAGACTAATTGTGCTAAGTTTATGACAAATATTTTATTAGGATTCTTATGATTGTTCCTAATTCATGGCAAAGTTTTAAAAGTGTTTGACGAGCTGGAAGTACTAATGTGGAGAGAGACGAATTTTTAAAATAACTGGAACTCAAACTAATAACTCAGAAAAGCTTCAAACTTCAGCTGTACAGAGATATTCATCAATATGTATGCAGACACTTATATTGGGAAAGATTGCTGGCATGAGACAGAAGCAATAATTCAAGTTTATTGGTGAGTTTATTCTTGTAGCCATATGTTCTGCACGTAAAGAGGTGATTTTTTTTTTTTAAATGTCCCCAAAGGAAGTTTTCTGCTTTAATTTTCTAACCACGCCACCTCTTGTCTCATGAGGGCTGTCTCAAAAGTCCAGCCCCGCAGCCACATTAGGGAGGAGGAAGGAGGGGATACTTTACACCTCATCTGGTTCTCTACACATGTTCACTGACTGAAGTGTGGACACACACGTGCAGTGAAGGAAAAATGTGTGAATGTGTTTGCACGTGTAGGAGGCCCAGTCTGAATCCAGAAATGGCCATAACTCTTCTGTAAGAGTTCACTGCCAACAGTGATGCATGACAGTTTTGCTTTTGTTGTGGTTTTTTTTGTTATGTTTGTTTTTTTATTTTACTGTCAAATAGCTAATTTACGATCTTGTTCCGGGACGACGAGCAAAGTTAAATGACAAACAACTGAGCTCAGAATGTTAAAGGCTTCTTCTTTGAACAGAGGCTAACTGGGTACTGTGGGACATGGCGTGTAGGGGAGCAACACTCACACTCATCTAGGGCTTTGCAGATCTGTGCCTTTCCAGTCTTCCCTGTGCTAACGCCTTCCTCCAGTTATTCCAGGCAAAGTAGACAGGACCACCACCTTGTGAAGCCCTCACTGCTGATCTTTTTCTTGTCCTAATGACAGGAACATAGCCTGAAATTTTTCTTGTGAGGTTGACGTTCTTCCGTCTGTTTCATCCTCATCCTCACGCTGAATTAATGCTTTCCATCTTCTCTGTGCAGGGAGATCTTTCAGCCACGTTACCCACATAAGTCATGAAGGGATTGATGTGTAGCATCTTTGCTGTGGATCTACATGATTTAGACTCTGTAAAAAGCCCCAAATGCATGTTGCTGCTACCTAGCGCATACAAATAACATTTGCGATACTCAGGTAGCCTCTATTGAGAAGAACTTTCCTTACACGGATCACATAGATAGACAACGAAAAACATAATTTAAGAAGTCCGGGTTCATACGATTTATTAAAGGTTATGCAATTCAAACTTTGGAGAGAAAGTGTTAAGATTGAAAAAGATAAGTCACTCAATGAAATACAACTAATATGTTAAAGGCAGTAATAAAAACTGCAGTCAGCTTGCTATTGCTCATAGCTATGTGCACGTTTTGCAGTCTGTTGGTAGACTAGAAACAGACGAAAAATAGTTAAGAAAGAAAAAGCAGCTGAAGTTTCTGCTGGTTTTTGATGTGTCAGGGGTATTTTTATTCTTTCTGATTTTATATTTCATGCTTTGCTGAGGCCTTAATGTTTGTTAAATCTGCACCAGGATGATATGGTCTGCTCAGTGCTCAATGTTTTTTTTGCCATACCAACTCCCGTGCCAGCTTGACTGAGAGAAGAGCCTTCAGCTGTTTCATATCTCTTATCTTCCTCTAACTTTCTTTCTTAAAAGCCTTGCTTATCCTCTGTTCTTAGTCACACTCCAACGGTCTGTAAGACTGCTTCATGCTGTCAGTGGTGCATCAAAAGGCAGTTTGTCATCTCTTAATTTCAGTTTCGCCATTCCATTATCATGGACTTTTATGCATTTTTCTACACCAATCCCAAGAAAGATACTGTATACAAACAAACACACATGCACTCACACACAGAAGAGTTGTGTTCTCATCTAGCAGAGATACAGGGTCTCCATCTCCCCTCCGGCGACACGTACATGCTGGTAGGTTAGATAACCACGGAGCTTCTGGCTGATCTAATCTAGTATCACATCGCTTTCAAAACCAAGTCACTTGTGGGCCACAGCAGGCAATGCTTTTCAAAATTATATTTAGGAGTTTAGTTTTCAAGCTTTCATAATCACCCCAAGGCATACTGCAGCTGACCAATGATTTTATCCATTGGGGTGAAAATGTGTTGTATTTTCATTTTGAGTTTATGTCAAATACGTATTTGAGATTCAAATTAAACTCGTCTTTGTTAGGGAGGATATTAAGAATCTGAATGAGCTGAAGTTTTTGAGTAACAGGAGAAATGTTGACAAAATGCATTTAAGTCCAGGAATATACAATTTTAAATAATTATGTTATTGCATGCAAGTTACTTTACCCAAATAAAAGACACAATGGGGAACATAGGAGTGAATGATGCCTATGTGTGTGTTGACAAACTGTAGCCGTGCTAACAAAGACAAGTTCATCTAAAATAGAAAAGATATTTGAAAGCAATTCAGAACTGCTGAGAGCATTGCACTTTCCTTTACTAAGGAATGAGCACAACCAATACTTGATTGAAGAATAATCTGTACATATGTACATGAAAGGAATTCCTTTGAATCATTCCTAAATTCTTTTCTTGAAACATTGTGGGAAGTTTTTTCCATGTCAGCTTCCTATTTTCTTTCAGGTAGGTAACTCTATTACAGCAACCCTACAACACTGTATGTTTAAACAATGACCAAAAAAAAGATTGTAAATTGTATTTAGAAATATACAAGCAGTCTTTAACTTCTAACTTCATACTAAAACACAATGCAACTCCATTTTCAGCCTAACTGGGAGTCAGTAGGGACACAGGCCTCTAAACTGATTTGCGCTCTCTTTGTAAACATGGCATTTTGCAGTTGACGCTGTCACATAACACAGATCTAACATTTCTGACACACAGCATGCTGTGTGGAACCCGAATGCAGACGAAAGACACTCACACACACACACACAACCAGAAACTTGTAAGGACACATGAGGCTCATTACAAGGTATTTTTCTGAGATCCTATTAGATTTGCTGATACTCTTGTGTACTTGTGCCAGAATGGTGAACGTAGATTTGTTTGTGACGTGTATAAGCCGATGTTTTCAGCACAGCACAATCCGCATCATCAACTTCTGCTGCATTTGTTTTTGGGTGAAAAGGTTACAAGCTCTGAGTTTAGCAGGTTCTCGACCATACGAGAGCACTGTTTAACAAAACAGCACGACGAGTCTGCGCCTGTTTAGGTCTTCTTGTCTACAGTTAAATCTTCTGTGTCTACAGGCCCTCCGCCCAGGACTTTTCTCTTTGATTGGACTGGCTGTGAGCAGCTGGACAGGGCTTGGGTCAGGGGTTGTGTGGGTGCCTGGCTGATGACCCGGTGGACAGGCGCTGCTGGAATAAGCATGCCTCGCATTCTCAAGCAGTGACGCAGGAACTCAGAAAAGTTGCTGTGTGAAGGAGGCAACTGCAGCCCCCCATGTGATGAAGGGAACTTCTTATGTTTTGTTTTGGAGAGCATGAAGTCTAATTTTAATCTAGAAAAACCAGGAAGCACAATTTACTGTGCTAACGTAAGGCTAATGCCATAATAGCACAAGAACAGATTTGTATTTCTTGCGTACTTTCAAAGATTCGTGACAGGTAAGTTTTAATGCCTTCACTGTGTGCTGAGCAGTGCTTGAAAAACAATAAGAAAGACAGAACCTGTGTTAGACTACAGTATTATGTAGGAAGGGACATAATTTAGGTGAAACCAAAAACTAATACAATACTAATACAATACAATACCGTGGACAGTTGAAAGTTCTGTTATTGTGTCAGAGGAGGTAAGCATCCTAATAAGTGCATGCTAAAAATGAATATGTATATTCTCTTTTACTATTAGACATCTGCTTTGCAAAAGCGTGCTGCTGGGATGCAGGCAGTTGTCAAATTTTGGAAGATACTGTATAATTGACTAAAATGCATCCAATAATTGAGTGTGGAAGTATGGGGTGAAAGAACTGGCCAGACACCGTTCTCATGTCCACTTCTCTTTCTGGAATGAACGGACGAACCTGGCACTTGTCTACTATCGAGGCAAAAGTAATGTGACACAGATACAGCAAATTACCCATAAATGGGCTGTCTTGTTTCTGAGCAGTAAGAAACAAGGTTTGCTAGAGTTTGATGTCCTAAAATACCATCATACCATGCATCGCTGACTTTGCTGGTCTTACATACCAGTTCTGTACTACGTGGATTGCTTCATTGCTTTTGTACAGTCATTCAGGGTCCCCAAACAATTAATCTTACCTTCGCTGACAGGGACCATATTAAGTTCTCTTGAAGTGGGTTTGAATGCATTTGAAGACTGCACACTTTTCCTAAAAATTTGGCCAAATATTGGATAAACCAATAACATTATCATCAGACAGCATGGATGTATCTGTCAGCACAGATACATGTCTGGAACATTTGACTCTTGCAGTTCCAGGTTGAAGACAAAAAAACTGAGACACTTCACTGTGGAAAGTCAGGTAAGGACTGTAATATTTTCCTTTACTATCACAGCTTTGATCTGTTTTACAATGCCATCTGGAAACCTGGATTTTTGGGGAGGAAAAAGGTTATCAAAAAGCTAAACAGTCCCAAAAAGTGGTACAAGACATAAATTGTGACGTGTCTGCCTTTACAAAACAGAACCAATGTTTTACAGGGAAAGGAGCTAGTAATAACTGAGAATAAGCCTGCTCAACTGTACTATGTAATCTTGTTTGTGGTTTTAAACAGCGTGAATCACACTACTTTGATTTATGTGATCCCTCCTTGTACTCACTATGTTACTGCCGGCTCATCTTTGCTGCTGCTGATGCCTCGGAGTGATGAACAAATCACCATCAGCATCTTAAAGCTTACGTTTCTGAGAAGCAATCATACAGACTTGAGCAAAAAAACAATATATACCTCAATATTTATTTTTAACTACCTGGTGACTAGTACATCTAAGAAAGACTAACAATAGAGACTTAAAAACAGAGACTTGCCAATGACTAGATTTCAGTGAATTTTAATAACCATTGCAAGCAAAGGGGTCATTCATACATCTCTGCAGATGGAGAGGGACAAAGAGGGTCAGTAGTACTATTGTTTTAACGGGACACATCAGAATACACTAGACCAAAAATATATGTGGCATGCAAAAGTACAACTTGGCAGCTGTGTAGTACAGGGGAAATTAAAGTGCCAGTCACAATGTATTGTCAAGAAACAGGAACTAAGAGTACACAATGAAATCATAAGAAAAAAACCAAGATTTTAATAAATTAAATTATATTTTTCCAATCACACAGATAACAATGAAAGATACAATATGAAAGCTAATTTGCCTTACAAATTCACAGCTGATGTTTTCCTTTCCAGGCCTTAAATTTGGCACCTGCCAGGATTTCCATCTGTTAATATGAGAAGCTGTTTCCATTTTTCTACTGTTTTCCATTGTTCTTTGTTATAAGGGCAATCCTCACATGCCTCAAGTGTGAGTGCATGCCAATGAAAACTAATTGACCCCAGCTTTAGTCAAAATTTGCCCATTTGTTACTCATTCCCTGTCAAATTAAAGAAAGATGAAAAATCTGTGTCTCCGTGATTGGAGTGTTTAAAGAAGCTGAGCCTTGGTAAGCCACAGATCCCAAGTTTGGCTCTGAATTCTCCACTGTGTCATAGGTATATGTGGAAAGTACTGGCCTAGATGTAGGGAGTCTGTTTACAGTCTTACAATATTTGCTCCTACGTTGATAACATCATTTAGATTTTATTTCCTGCTGTAGAAAATCCAAGATGGCCACACACAGCTAACCCCACTACGTGCTGGTATGTCTGCACATGCATCAGCTTTACTGAGAAAATCCCTTGGATCAACTTGGCATTGCGGATGATCATGGAGACACAAAACAAAAATGTCAATGTAACCACAGATATCGTGAAAAAAGGCCCAACAAGGTCGACATTTAGACAGTGACAAGAACATAAAAAAACACTGATAAGAACATAAAAACAGAACAGAGGGAGGTGAAAATAATTCCTTAAAATCTCTTTGACAAATATTTAATATCCTGTATAAATATAGGCTTGAGTGACCCAGCAGAAGGCCCAATACATGACAACTGTGTGGAAAATAACTGCATGTAAACCAGTTTAAAGTGCATTTGTGTTCCAATGGGAAACGTATTGAACAAACTCTTGGGGGGAAAAATGTTTTAAAACAGTCTAAACTTTGCTTTCATGTTGCACACTCACATTAAAATAAGAGCCATGACAATAATAAGAATAATTCATCTCCTCTGCAATCTGCCGTGTTGCATTGCTACGTTTCTATAGTGGCCTAGAAAGGATAAACTAAACAATGTCTCAAGAGGGTTCATTTACAACAGGCAAAGCAGCTTCGCTTAAAAGTTTGGAACTCGAGGGCTCAAGAGAAGAACTCAGCTGAGATCTGCAACTTTCTGGATGGATGTCATTGAACCCAGCACACTAACAAGAATGCAAAGATTATCCTTAATCTTTGCATTCTTGAGAAGTAGGCGGACATAGATTGAAAATTTGAATAAATACAACTTGCAGGTCCTTCCAAAGTACTTCTCTGCTCTCCCTCAGCCTTCCCTGTCTGGCTTTAACTACTTAACTGTTTCAATCACTAAAGTATTTAAGTTGAAACCATTGTGTCATTCTTCTCAGATCCGCCCTTCACAATGAATGACCAACAAGCTCATCCTCAGCAGCTCATGCCTCAGTACCAGCCATCCTGAAATGCTTTCAGAGATATCCATCAGTGGTCCACAGAGTAGATTCCAGAGAAACCCACCTGGCTACGGTTTCATCAGTGTCATGAATGGTCAGGCAAAAACAACTACATATTTTCTACCGTAGTGACAGACGCTCCAACAAGCACCACAGAGAATGGTGAGATTATGTCCTAAGATTAAACCAAAGAGATGTTCGTGGGTAGCATGTGTTGAATTATTGCTTTTTAACATGTCCTGTCTGCATCAGTTTCCTGGGCTTTGTGAGGTTTGTCTGAGAATCTAATGATTGGGTGTGTGCTTTCTCACATCCACCAGCGTGTAGGCCACTCCAACCAGCCTGCTGGGGTTAAAGTCCACACCTTAATATCCAGTCTGGAAAAGTAAGCAACCATGAGAGTAAATCATCAGAAAAATGGCACAAACTATCCTCTATATGCACTCTGTCAAAGATCTCTACCTACCAAGCAATCCAGAAATGCAGGCAGACGAGCAAACACAGGAATTTGAAACATTTGGTTTCTGGCAGTTCTGACACTATACTGTACTTAAGAGCTTACCTCCCAAGCTGTGACTGACAGGAAACAATACCAGCTCCCACATAAAATAGCCGCTGGCTGGACAGTTAAACTCTAGTGAATATTTGAGACATTTGTTGGATGGATGTGACCTGCAACTGCAGAGGTGAGTATTCTGAACAGTAGAAGTTTCAGGTCTGGACTCTGCTCCGTTAATAAACTGTGAGGAAGTGGCTTGGCACAGAGGACACACAGGAGGACTGGAATTAGACATCTGTTCATTATAAGAATCCAGCCTCTGTTCTCTTGAGAGATCCTGGTCACAGCTGACAGTCTGTGGCCAACAGACCACCTTAAACATCTGACCGAGATTAACAAACAGCTCAGAGAAGTTAAAAAATTATGTCCAGCTGCTGAGAAACTGATGAAGTCATCATAAAGGTCATTTTAGACTCAGCCTCACTGGACTGTTGTCCCTTTTGAATTGAGCTTTTGAAAGGTAAAATAAGTTATGTATGTTACATCTGCAGGTAAACACATCATGTAAACCTAATAACTGGAAAAAGCATTAAAACCTACCATAATAACACATATAACAATAAAAGGTGCTGCAGCACCTTTTATTAAATATGTAATTTACAGTTTTATCTGCATAAAGAATTCATCAAAACAAAAAAACAAGGTTTGCTCTAAAAAGAAATAAATAAACAAGCTATTAGAGTGCTTAAAGTGTTGGGATTTGTCCGCTAGTGAACTTGTGATAAGTGGGTTTCAGGGAGATGGATAAGTGGCTGATTTCTGGGAAATGTTTGTGACATCAGAATTGTTCTAGGACATCTCAACCTAAATGAACCAGATAGGGGTAACATCATGGCACCAGAAAGTCCGGGACAGAAAGTCCCAGACATAATGCAATATGTAAAAGAGGGTAAATATTGTGCATTCAGGAAACGCCCCTGACAAAAGTGACAAAAGTGAGTGAATTTGGTAATACTGCTGGTAACAGCTTCCAAATAGTGGGAGAAATTCAAAAATGACCTTTGAAAGTCTCCTTACCAAAAACAGAACGGAAACAATTCTGACAAGTGACAAGAAACATCTTGAGCAAAACTCATTGATAAAAGTGATACCAAAGATTCAGGTAAATGTTCTGAACTGTCCACTGTGACAATGGTTAAACAACAATGATTTGTCTGGGTATGTATGACTTCAGCAAATTCTCAACAGGAGTCCATCTACTAGAGCAGTGGTTCTCAACCTTTTTTGAACAAACGCCCCCCTGGGCCACCATGATGCTCTTAACGTCATCTCTCGCAGGAACTCTGTCAGGGCAGTGAAGATGGTTTCCCCTCATGTGTCTGTGGCTAGGTTCTCCCAGAACAGGAAATCCTCAATCATATCCCTCCCACACACATAACGGACATAGGCCAGGAGGACGTTATTATCAGCCGTGGTGGTCCCATCAAGCTGGACACTAAAGTGACAGCCCTGCAACACAGCACACAGCTGTTGCTCAGTGTCCACGGACATCTCCCGTACGCACCGGGCAACACTGTCATTGCTGAGCGGGATGGCCTTGGTGATTGGCGCAGGGTCACGCTGCATGACGGTGGAGATCGCCTCCTTTATTACCGGAACAACTAGAGACTCTCCCACAGTGAAGCCAGCCTTAGTTGTTAGAAGAGCTATGATGTAAGATGCCATCAACCTCTCTGTTTGGTTGACGGTACGAGCGAACATGGTGTTGGTTTTAGGGGCCTTGAGTGCTGATCCCTCAGTGACTGGAAGTAAGCCGAGTCTTTAGATGCCTTGTTCTGGATGTTTCTTAGAAAGATGCTCCTGTTTAATCGCGACGGCTTCATGGCTTCATTGGAGAACACCTGCTCACATAGCAGCACATCGGCAGATGTACATTGTTCGGTGATGGAATAAATTCATGATTTATGTAATTAGCATTGAACTGCCGGCACTTTTTCTTGTTTTCCGCCATTTTTGTTTTTACTGTAAATGTTTGTGATTAAACGTGATTACGTAGTCTTGATTGTGTATGTTTTCATTGGTTGCTGAATGAACCCAGCGAAATGTGTTGGAAACTGGTTTCTTTGTTGCTGTGTGTTTATGGGCGTTACTATGGTGACCGATCCCGCTCGGCTCGTCTGATTGTGATGTAAAGAGAAAGGGAGATTTTACCTAGGTCATGGAAGCAGCAGAATCAGGGTTTTGGTCTCAGACAGCAGCTTTATTTTTTGAAAGGAAATCTGAGCACAACATTTTATTGAAACATAAATAGATTTGCACTATAAAAAAACCCCTTGGGAAACCATGGAAAGTTTAAAATAGAGTTCTCAAGGCGTGGCGCCCCTCATTTGTGCCTGAGAGCCCCCCTTTCAGCCCTGACGTTTCCAGCGCCCCCCTAAAGGTTCAGAACGCCCCTGGCGGGCGGTACCGCCCCCGTTGAAAAACCCTATACTAGAGCCTGAAGAAGATCACAGTCATTTCTAAATCTGAGGAACACATTCCTCAAAGACAAAGAAAAGCCGTTTCCTCCTTATACTTCCACAAATGACATAGAATGAGATAAGTGTTATAGGAGTGAAATGAAGGAGGAAGTGATGCTGAACTTGGACAAGACCCAGGTGGTGAGTCAAAGGAACCACACTGAACCACCAACAAGGACAAGGAAAACAAAGCTGCAAACAGCACCTGGTTTTGAGACAAGTTTGCTTTGCTCTGTTGGCTTAAAATATAACACTACATTTAGTCTTTATTAGACACACAAGTCTCCAATTATTTCCAGTGCCATTTTCCAAGCTTTTACAACTTCATGTTTCCAAGGATCATTTCACCGTGACGGCAAAGCCTCTTTGCTGTGAATGAATATTTTGGGTGTAACTGCAGAAGGTTACGCATGGGGTGTCTAGGGGAGGGAAGAAACTGAAAAAAACTGACATGCTAACCAAAGAGGCCAGAGTTCGCCCCACCTAGCTGTTTAACAAACACCCCTGGGGCACAGCTGGCCTATATTTCTGTCAGTCTCTCCGTCTCTACCTCCCACTCAGTAATGCTAATTACTCTTTGGAGGAACCTCATTATGACGCAGGCCAGGCTTGACCAATCTTTTTTTTAAGATGTTTAATTATACAGAAGTTAGGGTGGAGCTGCAGGCACAAAAGAGATAAACACTCAGGTGAGGTCAGACTTTAATGGTGGACTGTGACCTGTGGCTTGAAGGTGAAACACCAGAGAAATCCCCAAGGATGTGATTTTAGCATTCGTTCATCACTCAGTTAAATGTTGACAGGTAAAAGGAGACATATGAGCACACATCAGGTAATAATGGGTCTAAAACCTGACTCATTTCTATTTCCAGAAAACAAGGATTGCTGCACTATCAAGACCTTATTTTAGCAAATTTAAAGGGTTATTTTGAATCAGAACTGACAAATTATACAAAAACACAAGTGACCAAATGTGACAGCACTAAAACAAGAAGCTCCTGCATTTGCAAGGTTTGTTTCCTGAATTGTGGTGGCTATGGGAGAGCGACACAACGGCTCCATTCTTCGCAATAACTTGCTCAGTCTCTGTAAAATAGATCCATATTTACATACATGCATATTTAAAACATGAGGGTAAGTGGAGAGACTTTTGGCACTGGAACCAAACCATCAAAGTCTGAATATTTAAGCTCTTCTTGCATTCTTGAGCATTTGCTTTACCAAAAAAGTTTTGACTCACTCTCTTCAGGGGCTGTGATATCAATTTACCGTAAAAAAAGAGGTTTGTACCCACGTCATCCCACACACAGCTCCAATTTCTGCTGTCTTTTTTTTTTTGGTTTTGTTTTTTCCTCTTTTTAATAACTCACAGTCTAGTCTCTAAAAATAATGCCTAAAAGTAATGAGGTATTTGAGATAGAGTTTCAGATTAGAAAAATTGCCTTCATCAATCAACTGGAGAAATTTAGAGTGAAGAAAAATGTCCCGTCACTGGAATCAGAGTCACAGCTCAGATAACAGGATGTCCCCTGGGGGGGGGAGAGGAAATCCCCAACATTCTGGAGGGGAAAACACCACCAGACCTGACTAAACAAAACAATATGGACAGCTGAGCCAATATCATGAACAATTTATCTCAATTTTTATGCTGGTTGTTTTCTATTTTTTTCATCTTATCGCGTTTGAAAAGCACTTTTGAGTTGCCTTTGTGTATGAAATGTCCTGTACATATAAACTCCCTCTGGCTTAAACTAAATGTCTCTTGTCACTAGGGCAAGACAAAATTTTTATTTTAATACATGGTGCCTTGTGCATAAACGGAGGCCGTTGATTAAAAAAGCTGAAGAAAATGCATCATCATTGTTGGCATTGCGCGTGAGAGCAGTTTCAAAATTGTGAAACTGCCTCCACAAATGGAGGCTGACCTTGCTTCCTCTCTGTTCACAGCTGTCTCACACTGAGCGCCTGAGAAAGAAATCAGCCCCCTCTGTCCTTGTCTGGTCTTCCTGCTGCTGCTCGCTGTAGACAGAGATGTGACACTTCATCTAACTGCACAGCCTCCGGCCACAACTGCTTTTCCAGATAACCTCTTCATCTGCTGTCTAACAATTGCGGCAGCGCTCTCATTTTTTAAAAATTGGATTTTATTAGTGACGACAATGCCAGAAATGACAAAGATCTACATTACATGTGTTACTGAAAAGATGAGTAATGGTAGGGAGCAGGGAGAAAAAGAAATAATCAGTCATAAAAACCCGAACATTACATTCTTCACCATAACGTCAGTGGAAAAACTTACTCGCATGATGACTGTGGTAGCCTGAGGATGTGAGGAAGATTCCGGAAAAAAAAACGATGTGTTAGCAGAGGAAATTGTAATATTTATAAAATAGGAGTAATTCCCAAAACACAACATTTTAATTACAAAGCAGGAGATGGCTGGTATGTGCTTTTACTTTCACTGAGCAATCCACAAAAGCACAGTATGTACCCACAGTTAAATCCCAAAAATGTTTTAATAAGCTGCTTGTTAAGGAGTTAATAGTTGCATCTTACATCTGTGGGATCAGCAAGGATGAAGGATTGTTTGGAGTGTAAATTTCAACACTAAGTCACGACAGCTGCAAGTAATTGAAAGGACAGACAAAAGATAAACAGCCTGACATCTCCAAGGACATTTCAAACATTTACCTTGACTGATAATCTGGCAAAAGAGTCCATCTTCCTAATTTACACAAGATAATGGAAACCAGGGTTTTGACGTGAAACAATTCCCATATAGGTGTGCTTCTACAGTCTTCACACAGCATTTTAAAAAGGGAAAGTTTGGCACCCAAACCCCTGACCTCTCTTTGTGTGTGTTTTGATTTTGGCAAGCTGTCTGCAGTCACTGACAGCGGAAGTAGGAACATTTAAGATGGGATATAGTGAATGAAGGCACCAACAGAGGTTTCTTTACAAAGGCGCTGATCTGGGACCATTTTACTGGTCCACCGCTTTGATGAGAGTAAAAAATAAAAGATCTGTCCCAAGCCTTTTTTTTACTTTACTGCTGTTCAGGTGGCAAAAGTGTTATGACTGACAAAAGAAGAAAACACAGCAATAAAAGACCAAAAGTTAGGAATGTGGTTGAAGTCACAGAAATACTAAGACCATGTAAATATTACAGTTCTACCACTTTATGCTTTATTGTTAAATTGTTATTATCTTCTTGTTAAGCCTATACATGCACCGTCTTTTCTTCTCTGCTGGGCTTTCTTTGAACTTCAGCCTCTGTGTCACCTTGTATTTAATGATTCCTGCACTACAGGCACTACTAGTTTGGTATTTCTAGTTCAGCATGAAGTAGTCGCTATAGGCTATAATGCTCTTTATAGCTAAAGTAACATTCCAGAGTTAAAACAACCCTAGGCCTTTTATTACACCGTAAGGAGTGTAATGTTTTGTTGGGGACCTCCTTGATGTGAACAGAAGCAGTTTTGAGTAAGCTAGCGCTTCGGACAGTCGACCTATGTCAACATGAATTGCTATTTTAAGCTTCTGAGAAAACTCAAAAATGTCATTTTTGCTTTAGTGGCAGTATGGATAGGGTCTCTGCAGACAACCAAAGTCATTTGTAACTCTGTGAGTGTACAGAACTCACAGGCATCTCCTTCCAGTCGCCGCTACCTTGTGATAAGTCTGTACAAGTCGACCACTGAATGTTGCGCAAACTACTGTAAATATGGAAAATAAGAAGAATTCATGGCCTCTGCTTCCGCTGAAGTGGGTCAGTACTTGTATATTTATGACAAAATAGGCAAGAGTTAGAACCGGTTTGTCAGTAGGGACCCTTTCTGCAGTATCACTTAAGGAGGAATTGCATTTTTGAGCTTTGTCAGGAGGTTAAAACATTAATTTATTTTGGCATAGGTTGATTTCCCCAACATTAATTGCCATTTTGCTGCAAAAGTGTATTCCATTCTTACTCAAATCTGATTAGATTCACATAGCTTTAATCCCTAACGAAATCTTATATTGACCATCTAATAATAGACTTTTAGTTGTTTTAACTCCAGACGTTTCTCCTTTAACCATCAGACCCTGGCCCTTAATATGCATTTACCCTTTCATTATGTTTGAATCTTTGCTTGGACAAACTGTTTATAATACCTGCTCCCAGACACAGTACTGTTTGGTTTATAGGAGCTAAAGCAAGAACAGCTGCAGATTCTGACTTTGCATTTTTGGTGAGAACTGGGCAAAGAAGATTTCACACTCTGTTTGAGTACCACTTTTTCACCAAACCTCATACTCACACTGGCAGAAAAAAAAAAAAAAAAAATATCTGGAGCCAAGGCAATTCTTCTGCATCCCATTACCAAACCTCGAGACTGTGACTTCCACACCAGACGTGCAACTTGAGCTAGAGCCTCCTACTGGCCGTCGGTGTGCCAAAACCTCATCGCCTACTCCATCAGCCACAGCCAGACAGTGCAGTCATGGAAACCATGAATGGTCAAGACTTTACTGTATGTGTGACGTGCCCACATGTGAATGAAAACCACAGTGCAACAGGCGAGTAATAACATTAAAAAAAAAAAAAGGCTGTGTTAATGTTGGCTGTGATGGAGCTACGGTGGGTGTAGACCCACACAAGTGTTTATGCTTGAGGAGGATGAAGAATATGAATGTGCTGAGTCGTTAACGTAGGGCAACATAACAAACAAACAAAGAAAAATCAGTGCAGATAAGATCATCTGAAATTCCAACAACTCGTAGCAGCATTTTCCCTCTTGATCTATGTATAACAGAAGGTATGTGCTTTCCATCACTGACGTCATGTCATAAAGCTGCATCTGTGGAGGATTACAATGGCTCCACTGTCCAGAAAGTCATGTTCCACTCATTTGTGCGCTGAATAGACTGGGAGAAATTAACTGGTCATTTCTTCAGAATGACAAAGTCTTAAATACTAATTTTCTGCCCAAATGATGTAAAAATTCTTCTTTGATGAAGAGATGCTCTATAAGCCACTATCCCGCAGAGCAGCCACCCAGTAACTGCTTCTGTTTGTATCCCTGCGGCTGCTTGGAAACAGACCGACAAGGTGAGCTTCTGGGCTCCATTAATTTTTTTGTCCTTTTTTTGTCAGGAGGTAATTACTAAAAAAAAAAAAATGCCAGGGTTGCTCAACTGGCATTCAGCATCTGATGAGACATGGTTGAGCTTGCACAAGCTGCAGTTAAAGTAAGGAATTTGGTTAATTACAGAAGACGTTTGATTCATTTCAGCTGTGCCAAGCAACATCACACTCAGAAACATATGCCATGGCACATGTGGGATATTCTTAGTCCTTATAATTAACAAAACCACTTTGACTACCATGCACAGTTTTATATAGACCAATAAATGCAAACACGCTGTGCTTTACTTGACAGGAGCTTGAGGCTGGCCAGTACAACCACATGAAAGGAAATTTCTGTGGAGCTCTTGACGTCAGCACTTAAAGGGCCTATGGAAAAAAATGTACAGTGCTCTGAGGAAGCCAGCTAAAGCTAAATGCATGTCTGTATAGTAACTGCTGCATGGAGAAGAAGCTGCTTTGGCTATTAAGGTTTTTAACTAGAAACTGTTCAAATTTAAAAACCTCATCCACAGGTGGACAGACAGCATGGTGTCTAACAGCATGACCTATATGGTCGTTTTACAGATGTTCAAACAGATATCTGGTAGCAGAACTTTAGGAGATTTTGATGTCAAATTTAACTGGATGGTTTAGGTTCTTAATTCTAAACAAAAAACAGTGAAAACGAGCTATTGATGTGGGTTTTTTTGTGTGTGTGTGATCCCAGCCTGGTACTACTTTCAATCTGTTGACTGCTCTCCAGTAACCCCGTTATGCTCCTTTCACTTCTGTGTATTTGCACTACTTTTGGATTTAATCTTTTTGGCCATGGTTGTCTCGCTGACTGATTACCTCTGTTTGACCCAATTTTTGTGCAATAAATCCTAGATTTACGAAATAAACAACGACATTGAGTTGTTTACTTAAGAGTTTGAGAACCTCACAAGTTGACTCAGAAAATACACAAAAAAACGTATCCCAGTTTCACAAATTGCTGTTGAGACTGTGCAATAACATGACATCCAGATGAGCATCTATGTGGACTTGTCACAGTGTGCACGGTGCTGTTGCATGGAAGGAATAGCTGATGGCTTTTAATACCTGGTACTGGTCCAGAGGGTCAGCTGGGGGAGTGTGTGATACACTCAGCTTCTCTGAGGGCTCACGTTCTATAAATACCTCCAGCCTCAGCCTAAAGCACCCTCAGATGTTTGTTTTCTAGCTAAATTAAGATCTCAAGGTTATTTTACAAGCCATGTTGCCACACGAGGCAACACTACCAAGAGGATAGTCCTGTTTTCAACTTTGTCTCACTAAGCAGAGCTATCGTGACAGAAAAAAGTGCTCATTTCACCCAACTGCTTTTACAAATGTGGCATCTGTAAATGGATCCAAATAATTTGTTTTCCTGTACAGATGCCAATTACTGTATCCGCAATATTCTCCAGTTCTGCCTCCTTCCTTCTCAGACAGGTAAAAGGTGAGAAAAGACATTCCATTATTAATACTTTGTCTTTGATCATTTTAGAAAGACAAAGGACTCACTGCATCATTTTTTTTTTTTGTTGCATAGATGGTACTTTATTCATGAAAAGCATAAAAATGTTGGTTTAAAGCTGACATTAGACCAAGGCTGGAGGCACCAGGATCTAAATCTACAACTGGTCAGTAAACTATATTTTTCTTCAAATTTCCATTTTGTACAATAATGTGAAACTCGATCAGCTTCTCTTCCCACTTTTTTGTTTTGTTTTGTTTTGTTTTTAATGAGGGTCTCTTACCGAACAGCAAAAACCATAACTAAGAACACAATATTTAGGGATTCAGAAAACAGAAACCAGAGACAGCATGGCAAAGCAGCTTGAAGGGAAAAAACAGTAAATGACTGCAAATATACTACTCCATTATATAAAGCTAATGCATTGTGGGTTAAATCCAATACTTTCAGTCAAGATTCTAAAGAGTCTGACTTTCTTTTCTACACAGCTGGCCATCTCAGGTTGTTTATGATTACCGCAGAGGGAAATGCTTATGTTCCTGTGGCCCTTCATCTCCACAAGTCCAATGATTACATCTGCATGAAGACGTTCAACAACTGGAAGCCTTTCCTTCCTATTGAGTGCGTGTGGCCAGATACTAATACTTAATCTTGAAGTGGCAGCTCTGAGGTTGTTTTCTCTGAAAATTGCAGCCGGAGCCAAGAGGTTTACATTCTTTGAGGAGGCTCACATTGGGTGATGTCACAGAGCTTTGGATGTTTGAGACGCCCACATGTTCACTTCAATAAATCACTGGCAAACAGGGCTGAACATAAACAAATGCAGAGGCCAACAGCGAAAGGCTGTTGTGAATAAAAAAGCTACAAAAAACTAAAACCTGGCTATGTAACTAAATCTGGCAATTTCAACCTTTCAATTAGGCATCAAACTATTTAAATAAAAATATTCTGTGTATGTTGAATCAGCCACATCTGCAGTGTTGAATGATTCGACCTTTCTCATGACAAACCCGTTGCGTAAGAGCATGGGGCAGTTAAAACTCTTTCATTGCATTTTAATAAGATTGAGGGCCCAACCTTCCGCCAGATCTCCTAAAGCTGCTATTAAGGGATAGCGCGTAGCGGGAAGGGCGTTCCCCCGCAAAGAACATAATATTCTACCTTCCTAAACCCGCTATCCCACCTGCACTATCCGTTATATTATGTATAGGAGTGGTTAGGGCGTTCCACCTGTTAAACCAATCAATGCATCAGTAGTCATTGCCTTGAAGAGCAGGTTGCGCTACCCGCAACCTGCTATGGAGCGTCTTTTCATCCAGATCAGAGCAGCTCTCATGCGCAGCTCGTCTGGGACTCTGCTGTAGAGCTTCCCTCCTCTTCCTTCCTCCTCCTCCTCTGCACCGATATATACATAAAAATATTTTTACACAGACAATTCCTATCAGCTACCTGAAAGTCCCAGATAGTTGGTGCGCTCCCGGTGAACACGCTCTAGTCGTCCATTGGTTTAACTGGTGATCAAGCCGTTTAAGACCATCTCTGCTACTTTCTCAGGGGTTCAACTGAGGCCAAATCACGCTTTTTATACAAGAGTTAATTCGAGAGGTAGAGCCGTTTGTGCACCTCCACATGTGACCAGGTGGACGCACATTGATGCCATTTGGACGTGCTCTTGTACGCGCCGACATGCGGGTGGCAGGTGGTTAGACCACCCACTACCCGTTACCCGCTACCCGCAACTCGCGATCGCAACATACTGAGTTTGCGGAAAGGGTATAAAACGCACCCATTGCCACACCTACAATGTGAGTAAGGGAATCGGCATAACGGGTAGCGGCTTTAGGGAGCAGGAAGATTGCATTAGCGGTTAGCAGAGGTTCCTAAACCCGCAATTTGCAGGTAGCGGCTTGGGGCTAGCAGGAGGTGTACGATCGGGGCCTGAAAGTCTTGTATCAGAAGCTTATACTGCTATATACGGAGGTGTTATATTTTACATCAAAAAACCTGTAGTATTAGGACTTGTTTGTAAAATTTGTTAATGTAGTTGTGTAGTTGTTGGCCTGTTTTACCCAGCCATCACAGGGTTAATTTGGACAAACACAACATTTTTCTAGCTGTTTTCTAACATTATTCTAGCTGTGTATAATGTACAAAGAATGAAATTAAGAGCTATGCTTTGGTGGTCACAGTGATTGTAATAAACAATAGATAAAATAATAAATTAGTTCATTAAAAAGTGACTAAAACAAATTAAGCAAAGCAACACTGCAGCCAATAATATTGCTGTGTTCCCTGTATAGCATAAATATAATTAATACTAATAAAACACCCATTCAAATTACAGAAGCAATAAATCCACGCACACACACACACACACACACATATATATATATAAAAGGCAGGGAAAACACGCCTGATCATGAGCTCTCCTAAACCTCTCCACCTTTCCGCCACTTCACGTCCACCACAAACACAAACCATTCACCTGTTGGTGATTGGCTGGAGTAATGCTTGTTACATTTGAGGGGCGGGTCACTCCCACTATGTTTGTTTCCTGTTTACAGAGGTCTACAGGGTTAGGTTTCTGTCCACAGGCTGAGCATCAAGACCTTTTTTTTTTAACCTTATATATCCAGCTAGCAGGTGGTGAGGAGATATTCAGTGAATGTGAAAAAAAGTGTTGTAGACTGCATACCCTACCTTTAAATCAACATATACTTTGATGTGTAAGTGCTTTTGATTCCCCCCAAAAAAGATTTTCAAAGTTCTTGACACTATCTAAAGGGCTGTGTATACTATCGCAGCAATGTGTCGCAGTTAGCTTATCGCAGGTATGCCGGAGTTATTTTTGATTTATGCCCAATTTTGAAGCGCGGTCTGCGCAATGTTATTCCACGCCACAACGCAAGAGGGACAATCACGAACGAGCTAAACTTATCTCTTGCGTTTTTCCACTTCCTCACCATCTCGGCCGTATGTACACCCACATTCATCACTATCTCCCTCCATGAATTGCTAGAATATGTGCTGTCCTTGTAGTGTGGAGAACGAGAAACGTACAGATGTGGTTACTTCCTCACTTCTTCGATGATGCGCTCTTTTCTACGCAGATGTAGAATTGACCAATCAGAGGCATCCTTTCTCTCCTCCCCGTGACACTATCTGTGGCACTGTCTGCGGTCACCTACAATTTTGGGGAGGTGCACCAAAGTGTCTGGGGAGGGTGGGGGTGGCCTATCTGTGTCACACACACAGACGACCTGATTTCTGAGCATAAACCAGGCTTAAGGGAGTTCTCCCTCTTTTTTTTGTATCTGTACTGTAGCTAAGGGGCATCATGAATCCTATACTTAGTAAGTTTACAGGTCGTTTTAATCTCTCCTATTGTTTTAAGATCCCAAACGCATGAACTGCTGAGATTGTGTTCAGACAAATCAGCAGAAATGCTCTTATTAATCTCTGGAAATGTTGCAGGTCCATGTTGATCAAGTTCTACTGAATTAATAAAAATGTTCATATTAATATAAGACTTATATACCTAAATAGTGTGTTCAAACATGATTTGAGTAAACTGATTCTGTTGAGCAGGGGATTATACTGTTTTGAGAGATTTTTTTGTGAGTGTTTTGTCAAGGGTTTCTGGTGATGACTGACATTGGCTGAAATTACTTATATGTGGGCAGATCAATACACACTTACACATTAAAACTACTTCAGGGTACTTGGGAGATTTATCTTTGAAGCAAATCCAATGTTTTGTTGTTGTTGTTTTTTAATGCATGGTCTTTAACTGATACAAATAACTGTGTAAACATCAAGAGAGAAAGCAGTTCAATTAAAAGAAAAAAACACTACAAGATTTTGTTTAGATCCTTAATACATTAGAAAAAAAACTATACAGACCTTACCCCAAAATTGAAAGCATACGTGCTTGAGAGTTATGGTCTCATTGGCTCATTACCGGACTGAGAGATGACATAATGTGCAAGCAAAAATGAAAACAAAGCAAAGTAAATCAACATCAATTTGTAACCCGCCACTTTGAGAAAGTAGACAGGCCTGCATGAGGGTGCTCGAGTCTGAATCACTGTTATTAGCTGCAGTTCAGAGATCCAAAACATCTGGGGAAGTACTGTGAGGTCAGAATCAGCTAGGAGTCAGGTCAGCATGGGCTCAGAGGTACTCTCTGAGAGCTACTCTCTCTTGTTCTTGAATTGGCTGAGATAAATGGGCTATCAGAGCCATCAGGGATAATAATTGGAAATCCTGGCATTATGCTCCGCCATGATGAGTTATTCTTTGGCAGGAGTACATCAGAGGGAGGAAGAGGGGGAGGTGGTGTACAAATTGGAGTTGGAGGAGAGTCTCTGTGTCTGTTATTAAACTTGTGGTGTGCAGTATAGGAGGGATTCAGAGAGCTTCAGTGTTCTTTTTCATGGTAAGAAAACACACCGGTTATGGAATATCCAGGTCTTCTGTTTGAGAATCCACCCAACAATTTCAGTCCCTATAATACTGTACCACACTAACGCACTCAGCAAATGTGAGCTCATGTAGCATTTGTCAACAGTGCCACATAACAACTTAGTTACAACAAAGTCACCGTGTGAGCCATAGCTCCGCAGGCTGATGACAGCAAAGTGAGTCTGGAAAAACAATTAACAGCTCTAATTTAAGATTATAGGAAACAGCTGTGAGGTCAAAAAGGCAAAAAAAAAAAAAGAAGAAGCAGAAGCTCTCAGATTGTGATTCTTGTCTGGAAGGAATACTGTCTCAGGTGGAGAATCTGTAAATAGACATTTTAAAAGACAACAAAAAAATCCTCTCAGGATAAATAGTTAATAAGTTTTAGATCACTGAACAGGAGACGTCAGAGTCATCATGAAGACCAGCTCACCCACGCACTCTGCACACCACAAGCTTTACCCATTTCAATGAATACTTCAAATGCCCTCTTAAAAAAAAAACACTGTTTTGGTATCTAGCAGCTAATCTAATTAATCCCCACTTATTTGGCATAGAGAGATAAACATGGCTTCATCCCCAATCCACAGAACCAGAGCCAACAGGTGGAACCTGGGGAGGATTGCTGGACATTAGACAGCATGTCAAAAATGAGTGCTTCTTGCTCCTTAGACCTATGAATGACATGGAGTAATTGGAAGAAACCATGCAAGGGGGTGAAAGTGAGATGTGAGATGTGTGAGGTGTCTAGCCAAATGAGCTCACAAGGGGGCTGTTTTACTTTATTTACTATTAATGTTAATTTAAGCTGGCCTGGACTTAAAAAAAGGAACCATAATTAACTCAGTGTGGATGGTGTGGATCTTTTGCTAAAAGCAAATCAAAACCAAAACAGCTGCAGAACCGCTGAGAATCACAGACATTATAGCCAATGAGAGGTCCCACCAGAAGCGTTCCACAAGCAACCATCGGCTCCGCTAAACATACGCACTGTGTGTCTATTTTGCATAGCTTCCTCTACCTGTGTGAGCCAGCAATAAAAGAAGCATTTCAAAGTTGGCCCTTCCTCTCGTTCACTGCAAGGTAATGCAGTGTTTGATGTAACTCCAGCTGAACTCAGAGCTCAGAATCCCACCATTTTCTGACTGTAAACTAACTTTTTGAGAAACTGTTCTTGAGTTACAAGGAAATCTTATGTTTTTTTTCTAATTTTTTTTTCTCCTGTTTGGAGAAAACAAATTCTGAGTTCTCAGTTGCCATCAAATGCAGCATAACAGCAACTATTTTTGTTGAAGTGAGTGAAAGTGGTCAATCACAGAACAAAGCAGAAAATCATGAAATGAAAAGCAGTATACAGATCATTTCAAGGGGGATATGTTTTATAACACAAGTAAACATATCTGCGTCACCACAAAAACCCACAGGGACATGCTGCACTGGCAAAATCTATGAGAACGTTTCCGCTCTGCAAACTTAGCGTGTATTTGTGCACGGGTTTGACGATAATTTGGGCTGAATGGTATGTCATAATCCTCAGATCTGCTTCCTTTTATTGGCCAATGTCTATACACCCTTGGTCCAAGTGTTCCAACCCAAAAACATCCCAGAGACAGCAGAACAAAAGAAATGAAGAAATACTAACAGATAGCTGTGTCTCTGAAAAGAGATACATCAATAATAAAAGGAGTATTTCAAAGAAGGGCATTGATGTTGTTTTAGAGAAAATCAGTTGATTCATCTTGTCCAAACATGTTCACAAATAACTTTAGAATTGCTCATATTTAGCACAGACTTTTACTGGGCCATAAGACGTCATCTGTCATGGCCTGGGTCAGCCATTGCAGAAAGTCTGTGTTTTGTGTCAAGTTGGCATCTCTCCCATTTCTAGGTGTTTCCTGTTTTACTTTGAAGGTCTGTCTTGTCTGCGTTGTATTCTGCTTTTCCATCCTCCCCCTTGTCTTCCTGATTGTTTGCACCTGCCTCTCGTTTGTCCCTCTGTTTATATAATGTATTGTCATTTGCCTTTTGGTTTGCTGGTCCATACTGTTGACATTCCCGTTTGTTTCCCTGCATGTTTTTCTGTGAGGATACCTGTTTGTTTCCTGTTGGACTCCTGCTCGTTTCCCTGCGTGTCTCCTGGCTCCCATCCTGGTTCCCCTTTGGATTTAGTTAAGTGTGGATTTTTGTGTTTTGTTTAATAAATATTTTTTCTTGTACTGCAGTACTTTGGGTCCTCCCTTTTAAATACAGCTGCAAAGCAATGACATTATCATAAACATCGATAATAAAAGACCAGCATTCAAGAGAGTGGAATCCACACTGCAAGCAACATTAACACTTGAGCCACTTTGGATCCTTAACAACATCCCAGCTGGAGCGTTTCATTAATCTCTACTCATGCTGAACTGCAAACAGACTGAGCATCAAGAGAGTGAAATCCTAAACAAAGACCCAAACTCCAGCTGCACCAATTAAGTTCATACAGCTCAGATGAGAGTGTGGACACCACCACTGTTTGACCCATCCTCCACCCAGTAGAGATGCAAACAGTCACATCGTGTCATGGCAGATGTGATTTGCTAAATACACATACGCTGCCAAATGCTGAGGCTTGGAGGCCCTATACCACTGGGCATCATAAATACCACAAAGTTCCTGCAGTAAAAGGACTTGAATAACATTCAAAACATCTTATCAAATCAACTTGACAATCAGTTCAGCACGTGGCTGGGCAGCACTGATTTAAAAAAAAAAAATCTGTCTCAGTATGTGAGCACTTTGTGATCTAAATCCATCCATTATGAGACCAAAAACATTGTACAGTTATGCTCAAATCACTGCATTTTCACAGCAGATTTAACCTCCTGTACCCTCTCCTGGGTACAGGCGGAATCTGGCTTCAGAGTGAAGCCAGATTCCAGATTCCTGGGAATAAGCTGTGACCTGGAAATAAGACATCCGTAGAGCATTCAACAGTCCGTGTTGACTAAAATGATGCCTTAAATGTATACCAAGATCTCTGTTGACACCAGATATGTTTGAGAGACATCTCTGAGGATAATGACGTTTCAGTTTCCTGAAATACCACTGCACAAATAGTTTGGCCAAAAAAACTAAGAAAACAGTACCACTAATCAGTACACACTGACCTTTTCCAAAGCCCCTGTTTCAACAACTGAGTTTAGTATGCTCTGTATCGATGGACACATGAAAAAAAAAATAAATAAATAAAAAAGAACTACATAGATTGATGTAAGTTTTCATAGTATCAGCCATCACTCGTAAGTCCAAGGTTTCTTTTCTTTGTTGCCTCCTCTTTAAGAGAACAATTTTTTCAAAGTTTCTGAAAAGTCAAAACATGTACCTGACAAAAGAAAATGTACAAAAAGATATTACTCCTTTTTGTTTTTGTGGCTGAGACATACATGTTCCAGGTCTACCCAGATATAAAGAACTTTTCCTTGTGTTGAAGGGAAGCACACAGATAACATGCGGATGGAGGTGTTTTTTTGGCTTGTGACTCACGCCAGTCAACCCACATCTTAAGTGACTGTGAAGCTGAACAGATGCCTGGAAAATGCAGCTTTTTTCCATCCTAGCTCCGAAATCCTCCACACGGACACTCATGAGACTCTGGCACGTCTGATGATCGCTATACACAAAGAATGAATCACTCACAGCCAAAATTTACAGCCATGCTTGCAAGCACACACACACAATGAACTCAAGGAATCTGTAGTGGCAACAACTTCTGCCAACCATTCAGCTACTGAAAAACAAGCACATATGTTGGTTGGATCTTGACAATGAATCTTGGTCCAAATTTTCTTTTTCGTAGAAAGTCATACTGTGATCCTCCATAAATAAGGACTCTTGTCACAATGCAGTCACTATGATAAATGTCTAAATTAAAAAAAAAAAAAAAGCGAGAGTTTGGAGGTTGAATCAAAGATCTGCTAACCACTGTCTGAAGCTATTTCTAGCCACTCATTACATTTGCACTCAGTTGCACTTTCAGAGATGCTTTCAGAGATGCCAGCCCCTCACAGAGTCACTTCCAAGTCCAGTGTCTTGTCTCAGTATTAGAGATGGGCATAATTAATCGATTAATCGATGATTGATCATTAAGAATTTGGTTGAGGACATTCATTTTCATCGACGAAACCAAATGTTTTTTTTTTTTTAAACAATCCGAATGTAGGTTATCAGTGCACGTCCTCAAACAATGCGATGCATTTCGCTGTGCCATCGACAGAAATTTGGCAACATGAGGCAACATTTCACCATCACCCTACCCTGGCTTGCCTCAGTTGTTACATGCGAGCTTCTGAAGGTCATCGCCTAATAATGAAGAGGTCGCGGCGAAGTGTGGCGTGGGACCATTTTCGTTTAGAAAATGACCAAATGTACTGCAATCACTGCAATGCAAATTACAAATACAATTCATCAACAACGACAATGATGTATCACTTGAACAGCGCGCATCCAAGCCTTGTAAAGGACGGTGGACGGCGGTTCATCTCTATCCTAGCCTAGCCTCAACTCGGTGTTAGCACAGACCAGAAGGAGCTGCAGTGCACATCGAGCACACAACAAGCGCATCTTTTTAAGAATCTTTTTAAGAAATAAAAAGCCTGTAATACTGGCGCCTTCATATAATGGGATATAAATTGTCCTTGTTAAGTAGTCTCCTCGATATCTCTTAACCAGGAAGTGCGAGGAGGACTACAGGAAGAAGCTAGAAAGTCAGCTCCAGCAGAACAACGTGAGGGATGTGTGGTCCGGAATGAAGAAGATCTTCGGCTTCAAGGCAAAGGGGGACCAGACTGATGGAGGTCTGGACAGAGCTAATGAACTGAACATGTTCTTCAATTGGTTCAGTCCCCCCCCCCGCCTCCAGCCCAACAGACCACACACCCTCGGTGAGCCCACAGCTTTCCTGTCACACCTCCACTCTGTCACCCTGCAGCTCAGTCATGGACCAGTAAACAGCATCATCTTTCTTTCTGCCTCTCCCTCCACTGTCTGCCTCCTGCAATCAGGTCAAAAAACAACTAGAGAAACTGAACCAGAACAAGGCTGCAGGTCCAAACGGTGTCTGTCCCAGAGTCCTCAAGACCTGCTCAATGCAACTATGTCCGATACTTCTCCAGCACCTCTTCAACACCACTGAGACAGAAAACAGTTCCTGTGCTGTGGAAAACATCCTGCTTTGTTCCAGTGCCTAAAAACCAACAACCAGCTTAACCTAACGACTACAGACCAGTTGCCCTGACATCTCACATCATGAAAGTCTTGGAGAGACTCTTACTGGTCCACCTCAACAAGCAGGTCAGCACCTTTCAGGACCCTTTACAGTTTGCATATCGTAATGGGCTTGAAGACGCTCTCATCTACCTGCTTCACAGAGCCCACTCTCATCTGGACCAATCAGGCAGCACTTTGAGGGTCATGTTCTTTGATTTCTCAAGTGCTTTTAATACAATTTAGCCTGCGTTGTTATGTGAGAAGCTCCATCAGTTCCAGGTGGATTCCTCCACAACCTCCTGGATTTATGACTACCTCACAAACTGACCACAGTTTGTGAGACTGAAAGGTTGTGTGTCTGAGATGGAGGTCAGCAGCATTGGAGCACCACAAGGAACTGTTCTCTCACCATTTCTCTTCACGCCCTACACCTCTGACTTCCAGTACAACTCTGAGTCCTGTCATCTGCAGAAATACTCTGATGACTCTGCAGTTGTTGGTTGTATCAGCAACGGACAAGAAGCAGAGTACAGAGAACTGATCTGTCAGTTTGTGAAATGGTGTAGTAACCAATCATCTCATATTAAATACCAGCAAAACTAAGGAGATGATTGTCGACTTCAGGAGGAGCAAGAATCAACAACAGGCAGTGTTTCCATCCTGGGAAAGGAGGTGGAGGTGGTGGGGAAGAATAATACAAGTACCTTGGAGTTCAGCTTGACAACAGACTGGAGTGAAATGCAACACAGAATACATCTACAAGAAAGGTCAGAGCAGACTCTACTTTTTAAGAAAGCTGAGATCTTTTAATGTCTGCACCAAGATGTTGCACATCTTCTATAGGTCTGTTGTTGAAAGTGCAATCAGCTTTGCAGCCATCTGCTGGGGCAGCAGCATCAGAACCAGAGACCTGAAGAGAATCAACAAACTGATCAAGCGAGCTGGATCTGTGCTGGGTGTAACTCTGGAGCCACTGGAGCTGATTGTACAAAAAAGAATGCTGCACAAGCTGATGAAGATGATGGAGGACTCCTCACACCCTCTCCACGACACAGTGATCAAACAACAGAGTGTGTTTAGTGAGAGGCTTCTTCAGGTCCGTAGCAAGTCAGAAAGATACAGAAGATCATTCCTGCCAGCAGCCATCAGCCTCCACAACAAGACATCCTACTATTATTAATTCAATATTATTATTGCTGTCATTTATTTATTGTTGGAAAAAAAAACCTTACTACAATGTTGAATTTCCCTTCTGGGATTAATAAAGTATTTTTCATTTTATTTCATTTCATTATTTTACTATTGTTGTTTTTTTTAAAGAAAAGAAAAAGGAAATGTCTGTTACGTTATGTGTCTCTGGCTTAAAGCCTCTCTCGTTTGCGCAGTGCGCACAAGTTCACGTTTAACTTGTCTTGTTAATAAAAAACATCCTCGAAGAAAAACAGGGCATGATTGGCATAATTGTGATAGTTTTTAATATAAAAATGTTAATGATTAATCGATTATTAATCATTAATTCTTCCGACGAACGACAAATAAATCTTCACCGAATGCCCTACTCAGTATATAAACAACAGTCGCGTGTCTCCCGTGGCAATGCTTCACCTGTCTCCTTCACCCTTTTCTCCTGCAGTCACTTAATTGTTAATCGGGAAAAGAGGAAGCGGTGCCACAGCATGCCTCTGCATTCCTGTGATGTATTACCCACTCAGATTCAGTCATGCAGAAGACCTTTGGCACAGTCAGATGCCACACTGATTCTCTGGGCAAAGCACGGCAGTGCAATCTTGTTTAGAACAGTCTGGAAAGCAAACTCACATCAGTATAGGTGCATGACATGCTGATCATAAATTTACATTGAAGCGATAGATGTGTTTTTTTTCTCAAAAATAGAAAAAAAATGAAAATCCTGCTTTTGAAGAGTAGATTCAAGATGGTTTTGAAATGTGTCTCTAATCTGATCGCAGCACATGAGTCGTAATCCGGTTGCTCTGGCTCCTTCAATCAGATTTGTGTCGTTTGTTTTAATGCCAATATAATCCATGAGATATTAATGACACATCCGTGACGCGCTTCAGTCAAAGCACCGCAGGGATGCAGTACAAAAACTCAGTTTTCAACCCTTTCTTTATACCTCTGTTCATGCCTCTTTTGCTTGAAATATAAAGACTGGCTGCAAAAACACTTTGTGAAACTGCAACATATACACAACATATTTTCATAATGCTGTAACTTCTCCTCACACCCATGACTTCATGCATAACAAACTCTCTCTGGATGTTTCCAGTGAGCCACTGATGTATGGATTGGAGAGCACGTTTCTAGAGCCATCTGTTCCTGAAGTGCTCTCATCAACTCTTTTGGCTCACCGCAGCTTTCTGAACAGGACAAATGAGAAAAAAAAACTGATTTAACACTTAAGTGAACAACCCATCTGTATCTGTGGAAAATGGCAGTTTATATGCTTTGCTTCATTATTCTAAAACCAGAGCTCACAATGTCTGCACCTGAATCCTTCATTCCCCTCATCAGGACCTGTGGATGACAATATAGCTACTGCGATTCTGCAGTAGTATGCAAACATTCATTACTATCATTGACTTCACTGATGCAAAATCATTTTATTGGTCTAAACGTTCAACATCCTTCACTGGCGTTCAAGCTGATATGGAAGCTGGAAACTGGAAACAGGAATTTGGATAATTCTGCCAATTTTTCTATGTTTATGACTTCTCATATTCTCCACAAACACAAAAGTTCAACAAGCAGCGCATTCGATTTTATCAAACCACAGAATATGTAAGATAAGAAGTACTGAAAGTGAACCATAAGCCTGCTGTGCTGAAATCAAATCATCACATTCACAGTCAAGGAGCAAACGGTAAAAGAGTCAGACTTTAAAGAGGGAATTCCAGAAAACCCCAGAATCATCAGCAGAGTTCAGAGTGAGAGTCCTGACCTATACTCATCAGGATGGTTTAACTATGTGTCACGATTCCCAAGATCATTCAAATCAAGAAAAAGCTGATTACATTTTAGAATTCCTACCAAGTCTCCACATTTTTCATCATTAGTGCTCTTCAACATCTGCAACATGCTTCATTTACACTGACAGACCCCATCTGTTGTCAGAGCAGAGGTTAAACTGAGCACACACCAAGATCATTACACAGCATAGCCAATGCCTGTAATTTCTGCCAGTTTGTGCTGGAAGCTTCGAAACGTAGCCGTTAAAGGGATAAACTGATATTGTGATGTTCTGAGAAAACTTATAAAGCAGAAATCAGTACATATACAAACATTTCCATCTCTATCCATCTGCAGCCACTACAGAGCAGTCGGTAAATACTTGGAAGGGCTGAATGAACAAGACAGATTTCTCCACAGGGGCTTGTAATGGAGAATCGCGTATTGAATATTTCTCAAACTCAATAAAAGGAAAATAAGACCAAGTTGATTTAGTAGTTCAGGAGTGGCGGAGCACTGTTCTACTGTGTAGCAACACGTGCAGGCATGTGACCTTCACAAAGGAGTTATCAGAGGACAAACTTTCCTGTGTCGTCACAACAAAATTCAAGGTCGGATGTTCACAAAGTAACATTCAAACAAAGCTTAAAACAAATTTTAATCTAAAAAATACATATATATTATAAAGATAATTAGTCTGTTTGTGACATTTATAAATCAGCACCTCTTATACGCTCTTCAATATTTTCCACCTCAAATTTTACCTGATCAACATACACGTTTATCATAATACCAACAATAATAATGAGCCCGAACTCATAGCAACACTGTGAGACCAAACAGGATTCAAGGAGAAACACCTTTGCTGCTCATGAAGGCACTTCAGAGCCTTTGATTGTTCTATAGCTGGGTGGCTGTAGCCAGTTGGATGAGATCACTGGACGCCATCGGGCCCACTGGCAGCTACAGAAGTCTCCCTTTAATGCCTGCAAAAGGTGGCACACCTCTCTTTTTTTAGTAAAGCAAACAGGCCACAACAGGAAAATAAAATATTTGCCAGGGTAGATGATGGGCAAACTGGGAACATACGCAGCAGTTCTGAGTGAGGAGAACAGATGATGACTGTGCAGCAACTTCTAACAAGCCCAATGGCTGCATTATACCAGAGAGTGTCAAGCAGAGGGTGTGTGGAAATTGGAATGTTAAATACTGCGGGAATTTATTTTCATGAATACCACCAAGCACCTCCTTAACATCAAACATGTGTGGGTGCTTGTATACATATGCATCAAGAATCAGACATCAGTGTGCGTACAGTATATACATACTGATGGGTCAGGTGACCTCAGATCAGCCTGGCTCGAGGGAACCACCCAGCTCTGCCCCGACCTGTGGTGAGACCAAAGCCCGTGCTCTTGGCATTGATGTGCTTTCATGTCATCAGCTCAGAAATACATCAGCATGCCAGAAGACAGAACAACACAGAGAAGGGTGTGGTAAATATCTGCTCAAACATTCAAAAGAAATTCTGCTTTATTGTGATGAAAAACAAAAACAAACATAATTAGTATGCTACTTCTTTCTTCAAGCAGATGTTAAAAATCATTGTTCTCTAAAAAGTAGAGTAGTATTTTTACAGCTGGACAGGCATCTGTGTGTATGGCTGCATGATCATGTCTAGACAGGACAGTGGACTTTTTATGAATATATGAGCTCAGCTCTTAATCCTTCTCTGCTGATTCAGAAAAAAAAACGAAGAGACCCTTTGCCCGCAGACAGAAACAAGACTGATAAACTTCCTTCCACTTCTGAGTAGTGGAAGCTGCGTGTCATTACCCTGGCATGTGAAACGGGTCTGCTGTGAGAGGCACTGGAAGCTGTCTGGGTCTCGTGTATATGTGAGGAGGATATGTGACAGCTTCCAAACTGAGCTTAAACTTCAAAATGATATTTAAACGGTCTGAGCTACTCATTTAGTGTCATGTTAAAAAGAAACTGCACACTTTTGCAGTTCTAAGGTTTAACTATCAGGACATATGAAAAAAAAAATGTTTTTCTCGTCCTTACCAGGTTCTAAAATTAGGGAAACCCAACCTCAGATGAATAAAACACATGCAGTTTTTTACCATGTAATTATTTATCTAACACAAATGAAACCTAAATGCAGAGGTAGTGCAAGAAACACTAAACACACCCTTATTTTTTTTCCAATAGAAAGAAGACTGTAAGTAACAGCGAGACCCTGCTAATTAATTTCCTTGCTACATAAATCATCAGTAAGTGTGACTGCTTCCACATAAGGAAATGTTTTGTGTTAATTAAATGTTTACTATTAATGTATAATCGTTTATCAATAATTAGTGAGTTCTAGTTAGTTAATTGTTACAACACTTAACAAACACTTGACTGGACAATCAGAAATCTAATCTCCGTTATATACAGCAGAGATGGCCAGGACTCACAGCGGTGTACAAGACAACTTGTTGCCAGTACAAGATAATAAACCAAGGACATGCAGTCATTTTTAATCACTCGTTATCAGTATATTTGAGCCTTGAGTCTACAATCTTCTCAGCCAGCCTCAGACAAACCCCGCCATGGCGCCTGAGTCCAGGACTAGATATTCTATATTAGATACTAAGAAACAGCTCACTATGACCTGAAGCAATTAACAATCAACATTTTGACATGTAGTGATTCTGGAGCATTCAGATGTGTGTGTGTTAACACAGTACCAAAGAGGAAAGACATCATCAATGACATTACAGCTGCAAATGTTGGTGCCTATAAGGGTCTGCACTTACATGTCTAGGTTCAAGAAAGGGCTTTACAATGTGTTTCTTGATCACACATTCAAATTAATTCATTTCATACAGCACTTCTATTGTATATGTACTCCATAAAACATAACAATGTGCAATGTTCAGTGTCCTGCCCTAGGATAGTTTGACATGTGGCAGGTGTGGGGGATCTGCCAATGTTTCAGTTGGAGGATGACCTCCTCTACTCGTTAGGCCATGGCCGCCCACCTTACAGCATCATCTCCAAATGGTATGAAGTCCAGAATGCATCGCTCTATTGTCAGAAAAATTACACTTCTGTTCCCAGAAGCACACATCCCAGTAGGTTCACCCAAGGTCAGGCTGTGCAGTGTTCAGAGTAACTGTCAGAACCCCAAGATTCACATGTCAGAGTCAATAATCCACAGTTAGCAAGCTGAATTTTAAAGTTTATGATTCTACAGTTAGAAAAAGACTGCACGGACGAGATCAAAGCGGAGATGTTTGACTAAAGCAAACACAGCATATCAGCACAAACACGTCATATCAGCTGCATATTGTCATAGTTGCAGTCCCACATCATAACGTACAACCGCATGTTGATAAGTTTAACTCTTTTCATTTCTTGCATGCTGGTTCAGGGACATAAAGGATGTTCCACTAACTTTTATAGTCTTCCAAATCATGCAAGCAAATACTCGTAACGGGGTTATTGACTCAACCGACCAACCAACCAAGAAACCCTTTTAAAGTAAAGAGTCATGCATGGAAAATACCCACTAGTGCTGTTTGAAGTTCTGTGAAGATATGCACACTAAATATTTTCAGATACAGCAGGCACATCAAAACTACTTGCTCCTGGGGGACAAACACAGCACAAACAGTCATAAACAGCGTGAGCTCTCATACTTTGCTGCCAGCTTTCATTTATATCGCTCTCTTGGACCGTTCCCACGCCTTGCACTCACTGAAAGCCCAACCAAAAGATGAACCTCAAAGGGAGCATTCCCTTGGAAATGAGCGTGAATGTAGAACAAGTACAGGAATCTAAATGTCTTGTGGGTACTGGTTCTACCGTGGAATGTGAGAGTACTATCAGCTTGTTATCTTGAGTGCACTTTCAGGTGGACCAGGACGTACTTTTGCCAATTGTGTTTCTTCCACTGCAGATGGGGCATTAAAAATAGTAACGAGACAGAGAAAGAGCAACCCCGAAACATTTGGTTCAAGCTTTTTACTGCCTCCAGAGGAGCCACGCAAAACACAGAGAGGTTCTAGGATTGTAGTTTTACATGTTGTAAGGGTCTTACAACTATTCTAAATCTAATGGATAAAGAGCTCTAGATGAGATTTACCATGACGAACATTTATGATGTGTGTCACAAGTTGGAGTCCATGTAATAAAAGGTTTAGTTAACTGGATTCTGCACATCCAACCTTCCAGCTTTTCAACAATTTGTCAACATATTTATGTATTTAAATTAAATTTAGGAAGGAAATAGCTACTTTATAGTACTTTTTGAGATTACTACACTATCATACACTCACAGCTAGTTCAGTAAGACTTAAAAAAAACACCATTACACATTTCAGGATATAAAACAATGATTAAATACAAAGAAACATAGTAAATAAAGTCGTGTGACAGTAAATATTGTTTATGCTGCTAACACCTCAATACATAAAGGATAACAATACAATAGTACATTGTATAAAAAAACTGCTTTGGGTGACAGTACTTTAATACTTCATAAAGGTTTGCGCTGGTGGACTTGTAGTCAGGTGCTTTTGCACTGTAGAACTGCTGTTTTACTTTGAGTAGCATTTTTTGAGAATTTCTTCCAATATGGCCATTGAATAACATGCAGAACATCTAGTTCTATTCAACTGCACTGGCTGATCGATAATATATTCTTATCAAGCTTAAAGCCTGTGGCACATTATGCTTTTTGTGTATCTTTATGGTTATATTCCATTTATTTCATTCATATGCCTATATTCATTGCAGAAAGTGTAATTTCAGGAAGGTTTATGAGCCAACTATAAACTTTGATTTGTATTTTTTTTTCCTGTGTCAAACATTCTCCCAAAAGAGAGCCCTAATTAAAACTCACCTTTTCCAGACAAGTATCACAAAGGTGCTCTTTTTTTCAAACTTCTATTAACAAGTTACAAATAGAGCACGTCTCCCAACCCTGTGTAACATAAATGTAGCCGTATCCCATAATAAAGTCCTGATAGTTCTATAGAAGCGCGCAGGGCAGCAGCTGTGACCCGCCTTATCTCTGTGCGTCAGGTTGCTGGGCAGCAGCAACAGCTGATGAGGAATGCAGCAGGTAATGTTCAGCAGAGCAGACTTCCCCCAGGTGAGCAGACAACAACAGCACTCATTCAGACTCCGACCCCCCCCTCCTCTTACCTTTAGATAAGCCAGCTGGAGGTAGTTGTAGGGGATCCTCCTGTTGAAGTCCTGCACCACATCCTCGCTGACTCTGTGCAACAGACTGGGTGCCGAGTCTCTCCTCGATGCATTTGTTCATACACGAAGACCTCCGGAGGACCACGTCGAAGAAGCGCAGGTCAGAGAAGGCTTCATCAAACGGATGCTGGTCCTGGCACCCCAGCCAGCACCGGACTTTGGTGCGCCGGACCTCTGCGTAACTGCTGAGCGCTCCCTCCATGAAGCGCACTGTATTCTCGTAGTCACTGTTGTAAAACGCCTGCACAGCATTGTCATATAACAGGTCGTAGGGCTCAAGAAAAGCGGCTGTGGGGAGCGACGGAGCGGCCAGCAGCACCAGTGACAGTATCACGACCGGAGACGCGTTTCCATCCATCCTCTGAGTTCGGTCTGAGAGGAGAGGCAGCCTGAGAGTCAGTCACAGCAACGGCAACAGCACAGTCCATTTAAAAAGCTCCCTCGCAGAGATATTTAGGGCGGAAATAAAGTTTGTCGAGCGGGGACACTCATTTTGTTGTGACCCCTCTCTGCTTCCTGTAACTCCTCCCCTCCAGGAGATGAATGGCCAGCACACAATCACGTCTCACTCTCCTGACAGACAAATAGCAGGCTGGTGGGAGTCACACGGGCTCCTCAGGGGGGGGGGCGGGGGGGGGGGGGGGGGGGGGGGGGGGGGGGGGGGGGGGGGGGGGGGGTAAGGATTTATTTTTCCAGTCTTTTCTTCCTTGCACAAAAAAGTTGGGCTTAAATAACAATTTTTTTTCTTTTTTTTTTTTTTTTAAGTTGAAGTGAACCCTCTGGTCTCAGATGTGAGGAAACCCTTAGATGATATGGTCAGGGTTCCTCTGAAGATGTAGTGAATCTATAAAAAAAAAAAAAAGATCTGAAAGACAGTCTTGTTCTGTAAATCGCATTTTTTTTCCCCCCAAACAATGACAATTCTGGCCTTAAAAACGCACAATATTTAGTTTCCTCTTAACTGAAATAGCACGGTACTAAACCAGTAGTGTTTTAATAATTTCAATGACTTATAATCCAAAAAGTCTACATTTTCTGAGCTTTCATCTGAAAGTTTCTGTTATCAACAAAAGAAACGTGCGCACGTGTCTGGGAGCAGCAGCAGAGGTCTTAGTGTGGATGCTGTCTCCCTCTTCAGGTTATTTTAGTTATCGACAGCTTAACTGCCTTTTAAAACACGCTCCCCTTCCCCTGCAGTTCCACAGATGAGGACAAATAAGTCAACAAAAGATAAACCAGGTATACAGCCAGGTATATATACACGCAATAATGCAATGAAAGTATATCAAGTATAAATAAAGTATACGTGCACAAGGCAAAATGTATTGGAAAGTGTGAGGTAATAAATTATAACAAGGAGCAATATTATTCTGTGAAAAGAGCCACTTGTGCAACAGTCAGTTATGAATAATATACAAATATATACAATGAGATATTATATTTGAATCAGTAAATGTTAAATATCACACATGGTATAGACATTATGTTGTGACCTGAAATGGAAGAAAGTCCAAGATAGTTATAACCCAGTTCAATAATCACAGGTTTGACATAGATGTTGAATTTCCCTTCTGGGATGAATAAAGTATTTTTCATTTCATTTCATTTCATTTTTAATTTTGATTTGATTTCATTTCATAGATGCGTTGAAGGCTCTTGTTGGATTAATTATACATCATCACATCACACATTTGCTATTAAACTGTACACTGCCTAGTGAAGAACTACTGAAAGAAGTTAAGTATGTGTGACCTTTAAAATGGCTTGTGTGATTGCTGGATAACATGCTGTATAAGAGTGTGAGAGTTATCATACGAACAGAAGGAGAAGAGCCTTGAACTGGAACTGCACGAGAGAACATTGGGTATTGTACAGCTATGTACTGATCAGTGTACTTAGATAGGTCAGATTAAGATATGCAGTTAGTCACTCCCCAAACCCCTTAGAGCTGCATATCCTATGTAAAGCAGGGACGTCCTAAGATAATACAAGAGAGAGTTCAGTAGGAGTTAACCCGGAGACTGTAACTGGGCACTCTCTGCCGTTCTCCTTGCAAGTAAAATATAACAACTGTCTCTTGTCTTCCTTTTGAAAAGTGTTTCAGGTTGGCTGTATTGTTCCTTTAAACTGCAGCGTTGAATAAGGCTGTTGCTAAATCCAATCTTGAGCTCGTCAAATGTTTCCTGGAGGGGGTGAGAGGTACTGGTCGTAGTTGTGAGAATTTCTTTCCAGCATTCTGTCCCTTACCACCTCCTCCAGCACGATAGGCTTGGAGCCAATGACCTTTTCAAGTCTGTCAGCGTCCTTTACGCCTGTAACTTAGCACACCACGGTAAAGAAGATGATGTTGGTAACAATAGATAGATAAAACATCTAGAGCTTCCAGTTGCATATATTCAAGGATATGAGGCTCAGGAAGTAAAACCAGCGCAAGCCCTTCTTAAAGACACCATCTGAGTTGGTGGTCAATAAGCTCTCCAGCTTATTGTTCAGTAGTACTTATAGGGTCAGATGTTTACATGTTCCACCAATGGAGATTGGGGGGGGGGGGAGTTGTACCTGCTGAAATCATCTTAAGATGATTTTCTCCACATCAGCTGACATAGAGGTCAGTTGGGTCCCTGCACTCATTCCAAGGAGGACATATAACATCACCCGGAATAAAGTTAACAAACAGATTTTTACCACTGTCAGAATCAAATGTGACTGAGTTTAACAATCAGAGAGCGAGTACAAAGCAGCAGATTAACAGAATATCTGTGCCACATGTCAAGGTCAAAGATACCCTTCTGCTTGGAGATGGAGCCATATCTAACATAAATATAAACAGAGCAGTTACTTGCAGCTATCCAAGTGCCACTGTCTCTGACATCACAAGGCTACTACCTGAGGTCCTGGAGAAACACCAGGGGTGAAACAGCTGATTCTTTATGTGGGCGCAGTGGATACAAGAAAGGAACAATCTGAAATCTTGAAAAGAGACTTTAAAAAACTGTTTGAGTGTCTTGATAAAGCAGCAATACCAACGTTCATTAGTGGACCTCTCCAAACATCGGTTGGAAGATGAGCAAATTCAGCCGGCTGCTTCAACTAAACACATGGTTGTCCAAAGTCTGCGAGTCCAGAGGGCTGCATTTCATTGAGAACTTTAATCTTTTCTGGCAAAGAGGTGATCTGTTTAAAGGAAGAGGCCCACACCTGAACAGAGGTGGAGTGAGACGACTGACAGATAATCTCCTCCACGCTCTGAGGCATCAGAATGGACCAGGACCAGGACCAGTGCAGCCACCAAGAGAGGAGAGCTGCTACCTCACCACCCAGAGACCCAGCAAAGGAATTAACCGCTGCAGCATCAACAGCACCTCCAGCATCCCAAACACAGCATTCAGATGCAGCAGCACCTCCATCACCTTCACCACTGCCCTCACCACAGGCCTGGGACCCACCTGCTGCATCTACACCCTCCAGAGATGCTTCACCATCATTCTTATCTCCACCGTCACCCATGAGATTTCCTGATCACTTGGAAAGTTTGGTGAGATCAGGGATTAAAATGGTTCCCCTCATCCCAGACATCACAAGATCAAGGATTCTGTCCTCAAAGAAGAGTCGTGCCCCTTCTCCCTCCCCAGCCTACTCCACCGAGCAAAGCCCCACCAGTTTAGACCCCACCATCAGTGCCCAGAGCTGATGGTTCCAACAGCGTCAATGCTGTTGTCTAGGACGCTACGGGCCTCTGCGTTGATAAACTCCATATCAACCAGAGGTCCAAGGACGGAGTGTATTCTACTAAAATAATTACTATTGTCAAACCACAAAGATTAGATGAGAGAGGAACAGTCAGAGTGTCTGAACAGAGAAATCTTATCCATATCCCTTGCAAGAACACAGCGTCCAGTTTGACTCCAGCTAACCTCAAACATGCAGTACTGAATGTCAGATCTTTGAGTAACAAATCATTCTTAATTAATAATTTTATTTCTTCACACAATCTTGATTTTATGTTTTTAACTGAGGCTGGACAAAACCACAGCCAATACAGTCCTGATTGAATCTAACTACACTTTTGTGTCTGAAACACGACAAAACCAGAGGGGTGGTGGTATTTGTGCCATATTCAGGGACAATATACTCACACACAAGTTATCATTTGGGTTTTTTTCATCATTTGAATATGTGTTGTTCAAAATGGAGATGAAAAAAATCTTCCATTCTTTATATTACCATTTACAAACTACCACAGAATTGTTTTATTGATGATTTTACTGAACTACTTTCAGTTGTGTGCACTGACTTTGACTGTTTGGTCATAACAGGGGACTTGAATGTGCATGTAGATGTAACCCATGACAAACAAGCAAAAGAACTTACTGCTGTCCTTGAAATGTTTGGTCTAACTCAACATGTGAACGACCCCACCCACAAAAGGGGGCACATTTTAGATGTGCTTATCTCAAAGGGTGTTGCTATTTGCAGTAGTCGAGTTGTAAAAAAAATTCAGGGGGGATGGTCATTGTTTTTCACCTTAAAAAAAAGTGGTAGGGGCAGGGGTGTAAATTCATTATCAAAATAAAACACTGTAAATAAGACTTCTGAATTTTAGCTAACATCTTCACTTATTTTTGTTGCCTGAGGAGCAGTTTTACGGGGGGATGATTTTGATCGTTTTTATTTCAGGGGGGATGCCCTTCGCCCTCATCCCCCCTCAACTCGAGTACTGGCTATTTCTAACGTGGATATTGTCGATGTTGCTTTATCTGATCATTTTTGCGTTTTCTTTGACCTGTCAGTCTCGCCCAAACTAGCGGTTGGGTCTGCGGTTGTTCAGAGAAGACTCATAAATGACAGCACAGGGGCACAGTTTATGGAAATGATTCAGTTAGAAAATACCACGTGTTCTAATGTTGAATTCATACACATCAAGTGTTTTAAAGGTTTTGGATTCCAATTGCTCCTGTCAAGGTTAGAATGGTTAAAAGTAGGCAAAAAGGCGTCATGAGCAAGAGAAGATTCCGTCAGGGCACAGAAAAGGGAGTGCTGGAGAGCTGAACGGAAATGGCGCAAGTCAAAGCTCCAGATCAATTATGAGATTTACAAAGGAAAGTTATGTGTGTTCAACCAAACATTGCGTAGAACAAGGGAAAGTTATTTTTCTGAAATCATCAAAAACTACTGTAACAACTCCCGTTTCCTATTTGCTACAGTAAACAGATTAACAAACCCTCCAGTTTCACTGCCCTTAGAACTCATTTCTACGTCAAAGTGTAATGAGTTTGCAATATTCTTTAATGACAAAGTTCAAGGTATTAAAAATTCAATAATTTCCACAACACAAAAATTTACTCTTCTGCCAACTAGACACCTAGCTGACACATTTCTCACCTGTAACTGACAAAACAGTCAACAGATCATCTGCAGTCTGAGTCCATCAACGTGCTGCCTTGATGAGTTGCCCACTCCATTTCTACAGTCTGTGCTGAGCAGTTTGTTTCCACAGCTCACTGAATTAACTAACATCTCACTTCAGACTGGAAAATTCCCAGAGGCCTTAAAAACTGCTGTCATTAAGCCTTGTCTAAAGCAGAGCAGTCTTGATGCCACAGTACTGAAGAACTATCGGCCCATATCAAACCTGCCATTCCTTGGCAAAGTCCTTGAAAAAGTGGTATATCAACAGCCTACTGACTTTCTCCTGTCCAACAATGTTTTTGATAGTTTTCAATCAGGCTTCAGGCCCCACCACAGCACTGAGACAGCCCTGATCAAGGTGACAAATGACATTTGCCTGAACACAGACGCAGGCAAAGTCTCAGTCGTAGTTCTGCTTGACCTAAGCGCTGCCATTGACACAGTTGACCGTGCAATCTTATTACAGAGATTAGAAGACTGGGTGGGAATCTGTGAACTGCTTTAAACTGGTTCAGGTCCTATCTGCGGGATAGGAGATACTGTGTTGAAATTGATAACTGTGTCTCAGACCAAATGGCCATGACCTGTGGGGTTCCCCAGGGGTCAATCCTGGGACCCCTGTTGTTCAATCTGTACATGCTTCCATTAGGCCAGCTAATACGCAGCTTTAATGTGTCCTACCACAACTATGCAGATGATACTCAGATCTATGTGTCATTGACAGCAGGAGAACATGGGCCTGTAGATTCATTGTGTGACTGCATCGAACAGATCAATGTCTGGATGCAAAACAACTTTCTCCAGCTAAACTCAGACAAAACTGAAATCATAGTCTGTGGCCCACAAAAACGAAGAGAAAGTGTTATCAGTCACCTTGAGACTCTCTCTAGAACCTAAAAATCAGGTCAGAAATTTAGGGGTAATATTGGATTCAGACTTGAACTTTAACAGCCACATTAAAGCAACAACATCAGCAGCTTTTTACCATCTAAAAAACATTGCCAGAATCAAAGGAACAGTGTCTAAACCAGATTTAGAAAGACTAATCCATGTGTTCGTCTCCACCAGGTTAGACTACTGTAACAACCTGCTCACTGGGCTCTCTAAAGTCCTGACTAGAACCAGGAAATATGACCATATTAGTCCAGTCCTGAGGTCTCGGGCTTCCTGTCGCTCAGAGATTAGACTTTAAAACAGCTCTACTTGTGTACAAGTCTCTTCATGGTCTCGCCCCAAAGTACATCGTTGACATGTTAGAGCCATATGAACCAACCTGGACTCTGAGAACCTCAGGTAGTGGTCTCCTGCTGGTGCCCAGAGTCAGGACTAAAACAAAGTGAAGCTGCATTTCAGTCTTATGCTCCTAAAATCTGGAACAGTCTTCCAGAAGATGTGAGACAGGCCTCAAGTCTGACAATGTTCAGATCCAGGCTGAAAACAGTTCAGTTTATATGTGCATATGACAACTGAAAGGATTTTATCTGCACTCTTCATTTTTAATGTAATTAATTATTGTTTTTTAAAATTAATTTTTAATTTAATTTGATTGATTTTTATGTTTTTATGGAATGATTCTATTTGCCTTCTTGTGATTTTATGCATCTGTAAAGCACTTTGAATTGCCTTGTGTACGACTTGTACTCTACAAATAAAACTTGCCTTGCCTTGCCTTACCCTGTCCTCTCTAGACACATCATTGTCATGCAAGAATGTCTGCGAGTGACATGACTCAGTGCAGTACTTAAAGTTGCAGAGAGGGTGCTGAAGAGAAATTGAGATTGCACAGTTCCCTCAGACACACGGCTCTGCAGTATCACAAACCGGGGCCTCTCAGGTAGTTATCAGTCCATGGAACCAGGGTGTTCACCTGTGTATTTTCAAGTTTTGCCACAGAAATCAGAACTCCCTCTTTCACATTTTCACATGATGGAAAACCTGAACCGCACTAGGAATTAGCACTTAGGGTTTTACTAATTCAGGCTTTAACTAATTCTGAGAGAAGTGTCCCCAAATGGATGAATCTCTTCAGTTTGATTCTCAAGCTATAAACTGAACCCACATAAGGCCCAAATGCTGTTGTATAATTTTATGGCAAAGCGAAGTGTTATCAAATCAAATCCTTTATTGTCACTGTTCACATTGTTACCAACATTAACTGTGAAAATCAGTTTAGCAGCTCCACATGGCAGCGGGAGAGAAAAACAAGAAAACACAAAAGCACGATATCACAATAAACAATATAAAAACAATATAAAATATAAAATAAGTATTTACAAGGTATAAAAAAATGGCTATGATAAATACGGGTATCAGTGTTATCATTATTTACAGCAGGTAGGTGTCTTTGGGGGGGAAGGGATATTGCACTTGGTGGTGAGTGTGACCATTGTCAGTCTTTGAGTGGGGGTGGGCTGATGGCTTTGACGGCCTGGGGGAAGAAGCTGTTAATGAGTCTTGTAGTTCTGGTTTTGAGAGAGCAGAATCTCTTTCCAAGAGGGAAGGGGGCAGAATAGGGCATAACCGGGGTGTGAGGGATCTGTGCTGATGTTTCTGGCCTTCTTTTTTTGTCGGCCAGTGTAAGTGTCTCTGAGGGAGGGAAGTGTGGTCCCAATGATTGTCTCCGCCGTCCTCACCACCTGCTGCAGGTCCTTCCTGTCCTTGGCAGTGCAGCTGGTGAACCACACTGTACAGCAGTAGGTCAGGATAGACTCGATTGATGCCCTGTAAAAATTAACCAGCAGGGGGCGGGGGAGGTGAGCCTGCTTCAGCTTCCTGAGGAAGTAAAGGCGCTGATGGGCTTTCCTCACCTGGTACGATGTGTGGACAGCCCAGGTGAGGTCGGCCGATATATGAACTCCAAGGAACTTAAAGCTCTCCACCCTCTCAACCTCCTCTCCTTTAATGGAAAGGGTGGGGAGCACCGTCTTTTTGGATTTCCTGAAATCCAAAATGATTTCCTTGGTTTTGGCTGTGTTGAGGACCAGGTTGTTGTCGGAGCACCAGTCAGTCAAGTGTTCGACCTCCTCCCTGTAGGCTGACTCATTGTTATTCTTAATCAGTCCTACAATGGTGGTGTCATCCGCGAACTTGACGATGGTGTTTGTGGGGTGGATGGGGGAGCAGTCGTGGGTGAAGAGTGAGAAGAGGAGAGGGCTGAGGACACACCCCTGTGGTGTTCCAGTGTTCAGGATGAGTGTGGAAGAGGTGCGATCTCCCATCCTGACGCGCTGGGGTCTGTTCCTAAGGAAGTCCAATATCCATGCACACAGTGAACTGCCGATGCCCAAGTTGCTCAGTTTCATGACCAGTTTCTGGGGGATAACTGTATTAAATGCTGAGCTGAAGTCCACAAACAGCATCCTCACGTAGGTGTTGCTCTGGTCCAGGTGAGTGAGGGCTGTGTGGGTCGCCGTTATGACAGCATCCTCTGTCGACCTGTTCACTCTGTACGCAAACTGATGTTGGTCGAGGTCAGCAGGGATGGCAGAGCTGATGAAGGGGAGGATAAGTCTCTCAAAACATTTAGTGATGATGGGGGTGAGAGCAACTGGGTGGTAGTCATTCAGGCAGTTCACTGTGTTCCTCTTTGGTATAGGAACAATGGTGGCTGATTTGAGGCAGGCAGGAACCACAGACTGCAGAAGCGAGAGGTTGAAGATGGTGGTGAATACCTCTGCGAGCTGGTCCGCGCAGGCCTTGAGTACACGCCCGGGGACACCATCTGGGCCGGGTGCTTTCCTCACGTTGACTCTGCGCAGGGTGGCCCTGACCTGATGTGGCTGCAGCTGAAGCAGGTCGTTGTTGGTTGGTGGAACAGGGAGGGTGTCTGAGTTCTTGCTGTGACGGTCGAAGCGAGCAAAGAACTGTTTCAGTGTGTCTGGGAGGGTGCTGTCTGGTGAGGTTGTGGCTGTTGTGTTGTTGTTGTAGCCAGTCAGTGTCTTAATCCCCTGCCACATGCCTCTGGAGTTGTTGCTGTTGAAGTGGGCCTCTATGCGCTGCTGGTAACTGCGCTTGGCCTTTATAATTCCTCTCCGCAGGTTCTTCCGTGCGTCTTTGTAGCTTTGTGGATCCCCAGATCTAAAAGCAGTATCACGTGCTTTGAGCAGGGTCATCACTTTGCTGTTAAGCCACGGTTTCTGGTTGGGGAACACTTTAACAGTTTTGCTCTCTGTCACATTCTCAGTACAAAAGCTGATGTAGTCCAGTACTGCAGATGTGTGGCCATTCAGGTCTGTCCCCTCTGCAAAAACTCCCCAATCTGTGACCTCAAAGCAGTCTTGCAGGGCTGAAGTGGTGGCTTCCTCAGTCCAGACTATGACTGTCTTTGTAGCTGTTTTTTGTCTACAGATCAGTGGTTTGTACACAGGGATGAGGGAGAGGGAACAAACTAATTATAAATTTCAAATGGAATTCATTTGTCATTGAATATTTTTAACAGTGAAGATCTTTCACTGTTTCATAAAAAAAAAAAATTAATAAATAAATAAATATGGTTCAGTCATAAAGACTATCAAAGTAGATGTTTTGGTCCCTGGGGCCACTACACATGACAAATAAGATTTACATCATTAAAATGAATATTTTACTCTGGCTCTTGGTTGTCTAGCTGTCCTCCCAGCTGCATTCCTACCCAAAGCTTGTGCTGAATGGATCAGGAGGATTTCAGTATTTGTGGAGCAATGGGATGGAACCTCCGATTGAATATAACATCAGTCAAATTTTTAAAGATAAAGGTGGTCTTTACCTTTTGTGTATCTAGAACTACTCTATTGTAGCCCAGTTAAAACATTTGCTATACTGGTGTAATTCTAGTAGGAAAGATCTGGAATTACAACAACTCAAAATAGCAGCACAGTTCAATGAAAGGTCATTTTAAATCCCAGATAAAGGATGACTCTAACCACTGGGTCAAGGTAGCTCTTAGAATTTATAACCTGGAAAAGACTTCACCTTGAAAGTTACAGAGGAATATTGTTATGGGTGTACCCAGATTTGGAACCAGCTAGATACACAGTTTAGATAATGGGCGCATGAAAACTACAGCTACTAACTCAAAAGCCTCTTAAAAATTTTGTTGGAAGAACATAATTAACATTTTTTTGAAACCAAAATTTAAGTTTAAACAGCAAGGCTCCTGGAGACCATGTGGGAGGCGTAGGGCTGATCATCGTCTTGTATTCTGGACATTTCCTTCCATTTCTTTGTCTTGGTAATAACTTGCCTTTCATTGAAATTGAGTTTAAATTTACCTCTCTTTTTTAACATCGTATTTATGTAAAATTCTGAACAATTTAAAGCCTCAAGACAAATATATTTCTAAAATACACCTGTGATAGCTGCATCACAGGGAAATGATTACAGGCAACACCCCAACCCCACCAACCATATCAGGATAACTGGACTGCAATCATCAATTATATACATTGGATAGAGAAATTAACTTTCTCTTTAATCCTGAGGCCTGTATAAATTATACTGGAGAAAATGGACAATCACCATAGTAATGCATGTTTTTGACCCTCCTTTGTTTTTGTTTTTAGTTTTAAATTTTCCTTCTAATTGTACTGTCGACCCATTATTATTTTTAGCATGTGTTCTTTGTTTTATTTCTTCATAAAAACAAAAAGATGAAGAAAAGCACTGAGGTTAGACTAATGCCATCTTTCCCATCTTTTTACACCACTGTTCAAGGTTCCAGGGTTATATTTTTTTAGATATTTACTGACAAATTGAGTATCACGATCAACATAAAATAGATGTGAAACGTTTTAATGAGAAGCTTACACACGAAATTTACACAGTAGTATCCACAAGCTGCTGTTTGTCCAATTCTAGATGGAATATTTAAAGGCCACAGGCCCAAGGCCTTGGTTTAATTCCTCCAGTGGTTTCCTCCAGTGGTTTAAGCATCACTAGCAAATATGGATGCACTCTGAAAAATAAGCAGATTTATTTATTTAATAAGCATGCTGTTTAAGTTCCTTTACTTCAATCTGGATTGTATTAGGAAAGTTGGCAGGGTTTAAGTGTCTTTTGTCTGTTTTTTAAGAATTGGCCCTTTCCCCCCCTTTTACAATGTTAATGCATATTTCCTGATGGGAGCCAGGCTGGAATGCTCAGAAGAAATAAAACCCAGTGTGTGGTATCTCACTGGGGTGTTGCATTTTTTGCTTTGACACTCTGTTTCGGGATTACTTCACTGAAGCAAGACACTGTCAACTCTGCCTGAAAAGCACCAGAAGGTCGCCATCACAGCGCTCTGTATTGAGCCCTCGCTGCGCTGTTATTTTCTGGGAGTTCAGGAAGGGCTGGTCACAGTCAGAATCTGGGGGGCAGAGTGTCGCTTCTGGAAATGATAGTTTATGTTTGCTGAAGACACAACACAGCTTCAGCTATTAGATGTGCGGTCATTTCTCTCAGCAGATACTGCCAGCTTTAAAGATAATTACTTTGGATACAGGATTTTTTTTTTTTTTTTTTTTTTAATGGATACAGGATTTTTAAGAAATCATCTCTGCTGCACTTTGCCTTTTTCACATCCTGCATTTATTAGCAGTTCGGTTTAGTCTGTTATATGTTGAATTGCTGATTGTTGTACATACGAAATCAGATTTTTTTTTTTTTCTTCCAGTGACTTTGCATTAAATGGAAGAAATACCCAACTGGATTAGTCAGAAATTATAATCAACATTTCCAATGTTTTCTCTGCTCTCACAGCAGCTCTTTTAAAGGATGTTGATACGATACAGTATCAAGAAGGTAATGAGAGCAGAAATTACAGGAAGGAAGCTGTTTCAGTGTGAGAAAAGATCTCATTACTGGTAAACTGCAAGTCATTTTGAGTGTTGTTTCGGGAAAACACAAATATCTTACTGGGATCTCATGGGATTTTGACATTGTTAAGATCCCATTATTTTCTTTTCTTTTCTTTTTTAATATAAATGTGAAATATAGCCATGTGTGTTTTGCTGAGACATTTCATTAGGCTTCAACAAACAAAAAAAAAAAAAGACAGATAATTTTCACATGCCTCATTTGCATGCTGGATTAATTTCTGACTGCAGAATGCATTTATGCAATGTGAATGCAGGTTATACTGTTCTGAGGTGTTCTCCAAATAAGTGATGCAAAATAATTAAGAGGAACAACTTTAGTAATTTAGAGGAAAAAATGACGCTGGTGTAATCTAAAGATAGAGTAGTGATTCTGTGTGATTTGTAATGCAGGACACTTTTTTGTCACATTCACCATCTGCTTAATGGCCACCTGATGAGTGCTCTGTAAAAATAGATACATCAATATATGAATAAGTAAATAACTGGGGACAGCCTGCCCCACAAACCATTACAAATATTTCTCCAACCAGTCACTGACAGTGGGAGGGTTTGTGCTTACTTATGGTGGGGCTTGTTTTCTCAGGGGGAGGAGCTAGAGCTCATATTTTGCTAATGTTTTGTTTTAAATGACAACAGATACGATGTCATCCAGAAATTACTTAACCTGCCTTTAAATAACAATTATGGGTGGTGCTGATGATAGATTAAATTATTATTTTTGTTGCTTTTATTTCAATTCTGTAAAGAACTTTGTGTTGCACAAGTTCTATGAAAAATTATATACAGATAAAGATTGATTTGAGATCCTATTTATTTTCCTCTTTGATACAAAGAATTAGTCTGGTTCCTCTGGATCGACGTTGATTTCCTTGGGACATTAACGGTGGATGCAGAAGAAACGGCTTCTAGATGCTGCTGGACAGACATGCCCCCAGCTAGAGAAATGATCCATGTGGTGCAGGCAGACAACCACACAAATATCAACAAAAGATATCCAAAATGGCGTGCAGTGGAGTAGAAAAGTTGATAAATGACTGTTGTCAATTTTGCAGTAAAAACCTGCAGATCCAACGTGTTACTAGCAGTTGTGCCCCATGTTGGTTGTTTTGAATAGTCCTTTATGAGTCATCTCATAAAGCCCACCCCATCCCTGTTGTAATTTGTTTGGTATGTTTTCTACTGGTGGAAATGGCTGTGAATGGGAGAGGTACCAGAGCCATTTCAGGAGAGGATTTCACACGGAGTGAATGGGTTTTGCTGGCCAGGCTGCAGCTTATATCACAATTTTAGAGACTAAAGTAATCTAAGCAAGAAAAGCAATGATGCTACTTCAAGTGTGCATCAAAAAAAGGATTGAATAATTTCCTGACAATGTTCTCTCGACTTGGAAAAAAAAGAAACATTTACTTCACGTGTTTGTTTGAAATACAATATCTGAAAAGTCCTAAATGTCATAACTGAAACTTACTGTATGTCTTGTTAGTATTATATGTCATATAACTGTCATACAATGTTATAAGCATTTTTTTATGCAAACAACAGTATATTTTAAAATATATGCAGTATGAATAATCTACTTAGTTTAATTAAACATGTTTCTTCATTTTTTTTTTTTTTGTAATATTGTTGTTCATTCAGAATCTTGGCTTTCACCAGTGATTTCTTAGTATATCTGCATCTATAACAATTAAGCTTTTTGTACTGTTTGAAGCCCAGGTAAATGAGAAGAAAGGAAACTAAACCATTTTATTTTTCTTTCAAAATGTACATAATGTGATGAATAAACAATAAAACCAACAAAACACGTTTCAAGATAAAAAATATATATAAAAAACATCAGGCACATAATTGATAAACACATAAAAAAAACAACCTATATTAACACCAGAGAGAAACTGAATATGTTTTGCAGGTTTGGAGAGTTGCACTGAAAAAGGGCAGTTCAGCAACTTTGAAATAAATGTTTTTCACCATTTTGAAGAGATATTTCCTGATTTCACAACTGTACAGTGTCACAAAGTCCTGTGTGACTTGAGTCAAGTTTGACTCAAAGCTGAGATATAAAAAAAAAAAAAAAACAAGAAAAAACCCCCACATAATTTTGAATTATCTCTAAGCGATTTCAATTCGAGTTCTTCACATTCTTACAGCTAATATCAGGAGAAACTCCTGCTAAAGCCAAAGTTGTACATAATAATGATCCTGATGTAATTACTGCATTTACTGCATAAATGTAGGCAGTATTTTCATGATAATTCCACAGTGGCATGTGGGTCTCCTGGCTCTTCCACTACACGTAATTGGACTTGGGGTTTGTGGTAGGAAGAAGATGGTTGGAGCTTATGGACTCAGACGATGTGGACCGCGAGCATCTCTGACAGCTCAGAAAAAGACCACCGACCATAGTGAGGAGTCCACCAACCCAGCTGACAAACACGGCGTTACCAAACTCGTAACTGCAAAGAGACACACACATTTACATTAAACGCGTGATTACGAGATCAGTCCAAGTGGTCCATAAATGTCTGACCTTTCTTTTGATGGCCTTACCTTCGCAGATAATGTGATTCATTGAAGGTGTCAAGAATCATTTTGACATACCAAGAGGTGATAACAATGGTCAATAAACCTAAGAGAAAAAGGAGGCAAAGCAGCGAATGAAATTAATTTTCAATGTCCAGCAAGTTTATTATTAATTTATTGATATGATTATTTAGTGGCCCATTTAATATGGACAACAAAGGGAAAATTTTTTTTTTACACTGTCTAAATTCATGATTATTAATTCTGTATCACTGACACAAAAAATGTCATGTTTCAGTTTCCATTAACAAAAAGAAAAAAAAAAAAAAAAATGCTGGAAATCCTCAGATATGATGACTCTGAAGCTAGAACCAATGAATATTTCATTGATTGTTGAGATAGCTGCCAATTAACGTAATGTGATCAACTAATTTCTGCGTTAGACTACATAGTTCATAATGTCTTTAGAATTTGCAAATGTACCTATTATATCAAAACAGAATATTTCAATGAAATGTCCAAAGTTTCTAAACAAGACAAGCCAATTTGCATGATGGTTGAGAAACAGAAACACAGTTTACCACAGACCTAATTATTTTCACCCGTCATTAGTGTTTGGTTGGTTAAATGTTTGATAACAATGACAGTTATTGATTGGTTGTTTCATCCATTTCAAAATCTTCTTGGACCGTCTGCTAGTAGTTTATGCCATTTTTACACGAGTAAGTTTCAAGTTTGCATAAGTTTTGCTACAGAAAGTTTCAGCTTCTTGGAAAGGTTTGTCATAGAATTTAGATCAGCCCTGAGTCAGATTATTTAAACCAGCCCATAGACACAGCATTTTAACCTCAAACCTAGTTTTCTGACACGAGGTAGCAGTTTGCTTTGAAATGTTTTGATGAATCAACTGACATCATAATTTCCTTGATACATTCATGGTTCCAGGAAAAAAGGAAGCAAAGCAACTCCATAACATGAGAGAACCTCCGTTATGTTTATAGGTGTCCTTTTCCCCATGGGCTTGTTTTTTTCTTAATTATTATTTTTTTTAATTAATGTCATCTGTCACCAACTGATGTACTGCATTCTGCATTTCTGAAGCGATTTAGATTTCTTTGTGTGGCGAAGGACACTACAGAGAGCCCTGGCAGGATTTGATCTCCAGACTCCCAGGTGAAAGTCACACACCCTTACCAGTCAGCCAAAGGCATGTCCCATAGGCCAAGTAGCCAGGACACGTGGGCCGTCGGAGGCATAGTGACAGGACCCCACACTGTCACATTTGTACTGACACTACCTTGTATCATCTTCAGACTTCTACGACTTTGAAGCTTCTAATAAATGTTTTAAACTGGGATTTTTCTACAAAAATTGCCTTGTAGCTTTTATTGAATTTCTGAGGCAACATTACAGCTTTTATGCTGAAAAAGATAGAAGGAATTGACTCTTTTTATGATTCATTTTAGCAAAGCTTTTTTGTTGTTAAATAGCACTGCACATTTTGTTGAAATAAATCATTCATACAACATGGTTCATCTGAAATCATTTCTAAGGATATTCAAAATCTTGTTTTGACAAATCAGGAATATCAGAAATCAGGACTGAAGGTAATTAATTGAGTTCATTGATGCTTGTCTCACAGCGAACCCACCTGAGATCAAGAACAGGATTCCTCCAATCACACATGTCTTAGATTTACTCTCTGGTATGCTGTCCATGAAGTGGGTGCACTTCATTCCCACTGTGGAAACCATCACAGCCACAGCAGAGAGGAAGAGGCTCACCAGCATCACTGCCCTGGTTGCCTGGATCTCAGCTTTAGGAGCACAAGTGCAAATGTTGGCACAGTTATTATTGATGTAGCGACCATCTCTACCTTTAACTGTCTTTCTACAACAGACTACAATACTGAAATTAGATGCATACAGCCATACAGTTTTCAGAAAACGGAACAAAAGTAAAAGCCACATAATTCTAGAAGTTTACAATGAGATCAACAGCAGCAGCACTGCATTTCACAAGAGCTAACATTTCTGTTCATCCTTTATCAGAATGAGGTCAAAAAGGCAGATGTGGTCAATCCATAGTAGTTACTGCACAAATGCTCCTCTGGCTATTTTTGGTGGCTTACTTCCAGTGGAAGGTATCTCAGCAGCAGTGTCTGGAGGAGACGCAGGAGTCAAAACTTACTTGCCAGCTTCAGCACGGATCTGTGATTTTCACAGGTTATACTCTCACTGCCGGTGCAGGTCATCCACAAGCCCTCAAAGCTGTAATAGTTGCCTTGCATTTCTTTCCTCCACTCCACCATGACCGTGGCGGCGACTGTCGCAGCGATTCCGATCAGAGAGAGGAAGAAACCCAGGAGCTGTAACCCGGAGCTGGCCATCCTTTCCAGATCACGCTTCAGAAATTCAGGAGCTCGATCACAGTTTCCAAATGGTGCAAAATTGAACACAACGTGAGCAATAAAGTAATCGGGACCCGTAAAGTTGGTAGTTGTTAACTGACGGCGATCTCAATGTTAAAGAAACTCATACAGATGTGCTCTGCTGCCGCCTCTATTTAAAGTTCAGACGCATGACGCACGAGGTCCCTGCTTCACCATCTGAGGTGGGGGGGTGGGAGGAGACGTCTTCAGGAGGTCTTATCAGCTAAATGAATTGGTCATGGTCAGTGGTTTTGTACACACTGTCCAGAAGAAAGATTTTAAGGATGACCTAATTTGAGCTGTAACACCTCCAGCTGTATTTACAGTATGTGACCTATAGAGTTTGTGATAAGCTCTCCTCAATGAGAAGCAAAAAGTGCTAATAGTTTTGCTCAAATCCTGGAAGCTGATGGACACGTGTTGAGCTCTGTAGTTGAGCTCACAGAAACTAGTTGAGCTCACAGAAATATTGAATGTGATGAAGGTTCATGTTTATTGTCATTATTATCAGTGGGCTTTTATTCACGTGAAGTTAAACTTAAAGCATGTATTTTCTGATTTCAAAATCCAGCAAACTCTGAAATTTTCCTGAAACTTGGTGCATCTTCACATTTTCGCATTGTATGGGCAGCATGGAGGCTTAGTGGTTAGCACTGTTGCCTCAAAGCTAGAAGGTTCCTGGTTTGAACCTCGAGGCCTTTCTGTGTGGAGTTTGCATGTTCTCTCCGTGCTTGCGTGGGTTTCCTCCGGGTACTCCGGCTTCCTCCCACAGTCCAAAGACATGCATGTTAGGTTAATTGATAATTCTAAATTGCCCGTAGGAGTCACTGTGAGTGTGAATGGTTGTGTGTCTGTATGTGTGGAATGCACGCATGTGTGGTTGTTCTTCTATATGTGGCCCTGCGATGGACTGGTGGCATGTCCAGGGTCTACTCCTTCCTTTCACCCAAAAGGTGATGGGTTCCAGCAGAACCCTGTGACCCTGTAGGCAGGGGCGATTCTAGGGTCAGAGCTTTAGGGGTGCTGAGCACCCAGTGAGCCCCACCACAACCCACAAGTAACACTAGTGAGAAGAGGACAATACCATTAGGCAGGGTCATTTTCATTTTCATTCTTAAAATATAAACTTAAACCACAAACTATGGATTAAGTTTTGGACATTATCTAAGCCCGTCAAAGGCGAACTAAAATTTTAGAATAACAAAATTTCTTACTCCAGGTTTTTGGGGTGCTGAATTTCAATTTAGGGGTGCTGAAGCACCCCTAAAGAAGGGCTAGCCTCGCCCATGCCTGTAGGTATAATCAGGTATAGACAATGGATGGATGTTATATGTGTTGTGACCTGCAGTGACAAAAAAATTTCCATAAAACACAGAAGTTTTCTTTTGTTCCTTAATCACAAAGTGGCTAAAAAAAAAAAAAAAAAAAAAAAAAAAATCAACCGCAAAATGGCCTGTTTATATAACAGATGCATTTCTTTCAGTGACGCTATAATTTCTCTCTGGGTTACTTTATCAGTATTGTGCGGACACCTCTGCATGTGGCTGCATCAGAAAATTACCGTATTTTCTGGACTATAAGGCACACCTAAATATAAGCCGCACCCATTAAAATATAAACGAAATATATATTTTGTCACATATAAGCCGCCGGTATCCAGGCTGAGAAATAAGATAGCTACATCGAAAGATTTTGTACCATATGTGTTTATTCATATACCTGAACTGATTTTTCCTCCTCCTGTGTACCGAAACCACCCCACACAGCAAAGACATCCGGAACTGACCGCAAAATGGACCCGTATCGGGGTCCACTTGCACTCAGTGCCGGATCCGGTTTGGAGCCAGATCGCGGACCTGCTGGCTACACGCTATATTTGGTCCGCTTCTGCGATTAAAACCTTACCTCTGCGGTGGGTCCGCTCAGAACCCTGAAATCCACTGGGGAACCAACAAACTGACTGGACAAACTGATAAATCCAGGTGTGTCCGAGTAGCCACAATGGTCAGATACACCTGAATTAATCAGTTTGTCCAATAATAATAGGTATTGATGCTCACAAAATGAATGTAGAGTAGCATAGCCAACATAGTCTACTTAACAAAAACAGAATAGCTTTTAACTACTTGGTTTGTTTTTTGGTTTTTGCACTTCCTGCTAGAGCGCCCCCTGAGGGCTGAAGAAAAATTCATAGAAAAGCCGCATCTCTGTATAAGCCTCATGGTTTAAAGCGTGGGACAAAAGTAGTGGCTTATAGTCCGGAAAATATGGTACATTAAACGACAAAATGTAAATAGGAGAAAACAAAACAAAACTTAAAGAGGAGACCTTTCACCCAAATGACTGCAGGGTAATATGCACAACTGTCATTCCTCTCTTTAGTAATTAACAACAACAAACTTGTGTTTATGCAGGCAAAGTCTTCATTTCACTATTACCAGATTATTTGCCCATATTTGGTGAAGGGGATGCCAGTTTGTAAACACTTAGATTCGTCTCTGAGATCAGATCTGTCTCCACCCTTTCCTGAAATAATCCTCCATCAAAACATTTTACTCTAATTCAGGTCACAGCTCACATCAGAATTAGACTAAAAGAAAAAAAAACAAAACAAATCCCTTTCGAACTTACTTTGTTTTGAATATTTGATTTTTGTTTCCCTTGTTGTTTAAAGGGGTCCAAGAAATTCCTGCTGAGTATTTATTGTACTAGGTGATTGTGGCAATATCATGAAAAAAGCTTCTTTTTTGCTAAGAGCTATTGGGTCTATTAATCAATGAATGCACAATTAAAACTATTCCAAATAGGTGCAGAGGTCTGAGGCAAACTGTTTTTCTTTCTGATGCAATGTGTGTAGTTTGAGGAAAAATACAGTATGTCTCATCCGTTATGCTAGTAATCTGTCCTCCCAAATGAACAATAAAATGGGATTCATGCTGGGAAGATTCACTCAGAATATTACAGTATTTTGATAAAAGCCGTCACTATGTGCACATATGTGCTGACCAGCAGGTGCTCATATGTGCTTTTTGTGGAAATGTTTTCCTGTCACAGTTCTCAGAAATCAAGAGTGCAGTGCTTGCAGAAACAGATGGCAGTTTGACAACAGAACAATTCAGTTAGGATAAAAATGTAAGAGGGCAAATAGGACCTGATCTCCTTCATCTGGTTTCTTTTATAGTCTGCCTTAATCAAAGCTGTGGGAGTTGGTCAATGTTTTATCTTTGCCCGCTAGGCCCCACCATGAAAAAGAGACTATATATTTATTGAGTTAATATTCAGTTAATTAGTTGTAGTTCAACATTATAAAAAATGAAACAACTGTCAGGATTTTCTGATAATAATCCTGTGATCTGGAGGAAGGGATGCTCTGATATAACAGGTTGATTCATTGAATAAAAACAACAATAAAACTGCTGTCTACAACAACAAATTTACCTGTTATCCATCTGCCAAAACAAATTGATTTTGAAATATGTGTTTCTTTATTATAAGCTAATTAATTGAAGAGAAAGCCAAGACAGAAAATTTTAAGTGTGACCATTCTCAGCCAGGGCCGTCGCAAGGGGGGGGGCGGGGCCCGGGGCAGACTTGAGATGCGAGGCCCTTTTCAGGATAACCTATTTTCACGTGCTCCGTCGGAGCGAGGACAAATTGCAACCTGTTTGTAGTGTTAGTAGCAACATCAGATAATAATAATAATAATAATAATAATAATAATAATAATAAACAATGGAAAGTAAGAAACGGTAAGAAAAAGCCTTCTAATGACCACATGAAATTATTAGATAAACAAAACTCATTGGTCAAGTGTGAGGCCCCTCATAGCGCGGGGCCCTGGGCGACCGCCCCCTTCGCCCCCCCCTTGCGACGGCCCTGTTCTCAGCTCTTGATGAAGATTTACGCAACTTTGACCTGATATCAGTCCAAATGATAAATTCTGACATAAATTTGAATTCTTCCATGAACTGGACAGATCCAGAGGTCTGGAATCAGTTAAACCTTCATTTGGCTTCTATCATACATTTTTTTTTGGTTTTAGCAAACACTGCAACCACTAGCCATTTAATAACTATCATTTCAATCTATCATTCATTTTGACATGAGATCAAACTAGACATGTCAAACATCACCTATTATCTTCTTTTTTCTACAGGATGATCTATAATTGTTGTCATACTTTATTTGATTATAATCCAGTTTTGTGAAAGCAACAAGTAGAGTGCAGTAGACGGCTGCACTCTACTGATGTATGCAGTGTTTATAATGACAATAAACGCTTTCTAATTTCTGTCTGTGATTGATTGTCAATCAGTTGCTAAATGTTGCAAACATATTCTGAATAGTTTCCTAACATGAGCAAGGAAATTAAGGAAACTGGTTGGGCTAAGTATATTTGACTTCTCTTTTGTGGATTATCTTTTACGAGGCCAATATCTTTGATTATAGAATGCTTTGTAGAGTCCTTCAAATAGATAGATGCATGGACGGGTGGATGGATAGACAGATTTTTTTTCTTAACCACCCTCTTTGATATTCTGACATTTTTATCTAATGTATTTTATTAATGCCTGAAACCCCAATTCTTTTGGAGGGGTCACCACGTCGTACGGGGATTCAGTCACCCTGGAAGGGACACAAGGCCAAGCGCGGAGCACACCAGAGCATTGGAGCAACCCAAAAATGATCCCCCGTAGCAACAGCGCTGCCAGACCCACAGGACCGCCCACCCCTCCACAGCCCACCAGGGGCTGAGCCCTCATGTGCAGCAAAATGGACAAGGAGGGAGTTGCGGTTGTCAATGTAACAACTCCGTCACCGCATAAGATGTTTGTTGATAACTAACTCCAAGTCACATGATGCAGCCGCTCTATCTCTACACATGTATTCAGTTAGAATAGTGATACAAGTCTTTGTTCTATAGAGATTTAACTTGATTTAAAATCAGCATTATAAGCAACATGTGTTTAGGCAGTCACAACAACTCAAATAATACACCGTATATTTTTCTTTTTGTTCCTCTGGAGGTGTAGCTTAAGCAAAGAGGCCAAATGGGCTATTGCCTGGGCAGCAGTACCTATGCCTGTGCATGTAGTTGCTGGCTGGATTGATACAATCAAAAGGAATGCAAATATATTTTGATGCTAATGCTTTTAAACATCATAACACACACAGATGTGCGTCATCTTGAGCAACAGTAGGCTTTAAATGGGTGCAACTAAAAATAAATCCTCCTCCCACACTTCTCCTTTAAGAGCCAAAGAATTCTCAGAATAGAATTCTCTTCCCTCTTTTAATAAAAGGGGAAGAGATCACAGAGAGTGCATGTTGTACAAATTAGTCAACTTTAATACTTCCATCATATACTTTAATGGTATGATTCAATAGGGGAAGATTTAGTCTCTGTGTCACCGTTCTGATTATGACCAAAGTGGCCAACGTGACAGTGATGATAATGACTGATCAGCAGCTGCACCCACTCCCTGAGGTCATGGCGTCATGGACATGTCGGAAATCAGCTTGTGAAATTTCAAGACACATGCACAGAAACATGAAAACCCCAGGTTCCCGTTACTGTCATGGTCCACTTCTATCAGCACATCCTTTTCTCTGAGTGTCATAAAACACAAACTTTAAACGCTGCTAATTATGAAAGATTACTAAGGAAACCTTAATGGTAATGCTGAATTAAACATAATGTTTTAACTACATATACCTTTTCTGCTCAGATTAAGTCAAAGGATTCAAACTTGTTTGGATGGTCTGTCACACTAACAAAAGGTTGTGATCCAATACATTAGAGAAAGCCACCCAGAAGTTTATGAGGGTAAATAATTTGAATATTCTGTAGATCTAATTACTTGATCTAAATCTGAGATGAAGTCAAGATGAATGAACTCTTGCTATGGACAACAGTGAACAGCTGAGGACAGCGGAGGTAAAGTCCTGACAAAGTATCACAAAGGACCATGTTACCTGTGAGGATTCTATACAAATAAACAGCACAATGCACATTTTTAAGGTTATTCAAATCTATCCAGTTGAATTTAAGCCCATGAAAAAGAGGGATTTCCATATTAAATAATCTTAAACACTTCCTACAATTTACATGGCAAGATCCTCAAAGCTGACCAAAAGCTCTGGTTAAATTTGATTTAAATTAAAAGGATGAGATAAACTAAAAGCATCTACAATTGGAACGGACAGATTAAATAAAACATTGTGTTAGTTGTCCAACTGGACCTGTATACTCAAATCCTTTAGCAAAGGGGCAGAAGCTTGTCTCTCAATAGAGTAAGAGGATGAACCGAAACCTAAGTGAAAGTGTGACATTCTACGCACCACACCTTAAAAATAAAAACAGGAAAATTAACTCTGCCTCTGACTGGAGATAGTTTACATTAACAAGTAAACATCAGTGTGTTTGTGTGAACATGACTAATAAAATGTCTAGAAGTTGTTTTTAATAGGTATTATGGAATGTTATTAATCTGATTTCACTAAAATCTGGTTTTTCTATCATTTCGTTAATGTCAGAACCGTTCTACACGGAGCTATGATGGATCATTACCTTCAGTGTTCTGATTCATTGCTTTGCTATTAATGTTTTATTTATTGCCATACTTTGATTTTCTCACGCCTGTTCTCTACAATATGTATAATTTGTTATTCATGCACTGACCTCAAAAACCAGTTTTCACTCTTATATTGTTACACATTCAAAAGTTAGAATCCCCCTTTATTATGGACTAAAACATAAGTCATCTGATCATAGTGGGTCTTAGTATAAGGCAGAAACAACCTCTGATGAACAACAACAAAGTTTTTTTTTTTCACTGTGCCATTATTAGTTTAACAAAAATAAAGCCAAAAAGAAAAACATGGACATGGACAGCACTACAGCACTGTTCAGCACGGAGGTGGAAGGTTGATGATTTGGGGTCATTTTGCAGCCATAGAATCTGGACACCTTACAGCCATTCATACATTTACATGGACAGTTAGGTTATAGCGTGAGGAGATTTACTGAGCAAAGTATGGCAGTAAATGGCATTGACAGATGGCGACTGCACATACTTTCAGATTGTTAGCATTGGGCTTTTGAGGTTGACCAATTACATCACTTTAAAAAAACAGATAAATCTTTGGTTTAACTGGCAATGACAAACTGGAACAAAAGCAAATGGTGAACAGGACAGACTTACAAACTTTTTACATCTGATACATTCTGTTCACCCTAGTGTTTTTCTTGTCTGTATTGCTCTGGGCCAGCTTCTTCCAGCACTTCAATGTTAAAACCTGTAGCTTGAACTGTAGGGAACAAACAGCATGTAGGCAAGTGGCACTCCATGTAAATGTTATGCAGGGATGAGCTTGTCAGTTTTGTAATATAGTAATAATAATGGCACAGAATGGCACAAAAAATGAAAATAAAATAAAATAATGGCATGGTGAAAAAAGTTATATGTTGTGGCTTGTCTGAGGCTGTTGTTGCCTAAGACCAAGGCCCAATATGATCAGAAGATTTTTAGTGCATGTAAAAGTCACCCAAATAAGACAGGAAAAAATATAATGATCCTTGTATGGTATGAACAAGGTTAAATGTATCAATTTCCAACCCAACAGTCATACACAACCTGACAAAATCTGGTAACGGACAAACTCGGCTTACCAGAAATGTGTTAATACACGAGAATAGCACTGGCTAAGAAAAATTGTGATTAATATTGCATCATACAGTAAGTACAGAAAGTATTCAGACCCCTTTACATTTTTCACTCTTTGTTTCATTGGAGCCATTTGCTAAAATAAAAATAAAAATCATATTATTCCTCATTTATGTAGACTCAGCACCCCATTTTGACAGAAAAGAACAAATTCTAGCAAATGTATTAAAAAAGAAAAACTGAAATATTGCATGGTCATAAGTATTCAAACCCTTTGCTCAGTATTAAGTAGAAGCACCCTTTTGAGCTAGTACAGCCATGAGTCTTCTTGGAAAAGATGCAACAAGTTTTTCACACCTAGATTTGGGGATCCTCTGCCATTCTTCCTTGCAGATCCTCTCCAGTTCTGTCAGGTTGGACAGTAAAATCATTTTCAGGTCTCTCCGGAGATGCTCATTTGGGTTTAGGTCAAGGGCTCTGGCTGGGCCCGTCAAGAATGGTTACAGAGTTGTTTGAAGGCCCTCCTTTGTTATTTTAGCTGTGCACTTAGGGTCATTGTCTTGTGGGAAGGTGAATCTTCAGCCCAATCTGAGGCCCTGAGCACTCTGGAAGAGGTTTTCTGCCAGGATATCTCTGTGCTTGGCTGCATTCATCTGTCCTTCAATTGCAACCAGTTGTTCTGTCCCTTAAAAAAAAAAACAACAACATGATGCTGCCACCACCATGTTTCACTGTTGGGATTAGAATTAACACCAAGAAATTCAATCTTGGTCTCATCAGACCAGATAATCTTATTTCTCATAGTCTGAGAGTCCTTCATGTGTTTTTTTTTGGGGCAAACTCTATGGAGGCTTTCATATGTCTTGCCCTGATGACAGGCTTCTGTCAGGCCACTCTGCCATAAAGCCCGACTGTTGGAGGGCTGCAGTGATAGTTGACTTCCTGGAACATCTCCCATCTGGAGCTCAGCCACAGTGAGTGTCCCAAACTTCTTCCATTTAAGGATTATGGAGGCCGCTGTGCTCTTAGGAACCTTGAGTGCTGCAGAAACCTTAGCCAGATCTGTGCCTTGCCACAATTCTGTCTCTGAGGTCCTTGGGCAGTTCCTTCGACCTCACGATTCTCATTTACTGTGAAATGCACTGTGAGCTGTAAGGTCTTATATAGACAGGTGTGTACCTTTCCTAATCAAGTCCAATCAGTTAAATTAAACTCAGCCTGGACTCCAATGAAGGAGCAGAACCATCTCAAGGAGGGTCAGAGGAAATAGACAGCATGTGAGTTAAATACGAGAGTCACAGCAAAGGTTCTGAATATGACCATGTGATATTTCAGCTTTTCTTTTTTTAAATAAATTTGTTAAAATGTCTACATTTCTGTTTTTTTTCTGTCAAGATTGGGTTGCTGGGTGTACATTAATAAGAAATAAAATGAACTTTTTTGATTTTAGCAAATAGCTGCAATGAAACAAAGAGTGGGCCGTAGGTCACAGGAGAGCAACTTTATTCATCAGGCTGACATGTTCAGCTATAGAGACACATTGGAGGACAGTGTGTGGCCAAAGACTCTTGGTCCTGTGGAATCATGCCATTGAACTGATGACCACCTTCTGATTGGCAGATAACCAATCTTCTTCATGGGCCTTAATTTTAGTAGGTTTAAAGAAAAGTTGGCATTTGTTTACTAGAAATAATACTTTTTTTCTATTTTTTTCTGAGTAATTATGGTAATTACTGGTCATCAAAATCATTTTTGGATAGAGATTCTTTTCTCCCTAAGTTGAGTTTCTTGCGTGACTTCCTGCAAGTGCTGACTCCTGCTCGTCATTGCTGCACAAAGGGAGGAAACAGGCATCAAGGAGGAGCTTTTGCCACAATCTAAAGCTCAGTTCTGGAAAAAGAGGCAAGCCGCTCGAGTTAATTGCACCCAAATATTTATTTAGTTAAGCTGCTGATTAGAGAGAATGGGAGCCAAGCAGCAGGTTCAAGTCACATGACTTTCTGTAATTTCTCAAGAATACGACAATGGTGAACTCTTTCACTCAGAGAGAGAAAAAATATATATAATCTATTAAAGGGAATCATAGCTAATGCTGGTATGAACCAGTACCCAAAAGCACAGCAATGCTGGGAAATGCATCAATGGAAAATGATGTATATGTGAAACATGCCATCTAGTGGCCTCTCTGAGGACAACACTCACCAATAAAGGAAGAGTCAGAGGGCATGTAGAGAAACCTGTCCGGAACACTTTGTACCAGTGGCTTATAGTTTTATTTAGATTTTATTTGCACCTGTTCTATTATGTGAACAAGAACCCAGCAGGATCTCCAAGTTCACCAGACTGATGACAGAATATTAAGCACGCTATTTACATTCAGTTTTTATTAGAGTTTACTGTATTGTTTATTCAGTAGTATCAACAGATAGGTTTCTTCTGTCTGTAGTAGCAGACAGTTTCATAGGCACATACTTGGATAATGAAAGTGTTGTGAACATTATTTTATTTATTACATTATTTATCATAACTCTCACAGGTACTATCAGGTGATTTGGAAATAAGAGTCACAACACTGGAATTTGTCTACAATTGAACCATTCTCAAGTTAGAAAGGTTTGACCTGCCAGACAGCTGTGTGTTACTGATATGTGTCTCAGGGCCAAAGCTCTGGCGTGGCGCATGTTGACTCATCTTCATGGATTATTATTGGACTGTTCCTTAAATCTATTTATTCTCTGTGCTTATTAACCTCATCGGGTCAGAAATCACTGAAACTAGCTCACTTCCTTCACATTTCTGCTGCAGCGCGAGCTGATGGCCAGGCATTCTTAACATTCAGTACTGGAGGATTGACAAAACATTCATCTTAGCTAAGCTTAGTTAAGACATCAGAAAACAAACGTGAGTAGCCTTTAAGAAGCAGCAGAAGTCTTTAAGGCTTATTCTGGCTGAGAGAATAAAGTATTTTCAGTAGTAAAGATTGCCCTGGCTGTTTTCTCTCACTTTCTCAGGAGGTTATGTACTGGTGTCAGCAAAAAAAAAACTAGGTTCATTAACTCCCTCTAATGTCATTGGACATGATGCAGTATTTTTACAACATAATCCTTAAACCTGTTGTGAAAGAAGTAGTTTCATAACATCGTCGGACGCTTACAGGTAAATTCATTCCTGAGCAGGAAGGTTAGCGGCAGAATGGCTCTCAATCACATGAACATGATGAAATGTTTCAGATCTTCCAGAAGTTGTTGGACCTACAAAGTGCATGACAGAATGCACTTTGCATGACTCAAGACATGTTTTATCTACTAAATGTTTTGTACAATTTCAACAAGTGCTCCAATGTGTTTAGGGTCACAGAGGGCCTTGTAGCGTATCTCAACATGCTACCAGGTGAAAGTTAAGGTAAACTCTGAACTTTTCACCATAGAGATCCTTCAAATAAAATACGTGGCTTGTATTTTGAAGGCTTGAATGCCTTTGGGCTTGTTACGCCTTTCGTCAGCTGCAGACTTTTCTATAGCCACTTACTTTTAGCAGCAACTTAGTAAGCTGATTAACATCATGAAATAAATGAGGCAGTTCTGTGTCCTTTTGTGCATGCTTAAACAAAACCCAGAGGATTGCCTTGGCATGAGTGCAGCGGTGACTCTGCGTAGATGGGCCTGGCTGCTGCTCCAAACCAGTCTGATGTCATTCCTGCATCAGGCACAGCACTGAGCACCTGGAGGCCAAACGGCCTGGTGAATTCTTTTTTCCAACCCATAATGAGAATGTTTGCTGCGGCCCTCATGCCAGAGTTCAGGATGTATACACTTCTGCAGTTCTATTTCAACCTTGAAAACACGGCAGGCCCTGCTGAGGGGCTTGGACAGTGTCAGATTTTAAATTTATTAGAATACTATTAAGGATTTCAACCAGGATAAATAACATATGAACATATGCAATAAATATTATCTGTATATAAATACAGACAAAAAATAGTGTTATACAGCCTGCATGACTTGATGGTTATTAAATGTTGATTTGAAGAAAACTCATTTAAGTTCTGATCTGATCTGCAAATACAATTTTGGAAAAGAAAGCAATTATGTCTTGTCATGCAGTATGCAATATGAAGCACAAGCATTAAATGCTCAGAGGAAAAATGAATGCTGTGTATAGGCTTGGTTCTAACATCAGGCCAGTGTAATGTCTATTTTTGCTTTTGATTACTTTGTAATTCATTTCCCTGTTAAAGTGGCTTCTGTGACTCTCTCTCCTCCAAACGCAGAGTGTAAATTCACCCTGCGGAGGGTTGGATCGTTTCAGCATCTTACAAAATAGTGCTCTGACTACCTCCACCGGTTTTTCCTGAAGATGCGCCCCAGGCTTGATCAGACCGAGAAAAAGCAAATGGGCTTTTTAACATATCCGACAAAATAAAATTGTCTCTTTTCTCACACAGAGTCGTATCAAAGAGCCATGAGTTTTATTCTTTCTTGTCAAACAAAGGTTTTGCATTTTGATTATTTGGACAAATAGAAACTTGTGGGGAGATAATTGGCAGTTTATGGACACCCCCGCCTCCCTCCCCCCCCCCTCTCACCTCACACCAGTGGGTGTGTCTTCGTGTCCCAACACGGCGTGCTCCGGTTGATAGACGGCTTCACTCGAACTCCTACCTGCCCAGGTGAGACGCATAAGAACGGCCGGTTCTCGCAGGTAACGCAACGGCTTTTTCACAGTTTTGAAGCCAAAGCTGACATGTCGTAGACCAGGACAGGTGAGGCACATGGAAGCGCAGTCTGTTTTGGGTTTAGTCTGGCTCGTTATGTCACCATGTTTAGTTCAATTAGCACCTGTTGCAGCTGGCCTCTGATTGGCAGTGTGGCACTCAGTATTTAGTCAAATGAATTATTGAAAAAACAAAGGAATTTGTTAAATAGATCAAAATTGAAGACCTTTTTGGGCTTAGAGACAGTTCCTTTTTTTTTTCCTTTTTTTTAAAGAAGGAAAAGTCATCCAGCATGTAGAGGAAGAGCACGCGCCCTCATTCCCACCCGCGCGCAACTGTGTAAGTATATCCCACTATTGTAGGGACAAAGGCCATGATTTCTTCCCTTCACAGGGTTAATTCACAGCGCTTCTGTTACCCGCACAGCTGGAAACTTTGCCTGGGAATTTCTCAGATTTAAAATTTCAGTCATTGTTTCTGGTCGTGCGTGTAATGTGCATCCAGCAACAAGCTGGGAGTGACGGGGGGGGGGGGGGGGGGTCCTCCTCCTTTTGTTTTTAGGTTCAAGTGTTCAACTGGATTCTAATTTTGGAAGTACTCCGGATCTTGTAGCATTTGTTAAGGCCTATCTGGTAAAGCAGACTTGAAATTTACAAGCGACCACATGGTGGAGGGACTTTTCCCTTTTTTCTTTTTCTCTCCTTTATGTATCTGATACCAATCTGAACATTTTTGCTGCTCATATTTAAATAGACCAGTTACTAGAGCCACTGGGTCTAAAGCTCATACCCTGATTCGGACACCAAGTGATCTTTGAGCACCAGCAGCCACTTTAGTGTCAACGGAGGCGTTGCCTTGCAGCAGTTCAGTTGTGTCATTTCCCACAGGAGGGCATGGCTGTGGTGTTACCACATGCAGACAAACCTCCAGTATGTCAGGTATGTTGGTGAACCAGCTCCACTCATCTGTTCTTAGGTGATGGGTGTAGCTTTGTACTTTTCTTGGAAGGTGGTGCAACTTAATTGAAATTCTGATTCATTATTTGTGCCAGACAGCCCATTCACACAAGGAAATAATGGCACGTGATTGCACTGAGTCAATGTTTGTATGTACATGAAGTCAATGTAGGGTCCAATGTTGCAAACTGTATTCCAATAATAAACACGTTTATTGCTGCGGATGTCTTGAGTTAGTTCATGCAGTTGCACAAACACCTTCAGGTCTGCATGTTTAAACTATTTGGGTGAAAACTTGTCAGAACAAATTAAATCAACCTTGATGTTGGAAAACTTAACATGCGTATGTCTCTTCTTGGTTGTGGAATGCACATTTGATTTTGCAGAAACTGTTAAGAGGGCACGCACACACACTCCCACAGCAACTGGGCTTAAACCTGTACAACCGGTCAAATATCATCCCTGTGGTTAAGGCTGAGTAAAGAAATTTCAAAGCGTTTATGTTGCAGGGCCTGAACCACTTTTCTGCTGATACACCAATCAGTAAAAAACAGTTTTTTACATTGTCATATGCTGCATGAAGGCAACAATTTATAGAAGTTTTTGATAAATTCATTGAAACTGAAACCTTTTAGGGTGGTATAGGACAGAATAGCTCACTTAGATGAGCCAACGACATGGATCCAGCTCACATTTGACTCCTGCCTGTGGCTCGGTGCTGCCCGCATCCTCCTCTTTCCCTTCCTGCTCTCCTATAGAGATGTATTCAATAAAAGGTCACAAGATCCTTAAACTTTGGGCCCACTCAATCTTAGTATCTTGATTTATGTAAACAGACTGAGCAGCGTGTGACCTCACCTTTCTGCCTTTCCAAACCTTGAGGTAAATGTACAAATGAAGCCTTTGTCATTTGTGCTTTAACCCATTCCATGTCGAGGTAGATTTTAAAATCTCAGATGCACAACATCCACAAATACAAAAAATAAAAATCGGTCACATTTTCATATACATCTTTAATCCCCAGTTGTCAGTGTCCACAAAATTGTGCTCTCCTCAAAAGTCCCACCTTACAGGGATTAGAGGTTCTGGTACAGCCACAAATTTTTTTTTCCTTATGTCCCTGCAACTTATCATTTGGCACACATCCCATGTTGTCAACAACAATTAACATACAAAAAGTAAATTCAACATCTGTATGTTTATCCACCTCACACATGGATAAGGAAAACTGTCAAGTTTCTTGTCACAGCCTGGGACAATGTTATAGATGCTGATCCACAATTTCAGTGACATTTACAACTTGAAAGCAGCCCCCAATATCCTAAGAGTGAATCATTTTGTTGCTACTGGAAACATTTTTATAAACAATGTGCGTTTCCCTCAGTATGAACAGAACAAAAAAACACAAATGGGTCAATTTGAGCTGGAGCGTGACTGATTTCCCTTCATCCAGATTAACTTGTACTGTGAAAATATTTGTCTTTTCTGCAGGCAGGAAATGATGTCTGCCTTTGAGTCTGAGACAAAGAACTGGAAATGACAGTGGGAAAACTTTAGAGTGAAATTAAGGGAACAATGAGGTGGGGGCAAAAAAGTAAAATATTGTATAAAAATAAATAGAGGTCCCTTTCTGAAAAAAGAACTAATACAAAATAATATTTAAGGACATAAGAGTCTACCATTTTCCATGATCATTTGATAGCACAAAAAAAAAAAAAGCATGAATTCAGTTTTAACATTTTAACAGACACACAACATACATGCATTTCAGTTTTGGATTTTAAGTGACAAGCTGATATGAAACTATGGCAAGAAAATCACATTTTGCACATTAGTATAATATGAGCGAGTAGATATTTTTGTTCATTTACAAAGATTATTGGCTTGTTGTGGCTTTAGCCCTTTTAGATTATTGAGATGGAGCCAGATTACTTTACACAGAGCTGAAATGCATGTACACAGTTGTACACTCAGTAAACATGCACAGAGAAACAGTGGTTCATATACAATCATACCACTTTCATTTTAAGGGGATTAAAAAGAGCCCCCGACAAGCAGAAGAAGACAGCCAACAGCTAGTTCATGTCTATAATATATTTCATTACAAACCTCAGACCTCTCCATCCTGAAACGCAGTGGAAAACATTATCAAAGCTGACCAGACCTACCAGCACTGTGATAAAGGCCTTTTTTTTTTTTTTTTAAGTTTTACTAGAATACAAGAACATAAATAAATGAATCCTTTCAGATTCATAGGCTGTGTGGCACATGGGGAGGGCTGAATGACTGCATAGCATGACAGCTCAGGTGTAAAAAGCAGCTGCCATGTTATCTAAGACACTGCAGCAGCCATCCTGGACCATGTCCATTAAGAGATATGAAGAATGTGCATTGTTATATTATATCCATCTCAGGCCTTAAGCCCTTGTAATAGCACGGTCCACAAATGGGACAGATTGAACAAGATCACAACATCAGGTAAAGAGCCAGTTCCTCTACTTCAACAGCTATGAATCATGGGAATTTATGTCACAAGGCTGTTCTGTTCTTTTGGCTTGTCTTAATGTCAAGTCAGTTAAAATAATTATATTACTCACAATATACAAATGAATTTAAAAAAAAAAAAAAACAAACAAAAAAGAAAACAACTGAGTGTGGTCCCTGCACTCAGATTTACTTCCTTAGCTTAAAGCCAACTTTGGAGGGTTTAAAAACAAGGCAAAAATCAAAAACAAAAAATAAAAAAAATAAAAATCCATTTCCAACTCAGTAGATTGTCCCAATGCTTTTGGTCAAAAAGTGAATGGTTGAAAACGGAGACAAAATAAAATAAAAATGAATAAAAATAAAGGGTGAAGCAGGACTGACACCACATCTGGACATGGCAGATCCTGAATCACCGCTTGTGGTAGGCACCTGGAAAAGATGGAGAACAGAGGTTTCCATTGTTAGCAGTTTGATTCAACTGTATTACTTATTCCTGATCAAGTCATAAGAAAATTATTTAAGCCATTTTGTTCCTGGTGCTTATTCCCCTTAAAACAAAAATAGTGTTTGTTTCAGTAGAACCTGTCATTTTTTATGCAGAAGTGGTCATCCACTGGGCCATACATTGATCTTTTGTTAATTTAGGAACAAGCAAGGACATCAGCAGTGGTAGCCCCACGTCAGCAGTTATCAAGACCCTATGAACTCACCTGCTGACCCTTAAATTGTATTATTTTAAGTTTTTGCCACAGAGAGAAAAAAATGGCTTGATCAAGACTCAAAATCTTTTTTCTCTTTAATGAAAAGGGATGAATGAACATGCCAATGTGGCCCTGCCAGCAGAAGACACCGACTTGCACCACACCCCCTCGGACTCTATGACCCCGTCTATTCTACGCTGTACAATGGCCAGTTCAAACATTGTTTCAAACGTTGTTGTGTTTGCTTGAACCAGAGAACGATTCTCAACAAAATCAAGAGCTAAATATAGGAGGCTGCATGCAAGTGCAAGTATTAGAATGGCAATGCATTAAATATCACTTAGCAGTATTAGAAATGATACAATAATGAATAATACCTGACAACATTACCGGCTCTTAAAATGATGTTCATGTTAGCTAGACCCTTGTTGTTACACTTGAAAAGTTTGCTAGCTTCATAGTGTAAAGACCAAAAGGCTACTGATGAGCAGGGCTGATAACTCCCATCTATGGGGCGAGAGACTCACTGGCTTTTTAAGTAGAAATGGGAATTTTCCTGTTCTCAATTCCTGTTTAGTGAAACGAGGGCAGCAGGTGTCAAGCTGGTGTGTTGGGGTGCTGCGGACAGTTGCTCCAGAAGGGTCTGGCTGCAGACGATGAAGACAGAAAAGCTTCACTCTCGACCAGAAACATGTGACCCCCACTCTGTAGCCCATCAATGAAAGGTGCTCTGTGGAGTCGAGGCTACAAGTTTCTGATAGAGAAACTTGTAGCTTCTCCACAGTCTGCAGTCAGGCAGTTCTCGATTTCTCTGCCACTGTCAGCCATGTCCCTGCGGTGTATCAAATTCACCACTTCAGTACAGAAACTGCAAACATGCCCTCATGTATTTGTTTGTTAGTTCCTCTAATCCTTTACTTGGGAAAACACAGACCTTGTGACTTTGCCTTTTGAGCATTGTAGGTGGTACAAATTAAAAGAAAAAAAAAAATCCACCACCACAGAGGTTATATCCGATTCTGGTCATGATATGTACTCGTAACCTTCACAACAAAATGTAAACAAGATTAAAAATCTATTGGAGGGGGACTTCTCCTGGCACAGAGGATGTAAGAGTCATTTTAACGACAACATCATAAAAAAGCCAAAACCAATGAAAACGCACCTTAGTTTCTAGATGTATGTATACACATTTCTTTAGTTAGGAAAGTTTTTTTTTTTTTGCTGTAACATGACCAGGAGAATCAAGTGAAAATCACTTCAAGATACAAAAAGTTCCAACAGTAGCAAAGAAACAAATGAATATCATGTCCAAGTACCTTTGTAAGCAGCCTCAGGTCTAGTAGGAGGGCGAGAGGCAACAGCGTGGTCTGCGTAGCCATAGCCAGAGTGCACATTCTCATAGTCATGTGTACGAGGCTGAGGAGGCCTGAGACAGAGACAACAGAGCAAGACATTGAATGATTTATAGTTTCTATTTATTACTGGCTGAAAATATTTATTATTAAGTTTGATCTTTTACCTTGCAGGCTTGTGGTGGTTTTTGTGCTTCTGGTATTCATATTCTTCTCGTGTTCTTGGTCGCACAACTTCCTCCGAATTCGGCTGAAACCAACAAAAAATTATGGTTCTACTGTAGAAATAGACTTTTATACGATATAATAATTTCACGGCAAAAATAATTTACCACAAAACACATGCTTTAAAAATAAGCGTGGTTGTGGAAAATTACCCTGTAGTCTCCTTCATGCCGCCTCCTCTCCATTGCCATCCTTTCCATGGCCAACCTCTCCCTCTCCCTTTCCTTTTCTTTCTCCCGTTCTTTATTTTTCCTGTACTCCTTCTTCTCTTGCTCCATCAGGAGTCGGGCGATTTCCTGCCAGAGTGAGAAAACTGGATAACGTGCGCAAGCGAATAAAACACTCAACGTGTAACAGGATTTCATGTGTGGGCACTGTGGACGTCATATGACACAATTTCAACTCAAAAAGATCGGATAACACTGAGATCACAGCCTGCCTATTTCAGAGAGCACTACTTACCACACTCAGCTTCCAGTAATGGGCTATTTATTTAGCCTTACATAATTCTTAATTTATAGACTCAGGATTATATGTCAATAAAACTGAACCAAGTAGCTGAACTCAGGAAATGAAGGAAGATTTGAGGAAAAAAAAAAAAAAGAAGAAATTCCAGACTTCCCCACGTACCTCATCCTGCGCCACTTGGGCTGCACGCACATGCACTTTGCTTGCCTACAATAATAACAGAAAAAAAGTCACATTCTATTATTATATGATTTATTTAGACTGAGGACATTCAGTTGGATTTTTTCAAACGTTGTACATAATTCTTAATTAGTGTACGAGGCAGAACCATATTGTAATTTTTCATTTTATAAAACACCCAAACACCTGCTTCTACAGAAACCAGCGACATAAAGAAGTGACGATGTAATTATCACTTAGACCACTTAGAAAAGGTGGTGCTGACCTATCCCCACCTCTTCCCAGAACACCTGACTACATAAATTCCTTCATACGTCATCATTTAGCATTACTGTCAACTTTCCACATTTGCTTTTTTTTTTTTTTTTTGGTTTTCACACAAAGTTAAAGTGATTGGATTTTTCCTTGGCCCCAGCAGTTATGTTTTTAATTTTAATGTAACACACAATGTTTTTCTGTGCTGAAAAGAAAATCTAATGAATTTTTAAAAAATGATCTCTCACCTTGAGTTCCTCGTCTTGCAGTTTTCGTGCAACCTCCATGTCTTTTAGCTCCTGCTCACGAAGGTCGAGCTTCGTCAGACCCTTGGTGGCCTCATTTAGTCCGTACTCATTTTCGGCTAAAACTCCAATTCCTTTGTGCACAATGCGACCTGGAGTTGCAATCAGATTATATGGGCGATTAATACGGGTTGCAGCTATTGATTACTTTGATTTAAATAAATTAACAGATTGTAAAATCTTTTCCCTTTAATGTCAAATGTGTCAGAAATTATTTTCCCAATTACCAAAAACAAATGGGCATAAAACTGGTCATTTTTCCTCAAATCAGCAGTTTTAAATCATGAAATAAAATGAGAGATACATTTAATTGGATGGGGAAAAAAAGTACACTTTACAAAATTATAACATTTAATTACGAAAATAAATGTGTCTCTTGACTGATTAATCAACATCTTGTTGATTAGAGCACATTCATTTGTAACCAGATTAAAGCCATAAAGCACTTAACAGGGCTGCAGCGCATCTCCACTGGTGCTCATGATGGTGGTTTATTTAATGGTTTTGACAGCTTTGGGATTGGCTAAAACAGTTCAGAGCTTAACAGGTGTGAGCATGAATTTGATGGAGCCAAAGGCATGTCTTACTTTTAAATAAAGTAAGAAAACCAGCTCAGCAGCCCTGAAGCCCTGTGAAAATACCAACCATTTCAGTTCAGAAGAATCTATGAAGCTACTTCTACTGTAAAACAATAGACATTAGTCTCAGCTCTGTAGAAATCCTTCACACTGTTACAACCCAGCAAGCAATGCAAGAAACAGCAAACCCCACAGCACAAGAGCAACAAACAAATTTAAACCTTGAAAACATGTCAGAAAAGCCTAGGATCATTTTTATTATTATTATTATTTTTCAATCAAAGACAATTAGTGTTTGTCATTAATAAGTCATGTTAGATCAACACCCCAACCTCAGATTGCCACAGCAGAAAGCAATGCCAGCACACCACACAAACAACCCTGCAGAGCCCAGAGGGGAGCTCAGGGTGGTACCTGTCTCTCTGTTTGGGCGACTATGACTGCGCTCCCTTCCAAGACCCTCCCCCTGTTGGGGTTCCCAGAACCCCCCGTTGTCCCCTCCTCCTTCGTTGCTCCTGAACTCGGTAGAATCTTCGTCTAGGTTGGAGTGCACACGCTGCCGGCTCCTGGCCCTCCTTTCCCTCCTCTCGCCATCCTCGTTCTCGTCCCAGGAGGTGCTTCTCTCCCGCAGCCAGTCTCTACTGTGTTCGGGTTCCATGAAGTCCTCTTCAAGTCTCCTCTCTCTGCTCTTGGTTCTTGCTTGTTGTCTGTCTTTGTCTTTTTCTCTCCGTCTGTCCGTCTCTCCATGTCTGGCCCCATTGTACTCTCTGTCTCTTGACTTTTCTCCCTCTCTTGCTTGCCTGAGATCCTGCTCCCTGCCTCTCCTATGATCTTTTCCCAAACGCCTCTCCCATTCTTCCTCTCCTCTCCGTTCTCTGTCATACCTGTGCCTCTCTCTTTCGTAGCCCTTGTCTCTTTCTTTGGTACTCTGTGGTGGAGGTGGTCTATCTGGTCTCTCCTTCCTCCTCACAACTCTTTCTGTGGCCCTACCCACTTGATCCTTGACTCTATCAGTATGTGCGTGCTCATACTCTGGATAGCTGTCTCCAGGCTTGCCCCTGGAGGGAAGCAGGTGCTCCGGGTATGGATCTGCATGTCTGCTACGTCCTCCTTCTTCCACAAGGTAGTGCTCAGGATATCTAGAGCGGCTGTGAGGTGCTACAGAGTCCAGTTTTGGGTACCTGCTCCTTTTTGGCTCTGTTGAATAATATTCTGGAGAGTAGTCCCGATGCAGGTGCACAGGAGAGTACACATCATGTTGATCAGGGGAAGTTGATTTTTGGCGGGAATGTTTGTCCACATCTAGGGGTCTTGCAGCTGGGCAGGGTGGAGTGGAGGGGATGATGGTGATGAGAATGCAGCAATGTGAAACACAACAGACAGGGATGATATAAGCCAAGATAGTTAGTAAGCACTGGGCTGAACACAAAACCTGTCAGAAGAATGATGGTCAAAGGATAATGAACATGTGATAGATGTAATGTGTTATTACAGTACATGCACCCAACATGACAAGAAACGCGTTATCCTCACACACAAAAAAAAAAAATTACAATAGACTTGGAGAGGGAGAAAGAGTGGAGCCTAAAATAAAAGATGGTAATGTTAGTCTTTAGACCTTTGATGTTAACCCTAACCCTAACAAATCATTGAATAGTGTGTTTTTTTTTCTGAACAAATGGAAGTGAATTTGACACACACCATGTTCCAAAAAAAAAAGAGCATGCATTCAATGTGATAAGAGTATGACTGACTTGAACTATCCCTGAGACAGAACAACACCCTCTGAAAACCAGTCGGCTGAGAGTTGACACGTGACAGACAAAAGTTTAAATGAAAACAAGTGAGTGGAAAAACACATTGAGGAAACACAAAGCACAGGGCAGTCCTCACTGATGAGTCAGTGAAAAGGAGTTTGTGTTATCTAAGATGTAGCTTCAAATGCAATCAACTTCATCTGTCCCAAACACAAAAAGACAAGGAAAAAAAAAAAAAAAAAAAAGGAAATGCAGCTTGATTACCTAGAACCTGCCCAGAGTGAAAGGATTAGTTTTTGGCTTTGCTTGGTTTTATTCTTCCCTCTCTTCCTTCCCTTTTGTGCAAATGTCGAGTAGAGACTGCTGCTATGTCACCATGCTAGTTTGTGAGCTACTGCGATCCACAGCATTATGACAAATACTGCAAGAAGCCCATCATTTCCAGTGAGAAGCCGCCAGTTACATGGCCCAATGAACAGGACTCTCACAATTAACTGCATAATCGCTATTACTGGATCCTACGTGTCTTTATAATCATCATAATTGCCTTCATTCACCTGTAAAAAAAAAAAAAAAACAGCTGGGTGAAAGAAATAGGAGTGTCATATTTCCAGACTGTTTTCCATCTTTTGATATAGCTGCGTAGGTCCTGTCTTCATGTTGCACATGTCTGTATGCACAGCTGAAGTTTTGGGAAACAAACAACAACAAAAAAAAAAAGCAAAACGTACTGACTTTTTTTCCCCATTTATGCTCTTATATTGATCGTTATCATTTTATAAGGGTTATTCAAGTTATTTGTGTGCAGACGTAATCTTATAAAATGATCTTTATGGCAGCTTTCCTTCAGCGTGAAATGCAGTGAGTGAACAGCTGTGATGAAACTTGTTTTCTGCCATAAGCACATTCACACTTATCCAGTTTCTATTCCCACAAACTCAGCAGACATTTTGTGAGATGTAGATCTTACAAGGCTATACAGTAAACATATCAGTTTTCATATCCTAGTAAGAGCACATAAGAGTGGCTTAGTTCATATGAATTTAGATTCATCCGTCACATCTACTGTAAGGAGTTAAATGACCATGGTGAATTGTATGTAGTCTGACGCAGCAGGTCAGGTAACCTGCCAGGTGCACACACTTGCCCTGCCCTGTTCATGTCAATAAAGAGGCCTGTGTTTGTGTCTAAACAGTATGCAGTTCAATCATCATCCCAAAACATTTACGTATCAAATATGCCTGAATCCCTTCATTACCAGTGCTGCAAAGAAAAATAGTATATTGTAAATGTCTGTGGATCACCGAACTGCTTGGAAACATATAAATGGAAAAAAAAGCATACACTGATTATTTATCTGTCAACAAAAAGAGTAACAAGAGTGTGGCAACTAATGCCACCTGTCAGGTTCAAGGTTTTTCTAGAGAAATAAAAACTGGAAGAAAAAGAAAATTCAAGGTGTTAAAGGCAGGAAGTGTGAGTCAGTCTGCCACATTAGATTGAGCTGGCTGAGACAGCTGTGAGAAGAAGAAGGAAAAGAAAGAAAAAGAAAATAAAGCCAAGTTCCCTTTAACAGTCTAAGTCACGCCCCTGGTTCAAGAACTACACAAAACTGTGCTCAGAGCTTGACGCTGCCACCAAATATCTGGTACAATTCAGCAGCAACAAAACAGCTGAGCCACTTTTTTTCCCCCCTTTTCATACGGCAACAAGATGATGCTCACTTTAGATGGGCTAAACATAAATCTTTCCTTTTATCTGTTGATTAAACAAGAATAAGAGGTCCATTTAATGTCCAATATCAGAACACATTTAAGTGGTGGCTCTGGAGCAATGCAAAGCTCCTTTACATCAGCTGCTGTTGTCGAATGAGAGCAAAATGACAAATTATTTTTCAGCAGAAACATGAAAGCCTTTCTTCAAAGTAAATTAAGAGCTTATAAAGGCCTCCCAAAATCTTTCCCTCGAGTCATCGACATTTTCCGAGCTCTGTGGAACACATTCAAAGCCACAGAGAAGAGAAAGACTGGTGCACTGAAAGAAGAAAACCCATGTTCACCCATGTTTTCAAAGAGGCAACAAAATATGTTTAAAGCAAAGATGCAAACACCTAGAAAAACAAGAACCGGCACACATCAACATGAGTCAGTGGAGCTCTCCCCACCTCCGTGATCCTCAAAGTACGCCTCCTCAACGTTTGATTCCATCTGCTTCTGTCTCCTCCTTTCCTCTTTCATCTCCTTCTCATGCAACTTACGAGCGATGGCCTACAAACAAACACAGTCACCATAAACCATAAATACGGCCAGTCTCCAACAAATCTCAGTTTTGATACATTACATCACAGAGGTGGAATGCATTATCCCGACTGATTATATTGAAAGAAAAAAAATGGATGTGTTGCAGTTTTTCCTGAAATGTTTTTGGTTTTTTTTTTCTCTCTTTTACCATTAACATGAAGCTTTATCTTTGATCTAGGGACCAAAAACGAGCAGCACATGACTTATTCTAAAGGAATCCATCCCTGACCTCAGGTAGCCTGGCCAGCCATGCCCATGCTCTCTGATGAAATGGGTCTGGTACTCTGCCCTTTCACAACCATTTCCATCAATACCTCACTGTGGGCAGCGGCAGGCTGAATGTGATGACTCATACATAACTGCCCACAAGCCACTATTCCAGACCAGACTAATTCTTGTCTCAAGGAGGGGGAAAAAAAACAAAAAAAAAAAAAACAAACGATGGCTGGCTAGGCTAGATGTCAGGATGAACAACATCATGATAAAGTAGTATCAGAGTTTTCTCAAATCTCTGCTGTTCATTAACGGCAACACAAACACTGTGGAAACAAAACACATGGTAGATCACTGTAGACATGAGTGATGATTCAAGAGAAATGGCCAAATAATAATAAAGCATTGACAAGGGAAGTCAAGCCACTGATTTGTAGAAACACTACAACCTACACTGCAGTCGGACCGTCAGAAACGTGAGAGTGTGCGTTTCTCACCGCATCCTTCTCTTCTTGCTGTTGCTGCTGCTCTGCCTGTCGGATAAGTTCTTCCTGAATCCCCTGTGCAATCTCGTTGTCTTGCCGCTCACTGGGTTTCCCACAGATTTGTGTGCAAATGAAAGAGAGAATTAAACAACATTAGGAAAAGATAAAGATTGTTATCTGAATTCATCCTTTCTGGTATCTCACAAGCTCTGCGGTTGAAATCGACTCCTTTTTATCTCACCATATTGACCTGATTAAGTTATAAAATACACTTCCAACACTTCCAAAAGTATTTGATTATGAATCATGGAAAGGTCACGTTATGTAACTGGCAATAAGACACATTTTAATGTCTTGTAATCAAGTAAGCTTTGAAGCTATCCAAGCATATAGTGAGAAACAGCAGGTGATCTTCTGGTTAGAAGCACGCTGTGGTGTTTATCTCAAAAGCTCATCTTGGCTCACTCGTCACCAAGTGACGAGATTCTGACAACACCATCTGCCATGAGGGCTGCTACGAAAAGATCATCTCTGTGTGCGCAGACGAACACGAGCTTAATGCCTTATATGCACAACAGTGGAATATCTTTTACACCCTGTATTAAACCTCTAATCAATCTATATTTAACAGCTCAGGACTTCAAATACCAAAAGTAATGTAGCAACTTGAGTTTACAAGAACAGTAACGTTTTGCTGTATTCCTGCGTGTGTGTGCGCACGCTTACTCCAGTGTACATGAAGTTGTGCTGTCAAGTGCAAGACGGAAAGCAGAGAGCAAAGCAGAAGCAGAAGTAACACTGGCCACATCAGTGAAGGACATTCTGGCCCTTTCACAGGGTTGGGCTTAGGTCTGACAGCACACTTCCTTGTGCTTAAATGCGGTCGCCAAAGCTTGATGTAGGTTTCTCAAAAAAGCCACTGTGGTTTAGTGCGTGTGGACGCTGCACGACTTTGGACGTGCAGCTGGCACCAACCCCAACCCTCTAGGGACCAGAGTCATTTCTCATGGCTGCAGATGATCCCACAGAGGGACCACAACAATCTGGAACGATTCGACTGAGACTGCTATCAGTGCAATATATCAAACTGTTAGACAAACATGCATTTTGTGATCAATGTCACCATTTACCAACTTAAAAAAAACAGCCAATGAACAGCTTAAGTTAAGAAATTATAAGTAATTTGGTTCTTAGAATAGACCATGTCATTAATCGAGAGACCAGGCATTTGTCCACAAATGCCCTTTAAGAAAATGTATCATTGCATTTTAGTACAAATAAATTCATGAGACATGACTTCACCATTAACAGAAGTAAGATTTAAGGTTACTCTGAATGATAAATCAGTAGGAGTCATTTGCAGTGGGTGTATTAATCTGGTTTACAAATGGTATGATGGAGTGCAGTTTCACCAGCTCACCCTCTGCTTCTGGAACATCAACAACTCCACCATTCACTTATTGTTGCAGAGTTTACTGACAATTTCAACAAGCGGGCAGGTAATTTTAGAAATCGAATTTAATAATACCATTATAAGATTTACAACTCTGCTCTTAGTTGCTAATCGTACTTCTTCATTAAAGAACAAAAACAGTCAAAGCTCACGTGCGCACTTCATCAGAGATAAGCAGGATGACCTAAAGCACCAATGATTTAGATTTTTACCAAATGATTATGCATCTCTGTCTGAGGTGATTCTTGCTCCTAAAATGGCTGCCTTTTTTTGGGGTTTATGGATTTGGCCTCCTTAACCGGAACATTGATGTTGCTGTATGCGAGACACCCACATGTCACTGAATTGTTTCTGGCTCTGGATCTTCGCCCGCTCATCCTCCTCCTCTTGCAGCTTCTTGGCAACCATCAGGTCTTTCTGCACCAGGCGGTTCTTATGGACATTGGACGCCAAGTGGCTCTCAACTGCAGACACAAACATACAAACGCTGCTCTTAAAACTGTGTACACACAAACCAGAGTGGATCAGCAAGCTGGACCAAACTGCTAATGAAAAAAAAAAAATAGATCAATCATCGAGTTTATTTACAGAACAGCATTTATTTTGAGTTTCAAAAGATGGTCTGCAGAAGACAAGATAAACGTCGGGGATGCAGACGTTTCAGTCAGTGTAATGAACAGAGCGCCGCTCGGTCTCTGAGAAATGACGGTTTGCAGCTGAGGCGTCTTTCCAAGGTTGTGTGACGGCATGTAGTGGCCACAACAGATAATAAATCCTGCTTGCTGACGCACTACAAGTACTTTGTAAGCATGGAGAGCATCACTCACCTGTCTGCTCCGTTTCACCCAGCTATTGATCTGATCCCAGCTTTCATGTGAAAAAGCACCAAATTACATCTGGCAATTTAACTGTGTGAAGTTCTATCAAGTTTCTGCTTCTGACTGGTGAGATTGAAAAAGGAAACGAAGTCACAGCTGTCCCAGTTTATAAAAAGTCAGCAGGTTAATACTGACGGCCTCATCTTAGGTTGTGACCATCATTTACCCAATGCTGTATTTTTCATTAGAGGAACTGATGAACTTTCCAGGTTAGAAGATACAAAAGATTCAAAAAACACCGTGAAAATTCCATCCTTGAGGTCACACATGACTCAGAAAAAGTACTAAGGTGATTAAAAACCTCAAGCATGCCAACAGAGAGTTGTACACTCAAACAGAGAAAGCTCATGTGCTGACTGCTGACACAGCCATACAGGAATGTTTTTCCATCCCACATTTCAGTGCTTCAGAGTTCTGCACGCTCAACATTTCCAATTAAAATACAAGCCTGCTGTTGCCTCTCATCACCCTCACAGCAATGTGCTATAAAGTCTCTTCATGGATGACCATTTATTGAAAAAAGGAAGACTGCACATTAGCCAGCATTCTCGTCTGGGATCTCCAGGGTCAAACGTGAAATGATCTTTTTTTTTCCCAGCACAAATCAGATTAGTTGTGGCAACAAAAGAGCAAAGGACACTGGGTCTTACTCATGAACTGTGAGCAGAACGGATTTATGTGGAAACAGTGAGTTTAGCAAAATGTGCATGTTTTGGTATTCATGAAAATGTCAGTAGTTCCGAACTTTCCGCAGCTACGAACAAAATCTATACTCCTGCCTCCAACAGTGTGTAGCGCTTGTGTGAATGAGGAGCACACCTAAATACTGCTGCCAGTCTTGGACTTTACAATGTTAATGCTCACTATATACTTTTAAACCACGCAGTTTAAACGACACGACACACTTATCTTAATCGAAGGGCATGTTCCATATTTAAGCTTTACTGCGTTTCTTGAAGTTGATTAAATGGACCTGATCTACTGACAGACACCTACGCAGCGGCTTGGGCTGGTGTAGAGCGCACCGTAGGAGTCATGAAGTCATGGTGGATTCCTGACAGAGGTTTCTCAGATAACAGAAAGGTTACATTTGTCTGCTCTCACTTCACTTCTTGAATACTGCGCTGGACAGAAGACACGGCAATAAATATCTGCATTAAGTTCAGGCCACACAGGGACAGGAAGACATAGTCCACTCTTTTATACATTAAAAAAAAAAGAAAGAAAAAAAAGGATTGATTGAGATGATATATATATGTATATCCCCCTGTGAAATCTTTTCACAGATGTACAAAGATTTCAGGAAGTGGACTGAATGATTCTTGTTTGTGGGTCACTATGGCTTTAAAAGGTTAATGATACAATAGGGCAAGCCAAGAAACACCACAAGATTTAAGGTTATATGCACAGAGGATGGTAAGGTCACATCTGGCCTGGTCTGTTGCATAAATGAACTATTTTAAAGCTGTGGAAACAACCGACTATTGTTAATGTGGGAAGTAACATCTATCGCTTTCCACCACCTACAACAGAAATGCATTTACCCTTCAGAGCAAAAGATCAAGTCTGAACATGGAAAAATTCTTTTTTTCACCACAATCTTGGAGCAACAACATTTTCCTATTGGTTCCTGTTGCTACTTTATGACTGTGAAGAGATGAAAGACGTGAGGAGATGTGATGGCCACTCTGGCCATCTTTGGAGATTCATTTGCAAATGATGAAAGGAAGGTCTTGTTTAGTCAAAGTCTATATTTGGCAGAGATTTTCTCAGCAGAAAATGTCTTCAAAGTTTGTAGCAGAGGAACACACCCTCTATAGAGTCCATTTCTGAAGTTCCCTTTTTCAAATCATGTGAAAATTATGCAGCTAATTATTTACACATGATCTCACATACATGCACTATTTAATCTAATGGAGCATGAAGGGACAAACAGCCACCTAAAAACATCCAAGTCGAGCAGACAAGTACACACAGTCAGATCACAGTGCATCTCCAAGTACGTTCAATTCAGTTTTCATTCAAAAATACTTTATTTCTCCCCAAAGGGAAATTCAATTTGCACTGTAACTTTAGATCCAAGTCTAACCCAAGCGCTACAGCTGCAGCTCACAACAGTTCATATAAGTCCAGACAAAACAAATACAACAGTTCAGTGAATCCAGAGCCCTGCTCTCATACAGCACTGCTGGTCTGTCTACTCAGTTAAATCTATGGCTGAACCAGGGTTTATATAGGTTTAATGAGGCCGTAGCCACCAATGCAAAAGTTTGACACTAAAAATAACTTGGCTTGGCAGTCAATCTGATAATAGCTTCTTCTGGCATTCCACATAAATTTACATGAATGGAGAATCTATCCCTTCACACACGAGGTGCGTTTCCATTACCCTTGAAATTGTCTAAACTGGAACTGCAAATAGAACATACACCTGATGAAAACATGTCAGATTTTGCAAATACGCCCATATATCACAAAACAGTTATTCCACTCACATGAGGTGGTTTATTTTGTGATTCGAAAAAGGAATATGTCATGAAACTGAGATGGTACATCTATGGCTCCCATTACGTATTATATACGAGTCACATTAGCTTTTCTACAGAAAATTCCTTCGTCATGATAAAAGTATAGTGCAACAAGGGAAGAAGTTGTCTTGAATAACTTAACAGCTGGACGACATCTTAAAGTTTTGAAAACTGCTGGTCCTCTGTGAAATCACTGACAATGAAATCCCTTCTACATGGCAAGCCCCCTGATAAGGGACTTCCTTTTTTCACAACTAGAGCGCTTGTAGGAAGACAAACTAACCTGCTAAACTTGAAGAGGTTCCAGCCATCCATTACTATTATTTTTTGGAAGGACATATTGCAAGGGGAGAAATCAAAACACTGTTGCATATCATGACTTAAAGGAAAGGCCATAAGTTCACACCTCACTTTTATTGACATTTTGAAATATAATTTAAGCTTTGTACCAAAGTTATCCTGGAAACACAGCAACTGTCTCCTCCCGTCAGCATCTCACAACATCTGTGCTATCTTTGCATTGCAACAAACATGACAGCTGACAAATTTAAGGAGCACTTAGCAATGAACTTACAAGAACAAAGCACAGCCAGTCTGTGTAATTCATTTAAATATTCTCCAGAATATCTAAATGGGAAGAAAACTTACATCTTCCAGGTGCTAACCCACCACTGCACCTTCATAATAGATAAGGGCAGTTAGCAATTGGTGTCAAGAACCAGTTCTTAACTTGCAGGTTTAGATTCCAGGCTGGCCTGTATTGATAAGATCCATGAAAATGTGTACCATATAGAATTAACGTAAATTAATTATTTACTACCCGCTACGAAAAGGACAAATCACTGACGTCAGGCATTCCCCTTTCACTTACATGCATGTATGCATTCTGCTCTCCAGTCATGGACAACTTCTCTGTAGTGAGAGCCAACTCAAGGAAACGTCATCTAAATGCAGCAAAATCCATAAAAAAGGCTGTTTCATGTCAGATACTAATATGATGAACCACTTTTGCTGCTGTGTGTGCAGTGCAGCCCCCTGGCTCTGTTACTGATGACATCCATCAAGCCAGACATGCAACCATCGTGACCTCATTACATTAAGTTAACACTTTTAAATCATTAGAAAATTTACCATGCAGTTAGAGTGTACGGAGTGTGCAACTTAATTAGCAAAGGTCAAAAATAACAACAAAAAAAGATGAGGTAAACAGCAGAATATCACAGAGCTGTTGGTAAATGTATTCTGAGAGCCGTTCTCTCTCATGCAGTCATGTTGGTGATGTTACTGAGATTGATACCGCCATCGATGCGAGTCTCAGAAAACCTGTTCCCCTCAAACAGTAACAACTACACCAAAACACAGTTTCTCCCAGAGCCAAAATGATAGTAAAACTGCCTTTCACACATCCAAGAAATGCAAAGGATGGTTTTCATTAAACAGTTTTTCACTTGTGCAAAAGTATTTAAACTGGCCATATAATTTTAAGAGGCCCTATCTGCATTGAGTCATTAGAGCTAATGAAATGGATTTAACTATTTTACAAAACCCATCAGAGAGAGCCAACTTTTGCTGATAACTAAACTCTTGTTTGAAATAAGAAATAGTTTCTCTCCATTAAGGTGGACATGTTGGGATTAAGGGGGACATGGTAAATCTGAACTTTCTTACTTTCTTGTTCCTGGAGATTGTACGCCAGGCAGCTGTCCTCTAGCACCGCAAAGTCACGGCACACTGAAAAAAAAAAGAACAGAGAAGGGGAAAAAGAAAGATCTGAATTCAAATAAAACTGTATATAGTACACAGCAACGTTCAAGTTTAGTTTCTGTATTTAAATGTTCCTTCATTAAAACTCGGAGCCATGTGCCTCATGCAAGTCAAACATGAAGCACATTAGATGTTAGATTAGAGTGTGACACTCGCAGTTTCACATCCTTACAGTTACATCCGTTCCATCTGCCTCCACGCTGTGAAACACTAATATGTTGTTGCATTAACAACAAAAATAAAAATAAATAAAAAAATAAAAGCAGATATATTTGCAATGCAGGCAACCTTGTCAGTGACTGTACTGGGACAATGTTTTTACAATCACCTATGGACATTTCTTTCACTGGTAGAGATGTAACTCGCTTGAGATAAGCAAGTTAGATAGAGACATAATGAGATTTATTAGTTTATCTATAACTACTGGTCATCCTGCACTCTAAATGATTGGTTCTGGTCATTGATAAACCTGTAGCTGAAAAAAATGAATAAAAACCTCTCCAACAGTGAAGATGTAAAGACAAGTTTAATGCGTTACTAAGCAGAGATCAAATCTGTCTATCAACTGACAAGTTCAACTTTAAAAATCATTTTATTATATATATATAAACTAAATAATAAGCATGACAAACTTCATTTAAAACTGCAACACGGCTTTAGTTTTGAACCCAACTACTATTTTACAAATGAATCCATATTTTTTGTGTGACCATCAGAGCACAAACGTGCATAAAAATAAAATATGTTAAGATAAATTGAAATAACGTTCATATATACTACATAAAGGTTGTGGCATTCTTCTAAAATGCAACAAGAACTTAAAATCAGTCACTTATTTTTGTTTCAACTTTTATTTAACAAACAAGTACAAAAGCAATGATTTTCAATGATAAGCTATGAATTGATAAGTTAGGAATTCAATGCCATCAAAACAAACAAAAAAAGTTGGCGTTGTATTTCTACTTTTTATGACATATTTTAATTGTTTGGCAACTGAAGAGAACAACTGTTGCAATTTTCAAAGCACAAACTGTCACCTTTCCCTGTGTACAGTATTTCAGCTGTTCACCAGCCTGGTCAACAGCATCTTCTAACTTCCTCTTCTATCATGCAACGTAGAATTTATCAGACAACCCCAGAGTGCAGGCGGGTCGGTCAAGCCCGTATATAGTTCATAAACAGAGTGCTCACATAGAAGTTAAGCAGAATGAGGTCTGGTGTCCTGCAGAAATAACCTCAAACCTCCCAGGAAAAGACGTTGCTTTGATGGAAGCATACGTCTCTCCATTAACCTGGACATGCATATTGACACGCGTGTCCGATACAGTGGTCACCAATGTGCCAACATCTCATTATACAGCAGCTCATCCTTAGCATGGAGACCCAGATGCCATTTTTTCTCTCCAAAAAGAAGCTGAGACTTGGACTGATCTGCCTACAGAACACATGTTCACTGTCTATCTGAGATGAGTCTGTGCCCAGAGGTCACATGCATCCAACAAATGTTCTGACCCTTGATCTTTACCCAATGACATTTCCACGGACTATGACTGATTTCACAGTATTATGCATAGTAGATGTTAAATCTTTTTTTTTTCCCAATTGTTTTTAAAAAAAATGTTTTTAGATTTTCCCACAGATTTACTGACAGAGTTGCAGACAGACTGCATACCATGTAGTCCAGCTGATGGTAAAGCTGAATATTGCGAGGTATAGTAGAAAAGGCAGAGTTATCCTGTACACACAGGAAATTTTCAAGAATGTAGCACAAAAAACAGTTATTTTTTGCACAATGTAGATTGCAGGATGCCGAGACAGTTTGGCAAATATACCAGTCTGCAATAGCAGTATATTGTACAGTTAAAAAAAAAAAAACAAAAAAAAAAAACTAAACCTTCAGTGAATGTTCCTTTTAGGCCCAGTCCTGACACCTTCAATATAGTACAGATAGTACAATCTTATGCTCTATATCTTTCTTTGAATTTGCCCTCAGCTTTTTAAATTTGTTATCGAGAGAGAGTCAAGACACCGAACACAATTTTGTTTGAATTTGTGTTGAAAGGAACTGACAAATTATAGATTTAAGCTGCATTTCAGAAAGCTTCCTAACTTTTCCAACAACTAGGGCATGTTACTCAGCTACAAAAAACAGCTACTACTGACAGGCTAATATATTACTAAACAGGCCACTGAAAAAGCCAGAGGAAATATTAAAGAGTCAGTTTAAGAGTAGCTATGATCTCATGTCATCAAAAACCATTCGGCCTCAACTCTTATTTGGTCCAAGATAAAAATGGCACATTCACAACCACAAACATGAAAAAAAAGAAAAAAGAAACATGGCCACAACCACACAACCATCTGAGGTGTTCTGAAATGAGGAAGACAGTTGTTCTCTGCTTAAATATGTCTAATCAACAAGGTCAGCAAAACTATACAACTTCTTGTGTAGAACTTAAGAGGCATTTAAGACCTAAAGTCAAGTCTCATATAAAAAACAAAACAAGAGTTAAATCTGTGATCCATGCCGAGGAAGGTCACACAAAAATATTAACTTTTGCATTGAAACAAATTTTGTTCGGAACATTATTTGGTTTCATGTTGTGTAGATGTTAACTTGGGCTTTTCTATGGCCAGTGTTGGTTATTAAAAGAGGACAGTGATTGGCCAACTGATTAATCTGCTAACAGATTACCTGGTTTACCTATTATATTATCACAGTATTATGTGTGTTTACCCACATAAAAGAGACCAAAAAAGAATATACTTATTGAACTATTGAATTAGAAGGCAGATGACTTCCAGAATTAAGATTAACATGCTTAAAAAGAGGTGGGGGAGGCACGACCTCATGACCTCCACAAAGCCTCCGTTTAGTTGTAATTTGATTAACAGAGTAAATTCCCACCATATGCTTTAAGCTCCTGAACAAAGAAATCTAAAGTTTCTTGTTTCTAGTCTATCTTCTCAACTCTCTAACAATTTGGGGTTTGTGTGGCAGCTGCTTTATAGCTTACAAAAGGCAACCCATGGCAAATTACAATGATTACAACAAAAACCCAAGTTACAAGTAACAAAGGATCAAAGCTTTAAATTATAGTTAAGACTCCCACACTATCATTCGATTGCTTTGGGCTGGAAATAGAAAAATCAGCAGGTTTCTTCTCTCTCTGACCGGAATAACAAGCATCCTGCTGAGCAGCTGCTTCACACTAACAGGATGGGTCATTTCCAGCAGAACAGCAACCCCTCAATAAGCCCCATTTTAATTATGAGAGAGAAAATGTAGTGACGTGTCAGTTTTTACCCCTCAACAGCCTTCAGAGATGATGTTTTGAATGTTTTCTCCCAGAGATGCATGAAAAAATGTATCTTGTCTTCAGAGCTCTGGTTGAACAACATACCTCAGGCAAACAGACCCATGAGATCAGTGCTACAGATACAGATACATGTCACCTGCTCCCTGAAAACAGCATCCCCCCCCTCCACTGGTGTCGTGCCGTGCTGCTGTCCCCAGATTAATCTATGGCTTTAATCCAACTGAATACAATATGTCACCACAGACATTGAATGTTCCTCACCCTAATCCTGACAGGAAGAGGATTTTTTGACTGGAATACAGAATGAAGCAAGACACCTGCACCCAGACCAACGCAAAGAAATGTAATTAGTGCTGCCTATCGATCAGTATTAATACTATTTAGTGTGCTAACTGCCAGTAGCATACTGAGCTCTAAAACCATCACAGAGTCTGAGACCAAACAGAAACACTAGTGTTTACTCGTTTAACATTAGCTTTGCTACTGTCATCAAACCGGCTTACTTTGCATTTAGTTGGGAAACATGTTATGGACATTACCCTCTTTCACTCCAGGTAGTTTATTCTGGTCGATGCTAACGTTACAATCAGCCATGTTGTCACCGATAGTTAGTCAAGAAAAACCGCTGATGGTGAATTACACTTCCGAGATTCTTCCGAAGGCTAACAGCAGTCTGGTGATTGATCGCCTTGACTCATAAACCCGATTGATGGTTCAGGTGCTGAATGGCCCTTTTGATTAGTTTCGGTAGCCACCCTCTCCCCGATACGTCGCTGCTGATGCTAGCGTGTCAGATTTTCTACGTGCGTCCCTCCCTCCCTGACCATGAACACCTCCTACAGCAAGACCGCTTGATCCAGCCCCGTTAACTGACACTTCCTGTACAGAAATTTCAAAATAAAAGAATTTTAGAACGTTGACTGTTAAGCCCCCGCAAATGAAGAATAAAGAGAAGTAATGCTCTATGGCCTTGATAACTCATTAGCAATAGTAGTAAGACTCTTAGATTTGGTTATCTGAAATTTCAAAATAAAAGGACTTCTAGAACGTTGACTGTTATAAGCCACTGCAATCAAAGAATTGAGAGAAGTGATGCTTTATGGCCACGATAACTTATTAGCAATGATAATAAGACAGATAGATTTGGTTATCTGAATTTTTTTAAAATTCAAAAAGGTTTTTTTTTTTTTTTAATTTAAGCAACACAGTGGAACTTTTTTGCAATTGTTAGTGCAGAGGGTCCCCCTCGACATGTATTTTATTTTTTATTCGTAGTTTATTTGGCAGGGACAATGCAGTGCACATTATTACAAACCTGACATGTAGATGTGAATACAAAGGAGGTTTATAGCCAGATGGCTAGTTTGCAACTCCAGTCCCTGATCAGGCTACCTATTCTAATAAAACATCACATAAAACATAAAATATATAAATACAAGTTACCTTAAGACATGCTTTCTATTGCATGAAAACCTTATGCAAAAAAGACAAACAATACAAGGTTGAGCTGCACAGTCTGAGATTTATCCTCATTTAGTTTCTTCGTCAGTCTCTCATTTTTGCCCCGTTTCCAAGAAAGTTTCTTAATTCCAAATTTTAAAACAGGCTCTATCTTGATCAATTAACCACATATTTGAAGTTAGAATTATATTTTCACTCAATAAAATGGGTAGTGCAATAACACATCCTGGTACTGTTTGACTGTATGGACTGTATTTGACTAGAATTTAAACAGTACTTTGCTGTGACTGATGACGTTTCACATGTACACAAGAACAAGATAAGTGGGCAAATTGAGAAATGGTGGCAAAGATGACTCTGTCCAGCCCGTGGTCAATCCAAAAAACACACGTACCTTAACCTCAGTTCCCTAAGTCAGCTATTTCCCCATGACAAGTGAAAAAGTGCAGAGAAAATTAACTAAGCTAGGCTATTTTATCTAAACCATTTGATGCTAGCTTGCCATTTGACACCATGACACAATGAAGGTGTCAAACACACACACACACACACAGAGAGAGAGAGAGAGAGCTAATTATGCGCAAATGGGCTAATTAAATAATTAATTTAAGTGGTGAGGTACACAAATGTGAATCTAGCAATGGAAACCAAAACTGCTTTTTGCACCAGTGTATGTATATCTGCTATAAAGTTGGATAGCTCATGTACTTTACTTTTAAATTCCAAGAACATAAAACGTTTAAGTCCATCTAATAGTCGTCGAATTTCCTGTCGACTTATTTTGAAAGACTTGCTTTTACTCTACATCCGGTATAATTTTAAAACTCAAGATATCTTTAACTTGACGCAACTGCTCGTGGTTTAGTGATTGTTCGCATTCACGGCCAATAAAAACTTCCTCCTGAAGCCTCCGACGTTTAAGTTGTGATCCAGAGGAACAACGATGCTTGCAGAAAAACCACAACACGTCCGTTTGTTTTCATGAAGAGGCGAGAGATGCATTAGTGACACTGTTACGAGTGTCCTCAGAACATCTTGTTCTCACTATGTTTCAATTTTACAAACATATGTCATATGATCTTTCAGAAGCGGTTTCTATTATGAATTTGTTAACGTGATTGCTCCCTCTGGTGTGTAATAGCTCAAAGTGCAGCTATGCCACACCTGCGAGTCACCTTCTTTAAAATACTTTTACGATGCATCACGAGGTACATTGAATAGGCTGAGATGCATTTATGATCCAAACCATTGATAGACTAATGCAATGTAGCCTACATTTATATAGTTTTTTTCTTTTTTTGTTCAGTGTTTCCTTTTTGTCCAGCGAACTGCTACAACCAAAACCTCTCTTAGAAGCTATGATCAAAACAAATTTTGACCCAGAGTTCACTCTATCCCTAAGTAATAAGGACACGGAAGTGTTTATGAAACATTTATAATAAATGACCAAATCTGAAAATACAGTGTTATCTTTTATTTTTGCTAGTTACGCATAGTTGTCTGGATTTGTGATGCAATTGATGAACATACTCCATGCCTGTTTTATAATTTATTTTATGAGAGAGATTAAGAATTTCCCTGAATATTTTGGTCTAGCAGTCACATCAAGCACTCAGGAACTGTTTTATTGCAGTTCCACTACTGACCACTAGGTGCTGGCTCCAAAACAGAGCAGATCCCCATTGACTTCCATGTTAAAATGTCCAGCTATGTAGCAGAATTAAACATATTTACAGCCTGATACAGTCTCTGTAGTTAGATTTGACACCTATGACAACTACCACCTCAGAAAAAAAATCATATAAAGCTGACCAATCAAACGGCCTGACTTGATGTCATTTGATTGACAGCCAGCCATAGGCTCTGCCATTAGCCATTGCTATCACCGCTTTTACTACTTAGCTCTTAGTATTATATTGACCTCTGAGCTGTAAATAAAAACCTAACTGATCATGGTCAAACAGAATACAGTGACTGGCTGTGGTGGTCTGGAAGGAACAGGGGATGAAGCTTAGTGTTGCAGTAGTCATTTTTATATAGCCACCGAAAGCAACATCTGAGATGGTAGGTCTCGCTGTGAAGGCCAGAATGTCAGCCAGAACGAAACAAGTGCTGCTGGGCCTTGTCATGACAGGAGGTCCGTAGCTGATCTTGGTGCAATGGGGGATCCGGCTGGAAGCCCGCCAGCAGCCACCACAGAAGCAGAGGCCAACTGTGGCGGGGGGGCTGGGGTGATTCACTGCAGGTCCCAGCATAATTCCACTTGGAAGAATCCTGAAATAATTCCAGATGGACCTCCTGTTGTGCCAAGGCCCAGTAGCATTTGTTTTGTTCTGTTTTGTTGTGTTGTGCACTTGAAATGAAGGTGTTTGGACAAAAAGAAAAAAACAAAAATAAAGTAATATGAATTATCATCCTGGGTTTGCAGGGTGGCAAAGCCAAGCCAGGTGTGTTCCAGCCGGCTTCTCAGCGCTGCTGGTTCTGTCTCTTTGCAACATGGCGCCTCGCAGATCGAGGAAAAAGAGGCGTTAAAAGCTCTCTGTACAAACATATGCATCACGTGACCAGACAGTTTGTCGATAGTTATATACAGTCAGTGGTCTCTCCGTTGAGTCCCTGATGCTGTTTATTCAACAGCTGAATGATTACAGCCAAGGCCCTAAAGCAGTGACAAATGCCTTTTCAACCTATTTCTCATGTTAGTGGTTGCAAGCAAACTTACCCCCCGTCTCAGGATTGTTTTTAGTTTTCAGGATTTAACATTGAACATAAAAGCTGTCTGATCCTGTCTGTCTGAGAATATAGCTGGTGTCTGTGAAATAGAAATCCACACTCATAGCACTGACCGCTGCTTTTTATCATATGTCTTGTCATACATAAAAACATTGAAATAATAACAAATGAAATAATATTAATAATGATAATAATACACATCACAATAAAAACCCAGCAAAAATTCCTGTTTCTCTTGCAGAGGTGGGTGATGTGACATACAGCAGTAAGCTGGGAGGTGCTGGAAGACTGGCTCAGCCTCAGTGATGGATGCTCCTTTAGCTCCAAATCAGTCAAGACAACAAGATTGAGAAGCTCATCTCTTACTAAGGTGCTCTTAGAGATTGAATCAATTTACTTACCCCCCTCTCCTCAGATCAACATACATACCATCTATTTATTTAAAGAAGCAATTAATGTAAAAGTCAGAGACTAACAGATGCCAAGAACATTGGTATGAATTCGTATCTCATAGCACGCTGAGTGATTGATGTTGTCCTCTTCACTTGATTCACCCATGTCAGAGTGATGTAGTGTTACTGGCCTGCTTTGCAACGTCAGACCCCCGTATTTCATTCAGACGCTTCATGGTCTCTTGAGAAGGTGGGCTCTTGACGAAGCCCATGATAACTAGCTTCTCGATTCAGGACGCAAAAGGCTCACTGGCCCCTCCTCCCAGCCAAAGAAAGTATAAATATATTGACAGGACAGGCTCAAGGGAGTGGATCTCCTAGGTTATTTGAAGAAGGATCATAGTGCGGTGTACATTTAGGACGTGAGAATGGACAAGGTTACAGATGTTAACTACTGTTTAGGGCTCCTGGCTTTGTTACTTCTGCAGGGAGTGATCACTGTGGAGGGAAGAAGCATATTTAACTATGGTGAGTATGCAGATACTTGGATAGTAAAAAAATGTTTTTTTCAGCAGAATTTTGAGAACACTGCATGCAATTAATGCATCTTTAAGAGAAGCTTAAGACAATGGGAACAAAGGATGAGCTAATTTCGTGCTTGATATAATAAAAGTGTCATTTTCACATGCTTTGTATGTCCAGGAAACCAAGGTCTTAATCGAAAAGAGGACATAGAAACGCAAGACAAGATTCTTGCATTATTACTACACAAAAGCTTAGTTCCTGTAGAAAAGGACCATCCTCTAGGTGAGGAACCGCATGAATGAAAATCCCAATTTTGGTTAGAAATCATACAATGACCCATTTTTGTTGTATATCAACCTACAGGTAAAGAGCTGGTCAACAAATTAGCTGAGCTCGAGCAGGTACGGCTTTTATTTCAGGTGATGTTGAGAGTTTTTGGAAAAGAGAATGTGGGTTTATTGGGAATCTCAAGATGTGACAACACTTCACTTCAAGATTGTGCTTGAAGTGGGGTGTTGATGACTGATTCGAATTGCCCCAAAGCTTTAAATGTCATCCAAGTAGACATGGGCACCAAATAAAAATCTGTTCTGCTACCTTTTTAAGCACCTCAATAGATGGAATATTGACACTAAAGCAAGTATATTTAATCACTGTGATATTTGCTTATAGTTTCAAACGCTGATGGAAGAAATGGAGCTGGAAAGAAAGATTACAACTAATATGGGAGAAGGCAAATCCACAGCTCGGAAGCGGGGTGAACGTAAGTTACACACTGATAAAAATTCGGTACTCATTTCAACTATCACCCAGTAGATATTCTGATTCTAATTCTGCAAGTCTGCATCTCCTGTCCTCCACAGCTTGCTTTTGGAAATATTGTGTCTGACATGGATGCAAGAGAAAGGAGGACCACTGTGAAAACCTGCTGCAAAGCCCAAAATAGCCTTAAAACTCACAACACCAGTAAATAGATGCCACTGTATTTATTACAGCAATACAGAGTTGTACCACAGTCAGTGTCATTAATAAACATTTCGTTTTCTGTGCATTGAGAAGTTGTCATGAAGACTCTAAGCATTGTTGCTGTACAATCCAAATCTGTAAATAATCAGCTGCTCACAAGAAATACTTGAGGCTAAGATATGATTAATCTGTACTTGACTGCAGAGATGAGTTATTCTTTCATTGTGGATTTTCTTGACTGTCTTTTTTGTTTTGTCTCCCTCCTGTGGCAAATCTGGGCATAATATTTTATACGTCACTGCCAACCATCATCTCATCTGTCACTGCTTCAACAAACACACTGCTGTTAGTTTTACTGTGTAAATAAAATTATTAAGTATGTACATACATTTTGTTATTCTTCTTTTAAATTATGTATAGAAAATTAATGGTGTTGTCTCTGAGGAAAATCTTTACTTTTTTTTTTTTTTTTTGCATCTTTTTGAGAACTTTGATGGTTTTACTGAAAAGTGAATTCAGTATGCCCACAATGTCATTCTGCTGCTCTGAAATACACGCCAGCCATTTGAAAGTGTATGGTGCACAGTTGCTGTGACGCGTGACTTACTGTACAAGGACGTTCATTTGACCGGATCTTTTGTGGGAGGCTAACACCGCTTATTCACAAGCTAAGCCTAACACAAAGACAGCTCTGCAGTGAAAATGTGTTAATCATACAGCACAGCCTGAATAGATTTCAGGGAAACCAGAGTCAAGTTGCAAAAACAGCAGCATCAAATCAAACACTGGTACTTTCTTTTCACAGAGTTGCAGTTTCAGCCTTCCTATATTCTTTACAACAAGGTAAACTATCAGTGGGAATTAATGTAAATAAACATGTTTTTAATTTTTATAAATTAATATTAAAAGGAAAAAAAACATTTCGGTTCAGTAACTGGTTCTGTAGTTGTTCATAACATTAGGGAATAAAAATAAAATATTTGCTCAGGTGCTTCTCCGGTATTGCAAGACATTAACCAGGAAGATCCCACTTTATCATCGATATGCACTTCTTCCTATTAAGGGTCATGGTGGTCTATCCCAGCTTCCTTCAGGGAAAAGAATACATCCTGAACAGGCCACCGGTCCACCACAGGGCCACATGTAGATAAGCAACCTCACACACTCACAGTTTTTCTAAACTGTGGGATAAAACCAGAGTACCCGGAGCAAACTCCACACAGAAAGGTCTCAGCCGGGGTTCAAACCATTTGAAAAAAGACTCATATTCCAATTTGTCTCATCTGTAAGATTCCACATCATATAATTATTGCCTCTTTAAGAGAAAGAAATAATAAGTATATTATTTGATTTTGGTGCATATTATGCATAGATCATACATGTATTTGAAAAATTAATGCAATATTTAAATTATACATACATTCACAATTTTACCTCTCCAAAGTGGTTTATTTATTTATTTATTTATTATTTACTGAAAATTACGCTGATCTTGTTTTGATGTATAGAAATATTTGATAAAATAGGACACTACCAACATTAAAAAGTAAATTAGTAATTACTGACTTCATGTTGGGCTCAGACAGTTTTCTTGTACGTCTTACATGTTACAAATGTTTACATATTTCAAAAGAGCAGTAGCTCCAAGTGATGATGGCGATCCAAATAAATTTTCTTGGGACTCCCAAGGAAGCCATCAATCATCTCTCCTGAAATATGTGTGTAAAATTTAATAGGAGTTTTGAGCAAGTGTAGCCTTTAATTAAAGTAGCGCTTTTATAAGTTCGTGCTTAGGCTCCAACACAGAAAATTTATTTTGTAGCTATTCCACAAAAAACCTGAGTTAAAAATGCAGATTATTTTTCATATAAGTCATTTTGGATGACTCTTGATTCTCCACATGGATCCAGGAATTTTGGAAAACACAGTGAGTGAGACACTACTGCATATTCAACTCGCTTGCAGCCACATTGTCACACTTTGACTGCAGCTGACGCATCAACACAACTGCTTGCACACAAGATACGAAAGTTGACAGAATACAGACAGGAACAGATCCAAATAAAACGTGACTGAAAAAAAAAATAAAAGAAAAGAAGAAGAAAAAAAGCTTTTCTCTTTTCTTTGCAAAGATATTGATATCAGTGTCCAGGTGAATTCATGTGATGTTTTACTTTAGAAACATCAGGCAGGAATTACATGGTTGCTTCAGAAAAGCCAGATATCTGTTTCAGTTCAGCTCAATAACTGGAAGCAGCAGCAATGAGACCCAGCTGTCAAGATAAGCCCACATAAGGAAATGAGCCAGCACCCTCTTGTCATTCAAAATAAAGAATCACCCTTTCCTTTCCCTCTCTTTTTTACATGGACAAACATCAGATACAGCAGACTTTACCATTTTTGTCGCAGCTGCGGAAAAAGAATACATGAACTCCTCTAGAACATCCTTGACCAGGGGTCAGCAAGCTTTCCTATCAAAAGAGCCATTTCTTTGCCCCTCTCCCCTTAATAAAATTCATCTGGAGCCGCAAAACCTATTTGACCCTTAAAATGAAGAGAACGCAGTGTATAAAGTTTTATATATAGTTATACTGTATTCAGAGGGATTTGAATCTATCCAAAAGCTTATATGTTTGGCAGTTTTTTAATGCAAAGAGTTTTTAATGATACGAGATACTAATTGAATTTTTGTTTCCAAATCTTTTTTGTCATCCACTGTAAAGGAACTATAGTGTGTTGCATTTATGAAGTTATAGAACAACAAAAAGAAAACTGTTGACATTTTATCTTTACCTGTTATAACAAAGGAAACCTCTTATAAAGACTGTATATTGGCTGCTGTTGCACTGTATATATTTGGGAGCAGAACCAAGACAGATTCCCATCAACTTGTTGAAATGGCAATAAATATATTGAATCTTGAATCTTTTGAAAGAGGAGAAAAAAAAAAACCCTGGCATGTGTGGACCTACTTTGAAATAAAACAAAGAACCATGTAGGTCTATTTGAGTCATTCCCTTATTTGTATGATCAAATAAAAAAGTAGCCCACTTTGAAAAAAATAAAGTGTATGGCTGTAGCCTAATATCTCTAAAAAGTAAACATCAAAAGACGCCAGTTTGTATTTAATTATGACTTAAATCAATTTCAGTGTGTTGTCATCAACTACATCAGCTCAGCCTCAGGTTCTAAAACAAATATGTTTTTGAAAAATAATAACCTATTAAATGATAGTGTTCTCACTTGTTTAATGTGATTTCTGTTTCTGAACATCACTGCAGAGCTTCTCTGTATCAAGGCTGTAAGAGGAGACTTTCATCCTCACACAGGACTGTAGGCTGGCGTCTGTGAGATGCGAGCGAGCGATATTTGGATTTGATGTAGTTCATGTTGGAGAAAACCTGCTTGCATAAGTATGTGGATCCAAAGACTGACAGGACTCCAAATGCAAACGTCTTCATGTTCATATAAGTGTCGGGAAAGACATCCTATGTTTCAAAGACAAGTTTGTCAGGTTTTTGGGGGGGTTTTTTGGGGGGGGGGGGGGGGTTCAATATTGCTCCATTTATGCCCCCAGAGATAATCGCCTTCTGACAGGCGACATCTTCCAGATCAGCTGTATGCTTAATCTGGAAGATCAAAGCTGCAGGGAGCCACTGCAGAGGGGCTAAAGAGCCGCAGGTTGCAGACCCTCAAGTAAGGATGGCTGGGACTCAAATGGCAGAGTGGTCATCTTTCAACTGGAGGTTTAGTGGTTTAATTCCCAGTTTAAGTGCGCTTGGGCAAGATATTAACCCCTCGCCTTGATGTTTGTGAAATACACAGTGGAGTGGGAACTTGCATATTCACTGCACTGTAAAACCTGATGAGTTAGTTGAACTCAAACTATTTGAGGAAACCGATTGCCTTAAATCATTTAAGTTTATTAACTTAAATCAAATAATTTTGTGTAGTCAATTTTTTTAAGTTTTAGTAACTCAATAAATTATTGTTATGGGAGCTTGGGTAAATTAAGTTACAGTTACCATTCCACTCAAGTTACCAGAACTTAAAACAAACAAATATATTACACTTGTATGTAACACTTCTCCAAACTAATTCAAAATGTGTTAATTTAATTTATCCGAATTAAGTAATATTAACTTAAATGGCTCTTCTTAACACAAATGTTACCTTTCAAGTTACAGGTAGTCTTTTGCCTTCACCACAACAAACTACAACATTATAGTTCTTACAACTTCTCGTTACTCAATTCATTTGAGGAAACCGATTGCCTTATACCATTTGAGTTATATCAACACAATACAAACTTAAAATATGAGTTGCAACTTGAAAATTTTATTTAGTGGAATGCTTAACACATCTTTTGAAACATTACAAAATTACCAGTAAATGAAGTCATTTACTCCTCCACACTTACATTTCCTTATCCTGAAACTATTTAAGTTTTCTGACAAAATTAAAGCCCCCACTTAAAATATAGAATACCATTTAGGGGGATAATTCTCACAATTACAGTGGATACAAAAGTTGGTCCACAACCTATATAAATGCACAAGCATTGTATTAAAATCATTAAACTGAACTGACACTTTCCACATACTTGGGTGTTAAAACTAAATAAATCTGACCTGAGAACAAGTTTTGGCCACTGGCACGTGAGTCAAAAGGTGGCTTTCTCCCATCACCACAATCTGAGATGGTTCAATTCCCTTAAAACAGACTTCCCCCTTAAAACCTCAAATTAACATAAAACAGTATATATGTGGTTACAAATTGTCATAGTTAGTTTCCAGGCAAAAGCTGGTGACAAAAACAATCTATGCATTGTGCTGAAAACTGTTAAACTGAACTTCAGCTTTTGTGATTTCCACCCACTTGACTTTTACAATAAAACAAATAACAAGATTGTGTTGTTTTGGAAACTCCTAAATTTCAACAACAAACAACTTTGCCAACTTTATTCCAGCTCATTTCTCAATGCCTGTAACTTTGGTTTGAGCTGCTTTCTTCCATCATCCAGATCTAAGAGGATGACCTGGATGAATTCAAAGAAGCCACTTAGCTTCTCAGGGTACTTCAAATTGAGAGCATAGACAAGTCCAAATAACATAACAAGTGCATCAGTCCAAGATCTGTGTGACATGACAACCTGATCCTCAAGAACAATCGACACGTGCTGTGTTTGAAAGGGAACTTCAGACACCTCCTCTTCATTGACCACAGCCACCAGAGCCACTGCTCCATCCTGGTTTGCATCACTTTCATCCTGAACAAAAAAGGGAGAAAAGAATGTGCAAGTGTAATTTTACAAATCATCCAGCTTGTTCAAAGGCTGATAACTGTTGATAGTTTCTTATTTTCACCAACAGGGTGTGAATTCTTCCTACATGCATGCATGCACACACATACACACCAGTGCACATAAGTGAATGACCAGAGACCCTAAAAATCAATAACTTCCTATAAAGTTCATACATCAACATCACATTATGAGTTTTGGTTTATTAGAGGATTTGTTGGGAAACTACAAATCAGAATTGAGAGTGTACAGTGTAAAACTTGCACATTGCCAGTTGTTTTGGAAAGTTTGAACTTCAGTTTCAGATTTAAGAGCAGAAAATTGTTTGTCATTTGTGTTTGATGAGACCTAATGCTAACCACATTTCACAATTACCTTGAAAGTTCTGAAGACCTCTGATGAATCCTCCTTCAAGTACAGTGGTAGGCCGGCCAAGGCTGCTGTTCGAGCTGCACAGATATCGTTTTTGTCCTGTTGCAAGACAGTGTATGCATAGGGGATGTCAGTGTTCAGCATTAACATTCAATATCAATTTTGTGTATAAAATTAAAAAAAAAACCAACCTTTTCCTCAAAAGCCATCAGGATCGATTCCATCCTCTGACCAAAACTGCCAGTCCTCCTCTTTTTGTAGAGCTTTAGCAGCTGGGGTGTGTGTGTGTCCAGTGAAGCATAGAAAGTAGATGGCAGATTTTGATTTGTGATCCTGTGGAATTCACTGTACAGCTGCATGAAAAACAAAAGCAATGCAATATTGTAACACTGGCCTTTTCAAACATTTTCAGTCAGACATAATACATCCATAAACTACTCAAATCTTATGATGACTTTGATGATATATGCTTATTTTTAAGCATATTTTTCAACTTTATACTCACTTGTGGTTCACAAAAGAGTGCAGGCCATCTGTCCTTAAATTCAGCAACTGGAGGAGCTAAGTTCACAATTTCTTCGCGTCTGAGAGCAAAGGTACGTTGCATATGATGATGGATGAATGTCATGTCCCTTTCCATTGATGTCCTCTTGAACTGGTCAACCATGGCAAGCCTTTGGGTCTCCAGTGTCTGCCTATTTTCTCCATGGGGATAGTTGGGAAGGAAGTTGACTTCCCCTCTCCTGGGCCTTTTGATCCTGGCCCTGGGTGCTTCACCCTCTGGATTGGTCCTGCTACGTTTTCCTGCATTCACAGCCACATCCATTATGCCAGCCCTGCTCAGTTTGCTCCTGTAGTTTCCCATCTTAAAGCGCAAACTGTTCTGCCAGCCCTCATAGCCTCTTTTGGAAGCATTTTCCTTGAGACAGGGGTGCTTGTTTACCAGAGCCTCTGCTGCCAAACCAATCTGTTTGGCACTGGGATATGCTTTATGTTTGTATATTTCAGCAGCCATTGCATCCAATATGTTGTGCTTTTGGTCCCTGGTCAACCTGAGAGTTTTTCCCTCTCTCATGTAGGCAGAGTTGCCCTCTTTTAGAGTATACTCAACCTCAAATGAGAAATCTGGAACAAAAAAGATGGCTGGCCATCTGCAAAGTCGCTCTGGTGATTCTGTGTTATCAGACAATAGCACAGTGTCATCTGTACTAGTTGAACTCAGATCTGACTCAATAACTCTAAATATCTTAACGGTGGCCTTAGATGGTAGGTCTTCCATGTTAACTAAATTGCACAGGGCATTGTCAAATTCTGGGTCTTGAAACTGAAGGCGAAAGTCATATGCCAGATTTAGCTTATCCTTCATCTCACATATAAGGGCATTTACAGTTTCAGGACGAGAGGGCAAAATAAGTCTCTCAGCATTGACGTCATCAATGATGACCCTTAGTTTAAGCACATCAGTTGCTTCCATTTTCACCGTGATAAAGAAACCTGAAACATAAAAAAGGGAAATAAAAAATTTCCACCAGCTGCTTAAGAACTTGCACATATCAATTGGTCCACTGAATATATTTGTGGACCAAGCTAAACACACATATAGTCCAGCTAGCTAGAATAACCGTGCTTTTCTGATTAAAAGATGCATACAGAAGACATGTTCCTAGATACCATCATTTCCTAGTAAACAGCAGACATTACCTTCAATTACTTTGTCGAGAGTGGAAGGAGGTGACCACAAGTAATAATATCAGTCTCCAAATGATCCTCAGTCTCTTTTCAGCCACTGAGATAACAGGCTTAGGATGGCTGCGTGCTCCTTCATTCAATCACTGAAATGAAATGTTTAGTTGTCAGAATTAGCCTACCTGAGACTTTGTAGGCAATCTGTGGCATTTGATCAGTTAGCTGACTCAGAGACTTTAGTGAATGGCTCTTGTTTTTATGGTCTGTCAGCTCATATGACCTCAAATGCTCAACATACCAGGTCTCATAGTCTTTTAACAGAAAGAAGATATCATTTCCAATGAGCAATATGTTCCTGATCTCTTTGAACTCAGGCAAGGCAGCAGATGTCCCACTACATACAAACATGCCCACCACGAACCTTGTGCCTTGAATTGTTGCCTGTTTTGTGCCATATACACTGCTGCTGTCTGTGATGCTTGACACTACTGAATGTGTATCAATAGGCAATGACTCAATAAAAACAGACTCCACATTTGAAGTCTGCACAGGTGGCTTGAAAAATGTTTGTGATGACAGATAGAATGCCATCATATTTTGATGTCTCTCTGCCAGTGTTTTCAGTACATTTTTGTAGTTATGAGTGTCACGAACTATCTTCTTGAAAACCTTGTGCTTCCCCTCAAATCTCATTGTCCAGAGATGCACCAGAGGACCAAAGCACCTTATAAGATAAGGATAGTGTTCGATATAATGATGCTTTGGTCGCAGTCTTAAGTTGGGGAAGACTTCCTGAAGGAGTTGCCTGTGATCTAAAATCTTGCATGCCATGTACTGGATGGTATTATCTGTGAAAGTATGGGAAATAGCCAGCTCAACTATATCTTTTAACTCCATTAAGACTTCCCATATTTTCTCCCCTTCTGGCACTCTGGAGCCAATGAGAACAGGTAGCAGTCTTAGCAGAGTGTGGTTCTCATGCCCATTCCCACCAATTGTTCCTCGACTGGCAAAGTTTTGAGGAACTGGGTGAGGGCGGTCGACCTTATCAGAATGCTGGTAGGGAAAACACTGGACTGCTTTATTCAGCTGCTCTAAACTGAAGTATTTCTTTCTAATCAAACCTTTCAAGCAGTGCGCCAACTCCACGGGGACCACACCTTCAAACAGGTCATGCAGGATATCAGGAGGAAATCCTGTGATGGGATGGAAATAAGCGAGATGGTCAGAGAGAGAACACAACTCTGTTTCACACCATAATCACAATCACTGTCATTGGTCTTTTCTCGAACAAGAGCATCATGAAAGTCTTTGGTTCTCATTTCAAAACTTCCAGTTACTGCATCTGATTTCTGCATTTCTGTTTGGGTGGCAAGGCAAAATCTGCAGAAATATGTAGACCTGAAGCTCTCATTGAAACCAGCTAGCCCATGGGCAGCAAGATTATCAGCCACAACAGAGTAGACTGTGCCTCTGAGACAGTCACCAAATGCTTCAATGTAGACACCCACTTTTTCAAGAGTTTTTAGGTCATTCAAAAGAGGTGTAAAAACTTTCTCATATCCAAACTGTCGCACATCGTTTGAGTTGCACAAAATGGCCAGCTGAGTAGAATGGAGGGCTGAACGATACTTAACTGGTATGTTAGCTAATGTCCAGTAGACTGCACACACTTTGTGAATTTTTTTGGATGTTCCTAAAGGGTTTGTGACTTCAAAATCATCAACATAGAGAATTACTGATAATTTTTGACCCTTATCTGAAAGAAGCTTATTTCCCTGATAGTGGAAACCATCACAATATGACATATACTGTTCAGGCATATGTGATGCTGTTTCTTTGACTTTTTCAAGTACATCAGTTTTTTGCAACAAGAGTTGTAAAGATGTGAGAATAGGTACATACATGTAGGTGCGCTGTGATGACTCAATAAGGTATTCTACAGGCTTAACAAATGGAAATTTCTCCATAAAAAAAGATTTTCTCCTCTTAGCTGTTGATAATGGTCCTTCAAAAGTAACAGATTTGTGCAAAACATTGCTCTCTGAAACTGCCAGGACAATTTCATTTACAAGTGTGTCTGTGAAAGCACAGTCATGTTTTTTCAGTATCTTGATTACAGATTCTCTGACAACACATTCTGACAATGAAAACAAATGATCAATGTGCTCAATGATTTCCTGTATTGCCCTCTGTGATACATGGAGATGGAGAATAGTTTGCATTTTCAAAAAGAAAGCAGCCAGATTGTACTGTAACTGTTCTGCTAATCCCTCAGTGCTAGTGCCTGGTGCTGAGACAGCATCATCATCATCATCATCATCATCATCATCTGGTTGCTCCACAGAATCATGTTCAATGTCACTGTTCTGAGAAACATCAGCAACATTTTGCACTACAATTGCTACATCATAGTCCGATCCATTCTGATGTGCTCTGCATTTGTGTGCATTATACGTGGAGTACACATTTGTTTCAAACTTACAAGCTGTAAATGGGCATGGCACCATTTCTTTTTTTCTTAAATGTCCCCTTAGATGACTGAACATTTCCCTCTCAACAAATGGCTGCTTAAAATCGCACACAGGGCAATGAAATGACTGACTGATAATCAAATCACTGTCACCAGCAACCACTCTTCTTGCTGAATGATTTTTTGACAAATGTACCTTCAGTGAATTAAAAGTTGTGAATGTACACATGCAACTAGTATACAAGCAAGGCAAGGGTGAAACTGTGGAGTACTGGCCATGGTAGAGCCTGTAATGTCTCAACAACTGTATTTTGAAACAACTAGAAAACTTGCATAACTTACATTTCCACATATTTTCGTGAAACAATTATGTTTATTCTCAAGTTTGCGCTGGTAAAATAGTTTTTTCTCAGCGTCCAGTGAAGTAATTAACCGCCCGTTTTTCATTCAAACAACTGACGTTTTTTTTTTCGTAGCGGAGAAAGTAAAGCGCCAAATTCAGGCGAGAGCGGTTAGTGCTAGCTAATACCTATAAGCTAACATCTACATGCATATGCTCCTTAACTTGAATTTAATCAAGTTCCTTGCTGAATTTAATCCGAAGCTTGCAAGCTAGAGCTAATTTTGTTAAACTTGTTAAATTACTTCACTTCACAGGCTAACGCTGTGGTGGTTTAATTCAAACAGCCGACTAACTAACCGGAAATCGGGCAAAACAGCAATAAAATAGTACAACAGTTACCTGGTAAAGTGGGTAGATCTTCCTGTAAAGTGCCAGCCGATAAAAAATGCGTCTAGCGTCCTCCCGACTCCCGTTCAAAGACACAAAAATCCTGACTACTCCAAATGCAAGTCACCGGTGATAAATGGAGCCGCACACATGCTCCTCAGGCAGACGTTGGTGGCGGAGTGACGTCAGCGCTGTCTGCAAACGCACTGGATCCGAACACTTCACTTAATGGACACAGTTAAAAAATCTGCCCACGAAATGTATTTATCGAAATCGTGACTGATTTATTTTCGCACATTTGTCCGATTTCTTTGTGCAATCAACACAAAAACTTTTTAATCATACAAAGATTTTGAATTAATTCTTTGTCTTATTGGCTTATTTGTTCACAATAAACCAAACAATTAACCCTGTAAAGCACAAACCATTAAATAATTGCCAGGATGATCTAATACTAAAAAAAAAAAAAAGATAAAAAAAGAAACAAAGAAATTTGCACATATTAATCTTAAATTGCATAACTTTTGATATATCAGAATTTGATGTATTGCTCAATTGTTGTTTTTTTTTTTTGTCTCAGAACATCATGTAAAAAAGATGATACAATTGGTGATATAGGGTTTTTAAAAAAACCCTTTATAAAAAGCCAAATCACGGTGTATGGACTTATATTTTTTTATAATGATGTAAACACAACCTATACAGAATAAGTTAGCTGAATGAAGTAGAATTATGTCACCAACACTTAAATGCTCCAAAAATTTAAATGCACTCAAAGCAACCGAGTTATTACTTCAACATTTCATTTTTGAGTTAGTTTAATTGATGGAAATAATTTCATCTAACTTTTTTCAAAGTATGAGTTATGTTAACTTAATTATTTTATTAAGATGCACTGTTAGGTTTTTACAGTGTATATATTACATATTATTATGGTGCTGCCATATGCTGTATCATAGTGATCGAATCCGTGAATGAGAAATGTGGACATAGAAAATAATTAGAAATCTAATAAGAGGTTTTTGTAGGGTCAGATGTTATGTATTAAGGAGGGTACCACGTGTCATTATAATGTTCTATTTTTGCGAGTTATCCATGGTTAAGTTTAAGGTTCAAAGTCAACTGGGCAACATAATGTATATAACTGGTACTCGCTTCTTCTTCTATTGTCTTTTGGAGGGGGGGTGGGGAGGTGGCTTGTTTCTGAAATAGAGGGCTGGATAACTTGACGAACAAATGCACAGTGTGCTTATCTCTTTAAGACAGACAGGACAGACTGAAGAGCAGCACAGGGCACAGCAGTGAACAGGCGGGATGGACTGCTACTTCAAAGGTGAGTAAAATACGTATCTAGTTTTGGTTTTTTCAAGTCAGGTTTGTTTGTTTTCTTGTTCTATTAAATACACAAATATTTCAACATTTTAATTTAAGTTGAAGTTTGTCTTTCCATGAAAACTGACTACTTGAATTTGAACTCAAATGTTTTTATGTCTACTGCAGGCTTATTGTGGATGACACTTGTCCTGTCCACACTCCCGCTCCTTACCTGCTACGGGTCTTGTCCTACTACATGCCATTGCGACTTTCATGGTTCTGTCAAATGCTCAGGCTACACCATCACAGATATACCACAGCAGCTGCCACCTCTCATGAACACTCTGATGCTCAATGACACAGGCATGAACGTCATAAGGGAGCGGAGTCTGGGTGACCGGGACCTCCTGCTGCGTTTCAGTCTGACTCACAGTCATCTACACACCATCCATCCACGGGCCTTCCATGTAGCTCCTCAGCTCAAGACTGTAATGCTATCGTCCAATGACCTCTCTACTCTTCCTGCTCATGTGTTCAGTCCTCTCACCACTCTGGAGGAAATGTACTTATTTGAGAATCAGTTGGAGACTATTTCTCCTGATATGTTTGTGGGGCTTGATAAGCTGATGATTCTGGACCTGTCCAGCAACAAACTCACTAACCTCTCATCAGACATTTTTAATGATCTAACCAGTCTCATTATTCTTAACCTTGGCAGGAACTACATAAAGAAGCTTCCTCCTACAATGTTTCAATCTCTGACTAAACTTCGCATGCTCAGGTTCTACAACAATGAACTGGAGGAGCTGGAAGCTGGGATTTTTGATGGACTTGTCAGCCTTGAAGAGCTAAGCCTCCATCAAAACAAGATTGCAAGCCTACCACCACAGGTGTTCTGGTCCCTGAATAACCTGAGGATGTTGACCCTGTCTAGCAACCAACTTCAAGCTTTTCCACCCAAGACCTTCTACAACATGCCAAAGCTGAGCAAACTCACCATTTACAAAAACCCCCTTTTATCTCTGCCAGATGAGCTGATGGGTCACATGCCTGACATCACAGAGTTTTATCTGTTTTACACTAATCTCACTACTGTTCCTGGAAATTTGTTCACAAACATGTCAGGGCTGCTTCGTCTTAACTTGCACTTAAATTTCAAACTGAGAGAGTTGCCATCAGGTCTTTTCTGCTGTCTTCCCAAGCTTCGGAAGCTCTCGCTAAAACACAACAACCTCAGTTATCTTCATCCTCGGCTTTTCTCTACCCTAACCACACTGGCTACACTGCTCCTCAATGACAATAACGTGAACAGCTTAACTGAGCACATCTTTCAGAACCTTACAGGTCTTGTGACCATTGATTTGAGAAATAACCAGCTGAGGTCTCTTCCAGGGGATATATTCTTATCAAATACAGCTTTGACTGGTCTTGCGCTTAGTGGAAACCTTTGGGATTGCACTTGTGCTATTAGAGGTATTGCACGGTGGATAAGACATAACAAGGATGTTGTTCAAGACAGGGCAGATGTGATATGTCACAGTCCACTCTACCATCTGCTCCGCACTCTCAACTCTTTCAGTGATGAGGAATTCAACTATTGTGATCAAAAAAGAGCCACAAGTTACTTTCCATCACAAACGGACTTACATGAGCCAACAAAACCACCCCATGTTATTACGACCACTCCACTTGCAAAATCAACAGCCTCAGATACCACAACACCCTCACTGCCACCTAGCACTACAGCCGAACTTAAAAAAAGTCTCACCGTCTCACATCCTTTCCATAGCATAGTAGTGGTTGAAGAGGTTCCGGAGTATGTTCATCACAATCATCACAAAGGCTGGGTGTATGTATGGGTTCTGCCCTCCAATCTGGATGTAGTGGGACTCATGTTTTATTACATCTTTCTGTTATGCACAGGCTTGCTGCTCATTCCTTGTACCATATATAGCATGTATCACCTCAGTGTGGCTATGGTTAAGCTAAAGACTAAGTGTGTAAATAATAAGGAGCAACTCACTGTGTTATCAGGCCTGGTGCACACAGGAAGATAAACTGCCAGTTTCCAGATGCTCCTCTTGCAAAATGATGACTAGTTTATGGCTTGAGTTATTGCATTGTGTATTCAAGAGCTTCTTTAAGAGAGCTGTGCTTGCAACATACATTTCAAAATGTCTCTAACTTGAACATCTTTTACGATAGGTAAGGATGAATGCAGGATAACGCAGATCAGAGTATCCAAAATGTATGGCACATTGATAAAAGTATGTGCTTGCCACCATTTATTTGCTTATATGTAGAACTGGTGGAGTTGTAGTTGTAAATTCATCAAGTCAGAAAATCTTTGATGGCTGATAAATCAAATGTAAAATTGTTGCTGAATTTGTTTGTTATATATGAAAGTGAGTCAAATACAGTAACTTTTGGTTTTGTCAGGCACACCCAGTTTGGACAGGAGTGTGCCACCACTTTTTGACAAATAATTTTAGACCAAACAAGTCAAAAAAAAAAATACGTCTAATGTATACTGATTGTAACAGTATATTTGTAATCTTGTATTTATATTTAAAATGTGGAATAAAACTTTATGTCAGTTTTTTTCCCTCCTTGCTTTAAAGTTACACACTGAAATTCATACACACTGATGTCTGGTCAATCATGTGAACACTTTCTGAGATTTATTTCACAGATTCTATGTTAAGAGATTAAACATATGGATATTTTCCTTCACTAAAAAAACAAATAAAGTAGAGGTCATCCATGGAAAATCTAATTTAAGTAAAATTACATGAGTATGATTTGACTTTGAAAAGTTTGCACACTGATGTATTTAATATTCCTTTGAATAACTTTACCCATAAAAGAAATTGAAGTTCAATGAAATATATATTATTTATACTCAAGCATCAGTGTGTGTACACACCGATATGTTAGGTTCACCGCACAAATCTAAGGCACTCTAAAATGACTGATGGCAGATTAAATCAGGACACACAAATCTGCTTTCATTTTTTTCTTTTACTTTTTTTTTAAATGACTGATTTCCTTTTAAGATATTTGATCATTTCAACTTTCAATAAAAATGAATGTTGTTGTGGTGTAGAAAGTTCAGTATTTTAATTAGAACAGAGTGAAAGCAATGACCTACGAGTATGTTCAAGTGCAAGTACTTAAAAACTGCACATAAACATTTTAGTAATTGAGCAAATCTCCCGTCTTCAGTTGAGTCAGTGGAAACAGGGCATTTCTGAAGGAAATGTTTGTTTGAAAACATAAGAGGTTGGATTTCCTGTGCCAGAAGAGTCAAAATGTCACACGCCCATGTCACCATGACAGTGTTCCTGCCCCTCCCATCACTAATTACATGCTTTTACTTCTGTTGTTTGCATGTGAATAACAATTTCAACAAGGCAGAATGAGGGAGAGCCTGTACATATTCTCCATACATGAACTCTTGTATACCTTGCACCTGTAAACGGGTGTCATCTCATATCTCAAGTGTAATATTTCATTTACCCGTACCAGCTCCTGAAATATCCTTCTTCTTTTTTTTTTCCTTGTAGAAGCTTATTTGGATTTCATGACCTCTGTAAAAGGGAATGAGTAAAGAAAGTACTTTCCAGAAGTGAATCACATGCCAGGTATTGGGAAGGCCAATACCCCTCAAAAACAGATTTAAAAACAGGAAGCCAATTTAACCGTGACTCATATTTCATCATGTCAGTTGGGAAAAGGCCTTTCTCTGAGATGAACACATTCCTTTGCAAAACAGCTCTGTACTTTCTCTGTAATTACACAAGCATCTATCATGATCTAAAACCACAATAATGTTCACATACTGTCCTTACGTGGCCTCAACCATTCTCCTTATTGGAGAAGTCCAAAAAATATTTAACAAAGCACAACAATATAACTGAAAGAATTCATTGACAAATGTTTTTTAACAACTTTTCAAATAATGTCATACAGTTAAAGAGACTCATACAATTAAAGTTACACTTGTGACATATTGGAAATTATTGTGGAACCAGTTAAATGTTGTATAATTTTATCCGAGAAAACAAACAAATTAAAAAAAAATAATAATATGCAGTCTGAAAAAAACAATGTTTCAAGCCTCAAAAGAAAAAAAAAAATCACAAAGTGCCAACAAATGCCAAAAATTCCATGGGAAGAGATCGGACCGTAAAGTATAAAGCAAACAAAAGAGGGTGAATTGGAGAACGGCACCCAAGTTCATTGCTATGACAACGCGTGATTAGGCCTTTCCAGTACGCTGAACTAACACAACAGTGAGCACACACGCCAGCGCACAAGTGAGAGGGCAAGCATGGGAAGAGAAGGAGTATCTGACTACAGATGAAAAACAAGCTGAGAGATTGGAAAACCTGTTGATTCATTCATCTGAGATAAGCAAAGTTTGTCTGTAATGAACTTACTGTCCAGGCTGTTTCACTGTCTGTAACAGACTCTCAGATGTGGAATAAAACTCTAATCCACTTTAGTCCAACAAATGTGATATTTTAAACAGGGATTTTGCTCGTGAAAAAAGAGAAAGCTGATATGAGCAGCAGAACTTTCTAAATTTTGATCTTTCTGTAACAGCTTGGGCAGTCAACATCAACACCAAGTATGTTTTCTCTACAGTATCAGGCATGATTTTCTTCTCTCTCTTTTTTTTTTTTAAATTTCACCAACATGTTAACTAACAACAGTTTTTTTTTCCTCTGCAGTACCAAACTGTAAGATTTCACATTTATTGGAGAACAAGAAAAGAAAACAGGTGAATATTTAGAGCATACAGTTTTGCCAAATGAGACCAACATAAACACATCTGGCCCACACTGGGTCCAGTTTATTTGGTAAAATATTTACCAAGACCAGCACACTGGCTCTGCAGTGAAGCAAATGTGTTATAACATGGGCTGTCAAAACTGTTCAGGATGCATTCTACAATGTGAAGTACAGAAAAATGTGAAAAATACATCATTACCAAGAATTGCATATTATGATTGTAAACCACAATCATAATATCAGTTCATATTACACTGATCGACTAGATGATGATTTAATATTTCCCAATATCACAAAGTCTCCCTGTATAGTTCGAGATTTTTAATTCAGCTTGTGATCGACATGAGACCATATCATATGTTCATTCAACACAATCACTTTTATTCAGGCCAAATTACTAACTAAAATATCATTTTGATTTCTGGGTTCTATTAAACAGTTGAATAAAAAACAAACTGTTATTTTAATTAAAATAGACTACAATGCCACTTGGGTAAGTTGCATTGATGAGGATTACATTGATGTCTGGTTCTTTCTTTTTGTATCGATGTCAGTGAAGATGGATGGATCATTACACCCGACTGTGCATCCCTTCACTAAATCCCCACAAAACTCCCTGTATATAACTAAATGAGAAAGTCAGTAACAAAAAAAGGTCTCACAAGTTTTTAGATAGCCAACACTAATAATGTCAATGCAAAAGGTTTCAGGATTTTAGTTTTTTTTTTTTTTTTTTGAATCAACAAACTGATCAGGAAAGCTGGATCTGTGCTGGGTGTAACTCTGGAGCGCTGGAGCTGACTGTACAAAAAAGAATGCTGCAAAACGCTGATGAAGATGATGGAGGACTCTTCACACCCTCTTCATGACACAGTGATCAAACAACAGAGTGTGTTCAGTGAGAGGCTTCTTCAGGTCCGTTGCAAGACAGAAAGATGCAGAAGATCATTCCTGCCAGCAGCCATCAGCCTCCACAACAAAGACATCCTACTATTATTAATTCAATATTATTATTGCTGTCATTTATTTATTGTTGACAAAAAAAAGCTCTTACTATAATGTTGAATTTCCCTTCCGGGATTAATAAAGTATTTTTCATTTCATTTCATTTTCAGTTAATTTTTCTTCAGTGCAAAACTAATGCAGTTACAGAAAAGTGGCAAAGTTGTGAAAGATCAGGGTTTTTTTCCCCAGTGGTGACTTCACTTCTCTTTTATATGAATATGTGAACATGCAGATCTAAATCTTTCAGTGAAAAACAGAAGCAGATCATATCACCATGTGGGAGTCAACTTTACGATAACTTTGTAACTCTGGAAATCATCAAGAGCAAAGCCAAAGATTAGTGTATGATCAATGAAACTGAGCAGGACGTATGAGTGAACAAGCCTGAGGAAGCACCAACTGTTCTTCTGTAATACTGTGAAAAGACCATGAGGTCATTGATTTTGTGAGCTGGAGCCACACTTGCTATACGTTAACCCCACCCTCATTATCTGCTTTACTGTGGCCTTCTATGTTAAAGACTGACTTTTCAACCTTATTTTCAAGAAAATTCCTTGAGAAAAAAAACACAATCTGACACCAGAAACTCACAATGAATAATTTTAAATAAAAGGCTGAGAAAAACACTGTCAAATACATCTAAATTAGTTATCATCTCATACACTCATTGCACAACTGTGTGCATATGTTATGTTCAGATCCGGAACAGGAAAACTCTCATTATATATGATCTCATCCAAAGTTAAACTCAATGTTGTTTCTGCAGATTCATTATGAAGTATCCATTAGTGATACCGAACTCTGTTTGGAGCATTAAGGAGAGTGAACACAAGTGACCACCTTCAGGGGTGCCAATACGTTTACAAGCATACCATGGACTTTATACCAAACATATGTGCAGCAGATGCTTTTTCCATGAAAACAAAAACATGTGAATGTGTTATACTATTACAAACTCAAAAGAAAAAAAAAAATCACCACTCTTAAAAAAAAAAAGTCAAAAGGGAAGCAAAAATGACAAACCGTCCAAATGTGCATTCAAACATCCATGCTCAGACTGCAAAATCAGTTCATGCATAGAAAAACACAGCAGGGTGGGGCAAAGTAAAAAAAAAAAAAGTGAGTGTGTGAGAGGCACAGAGGGGGCAGGAGCACGGCTAAACAGTGCTGCTGGAGCTTCACACAGCACCTCCAAATGTTGTGAGCTCAGAGCAGAGGAAAAAAATAAGCTGATTTATGAAAAAAATTGAGACATGACGCAGGGCAGGAAAATGTGATAGTGTGCGAGTTCAGACTGAGCTGGAAACTTTCAGAGGATTAGTGAAGCAGCTGAAGGAAGGGTGGACGTATTCTACATAAGAGACAGGCCAGCAAACTCCCAGTATCTGCTCAGTAACGGTCAGAGGCTACTGGAGGTAGGTTCTGCTTAACGGCATGCTGTTCTCCTTAACAGACGACTAACAATCGTGGAAAATAATGTGGGAGGATTATTTGTCTAAAAAAAGGTAATATATAATGTCTAAAAAAGTTTATAATATAATGTAATATAATGTCTAAAAAAAGTTTGCTCATTACTAAACCTTTAAGTCTACTAAATCACTTATTTGTTTTTACTAATTAAACCATTTTTCATGTTTAAAATCTATAACTGCTAACAGAATTCTCAATTTAACCGTTAACTGAATTTTCCATCAAGGAAAAAAACAAAAATAATTTAATTTTGATTCAAAGACTGTAGAGGAAATAGTTTGGCCATGACAAAGTCCTGCAGATATACCAGAGTTGCTCAGTTCACAGAAACAGTGGTTCTGGTTTCAGTCAGACAGTTGACATGATGTGGTTTAGCTGTCATTCAATAAGGAGCATTATTTTCATATTTGTGGATAGTAGTGATGGTGTTATCAAGAAAAATGGTCTCACTGATTTATGCGGAGGACACAGTGTATCATGAGTCTCAAAGGCATTAAAGTTGCTTAAACTTCATGTACTATTTCAAATTTCATTTTTTCACTACGCAACATACAACTGAGGAAGTGGGTTTAAAAAAAACATGTGTGTGCATATTTACATATAGTTTACTGGATGTTGGGTAATTGGAAATACGCCCGAGACTGTCCTGAACTCTGTGATGCCTTGGTCATAGAGTAAAGAAGAGGGAAGTTGGAACCTGTGATGAAACACCAAATCTCAATTTAAGGAAAGCTCAAGCAAATAAGCTTCTCAAAATGATAAATAATAACGTTTTGGTGACAATAAAAATATTTATTTCTCTTTCCAAAGAGGGAGCTCGCACCACCCCCCTAGATTGAAAACAGGCATGAGCAGAAAATGTGCTGAGCATGTGAACAGATGTGAGGTACTAGGGTGTGTGCCTGATGTGAAAGAAAGAAAGAAAGAAAGAAAGAAAGAAAGAAAGAAAGAAAGAAAGAAAGAAAGAAAGAAAGAAAGAAAGAAAGAAAGAAAGAAAGAAAGAAAGAAAGAAAGAAATGTGCAGCCTACAGCAAAGCTCATTTGAGGTTTTTCACTAATTTATTTTCACGGAGAGGCTCTTTCTGCACCCCGGTATGTGTCAGGCACTGAGAAACAACTTGTGTTTGCCAACCTTAAGTTGCAGAATGGATTTGTAGGGAGAAGCGGGTCATGATGTTGGCACGATATCATCCTCTGAGCCTCCACTGCCATTCCAAACAGAGAGAGCAGTCTCAGCCTCAAACATGTGCAGGCAATTTGTAATGTTGTAGATAAAACACAGAAATTGCTTAAGTGCTTAACATTCAGATTAATCTGTATAATAATCTTAGCCAGACTGTAAAGATTCACTTCTCAAACATTCCACTGCAATTTTTTTTAAGTATGTGCAAGCTCCAAAACAATAGTTGTACACAAATCCAAAGTGAATGAATGAATGTTGCCATTTTTTTTTTTTTTTGCCATGGCTTCACTAAATGGATGTCCTTATGCAAAGATCCTGTGGTGCACAGTAAGAATGCTAAGACTGCAACGTGTAAACACTGTTGTGCATCAGAGTTGCCTGGAGTGTAACTGCCTTGTTGTGGCAGTTATTTAAAGCTCAGATTGTTCCTATGTGGCCTGGAAAGGAGAGCAGTGTCCCCAGAAAACCACCATTTACCGTTATGAAGAAAAGCACTTGCTTCCTTTTACCTGCTGAATGCTTGCAGAGCAGTTCGGTTTTCTTCACATGCAAACTCATCAGTATTTGAAACAACAAAAATGTCTTTTACATTTAGGGATTTTTTTTTCACTTTGGTGCCAGTTTTTGAAGTCCTGAAATCATGAGTATCGTGACAATTTCATGAGTTTTTATAGTAGAGCAAGAATTACTCTTTTTTTTCAAATTTTCTTTTTTTTTTTTTGTATCTCCAAACACTAGTTTAACAAAATTATGTTTTAAAATTATAAGCTAACTTCTTGCAATTGCTCTACATTTTGAAAGTGGTTTTTATTTGGGAAAAGGTTCTTAAGAGCAGTTTCTCTTCTTCTTTGACTGGGGCAAAATCCCACTTTGGTAATATAATGCTTTAAAACATTGTTTGAGGTAGTGTTTTTACTTAATAACCAAATCAAAATCAGCACAAATGTGCGTGCTGTTCATGTGTGTGGGACCATGCTTATATTTCAAAAACCATGACAAAAATTGTAACAGTAGATTTTATTTTTTTTTCCCTATCCAAGCTTATGCATGTCTGTCTGAACCAAAAGTTACAAGTTAAAAACTTTTGATCAGTTGCATGAGTAGCAGAGAGCCAATTAATAAAACCTTTTTCCTTTGACATAAATATGGGTCAAAATTGGTTGTGAACTTTTCACAAGATTTCAAAATGGTGCATAAGGAATGACAATTTAAAAAAATTATTAATTGTTTCCTGTATGGTTTAATGTCAGACCTTTTTTTTTTTTTTTTTTTTTTTTCAGATCAGCCTTGACTGTGTTCTCCAACCCCAGTTTGATGATTGAAAGATTAGAAAACCTGTCTATTTATTCATCTGAGATAAGCAAAGTTATCTCAGGCACACCTTTTCTCTGTCAGTAGCAGACTGACAGAGAAAAACCTTTATCTACTTCAGGCCAACAAATGTGATACTTTTATCAGGTATTTTGCTTGTGAAAAAGGTAAAGTGATGTGTAAGAACCAGATCTTTCTACAGTTGATCCTTTGATCCCCGAATGTTGAAAAACAGACAAATCTAAAAGTGAGTGCTAACCTAGACTGAAAAAGATCAAGTAGGATTACCGCCCAACATAAAATTCTGTAAACACAGTTACAGCAGTAACCGTTGTTCTCTTAACATGACAACATGGACTGTAAGCTAACTGCCATATCAAGTTTGGAAAAACAAGGGATATGAATGTAAATACAACTTTTTGTAGCAGTGTAAAAGACACTAACATCAACATAAACAAACCATTTTTTTCTCAACAGTACCAAACTGTAAGATTCCACCTTAATAGAGAACAAGAAAAGAATAAGGATGAATATTTGGAGAATACTGGTTTGTTAAATATGACCAGCATAAACACATCTGGCTCACACTGGGTCCAGCATGTTTTTTTTTTTAAGACTGTGCATCAATACTGATTGTGAACTTTACACAAGCTTTAAGAATGGTATGAATGGAATTCCATCCATCCGTCCATTATCTATACCCGCTTAACCCTCTGCAGGGTTACGGGGGTCTGCTGGAGCCTATCCCAGCTCTCTTTGGGCGAAATGGTTTAAAGTCAGACCATCATTTTTTTTTTTTTAGATCAGTCTTGACTCTGTTTTCTAACCCTACTTTGATGACTGAGGGAGAGAGAGCTAATAAAGCAGCAGCCACACACACACACGCACACACACATAGTGAATGGCCTACTAAATTGTATTTGAACTGAGCAAACCAAAAGGTACATAAAGTAGAAATGGGATTTTTAAAGATTACTTAGGCAAAGCTTAAATTATGTAATCATTTTGACAGGTGAAGTCAAGTGGAAGTGCTGCCACTGAGACAAAACTCCTCGACTATAACGTAACAAAAATTCTGATCCAGCCCTGCTGTAACGTGTTTGTTTCTTCTGTTCTAGGCAACAATGGATCTGCCACTGACCTGTCATGTGCTCCTGCTTCTCTGCTCCCTCACTGCTGTTGTTCAGTCATGTCCAGAGGGATGCAAATGTGCAGAAACCAAATATTTCTGCAGTGGCCTCTCTGACATCCCCACATCTCTGCCCCCGTCTACAACTGACCTCCGCTTTTCTGATTGCAGTTTTTCCTCTCTGAAGCCAGAAGATCTCACAGATGTCTCTAATGCTCTTAGCAGCTTTTTAATTAAAGACACTGTTTTGAGGGAAGTGCTCCCTGGCACATTTGATTCCAGTCCAAACGTAGGGGCCTTGGGGATAACTGGCACTGAATTACAAGATCTCCCTGAGGCCTTGTTCCAAAGTCTTCAGAAACTGGAAACTTTGAATCTCAAGTCCAACAAGCTTGTGGTAGTCCGGCCTCAGTGGTTTTCTTCCTTAAAAGATCTGAGACAACTCGACCTCAGCAAGAACCTTTTCACTTCTATTCCTGCGGAAACGTTTCACTTTCTACTAAATCTGCAGTTCCTTTCACTCTCCGGTAATGATATTAATCAGTTAATCTGAAGACACATTCAAGGACCTTTCTGAGCTGAAAATCTTGCGTCTTAATAAAAACAAGCTAAAGGAGCTCCCCGCTAGCAGTCTGAATGACCTTAAAAACCTTGAGGACCTGTCTCTGCAAGACAATCAAATCACCCACCTCCATCACGACTTGTTCTCCAAAACTCCAAAGCTCCAAAGGCTCTTCCTTTCCAACAACAAACTAACTTCTCTTTCACAGGGAATCTTCTGTAACCTGCCCTCCCTTTTACAGATCTCCTTATATGAAAACCAGTTGGAGAGTCTGGGTCCAGGGGTATTCGGGCCCATGGCCTTGAAGGAGCTGTGGCTATATGACAACAAGCTTAGTCGTGTGGAAGACGACGCGTTCAGGAATCTGACTCAATTGCGTCTCCTGGTGCTCAGTCGCAACCAAATCAGCGATGTATCTGCAGGTGCCTTTCGAGGGCTGGAAAAGCTGGGGGAAGTATCACTGCACACCAACCTGCTCAAAACCCTGAACGCTGGAACTTTCCAGGAACTGCCCAGTCTGGTCAACATTTCTCTGGAGCACAACTTTATTAGTTCCCTCCCTTCTGGTTTCCTCCACGGCCTAAGCCAGCTTGGACAGATAGATCTGCGGAACAATTCCCTCCAAAATTTGCCACAGGAAAGTCTCGACTCCCTCACCGCTGCAAATGAGGTTCTTTTGCAGCAGAACCCCTGGAGGTGCGACAGAGATATTGTGCCTCTTAGAGACTGGCTAAGACGGTACCCATCTAAGGTTAACCAAACCCTTATTGTTTGTGAAACTCCACAGAGTTTAGCTGATGAGATGGTTAGTATACTGACGGACGAGAACCTGATGCTTCTCAGCTCTACTGAGACGCCAGTGCTGACCTCAACTGAAAAGAGGAGGAGGCCGCATACACCACCACACAAACGCAGCACTGCTTCACCTGCTGTCAAGACCACACCCACTTCAGCTACTGAAGAGGTCACCAGCAGTGGACAGGAGGATGGCGGATCAACTTCTAATCATACTTCAATAATTCTAATCGCCATTGCAGTAGTGTCCACAGTAATCATCGGCACTGTCATCATCAGCTGTGTTTGCTGGAAGAGGAACAAAAGAGGCAAGGGAAATATTGGTCGCAGGAATAAGAACTCTGTGCTGTAAAGCTCAACACATGAACAACACAAGAACTTTTCAAGCCAGAAGGACCTGCTCAGAGATGATTGTGTACAGTGTTTTGTTTGAATGATAATGAAATGATAATATGCTTGTAGATCATCAAAAGCTACAGAAAGAACTACTGCTGCTTCATTCAGAAATAAATCAGCAAACAGTTTTGCTTTTTTTTCTTTTCATTAGCTCTCCGTTGTAACTGTAAGATTTACATTATCAGTCTACATTTCTCATCTATTATGGCATACATAGAGGAGGACACCTCACTCGCAAACTGTAAAAACAAAAATCTTTATCGCCTTGTGGACAACCATGGACCCAGTTTTGAATGTGAATTTGAATTACATGAAGCATATTGTTTTTCAATGAATGTAAGTCTGCTTTTTTACTCTTTTGGATATTAACTATGGCATTTTGATTCTGACTTTTGTGCTAACAACCATACATATAGAAAACAGATTCATGTTCTTGGCAAAATGTCCATAATATCAGTATATAATGAGAGATGTCAATCTGGGTTCACTGTAACACAGTATACTGAATAAAAGCACAACTGTTCTTCACAACTTTACATGGATTCTCATTATGATTCTAACCTAGCCGTATTTGTGTTATCTAAACTTTACCTTCCTGAACTTAAATTAGTTTTCTAACATAGCTGAAATGTTACGCACATTTATATTATTAAATCAACTGGATTATTCTGACTTATTGAATATCAAATAAAAATAATACAATATATTTTTAACTCACATCTAGTACAGAATATTTGCCACTGACACAACATGATGTGGCTAAATTTACAAGCACATGGAAGGACAAAAATAAGCCCGAGGTTAGTGAAAATGAAAGAGGGTGGATTCAAAGAGAGCTGTGTGTTAAAAGTTTTAAAAGTCTTAAACTCAGTGGTGCACTTTAAGCTTTTATAAAACCGTCTTCCATTGACATTTGCTATTCTCTTGAATAATTTGATTTTACACATATGTGAAAATACAGCCTGTGGACATTGCTGATTTCTTCAACATTTATCCAGTAAACATTTGATGTTCTTTGAAAACGGCACCTTAATGCCTGGCAATGTTCAAAGCAAATTAATCCCAAAAATCCCCAAAGGGATATTATTTACTAAATTATGAAAAGTGAGCTTCCTGAGCTTCGAAATTCTTGAATGTCTTTGTCTATTTTTCAAAATTATAACATGTCTGTATCAGAGTATGTGAAACTATAAAATTACTACATTTCCAGGCTCCTAAAACAATACTAGGCCTTCTTTGAAAATTGTGACAAGGAAGCATTGTGAATTTTTGTGAAACTGTCATAGAACTAATATAGCACAATTATAAAATGTTCAAAAACAATGATTAAGAGCTTTCAGAATCAGAACTTAACTAGCCACGCTTATATATGAATAATTTGTTCCTAGTTGCAAGTCATGAATATGTCAATCAACAAAGAAGTGCAAGGAGGTTATCAGGGGATGCTTCTAGATGAGCAGAAAACTACAGCTAATGTGATCAAGGAGACAGGTGACAGTAGTTGGTGACACAGAGTGTGGCATGGTCGTCCACAACCATCATGGTAACAGGCTCTTTGCATCCTGGACCACCCAGGAGCCGAAGGGAAAGGGGGACCCGGAGGAGCTTAATCGCCTGCTCTGCATTCACCTGGAGGGTCTTCTTACAGTCTCCAGGGAGGCCTCTGCCAGGAAGTGGGCTGGCCGAAAAGCTGAGCAGTTTCTCCCCTTATTGCAGTTTCCCCCTTCAATCGCCAGCCGAGTGCACCAAAAAGAAGAAGAAGAAAAAAAAAAAACAGACAAACTGGCGACCAGGAGAGAAAAGACAAGACAATTTAAAGAGAAGGGCACAGGTGAAAACAATCAGGAGAATTAACACAGAGAAGTAAAATAGATATCAACAAGGGAAAGAGAACTTTCAAAGGTAAAACAGGAAGTAAAACAAGAGAGACAAAACACAAGAAACAAAGAAAACCCAGAAAAATCTCAAAACATAAAGAGCAAACCCAAAACCTAACAAATGGATTAATGGTTCTTTTGAACTGTCCAGGGTGTAAACAATGTATCAGAAGTGAGAAATAAAAATATTAGTTAATGATTTTTATTCTTACAAAACACTAAAGTCATATCAAAGGGGTTAGCTGTAAAAGTTTAATCTTGAATCAAATTTAAAATAAAAGTTCCATGCAATGCAAACGCTCCCATTTTATTACTGCAGTTATAATTGATGCATTATGCATTTCCGGTAACAATGTACTTGGGTGTGCTTTCTTTTAGCATCTAATTTATTGTCATTTTAGCCTTTTGAATGTATAAATTTGCTCGATGAAACATTAGAAATACATTTAAATATCATGTTCACTTCACCACCACTGTAAAAGCCCTGATGACAAGTGAGCTGTCAATGCTTCTGATTATGTCATTTAAAATTGAAGTAATATTATCTTTGTAAAAGTTAAATTTACAACTGCACTTCTGCTGTTTTAGACTTCACCAGTGTACCTTGGAAAGTGTTTCAAAGGTTGAAGAAGTTATTTTTGACAGTAATATATACATGTAAAAAAAACATCATTTTGTGAGCATTACCAAATGTCAGTGACAATGGAAAAAAGAAAAAAAAAGAATTCATTATCTTGGAATCATGCTGCAGAGATGTGCAGCAAATGCCGACCCTGCTCTTATCTGAAACTGCAGAAGTGTGTTATACCACGCCTCACATGTGATGCATCACATTTAAGGACTGTTGGACAGTGCTAGAAGATAACTAATGACACTTGCGCGTTCTATTTTTCCTCACTGCTTCATTCTGGGAGAAGAAATAATTAGGTAAGGAATTGTTTTGTTTTTTTTAGGGCTGGGCAACGATTAAAATTTTTAATTCCAATTAATCATATTATTTCTCTGATTAATCACGATTAATCGCATTGTATACGCAAAATCAAATAATAAATTCAAAAGTAGTGTAAAATGCACTTTTATTTAAATGTTCTGCTGCCATATGAACTAAAGTGCCATAACAACACTTTTAACATCAGCGCTTGTCAGTAACACATATTTAGTGTAAATCTCATCTTAAAAAATGTAAAATAAAATAAAGCTTATTGCCACTGTCAGGCCATTTATGTAATCCTGTTTTTATATGTATATATAAAAAAGGTCTACAAACAAAATTCAACAAAATGATTGTGGCTCCACACAATCATAACATTAAAACAGGCAATTTCTGAGGTAACAGCAGAAACATTTAATGGGGAGTTCAACTTGGCAGTGTTTACAAATAACCTTGTTTCTGTCGAATTCTCCATCTGGGAGAATTTTAAACTGAAAATGTCCATGTTAAATTTCAGTAACTTTACGAATCCGTGTATCAATCAAAAAAATAAATAAATAAAAAAAAGCGACATTTTATTACGTTTTTTTTTTTTTTTTTTTTTTTTTTTTTTTATCTAACACGAAAAAATGCCTGTTTTTTAATATTTCAATTTTAGACTTGGATCAAAAATACAAAATGAAAAAATGGGCCACAGGACTGAATTTGTTTTATAATTGAGGACAAGACTTTCAGTTGTTCATTTCACATCTGTGCCACTAGATGGAGCCGCACTGAAGTAACCAGTAAGAGAATAGCGCGACAGTGAACACATGGAGCAGATCTGATGTAACATGGAGGAATGACACGAAAGTTTTGTTGCAGTCCAGAATTTTTTTTTCAGACAGAAATGTTAATATTGTTACCTGAGTTGCTACCCGAACTGTAAAGTTCATGGATTTTTACCGCTCTCCATGTCTGTTTAAGCTTTTTCGCATGTTTACCTGCCAATTGTTTTCCAGTTCCGCAGCAGCCAGTAACAGACTTTTCAAAACAAAGAGCATGTGAGCAACATGCGTTAATGCGCGATAAAATAATTGTTGGCATTTATAAATTAATGGGTTAACGCGACAAGTAACGCGTTAACTTGCCCAGCCCAATTTTTTTTTTTTCATTGATTTTTGTCAGCACAGACATCTGATTAGTTAACACAACAAATGAACAACATTAACAATGTTAGATTTGTATTTGTTCAGTTTTATAAATTACATCTAATCACTAATTTGTTTTTCATTTCCAGCTAATAAGAATGACAAGAGGAAAGATCATCATTATTTTTCTGTCTTTGCTTGAGGTTTCTTTGACTCAACTTGATTACAAGGATGTTTTTAGTCCTGATGTAACAGCAATCCCACAGACTTTGAGACCTGGGGTGACAGAGGTCTTTTTTGTGGAAAGCAAGATTATAACAATCCCAAAAGCTGCCTTTGTCAGAAGCCCTGACCTTGTAAAGGTGGAGTTCATGAATACAAAGACAACTGCTGTTGAGCTGGGAGCTTTTGAAGGTTTAGTGAACCTTAATAGTCTTCAAATAACAGATAATCCTTTAACATCACTCCCAGTGGGTGTTTTTGCGGATGTCACCAATCTGGAGAAACTTATTCTAAAGGGCAACAAGCTCCGTAGACTGGAGAAGGGCTTGTTTGAAGGCCTAACGAAATTAGAACATCTTCAGCTCAATGACAATGAAATCGATTTCATTGAAGACCAGACATTTGATGGCCTCAACAGCCTTGTAATGCTCCACTTGGGTAAAAATAATCTTACAGCTATATCGACTGACTGGTTCTCCAGCCTGAGTAAACTGAAGATACTGCGACTTTACGAGAATCAGCTGACCTCCATTCCTGAAGACCTTTTCAAGAGCTTACCAAACTTAGAGGACATTGGTTTGAATGGAAACCAAATTACAGAACTGTCACCCAATCTCTTTCCACATAAAGAAAAATTAACTAAACTGTATTTGGATAATAACCTTCTGACAAGTTTGCCTGAAGGATATTTTGTTGGTTTTCCGAAGCTAAGAACGTTGACCCTAAAGAAGAACAAACTGAAAAGTCTGCCACAAGTGCTTTTTGGAGAAATGCCAAAACTTACTGAATTAAGCCTCCAACAAAATGATCTTAATACTCTTCCTAAAGGAATATTCAGCTCTCTGAAGAAAGTCAGGAAGCTTGATCTCTCTAAAAATCATTTTGTCACCTTGTCTGCTGATTACTTTGAAGGCCCGGAGAAGCTTACTGAACTGAATGCTCAGAACAACATGATACAGTCACTGGATAAAAACGTGTTTACAAGTATAAACCTACAATCACTGTCCACACTCAAGCTTTCACACAACAACCTCCGGACACTCTCTGCAGATATTTTTGAGCCTTTAAAAAAACTAACAAAACTTGACCTCAGTAACAACCCCTGGAATTGTGACTGTAATCTGCTAGAGCTTCACCTCTGGATGATAGCAAACTCCGAGAATCTTATATCTGCTGTGTCCTGTGAGAGTCCAGACCATCTGAGAGGGAAGGAAATCACATCACTAACAGAGGATGTATTCATTTGCCCCACTCTTTTACCCACAACCACACGCTTAGTCACCACAACTCCAACAACACTCCCAGCAACAGAACCAAAAACACTCTCTATCACCACACATGCTACTACTACAAAAACCACCACTTTACTAACAACTGCACCCACCACCAAACTCATAACAACACCACTGGTTACCACCGTCTCTACAACTACAACACATGAAACCATTTCTCCCACTGTTAAGACATCAACCACTATCCCAACCACAACACCAACAACCATGCCAACAACAGTGAGCACAACACCTTTTATAATGACCACAACCACAACCGCTGCTACCACAACTACTGCACCTTCAACCACTATAACGACACTGAAACCCACAACCACCACAATGACAATTACTGTACCTACAACCACCATAACAACAATAAACCCCACAACCACCACTACAACAACTACTGCACCTACAACCACTATAACAACAATAAAACCCACAACCACCACTACAACAACTACTGCACCTACAACAACTATAACAACAATAAAACCCACAACCACCACTACAACAACTTCTGCACCTACAACCACTATAACAACAATAAAATCCACAACCACCACAACAACAACTGCACTCATGACTACTCCAGCCACCACAACAAGTATAACCACAACCATGATCACAACTACACCCTCAACAGCCATGCCCACGACCACCACGATCAGGACAACCCAACCCACAACCACCCAAGCAACAACACATCCTCCACCAACTTCTCCAGTGACCTTTGCCTGCCCCGTTGAGCCAGATGCTTTGGATTCTTTGAAAGCAACACCTGCCTACGTTCATCGGATCAGTATGAAAGTTCAGCACTGCAAAAGATGGATGATGATCTACATTGTACTGGTGGTTGTGGAGATCGCATGCACTCTTGTGCTGGCTAAGTCTACCTTGACTCTTTATCGCCTGCTGCAGCACAGAGAGAGGTTGAACCACAGGATCAGTCTTACCCACTTCTCCTACAGGAGAGAGGTTATCCTGAGGCCTGTGCAAGAGGCAGAGACTCAAAGACTTTAAACCGCAGTGTGCCTCCACCGAAAGTCTACAACTTCATCCGTAGGAAGGTAAATGAGGCTGTAGTGGTCATGTGACCTGTCAAAGCATCCTTATACCTGCTGTAACAGATTTTTACACTTTGGTGGTAAAGGAAACATGTAAAGAAGTACTGAATGAAACAACTGGGCTGCATTGAGACTTTGTTGGGCATCAAATGTATTCTTAGTCTAACAAACAACACAAGTAGGGAACAAAAAAATACAGTTTGAAAATGATCATTGGAAAATCAAATAATTTACATAGAGGCACAAGAGTACTAAAAAGAACCCATGAGAAAAAAAAAGAAAATCAAACAGTCAGAGACACAAAATATGCAATAAATAACCACAAAGATCTCAGAATATCTCAAATAGTTTCCAGGAAACTCAAAGGAACCAAAAACAAAAACTAAAAGGTACTCCTTTTGAAAACAAAAGCACAAGGATGCTTAAAATTCACCAACAGAAGGACAGAGAATCTTAAAATGATTCAAGGTAACTACAATAAACTCTTATGATAAAAGACATCTGCAAAATAGCTCAAAAAGTTACAAAGAAACTCAAAATGACCAAAATCCAAAAATATATCTGCAACAAAACAACAAATTATATCAAACTAAAAAAAAAAGCAACTCAAAACAACAACAGTACAGAGAGACTCAAAACAATTAGAAATTAACACCAAACAACTACTCATAGATTAAAGTTGAATGGAGAGGGACTCGACCTAAAAAACTGAATGCAAAATCAAAGAAAGTGAAGGGAGGAAAAGAGTTTCAAAATCTCAGTAAAATTTTGTAAAAACCCACAGAGACCTGAAGCATATACAGTGGTACCTCTACTTACGAACATCTCTACATACAAAATTTTCAGGTTACGACACGCCTCTATGGGAGAATATTGCCTGTTGTTACGAAAGAAATTTCAGGGTACGAAAGGCAAAAATACAGTATGTGCTGCCACTCGCAGCTCCCAGAGTTTAACGAACGTAAAAGTACTTGTAGCTGCTCTGCCATTGGCTATCGGCTAGCATCTTCCTGGCATCCCTTTGACATTTTAGGAAAATTCCATGAAGTTTCAGAATTTGTTGAAAAGAATAACCCAGAAAAAGTGTTCACTAGTCTGGCTATCGCTCATTATGATGATGTTTGCCTTGCGCATTTTTGAAGGATTGTTAAAAGCCGACAAAAGTAAACGTCCTTTGATCAGTTCCTAACAAAACGTCAGGCAAAAACCACTGCTGAGAGAGAACATGAACCAAAGAAAGCAAAACGAGACAACGATAGCAGTTAAAAGATAAATAAACATAATTTTTATTCTTTATTTCATTCTTTGTTTTTTTATTATGTAATACTCTCATTTTATGTTTGTTGTGCAGTAATCTAATGGTAACATGTATTTGTTACATGTTTTGATGCATTTTTATTAGGGCTGTCAAAGTTAACGCGTTAACGCGTGATTAACGCAAAATAATTTTAACGCAACTAATTTTTCTAACGCGGATTAACGCGAGCCTTAGCCTGGCCGTTGATGTACAATAGTAGAGAGGAGAGTAGGTTTATTGAGCCTCGGGCCCCTCCGTAGTTGTAGTCCTGTAGTTCTTCGTAGTCCTGTCAAAACAGGAAGCCATGCACTGACGTCGACGGCCATGCCGCAGACAGACAGACGTAAACATACCTCAGTTAGCAGTAATTGGGACAAAAATGGATACAAAAGATACTATTTTGAATGGTAAGTTTAGCTTCAAAACCTTGCCTGATGGCTAACTCCACAAGATAAATGTTGTTTGTGTTTGCTGTCGATGTGAATTTAGTTACCACCGGAGTCCGACTACTGAAATATCACTTGTCGGCTAATCAGAGCGCTGATGATTAATAAAAAAAATAATTAATTAAATTTAAACTGAAGAGTGCAGATAAAATCCTTCCAGTCATCATCTTCACATCTAAACAGAACTGTTTTCAGTCTGGATCTGAACATTGTCAGATTTCAGGTCTGTCTCACATCTTCTGGAAGACTGGTCCAGATTTTAGGAGCATAAAACTGAAATGCAGCTTCACCTTGTTTAGTCCTGACTCTGGGCACCAGCAGGAGACCACTACCTGAGGTTCTCAGAGTCCAGGTTGGTTCATATGGATCTAACATGTCAGAGATGGACTTTGGGGCCATGAAGAGACTTGAACACAAGTAGAGCTGTTTTAAAGTCTATTCTCTGAGTGACAGGAAGCCAGAGACCTCAGGACTGGACTAGTATGGTCATATTTCCTGGTTCTAGTCAGGACTCGTATTAATAAAAGTAATACAACTTGAAAAAGATCTGTATAAGATAGATTTAGAACAGATAAAAATATGCGATTAATTTGCGATTAATCATGATTAACTATTGACAGTCATGCGATTAATCTGATTAATTATTTTGAGAAATTGACAGCCCTAATTTTTATGATTTATAAAAAAATTATGTCCGAATTTTGTGGGGGCTTGGAACAGATTAGGGCATTTATATGGAAAACACGTCTCTACTTATGGAATTTTCAGGTTACGAAACTACTTCCAGAACCAATTAATTTTGTAAATAGGAAACTGAACACAAAATACCTGTATAAGGTATTTTTTTTGTTCCTCATCTTCAGTGAAGGGTGTTAGGGACGTTGGCATGTGTGAATATTCATTTACCGAAGCTCAAAAAATAAGGTGTTATGAATTGTTTAACTGAGAGATTGGATTCATGCAGCTTTAAATAAAATGCTCGACATTTTGTTTAATCAGTGCTTCATTCCAGTAATGGTGCTTACAGCTCCACATGTATTTGGATGTTTATACACAGTGAAACGACATTTAGATTTTTACTTTTGTTGCTATTCAAATATGTTTGAAAAAAAAAGTTTTCAGTAATTTTATTGTGTGTTGAATACAATACAATATCTGCTAACTATAAACCATTTCTCTTGAAATCTGGCCTGTCATGGATTTACATTTGGCCTAACATACATTTACAGCAGGGGGGGACAGAGATCCATACAGGTTTCTTCTCTGTCTTATTCACAGAAAACAAGAAGTACTCATGAAAATTGAACAGTCTGCAGTTCAGCTTGAACTTTTTTTTTTTTTCCTCCCCACAGAGGCAGACAAAGTTTCCACAGTTCCTGAGTTGAGGAAGTGACAGAGTAGAAAACAATGATTAGGAGCCGACCTGATGAATGAAGGTTAAATACATTAATTAGGTCTTGCATTGTAAGGCACAGAGGTGGAGTTGGAAGAGAACAGCAGGCCAGATTCATTAACCCTGTTCGTGCAAACATGTGCGAGAGTAGGTGCACGTATGTCAGAAAGTCATTTATCTTTTTCTGTTCTGACTGGACAATTTGTTTGTTTTTTTTGTTTTGTTTGTTTGTTTGTTTGTTTTTATGACAAGAGAACATAATCATGACCGTAGACATTCACTTTCATGAGAGTGTTTATATTTTCAGCTAATGAACCACTTCAGTCTTTTGCTCTTTCTAACAAAAGTCTTAAAACTGAAACTAAACCTAAGATTTTCAGAACTCTCCATGGACCAGACATTAAGTCAAAGTTGGCAGTCTGCACCATAACTTATAAAGAAAGATACATTTTCAGACTCAATCAGAAAAAAATCTTTTGCTTATTTTTTTCATTTCTTCCAGTAATCTTTTTCAAATTATATGACTGTTTTCGCGCAAGAGCAAATAATTCATGTCACAGTGAAAAATTGACACTGTTCCCATATGCTGCATTGCTGGACATGTATGGCCTATATTCAGACTGTCCATTACTAGAACCATTGTTCTGCGCACGTGTGTGTAGGTGTGTGCATGTGTGTGCATGTGTGTGTGTGAGACTAATCATATTTGGTCAGCATATTTATTTATTGTAAACCTTCCATTGTAGATATGCTCTGTGTTAAAATAAAGGTGAAATGTTCTTCACTGTGGTCTTTGTGGTCTGACCTTTCCAGAATGTCCTGCCTCTTACCTCATGACAGCAACAACCCCCACGTCCACACCCCACACACACACACACACACAAACACACAGATCCTGGAAATATAATGTGGTCACAGTAAATGGATGATGAGTTTAATAATTTTGATTTGCTGTCAGATTTAAAAAAGATACTGAATTAATCAGTTCATGTATTTACTCATGCCACTCCATAATATATAATTTCATAAGGCAAAAAAAAAAAAAAAAAAAAAATCTTGGCAGCAACATTTATGCTCAACAACATCTTCTGTTGAGAAGTTTGGACAAATAGAATGTATAAAGTATATCAGGTGGAGCAACCTTCCATCTGTGGAGATTTCTTCATACTCAGCTGTGTTTTGTTTTTAATCTACTTTTGTTAAATGTGGGGTAAGTGATTCTATGCAGCTTCTAACCCTGATCACTCAGTGTTCCATTCAGTAAATATTTTCTCTTCTCCTAGTTTCCCATCTTACACTACTGACAAGCAAGCAAACAACAACAACAAAACAGTCTTCATACACACCCCTGGCTACAGACTGGAAACAAACCATAGCATACAGTGCCTTGCAAAAGTATTCGGCCCCCTTGAACTTTTCAACCCTTTGCCACATTTCAGGCTTCAAACATAAAGATATAAAATTTCAATTTTTTTTGTCAAGAATCAACAACAAGTGGGACACAATCGTGAAGTGGAATGGAATTTATTGGATATTTAAAAAATTTTTAACAAATAAAAAACTGAAAAGTGGGGCGTGCAATATTATTTGGCCCCCTTGCGTTAATACTTTGTAGCGCCACCTTTTGCTGCAGTTAAATTCTCTTGGGGTTTGTCTATCAGTTTTGCACATCCAGAGACTGAAATTCTTGCTCATTCTTCCTGTAAAACACCTGGAGCTCAGTGAGGTTGGATGGAGAGCGTTTGTGAACAGCAGTCTTCAGCTCTTTCCACAGATTCTGGATTGGATTCAGTTCTGGACTTTGACTTGGCCGTTCTAACACCTGGATACGTTTATTTGTGAACCATTTCATTGTAGATTCGTCTTTATGTTTTGGATCATTGTCCTGTTGGAAGATAAATCTCCATCCCAGTCTCAGGTCTTTTGCAGACTCCAACAGGTTTTCTTCCAGAATGGTCCTGTATTTGGCTCCATCCATCTTCTCATCAATTTTAACCATCTTCCCTGTCCCTGTTTAAAAAAAGCAGGCCCAAACCATGATGCAGCCACCACCATGTTTGACAGTGGGGATGGTGTGTTCAGGGTGATGAGCTGTGTTGCTTTTACTCTAAACATATCGTTTTATATTGTGGCCAAAGAGTTTGATTTTGGTTTCATCTGACCAGAGCACCTTCTTCCACATGTTTGGTGTGTCTCCCAGGTGGCTTGTGGCAAACTTTAAACAAGACTTTTTATGGATATCTTTGAGAAATGGCTTTCTTCTTGCCATTCTTCCATAAAGGCCAGATTTGTGCAGTGTACGACTGATTGTTGTCGTATGGACAGACTCTCCCACCTCAGCTGTAGATCTCTGCAGTTCATCCAGAGTGATCATGGGCCTCTTGGCTGCATCTCTGATCAGTCTTCTCCTTGTTCCAGATGAAAGTTTAGAGGGACGGCTGGGTCTTGGTAGATTTGCAGTGGTCTGATACTCCTTCCATTTCAATATGATTACTCAGCGCTCCTTGAGAAGTTTAAAGCTTGGGAAATCTTTTTGTATCCACATCTAGCTTTAAACTTCTCCACAACAGTATCTGGGACCTGCCTGGTGTGTTCCTTGGTCTTCTTTAAACAGAACCCTGAGACTATCACAGAGCAGGTGCATTTATACAGAGACTTGATTACACACAGGTGGATTCTATTGATCATCATCAGTCATTTAGGACAACATTGGATCATTCAGAGATCCTCACTGAACCTCTGGAGTCAGTTTGCTGCACCAAAAGTAAAGAGACTGAATAATATTGTTGTCCCACTTTTCAGTTTTATTATTTGTTAAAAAAGTTTAAAATATACAATAAATTTCGATCCACTTCATGATCGTGTCCCACTTGTTGTTGATTCTTGCCAAAAAATTGAATTTTTATATCTTTATGTTTGAAGCCTGAAATGTGGCAAAAGATTGTAAAGTTCAAGGGGGACGAATACTTTCGCAAGGCACAGTACACTGTACCGGCCAATCACTGACTGGTAGGTGGTGGTAGGGTATGCTGGGTAATCACACAGAAATCCCTTACCCTCCCTATAATGTCAACTTTGTTTTTCTTGCAATGCAACTCAGCAAACCCAGCAGTCTGGAGATGTAAAAATATGAATGTGTTCCTCTAGGGGGGACTTTTATATTAGATAAAGCACCATCTTACATGCACAAATCCCAATTAACTTACAACTTTCAACTCTTACAAAGCTTTTGAGTTTTAAAGAGTTTTAAATCAAGTGACATAGAAAAAGACGGCGACAAAGTCAACTGTGTTTATATTTAATGAGATCCAAACTATACTTCAGACATGAAGAGAAGAATTCTGTAAAGGAAAAATGTCATGAAGCTGTGTCAAACAGATAAACTAGCAAAAGAAAGAGACTTAATGAGGATAACATAACTTTGCTTTATCAGATTTTATCAAAGCCATATGGCTTAAAAAAAAAAAAAAAAAGAAAACACAGACAGACAGAGAGAAAAAAAATCAGTTGCATTAGATTTAAAAATCTGTTTCATCATATGAAAAAAAAAAAAAAATCACATTACCAAAGGGGACAGAAGCAAAACACCACTGTGCATTATTGCATCTTGTAGAATATAAACAAGTAAAAATGTGCATTAAATACTTTGATATTATTACTATTATTATTATTATTATTATTACTATTGTTATTTTTAATCAAGAAAGGAAACATGCCTAACCACTGTGGGGGCAAAAGAAAAAAAAAAACCTCTGGAAACCAACAGGAAGACAGACTTTTAGTGGTGATGAGATACAAGGTGACAAGAAACAGAGAACTGCCTCTGAATATTTCATTCCACTCTGAGTTGCTGCTAAGTGAATTGTACAGTCAGCTTTTGTTAATGTTGCATCACAAAGCTTTTCTCATCTCCTCTCTTAGTACACAGCCTGAAATTTTCATTATACATCCAAATTTGCGTGAGTGGTGCATTTTAGCTCATGACTATTAATTACACAATAAATACCTCTAGCTTTGGGGCTTTTTCACTGTTTTAAAGAGTTTACAAAGCACAGCTGAAATGGATTTATTATTTTTTAATTTAATTTGTAAATGTATTGAATATTTATTAAATTGTCATGAGGTAAATTGCCAGAATATTTCAGAATTTTCTGTTTGCTCTCATGAAGACGGTCAAATTGAAATTTAGCCTTATATAAACAGTTTTAATTTATAACTTTAATCATTAACTACAAGAATAGCTGCTGAAGTCCACTGAACAAACAGAATCCTTGTCAGCACCACCTGGATTAATCTAAACATACTCTGCTCAACCACTTCAGCCTTTCCAAAAAATAATTTCTGCATCTTCACAAAACTAGTCCAAAAATGTATTAAAGGGGCATATTAGTCATGGTAATTTTTATTCTCTTTTAATTTATTGTATTCATTCACTGAGAATTAAAAAAAAAAATACTCAGAGCCATTTTTCATCAACGTTTTTCATACTGAAAAAAAAAAACAGCATAAACAAAAGCAAAAACAAAAACAAACAAAAAAAACCCCCCAGCTTTTTCAGTCCACTAGAAAATAAATTGTAAATAACTTAGCGAGGAGCAGTCATTTGGGACAGGCTCAGAGCAGAACTCCACAAAGAATGGAGCCAGGTGAGGTGCTTTGAGGATGCCAAATCATGGGCAGCCTGGGACATACTGATGGGATTATGCCTCTCAGCTGACTTGCCAATACTTCAGAATCCTTGTGGAACAGCTGGAGGAGGAGGATATCGACATGGAGGTCTAGGCAGCTCTGCTTAGGCTGCTGTGTGGATGGATAATAACAGGTTCCTCACATGGAGCAGTGGCCCTACAATATAATGACTACCTGGAGCTATTGAGCGTCTCATCCCATTATATGGATATATATGTATGTATATATATATATATATATATATATATATATATATATATATATATATATATATATATATATAGATATATAATATATATATATATATATATATGATATATATATATATATATATATATATATATATATATATATATAGATATATATATATATATATATATATATATATATATATATATATATATATTCAATGTTTGCACAGGATAGAATTTAGTTTATGTTATATGTGATTAACAATAAATGTGGTAGTGCTTTGGACTTTAATCTTACTCATCCCAAATGATGGACAGTAAATACAGAGGAATCAGCAAGAGTTGCCAATGCTAAGTTGTTGAAACAGTAAACATAACTCTTCACTTCTAAGTGTTTCTTTCTTTAACTACTCAGGTCAGCCATAAACTCAGAAGTGCTGAACTGGGTTTATTTTAAGCCTGTATTTTGAAATTTGAGAATAAATGGATTAAGCCTGCAAGATTTACTAATGAGCCAGAAATGTAGTTGAGGAGGTAATTGTATGTGAAAAGAGAAATGTCTGTGGAACATGAGGAGGCCATAAAATAAGGGGGAGCTGTTACAGTCAAACTGAGATATCTCAACTGGAAAACAGTTTGTTGGCATATTTTCAGGCGGGATGGTAATGGATAGGATTAATGACCAACAGAAGCCTGTTACAGAGTCTATGTGAAATGTATGCAGGCTGAGTGATCCTCACAATATTTTCTTGCATTATATTTCACTATATTTTCTTTGCAATATAAAACTCTTCAGATTCAATTTTTCTTATTCTTATACAGAGGTTCTCCACTGTTATATAATATTATCAGTAATAAATGTGAATATCTTTGCAAGAATTGAAATCTACTCAAAAAATTAATTAAATGTAAGGGACAAAGCAGGTTGACAAAAATGCAAAAGAAAAAAAAACATTGTTACTATAAAATTCTCCAGTCTGAATGAACCACAAACAGTCACAAACTTTGCAACTCTGATCATAAATATGTGATTAAAGGCCAGCTCACTAATATCAAATCCACCCAATCAGCAACTTCTTTATCTTTACTGAACTAAATGTGTTTTTCCACAAAGATGGAGCTGAGAGGCAGTCCTAACTGGTGCTGTAAATCAAATTGGCTCCTCCACCCATGTCTAAACCTCCCACCTGAGGAGTATCCTGCAGTGCCAGCTGAGGCCAGTCTCTGCCTACCACCTGCACCCCCACATGCCTCTCAGCAGGCTGCAGCCCCATGGGCCTGTCACCATGACGCCTTCTCATGTGCTGCTAAAAACAGAATCTTCTGGTAACTGCTACACGATGGCCGTGTTGACACAGAGCCTACTAAATGTTGAGCAGCCGCTTCCATGAAAAGATTAGTCTTAATAAAGACTGGCTAGATGAATAAATTCCATCCAGAGGTGCAGGTAAGGAGGCAGCATCATTATGTCCATGTCTACCCTCTGACAGATGCATTAGTTTGCGGATCATAGTTTAGAAACCAAAATCTTTCCATTTTGGCTGTCACTTTCTCTCCTTCTCTCTCTCTCTTTTTTCTTTCACTTTCCAGGTTATGAGTGAAGAAGGCATCTGAGTAGGAGCCAAAGCACGCTAAAGCCATGCTCATAGAATTTTAAAATTTGGACTTTGCAGTCTTCAGTAAAAGGAGAGAGAGAGAGAAAAAAAGACACAAGTCAGATGTCCTTCTCTATTACTTACTGAGAGCTGATAAACCCCAACTTAAATTTTTTTCACATCTTTTTAATTGCTACGGAGTTTTCATAATATTTATTTATCATCTTGTAAAATTATGTCAGTAAAGCATGTCATTTCTGTTTACATTTTATGTTTTAGTCAGCACATCATTGACAAAACAATCCAATGACTGATGATGTCATTCACTGTGTATTGTTCTTCATTCAGTAACTGAAATATTTATTTTTGTTATTTGGTTTTTGGGTTTTTTTTTTCTTTAGTCAGGTAAATTATGTATCTCTTTTGTTGAACATTTTGTGTTGGAAAGCATCAAACTTAAACTTATAATTGGACAATTTTTGCACTTCATTTGATTTCTGACTGGAGAGAAACTTAGACACTCATTTCTGTAATACGTAGCCTTATTGAAGCACTTTACTCAAGGATTTTACATTATTATGTTGCAGTAAATCTGAGCATTGAGCCTCTCTGGCCCCATAACACCTTTCTGGAGACCTGGTTCTGTAGGTTTGAGACAATGTGGGTCACACGTTTGATGACTGTATTGCTCAATAAATGAGAAATTTGACATATAACCTCAGTGTTTAAAATCCAACACAGGCTTCCTGTGGAATTTAAAACCCAGTTTGAAATCTTAACTCTCACATACAGCGTCGTTCATGGTCAGGCCCCAGCTTATGTGGTTGATTTACTTAACTTACACTCTGCAGCCTGCTCCCTAGTTTCCGATAACCTAAAACTACTACGTGTCTGATGCACCTGCTCAAAAGCTCATGGGGATAGGGCATTTGAGGACACTGCACCGTGGAACTCACTAATCAAAGCTAGGATGTTTGCTGGGTCTGTTGATTCTTATAAAAAGCCACTAAAAACTCATTTCTTTACTAAGATGCATTGTATGTTTGCATTTTTTTTTCATTTTGTGAATTGTGCATTGAATGTGTTTTGTGTAGTTTTTTTTTTTCCTGTTTCTGTTCCTGCATTTTTTTGTCTCTGAAAAGTGCAATACCAATGAATTTTTACCTTCAGACTCAACATGCTTTAAATGATTACCATTTATCATACAAGGGGGGCTACCGGGTCATTAGCCCTGCACATTTAGGTAATTTGGATGCTCTCAGACAGATCACCTTGGTGCTGTATTAGTGGCTTCTGCTGTCTGTCTGAATGAGGTTATACAGAAATAATAGTGCCAGAGCCAATGCGGCATCAACCAAGGGGATATTTACACCATTTTTGTACTTAGTTTTTCTATTACAAATATTCCCCATCCATTATCTGTACCTGCTTATCCCTGTGCAGGGGATCATGGGGATCTGCTGGAGTCTATCCAGGTACACCCTGGACAGGTCACCACACTTAAACAAACAACCAATGCACTCTCATTCCTATAGGCAAGTTAGAATCACCATTTAACCAAACATGCATGTTTTTGGACTGTGGGAAGAAGGTGGAGTACCCAGAGAAAACCCATCTAAGTACTGGGAGAATGTGCAAACACCACACAGAAAGACCCCTGCCGGGATTTGAACCAGGAATCTATTTGTTGTGAGGCAAAACTAACCACCAAAGATTCCCTGTAGAAACTATTTTATTTTCCCTGTGAAATAAACAATAGGCTGGCGTGGCAGCCAGCTCCCTGTTGCAGACCTGCTTGAAACCATGAGCCATGAGATGAAGATGAGTGCCCCAAATCATATTGTCTTTTAGACTATTTCCGTTTAACTGGGACCATCACTTACAACCAGAATATCATATTTGTATACAGCAACATTGGCTTTTACTGTCTGATACCAAAACACATTAAGAGAATTTTACTGAGGTGATATTCAGAAGGTGTCATTTTTTTTAAATTCAAACATAAACAATCTTTCCAGTGTATTTCTGGAGATGAAGTTGCCCCCTGCTGGCCTTTAGAGAGAATGTAGGTTTGAGGCACATTTGCATCAACTTATTTCATTTAAACCCAAAGGCTATGCCCATCTTTTAGAGTCAACAGTATGATTACAGTCTCTGAATATTACATGAGTTCCACATAAAGAAACATACACAAGCAAAAAAAAAGTGTAAATTAATTCGTAAATATAATTTAAACTTAGATAAATAAAACATTAATCAGGTTTATTCTTTTTGTAGATTAATCTAGTACTTGCCAAAAGCATCCATCCATACATATATATATATATATATATATATATATATATATATATATATATATATATATCATATACATACATATAAATATTCGTAAAATGAACGCCAAACTTTCATATATACTAAATTTGTGGAATTTTGTTATTGAGTTCCACTTCAATGTATCTTTGGAAGAGTATCCCTAAGTGTACCCTACCGTGCGACCCATACAAACACATGCGCAAAAGAAGAGTAGTTGCAGGATGTTTTTTTCTGACTTCTTTCTAGCCATTTTCAGTCACAAAGACAAGATAACAGAGAAATGACCATCTGAATCCCACCAGGACAGATGCAAAGTCTAGAATTATCTGGGTGGCACGGTTTGTTTTAAACAGGATTGTCAAACATCTCAAATCAAGAGCATGCAGTAATTGAAGAGCTGTCAAGATGATCTCTGCTCCTGATTTGTTGGGCTGTATGTAATTGTTGTAAAACCATAATGATGCCAGGTTTCTCTTGTAAAAAGGGCTCATGTATCTCAAAAGACTTTCTGGTTAACATAATAAAATCAATATGTTACAGAATTTAATTAACATTCACAATGAAGACAGATTGCAGAGTGAACAAAAAGCTCCTGTAGACCCTCAAGGTGAAAGAAAAGCTGTCACATAAAATGTGAAATGACTGAAAAACAGCAGTTACAGTACGCGCTGTTCAGTTTCAGTTTACCCTTATGACTGCTGAATATTTTAACTTAATTCCAGAGAGGTAACAGCTCTGGTAAAAAAGTAAAAACAACAACAACAAAAAAAAAAAATTCAAGCTGAACTGATGTGAAGATGAATCTTACATGTTCCTGTGAAGAGCAATGCCAACAACCTAGCTGCCAAAACAAAAGGGAGTGATGACTTCAAATAATTTCTTGTCAGAATTGGTATGAAGAAGTGAAACAGAAATAGCCACACTTGAATAATGAAAAAAAAGACAAAGCTATTTTTACTGCACCCTCTTTGTCTAATTTTAGTAAAAGAATGACTCTTGCTGGCTGCCAAGACGTCTCTCTCATCTATCTGCAAAAGGCTTTCACAAGTATTTCATAAACACCTTAGAACAGTGAAAATTTCTCTTAACCTGGATTTATCCACACAACAATGCATGCTTTTTCAAAGTCACTTTAGTTCGAGCATTTAGAGAAAAGAGAAGTTGTAGATATTTTGGGGTCCTCTGCGATTCCAGTGTCATTCTACACACTAGAGATAATGGTGTGACTTAATGAGATGTTTCACCTCCACTACACCTCAGTAGATGGAGCAGCATTAGATCAGCATAAGGGAAACAAGGGAACACATCTGCCATTTAACCTCACTTTTATGGGCAAAGCATTTGGCTCTTAATTGGCTGTGTGCAATTAGAGCAATCCACTCTGTTCTACTCACAGACCCACAAGATTACACCGTGGGTCAAAATCTGAGTAGGGTCTTTAGCAGGATGCAACGGTACTCGGTAAAATACCGAACCGTTCGGTACGACCTGCACCAGACAATACGCCTTTATGTCCCGCGGGATTTATGTTCCAAAAACTTTGCATTGGACTTGCACGTGAGCATGTGTGCCTTTTAAACAGGCCCTGCTACTACGTGTCAACGTCCATTCGCCTCCGCTCACTCACAGTGACCAACATATCACACTTTGGCCGGTTGGCTGCAGCTCATAGACGCAGGAAATGAAAAAACAAACAAACAAAAAAAAAACAAAACAAGCAGGCATGGCCAGCGGTAGCGGAGAAATTGGGAAAAACTTTTTTTAATCACCGGTGTGGGAGCATTTTGGTTTTGCTGTTGAATACACCGGCGAGGGAGTGAAAACAGTTAACAGAAACTTCACAGTCTGTGGGCTCGATCTTCCGCCAAACCTCCTAAATTGAATTGAATTGAATTGAAAAATACTTTAATAATCCCCGAGGGGAAATTGGCTTGTTGCAGCAGATACAAAAATATACATAAATAGACAGGACATTAAATAGATATTAAATAGGCAATAAATAGACAAAAAACAGTGTGCAGAAACAGAACAATAAATAGACTATAAATAGACTGTGCAAAACAAGACACTAAATAAAAAGTAAGTAGACAAAAACAGTGTGTAAAACAGACAAAAACAGTGTGCAAAACCAGTAATAATAAAACCAGTAATAATAAAACTGTAATAATGTAATAAAGTGATAATGCAGCATTAACAGAAGGCAGTGGCAGAAGTAATCAGCAGTGATTATTCCCTGACAACCAGGAGTTATAGATTTTAATTGCACTAGGAAGGAATGACCTCCTGTGTCGTTCCTTTGAGCAGCGGGGTTGAAGGAGTCTGCCGCTGAAGCTGCTCTTCAACTTGTCCAGGATTTTGTGGAGGGGATGAGAGAGGTTGTCAAGGATTGCCAGCAGTTTTGCTAGCATCCTCTCTTTCACCACCTCCTCCAGTGGGACAAGTTTAGAGCCAACAGCAGACTCAGCTATATAAAGCCGCTATTAAGGGATAGCGGGTAGCAGGAGAGGCGTTCCCCCGCAAAGAACGCAATCTTACACCTCCCTAAACTCGCGATCTTATCTGCGTAAGATCCAGTTGTTACCAGTTGTGCATCTTGGCGCAGCTGATGTGCTTTTTAAAATACTGCAGAACGAATTGTTGGATGCACATTTAAAGATCACGAACAATTAATGTTCCTGTCCCTCCTCGACCACCAACAGTTTCAGACATATCGGAAATAAATTCCCACATCCAACCTTTTCCAGCTTGACACCAGAGACAAAGATCTCCTTGGTTTCCTCCACAGCAGACATCTGAATGAGATCATGCCACAGCTGTACAGACTGACGTGTCTGGCCGTGACTATTCCCACATCCACCACAACTGCTGACCAGACATCCTCTGACCTCAAGAGAGAGAATAAAACGTATGCAAGTAATACGGTGATGCGTAATCAAGAGGTAGAGCCGTTTGTGCACGTCCACATGTGACCAGGTGGATGCACATTTATTCCATTTGGACACACTCTTGCGCCGACATGTGAGTTGCGCTTTCCCCCAACCTCGGCATCTTGCGATCGCAGATTTAGGGTAGCGGGTGGTCTGAAACTGTGCCGAAACCGTGACACAAAAACCACCTGTACCGTTGCACCCCTAGTCTTTAGTTATGTAAGAGCAAAATATATTAAATTCGTGCTTTTAGACTGATCTGTTGATATAAAGAAACAAGTGATTATTGTTATACAGCTCAGACACGGAATGAAGCAAATTGATGTAAAGGTCCAGCACAAAAGGCAAAGATGAAAGGACAACAAATAATACAAATGATGCTATCCAGTGACATCCTGGAAACATTTTTTTTTTTTTTTTTAACAAAGTTTAACTACTTTGCATTGGAACTAAACCTGTGTGCAACAGCATCCATGAAGCTGATAAAACGTACAGGGATGAAGTCTGCTTGTGCATGCATGACTCACAGGTGACAGCGACTGGCACTGGGTAGTGACAGTCCTGTCACCTAATATTAATCCGCCATTGTTAGCTATTAGCATCCTGTGGGCTGAAAAGTGATCTACTGTTAGTGGCTGGCGACTGTCGAGGTACTGAAATGTGCAACGTTCCAGACTCAACTTTCTGACAGTTATTAATATGCCAGCAGGGTACAAAGTGCACTGACTGAAGCTATAATTGACTATGTAAATGCACTTTTCACTCAAAATATCAATTACAGAACTGTTTTAACCATTAGCCGAAAAAGAGATAACCCACGTTAGGTACAATTGTTTCTGTCACATGTAAACTATATTACATTTCTGTACTGTAAAGCTGTTTGTGAATCCGGGGACTGAATGCCGATACATTGCCATGTGTTTGTACACATCCATTGGTGATGTTACAAGTTATGCAAACACTTCTATACAGTCTACAGCAGCCATTCCCAAACTTCAGAATACCAAGGCCCAATTTGAAATGTGAAAAATCTCCACGACCCACCGAAACCTTTAAAACATATTTGTTTAATTTTAATGACCTCTTACGGGCCACCTGCAGTACCACGACGGCCCACTAGGGGGCCGCGGCCCACGCTTTGGGAATCACTGGTCTACAGTATAGATTCTATGAAAAATTGCTGTTTTAGTTTGGTGGTGCCACATGAAAAATAAAATGATTAAATACATAAACTATGGTCTCCAATAAAGATTATCTTTTAAGGACACACCCATCTTCAGATTCTCCCCCTCTGGACTGTTTTACTGACATTCAGTTAACCCATCAGGAGTCCTCTGGGTACATGGCAGCTTTGGCCCAGTGAGGGACTTGTCTGTTGTGTCAGGGGAGCGTCCTTAAATAACCTCACCATGGGCGACGGTGAGCATTAAGTAGCAATTTAATTGGAAATTAAGCTCACTAAATTAGAGGAAATGGAGCACAAGGAAACAATGTGCTTCTAGATACAACAATGATAAATATTACTTTGAAACGACGGAGTGAATGTCTAATTTATTTTTTGTTTTGTGTGTGTGGTTAGTTAACATTTATTCATTGAAACTGAGCTCCATCAAAACGGCTAAGACTGATGGGGCCTATTTCAAACCTGCAGTTGCTGCAAACTCACTTACACTAAGAAAATTATAACCTATAGGCACCAGATAACATTCTGATTATTACATGAATTAGTAATTTAAGTGAGCTTTTAAGAAAAGGAAAATACTTACAGGGAAGATGACTGGGAAGCAGTTTGTGTACATCCAGTTGAACCTCTTGCTACATGACTGCTTCTTGAGTTTCTATGACAAATGTTTGAGTTTATTTATTCATTATTGTCAGAACACTTCAAATTGTGAATCAAATGCAGATGCGACTGGCTGAAATCAACTGACAAACAGTGTGACAGGTTGATGCTGAAGGGGAATCTGTCAGGCTCTGGGCTGTTGGACAGTGAAAAGAGTTCGAGTCCTGGCAGAGAAGGGAAACCCACAAGGACTATTTAAGCTTCTCAGCCACAATAATAAAGCCTCGACATTTGGGTAGGGGGGTCAAAAGCTGCTTTTGTTATTGGAATTGTTATCTGTGTTTTCTTAAACTGTAGGATTTATACAGTTCAACCCACATGGTTTTACATATGCCTTCAAGGCTTCCAGACAAAGACCAAAGTTGGTCACAGCAGAAAGCTGAGAAAACCTGCAGCCAACATCTGTTCAGACAGCAACGACTGTGTGAGTTCACATAAGGTGTGACACTTTCTGCTGTCACCCACATGGCATGACTGCTGTTGGCCTGTGTCAGTGGCCACTGTCTGCCTATAAATATGCGTTTTTATCGAACAAATGGCTTTGTAATCACAATACAATTATGAGTGCTTTTTACTTTATTTCCATGTCCTGAATCATTATCTGTTTTGTAATAGCACATTGTGCTTATTTTGCCTTTAAGTCAATTGTAAAGGTTAATGAGTTTGTACATAATGTGCTGTTATATACGAGAGCAGTTTCAGTGGTATTGAGTCATAAATACAGAATGCACTTATCTGCATCAATAAAAATGATATAATTCATGATAATGAGTTATATTCAACAGCCCCTGAGTGAAAATGCTTGTTCATTCACTGTTGACCTGTCAAGGTTGAAACTCTTCTCTCACCAAGTGTGGGATTTTTTGTCCTCTGTGGACCTACGCTGGATAAGTAGGCATTATTATTATTATCTTTATTTAAACTCGGAAATACATTGAGGTAGAGACCTCATTTACAATGCAGCCAAGTGAAACAACAAAAATGGATGGTTAGATGCTTGCTGTTGTTTGTGTCTAAAGGAAAGCTAACTCAGTGGCCAACCACTGGGTACTGGGACCGGCAGGTAGAACAGCCTTGACTCTCAAACCTCTCACACATCAGTTTCACAGTTTCAGTTGCCCTGGACTTGCTGCATTTCAGTTTGTTTACCAGAATGGGAGGAGGAATTGTCCGACCCCCAATAAGCAACAAAAAAAAATCTGCTCTGTCAACACAGAGGTGCACTACATTTAAGAGCTGAACATGCTGTTTATCACAGGAAAACTCATGAATTTTAACTTGGACAGATAACCCATGTATGCCAATCTGTGTTGACAGAGCAGTTTTTGTTTGTTGCTTATCTACTAGTAGGACTAATACGTTTCCACTACAGAGACATATCTTAGTACTGTCGCACTCCATCAGAATCTACACTAGAAAGTAAACCTCTACACCTGTCTGATATCTTTTCACTTGCGACTTTCACAGATGACAGCACTTTTGGAGGTGCTGTGACTGAGATATTTACCTGAGCTATAAGAGACAATGCTCACACACACCTTCTGGCATCTGTCCAAATATTCCGAACACTTGAACTAATGAATATGCAGATGTAGAAGTTGTATTCTTTTTCAAGTTGTGCACTTCTATAGGGCACCTGCTCATATCAAGTGCCTTCAGCACATACAGTATATCTTTTTCATCAGCTACAACTTTACTCACAATTCCATTGGGATTGGAACCCTCTTTTCTTTAATTTTTATGAAATGTAGCAAAAAGAATAATTTATGAAGAGGCCTTTGGGTTGCAGCCATGTGGTATCTCTCAGTTCACTCTCACTCACTCATGTCCTCCTTATTTCAGAGAGATTTTTGTCTTAAGAACTCCCCAGTGAGACTAATTACTTGAGATTATTTGTAAAAAACAAAAACAAAAAAAAAACTTATAGGCTTGTGCCAAGCCATCACTGATGAACTGGCAGTGGAGTAACATGGATGTTGCAAAGGAGTCTTAAATTGTTGGATGAGGAGTCTCTTGATCCACACTGATGGTGGAAACTGCAGCCCATGTAGTGACAAAGTATTAATAGTGATCTCTTTTTTTTTTGCTTTCAGCACCTCAGACATTTATTCCAGTGTCCAAGCAAACCTGCAGCTCCAATATACAGGTTTGGGATAATAACCTTGATTCACACTAAGAAGTAATTTAGTTATGACTTGTCTTTATTACAGCCTCAAACAGTAGCTTTATAAGTGTTTAGGTTTCATTTACTCTGCAGAAAAAGAAAATACAAATGAATTGCAGAAACATCTTAAAGCCTTTCAGGATACAACACGCCTTCGTGGAACCTTCTGAACTGAATGAAATTAATGCATAACTGATGTGAGGTCTGTTTTCATAATAGTGTGTATGTGTGTGCCACTGCAAGTTAGCCACTGATCAAAAGGGAAAAGGGACACTTTCCTCTGCTGCTCAGAGTTAAAATATTCTACAACTGAAAAAAAATAGAGGGAATCAGAGGAAATTTGTCAGTATTCATACACCTATATTTGAAAGATGTTTGTTGTTATACTTGACAATGGAGGTATGACACCTCAATTCCCTTGGAGGCAATAGCCCTGTACCCCTGTAAAAGGAGAAATAGGAGGCATCATGCACAGAATCTGGGTGGACGGCATCTGTCTACCCGGAAGAAGTTGGTTACAGAGGCTAATTCCTGAGGACTATAAAACTGACTGACTGAGTAGAAGCAGAGGGTAGTTCTCAGGGAGCTGGCTGAGGAGGCAGACCAAGGGAGTGTCTGGCTTTGTCTCCTAACAGGTAACCTGAAGTAGGACAAGGATCTTTGAGCCAGTTGCTAGGAGCAGTAGGGAGCTGTCCCTACGATGCCACACCAGATCTTACGCTGTTATGTGATCAAAGGGGAGAAATATATGTGATGGGTGGCTCCTAGCTCATGACTGCAGCTGGCCCAACATCACCAAGGTGTGGCAATCACTTGTAAGAAATGTCAGTTGTTTGGCTCTGACTTGAAATGCTTGAAATACTGATACAAGTGAATAAATGAAACACATTTATCTTTTCTCAGTTCTCATAGAAAGAAGGTCACTTACTTTTACTCTCTAAGAGGCTTAGCCCCCCTACTGCGGGAGAGGCCTGTTTATAATCCCTGTAGGGACAAGTTTATCAAAATTAGAAGGACTTTGCAAGAAAACATCCTTCCCAGAATGGCTTCTCGTCACAATTCTTCTTCTTTTCCTTTCGGGTGTTCCCTTCAGGGGAACAAGAAGATCTTTCAAACATTTTCAAAACAAGACAAATTGGCTCAAGAGTTTTCTTGACTGGTTGAATTCTTGGAGGTTTACAGAAAGGAAGAAATAACAGCCTTTGAATGCATATGACTCCTGTTGCCAGTAAGACACACACATTTTCAACATATGAACAAGTTCTCAACTCTTCATTTTGAAAAAAAAGAAGAAAAAAAACCCTGTAAATAAAATCAACACCACAAATATTTCCATACATGTTTGAGCCAGGATAAATGTCTTTTTAAAATTGGAAAAGCACCAGTTTTCAATTTCAGTCTTTAATCGGAGTGAACTAGCCCTGAAAAGTAAACATCTGAGTCATGGTCTGAGCTGACTTTCCCTCACAATCACATTTCTTTGGACATATCTTGGAAGCAAAATCAAAATGTTTGGAAAGACGTTCCAGCAGGTCTACTGAGATGGACCACTTAGTCCTTGCTCCATAGTCATAAACTACACCTGAACCTCTCACTCTTGTGGACACCCACCGTCTGGAGAAAACAAGTAAGTTCTGTCTTGTGTGATATCATAGAGGGCCAATGTTAGAAAAAAAAAAAACTATCAAGCAGGAATTGTTCTCAGGACCCTAAACACTGAGTATTTTGTGCATCGGAATACAACAACCTTCATTTACTAAATTTTCTTTTAGCCTCCATCACATCTAAGATGATAATAATCATATAACACTGTAGAAAAGTCACAAAGCACTCAACAAAAAAAGATTGTCACTTTAACCTCATGACGTTTTCCAAAGTGACAAAGGAAAGTGCATAGGAAGAGATCATTGACGTGTTTTTTCTGTTCTTTTTTCTTGTTTCTTTTCACTTTTCTTGTTAGTTTCTTTATTTCAAAAATAATATTAATAATAACAGTTTGTTTGGGGTCCCGTTGCTTACTTTTTGTGCTTTTCTGCAAATTATGACATTAGGCACTGGCTATCTAGCTAACAGCATGTATCAGCCCTGCCTATCAGCCTTAATCATAGTTGTTCAGCTTTCTTTTGGATTTTATTGATTTGGGCAAAAGCATTCATATTCTGGCAAAGCCATCTTTTGGCATATGTGACTATGTCCAGCATCAATCACTGAGATTTCAAGAATCCTTTCAGCTGAAATGTAAACAAAGAACCAAAAAAAAAGAAGTTCACAGTTGCCCTCGGTTTTAGCACGTTAGACGACCCTGGGCTAACCCTAACCCTATATAGGCATTCACACAGACAACAAAATATAGCTGTGTTGTATAGAACTATACAACTACAGTATATTTAAATCAGCTTTACTGACAGAGAGAGCTTAATGAAAAGGCCTTCAGAAATAAGCAAACAAATAAATAATCTTTATCAGTTTGACAACAGCTGTGGAGAAAATGTCAGGAATTTGCAGTTGCTTATTTGTGTTCGCTTCAGTTGCAGTTAAATAATGACTTCAAGCTGTTGAACAGAACAGTCGCTTTATTAAACATCAGTTTAATAGCTTTAAAAACACAGAGTAGATTTTTGTTAGTAATCTTTAATTGGAAGTGCTAAAACTGCACAAAGGAATGAATAGTTTAACTGTGAGACTACCAAAAATATCCTTAAGCTTCACCTCTGTGGAAGGACCGTTGATTTATACCACAAATCCTACGGATATTGAACAAAGAGGTCAGTGAAGATCACCAGTAATTGGTCACAGATGAATTGGGTATTTTAAGACATACGCAGCTAATCACCATTTAATGTCTGTGTGTGTTTTCCCAAGGAAGTAATATAAATTACTGACTGCAATAGTGGAATATGGAGAAAAATATCTTTGATACTTAGTTACCTGAGAGACAGATAATACACAATGGCTAAGACAGTTATTTTTTTTTCTTTTAAATCAATTTTCTTATAGTGTTTTCAAACAGGAAAAAAAATTCAAATAAAACTATGTATTTGCTTCCATTCTCAACAAGTAAAGCTTTCACACTTGTGATTGCGTTGGTGAAGAAAAACTAGACAAAGTGAGATGAATATAACTAGATGGGGTAATGAAACAAACTTTGGCCATTTCCTTTTTTGGCATGTCATATGTTTCCTAAAAGCAGCAAGCACAACAAATCCCTGCCACCATCTGTTTCTGCTTCTGCTCAGCTGTCACAGTGGTGCTGCACGTGGGCTCGTAGAGAAAAAGACAAACCAGAAGAGAGAATAAGAGTAATAGGTGGATGAGGGTTTTGTGGTGCATTGCTGTGTTTTTGCTCCATCATTTCTCCATCTCATTTAATTTATCAGATGCAGCCTGGTGGAATCAACCAACCTTGACATAGACTTACTTTATTATCCCTCTGGAATGATATCAAAGATAGGCCGACACTAATGCACTGCAAATATCCAAGTTTTTTGCAGGTAAAATGATACATGTGATGTTGCTACTTTATGGTGTCTAGGAGATGACTCTGTGTTTTCAGTGCTACAATGGTGGTTCTGTTATTAACATATAAATGTATGGGTTAAATACTTTCAAAGTTAGAGACCATCTGCATTCTTGGGCTATCCATAATAAGCATCTAAAAGCACTTTTTATCTAAAACTGATTAAAGCACTAATGATTGAAATCACTGACCTCAGTCAGCAAGTAATTTTCAAAAATATATTAAAACCACTTGACAATTAAACAATAAAATCAAGTCCAGTTATGGATGGATGGATAGATAGACAGAAGGATCTTCACAACTTACACCCTAGGTTTCATGGACTCAGCATTTTGTAAATTAGCTCTCATGGTTTTTCACAACTCCCTGTACAGCACTTGGCATCTACCAATTACACCCTCAACATGGTAACTTTTTTTCCCCAACAAGAGCAAAACATACTGAAGGCAGTGGTTCCAGAAGGATTTCTTAACTTCCCAGTGTTATAGTGAGCATTGTTGGGGCCATAATCCAGAAGTGAAACAAATATTATTTCACGATGAACTGGCCTCAACCAGGTGCTTTTTGAAAGATTTCTGGCACAGAAGTGAAAAAAAAGATCATCTGAATAATTGTCCAAGAGCCAAAGACCTAGAATTAGCTGGTAGAATTGTTTCAAAGAAAAAATAAGTAATACACTTTGTTTGGTGGTAATACAACCAGTTCATTTAAAGTTTGCTGCAGAGCATTTGGACAAGTCTATGAAATACTGGGAGAATATAGTCTGGATCAGATGAGACCAAAACTGAACTGAAACTGGATGACATAGGATACCATAATACACAAATACACAAAACACCAGGAGGTGGGAATGTTTTTCAGCACACAGTACTGGCAAATGTCATATAATTGAAGAAAGGATGAATGGGAAAATGTACTCATAAAAAAATCTGCAGCCATCCATCAGGATGAAGATAAAATGAGAGAAGTGCTCACTAACACAGATTTTGACAGATTTGTGAGTAATATTTGAGAGAAATAGGCATTTTGTGTGGCTAGAAAAAGTCTTAGATCTTTGAGTTCAGCTCATGAAAAATAGGGGCAAAAACAAAAGTGTTGCATTCATCTTTTTGTTCAGTATATATACTTTTTTTCATCAAACTTTCTGGTCATTTTTAAATTTTTCTCCTGTTAAACCATTCCCATTACTGTATTTTGTGTTATTGCTTGTGATGACTGTTCAAGTGCAGTCTCAATAGAAAGCCTCTTAGCATATTTATCAACATCTCTTAAGATGTTTAATGATAAAGTCAGTGGTTTTAAATTGTGATCTGGTGATATTTACCTTGAATATTGTTAGTCTATTTCATTAGAGCACTTTGAAGGTGAGACTGTTGCTCCAATATTCTTCCTTGTTTTATATATGAACAATATGTGCCTTTGGAAGTAGAAACAAAGAGGAGATGAACTCTGTGCAAAAAAGGGTAAAAGTCCTATTTGCAACATTATGTTGTCAGTCTAATACAGAATGATGTCTTGCTAACTGAATTCTTATGGTGGCTTGTGATTATGCCTTTTAGTTTGACCTATATGAAACATTTCATTCTGGCTTGCTGGTGAGTCTTTGAAACAGCAATGTTGTGTGATTTTAGTGCAGAAACAGCTGTTGTATGAGGCAGCATTCATGAATGACCCTAACCCTAACCCATCCATGACATGACAGGAAGTGCAAAAAAATGACATTTGGTCTCTAACAAAATTTTTTTTATAACATCTAAACCAGCCGCTACCCATTATGCCGACTCCCTTAAGGGCTGTGTATACTCTTCGCAGCAATGTGTCGCAGTTAGCTTGTTGCAGGTATGCCGCAGTTAATTCTGATTTATGCCCAATTTTGAGGCGCAGCCTGCGCTAATTTCCACACCACAGCACAAGAGGGACAATCATGAAATAGCTAAACTTACTAAACTTATCTCTTGCGTTTTTCCACTTCCTCATCGTTTCAGCTGTATCTAGACCTACATCCATCCCTATCTCCCTCCATGAATTACTAGAATATGTGCTGTCTTTGTAGTGTGGAGAATGAGAATCGTACAGATATGGGTACTTCCTCACTTCTTTGATGACGCGCTCTTTTCTACGCGGATGTAGAATCGACCAGAGGCCTCCTTTACTCTCCTCCCCCGCGACACTATCTGTGGGACTGTCTGCAGTCACCTACAATTTTGCAGGAGTGCACCAAAGTATCTGCGGAGGGTGGGGGGGCATATCTGCTTTATCTGCGTCACACACGCAGACGACCTTATTTCTGAGTTTAAACCATGCTTTACTCACATTGTAGATGTGGGAATGGGCGTGTCTTTTGCCCTTCCCGCACCTCGGTATCTTGCGATCGCGGGTTGCGGGTAGCCCGCATGTCGGCGGGAACAAGAGCGTGTGCAAATGGCATCAATGTACATCCACCTGGTCACATGTAGACGTGCACAAACGGCTCTACCATTCGATTTAACTCTAGTATAAAAAGCGTGATTCGACCTTAGTTGAACCCCTGAGAAAATGGCAAAAATTGTCTTAAATGGCTTGCTCATCAGTTAAACCATATGTGACCCGAGCGTGTTTACCGGGAGCGCACCAACTATCTGGGACTGATTGGTTTAACAGGTTGCCCCTCCCACTACCCGCTATCCCTAAATAGCGGCTTTAGGAGATCTGGCAGAAGATCGGGCCCTTTAATCTTCTATATAATTTTTTTTAGCATTGTCATACTGTCAGATAAAGCTCATAAGTGGACCAAATGAGCCATGAAAGCAAGCTGTTGCCTTACTTATTGTTTTCTGTTTTGTGATTGAGAATACAAAACAATTTCCCTGCCTGGGATCAATAAAGTACCTCTATCGATCCATCAAGAATATTAAAACTGAAAATCTGTGGGTACATGGTAGAGTTCTTATTTATCATATACGTTTTATGAACTATTCTTCAATGTAGACCTTGATCGTCAGTGCTTTTAAAGTGATACCTACAGGTTAACAACCAAAGTGACTTAAAGTCAAAGTGGAAAAAGGGACTACCAGAACACTTAGAACTTTTTTGGTTAAGCACACTGACATCCAAAAGCCTTAGATCAGGCCTACATTAACAGGTATATAACATTCTACTATGGAGTTGTACTGCATTCACTTCTTCTAATGTTATATGTGCTTTTTAAAAAGCATTCAAAAAAAACACACAGTTTATTACTTACGGGCAGCGCATTTAACTGTTAGGTGCCAGATGGTCAAATGATTAACACGTAGTGGCATGTTCAAATCCCCGGGTCATTTGTAGCACAAAGAGCAGCCAGCTGTTGTGGTGTGAGGGGTCAGTGCTGGATTGTCATGACTCCATATGATAACACACAGCTGTCAAACAGTGTCATAGCAGGCAAAATGAAGTTTAAAAGGTCAGGCTGAAAGGCTCCTAATGAAATATGATTCATTTTCATCATGATGAACAAGAGAAGTGAACTAGCTTTGTGGTTATTTTGTTATATTGTGATTTATGGTTTAATGCATTATTATGCTTTTGCAGATGTTAATGCCATCTGCAAAAGCTATATATATATATATATATATATATAATATATATATATATATATATATATACACACAAAAAAAATAGTAGTTTTTGGGGGGGATTTTGAGAGCCATGTGAGTACACGTGAGTAATGTAATGCAGGAAAAACAGTATCTATCTCTATCCATCCATAATTCTGAGAGAGTTCTCTCTTCATTACCAGTGAAACTGCTGGAGGAAAACATGGTTCTCTCTGCTTCAGCTTACATACACGGACTGTATGTTTTCAGTTGAGACTACTCGGTTACTAAGGAACGTGACATGTAAGGGGGCAGCACTTGCACTCATCTGGGGCTGATCTGTGCCTTTCCGGTCTTCTCCATGCTACTGGCTTCCCCAGTGATCCATCCATCCATTATCTATGGCCGCTCAATCCTCTGCAGGGTCATGGGGGCTTCCTCCAGTTATTCCGGGCAAAATAGACAGTCACCACTCGTGGAGCTGTCAGTGCTGATGTTTCCCTTGTTGTAATGACAGAAACATTGCCCAGACGTTCTTGTGAGGTTCAGCACATTTATGATTTTCCCTGTTTTGTCCTTCCCCTCACACAGAATCAGTGCCTTTCATCCTCTCTCCGCAGAGAGTCCTTTTGGCCACTTTACCCACATCGCGTCAGCCATGATGGGTAGCGTCTTTGCTTTGGATCTAGGTGATTTACACTTGTCAGCATTAAAGTAGTACACCATGGTGGTTTAAAGGTAGAAAATGACATAAAATGACTGATCTGTATTGTTTGTTTTGGCTTGTTGCTTTCTTTACCGGAAGTGGTCGTGTCTGTAAAAAGCTCCTACTGCCAAATAAAAAATAACCCCACTTCGCAATACTTGGGTAGCTACTATAGGAACAGCAGCATATTTTCAACTCTGGCCATATCCTCTCGCAACAGTGATATATGACTGACTGTTGATTATATCAAATATCACCACCATCAAGACGTCTCACCTGACACATTTGAGGCTCTTAATTACATTGTGGAGTTTTGTTCTTAATCTGCATTTAAACTACAAATTCTTCTCAGTGTCACATCATCAGGGGAGCTTTATTGAGTTAGGGTCCCCAGAAACAATCCATTTGTGTTAATTATTTGGACGACACAAGAACAGCAAAAAAAGACCGTACTGAATATATTTTAACTGCGCTGCTAAACTCAAGACAATCTCTCTGGGGCTTTGAGACTTACTTTCTCCTCTTTCTCCACAACATTTACAATTATTCCTCTTTGGTACCCAGCTCTCGAGACCACAATTAACAGCTCTGGGTGGAATTTTGCAACCAGGGGAGTGTGACTGAGTTCATGCTGCCAAAATCAAACATTTTGTGTTGATATTCTGGAGGGTGTAGTCAGCTGGATGCAATCTATTCTAATGCGTAAACTGCAGTTTTAATTGTAGCATATGCTATATTAAACAAGGTAACCACTTGTAGCTCCAGCTCTGGTGTTCAGACCTTGTGCTGTGAACATCTACCCAAGTAATCACTAACAAATGTGTGAGTCCACTGAGCAAGGCCACCAAAACAACAAGAATTGTCAAACCGTCCTGCTGTTTGAACTCAATCAGCTATGCTAACAGTCATGACTGTTTTAAGACATACACATCCACTCTGTTCCTATCATCACCAGTACACACAGGAATCTGAATGTCAGGAACAAAATTTTGGATCAGAAGACTTTCAGGTCATACAACTATATGTAAAGTATTGAGGATAATTCAGTTTTGTGCAGGTATAAGGTATAAGCATTTTTTTTATTTATTTCAGGAGCTTTTAATCCAAATTAAAACATTAAAAGTAATTCAAATTTTAGTATGTCCAAGTGCGAGTTGATTGTTTGCTTTCAGTTTTGAGTGAGTTGTTTTCCCAACTGGAGAAGTTTAGGAATTGCAATATCTTACACATGAGTGAAGAAAGGATCGACCTGAAAGTTCATAGGAAGATATAAAGAATCTGCAATGATGCATACACTGTACTGGTCCATTGTGGTGAAATGAGAGCCGAGCCAATGGGTGATCCAAACCGCAGACATGTGCTCCCTTGCAGTAGAGTCTGGGTTCACCCTTTGAGAAAGGGGTAAGGAACGTTGAGAGGCACTCAGGGCAGAGCCACCACACTTCTTCATTGAAGTAAACCAGATGAAGTGGCTGAATGATTCCAAGTCAAGTATTTCAGGTGTATCTTGTGACGAGGAGTCCACGTGGCAGACCCAACACATGCAGGAGACTTTAAAATTTGTCTCTTTCCTTTCCTTACTCCTGTTGCCTCCTCATACCTTAGCACCTCCCAGCAAGGAGACAAAGGTGCAAGGTACAGATATAAGAGAGCATAAGATTCATTACTCACTTATTGTCTCCCTGTTGTGCATTGAAGGGATTAGAACATTCTTACACTGTAAAAAAAAATTGTAATATAACAGAATTTTACTGTCTATTTTACAGATTTTTTTCTGTGTTTTTTAAAAACACCATTTAATTTACAAAAATAGACTGTGATTTTACATGTCAAATGTAAAATTAACATGTAACTCTGAAAACAAACAATATTTCTGTTCTTTTACAATAAAAAAATCCATTAGAAATACATACAGTGATCCCTTATTTTTGCGGTTAATGGGGACCGGCGCCCCCCGCAACAATCAAAATCTGTGAACTGGAGCTGGAGCCCCCCGAGCCTAAATAATGTGTTTAAAATATGTTTAAACACTGCAAAAAAGTAGCGAGACACTGACACAAGACAAAGACAATGGTCTTTCTGTTCTCTCACAGCCTCTGGTCTCCGAACTGTAGTAAATGCGTCTCGGGCCGATCAGAGCACAGATTCTAGAGTTCTGGGCCGTCTGCGTTTCTCGTGTTGCTTACAGGAGGCTGTGAGTCATTGTTTGATGTTTTGCTGGCAGCTGCGGCCTCTCGTCTGCTGTGGGGTGAGTTTTCGCAGAATTTCAGCCATTATTTCTTGATTTTTTTATTATAATATATTTCTGAAAAAAATCCTGTGAAGCACTAAAACCGTGGCACTCAAACCGCGAAGTGGCAAGGGATCATTGTATATTTATTGTTAAAATATGTTCACAAATATATCGTTATTTCACAAATATTTGTCTGTTATTTAAGGGAATAAACTGTAAAATTAAACTTTAAAACACTTAAAAAAATCATTTAAAATTACTGAGGAATTAATAGTAAAAATGTGTAATTTTACTATAATTTCTTTGTTAATTGACTAATATTTTCATTGAAAATAACTACAAATACTCTCATTTCTAGATGGTAACATTTATTAACATTATATTAATAAATGATTATCAATTACATTTATTTTTAAAGGACATCTAAAGAGATGTAGGGAAAGGGGAAAACTTGAGAGGGTGAATAATAAAGAGTTGGACTTGAACTTAGGGCTGCTGCCTCTGCTTATCGAGCATCAGCACTACCAAGTCAGCTGCAATTAAATGCTTTCAATAAAGCATTTCTCTGTTAGATATGCTGCTAGTGATCTGGCAGGTTCTTTTGGGTCGTTTCCCAGCAGCCATGGTTGTTTAGGTGCTTATCTGTGTTTATTTGTTAGCTATTTGATTTAATGCTGCCATGTAAAGTCTGTTGCTGGTTTGACCCCCTGTTGATTCATACCCCTTACATTTAACATGTTAATTTGTGTCACCCTGAGTTAAGTCTGTCTGTATTCAAATGAGTACCCGTGAGTTTGTTTAATAAAGTGTGTAAAATAAAACTTGTGCTGTGCAAAAACAGAAAGTTGACAAAATCCTCTTTTTGCTGGCGCCATGGCTCTGTCAGATGTTGCAGACCAGGCTCCACTACAATGCAAAGGCTACAGTCCTTAAAATTGTAGCAATTTTAAACCCAATATCTAGTAATCAACAGTTTTTTTTACATGTTTGAAAGATGAATCACATTATTTTTGTGGCATATACTGTTATATTACATTAAAGGAGCCGTGTGTAAGATTATGGCCAAAACTGGTACTGCAGTCATTTTCAAAATACTGTTGAGCGGCGTGTACCCTCTCCCTCCTCCCCGACCAGAGGTTGCCAGGTCGGCTGCAGAATGCAGCAGGAACGTAGGCTGCCATGGCAAGCGACGAGTCCTACACAGTAAGTTTATTTTCTGTTAATTATATTTAATGCTTTATGAAAGATCTTTTGCGAAGTAATAATGTACTGCAAAATTTACTAATGGCGATTAGCCAAATAGAATCGTAAATGTTACCACATTTCAGTCGGAGCATAAGTTTTCAGTTAGTTACCCTGTTAAAAATGTCTTTATTAGGCTAGTGTTGCGATGTAAAGCTTTTTATGAACGCATTTGAAAAATCCATGCAAATTCTAATTTTGGGTTATGCAGTATTTTATTGTTTGGTTGGAAACACTATAGGCTCATATCGATGGTAACTTGTTGTAACGTCGACAATATCACATGTAAAGTCGAGGGTAATTTTCCTAAAATACATCAGGCTAATGAAAAATTACATGACGTGTAGAATTTGAATCAAAAACACATCCAAAAGTTCCATGTATGTGGACCAAATTATGCGCTTTGGTATTGAGGATGTTGCCGTGGAATTACGCCTGATACTTCCAAACTAACACTAAATTATTGCACAGGCTAAAAGATAGAATATGCTTAGAATACAGGTTTATGTCAAGGTAGCCTAGCACTTGTACCAGATGATCGTTGCTTGTACTGCTCTCACTTGTTTCAGCCTGATTTAGACCTCACTTTTGAGGTACCCTCTCTTGAGGCTGATGAGAGCTGGGCAGTAAAATTATGACTTGACTTGTAATATCATCATCTGTATCTATGTCAGCATCTTATGTAGTTTTAATCAAATGTAAATGCCAAATGCTATTTTGTGGTTTGTTTACTTAGGAACTCATTCAAAACATGAGTGAAATGGGGCTACGAGCACTAGCAACCCGGATCTTCTCCCGGAACCCTGGATTGGTTTTTGATGCCCTGCCTCCATTGGATGGCACCACTCTCCCACCTGCAGCTGCTCTTCCATGGTGTACCTGTGGGAACTGCAGGGAGATGGCCACAGATGCAGAAAGGAAATGCTGTGGCCAGGGGCTTGAGCACTGCATAAGCAAATTGCCTCATTTTGAGCTTTACTGCTTGGAAGATGGCTATTTGCGTATACATAGAGACTACAGGAATGATGTGTTGGTGGTTACAGAGTTACAGAGTTACAGAGCTACAGAGTTACAGAGCCAGGTGATGATAATAGGCAGTTTAGATATGCTGCTTATCTCCAGTACATCTTTTGGCAGCATGGATCACTGGGCCAGGGTAACCATCCTGTTATCCCCAGCTGCTGCATTTGGAGAATAAGGGACAAATACCCTGACCCTCAAGGCCAGTACACTGGCTTTCTACCCACAATTTGAACAAACTTTACCGACTCCAGTTTACTTGAAGTTACTTGTTGTATATACTTTGTTTTTTACAAATTGTTTGTTTTTGTTCCAAGTTTGTAAAGAGCCTTCTTCCTTGTTCAATAAAAAAGTTTATTTTATAATAACAATGCTTTGCTTTTTACGATATAGAGGAACAGTAAAAAATACATAAATAAATAAAACGAGGGATAAACAGTATAAATAACTATTGAACAATTAGCTGCTCTGTACTGTGGAAACTTTATGAAATGGTTTAAAAGCAGCTTGTGGCAGAAAATGGAAATGACGGGCTGAGAGGCTCTGGAAACGGGTTTCACTGGTCTTCACTCTGGAATGCTGACACTGAGGAGAGCAAAATAAAAACAGAAATTAGATTATTTTAAAATTAAATGTAATATGCATTACATCTAACTTGGTGTGTGGTATGTAGCCGCAGATGCAAAAGAAATAAACTGGTATTCTACCTGCCAAGACCTCTCCTGACTTGGGTGCGCAGGAGTTCCTCAACAGGGGGAGAGGGCTGTACTTTCTGGGGTCATCGGGCCGAAGACTCCTCCGCCTGGGCGTTCCTTTGCCAGCTAGACTCTTTTGCAGAATCTTTGTTTGCAGTTCTGGGATGTAGCCATAGGTCTTCGATGTCTTCTTGGTGTACAGCATATACCTTTGGGCATTTTTCTTGTGCAGCCTCCTGTACCTAAAATAAAAGCAGAGAAAATAGATTGTTTACATTCCTAGGGCCATGTTTTACAGTACAGTGTTTTATATAGAGTTTCAATGGTGTAATCAGGTAAAATGGTTCCCAACATCCAACATGTAGAAATGAGCATGTCACTTTCTGCTTGCTTCCATCAGACTTGCACAACTATGGGCGGTCCTTGTGGTAGTTATAATCCATCGCTGCGAGGAGCATCCTGGCCTCAAAGACAGGAGGGCTAAATGCTGAGTGCTTGCTGGCATACATTAAAATATGGTTTTGGAAGGACTCCAGATCAGCAGTGGACCTGTGGGGGTGGGACATAGAGACAATTTTTGATTTTTTTGAAAATCACTTTCTAGGTACAGTATGTGTACACACTCATTAAATTACCTGAAGTTCAGGTATTTGTGAACTTTGTTGAGCCATCGCTTGTTTCGCACAATACTCTTCAGGGCCTCGTGTGCCATGGAGCCTCGCTCAAGCCACTCTTGAGTTCCCCCTGATTCCAAGTCTGCATGCTGGCAGCCTCCCAGTACCCACCTGTGTTCATTCGTGACATGGTGTAGGAGCCCAAGCCACAGCTCCTACAAAATAATACAGAAATATAATGGACAGACACAAAAAGCATGGCAATTGAACATTATTCACTGCTAATGATGATGATTGTTAGTAATGTAAAGTGGGTCATCTGATTGACCACAATGACACCTCTGGATAGGTACTTATGGTAATCAATAAGCTAATATCCAACATCAAGGTAACATCTTGCATGTTAGTTTCATACATTATTGACAACTATTTTCCAAACTATAACAACTTACAAGAAACTCTTGGCAGGAATCAGCTGTTTTGCAGCACTACCAAAAGTGGTTGACAATATCTTTTAGCCAACAGCTCATACTGGGACTGACCCTTCACCTGTGAAGCCTGGGATACAGTAGTCATTAGCTCAGATTAGGGTCGATTGTCATGCAGAAAATAAACTCAAAGAAATAACAGCTGAACTTACAGCATGGATCCAAATATGAAATGAAAATGAAAACAACGTGGCACTAATCACTGACCGATTTGAAAGCGTTTCAGACGATGCATGTCCAATACTGGAAGGTGATGGTGCAGTCAGGTGGTGCTTCTTCCACTGTCTTTTACTTGGGCTTGAAGTGCTTGGGCCATAACAGCTGAAGAGACAAGCGTTTTTGTCATAATTATGGAACACTCTACACATTTACCATAATATGCAACAACCAACACATTTACCACAGACTAGTGTCTAACCAAAAATAATGCGGGGAAAATTACGTCTGCATTCGTCATCAATGGCTAACGTTTTTTATCAGTTCCATCAGAAAAGACTGACACTAATAACTAACGTTAACAATGGTCATATGGGTCAATTTGCAGCACGTGTAATACACAATATATGCGAAGAACGAATAAGAAATCGTTTTACCGTGGTAACGTTAGGCTACTGTCTCAATGAGGTTTCACATTACCATGGCCATGCTAATGTTTCCACGGCATCATGACTGACGGGCTCCACTTATTAGCCTAACGTTACATTGCTAGTGTTAGCAATATCAGTCACCGTTTTTATATTCTAAATAATAATTATTTACCTTTTCAATTCGATGACCCACCTGCTCCATAACGTTATGCGCTAGCGTTACAATGCTAGCACAACAAAGCATAACTTTGTTTAACTAGTGAATACTACGACGTAGTGAATACTGAAATTTCTTTCGTAACTAGAGGAAATATTTTCCCGTTGAGGCGTTTCGTAACCTGAAAGTTTCGTATGTAGAGGCGTTCGTAAGTAGAGGTACCGCTGTATACCACTGTTACCTTGTCCAAGTAAATTAGCGTTAGCCAAACATTTAGCTATGAATCTTACCTGTCCAGGAGAAAATCTGCAACGTTGGCGTCTGTCTTCAAATTCTTCTCCGCTTTCAGCCGTCTCCATCTATCAAAAGCATCTCCTATACAAATCCTTGTTTTATTTCGGACCTTGTCACGACGTAACTCGGATTCATAACGAGGTCTTTTAGGTTTTGGAAAGCTAGATATTTTTTCATCCAACACGTTCGTAGCGGCTGCTGCGATAATTAGAGCCGAGCTGGCAACCCGGATGCCGAAACACTACTGACTTCGTGATTGGGAGATAGGTGGAGGGTGGCGCGTCAGGCCAAAACAGAAAATGACAACATCAACATCAGTTGAGGGCTGCAACTCCTCTTTTTAAACGGGAATATCCTGGCTTGAGTGCTGTTGTCAGTGACATAAGTATTTGAAATGAACATGATTTTTAAATGTCTGTTGACATATCGGGGTCATTTTTTGATTTGTTTTATTTTACTTCTTACATACGGCTCCTTTAAACACGAATTATTATACAACTTCTTTACATAAAATAATGTCATTGAAACCAATTAATAACAGCACATTTCTGTAAATTTACGCATTATTATTCGTAATACAGCATTTACTTACCATATTTCTAGGTAATTTAATCTTTTTAAAATGTGAAAATGTTTCTAATCAAATGTTAAAAACAACCTGAAAATAAGGCAAAATCTTTTTAAAATTAGAACTCCAAACTGTATTTTAATTATGGAAAAAAATGTATTTTTATGAGAAAGTAATTATCTGTTATTTCACGTTATTTTTCTGGTGCCCCAGCTGCCAGAAAATTACATTTTTTTTTACGATATTTTTTACAGTGTATACAGTATGTGTCGAATGACTTGACAATACTTAGCTGATTACCCTTAAAGAACTAGAAGCCAACTTTTTTGTTCTTCTGTTCCATGTTTTTTGTAACTGTAATCAGAACCTAAAGGTGTAGTAGAAAATGGATGGATGAATGAAAACAGGCCTTAGTTCCCACATTCACCAGCTCCTACTTCCTCCAGCTACCTGTGTATCCCAGAAATATTTGATATTACAAGAGAATAAGTCAGCTGAAGTAGCAATTCATTAGACCCTCAGTAGTGTTCTCCTGCTTCTATTTTTGCTTCCTACTCTGCATGTGTCACTTTAAGACTATCCAGATTATAATACCATTGCAATGTTTTGTGCTGGGAGGTCACACAAGTGTGACTGGTTGTCAACATTGACAGATGGCACAGAGAGATGATCACACCATCTCTGTGTCTGCCTAAATATACTACACTTGGTCAAAACACACACCAGGTTTAGACCCAGCACAGACGGGATTTACTCAGCAGGGGAAAATGCAGCTGTGTAATCTTTTTTTTAACCAAATTTAATCATTTTCTTTTGTATAGACCGATTCTGAAAATATCTTTGTCGCATGGGGAACAAATTCTGATATTTTTTGTTGTTCACATCTGATTCTAGCTCGTAACATAAAATTCAGGCTTATATTATGCCATATTATGACAGTGATTTAATAAAGTGACTATAGAGTAAGGTATTTCCAGGAAGTCAACTGCCAAAGACATTTTTAGGCTCTATTTATTACACACCAACCGTTCAGCATTTATTTTAACCCAGTGACACGATGACATGATCTTGAACATGACAATATATAAAGATTTGGCAGCATTGCCTGTATTTCTGAAAAGATAAAACATTCTTCCAAAGACATTGTTCATTCAAATGCAAACTGATGAAAATTGCTATAATTGTAAACATCAACAATTTGACAACCGCTTGCATCATTTCCACTTTCAAGTTTAGGTGATTTTTATTTTTTTTTTTAATTTCATTTTTACCTTTTCTTAATTAACTTTGAAAAGGTATCGAAATGTTAATGCATTGAACATATATTTTGACAGTATTTATCTAACGTGGCAACATCTCTGCCAGTATTTGGTCTTGTTTTCGATCTTCTCGCTGATTTTATTTAAACAGAACTCTTAAAGGAGTCTTTGTGCCATCGGAATGTCTAATTAGGATCTGTGTGAAACTTAATTATGAACCTGCTGTGACAATGAGCAGTCCTCATGCAACACACACAGGATAGTTCCATCTGTCTAGCTCTATAACTCATCACATTTCTGTTTCTTTGTTCTCAAGGTGTCAGGCTTCCATTCATCACAGTGAGAAGATAAGACTGGAAGGAGCGGGAGAGACAGATCAGATACAGGGATGACCAATCGCTCATTGTTATGAAAGCACATGTGACCCATCCTGGTTGGCAAAGTGACACCTTACTGGAATGACAAGTTGCACAACAGACTGAGAAGATGGAAGATATAGGACAAAGCCTCAGACAACAGGATTTGATAGGATGTTTCTTTTGACTAACGTCTTATTCATTACAGCATGTTCATTCATCCATGCACTAATCACACTCCTGCGCACAAGGGGGTCATGAAATGTAGAGATGATGAAATGAGTTATTTTAGGGGGGCATAAGGCTTTTCTGGTTAAATGAACAGCATGTTACAAATAAGAGGCCTGCTCATTTACGTTTTTTTTTTTTTGTTTTATTTTGTAGTTTATACCGAGAGCAATCAAGTTCATCATGACTCAGCAGCAACCTGTGGCAGGAAAGGGTTCATTGTGTCTTAGCAAGACATAGAGTAAAAAATATTAGTTACATTCAACAGTTAAATACCTGTATTTCAGAGCTGGATGCCCTATTGATACTAGATACGAGAAAGTAATTAGATTTTCGGAACTGGGATCGTTGTAATGTCTGGTATATGAATGTACAGTACACAAGTGCACTCATCAACAGAATTAACTTTCGGACACTATTCGCCTTATTTTTCATCACTGTACACTGCACAGATAAAAAAATAATGGATCACAGCCAACTAATTTAGTGACCACCCATTGTATGCTATTTTTCATGACGCATTATAGCGATATAAAGGGTTTAACAAGTCTCACTTTATATTTGCACAGAACTACAAAATGGTGACCTTGCAATGTTGTGCACCATACAGTGAGGAGGACATGCTTTTGGTCTCAGGCCATGTGTGGATAGAGATGTTTGCAGCCAGGTGAAGGCAAATAAAATGTTTGTTTATTTGCTCAAAGTGGGTTTAAAGTTTTAACGCACTTGAAGCAAATACTATATTCTGGATTTTTATGCTATGTCACTTGTGTATCAGACAGTTGCAAGGACTTGGTGTTTCAGTATGTCTGTGCTGCAACAGGAAAGCTCTGAAGTCACGTCTGATTCAAAAGTAATCTGCTGTAAATATATCTAATATATGATTGCTTCAAAGGCTTGTGTTGTTTTAGATGGTGAAAATGTGTTACTCTATGACCCTCATCTGAGTGGTTGTTAGCCTAAGTCCCCCACCAGCATTCATCCCTGAGAGGGCTGTGACCACTTTCAGCTGCAGGTAAGATATTAACCACTCATAAATCACACAAACCCACTTCAAAAGAAAAATAATAAAATACTCCTTTAATTCTAAATGTGCTGAATGCAGTCATGGTGATCTTAATCTTACGTAGGTCTCGAAAATTTTCCAGACCAGTGATCTTCAAACATCTGCAATTAACTGGAAAAAAAATGAATTTTTGAAATCCCACAATAAGGTTGGGAGAGTGCAAAAGTACTGAAAGTGAATATGTGATAATTATTCAGATTCAGAAACTACCTTTTAAAAACAGTTTTGTCATTGCTGGAAAAAAAAAATTCACTTCATTAACCTTACTTTACAGAACTAGCTACTCAAAGTAATGGAGTTGTGTGATAAATGCTCCTTTGCATCAGCTTTTATTTGGTGATCATATGGATTTTTGTCTCTGTGTATGCAACTTTGTATAACTGCAATAGAAAGACTTGATAGTAATTCTAACAGCGATGTCCACAGCCATGGTTTGAATACTCGGCTCCATTGTTAACATAAGATAAGATAAGATAAGATAAAACTTTATTTATCCCGAAGGAAATTCTTGTGCCAGGTATTGCTCAAAAATTACAACAACAATGTTCAAAAAAAATTACAGGAAGTGCACAGAAAACAAAAAGCAACTTAGACAGACATCAGCAGGCAAGATATTGCACATATTAAGCGGTCCTCTGTGGTGTCTTATTGCACATAATGTTGTTAATAATAATATTGCTATTTACTGCTATGATATTGCTATTTACATATATTGCACATGTTAAAGTTCCTTATGGTGAGTTATTGCACATAGTATTGTTATTTACAGTCATTTACACAGTCCTGCATTATCAGCTGTCCCTCAAGCAGAAGGGGGAGGAGTTATAGAGTCTGACTAACTAGAGTCTAAATAACTATTGTTGCTTTGGTGTAAGCAGTCAATCCCATGCTCCCACCAGAGGTTGGTACACCTCATACAGGCCTCAAGACAGCAATATCACATTCATGAATTCTGGGAATTTAGGGGGCAGTAACTAACTCAAACTGTGACCTTCTTTACAATTCAGCTGGTAAGCAGAACACACAGCAATGAGACAAGTACTCTCCAGTGATGGTACAAAGCACTTTGCACAATGCTAATATATTCAGAAATATTTTGTCTAAAACTGTGTGGAGAGGCCATCTTTGGCATGAGAATTTATTTTATTAAATAAAAATAATCTCTAATGCAGTAATTGACCTTGCCACGAACTGTATCGTACACAGATGAAAGCAAAAACACTGAGGGGTCAATTCTGTTTGAAGGCACTCACAGCTCAGATGCCCTGTGAATGTAACCTGCTTTTATCGACCACCAAACAACTACATGTAAAAGGAGGCAGGTGTATTTGCATTCTAAATACACCAATAATAACCGGGTGGTAATATCAAAGCACTGCCAACCCCTTGATCTACTTTGGTCCTTAGCAGGAAAAATCCTGAATCTACCAACAAATAGAAATACTTCTGCATATGAGTACTTGCAGTTTGGATAATCTGGAGCAGTTCAGTTGATATAAGAGTATGTGTTTATATGGGAAATAAATTGGATTTATATGTGACACTCTGAACATCACAGGGAATATTTTAACAAGCATAAATTATGAATCCCATTCATAGATAACTGGTAATGAAGCTGAAACAACTAGATCAAGTACATATTTAAAGAGGCTACTCTTTCGTCTGCGTGTCACCTGGGAATTAATGATTCAGACCATGTGATGGCACAACATTGGACAGGACTGCAGGGCAAGTGGCTTTGAGACAAGAGCTTTATCTGGTCAGCATTTTGCGCCTGATGATGCTTGCAAGAAACCAGAGCTGCCAGAGCAACAAGAGCACAATGGAACACATGAGCTTTACTGTTATGCGTCTAAAAACCCTCTGCAAAAACCTAAAAACATGATTAATTCTTAATGTTGCACATTTTGAAGCATAACATTTCTGTGTTTAAAAAAAATGGCTAAAGGATTATTTATTGCTTACAGTTTTGCATCTGTGTTATTCCCGTTTAATCAGATCAGGCATTATTAAAATGTCCTCCTACTAACCTTACTGTAAACTTTGACTCAGATAGCAATAACTGCTAAAACAGTTTTTTGGCAAGACCAAGAAAAAAAGAAAAGAGAGAAAAATCTAATAGCGGATCTTACAGATCCAAGTATTTCTTTATTTTATTTTTTTCAGTTTTCAACTTTTTTTTTCAAAATCCATCTTTTACCAGACTAGTCACTCAGTATACCTGAAAAACAGCTGCACCTCAGCCTTTGCTGTCCAGTCCCTCTTGGTGCAAGATTACACTTATAAGATCCTTATCTTATCTTTGATACTAGACTGTTGACATGATTCAGGATTCAATTAACCGCATAGTTTGACAAGGCTGTTTGATACTCGAATACATCATAGTTAACCATTTGTTTAATTACACTCCAGCTGGAGTCAGTTCACTACAGACACTGATAAAGAAACAGTATCCTGCACCACTAAAAGGCCCAGACTGTCAGTAGCCGGGTAAGCAGTGCCTGTCAGGTGTCTCGACTGCTGGACTGAAGAAAAAAAAAAAGTTAGTGAGCAACGTCCAAGAAAGGATTTACTTTTTTCCCCTCTTTCTTTTTTCTTTATTTGCATTTACTTAAATGTTTTACTAAAACCATTTTTAATGTATTTATGTGATTTTTACAGTCATGGTCCTCTAAAGGATAAATCTTTAAAAATTTGATGCTTTTACCGTCATCTGGTTATCTAGTGTTATAGTTTGATTTATGGTGAAAGACCTGAAAATGTTCTGACATCCTCATCAGCCTCAACTGTACAGTGCTATTATGAAAATGTCACCATGAATGTTCAACTAATGCAGTGAAGAGAAAAAACACATCTGCTGAACGTCAGCATGTGCATAAGCATATTGATAAATGGACCATACTTATAAAGCCTTGTAGCTTTGTGTTAAGGTTCTATGAAGTGCTTTATAATGTGTTTCTCATTCAACCTTTACTGCATAAATACACTATATAAAGTCATTATCTATACAACATGCTGTTATGTTGTTCTACAGTCACACATCAGTGAGCATACTGGAGAAAATATGGTGGTTAGGTACACTATATTGCCAAAAGTATTTGCTCGCCCATCCAAATGATCAAAATCAGGTGTTCAAATCACTTCCATGGCCACAGGTGTATAAAATTAAGCACTGAGACATGCAGACTGTTTCTACAAACATTAATGAAAGAATGGATCGCTCTCAGGAGCTCAGTGAATTCCAGTGTGGAACTGTGATAGGATGCCACCTGTGCAATAAATCCAGTTGTGAAATTTCCTCGCTCCTAAATATTCCACAGTCAACAATCAGCTGTATTATAAGGAAATGGAAGTGTTTGGGAACGACAGCAACTTAGACATGAAGTGGTAGGACACGTAAACTGACAGAGTTGGGTCAGCGGATGCTGAAGCGCATAGTGCAAAGAGGTTGTCAACTTGTCTGACTGCATTGATCCAAGTGTAAAGTTTGGTGGAGGGGGGATTATGGTGTGGGGTTGTTTTTCAGGAGCTGGGCTTGGCCCCTTAGTTCCAGTGAAAGGAACTCTGAATGTTTCAGCAGACCAAGACATTTTGGGCAATTCCACCCTCCCAACTTTGTGGGAACAGTTTGGAGCTGGTCCCTTCCTCTTCCAACATGACTGTGCACCAGTGTACAAAGCAAGATCCATAAAGACATGGATGGCAGAGTCTGGTGTGGATGAACTTAACTGGACTGCACAGAGTCCTGACCTCAACCTGATAGAACAGCTTTGGGATGAATTAGAGCAGAGACTGAGAGCCAGGCCTTCTTAGCCAACATCAGTGTGTGACCTCACAAATGTTCTTCTGGAAGAATGGTCAAAAATCCCCATAAACACACTCCTAAACCTTGTGGACAGCCTTCCCAGAAGAGTTGAAGCTGTTCTAGCTGCAAAGGGTGGACCCACGTCATATTGATTAGGAATGGGATTTCACTAAAGTTCATATGTGCCTCAAGGCAGGTGAGTGAATACTTTTGGCAATATAGTGTATCTTGTCCAATGACACTTTGGCAAATAGAGAGGCTGTGGATCAAAGCACTAATCTTCTGACTGGAAAGATGACCTCTCAAACAACTGAACCATATATTAATATAATATATTTGGCTCAAGTTGAGCATGAGAGATGCTGGTTGTAAACTTTTTTTTATTTTTCAGGAAGAATTGTGCCTAATTCTGTGACCTGAATAGAATGGCAACCCATGAGAAGCAAACAAAGTAAACAAGCATTACTGTAAATAGCAACCTGTCTATTAACATCAACATATTCTATAATCATAACAATCTTATTTTACGGTACATTTCACAAAAAGCTGATATATTCCTTAAGCCAAGGCGTAGCACAGGCTCTAAAGGGAACATGCTTGTTGAAGTGTAAACTGCTACAAAGTGTCTCGCACTCCAGATCATTTGACTCAATTTGTTAGCTCTATTAGCTTTTTGTCATTTCCCTTTGCAGCTCTGCGGTTCACTGCTAATCACTTGTCCTCCAAACTGCAAAGTTACAGCATTGGTCAAATTAAAGTAAATTATATTTTGTTTCATGTGACCTGATACAACAAGTAGATTTATAAGTAGGGATTAGAATATTTGGTTTAAATGAATACAAAAAAAAAAAAAAAACAGTTATGATCTAATGGAAGTACGAGTATCAGTCCTGTGATATGTGATACACAGTTTGATACATTTGCTAATAAAGTTATGTGGTATTCTTATTTGTTTGCCTGATTTTTGGTAGAATTACTCAAAAAGTGATGAATATGCTTATATGTTTTAAAGCTTTGATGCCTAGGGTCTTGATACAGGAATCTTTTTTTTTTTTTTTCAAATCCATCCATTCATTATCTGCACCTGCTATCTCCAATTCAGGGTCAAAGGATCAGAGCCAATCCAAGCTTCTCTTTGGGAAAAGACAGCGGTACACCCTAGGAAACTGTTCATCTCAGGGATCTAGCTGATACCACATGCTGTTTAAATCATATCAAAATTAAATGGGGTTTTTAGCATCTCAAAAATGATGAGATCTTTTTCTTAAAATTGTCACTTTAGATTTTTCAATGTGAGAAACAAAGTGGACAGCATGTTTGTTAGGTTAATAGGTGACTTTAAATTGCACAATAGGAGTGAGTGTATGTGTTTGTTTGCCTGTATGTGGCCCTGAGATAAACTGGTGACCCGTGCAGGGTGTTCCTCTACCTTTAGACTAAAGAAAGCTGGGATCGACACCGGCAGACCCCTGTAACCCTGGATATGAATAAGTGGGCATATGGAGGGAGATGCAAAATTGCTATTTTGAGAACTTTTTGTTTGTCTGTTTGTTTCTGGCTTGCTCTTTATTACTGTGTGTGTTTATCTATCCATCTGTCCACCACTACTAACAGGAGTGCCATGAAAAAGAAAACATTCAGATTGCAGCGTGACACTGATTGAAGGTCAGGCCCCTCTCAGGTAAACAAAGCTTGATGGTGACCTCCTTGCTCTGTATTCCACAGCAAAAACAAACACGCAACAAAAGGACTGACAAATTGCCAGGAACTTAAGAGCCCAATTTTTGTTTGGATTGAGGTGCAGAATTGTGTTGACTGTCACTGTGACCTGTTGCCATGTAACAACTGGCTGTCTTGAAATCACTTCTGGGGAAATGACAGCTGCATGATGAGCAGTCGGGATGAGTAGAAGAAATGTCTGATTGAATTTACACAAGACAGCATACAGACATGTGATTGACATAGTGTCTGATGTGTGCTACGCTGTGTATGGGTTCAATAATGTGAGCAGTGCAGTAGCTACATGGTACAGCATCTGACACTGTATACCAATCAATGTATATCTTGACAATTCATCATGAGATCTGTTCATATGTTTAACATTCAACTGCAATATTTGGAGTCAGCGAAACTAACTGTGACGTCAGTGATACACCCATTGGTACATAGATGATACATAAGACCCAATGGAGATTTAAAATTTTAATCAACAGATTTGTCAAGTGAATAATAGATCAAGGACTGCTAATAATAGGCTCACCACATGGGCAGGCTGCATAGTCTTCTTCTCTTAACTTTTCATTCTATCCATAATAGTAAAGGATTACATTGTTTTCTGCAAAGCCAGAAATCAGTCTGTGTCGATATGTTTCTCAGACCTTTGATAAATTTAAAATTTATTGTCCTTAAAAGGAATCTAACTTGTTGGTGTTGCTAACTCTGGACAGTTTTGAAAACATACAGGTAAGGGCTGAAATACAGGTTGGCGTGGAAACATGTCATGATTATACAAACTGCATCTACAAACTGTGTGAGATGGGAACCTAGATTCCTAATTTCTGAATTGTTTTAATATTTTCAGACATACTGACAAAAAGCCCCTCAAATAGCAACAGCATGTGTTATGAGTTGTGAAGAAGCTTAATGGTGATACATGCTGATACAATCACTCATCTTCTGTGTCCTGCAAGACTTCTTTCTTTCTTTCTTGGTGTGGTTTGCCATGGAGACTAAAACTCAGCCACACAGCACTAGTTTGACCCAAAGGATCCCTGCTTCAACTATCTAAATCTGCATGGCTCTATGTGAAAATCTTGTTAAGTCATGAAGTAACTGTGGCAAATCTTTTTTTTTTTTTTGAAAGCTAAATTCGGTTTCACTGGCCACACCCAGGCTTGATTACTGCCAGATCTGTCAAATCAAGAGATCACTTAAATAGAACATGTCTGACAAAGGCCAAAAGATCCCAAAAAGCAAGACATTATGCCACGATCCAAAGAAATTCAGGACCAGATGAGAAACAAACTAATTGATATCTATCAGTCTGGAAAAGGTTACAAAGCCATTTCTTCAAGCTTTGGGTCTCCAGCGAACCACAGTGACAGCCATTATCCAGAAATGGAGAAAACATGGAACAGTAATGAACCTTCCCTGGAGTGACCGCTCTACTAAAGTTACCCCAAGAATACAGTGACATCTCATCCAAGAGGTCACAAAAGAACCCAGAACATAATCTAAAGGACTTGGTTTCTCCAGCAGGACAATGATCCAAAACACACCATCAAATCTACCTCTGAATGGCTTTAAAAAACAAAATGCAGGTTTTAGAGTGGCCCGATCAAAGTCCAGACTTGAATCCAACTGAGATGCTGTGGTGGTTTGTGCTCTGAAACCCTCCAATGAGGCTGAATTAAAACAACTCTGCAAAGAAAAGTTGGCCGAAATTTCTCCACAGTGATGTGAAAAACTCATTTTGCCAGTTTTAGCAAATTTTTTATTCCAGTTGTTCCTGCTAAGGGTGGCACAACTAGTAATGAGGGGCCATTTCTTTTTCACATAGGGCCATGTTGGTTTGTATAGTTTTGTCCTTTAATAAAAAAAAAACACTTTAAAACTGCATTTTGTGTTTACTTGGGTTAAAGGAGCCGTTTGTAAGATTATGGCCAAAACTGGTACTGCAGTCACTTTCAAAATACTGTTGAGCGGCGTGTACCCTCCCCCTCCTCCCCGACCAGAGGTTGCCAGGTCGGCTGCAGAATGCAGCAGGAACGTAGGCTGCCATGGCAAGCGATGAGTCCTACACAGTAAGTTTATTTTCTGTTAATTATATTTATTGCTTTATGAAACATCTTTTGCGAAGTAATAATGTACTGCAAAATTTACTAATGGCGATTAGCCAAATAGAATCGTAAATGTTACCACATTTCAGTCGGAGCATAAGTTTTCAGTTAGTTACCCTGTTAAAAATGTCTTTATTAGGCTAGTGTTGCGATGTAAAGCTTTTTATGAACGCATTTGAGAAATCCATGCAAATTCTAATTTTGGGCTATGCAGTAATTTATTGTTTGGTTGGAAACACTATAGGCTCATATCGATGGTAACTTTTTGTAACGTCGACAATACCACATGTAAAGTCGAGGGTAATTTTCCTAAAATACATCAGGCTATATGAAAAATTACATGACGTGTAGAATTTAAATCAAAAACATGTCCAAAAGTTCTATGTATGTGGACCAAATTATGCGCTTTTGGTATTGAGGATGTTGCCGTGGAATTACGCCTGATACTTCCAAACTAACACTAAATTTTTGCACAGGCTAAAAGATAGAATATGCTTAGAATACACGTTTATGTCAAGGTAGCCTAGCACTTGTACCAGATGATCTTTGCTTGTACTGCTCTCACTTGTTTCAGCCTGATTTAGACCTCACTTTTGAGGTACACTCTCTTGAGGCTGATGAGAGCTGGGCAGTAAAATTATGACTTGTAATATCATCATCTGTATCTATGTCAGCATCTTATGTAGTTTTAATCAAATGTAAATGCCAAATGCTATTTTGTGGTTTGTTTACTTAGGAACTCATTCAAAACATGAGTGAAATGGGGCTACGAGCACTAGCAACCCGGATCTTCTCCCGGAACCCTGGATTGGTTTTGGATGCCCTGCCTCCATTGGATAGCACCACTCTCCCACCTGCAGCTGCTCTTCCATGGTGTACCTGTGGGAACTGCAGGGAGATGGCCACAGATGCAGAAAGGAAATGCTGTGGCCAGGGGCCTGAGCACTGCATAAGCAAATTGCCTCATTTCGAGCTTTACTGCTTGGAAGATGGCTATTTGCGTCTACACAGAGACTACAGGAATGATGTGTTGGTGGTAGCAGAAGTTACAGAGCCAGGTGATGATAATAGGCAGTTTAGATATGCTGCTTATCGCCAGTACACCTTTTGGCAGCATGGATCACTGGGCCAGGGTAACCGTCGTGTTATCCCCAGCTGCTGCATTTGGAGAATAAGGGACAAATACCCTGACCCTCAAGGCCAGTACACTGGCTTCCTACCCACAATTTGAACAAACTTTACCGACTCCAGTTTACTTGAAGTTACTTGTTGTATATACTTTGTTTTTACAAATTGTTTGTTTTGTTCCAAGTTTGTAAAGAGCCTTCTTCCTTGTTCAATAAAAAAGTTTATTTATAATAACAATGCTTTCCTATTTACGATATAGAGGAACAGTAAAAAATAAATAAATAAATAAAACGAGGGATAAACAGTATAAATAGTATAAATAACTATTGAACAATTAACTGCTCTGTACTGTGGAAACTTTATGAAATGGTTTAAAAGCAGCTTGTGGCAGAAAATGGAAATGACAAGGGCTGAGAGGCTCTGGAAACGGGTTTCACTGGTCTTCACTCTGGAATGCTGACACTGAGGAGAGCAAAATAAAAACAGAAATTAGATTATTTTAAAATTAAATGTAATATGCATTACATCTAACTTGGTGTGTGGTATGTAGCCGAAGATGCAAAAGAAATAAACTGGTATTCTACCTACCAAGACCTCTCCTGACTTGGGTGCGCAGGAGTTCCTCCTTGGTTGGTGCCGGCACAGGGGGAAGAGGGCCGTACTTTCTGGGGTCATCGGGCCGAAGACTCCTCCACCTGGGCGTTCCCTTGCCAGCTAGCCTCTTTTGCAGAATCTTTGTTTGCAGTTCTGGGATGTAGCCATAGGTCTTCGATGTCTTCTTAGTGTACAGCATATACCTTTGGGCATTTTTCTTGTACAGCCTCCTGTACCTAAAATAAAAGCAGAGAAAATAGATTGTTTTACAGTACAGTGTTTTATATAGAGTTTCAATGGTGTAATCAGGTAAAATGGTTCCCAACATCCAACATGTAGAAATGAGCATGTCACTTACTGCTTGCTTCCATCAGACTTGCACAACTCTGGGCGGTCCTTGTGGTAGTTATAATCCATCGCTGCGAGGAGCATCCTGGCCTTAAAGACAGGAGGGCTAAATGCTGAGTGCTTGCTGGCATACATTAAAATATGGTTTTGGAAGGACTCCAGATCAGCAGTGGACCTGTGGGGGTGGGACATAGAGACATTTTTTGATTTTTTTGAAAATCACTTTCTAGGTACAGTATGTGTACACACTCATTAAATTACCTGAAGTTCAGGTATTTGTGAACTTTGTTGAGCCATCGCTTGTTTCACACAATACTCTTCAGGGCCTCGTGTGCCGTGGAGCCTCGCTCAAGCCACTCTTGAGTTCCCCCTGATTCCAAGTCTGCATGCTGGCAGCCTCCCTGTACCCACCTGTGTTCATTTGTGACATGGTGTAGGAGTCCAAGCCACAGCTCCTACAAAATAATACAGAAATATAATGGACAGACACAAAAAGCATGGCAATTGAACATTATTCACTGCTAATGATGATGATTGTTAGTAATGTAAGTGGGTCATCTGATTGACCACAATGACACCTCTGGATAGGTACTTATGGTAATCAATAAGCTAATATCCAACATCAAGGTAACATCTTGCATGTTAGTTTCATACATTATTGACAACTATTTTTCAAACTATAACAACTTACAAGAAACTCTTGGCAGGAATCAGCTGTTTTGCAGCACCACCAAAATTATTTCTTATATTTAGACAAATTCGAAAGCTTGAGAGTATTTATATACCTCTCCTCTAGAACTTCTGAGGCATCCACAGTGCACTCCTCATCTTCCAATGCTTCCTCTGTAGGTGGCAGGTCTTCTCTATAAATAGTTTAGTTGTTTTAGACAAAAAATGCTTCCAAATATGAAATGAAAATGAAAACAACGTGGCACTGATCACTGACCGATTTGAAAGCGTTTCAGACGATGCATGTCCAATACTGGAGAGTGATGGTGCAGTCAGGTGGTGCTTCTTCCACTGTCTTTTACTTTGGGTTGAAGTGCTTGGGCCATAACAGCTGAAGAGACAAGCGTTTTTGTCATCATTATGGAACACTCTACACATTTACCATAATATGCAACAACCAACACATTTACCACAGACTAGTGTCTAACCAAAGATAATGCGGGGAAAATTACGTCTGCATTCGTCATCAATGGCTAACGTTTTTTATCAGTTCCATCAGAAAAGACTGACACTAATAACTAACGTTAGCAATGGTCAGATGGGTCAATTTGCAGCACGTGTAATACACAATATATGCAAAGAACGAATAAGAAATCGTTTTACCGTGGTAACGTTAGGCTACTGTCTCAATAAGGTTTCACATTACCATGGCCATGCTAATGTTTTCCACGGCACGATGACTGACGGGCTCCGCTTATTAGCCTAACGTTACATTGCTATTGTTAGCAATATCAGTCACCGTTTTTATATTCTAAATAATAATTATTTACCTTTTCAATTCGATGACCCACCTGCTCCATACCGTTATGCGCTAGCGTTACTGTGCACGAACATGCATAACTTTGTTTAACTAGTGAATACTCCGACGTAGTGAATACTGAAATTTCTTTGTTACCTTGTTCTGTTACCTTGCCCAAGTAAATTAGCGTTAGCCAAACATTTAGCTATGAATCTTACCTGTCCAGGAGAAAATCAGCAACGTTGGCGTCTGTCTTCAAATTCTTCTCCGCTTTCAGCCGCCTCCATCTATCAAAAGCACCTCCTATACAAATCCTTGTTTCATTTCGGACCTTGTCACGACGTAACTCGGATTCATAACGAGGTCTTTTTTGTTTTGGTAAACTAGCCATTTTCACATCCAACACGTTCGTAGCGGCTGCTGCGATAATGAGAGCGGAGCTGGCAACCCGGATGCCGAAACACTACTGACTTCCTGATTGGGAGATAGGTGGAGGGTGGCGCTTCAGGCCAAAAACACGAAATGACAACAAAAACAAGACTTGCAGCCCTCAACTCCTCTTTTTAAAGGGAATATCCTGGCTTGAGTGCTGTTGTCAGTGACATAAGTATTTGAAATGAACATGATTTTTAAATGTCTTTTGACATATCAGGGTCATTTTATGATTCGTTTTATTAATCTTCTTACATACAGCTCCTTTAACTTTGTCTATTATTTAAGTCTGTTTTAATGATCTAAAACATCAAAGTGTGACAAGCATGAAAAAAAAATCAGGAAGGGGGCAAATACTACTTCGCAGTGCTGTATATGTGTGTGTGTGTGTGTGTGTGTGTGTGTGTGTGTTTAAGAAAAACTATGGTGAGAGCTTTTCTTTCCTCTCAGTTCACATGCAAAAGAGATGTGGCCAAGAGCTGCACTGATCAGGGCAAAGGGTTAAATTACAACTCTTCACCCTGCAAGCATGGGACGAATACTTAACAAGATGCAAAATATATTATCACTTTGTCTCTATATTTTCTATACTATCAATGTGTGTATGTATGTGTTTATCTATAAATCCCTTTTAAGTACTGTAACTCCTCCCATCTTAATAGGGGTGTAAATCTTTTACTAGCTCACAGTTGAATTAGATTCTGATTTTTGGGGCCACGATTCGATTTGATTTAAAATTGATTTTTGATTCAAAACGATTTTATTCATAATGATTTCTGATCATGGTCTTCTTCCATCTGCTTTCCAAGACAGAATGACAAATGGAGACATAAAAGTGTCTTTTTCACATTTATTAAGTTTTAAACATTTATCCATGCTTAGATGGAATTGTTGCAACTGTTACATAAAAGAAATCAATATCACATACTGCTTCAGTAACAAAAAGAAAAGTGCCTCTTTATTAAAAACAAATAGTGCAGTTAAACATGCTGCCTTTTCAATTCAGAGCAAAAAACAGTGTGTGGTCCTTACCTGCTACTCTAAGTAGCTACCTATGAAATAAGTCTGTAAAACATGGGATTCGAGCAGCCATGTGTCAGTTATGTAGTGAGCGGTGAATGTCACAAAAGACTGGGTTACTCTTGATGTCCATGCATCACATGTTCGTGCCACTGGTCGTTTTGGTTTGGGCACTGGTGACCTTTCGTTTAGTCTCTTGGTAAAGCTGTGGCACAGCTGTCGGTATTGCGTACCTTGGCTCAGCTGTCTGCAACATGCAGATAAACCCCTTGTTCTCCCCCACACTGTAAGGCCATAGGTCTTTGACGATGAAGCAGGCGATAGACCGAGTTATTTATTTATTTATTTATTTATTTTTTGCTGGCTTGGAGCTGGCAGAGAGCTTCGTGAAGCTGCGTTGGTCTGCAGCTGCCGGCTGACTCTACTCCGTGTCTTAGAATCTCCGGGTGATTCCTCGTAATATGAGCATTTGTTGTGTTGCGAAGTGCTTGATCTTAGTTTTGCAATGCTTGCACATTGTGTGCGTCATGTCCAGCTCGGTGTTTCCGGGCATTAGGTAAACACCGAAATAACGCCAAATTTTAGCCTTTAGCAAAAACGGGGCCGGTTGGATCTCCTTTTCCCCCGTCTTTGTTGTTTCCTCTTTGTTTTGGTGCTTTCAGTGCGTGCATTCCAGATCCAGCTCCATGGTGGCATCAGGACGTCCCGCATAGTTACAAAATGGAGGCGGACAACCAGCTGAGTTTTTTTTTTTTCTCATTATTTTTTAAAATCGATTTTGAGACATTTTATTGGAATTCCGAATCGTAGCAAATGAGAATCGCGATTCTTATACGAATCAATTTTTGGGCACACCCCTACATCTTAACATTACATTTTTTCTCAATGTCATGGTCATTACAAGTAGTTTGATGGCCAAGGAAGCAACATAAAACAAAACAAAACAAAAAGAATAATGGTTTGATAAAACTAAAAGAAAGATTCGGTTAGAGGCCAGCACACTTACACCTGCGTGTCAAGTGAGAGACTGTGTAATCATTATTGATTAATAAAATATTTGCAAGAGAAAATGAAAGACACAGTAGCCCTATTTATTGATACACAGTCCTTACAATTCAAGTCTGTGTACTTCTGGTGGCTTCAGTACAAATTTACAGGCTAAACAATCTGATTGCCTGAAGGCTCGATTTGTTTTCATCTGTGATGTGATGAATACAAAGAAAAAATTACCGAAAGGACTGTTCAGTGTCTGCTGTTGTGCTTCACATTATTATTATTTTTTCTAATGTATTATTATTATTATTATTATTATTATTATTATTATTATTATTATTAGCAGTAGTTGTTGCTGTTGTTGAGCAGTCATTAACAAGGGCTGTTTAGGTGAATTAATACGGAATTAATACTTTTTAAAAATATCTAGTCAGGTCTTAAACACCAGAACTACAGTAAACTTAAAATGAAGCTAAATCTACACAAACTGCAGTGTTTTGTAAGAAAACAAAAAAAAAAAGACACAAAATCATGAATTCTGTCCTCAAATGATATAGTTCCAGGTATGATCCATGGTGTGATGAACTGGACTGCTTGGTGTTTTTATTTACCACTCAGCATGTGTATCAAGACTCTATTGGTGCATTTCATGCTTGTCACATAGGATGGTTTCTGGGTAGAGAGGTTTTCAAAAAGCTGCAGCAAGTGGAAGTAATTTCCTCATGCAGATACTTTGTTTACTAGTAAAATCTGTGTGCAGTGTATATGTCCAGATGGTGGTTCAATCCACATCAGCAGTAATGAATTCTTGGTATACGATGAGCAGGAAGTGGCGTGAGTGTTTCCTGCTCATCCAAATCTAATGAGTATCTGCGTGGTAAAGTAATGGTTCATGTATAAAACATATGGTGAAGTAAAAGAAATGGTGAATTTCTTTCAGAGCACCACTTCTGTTTTTTTTTTGTTTTGTCTTTTAAACATTTGTTTCCTTTTTTTTCATCATATTTTAGACTCCAAAATCACAGCTGTTTTAAAGAAAACAACAGAAGAGCCCCCAGCCCTGTCCAGTATCGCTCTCAGATTATATAAAATTGTGTCACCTCTTAATGAGGACATTATTTCTAAGATGAACAATCGAGTATGTGCTTTTATGAAAATTTAAAATTAGAATTGTTGAAACACACAGGTATTCTTGTTTATAATTAAGTGATCACAGTTTATAACGTTTGTGTAAGTATTCACAGTTGTAACCATTTTGTTACAATAAGCCTGTAGCCTGAAGTGTTTACTTCTGATGTTTCATGGGAGTAAATAATTGTGAACCTCAAAATAATGCAAATGTTAAGCGATTGTACAATTTTGAGTTATATGCCAAATGCAGACGGCTGTACTCATGCCTGCTGCATTCCCATAAAAAAATCCTCTCTGTTGTTTGATCTTATATTATTTTTTTATTCACTCAAGTGTGTTTTCATCCATACAGTCATTAAAGCTATGGCTGTGAAATCCATAAGGAAAATTCAAAGTTTGAAGCTCTTACATAATCACTGCACAGTTAGCTCTTGTGTAGATGGTGGTCTGTGTTCTGGTTCATATTCATAATTAGTTACCTTGAAACTACTGTATGCCATGGTGTTGGTTATGTAATTGTTTCTTCCATTAATTAGAGAGGACTGGGAACAACATCTCATTTGTTCATCACATGCAAATTCACACCCTCAGTATTAGTTTGTGTTGTTGTGCAGTAATTTTCATAATGGTATTCAAAAGACATGTAGGGCTTTGTGGTGCTTTTTCATTAATTTTCTAAGATCTGAATATGAGTTTGTTAAATAAATTCATGTAAACTCTTTGTTACTGTCGGCAACTGCAAAACAAGCTCGGTGTAGAATAATAAGCCCGTTTGGGGAATTTTTAGTGTGTTTTTCTGAACATGCTCTGAAGAGGGGGAAGTGTGCTTGCGTGCCTCCTTGTGGAATAGATACGTCAGCACTGGAGGAGGCACCGGAGGGCTGGATCAGAGATGGTAGTTGGCAAAAAGGAGAGAGGAGTGCACTACAAGAAGAGAATGAACGAAGGGAAACGTCAAAACACTTAGACTAGAGAGGAGGGGAGAGGTACTGGGCAGCTAGAGCCTGTTCACAATGCAGTCTTCCATCGCAGAGATGTGTTTTACATTCCTGCAAGCAGTGCGAGGCTGCCTCTTAATAATCCCAAAACAGAACTTGCTAAAAATCCAGCATTAACATGCAGTGAGGAATCTGTGTGATTTTTCCTTTTTTTAATTTATTTTATGTTATTTTTTTCTTTCTTATATGATAAGTGCGGTTCGAGTTCCTACTCCCGGCCCTGGTTGTTACCCCACAGCGCGCTCCTGGATGAGCTCAAACTGTGTTCAGCACCTGAGCAGAGGACAGCTCCGCTCCGCCTGCTCCTCCGGACCTCCCGTTCAAGAACTCTGGCTCGGCTTTTAATGCCCGCACTTCCAGTCTGACGCTGCGCTCCTGTCTGCCTCAAGTCTGGAAGAAGTGCAAAGATCCGCCGACGGAGAGATCCGCGACTCACTGTGTGCTCAATATGTACCAGGGGCATTTACAGGTAAGATTGTGTTAACTGCTTATTTAACATGAGGCGTGGTAGTTGTGATGGAACAGATGAACTGTTGTGGGTTTTTTTTAAGGCTCCCGCAGCCCTGGTTCATGTCAAGGGCGTATTTTTACGCAAGAGTTCAGGTGATCACGAGAAAAGAAGAGGTGTTAGACTTCTTTTGAAATGCTTACTGATGTTGACAGCTGTTTTTCTCTGCTAAAAAAAAAAAAATACTGCGTGCAATGTCAGGTTCGGCGTCATTGTAAATGCAAGTCCATTATTTGGTCAGTTATAGGGTTCGTTATTTCTAATATTCGCTGAGATGACATTTACTTTGAGAACAACAATTGCACGTGCCGGTGCATGACAATGGTAAACATGGTAAACAATTGCCTAAACTTGAGCAGGTTTGTCACTACTACAAATAATTATTTTCTTTCTTAAACGCTGTCGTTACGTCGTACAACCTGACATCAATCTCTACACACAAGTGACATCACGAATAGTTTACATTCAAATTAAACATCAACTATGTGACCAGAGTGAGTAAAAATGCTACAACTGCCTACTGAGTTGCTCTGTAAAGCACATTTTTGTAATTTTTTATTGAAATCATGAGGTTGGAGAAGAATTTCCAAAACCACATGTTTGTCTGGTATAATCACAGACTATCAGGTGATCACAGTGAAAAACAATAATCTTTTGTGAGCGGTTAATGAAAGCCTTTCTCTTTATCTAAATTCTTCATGCATGCAATGGAACGATTACTGTTGGTTGGGAAAGGCACTATTGCTCCCAGACAGTTGATTATGTAATAAGAACTGCTCCTGACTCAGTCCTCCAGAGCATTAAAGTCTAACATTTAATATTTCATGATATATTACTCAAGCAGAAAGAGTCATTGAAAATGCATGAAAAGGTGGCCAGAGGTTTTTTTTTCTGTATTATCAGAGGTTTTGTTTGAGGGTCAGTGAAAAGTCATGTGAAATATATTCTTTATGATGTATTTTTCATGTGTCATTCACGTTTCTATTTTCACACGCTCTGTGTTTTTCATCACATGCAATCAAGTTGTATCTCTCTGTGTGATGTGAAAATGACATCTGTAACAAGATAGTGCTCCATCTGAGTCATTATAGGGAGTGAATTTAGCAACAGCAAATGTCCGGTGAATGCAAAACAGATGCTCTATCTGTTGGTAATTAGAACTGATGCATTCATTTTGATGTTAACCACGGTTTCTGTGTGCATGCTTGTCTGTGTGTGCATATGATGTTGAACTTGGTGAACTTCTGAGATATGCCACTGGATCTTGTGGAACCTGCCATTAAATGTATGAGTGGAATGTGTGGGGATTACTGTTTCAGGATAGCTACAGACAAATCTGATAAATCTTTATAGCATCCTCATTGTGATGAAACACTTTTAGAAGAAAATGAATATTTAGAGACATGTTGATACAATCTCATAATGATTTAAATGTAACTATGAAATATACGTGGACTGCAGAAAAAGTGCATGCCTTTAGAGGCTGAGAATGGAAAAAAAATACACGAATGTCTATTTTTCGCCAACAAAACATAGATTTTTTTAATCTTTCCCATTGTCGATGTGATATCTGAATGGAAGCTTGGTGCATAAATAATTGAGAGCTGTGGGTCTCCAAAGCTTAGAATATAAAATGATGCTCATACACTTTTTGTTGTGCAGCATCAGTCAGTTCCTCGTAGTCTGAGCTATCAGATTCCCTTTCGCAAAGTTGCTACACTTGTAGTGTTTCTTTATTACACAATTGCCAGATAACGGTGTCCAATTTCCAGCTTTATGCTTCTCATTGATAACTCTCATTTCTCTGGTGTGTCTGAATAAAATTAATGGGTTAATGTTTATACATGCACACACTCATATGTTATGCAGAAGTCCTATCTGCACACAATGATACAGTATTGGATGGATCAAATATCTTGGCATAAACGACGCCAGATGCTGTCCTCGAGGTTGGCTGGTGTGGATCAGACCCTGCATGTGTAATGTCAGAGCTTGGCGTGATCAGTGCTGTCTGGCAGAAAAACAATGCTGTGCTCAGGTCCTGTGTTTTTTCAGTTCATCCTGTTTCTCCTGAATGTATCATATGCTCCTGTATTTATCAGTTTGTGTTGTACATGTAACTAAAGGATGCATTTTGTGGGGAAAGGATTATTTGTCGCACAGGGTGTTGGAAAAGACCAAAGCAGTTCAGAGGTGCGGCTGTGAGCCTTGTTCTTCTTTGTACAAGGGTGCAACTGGAGAGGCAGTGGGATGCGCTGATTCAGCACAGCTGCTCATCTTTGTCAAACAAGAAGCTAAAAGTGAGCTGTATATTTTGCTTTGATGGACTACAGTTTAAGAACACGTTGAGATTCGCTTCATTAATCCATCTATAGTCCTTTAGATGGCATTTTTACTATAAAATGTACTGCATTTAGCTGCAATGAGGTTTTTTCTGCTTTGGTATTCATTTTAATAGTGATGTTATTTAAGGAGTGCTTGCACTGTATGCATAAAAAACAACACGGCTTTGTGGAAATGATACTTTAAAGCCTTTAGATGTTTGCTCTATTAAACACAACAATATTACATTTAATAATTAATATATTCAAAGTCCCCTGGGGAGGACATTGGATGGATGCAAATGTTGATCAGAAGTAAATTAAGTCTCTTAAGATTTAAGTCATTCGCATCATTATTTCATTAGACTCCTGATTTCCTCCAACAGTTTGGTCTGCTGATTGAAAACATGTTTAGAGGTTATGCTCTAGTCGCTGGCAGTAACTCAGTACTTTTGTATGATCTTTTTTTTTTAAATCTCTTGTTTGAGTTTTGTTTTGATAGAAGAGACATTTGAGGCAACATGACAAGTCCATTTGTAATGTTAGATTCCTTTTTAAGACAGTGTAAGCGCCATTTATTATTATTTCTCATTATATTAAGGAACAGTGATTTAATAAGTTGAATTTAACATTGTGAATTTGACCCAATGCTGTTGTGGCTTCTTTCATGTGACTTCCAGAAAAGACAGGAAGTGTTTTGTGTGTGTGAAGAATCAAAATAAATGAAAAATGGCGGAGCAACACAGTCGTTTTAACATCTGTGGCGGTACCCAGCCAGCTCATTGAGTAAACGGTCTCCGACCATCTTTTTCCTGAGAGGTTGACTATAAGATGAAAGAAATGTAAGACAGCCACTATAGACAGTTCTGTCAAATACTCTTCAACCTTTTTAGATGATAAACTTTTCTTAATGCATTTGATTAGTTGTGTATGATAAAGTGTTAAATAACAGCTTCTGATGATCTATATGATCTCATAACTAACTGGTACTAAAAGAAAGCATCATAGTTCTTGCATCAGTCAATCACATTTAATCAGGTCATCATTTGTCAACGATGACCTTGGATTAAAACAAAATTTTCCTCCATTTCAAGGGTGTCATCAAGATTCATCCCACAGCAGTGGTGGTCAGCTTCTGGCATGACAAAGAAGTCCTGGAAGCTTTCTTTTAAAGTCTCCTTCATTTAATGAACCATGGTCTTGATTAAGAGCGATTTAATAGGCCTGACTATTTCAGGAGCTGGGATGATGAGTTCAATCAGGTGGTATCCAGCTGGAACGAAAGCTCCACAGACACCACTACTTTTCATTGTTGAGGATGTGAGGCAGGCTCAGAATTTACTAGATTTTAGGATCTATGTTTCAGAAGTTTTTAAGCTTTTGAGACACATATTTGCCCCTTTTTATTTTCAATCAAGTGGATTTAAGACTTTTAAAATCAGCACAGTTTTTCATCGATTAATCTTCACAGTAATAACACAGACAGAAATAGGCTAAAAAAAAAATAAAAACCCTAATGTTTTCCTTCAGGACAGCATAAACTGCTTGTTTAGGATTCAGATCTAGGAATAGTTTTGTAAACATGGAAACAAGGGACAAATTCTCCAGATGTTGTAAAGAATTTCATATAAATTTCACTGACACGAAGCTGCGCTTTTGGCATCTTTGAAAGTTTTGTGTTTTGGTGAATTTAACAAAGTATAAATGTAGAATGCAAATCTGTCAGGACGGACGTAGTGTGTGGCTGACTGAAAGCTGAACTTGAATCTGCACACAAACATTGACCTTACAGCACATGTTAAATGGGATTTTACCACTGATTGGAGGTAGATATTATGATCAAACAGGTTTATGATAGAAAAGGAACTTGTGCAAAGTAGTTCCATCTTCCCAGGCCCAAAAGTATTTGGACAAAGTGACATAATTGTAAATGCTGTTTACATATCTATCAAAGTAGATATTTTTCTTAACCGTGATGAAAATCTTTTGAAGTTAGTGACTGCCCGAAGTCTGGAGCTCATGGGCATCCCCGAACTGTACTCTGAAGATGTTTTGACAGGCCTTCACTGCAGGTACCTGTGGTTGCCGTTCGTGAGCCTTTTTGCTTTTGATTTCATCTTGATTGATGGACAGCGAGAGTTGAGAGCAGACAGCTGACTTGGTCAGAGAACAATATCCACTTATTTGCCTTCAAAAAGTCTTGCCTTGTTTTTACAGTATGTTTAATGTCATTATCTATCAGTTTTATTGGATTTTGTCTGAATGAGTGTGCAATGATTAGTGCTCTATACACCTAATTTTGACACCAATCAAAAAACACTTTTGAGCCCGTCCCATTGGCAGCCATACATGCCCATATTATATGAGCTGTTCCTGTCCTTCTCCTTTCTTTATCCACTCATCATTCTGATACAAGTCTGTCTTGCTTTCATCTGTCCAGAGAATCTGATTCCAGAACATGGAAAGTTTTTTTTTTTTTTTTTTAATGTTTTCTGACAACATCTTCCCTGGCTTTCCCCTTTTAGAATGTTAACAGTGATTTGAACCCTCTGTATTTACAATCATGAAGCTTTCTCTTGATTGTCAGGTAATGTAGGACCTACCTCCTGTAGAGTATTCTTGACTTATGTTGATGTTGTGAGTGGGAATTATTTTCACCAAGGGAATTGTTTCCAATCTTTCACTGTAGTTTTCTATTTTTTGATGCTATTGAACCTCACCAGCGGTGTCTTTCTTTGTATGAATGTACCAAACTGTTAATTTAACTGTTTGGTACATCTTTCTCATATGTTGTCTCTTAACCTCCTTCACTTTCATTACGATTTTTTTGGATTTCATATTAGTAGCTCCAGTCAAACAGCTGGCAAATGCCACCTCCATACCTGATATCAACTCCTAATACTTTATTTGCTTAATTTTTATTAAAGTAACAAGGGAATGGTCCTCACCTGGCTAATTAACTTACTTTCAGTCAATTGTGTAAATCTTTTTGAGATTACTTTGCTTGTAATGGCATCAAATTAAATAAAAGCTAAAAGTTTCCACTTTAATCAGATATTTATTTCTTTATTTTAAATCTATTGTGCTGTTGGCTGAGGACAAAATCTTTAAAACCTTGTCATTGTCCACTGTACTTTATTTATCCTATATCACTGCTTTACAGAGCTATCTGCTGCTCTGATTTCTTTGGACGACTTCATTCAAAACTGTTTGCTTTTATTAACTTAAAGTAGGTTTAAAATTGATAAAATTTTCACCCACAAACAAACAGGCCAATCACCAAAACAGTTGAGGAACACATGCTAAATCATTTTCTACGTTCCGAGAGACTCCAAAAGAAATGCATTTTCAAAAAGAAAGGAAAATACAAAACAGCTAAAGAATGTTGGCACCATTCAGCAAACTGGTTGGCATATTCTGGTGACTCTAGGTGGGCATAATGGGAAAATCTCCTTCCACTCTTTGGCTAGTTAAGGTTGTAAAGTCCTGAGTGGCTTGATGAGCTCATAAAGCGGTCTAAGAAGAGACTAAGAGTGATTGAAAAATGCATTAGCAGCTGTAGTCACATAAGCTGATTGAGGAAAGACAGGTTGTTTCTTGCTGCTCACATAGCATGGGAATTTGGTTCATTTGGAACTGATGTATCTGCACCTTGAGTACCCACCTTACAAAAAGAAAAAAAAATTGGTTTGAATGACATGAGATGTCATGAAAAGATGAGCTGAAGACAAAAAAAAGGTCACAGTGTGGTTTGCATGTTATTTATTTAATATTAATTTTTATATACTGTATATTTTGAATGATGCTGCCGATATTCCCCCTAAGTTATAATTTAATGCAATAATCACTTCCTCTGTGGCTGAGGAGATGCAGAGGATTCTTGATTCCCTGGGTCTTTACCTGTAGTGAATTCAGGCACAATGTTTTGTATGTAAAGTTGTAAAGGATTCTGTCTGTTTATGTGTGAAATGTGTTAAAATTTCTCCAGAATTTAAGAAACTCACACAAACACACACACACACACGCGCGCGCACACGCACACACACACACACACATATGTATATATATATATATATATATATATATATATATATATATATATATATATATATATATAAATGAATTTATCCATGAATGAATTTGAATTAGAAAGTGAATAAGGAAATCTAAATAATTCATGAATGATTAAGTCCTGTGATGGACTGGCTGTACCTGGCTCTCACCCTGAGACACCTGGGATTCAGTCCCTGAATAGGACTGAAATATGGAGAATTAATGAATGAATTATTAGATATGAAAAAAGGAAAAGATAGTAAAAATAAACATGGAAATAATTTCATTTGCACATAATTACAATTTATTCTTTTTATATAATTAGATTTTGGTCATTCTTTCCCCTTACTTAAAAAAAAATCTATTTGTCCATTGCTTTTACTATTTCTTTTGCTTTTGTTATCTATCAAAAGATTTTGCTTTTTTTCCTTCTAATAAACTTTTGTTGTTTCAGATCAGTTTTTGCCATTGCACATTGGTTTTACTTTTGCAGTTTCCATTTCCTTGCCTTTGCCGTTGCTATTTGTCAGTCAGTTAGTTTTTATTATTTCACAACTGCGTTTGCCTTTCTCAGTTCCCTTCTCTACCCTGTGTAGAGAAACCTTTGTGGATTAATAGGCTGATTTATATTGAAATCCAGGGTCAATAATCTTTAGTTCCTCTGGCTAAACTTTTGTAAGGATGGACGACGTGATGCAAAACAATAAGTACAAAGAGGGTCATACATTCTGCTACAAAGATCTTGCCTAAAGAGAAAAGAATCAGTACGAAAACAGATGTAACACTCTTACCGGATTGAATGAGTAGGCAAAGCTTAGTGCAGGGGTGGACAATCCCAGTCCTCGAGGGCCTGCATGCCTTAGATGTTTTCCTGCCACCACACATCTGATTTAAATGAATGGATCCTCCATCAGCTTGTCATCAAGCTTGTCATTCATTTGATTCAGATGCACTGCAGCAGGGAAACATCTAAGGCATGCAGGACACCAGCTCTCAAAGACTGGCTCATGGTTTGCTTCACTAACCAGAAAGTTAGAGTTTGAGGTTTAGAGACCCCGATCCAGCATTTGTATTAATTCTTGAAAGGAGCACAGGCAGTAAAAAAAACATTTTTATCCAGCATTTTAAGAGTTTTAACTTGTATGTGTGTGTGTGTGTGTGTGTGTGTGTGTGTGTATTACCTGATTTGTGTCACATCAAGTAAAATTATATAAAGCACCAAATCCAGTTGTGATGAAGCCCCGGGGGACTGCAAGGCTGGTTATTGGCTTATTGAGGGTCCAGTTCCAATAGGATGTCTTTAACTGACATTATACATTTCAAATGCTGATTTGGTGGCAACATCAGAAATCAGGATGGACTGACAGATTTGATCAGCCAATCTAAGGTAACATTAGTTTGCATCACAGGTTAGCATGAGCTCAGCTAAGCTAAAATAGTGGCTTCCAGGTCTGCTCTTTCTACTTATTTACAAAATAGTGCTGTGCAATACAATGAAAAAGAGACTTCAGAAGCAATCTTTAGAAAGCATTAGGTGAGGTCACAGGGGGTTTGTCCAGTTCTTTTTATCCAGTCTGTCGTTACAGCCTTAATGAATGACTCCTTTCAACAAGGGGACGTTATTATCATAGTTATTATGGCTCTATTTTTAACTTATTTACCAGTAAAGTATCGAATGAAAAAAGTCATTAAAGGGGTTTGCTTTATACATGTTTGAGATGACATAATTCAAAGACGGCATCATAATGTACATTAGACACATATTTTTAACAAAAAGGGATGGAAACAGAAAATAGTTCTTCACATAGCAGAGCTGCAGCTCACAAGTCTTCTACAACATTACAAGACTCAGGCTGAATGTCAGGAGACTGTCTTGGCCTGAACTAATGACACAGACACACACGTACATTGCAAATGTCAGCACAGTGTAGCAAGCTTTCTCAAACAAGAACATCATATCTCAGTAGGGCTATAATCAATGTGAAGTAGCCAGATTTACAGTTTTACAGCTCTACATCATCATCTCTGTTGGGAGATTTCCTCTGGGTGCAATTCTGGTACACGTCCGTTAACACGGCTGCCCTCCCATCCCCATCCAGAGAGTCTCCCCAGTGACTGTACAAAGCCACATTTTTGATCCAACAAAAGTAGGACAACCTCCTGTATCTTTGTCCCTGGGAACAGAGTGCTGTGTAGAAACATGGGGAGCTTATCCATCTCTTCCTCCCAACCCATTCATAACAGTTAATCTCCAACTGGGAATTCATTTGCTCCAGAAACTTGGCTTCTCAGGATTGAGTGCACATGTGGAATAAGAGGTGTCGCTCAACAAACATGATCTTTACTCTGCCAGATGTGAGAAGAATTTTCCCCTCTAAGGAATTCAGTGATAACGTGTTACCACCCCAACTCTCTTGAATTACAAGCTACTGTAAATTCCCATCTGCATTTAATGTTGTTTTTGACACTTGTGTAGTTATTTTAATCTAGTTCCACTATTCTCTGTAAAGTATTAAAATATTTTTGTTTTGTCTTACACAGGGATAGCACGCAAAGCAAGGAGACAAAGCAACAGCAGTGTACAGTAACATCAAATCTCAGAAAAAACCAGTGAGATATTTTCAAAAATCCATATCATTTAATTTTCCATTCATGCTGCTAAGACTAATTTACTTGGTGACTCCTCTTTCCTTTATTCTGTTCTGATTTTTTGTGGATTTCTTTTCTTCAGAAGACACAAAAAAGTCCCTGAAACCTATTCAGAACCAGTGAATTCCCCAAACATCCATGTATAAATGCAGTGTTTCCCACACGTTCATTTATTCGTGGCGGCCCGCCACAAATAAATTTTTCAGGTTTTGACTCGCCCTCGTCTCCAGACTGTTTATGTTGTTAATGTCGCGTGTTGTTTCAATTCTGATGCATTGGGTGGTGGTATACATTGTGACGGCACCTATAAATTTATAAGTTACAGAAGAAGAACTTGCAGTGGGCTTATAAATCGAGAGTACGCAGAAGTAGTCGTGGTGGAAGAAGTGTGATTCAAGCGACAAAGATACAGTCTATGTGAAGGTAAGACGTACTGTTACAAAGTGGTAAAATAAGCCCAAAGGTGGTCAGAAAAACTCTAACTCATCATGTTATACCAGCCCATGTCTGTATCGAATCTAGATGCTCAACATGTGCAGAGACATGTTATCTTGCTGTTAATGTACATTAACTGACAGGCACCTGTGGAGCTGCTGCCGTACCGGCATAATGTTACCTAGATGCATCGGCTCTTCTTATGTTCACCCCTTTACACAGATGAGTATAGAATATTTTCTAAAGAAAAGACCTCGTTTTGAAGAGGAGGTAGGCTCCGTGTCTGTATATAGTATTTTCAATTTAAGCTTTGTATATGTGTGTGTATAGTGCTCACAATTACAACTTTGCAACAGTTCCATTCAAAGTTTCGGTTTTGACAGATCTTTGACCTGTGGGAAACACTGTAAATGTTCTGATTTTTTCTGATAACTTGAGATCATCTGTTTTCTTTGTTCCCACTGCTGTAATTTCTTATTATAGATGTAAATAATGTCGTCAAAGATATAGAAACCTACAGAAGAATGAGACTGGACAGTGATGGCCTTGCTGACTGTTGATTGACACAAAAAAGGATTTCAGCACAGTTTCGCTTCTTTGTTGCTGACAACCAAGTACTATCTGAGAGTTTATACCAGAGAAAAGCAAACGTTTCACAAAAATTTTAACATAATGGAATATAAATTGCAGGTCTAATTGTTTTTGCAACAAATTTTGCCACCATTTAGGACCACTGAGTCCCATTTGAACGTGCAGTTATAGAAACCTTCGATGTTGTTTTTGTATAGTGCATGAAGGATGGAGTGGTGAACATAATGGTACTGGATCTGAAAATTGTGACAGTGTAGCAAGTTTTTGCAAAGACATACAGAAAAATAAGTGTTTATTTAAGTTTGTCTAGTGTTTTGCATGTATAGCTTCAGGTCTTAAACTGTAGTTATTTGGGACTCGGACTCAGCATATATGCTTTGTTGCCATGCAATGTTTAATTTTGCACATCTTCAAATATATATAACTTAAGAGTTTTCACAAGCCTACAAGTATGCAAATCTGCAGTTTTTCCATGACTGCTTAGACACATAACACTCAAACCTGGCCCTACATTCAAAACTCAGCTGCTGGCCTCAAGTCATGTGACTACAGGGAACACAGTGTGAGTTCAGAAGACCCTTGTTTTTCCCACCCAGAGTTTCCAACTCCTTCAATCATTCCCCTTTCTTTTCAAATGGATTTGCCAATTAGTTCAGCAATTTCATTTACCGTCATTGAGTCAGAAATAACTGATAGCTGGATGAGGAGTACATATCCCTTTTAAAAAGAGTTTAGACATACCTATTTCCACAGTAAGTTATTTGACTCAGATTTCTCCATTAACTGCTGTGTGCTAGCCCATGATCTCATGTTCAGCCTGTTCACTTTACAATAATGTAAGGTATAAATCAATTGCTGGTTAATTGGAACAATCAGAAAACCCTTCTAATAGCTTTGTGAGCCACTCTTTGTGTCTAGAATTATTCAGATTTATGTGCAGACTGAGCAACTTTTTTTAAAACTTTGAAGTCTATGTGCAGAAAACCATGGAGTATAATCACTAAACATACAATAGACTGGGTGAAAATGGAAAAGTGAGGTAGGACAAAACAATAAAATTGCAACACATTTCGGTACAAGGAGTATCTTAAAACCTTTCAATGTATGTGTCAGTCTTAGCTTGGCTGTTGTAATCAGGTGAGAGGAGAATTGCATGTCATTTCTAAAAATACTTACAGTTGCAATTAATGAAGTCCAAGCAGAAGCTGAAGGCTGAGCTGCAGAGCTGAGCTTAAAGAGGAGCTGGGAGTACAGATGGGATGCATCTATGTTCAAGGGTTCACCAGCTGTAGGGCCTGAAGGAATGCCAACTTTTTAGCCTTACAAGATCAGCCCTTCACCTGGAGCAGTTCCAGAGGCAACAATACAACCTGGTAGGTGTGTTATTCCATGTACTTGTACAAGCTTACCATAAATGTTCACGTTTTCTCAGATGCACACCCAGTACCTGCATAAACTTGTGAGTATGAGTGCTTCAGTATGCCTCTTGGCAAACAGGCATGTTCCACAAGTGTACATAATGAGGCCAGACATGGATGTATAATTTATATATCTCTACATAACATCAGCTACAGGACAACAGAGCAGAGGTCAAACGTTCCTGATTCACTGGCTTTCTGTTTGGAAGCAACTTAAGCGATGGTACGTTTACATTTGTGTAAAAAAGAGAAGACAAGACTTTTTGTATAGTATTTTTTGTAAGACTTTATATATTGAGGACATAATTAAACAACAACCCCAAATCATCACCCCTCCACTATTGAGCTTGACAGTGTGTACAGTATGAGGTTCTTGTTTTGTTTTTGTCATTGCTTGTACGTACAGTGGTACCTCTACTTACGAACGTATCTATAAACAAAATTTCCAACTAACGAAAGGCCTCTTTGGAAAAATATTGCATCCATATACGAAAGAAATTCCAGGTTACGAAGGCGAAAATTTTCAAAATACACGCTGCTGGTCGCAGCTTCCAGAGTTTACCGATCGTAAACATACTTGTCGGCTCCCTCGGTTTGAAAGAGGCACGTCCGAGCTGCTCTACCTTTGGCTATCGCTCAGCATCTTCCTGGCATCCACATTGGTTAGGAGGGCCCCTTGTCTGTATAAGCGTAACCCAGCAACCCAGGTGAAAGAACAATTTTTATTCTTTAATGTACTTTATTCTTTTTTCTTTATTCTTTACATTAGTATAATTGTGCAATAATCTAATTCTAACATGTATTTCTTACAGGTTTTACATGTCATTTCATGTATTATTTATAAATTATAAAGAATGATGTCCAACATTTGGAGCAGATTAGGCAGATTAGGCAGATTAAGCCTTTCATGATATGTTTTGTCATATGAATAGTGTTGCGCAATTCCCGAACTTTTGTAGTTAGTTTTGGAAAATTTGGTTCTTTACCATTTAGTGTTGTAACAGAGGTTCATACTGAACTGTGGACTAGCTTAAACGCCATTTGAGGGATTCTAATTGAATTATAAATGTTGTTTGCAGGCCTTCAAGTGTTTACCTTCGTGGAGAGTTAGCAAGTGAGAGTGAGAGAAGAGGGGGAAAAAAAGAAAAAAAAACAAACAAAGAAGAAGAGACCAAATCTGACAAAAAAGCAAAACAAGAGAGCATCTCAATGTATCCCATCATAAGGGGAATCTATTTGTGTCTGGATTGCTCTTTTCTGGTTCCACTGTTCCACTGTAGTTTCCAATTCTCTCCTCTCTCAGTGTAATCCATCTCTGACAAAAGCAATGAGAGAGTAGTGGTTTCTGTGACTCTGTGACTAGTGTGGTTATATGAGGGAGACACCTGTGAAGCTTGTTGGCAGTGAGAATGTGTAGTTCATCTCAGGTAGACTGCAGAATGAGACTATTTTTGGCAGTTGAAGCTTTCTTGAAGTGTATATTATGCTTGTGATAAATCATCAAATACCCATGAATAAAGTTACTGGATCTATTAAACTGAACAGTCCCCATGACCCTACACATAAATGTGAGATCAGCTTGTTCTAGACTCTCATACAACATATACAGTACAGCAAATGACACTAACTCCAAGTACCTCAGGTTTTGTTTTGTGTTGTTTTTCCACTCCGTATTTTGTCTAAACTGGTCTGGAAGCAAGCCAGATGTTTAAAAAAAATGGCTATGTTCTTTAAACATAAGAATATGTTTTCCACTGAAAAATGAAAACAATAATAATAATAAACTCACCTAATAGTAACCTATTATTTTTAAGGATCAAAGCAATTCCACTGACTGAAATCTTTCCAAAAAATTGGCCTCTCTCTTTTCAATGTAGATGTAAAGCCATTAAACCATTTAACTGGAATTTCAACATTCATTAAAAATTAATGATTCATCAACTTGATATATGGAATATATTCATTGGTTTACCAGCCTTACACATACAAAGCATATAACAGTGGTCACTTTCTTATTACTCTGTGTGTGTGTGTGGGTGTGTGTGTGTGTGTGCGCACACATTGGTGTCTGTGGCCTTTGGAGGCCCAGGTGTCCCTGGTAAAAGAGATGCTTCATCTCAATGGAACTAACTTTGTTGAATAAAGGCTAAAAAATTGTCGTACTAATGGATATGGGAGAGGCCCTGCAATGAACTGGCGACCTATCCAAGGTGTACCTCTGCAGATCCCTGTGACCATAGATAGGACTAAAACGGGCATGGATAATGGATGGATGAATGGATATGGGAGAAATAACTGAATATCATCAAAACTGTAACTATACATCTGTGATTAAAGGAAAGAAAATTACAATTTTTCACTGTCTTTTTCAATTCAGGGTAATAGGAGAATAATGCTGGTTTGTTTCGAATTATTTCAACCCATAAACCTCAAAGAGACATTTGTATGTCTGTTTTCTACACCTGCTTCAGGGTCACTTAAGTCTGGAGCTTATCCCAGCTGTCACCAGGCGAGAGGTGGGGTACTCTGCTGGAAGGTTGCCAGTTCATTGCAGGGTCACACGGAGATGAACATGTCTCCATGTGGAGACACAATCACACCGACAACCAATTTATGATCACCAATCACCTAACTTTTTTACGGATCGTGGGAGGAAGCCAGTGTACCTGGAGAAAATCGATGCAAAAGACTGTTTCCTCTTTATTTCAATGGCATATCAGCATTGTTAATAAAGTCACGTTGTTTTTGCTTGGTTGGAGCCTATCTCAGGTGTCATCAGGCAAGAGGCAGAGTTTTCCCTGGACTGGTCACTGATCTATCACAGATTTCAGCCAAGCAATCTCAGTTTGTGAAGACCATGGTTTTCCTTTCTGGCATTTATTTTTTTAAATATATCATTGCAATATGCATATAATGGACATAAATATAATCAAATAAAAAATTTTTAAAAAAGCACTGCTGTGGTTGAAAGAATTGAGACTCAGTGTGTCAGACTGATTCTCAGGAGACTGCTGCTGGTTTCTCAGCTGACTGATTCAAAGACTCAAAACAGTTCCCATTGTAATGTTTGCTTTGTTCAAACAAAAGTTGTGAAATAAACATTTCTGGAACTGTGAAAGTTTGGTATTTGGTATTTCACAAAAACTAAATAATTGTCAAGGAATTCCTAATTATATGACATAAACCAAAACAGTCTCGCTCAAATTTGATGCAAGAGTTAATCTGCAAAATAGCCTTGCAAAAAGTTCATTGGTGCACGATATATTTTATAAGCTCCTGATAGTTTGTATGTTAAACTTTAAAATGTACCTAGTACTTAAGTTGTAAGATAGTGTATCAATAAAAAGTTCAATTTTCTCCTTTAAAATATAGATAATTAGAACGAGTAAGGTGAAGCACAGATTTTGTAGTTTACTACTGTAAGCTGTCAGATAGTAAATATTTAGAATTACTCCACCTTTGATTTAATTGGTTTCACAATTTTATTCTTCATCCTCTGCTTTACTCACTATTCACCACTGGACTCATTCATGTGCATTACCAGCAGCACTAACTGGAAGTGTCTGGATTGATGGCTGGCTGGAAATAAACTCCCAGTGCAGATAAGAAATCACCATCCACTTCTACTGACACACTTCTATTTTTGGTCTGCTGTCCACTCCTTGTGAACATTAACATGCTTTATTAGTGAATATTTGTAGAAATATGTCCAAAAAAAAAAAAACATTCAAAATATTCTTAAAATTAAAGTAAGGAAGCAGACCAAGATCTGTGCGATAAATTTAACTTAATGTTGAGAATTTGCTCAAAATTTTTATCATGTTTCCAGCTTGTAGATAAGGACGTTCTTGAGATAAGAGCAGCCTGCCTATGGTACTTGTTCATACCAGTAGCAAGAGCAGTATTTTCTCTGTCATTACATTGCTGTTTTGCTTCCATTTGAGAATTCAAATGAAAAAGTTCCTGAAAAGTCTCAATTGGATGCAGTCAAAAGGCAGTGGCACAAAATGACCCTCCTAAACTGGCTGTCCAATTACTGTAAACTGATCTTTAACATCACCACCTTAAACCTTTAGGGACATTTAAAAACTGAAAAAAAAGAAAGAAAAAAGGTCATCTTCAACCTTATATTAAAGTTAAAAAAGAAAGGAAGAAAAGAAGAGAGAAAAATGTCCGTCTTTTTCCTGAAGCGGTACTGCAGAAGAATTTGTGAGCTCTTCCTCCACACCATTGTTATTTGAACTCATAAACAGACACTGAGCAGCAGCTTGTAACCTTTCTGCTTTCAAAATTTCTTTACCTCCTTCTTTTCATCACCTCTCCCAAGGTTTCATGTCAATTAAAGTCTTTCCTTGAGCCATCATACGTATATAGCCTGGAGAAATCAGACAGGCGGCCAGAGAAAAGGTCAGTGAAAGCTTTATCAATGGTACAGAGAGAGAAGGAGAAACAGAGACAAAGAAATGATGTAGCATGTCTATCAACGTATAATTCCTTCATTTTATATCCGATTTAGAATTCTAAAATCGGAAACTGATAACAACCTGTTATTTCATTACTTGTTTACGAATCAAAAATCCGAAAAACAAATAATGAGATATTTTTTTGCTGTTTTGATTTTGTTCTTAAGGTAAAAAAATATATAGAATATGAGAGAATGGGATTACAAGACTGAATTTGTTTTTAATATTTAATTGGTCTGGTTTACGTGACCCGGAAATGGCTTTAAGCAGAAGCTTCATCTGCACACAACACCACCTACTGGACAGGTTTATAATCACAGGCAGCTGGATCTTAACCACAGCTGGTTGTCGTGGATTGAGTATTAGTGTCTGTCATGGCCCTTGTGAATGACTGAATTACAAAGAATGTATGACCAAATAAATTCTCTACGTACATTGTCTCATATGTGTATAATAAAATATGCCATGATCTATTCTGTGTGTGTAAAGTTTCCCAGTATGGAAGTATCATATGATATGGAAGGTTGTGTAATAATGGTTTTTTTGTCACTTTAGTAGGAAAATAACATGGGCCTGAGCAGGTAGAGAACAGTGAAAGTACCAGTCGAATTTGAAAGATGGAACTGAATATGCTTGTGTAACTTGAACAATGATATATAGGACAGGGGAAACTTTATTAATTTTTATTAAGAATTAACAGTCTGTCAACAGGTTTTTTGAGTGTTTCCTTTTCTTGACACAACCTTCTCTGGCCTTTCACATGGTACAGAAGATGCTGGTGTGCACAAAAACGCAAATCATATTCTAAAAAACGGGGGTCGTCTTATTATTGAGGTCTAAACCTTTCTATTGTAATTACACATCTGCGCCTCTAGATGGAGCTGCACCTTCAGAACAAAATCAAAACAGCGAAAAATATCAGCATGTCATTTGTTCATTTTATATCAATTAAGAATCCAAAATCGGAAAACGGATAACAACCTGTTATTTCGTTACTCATTTATAAATCAAAAAATGAAAAACAAATAATGGGCTATTTTTCGCTGTTTTGATTCTGTTCTGAAGATAAAAAAAAAATAGAATATGAGAACATGGGATTACAGGACTGAATTTCCAAATATACTTTACTTTGAATTTGTTTTTTAATATATAATTGGTCCGGTTTACGTGACCCGGAAATGGCTTTGAGCGCTGCAGTTTGGGTAGCAATATCAACAATTCAGTCTGTAAAAAAAAAAGAAAAAAACTGTACTGCAAAAAAACTTTCAAGCCCCTTTGCTCGAGTCGGTCACGTGGTTACTCCATTTAACATCAGATCTGCTCCAGGCCTTCTCTGTAATGCTCCATTCTTACTGTTTACTTCGGTACAGCACAATCTAGTGGCGTAGATGTGTAATGACAATAGAAAAGTTAACACCTCGCTTTTTTGTGCACACCAGCATCTTCTATACCATGTGAAAGACCAGAGAGTTTGTGTCAATAAAGAAGAATCACTCAAAAAACCTGTTGAGAGACTGTTAATTCTTCATAAAAATTAATAAAGTTTCCTCTGTCCTGTATATTATTATTCAAGTTACACAAGCATATTCAGTTCCATCTTTCAAATTCGACTAGTACTTTCACCTGTCCTCTGTCGCTTAGGCTTTTTTTCTCCTAAAGTGACAAAAAACCATTATTACACAAAAACTTTAAAAAACTTTACACACACAGAATACAGTCATGGCATATTTTATTATACAATTATTATACAATTGTATAATACAATTTATTATACAATGTACGTAGAGAATTTCTTTGATCATTCATTTCTTTGATCATTCATTCTTTGTAATTCATAGTCATTCCCAAGGGCCAGGACAGACAGTAAGTACTCAACCCCACAACCAGGCTGTGGTTGAGATCCAGCTGCCTGTGATTATAAACCTGTCCAGTAGGTGGTGTTGTGTGCAGATGAAGCTTCTAGTAATGAACCCTTTCTTGAACCAATTGGCTCAAGTGGTTCGATGCCTCATGAGGCTTCATCTCACCATCACTACAGGATACTCATCTGCTGCAAGTCCAGGAAATTTAGGCGTGTGTTAAACCACTGTTGAATAAGTTCTTGATGAGACTAGTATTTAATTCCAGCGCCAGCCATGCTACTGAACTGCTCGTAAACCGGACCAATTGAATATTAAAAACAAATTCAGTCCTATAATCTCATTCTGTCATATTTGATTTTTTTATTTGTAGAACAAAATCAAAACAGCAAAAAATAGCCCATTTTTTTTTTGATTTGTAAACGAGTAATAAAATTTCAGGTCGTTATCCATTTTCCGATTTTGGATTCTAAATCAGATAGAAAAAGAACAAATGATACGGTAATACATAATGCCTGTGAGCATGTCAAGGCTGATGTTCAGCAACTGGTACACGGCAAAACATTCATAGTAGAAACCTGCACTGCAGCGTTTGCGGTGGAGAAGAGCTATTTTGTTTATATATACTTTGATATTTGTCTCAAAATTATAAGACAAACCAGACTCCTCATTCTGAACTCTTTGTAAATTCTTTACATAACCTCACACTTTTATCGTGAAAAGAAACATGGATAATGTTTCTTGCAGCATGGCAGTATTTCCCCCTGATATCAATAAGCTGAGTCATCCCTGCACTGATGGCCCAGAACCTTCAGACTATCTGGATGATCACAGACTGTAGTATATGTGAAAAGTCAAAGACTTTTAGAAATATAGAGAAAAAAACACAAGAGATTTTCAGCCCTGTTAAGGTCATACTAAAATAGCATCACCTCTTAATATAAACCTAAATGAGTCTATTGTGCATTGTAGAGTGAGTATCCGTGCTTTGTGGAGGCTAATAATGCACTACTATAAAGGTATTATTTTCATTGCACTATTGGCCGCCTGTTTTATAATCGTCAGCTTTAAGTACAGCAACCGACTTGACTGTAGGAGAACAATCAAACCCTGGTCCTCTCAGAGATGGTATTCTCATTCCTCTTTGCATTCATTTGCTGTATGAACTTTTTAAATAGTCAGACAGAGATAGAAACACCAGTCTGGCAAAGGGTAAGAGATGGTTTAAAAAAAAAAAAGAAAGAATGAAAGAAAAAAAACTGTATGACGCGTTCACAGCCTCTTGTGTAATCAGCCCTGCTGCCTACTTCTAATCTTGTGTGAGGACTACTCTCCCCATCACATCATATCTCAGACACAAACACACTACAAGCAGCCCATTTTGTAAAAGCAACAAAAAGATTGCCTTTTGCGGATCAACTCCTCACCGAAATAATTTGTGCTGGAAATTTGACATTTGCATGAGAAAAGGTTCAATGTGAGCTTCCACCCCTCATCAGACCACTCTGGCCTGCCTGAGAGGCCCAGCACGAGAAAAATCATCATTCTGAGTTTCATTTTTGCACAGATGAAGGCAGCTCTTGAACAGTGATTGGTTGTTCTTATGGGTGGTTCATATGTAGTTTTCAAAGACAAAATATAAAAACAGCAATACGCCAGTAAGCTGTTATGAAATGTAGACTCCCCCAGCCACTAGTTAGGCATGAAGCCAACTTCTGCTCTGATGTATGAGCTTTATATCCTAAGAGGATACCATTTCCACTAAAAAAAAAAAAAAACACTCTTTCTGATATTATTCACCTCGTAATTACAGAAAATACAGCTGAACCTACACATTTGATTAAAAGACATCCTCAATTTTTCAAAAGCTTAATTTCTCCAATCATATTTCTCCCCAGTCTCAGCAGTTGAAGAGAAATGATTGGACTATGAAGCATTTAGTATCAGTCCCTATAAGAGGATGTGAGGCAGCATGTAAGTGCACTTTGTTTATTAATAACTCTTGAGTTTACTGTTCAAACCCCTACAGCAATTATTTTGCAGGGAATAGTATCTGTTGAATGAAACTGCATGCATGTTTGCCAATGGGTGAGATTATAAAAGATTAGCCTATTACACATGATGCTAATTTGGTGCTTTGAACTGATTCAGTGTTTGATGGTGATTGAAACTGGAGCCATACATGCCGACATGGTGATGCAGCTGGCTGCTACTTACATTAAAAGGAGTATAAATGTCAAAAATAAAAGGTCCCTTGGAGTGAGGTTAAAAAAAAAAGAAAGAAAAAGCCACAGTGTGTCTCAACCTCCTTTAAAAGCCACCCGAACCACAGCAAACACAAGCAAGTGACCCAGTGTGGAGAAAATATGAAATGACTGAATATAGAAAGCTGCCATCAGTATATCACCTTGTGCAGCTGGTCTGCACAAGCAGCTGAAAATCTAGTTTTATGTTTGGCTTAATGTTATCAGTCTTAACAGGACATCAGTCTTGTTCTGATAAAGAGCTCAAGAAAAAAAAATCCAGCCTAGTCTGAGTTTTGCCAAGGATTAGACACACAACACTGGCCTTGCTTTCAGTGTCTGTTGTACTTGTAATAAATGGTGTCTGGCCAATGTGACCCTTGATCAGATTTTGATTTACTATCACAGATTTCAAATAAGCTTACCCCTGATTTTAAATAAATAGCACTGAAGCATTTAATCTTTAAAATTGGATACTGAGATTATGAGATGATGTTACCTCTACATTTTGATTAGATTTCTCGAAAGACAGACTAATGTCTCTGTCGTTCTGTGTATTATTCAGTGGTGCCATGAAGAGTTGTGTTGGATGGCATCCAGCTCCACTGAGATCAATTATATTGCAAAAGGACATCTATTAGATGACAAATTGCTTTTTGGTTGACAGGTAATACGCCGCCTGTGGACATTTCTCTGTCTGTCTGTTGCAATTTCTACTTGTAATACACAAACTCAGGTGTTGTGAGACTCATCCAGACTCCTTTCCTACCTCCCTTTTTGTCTGTCTCTCACTCCCTCTCTCTCTAATGTACACAGAGACACACCACACACTCTCTAACATACACACACAGATACTGAAAGAAAGAAATGCTTGTCTTCTGTAACCAGCTGTGACGCATTCTTACAATAGAGAACCATGTCTAACGTCTAGAAGCTCCCATTTAAGTCTCACTCATCTCTTTGTATTATATTTTGTTTGGATAGAGATTTCTACCATTACAGTGCAATGATCGCAATGGAGCCATTTGATGACTGGCTTTGCATACTTCGCAGATGCTGCTTCACTGTAGGAAAGTCATTCATTACAAGTCATTCATTACATTCTGTACAGGAATGAACTGCATATGACAAATGCCTCTTTACTGTCAAAGCCCTGAAAATATTCGCTCTAGAGCGGATATGAGGTCACCCACTCCACTCTGTCAAACCATTTGCATCCACAGGACCCAATGAATTGATCTAGTGAATGCTTTCAAAACATCAGCAGCCATAAATGACTTCCTAAGTGCACAATGACTGTCTTTATGGCCCCACTTGATGTGTCTTTGCATTAAGTTTGCATTACATGGAAAGCTTTGTCTTCTTCTGGACAAGTTAAAAAATATATATTTTATGTTTCTTAGTTGACAGACAGCAGTGGAGTGGATCATATTATACTGTCAAGATCTTATTTAAATATATTTGAATTGGAATATTTGCATCAGTATGTTCTGCCCAGTTCTATTTCACTTCACCCTACAGTAAATTAAAATTTGACTGTCTTGCCAGACTAAACTGCATGGGCTCACTTCAGAGAACAGCAGCCCACTTAGTTCATTTTAGGGCTTAAATCTAAGCCTCATCTAAGAAAAAGGAAAAATAAAACATCCTGCATGAAAGCATCTTTCAAAAACCATAACTTAAGTAAAGCCATGACATTTAGAAGTCAGCATGCTGGCAGTCTGGGGTGGAGCACCATAATGTCTTTCTCGATGCCTTTGAAAATGTTGCTGTACTTGGATCTGTCTGAACACTGGAAGTCTAAAAAAGCTTCCTGGCTCAGTTTTTACTGATAACAGTATCAAGTCACAAGGCACTGGTCCAGACAGTGTTCTTAAAATAAAATAAATAAATAAAAACCCTGACTGAACCAAAGTATCATTTAATCTCAAACTAAAATCACTTGCATTCCAAAATAATATACTTTCTTGAAGAGGGATTTGTTTTACACAGACTTTTTCTCTGTTTGATTAATTATTGGCATTTTTCAATAAATCTAAGAAAATAAAAATGGAACAAAACAAATTATGCTTATCATATTTAACTGTTGAATAAAAATTAAGAAATAATAAATGTTCCATAAATTACTGTGCATGATTGTTTTACTATCGAATTCTTAGGAACTCGTCATTTTATAAGGATGGATGTAAAAGCTGACATCTAAAGGAATTAATTTCCTCTGGCAGCATGAGTGAGAATCCTCAACCAATAAGCTGTTACTGGCAGCCTGTCTTGTTTGCATAGCTGGACTTGAAACAGTGAGGGGCCGTGAACAGGAGCCAGGCTTGGTCACAGCGTGGAGGTGGGGTTGGGTGTCAGGGTGGGGGTGGGCATGCGTAACATCATTTCTGGAAACCTTAAACTGGAGCCATAACTGCCAGATAATGTCACTGGAAACCTGTTTCACATTGATCCATTTCCGTTTTTTATTCCAATATCTGCATCAAATCCAACATTATGTCGGTGCACATACTATAGTATGTGCACAGACATAATGTTGGATTGTGTATACATGTGTATACACATTTCACTCAGTGGACATTAGGGACCTTAAGGTTGATCAATGGATATTCTTGTATCCTTCCATGTGAAAGACATGTTGTAGATGTGAAAACCAACAGCCTTTTTTGTGATATCTGATGAGTATATAAGACATTGTTGAAAAATGAATGAAAAATAAGTGAGATTAACATTGTACACTATATGGATCAGCAGCCTGGTGTGGTGCTGATGGTTGCACATAATAATGATCCCCTTATTATCATCCTCTTCTTCACAGTTCTCTTTTCCAGGAGCTTCTCTTTCCAAAGCCTTTAATTGACCAAAGTCACTCAAGGTAACAAGAGCCTAATGGGCCTGTGTCTGAGCAACCAGATTTCTGTGCGAGTGTTTGTGCATACGCGTTCAAAAAATGGAAAGATAGCACCACAGGGGAACTTAAAGTCAGGCAGGATAATATGTAATTACTTGTGTCAGGAAACTAACTTAAACAAGCCAAAGATTTCTTTTGATTAAAATGCAGTTTCACTTCTAAAACTTTATTTAAAACAACTTAATGTTGAGAAATATCCCAGTCACAAAATACAACATAATACACACCACTTTTTTCCCCAAGCCATTTGTACTGTAATCACTAATATCTCCTTGGATGAGTGACGGAGAAAAACCTTTTTTTTTTAAACTAATATAAATAAGAGGGAAGAAGTTATATGAACATGTCCTTTGTGCAGGGCAAAACTTTGTGATTGCTCACACACATTTTCATACCAAAGATTATTTATAAACTCACAAGGATTTCTATCCAATTTGATAGCTGTCAAGTTTGAAGTTTGAAAACCGGAAAAGTATACCAATGTTTAAGCAATGCACCCCAAAGCATAAACAAACCAGAGGTGGGGACACGTATAAACTGAATTTCCAAAACACCAAAGACAATGAAATTCCAAACCACACAGAGTGTTTACCGGTAATTAATTTCAGGTCTATCTCTGTCTAAACACCACTTTGTCCTGAAATTCATCAGACAAGCAGTGAGTTCCAAAAATAATTCTCGATGCAAAATTACCAAGAAATTGTGTCTTCTAGCTAAGTTTTCCAGATATGTTACCTGAAACGGTATAACGACAGAATAAAGCCATGTGGTCAATTAAATCTACACACAAACACTGCAGATTCTCCAACATTGATCTTATTTAGATTTTAGAAGGCAAAGATGAAGAAAATGAGGTGAGAGGCGATCCAAATCTTAGGTAATACCCCAGTTCACTGAGCGTCTTACCAGTTTTTATTGCCAGATCAAATCATTTATCTACAATCAATAAAAATGCACAGTTATGATTGTTTTGTGGACTCATAAAGGTTATGAACAAGGCCATGTAGTTATATCAACTCTCAGTATCTTATATCCAGATACATATATGAGCCTTGAGGAGAGTTGTGAAAGGCTGAAACAGAATGGACAACAGGACTGAAGGAGTCGGTTTCAGAAACCAAGCTAACTTATACTCGGTGTCTGTTACCGTGGTAACTGACTCTAAACTAAAGCTGGTCAGGAGCAGGTTTACGTCAACATACTCCGAGTTACTTTCTGTCTCCTGCCCTTATTGTAGCTGAAATGAGTTCAATTTCATCAGACAATCAATCATATAACACACATTTGGCACGTTTGTGATCAAACCCCCCCCCCACACACACACACACACACACACACACACACTCATGTGAAATCTAGCTGTAGATCAAGTGAGTACAACCTACCTTGTTACATTCAAGTTACCTCTGAAATATGCTTTCATACTTCATCAACAGCTTCAATGTTCATGTAACATGATTATACAACTGATCATGAAATGATCAATTGTCTGATGAAATCAGCTATTATAAGTCAGCTTCATGAAGGGAAGGAGACAAAAAGTAACTTGGGGTATGTGGAATTAAATCTGCTCCCGATCAGGTTTAGTTTACAGAGTCAGTTACCACGGTAACAGACTCCTAGTATGAGTTACCTCAGTTTCTGAAACCAGCTCAGTCGAACCCTCTTGTTCAGGATTAATTAACTTCACTTTGTGAAAAGGAAAACTCTGCTTTCTAAAATGGGCCCCTGGTGAGCAGAAGCAGCTGGTGTTACAGTCCAGATGACTATTACGCTAGTAGACAAGGCAACAGGATAAGCTTATACCCAAAGACACTTAGACAGAACTGGTTTCAACATGAATAACCAGAGTAGGCAGTTAACAATCTGGTGGGTATGAAGGCAGAAAGCAGGTATTTATGAAGGTGGATAATGAGCTGCAGCTGATCCCAGACGTACACCAGGGACTGCTTTTGCAATTAAAACACCAGAGAAAGGAAGAGGAACCAGGAAGACAGAAAACTGCTGTGAATGAGACAGGGGCCATGACAAGTTAAGTTTTGTCAGAAAAGAATATAAAAGTTAGGCTCTTAGACTACACTGTGTTACTACTGAAGGAACAGTTACAGTGTATCCACTTTCTGTTGGTGTGACTCATAGGCCTACCTGATTTTGTCAGGCCTGTATGAATGCAGAAAACCAATTGTCAACTACAATTTTGAGAATGAACATGTGTCACTTCAGTTTATAGTCCTCAATCTTTACTATACTTGACTGAGCCACATGAGAGAGAACATGTATATCAGAACATGTATATCAGGATATCATAAGTCTTTTTTTTTCTTTGTTGTTTTGTTTTGACCATACAGATGTGCTGAGTGTTGTCACCCTGCACTGACAGCGCAGAAAAAAATCTATCTTCCTCTCCTTGATGTTTTCACATAATGTTGCACAAATCTTTGCCTTCCCTCAGAGCTGTATGTTGCCAATAACATATCTTAATGACATAATAATACGACTGCAATAACTTCCATACTTAACTGTTTGTATTCTGCTTCAATCTAATCTTCTACTTGAATATCGTCTCACAAATATGACGTTTTCTGTTGTGATACTAATGAGACATGTCAAAAGGTATAAGGTGTATATAAGTAGCACTGCTGTATAAGCTAATAGAGCTGCTTGCATGACTGTGGACTTGTGTCTTCCATTTAACCGGAAACAGGATAATCTGTCTTTCTGCGTAAATATTTCTAGGCCCAGCTCAGTGCCACTGGTACTTGAGACTTAACCGACAAATGAATGGGCCTGAACCAACATGCAGATACCAAAATGATGTAAACAAAGTTTTTGGCTGAAGCCAACTCATTAAAATATTGTTGTGTGACCGGCTCTAGGCTTTGAAGTTGCACAGCATGATCTGTTTTCTTCCCCCAGCACACATGTCAGTGAGAGGGGCAAACTGTTCACGGCAACATCGTGGCTCCTGTAACCAAAGGGTATCTGGACCTACATGCTGTGCTTTAAATGCATAATACTGTATCATCAAAACACATCCTGATGAACTTGCATAGTAAAACATGCTACATTTTACAATCGAAACACTCAGAGTGAGACAGCTGCCTATCAGCCATATGCACAACAGCTTAAAAGCACATAGATAACCTCATCTACAGAGAAACAGTGCAGCTGCTGGGATCTAGGACAGTCCAGACTCAAACTGAGTGTTGCATCTGTTAAAAGAATCTAATGCTTTTTTTCAGGCAGCCGTTAGTAATCAGGTTATTGTACCATCCTCCTCACTGCACAGAGGGGTTTCTCCTCCTTTTACTGCACATCCCTCATCATTAGCAGCTGTAAGCCATGCTGCAAGTAACTGTAAGTAATGACTTGGGCTGGCTCTGTAAGAGGGGCTCATTGTCCTTTTTCTCCAGTTTTTCTTAATGGGCAGGTGTATAAGGAAAGACAAAATTGGCCACTGGGGCCTGGAAAAGGCTTTTGTTCAATCAAAATATGGAGAGGAACTTTGCCTTTTCTTTAACTTGCTTCCTCACTGATTAAAGTTCAGCCTGAGGATTTTCTGCCCCACTGCTATTAAACTTCCTTTGTCCTTTGTCCCCTGTATGCGATCTTAAAGAAAGGGACTTACAAGGAATGAATACAGCACAATGACATGTATTAAACTATCCAGCATGAGTTTAACTTGGAGTGCAGGTTATATTGGGAGAAAACTAAGATAAGAAGTAAAAGACCAACCCTACCTTCCCAGTGTTACATTCTTGCACTCTGTACAATCCGAATTCCTGAAAAGTTGGGATTTTAAAAATGTTTTTTTAAATTTGAATACAATTAAAACTAAAAGGCTTTAGAATCTTGATGATAAAGAGACAATATTTTTTTTCAAAAATAATGTTAGGTATCTTAGTTAAAGGCACTCTAAATATATTGTCACATTCAGCCTAATACATTTAAGTCCTAGTTTATGAAATTTTGAACATATTCTTCATGCTTTGATTTTTTTTTTCCTAACCTAATCTTAGCATATTGAACTGGGGAATTGGTGTCTTAATAGACACTTTGTGGATAGTTCTCAGCATTCAGGAGGAATTTAATTAGTTTCTTCATGGTGAGGTAATGGACAATAGGTCTACCAGATTTATAAAATGGACAAGATGAATTAGCTTAATTGTTTAATGTCCTCTGTTTCTCAGATGTCCTTCCAATTAGACCTCCATGGAAGGGATCACATTTCTGGATGACTATATTTATTCTATACTCCTTAAATATATCAGTTTCTGGACTGGTAAATTTGATCAACGACTATATTTGGTCTGTGCTTTGATTCATGAAATGTAACCTGAATGCTAAGTATTGCTGAAAGAGACACTAAACTGTGAGTATATGGAGTAAGACGGCTGTCAAAAACAATGTGTATGTACAAATTGGCATTCATTGATATTCATCTAAAGTTGTGCATAGATTAAAAAAAATGTGAAAAATGTGAAAAATGTGAATTGAAAAAAAATTATTGATTCTCATATGAATAAAATCTTATATAAAACATTTAATTTGTATTTTGTCTTTGAGAATACGATTAAATAACCTTGAACCTTGAGCCTTCAAAAAAAACCTTCAAAGATTATAATTATGAAGTGCAATTTTATGGTTTCTTCATTACGAATATAAAGATACAACTGAGAATTCACTGTCAAAAATACATCACAGGGTTACAGACATCATCTATGGAACAGAGATAAAACATTGATTCCTCAAACTGTACGTGTGTTCAACACACGTGTTTAACTCAGACTGTATTCATGGTAGTCACATGACATCACAACGAGCCTTCAGCCACGATATGCATCTAGCAGGTAATTTATAAACACTGTTAGCAGCACTGTGTAGTGAATGTTACTTAAATTCTGCACTAAATCCAGCCTTTTGAGTCTGAAATTGTCATCAAAGTTGCTAACATGCCACATACATGCGCTGTTCATGGCTCTAAGAGCAAATCGGGCCCCTACATTGGAATACATGAAAGATCGAAGAATGAAGAACTCAGCAGTGAGGACATGGATCCCACGAGTTCCAACAGATTATTCTTAAAGGTGGGGTAGGTGTTCTTTGAAAAAACGGTTCCAGCAATCCAACTCAAGTGAGATTTTGAACACTCCCTCCCTCCTCCCAAAGGCTCCGCCTCCTCCTCTTCAGCTCACCCCTCGAAACCACGCCTTCACACGATTCACGACTACATGAACCGCAGGGAGGGAGGGAGGCGTGGGTGGGAGTGCATTGATATTTGATGGACGTATTAGGCAGCCAATGAAAGTAATGATGATCACTATTGTGATTGGTCAGAGTTTTTCTCTGATTATACCCTCTAGACCGGACCAAAACATTTCGTTTTTTTTGCAAACATTTTATTTCAGTGGGTGCAATGGGAATGTGAAAAGGTTTTCAGGCAATATTGTAAAAAGTGCTGCAAAAAGAACACCTACCCCACCTTTAAGTGTGTGCTCACCATTTCGTCGAAGATAAGACTAATAACTGCTGTGAATATCATTTTGGTTCTCCATTTAACATTTCTCAAATCAAATCAGGAAAGATTACCATAGAGATCACTACCTGGCTTAGCCTAGCCTACTTAATACAGTATTTACCTTATTCTGTTAACATTCAGAACTGATCAGAGTCGTTTTTAAGGTAAGTAGGGTTAACAACAGTTGAAAGTAAAAGGATCCCATTCAGGAACCTGAAGATAGAGATCGGTTATATCATTATGACCACCACAGAAATACATTGCGCATTTTTCCTGATATTATGGATAATAGTGACTCAAGATCGATGAAATAGGGAGGTCTAGGTTAAATGTATTGAGGAAACATTTTAGGGGAATTTAGAAACAATTAGGATGCTCAGATCATTAAATTAATGTGGAGGATGTGTCTTGCTGATCTAATGTAGCCACATCCTTCACCCAGCTGCACACAAACTGATAGTAAACCTCCACAGACTTGTAGGTCTTCAGTTCCTCCAAAGTTGGGGGAACTTTTTCATGAAAAATATGACTATAGATGCTGGGGTAATGCACATAGTCTAAGTACTTCAGGTCATGTGTATAATCCATATTATCTGTACTATTTGAATCCGCCAATTCCTGCTATTTTCTCACATGATGAGATTTCAGTTGGGCATTGAACATTTCCACATACTTTCACTTTTTCCTTTTATCTTCTACCGCAGTTTAGGTGTCATTATCTTATGATTTTTATCCATTTCTGGTGACTAACTTCATAACTTGTGAACAAACAACTGCATTAGAATGTGGTGCTGAACTGTAAAGTTTGATGCACAACATGGCAACATTGAATCAAAATATGAGGATGTGTGACTTCAGTGAACACCATCTATACAATTGTTGATGTACGCAATGGAGCCTCTGGGAGCAAAAGCAACGATCCACTAGGGGCTTAACCGCTAAGCTTTTATGACTTAATATAAATGTATCTATTGTGGTACAATATAAAAATCACTCCCCATGCAGTTGTCATGGGGGTAGAATCTATGCATTATTGAAAAAAAAAAAACATTTTTGTGCCCGGCAATGGTTGCCACTTGGTGCTACTATTGGTGCTACCATCTGATTTTAAATGCATGCGAAATTTTTGCAATCGATGTACCTTCTGTTCCATACATGCCTGTGACCCCATGATAGTAAATTCTCAGCTGTATCTTCATATTCGTAATGAAGAAACTGCAATTATCATTTGTACTTGATATTCATAATATTTTAAAGCTGTAACTATTTGAATCTAATCCTCACAGACAAAATACAAATTAAATGTTTTACATCTAACTTGAGTCATATGAGAAATAATATATATTTTTTTATTCATATATTTTTTTCTTTATGCACCACCTTAGATGAATATGCATGGATGCTCGTTTGTACACAGCTGTTTTTTACAGCTGTCTTACTCCATAAAATAGTTAATTGTTGGCTTGAAATAAATTGCAACTGCAGACAGAGATTACATCATCTTTTTAACAAAAAATTGACTTTCAGCACAGCTTTCCTTAAAAAAAAACATAGAGATGGGAAATAAAATAGCTCCATAAGAATCATGAATACTAATGTGAGTAACTGTCTAACACATAAGATTCATCAAAAAAAGGAAAGAAAGAAAATCCACCTATTTAGTGACCTAGTTCGTTGTTTAAAATAAAACAAGCTGACAGTCCATACGATTAATCTCAGGAGATAGAATGCATTGAGGCACAAATTCATCCAAACAGTTGCTGAGCTAATGGTATTTCACAAGTTCACCATTTTCTACAGCAGCTCACAGATTTGTTGCTGAGCATTTTGTTTAGTTTATTTTTTCCTTTCATTTTTGTAAATGCTGTTAATATGAAAAAAATACTTATGGCTGTTACACAGCTGTAATATTAGCCATTCTTTAATTTAATGTTGTTGGAAAGCCTGTTCTTTTGGGCTTCTGGGGAATTAACCACACAGCTGATAAAAAACAATAAAAGCCTCACAAGGTTGTCATGTGCTTTTGTTGTCATCTCAGGAAAGAAATAAATATTTAATAATAAGTCAAACTTGCTCCCTTGGAAATGCTTTTGTCAATTGTCAGTTTTGTTTCTAAAAAAAACTGGTTAATGCTCTGTATGTTAGATACAAAATTCTCTTATATGTTGTAGAGTTGCCCATAATAAGTTTCTGCTGTATTTGTCTTTCTATTAATAAGGTTCTTCTTATTAACGCTTCATTGATTAGTTTATTGTGTATAATGTATATATAGCATTTTTATATATAACATTTTGTTTCTACACTCTAGCAATATTTGAGGACTGGTGTTTCTTATTTTTCAAAAGCTGACACAATTTCCTGAGGTCTTAATGAGGTGCATGTGACATGCTTTCGTCGAAATACAACAGAATTACAGCCCCTTTTTCAGCCATGACATTACAGGTCTGTTCACAGCAGCTGGCCTTAGTGGGGTTGAGACAGACAGTCTACTTCACTCCACCCCTCTTATATTGGGGGTTTGCCTTTTTCAGATCATGTGTTACATCAGTGTGCTCCTCATTTCTGATGTACAGTGACTTTAAAAGGATCAAAAGCTGGATGGAGATAAAGATTGGGAGGCCAGATAATTCTACTCTAAAACATTAAATAATGTAATATGGTGTCTCAATCGGTCAATAACATTTTATTGACCTACTACAGCCTGAAAAATAAACTGCTTGAGTCATCTCGCCATATCATCAGAGATGCAGGATAGTGAACTGTGAACTGTGGCAGTGTTTTTTTTGGCCACACGCATGCACACACACACACACACACAAATATGTTTTTGTAACCCTAACTCTAACATCCCACCCCCTCACCCAATCCAGTACGTAGATCCAGAAGAATCGACACCTTGAGACAGGCAATTTCCTTGCAACCTCCAACAGAATTTATTACCACATTACATTCAAAGGGCATATGCAATTTATAAGGCTGGAGTTCCACAGCACGTAGAAAGCGCCATATTCCAGTTTTCAAGCGGCTGTGGTGCAACCTCAAGTCCCACTGAAAGCAACTTGGAGTGAAGCACCAGCAAGCACCATCCAGTCAGCTGTATTCATACTTGATAGCAAACTCACCCAAAGTTTTCAAGATCACATGACCACTGAGGAGTCTACTCGCTTAAAGACTTGTATCTCCCCAAGTCTTGTTCTTTCTAGAAGTATACATTTAAAAAGGCCGAATGCTGTCAAATAAAATGTGTCTTTTGACTGAATCTTTTCTGGTTAAAATCACTTCTAAAAACCCTCTGAATTGTTCACAGTCTCCACGGGTTAGCATGATGTCAATGTAAGAATCAGAACCTGTCGGTGGTGCTTTATTTTGAAATTTCTCTGGATTTTCTCCACTATTTTGTGCCCGACCTCCTGCCAACTTGATGTGCTCTGTATAAATTGACACAATCTACCAGTGGCCAAACACCAAAATAGACCTGACGCATATTTGAATGGTGGCAGTTTAAAGCAGCTGGTGACCCGTCCTGTGGGACTTGAGCTTAAAAATCTGACACTTCGGTGTGTGGCATTTTGCAAACTGATCCATGTAGTAGGGCTTTATTGTGCCCCCCTTGCTGTAACTCCAGTCTCCCAGTTTAGGAACCACTGAAATATGACTTCTCCTTTGCATGTTACAACTTTAACTTGCATTTGTGGTTTGCATGGCAAACTGTGTTCACAGACAATGATTTCTGGAAGTGTTCCTGATGATGGCCTACACGAGTAAGCCCCTACATTCCCAGTTCCAGGTGGAAGCTTTTGCTGAACTACGAAAGTTTCCTCAACTAATCTCTAGATGCTGGCTCCAAAACACAGCAAATCTCCATGAACTCTAATGTGAAAAAATAAATATTTACAGCCTGGAACAAAAAATCGGTCTCTATGGTTAGATTCTACATCCATGACAACTAAACAATTGGTGGGTGATTTCCTTTTTTTCTTTTTTCCTTTTTTTTTTGTACGAAATCAGGTAAAATTATACCAAGCAATATATATATATGATGGCTGGCTATTTTGGCAGCCGGCATAGCCAATGATTAGCTGTCATCACAAAGGGTTTAGCATTGTGTTGACTTCTGAGCATAGCTGGTAAGCTGTGAATAGAAACCTAGCAGATGTTGGGGCTATGAGTTGCTTGTTTAATTATTAAAGGGTTATTCGTTTTTTATTTATTAACAAAAGAAATATATTAACAAAATTAATAAATTACATAGGGGCACCACCTGATGATCAGGAAATGACTAAACAATGCAATCAATCTCAAATTGGCTGTTGTCCTATTCGTGCCAGCTTGTAATGTGTGCCCTAACACATCGCATAATAATTTTATAAAGAATATGTTTTGTCATGCTTGTATGTTGTGTTAATTGTATTAACACACTGCCATGACTGGTTGTTGGTTAGCCTGAGTTAGGTGGGAGCCACGGCAGATCATTTCAGGACCTTTCCAAGCGGAAGTATGTTAATCATCAATCGTCCCGAAACTACTGGCGGTATGCAGGGAAACGTCTAAGACATGCGGCTCTCAAGAATCAGGGTTGAACAACCCTGATGTACGTTCATGAGGCTGCAGGAGTGTAGTGGTGGAATGAGGTCAGGTTTGGGAACATATGAGACAGCAGCAGTGCCTATCAAAGAATAAAAAGCAAGTCTGACGTTTGTCCAAGGGTCAAATCAATAAAATACTAAATAGATTTTTATTTTATTTTTATTTTTTGTTACAAGAGTTCTGGCTCCCATTCATCACACACGCAAGACCTCACTGGACAAGCTGCCATTCTCTCAGATCAAAATTAATTAGCTTGTCAACAAAGAAAAGCAGCAATTGTTATGTGGAAAATTGACTCCGATGTGTAATTTTCAGCTATTCAAAACCACTACTCAAAGTGGCAAATAAAGTTCAGAAATAAGCTGAAGAAATTAAAAACTTTCAAGCTTTTACTTATCTATAATTGATAGCTGAAGGCAGGTCGTTTCAAGGTTGTTTTTATTCTTTGCTGACTACGTGGTCATGACTACACATGAAAGCTTCGTTCCCTGTCCTTGCAGCTGACATGACCATAAAGAACCTTCCTTATGTTTTCTGAAAATGAGAATCTACAGATGTAACAGATTCCCCTCAGCTGAGATACTTGAGGTGTAATCTAAACAAACCGAGTGGAAAATCAATCATCTGCAAGAATCATGGAGGTCTGAACAAAGCCTGTTGTTTTTGTGCCCTGTTACCTGATAGCAGAGTTTACTCCAGAGACAGCATACAGCTTTAGGGGACGAGAGGAAAGAAAAGCATGTTAAGAGGAAGGTAAACACAGTATAGAAGCACTTATAAGTTTCTGTTAGTGCGGGAAAGAAAGCATTACCTCAACCTGTAAGGATTATGAACATAAATCTTTTTCAAGTGTCATAATTTCTGTCTTCAAAGCAACGCAAAATCTATATGATCAACTATATCTTCCTTTAGGATCTTAAAAGAATCAAAGACTAGTTCCTGAGTTTTTGTTGTTTAAAAGAGACGTCATAAGGGACTCAGAACAAATTAAGTAAAAGTTTAATTACTTTTAAATCCTATTATCTTTTTTATACTTGACCTTTCATGTGCTGTACCTCCAGCCAGGATGTTAATTCTTTGCATGTGCTCTATGCATATCAGGGGTGCAAATTATATTATAATATACATGATATTAAAAAAAAAAAACTTAAAATATTCATTTAGACAGAGAATTTCCAAAGCATTATCCACCACTCGGAGTGATTAACTAAGCACACCAGCAATCTTTTCGATGCCAAATCGGATTCAGGTTAATGAAATGCTCATCTGCCAAAAAGCATCTCCTGTGAGCACACAAACTGGTGAGATGGGGGTTTGGGGTGGGTGTGGGGTGCTGTGTAATGAACACCACAGGCCACTCATTACACTGATCCCAACACTTCCTGAGTTGTTTCACTCACCAGTTCACTCAGACTTTCAGTCAAATGGATATAATTGTCCAGCATGTATCTTTATGATTTAGAAATGCATCCACTGGTGTGGGTTGACAGTAACCCCTTTGGGTCGGGTCCTTGTACAGCCTAACATGAAACAGTCACGGTTTTTACATGCTCTGTGATCCTGTGTTAATGTTTTATGAGCGGCGGCACGCATTTCATGTCCATGTTCCAACACAAGCGTACAGTATCCACACATTGTTCCCATCCAGGCTGTGGGGTTTGGTGTGAGTTTCATGTTGTAGTCTGTCAGCAGTAGGTTGGTTTTTTAATCATCTCTAACACCTGCTCAGTTCATGGTACTGGGATACAGTGTCCTCTGGCAGATATGACCCACTGATAGATATATATACATATAAAGAATAATATAACTTTGCCTTTGATATTTTTTAACCCATTTGACACCAGGTCAAAGAGCAATACTTGATAATATAATCTTTGGCTTACTTCTTGAGCTACTAGTGGCCTCATATCTCATGCCAAGCTAATCCCTTGAGTGCATTTGCTCCTTCATTTATAGGGTTTTGACAAAACCCCTGGAGTCTGGTAAGACAGTCTTACTTCTCAGTATGTACCATACTCTCTTTAAATTTGAAGAGTTGGTGACACCACAGCCCATCTTTTACTTTAATGAGATGAAAAAAATGAAAAATCAAGGTACATAAAACTATATAAAAAGGTTTGTAGATCATATGGGGTTTGGGTTGGATAAGAAACTACTTCATTTAATTGTCATTTAATATTATAGGTGTCCAGAAATATACATGATGGTTCTTCAATTATGTGAACCGGAAATAAAACCATAAAAACAGTTTTCAGACAGTTTTCATTTCATTTTCAGAACAATATGTTTAATGATAGATATGGTTTCTGTTTTAGCTGATGAAAATATTTGTGATACTTGTTTATGGTCTTTGTACATGTCTGCTGGATGTAAATACATGGCCCAGTTACATAGTGTGAATACATTGATCTTATTTATCTGAACTGCTGTCCAGCAGAGGATAGAAACTACAATGATGGCTCACAAAGTGGAACAACACACATTGTCATTAATGGTGAATGGTCACTATAATGATATTAATTCTGAAAAGTGACTGATGGAGAGATTATTGAATAAAATTAGGTCATGGAACCCTCCTCTGGACTAATGTGTATGAATCTCAGGCCCAGAGTGATTCCATTCATTCATTTATCATTATTACAGCAGCAGTTCAACATTCAATCAGACAGTTTTGAAAGATAGAAAATAGCTAGAATGTTTAATTTCTTTGAGTGCTGAATTTTAATGAAACACTTCAGCATGAATTTTGTCGAAGGGAAAGGGGACAATTTTTTTCTTCCTTTTTTTGACTTCCGATAAGTGCATTAAAAAAGATTTTAAAAATAAAACTTTGAACAAGACAAACAACCATGTAGTCTTATGCTTAAATTTAGAATCACCTATCAACATTCATGTTTTTGATTCTGTGTGGAAATCTTCTCAGCCTGGCCAGCTATCCTTATTCTTTTCCTCTTCATTACAAAGAACTTGTCTGGTTTCCTCTGGATTCGACAGTACCAGTGCATGCAGAAGAAACTGCCTCTGGATGCCATTGGATGGTTGTACATCCAATCAGAGAAACAAAGCATGTGATGTAGGAAGGAATGACAACTAGACTAGTGGCTACAAACACAGTGGAGTAGAAAGGCGGGAAAAATTTATTTCAGTTTATTAGCAATTCTGGAGCTATCTTCTTTCTTTTGAATAGTGGCTCTTGGATGCTTCTGTATGACTCATCATATAAAGCCAACGCACACCCCATTGCAATTGGTTTGGTAATTTCTGTTCCAGTGGAAATGGCTGTGAATGGGAGGAGTACCACATTTATTTCACAAGAGGCAATTTTTTGCAATGTGAATAAAAATGGCTGTCCACCCTAGAACCTTCTAGCTCTGAGGCCACAGTGCAAACCACCAGAGATAGCCATTATTTATTATCCGATATTTATTGTCAATAAACATATTTTTGCATGTGAATAAGCCTGGAAGTCCACTAGCACACTGAAACTCCAAAATGTTTTATTAATTATTTTTCCACCTAGTGAGATAGTCATTGGGTATATCTGATGGCTTTCCAGATGGACCACAGACAGTAAATACAGATACATCAAAATATACAATAATGAAAACCCTACAAAAAGGCATGGCGTTTTGTATCATGGCAGATATGGGCAGAGAACAGGGATTATGTTATCACTTGTTCTCTTGTTGATTTAGTAAAACCAATTATTGACCGTCCTTGTTTGAATACTTGACAACAATGACTGTTGAGTATTTTCTCTTTTTCTGTCTATTTTGATTCAGGTGTTTTTATACCATAACTTCACATTTAAACAGAGAGTTATTTACAAAAGAAATAAAACATACAGTGTGTATATGAGTGGTAATGGCAGCTGCCTAAGTGTTTCTGCAATTGGGAGCAATTTACACTTGACTGCTTTGAAATTACATGACTGAGATTTAAAAAAAAAGTCATTATTAAACTTAGCTGCTGTATAACTTCTACACTTTTAACTGATTATGGATATCTTCTCTTTTCCATTTTTAAAATGATGGTTAAATGGGAGAAAAATCTGTATTTAAGCCAAATACTACTGCTGCTTCTTTATGGCAGAGCCTTACCTCTCATACCTACATTTTCAGTTACCGTACTCAAATTACATGTTTGAAGGAGACAGAAACATTTGAGGCTAAGTCCCACCTACAGTGTCCACATTTATAGCACAGATTATGGACATAACCTTATCTACATTCCACTGAGACCTTTGGAAAGTGCTCCTCATTCACCCAGCACTTCTTTATATAAATATATATATATATATACCCCATATATGCAGCACTTTTTCTCTACAATGCCAGAGCAATAAGCAACTGGAGCCAAAGTGGGGGTTCAGTGTCTTGCCCAAGAAGCATGTGGAGTGGCTGGGGATAACAATGCTTTCTTTTTGATCAGAAGACAACAACATCTGAGCAATTCAAATTCTCTATCCATTCTCCATTCAGGTTTTACATTCAGGAAATGCTCACCGCTTGGCTGTTAAAGCGTCTAATGTCTCCAGATCATACAAACTACAGTGATCCCTTGCCAATTCATGCTTTAAGTTCCGCGGTTTTAGTTATTCGTATATTTTTCAGAAATATATAATATAATAAAAAATCAAGAAAAAAATCACGGAAATTCCGTAAAAATCCAGCCCACATCTGACAAGAGGCCGCAGCTGCCAGCGAAACGTCAAACAATGACTAATAGCCTCCTGCTAAGCAACACGAGAAATGCAGACGACCCAGCACTCTAGAATCTGTGTGTTGATTGGCCGAGACGCATCACAAAAGCATCACAGGATGTAGTGCGCGTTCTCTCACAGCAAAGAAATGTTGTGAGCCAGCCTGGACCCTTTAAGAAGGTAGCCTTATGGGTAATGGTGTGTTTGTGTCGTGGGACGGCAAAATGAAAACGTGTTAGATGAAAAGTGGAGTTAGCATAAACAGCAGCCCAGCATGTTGTTGTTAGCGTGTTACCCGCTAATGACGAGCCAAAAATAGCACAGTACCAGCAGTTTCTTTACTACAGTTCGGAGACCAGAGGCTGTGAAGGTAATAGAAAGACCACAGTTGAGCCTTTGTCTTGTCTGCTGCATTGCCTCGCTACTTTTTTGCGGGTTTTTAAACATATTTTAAACACATTATTTAGGCTCCAGGCCGGGGCTCAGGCTTCCAGTTCGCGGATTTTGATTTTCACGGGGGGACCAGTCCCCATTAACCGCAAAAAATAAGGGATTGCTGTATTACATCTGAGATAAAGCAGCATTGAAGAATAATCATGTTCAAAGTTTGACCCATATCATGTTGCAAAGTAACTTAGGTGACTATGAAGGCCTATCTAATATTAACAATGTTATCATTACGAGTTGCAATTAATAATTTAAAGTTGTATAAATGTGATGACTAATAGTGGTTTGTCACCATTTTTTATATCTGGTGTCTTAAACATTTTCTCATCTGGGTTAACTAAAAGTTAGTGTTTTCAGCAACAAAACAATGTTAGTCTTTTTTAATATTATAAATATTTACTGATACTATATACTATAGATGACTGCTGAGTTCCAAAAGAAGTGCAGTTCCACCAACAAAGTTATTAACCTCAATGGGATGGTAAGACTTTCTCAGGGCTACCAGAAGAAAGCTGTCAATGTCCACAAACAGCGGCAGCTGCCATGGCATTATTGTGTGGTTAATTAACACCAGTAGACCAGCAAATGCGGCTCCGAGCAGTCCTACTGCGCGGTTGCATTGTAGGAGCAGTTATAAGCTGCAGATGAAATGCTGGAAGGTTCTGGCTGCTGACACCTTATGTCAGGAGCTGCTTTTGTCAGGCTGAAGTGCTGTTTAAGCCAGTTCCGACAGAAACATACTGCAAGGCAATGCAAAGTTATTACAGTGGAAGGTAAAGTTTTATTGTGAGGGAATGCAAAATTATTGCTAAGAAATGCAAAAAAAAAGGAAAATTCCTTCACTTTAGGGGGCTCTGTAATTTTGTTTTACCCTTTAAAAAATCCTTTGTCAGTCATAAATTATGAAAAATAGTTCTAATAATGGAACGACAGCATTTGATGTGTTGTCTTTGTACTATATTAGATTAAATATCTAACTTTAATTTTTATTTCATAAATATATTAGATATTATTTATTTTACATCTGTACTTGATCCCTTACTTGAACTATTTAAATAGTATATATAGGAATGAAATGCTACAGTTGTGATGTGGCCTTTTCTATCCACTTGTTCTTCTTAAATTATGATCTTACGAAGACCTGACAAAGATTTGATTAAAACAGCTTATAAACTGGCTTTTATACAGGTTTGAAAGCACTGAAACAGCAGACTCAAGTTTGCTAGAATGCAACCTCTCATTCATTGGCATTGCAAGATCATCATGATTGATCTGAACTTGGATGTAGATTTGATCAGCCTACTCTGGCAGTCTGATAGCTTTGGAACAGTTCCTGTGAAAGACATGTTTCCTCAGCTGTGCACAGAAGCGCCGGGGTCGGTTGTTTGCCATCTATCCCCATTATTAGTCATTACTGTCCTCTCCCTCTCACTTCACTTTTGCAAAAGCACTGCCATAACACACCCTCTCCATAATGAAATGCATCCAGCTGCTCTTTTCTGAAATTAGGTTTACAGTAAATCAGCTGAATGAAGATTTTCCAGGGTGTAAATCTACCCGTGGACAGAAATCCTACAGCTTTAGTGTTGATAAAACTGTAGTTAATTAACTCTTGGTTCATAAACTGAGAAATTAATCCACAGTTTGATAAATAATGCTGAATCCAGCAGAGGTTATGCAAAACTATAGCCTGCAAGTAATTGTATATTTTTTGTACCCTGAGCATAACATCATCAACACCATCCTGCTTGTACAATCTAGCTCTGTATTCTATCCCATGGCTTCTATTAAAACCAACCAGTGGAGCTTTTAACCACTTCCCTGTCAGTGTTTATCATGGTTATACTGTAACAGTCCTATCTCACAAACACTATGTGACACTTGAGCAATCTGACATGCCAGTCTATAGTTAAATGCTGCTGGGGCAGAAATGCAGCCTCGCGGTGGCATTCAGCAAATCGCCTGAAGCCTCTTTTGTTGAGTGTGAGACTCAAAGCATCACCAAAGCTTAAATTTAAACAGAATGGACTGTCACAGCATCAGGCTACAAGGAACATGAGCGACAGTCACACATTTCCACACAAATTACAGCTAAATCTGCTGTTCAGGCAAACGAAAGACTGTGTAAACATTTAAAGCCGAAAAAGTTTTAAACAACTGAGAAGCTGAATGAGAGAATAAGTATTCTTCTATTTTGATTTGATTTGATGTATTTGTTTTAAATTGTTTAAGGGAGAAGACTGCTGCCAAACATGTCTGCATAGTAAAAACATCAAGGAAGCCAGTTAATATAACTCAGCAGAAAGACTGGAGACACAGTTGAGGTTGTAAAAATTCACCTGTTAGTAAATGTAAAGCTTTCAGATTAACTCATGCTTGTTTAAAATGTATTCATAAAAACATGAGTTTATATGATTTATATTTGTCAGTGTAGCTGTTTCAACTTGTTTCAGGTCTTTGTACAGCTTGAAGATGACTGAATGTTCCAGATACCTGTTCATCTACAGATATCAGAGTCGACTCAGCTAATGTGCAAGAAAATTATTTTTCTCTTCCAAGTCTTACAATTATCTCATGTGATTAAGGATTTAGACTTTCTCTGGTCGGTGAGAAGTAGACAAAAAAACAAGTCATTATCTGAACATCGTATAATCATGAGAGTAAGAAGAGAAAACTTTGTAGCAGCCTCTGGTGCATCGAATGACTTCAGAAGCAATAATGACACTGCCACCATGGGGGAAATGGGGTAACTAAAGAATAGATCCAAAATGCTGAGCTTCACTGTTTTAATTAGGTGCACATTTTTCTATTTGCAGTCAAGCAGGTTATTATTTCCCCCAGTTCAAAAGAACTTTGTTAACAAACCAAACAGCGTTCCTGAATATGATGTGTAAATTTGGACTATTCTATCATCATGCATGTTTTTTTAGTTGGAAATTACTTAATGTTACATTTTTAAGTCTTTATAAAGCACTCAGAGAATATGAGTGGGTAATAAATCATTGGCAGGAAACTTTTAGCACAGAGGGCAGTTATTCATACTGAGACACAGATTTTCCTCTGGCGCAGTTCAATCCAGAACATGATTTGTGTCAGCTGTCAACAGCAAAGAAATCTCTTATTTTTTAATGTCACACTGTTGCAAAAACTTCCACATTACAGTTCAGGCCAGTTATTTTTGACACTGAGCCATATGCAGCTGTGGACACAATAAACAATTTCAATAACTTTCCAAGCATTTGGGTTGTTGTTGTGAGTGATATATTATATTTACTACCAATGTTCTCCATTCATTATAAGAACTCCATAAAATGTATGACAGCAACAAATGTTGACAACAAATGTCAGGCTGACAGAAAGCCTCCATGAGTCATCACATATTTAAAGAAAAGGATCCACTTTAATATCTATATCTACCTTTTCAGGGATATATTACTTTTGGAAGTCGAATTGTGACTTTATTATGTTGTGTTTTCGGGATCTTACTATGGCAAATGGTGTTCTGTGATTAAACGTGTCAATCCTCATAATTTTCTCTTCATTGCAATGAAGTAGTGTACAAAACTGGAAATCTGATGTCACAAATCAGTTCTAATATATATATTTTTTTATTTTTCCATAGAGCTGCGCTTGGACCCTTACCTGAATTAATATGAATCACTAGGCAGCATTTGTTTAGAAAAAAACACATAAATTAGAGAAACATAAAAAAAAGACAATACAGAATGTTGAAACATGGATAATGTTATTATCTCGGGGGAATTTCTTTGTTCCCTGGAGGTCTTTGTATTGTCTTTTCAAGAACGCATTTCAGTGTGGAAGATCCATCTTATATATGTAAACAATCTCTGTGCATCATGATTGATCATCAATGAATCATTGGATCTCTTAATATAATTATTGTATCCTGTTAAAATTACTGCATATGCCATTGTGGATCAGCTTACTGGTATCTGTGTTTCCCTCCCCACTCCACAAGTACCAGCCCTTCCCTGAATTTTCCATTTTCAGTGAGTCACTCAGCTATTGCTTTGTGGTTTCTTTCTGAAGCCAAAACACAAATATGCAAGAGGGAAAAGCCTCAAGGTCTACCAAACCTATAGAAAGATACTTTAGAAAGCAACACTGGTGTTCACAAAGATTTGATAGTTACGCATGTGGTAAACAACTGGAGCTGAATGTGCAGCAAGTTTTGATGAGTCTGTGAAATGTTTTTAGCACCATATCTTAGTATGACCTCAGGTGGACTGGGAGGAACTGTCAGGAACAGAGGGGGTCAGGACAACTACACTGGGCCATCTCTGTCAGTCTAGCTCAACCTGATTAAATCTGTACTGGGCTTCTAGCTCCCAACCTTTTAATGTTCAGTTGATGGTCTAGCTCAGTCCCTCAAGCTCTCTCCTCAGCCTCTCGGGCTCTCTCCTCAGCCTCCATCTTGAGGCGAGCGTGGATTTTTAGGCGGGCACCTTCCCTCTTCTCCGAGGAAGACGGAAAAATTGACTTGTCCTCCGTCTCTTCATCAGGAGCCCTTTTTGTCTCACCTTGCAGGCTACCCGCAACGCAGGTGCCAGTACCAGGAAGAGGAGTAACAACAGTGAAAACATCAGTTGGAGAAACCACACTAGTACCCACAACAGACCCTGGCAAAGCCTTTAAATTCGCTGTTTCTAACAGCTCATTTACAATCAACACTGAGATCATTTTTCAGTAGCTGCCTTGGCATCTGAATATTAAAGTGAGACGCGATCTCATTCAAGTCTTTCGCCCGGCAGCTGTCTAACAGCTTGAGGGACTGAATAAATGGTCTAGGCTAAACGACATTATCTTAGCCATGTTATCTTAGCGGAACATGGCCCATTTGGACTCAATGTACCCCGTCTCCCCCGGGATGTGATTGAAGCTCTGTCGGAGGTGTGAGTTGAAGATCTTTCTGACAGGTTCCTCTGCCAGACTTTCCCAGCAAACTCTCACTATACGCTTGGGCCTACCAGGTCTGACCGGCATTCTCCCCCTGCCATCTGATCCAGCTCACCACCAGGTAGTGTTCAGTTGACAGTTCAGCTCCTCTCTTTACTTGAGTGTCCAAAACAAACGGCCGAAGATCAGATGATACAACTATAAAGTCAATCATCGATCTATGGCCAAGAGTGTCCTGATGCCACGTGCATTTATGGACACTCTTATGCTTGAACATGGTGTTTGTTATGGACAAACTATGACCAGCACAGACGTCCAACAACAGAACACCACTATGGTTCAGATCAGAGAGGCCGTTCCTCCTAATCACACCCCTCCAGGTACCACTGCCATTGCCAATGTGAGTGTTGAAGTCCCCCAGCAGGATAAAGGAGTCCCCATTAGGGGCGCTTTCCAGCACCCCCACCAAGGACCCCAAGAAGGCTGGGTACTCTGAACTGTCAATTGGTGCATGAGCGCAAATGACAGTCAAAGCCTGTTCCCCCACCCGAAGGCGCAGGGAAGCTACCCTCTCATCCACCAGGGAAAACCCCAATGTAAAAGCTCCAAGCTGGGGGGCTATAAGCAAACCCACACCAGCCTGTCGCCTGTCACCCTGGACAACTCCAGAGTAGAATAAAATCCAGCCTCTTTCAAGAAGATTGGTTCCTAGAGCCCAGGCTGTGCATTGAGGTGAGCCCAACTCTATCTAGTCAGTACCTCCAAACCTCACGCACAAGCTCAGGCTCGTTCCCCGCAAGAGAGGTGATGTTCCATGTCCCAGTAGCCAGTTTAGTCAGCCGGGGGTCGGTACATCAAGGCCCATGCTTTCAGCTGCCGTCCAAAACACATTGCACCCAACTCCTATGACCCTCCCTGTAGATGGTGGGCCCACGGGGAGACGAACCCATGTAGCCCGTTCGGGCTGAGCCCGGCTGGGCCCCATAGGTGAAGGCCCGGCCACCAGGCGCTCCCCTCCCCCAGGCCTGGCTCCTAGGGTGGGGCCCCGGTAACCCTAACCTAGGCGAGGGACATCGAGCTCTTGTTTATGCTTTTTTCATAAGAGTCGTCTGAATGGCGCTTGGTCTAGCCCATCCCCCCTGTACCAGTTTGCCTTGGGTGACCCTACCTGGGGCAAATGCCCCTGACAGCATAGCTCCTGGGATCATTCGGGCACACAAACCCCTCCACCACGTTAAAGTGGCGATTTCAGGGAGCTGTTTATTAATGGCAAGAAAAAGAAATACCCCACAAAACGTGCGATGCCACCGGATCTCGGGTTCAGTAACAGCCTGTGATCAGAGTTTTACAGTCTCTCGATTAAGGAATGTGCCTAGGATCACAGCTATGCGTGCTCTCAACTAACAAATTATGCTGATCACTGTATCAATACCTGCCCCATGGAATTATGGCAGCGATGTAACGCCATAAAAACACCCAAACACAAAATTTGGTAGAAACCATGGGCGGAGTTGGCGGGGGGGCAGGGGGAGCATTGCTCCCCCTGGTGGCTGAAATATGTAATTGCATTGTCAACGAACTGGCAAAAATAAATAAATGTTTTTGACCGTAATGTTTTTTTTTAAGTCCAAAATAAACTGCAGTATATTGTGACAGTTTAATGAATCATGTTTCTTAATACATTTAACATCATTAACATTAACATTTATAACATCTACTGTGTACTGTATCCTGTTGCAACTACTGGTTTTGAACATCATCTAATCTTGGACTTCATGGTTTCGTGGTGAGTGTATCTTGTGTGCCATCATGTGCGCGCGAGTTTGCACATATGTGTGCATGCGCGCCGGTTCGCGTGCATGCACGCCGGTTCGCGTGAGAGTGCGCCCGTTTGTTAAAAGTGCTTAACAATTTTTGCCCCCCCTGACGCAAAAGTCAAACTACGCCTATGGTAGAAACAGAGAATACATGGCACCAGGGGCAGACAAATAATAAGTCACAGCTTTGTGTTATACAAGAATGATCTTTTCTTCAACAAAATGATTCATTATTCTTTGTAACTGAGCTGTTGACTGCCACTCGGACAGCTGGAGGACAGCATTGATTCATCAGTGCAACTGGCTACTGAGTTAAACTGAATCCTTTATCACTTTAATTTGATGATATAATACAGACTTTTTTCTCATTATAAAGCTCCAAAACAACAACAAAAATATACCACCTGTCTCAAAATCTTATATATTTACTTTGATCTTTATCAAGGTTTATTTTCTCTATGGTGAATCTGAGTGGCTGAGGATAACTTTCACATAAATGGATTAGATGGGGGTCATGACCAAATTGTGGTGCCAAGGAGATCATTAATGGATTTTCTAAGCTTTGTAACAAGCAGCAACGTATGTCCTGTGCCATTAAATGGACATAATGATATTATCAAACTGTATAATGCTGCCCTCAGCTATGGATCATTTTTTAATTTTTTTTTTTTTTTTTTTATTATATATCTTTACAGATGACATCACAATGGCCAAATATTTAGTTAGCTGTTGTTGTCAGACATTTAATGGCTATTGTTTTCAATATTCAATATCATTTTCTGCTGTTTTCTGCTTTTGTTTGCAAGCTAAAAATGATTACAAAAAGAGTTGGAAAAGATTCACTGGTTATGAAGCCTCCTGATAACTGACCACTGTGCAGGGTGCTGCCAAGCACATAATGATTAATTAAGCCAGTATACTGTGCAGCAAACAGATTGACTAAATTACAAAATCACTTGCTGTGACGACATTATGTTTTAATTCTCCTGTACATATTTACAATGTTTGTCAGGGTACTTTGCAGTTTCTAGGAATGTTAGAGAAATGCTGAGTACCTCTGTAGACTGAGGTTGTCTTAAGTGTTTTTCCATGTCATCTCAGTTGGACTCAGTGATGCTGAAGTCATGGCTCTTGGAGAACTCAGTCATGTATTGAAGTACTCCTTTTTTGTTGCTGAAAAGAGCTTTTAATGACTGGAAAAAGATGAATGTGGGCAGAGAGAAAATCTCCCTAACTGTCCTGCAAAATTGAATTAATCACCAGTGTTGTGCCATGAAAAAAAAAAAACATTGGCACTGTGCTGTGCATGTAATCATAGAGGGCCCAATTCTCCCACCCATGGAACAGTTACATGCGATCAGTTGCGCCCTTTTTGAGCTGTGGCAGTCTGCGGTTGACTTAAGTCTCCCCTCCACGCAGCTTCACTCGAGATACGCGCAGTTGGTGAGGCAACCTCAAATTGTAGGCGTTCCCTGTCGATTTCACCTGCGTTCTCCCACTGACTTAAACACATTTTTCACTTACGTGCCTCTGGGGCTGTAGTACCATCAAAAAGTAAAAAATCCATGAAGTCCATGCACGAGAAGTCCAGATGCTGTTACAATTTACGCCACACCTAGGCCCGGAGTGGCCCGGAGAAAAGTCTACCTGTGGATCAGAAAGTCGGCCGTGACCAGCATGATGATCAGCCAGTGTTTCAAGGCCAAATACCTGTGGAGAGGAGAGCAAGAGTGCATCAAATGATTGTTGATCAGCATTTCTAGGTATGTAAACAGCTGTTAGGATACCATTACACCACTGAACAAGACAAGATACATCTGAATTTTATTTATTTATTTATTCAGTTTTGCCTGCCACGTCCACCCCTTGTTCTGGAAGCGCAGTGTGTGCCGTGTTGGGAGTGGAGCGCAGTTGCGCTCCCTTGGAGGCATAGTGTGAATTACGGGGGGGGTTTGACCCCCCCAATTACAACTTTGACCCCCCTATAGAAGGGACAAATTGTCATTTTTGTCATCTCTAGAAAATGTTGACCCCCCCCCCCCCCCCCCAATTGTCATTGTATAATTCACACTCTGCTTGGAGGGCACCGTGAGGGCAGCCAGTGTCACTCAGGGAGTTGTCCACACTGGTCACGGTCTCAGTCACGGAACTGCTCCTGCTGCTGTTCCTCGGCTACCTCCTCAGCCATTCTTCCTTTCTCAATCCTGACAAGCCAACCGGTACTCCTCGCCAGGGTCATCGGCACTGCAGTCGAGTGGTGGTTTTGTAAGGGATCTGGTGGTGGTCCAAGTTCGGATCCTCAGTCCGACTATGGCTCGGGTTCATGTCCAGCTCTTCGTTGTTGAAATTGGGCTTTCTCCTTGCCTTTGTCTTTGATATGTCCACTTCCATATTCCTTGGGTGTTTGATAACTGAATCCTAATTATACAGTGGTATAACATTTTAAATATTTCAATCACTCTAATGGACATGTAGGTCTGATGTCATAATTGGTGACTGGTCAAACTACTAATTGATTTCAGGTTGCACAGTAGGACACACCTTTTTGATTTTCAGATGGACTAGCAAACATTTATTAACTCATAACGCGCACTCTATATTTTTCATGGATTTTAATGGCATTCACAAGCTATGGGAAAATTCTGTTCCGTGGTTTGGAACAGACGCTAAAGATGACATCAAGATTGGGTCTGCATCCTTTTTCCAATGAATCGTCCTGCTTCGATAAGACCATCTCCTTTCCAGACTTGTGGGCGTATCTGAAAGTAGGGATGGGGGAATGCATTTAAATAGAAAGCGCTTAAGCAGAGGCACGTAAATCTTAAAATTTACTTTGGGAGAATCAAGCCCAGAAAGAATTGTACAAGTTCATCAAGTGTTTCACCAAAAAACACAATAAGCCAGTTAGGCTTGTTTAGAGCTCTTGAAGTCTTGGACAGGTGTAAATGCAGCTTTATTCCTCAGTGGATCTTAGCAAAGGGTGTTCAGTCCAGGCCAGAGAGTGGGTGCAGGTGCTTTGTTCAGAACATCAGGTTTCCACCCTCATGGCTCAGCACATGCATTTTGGCAAAGGATTGGTTAAGCACATCAGTGAAAGGAGTTCCTAATTCATTTCAATGGCAAGTTGAAATATGAAAAGTCCTAATAAGATTTTGTTAAAAGGCTTCTGGTGTGCTGCATGCTCCTAATGGACAGCTGCAAGGAGTCAAAATATAGAAACCAAGTCCCATGAACAATCGTGCTTGTCTCTCTCTACTCATATGTAATTGCAAGAGGGTTAACTTTTTATGAGATAAACTGTGACATCTTGTGAAGAATATATATTTTTCAGATTATTTGTGTCCTAAAGTGATTAAAAGCGTACAGTATCATCCATCTCCAATCTAAGGGTTTACAGTGAAGTGAGTCCGTGAGAAAGCTGGTGGTGCCTGGGGTCCAAACTTTACCATAAAATCAAGGTGAAAAGGACTACAATTGGCAGGCAAAATCAATTGAACCTCTTATATAATCAGTTTTTACTGCTATGTAATGTAACCTTGGATTTTATTGGATAAGCTCAAAATAGTTGCCTTTCTATTAAAAGCTGTGGATGGCACACGAAGGACAGGCTAGTCTGTGATCAGTGGATATGTTTTAGTATAGTAAAGGGTATGCTTCAGTCTGGAGATAACCTTAACTAGTAAACACCACAGATAAGGAAAAGCCGCAAAACAGTCACCTGTTAAAGAGCTGAAAAGCAATCTTCTATATAGCCAAACCTGTGTGAGTTTAACTGACTCAAATGCTTGTTTATAGCATGTAGTTACCAAATCCAGAGTCTGAATGGGTGTTTTCTAATCAGACTATGTGGTCAACTCCTTTAACTACTGTCAGAGAAGAAATTGTGTTGTTTTTAATTTCATTTAAATTATCTGTATATTATATTAGAGCATTTGATGAGGACAAGAAACTATTTCCTAAATATCTTCAGAAAAATATACATACAAATTTGCTTGTAGACTTTTTTTTTTTCTTTCATGTTTTTTTAGTAAAAAAAAAAAAAAAAGAACTTTACAGATCAGTTGGGTTTAAAAAGGCGACACTGCCAAATGATTTCTAACTCTGATCCCAACAGATACTTTATTTTCTTGGCCGTGAAAATAGGACTGAGATGTTAAATTATTTTTACATAGAAGAATTTAATCTGTAATTGATTCTAAATGATGAAACAAAACTGATAGTGCTTGTTAAGGTGTTGAACAATATTTTGATTTTCAACCATAGTTGACAATAAATCAGTGTCAATTCATATGCCAACTAAAAGACAGTGTACAGCTTGTTGAGACAATAGTGATCAATTCAGTATTTAATTAATTCAATATACGAATTTAACCACAGTACAAATATTCTAAAATATACCCCTTGTCTAAGGAAAACTCAACTCCTTTTGATAACACAATCAGTTTTATCATTGACAGAAAAGTGTGAAAAATGTCAGATTATAGCTTATTTTCTTTTTATCAGTCCTGAAATCCAAATACAACATAAAATACCAAAAAAAAGAGAAATCGCACATAAATCACATTTTTTTCTGCCTTTCTAGCTGAGATCAAGGTACAACTGAAATGTTTAACCTTTTAATTGCACCTTCAATAAACACATCCATATTACAAACCATATTATGAGATATATATATGATATCCTGGCATCATAGTGTGTAAAAGTATGGATGTAGACAACCATGCTCATCCCTGTCTGCAGTCAACTGTTTACATTGTGCAGTGACCTTCTTCTCATTGCCATAGTCTTGTGAAAATGTCTTCACTCAGTGTTTTCTTGTTGATAGACAGCCCCACACACATCATAAAGTTTTTTTTTTTTTTCTGCAAGATCCCCTGAATGGGGGCTAAAAGTTATAAGATGTCCAACTGTCCTGACAAAAGTCATTGTTGATTTCACTGTTGTAGGGGAAAGACTCTAGGGCTGCAGATAAGACTGTTGCCATGGTCCTGAAGGAGATACCAAGTAAGGCGTCTTCAGAAGGGAAGCCCCTCCTCACAGTGACTACCAAGGTGGGCAGATCCATTCCAGAACCCCCTGCTTTCACCCCCACCCCCCCACCCCACCTTTAAGTGGAACTTCCTCCTGTTGGTGACACTTAACATTGGTTGACCTTGAGCCATATGACTGCTGTATCCAACAAAGAAGTGACTATTACTTTTATTAAGCTGCTCTATGGGGTATAAAATATTTTGCTGCATTACTATAACGCTACAAATATTAAATAATAATGTTAGAATCTACATTTATAATTACAGAATAGCCCCAATTTGTTGCAATAATCCATATGAATTTTTAAAAGTCCTCAGTTAGCCTCTGCATTACACATGGTGTTTTCTTACCATACAGTATATATATAACACTGTATGGTCATTGGGGTGGGGGGTTTAGGGCAAGTGGTGGGGTCAGTGAGAGGGTCACCAAAGATTTCCTGCCCTATTGCTAACCAGGTCAGTAAAATTTCTTCATGAACTTTTTACACCTCATAAGCAGCTAATCCTCAAAACAAACAGCGTGTGATGTATTTCGAAAATGCTATGCCACATGGCACAGCATTGAGCTCCTTCATCTTTATTAAATACTGCAGCAGATTATTGTAGTCACTGCTGAGCTTTTTGTTTTGTTAGTAAGAGCTTTATGATATCTGTGCTACAGATGTTAATATGATATTTCCTGTTCTGTGCTTGATGGCTTCTATGCAATGTGTGTAGGTGCTGCTATGTGCGTGTGCTCTTGTATATCTGTTTGTGCTTTAATAACTTGTGGAATGCTTCATACTTGTTTTATTTTCTGATATAATCTCTGGTTTGATGAGCTGTCATACAGCTAAAACAATGCTCTCAATCAAATGAATGCGAAGTAATTAAAGCTCAACATTTTTGCTGATCATCAGCATGGTCACACCAACAACTTATGACGATATTTTTATGTTCTTCACCATAATTATTCAACAGCTGCCTGTTTGGGCAGTTCTTCCATGAATTTAAACGTGGCACCTTTGCCCTTGAACTCAAAAAAGTGTTGTTGTTTTTTTTCTTTTATAGTGTGGTTGTAAATTATATCCTCATAAACTAGTCGAACTATCATCACAATAAGGCAGCATTTTTGCTAGAAAGTTTGTCCTGATTTTCCTCAGTGTGGTGTTATCACTGTAGATGCACTACACTTTAGTTTTAAATTCACCAATCAAGGTAAGTGTCCATTAGATTTAAGCTGTATCTACCTGTTGGATATTTAGATTGCTCTTTGTCTGCTGTCAGTAAGAGCCACTAAAGTCACACAATCTTAGAAAAAAAAAAAGCCTAGAGAGGAAAGTGGGGCGGGGGGATGCAAAGGGAACAGGACATGAGTCGACCCTGACTATAGTCTCTGTATATGTGCTGCCTGCAAACATGCAGTTACATTAGCAATAGTTATCTGTACAGAGCAAAACATTGCTAGTTAAGTATTAAATTATTTCCTTACTCAATCAGAGCTGTCCACAGAGTTGGAAAACCAGGCCAATGTTAATCTTGTTTCTCTCTCTCTCAGGCTGGATGTACAAGAGTGACTTAAATATTTTGTTTCCCTTCAACATACCTTAAGAAGTGTTTCTCAGTCCTGCTCCTCAAGTACCATACCCTGCATGTTTTGGGTGTTTCCCTGTGCCAACACACCTGTTTCAAATGAATGGATACCTCCCTTTACTTGGTATCAAGGTCTGTGCAAGTCTGTCAATGACCCCTAATTTGAGCCAGGTGTGCAAGAGCAAACTATATTACGATGTTCTGTGTTTTAGATTCTTATTTTAATATAAATGGATTCCCATCTTATACATTCTGTTGGATTCATCTTCCCACTCTTGATTCATACTTAATCTTAGTCTGTTAATTCCTTAAACTGTCTAGTACTAAACGGAATTAGCAGAAACAATTATTGCATAGACAACACGTAGATCAAGAAAAGTAAGATGACAAAAATACCAGCCTTTTACTAATACATGAGTATACTTTAAAATTCAGTGCAGCTATCAATTTTAATTATTTTGTTTTTTAACTTTGCTGCCCAAGAACAAGTTTAAATCCATTATGATCAGTCATATCATATCAAACAAACTGAACTCCTAGTATTTGGGCCCATGGGACTACATGGAATGGATCACTGCCACCTACAACAGCAGCTTTTAAAAAAAAAAAAACTGTATTAACAGCCTAATGCATTACACATGTTTTTGATTTTTTTTTTTTTTTTGGTTCTTCTATTTTTTTGGTTTTGTTCTTTTTTTCTACTTGTTTGTTTTTATTGCTAGCACTAATAATTAAAAAGGAAAATTATTCCATTAAAAATGGCAGCACGGTGGCTTAGTGGTTAGCACTGTTGCCTCCATTAAAAATATAAATTCTCAAAAGTTAACTTCAGAAACATTAAAACTCTGGCTGGCAGAGTTTTTCTTCTATTTTTCTCCAGACTTTATCAGATAAGAGCTTAGATTTTTTTTTTTTAACCTTTGCCTTTATCAAGTGTTTTCCATCCTCTCTACCTCCTACTATCCTCACCTCAGCCTCTACTCCTCCAGGGCTCTGACGTATCTAACTGGTACACAGTTCCCTTGACAGCAACATCTGAGGGACCTCGTGGAGTTGAGCCCAAGTGGCTCAATTAGCTGAAGTTTTCCATTACATAATTTTCTAGATTACCCCCTTGTAAAACACTTGTAAACAAAATGTGAAAGTGTTCTGTGTAGGATAGGAGTAAAAATGCTATAAAAGAGAGGGAGCAAAGGAGGGGAAAGTCAGTAGGGGAAAACAGCAGCTTCTGTATAGCTGTGAATAATGGGCAAACAGTTCAGGAGGCTCCTCTTCTGGTTTAAAAGTTCATCTGAAATTAGGATTTAAAATCTAAGTAAAAGAAATTAAGGGGGAGGTGGCGTAGATTTGATGGTGATTTGATATGCTGTGGTCAGGAGATGAGGTTCAGTCATCTTAATGTCCTGTACATCAGGGCTGGACTGGGACCAAAAAATGGCCCGGGCATTTTTGATCCCTGGCGGCCCACCATACGCCAGGGATCAAAAATGCTGGTTATTTATACGATATGTGGAAGCACATGCTGCATGTTGTATACTATGTGCACATAGTGAAGTTTCAAAAATTAAAATAAAGTGGTGTTAGTGTCACTAGTGTTACTTCTGTCTACCAATTATTTATCACGCATTTCAGCAAAGCAATGTTTCACTATTTTAACACACTTAACACTGTAAATTGGACACCAAATCTTCTCAAAGCATTATTTGACAACAAAGACTAAACCACACACACACACACACACACACACACACACACACACACACAGGTGATCACCTCCAAATAGCTATTCTGACCTCAATCTCGCCCTGCTGCTGGGTCTCATCTCTCTCTCCTCCTCCTCCTCCTCCTCCTCCTCCTTCTCCCTCCTCCTCCGCTTCTCCGACAACCACCTGTTCACTCGACGGCCCCGCGGCCGACGGCCCCGCGGCCCCCGCCCCCGAGCTTGTGGTTGAAAACATTTCCGTGATTTTGGCACATTTTGCTGCATCCACTTTAAATTTTTTTTGTCTCCGTTCTCTGAGCTTTTCTGCTCCTCCCTTTCGCTTTTGTGCTTTTTTCTCCATTTCCATACTCATCCACAAGCCACCACACTCTCCGGTCAGGCCAAACTGCAAAATTTGGTCAGGAGGGATGGGAGGGGCGGGCCAACGAGAGCTGAGAAATTTCATTGGACTAGCCCAATGTCCGTCAAGAAAATCAACCAATGGGCCACTTCGTGGCTTCGCAAGGCCCCGTCCCCCCTCCACCCCCTCCCTTCAGCAGAAAATAACGTTCATACTGCGTCGTTCACATCAGCGCAGCACTGGAGCGCTTGTCTGATTAGCTGTCAGTGTCTCTTTCTTGAGTTTGTTGAGTGTGTGTCGTCGTCGTCCCCCCCCTCTCGGAGATTTTTATGAGCCGACTACCAGTCCATTACCGTCGCGGTCAATAAAAACTATATACTTTTTTTTTTTTTTTTTTTTTTTTTTAATGACAGACCTGGGCCGGCCCACAGATGTGCGTCGGCCCACCGGGCATTGCCCGGTACGCCCGATGGCCAGTCCATGCCTGCTGTACATGTACGAGTCATGTCTTCACATTCATCACCATCATTGTGTGTACGCAAACAGAAACGCAGTAACCATCTCAGATACTTCAATGGGGATCTTGTCATTCTTGTTTTTTTTTCTTTTTTTCACCTTTTGTCTTTGCTGTCTTCTTCTTTTATCGGTTGGTGCTTGACAACAGTGAAAGTGATGCACTACTGCCACCAGGTGATATAGAGTGGTAGTTTACCGAGTCAGTATGTCCTACCAGCTCCATCGCTTGAGACACCTAATTTATATACAGTCAATGGGAGACATGACGGCTGAAAGGACCAAGGAGGAAGCCATGTTTGCCACAGACAGCCTGCTGGTACATTTGTTTTTTAAAAAAAAGAAAGATCTGGTTCCCCCTACTGCTCAAGAGGGGTTTTGCAACAGCCCATTGAGCCTCAAAGTAAACAATTAGTGACAGCCAAGAAAAGTCTTCAGTTTATTCCAGTAACTTCCTCTTCTACAGTTGCTATGATGAGTAGCCTATGTTTAAATGAAAGCCTGTTAGGATTGGAAAGATTTTGAAGGCAGAGCTAAAGCACAGCAGAGAGGGAGCGGGCTGGACCTGCAAGTTGTGTCCCATTAATTCGGATACAACAGTGTTCACAAAGTGATGAAGCCGCAGGACTTAGAGTGGGTTTCAAAGGCAGCGAACACATTGTGTTCCCATTGTTACATTAGTGAACCTAAACTGAGGTTTAGAGTTGCATTGGAAAATTAAGAAATCAAAAGAAAAAGGTTTGTATTTGATTACTGTTTTAAGGCTACATTCACAATCTGATGATATATTTATAAAAAAAAAACATGACTTATGTTTCATAGTATTTCATAATGTTCTATAGATGCTGTAGGGAAGGTTTCTCCAAAAAAGAAACAAATGTTCAAAGCAAATCAATTGCCTTTATCATCAGTGCATCATCAGTGATATATAATCCAGAAAAGTCATGTCTCTGTCTTAATGTTCTATTTTTTTTTCTTTTTTGTGTTTTTGCTGTATGTCAGTTAAGGACAAAGTCTGTTACAATTTATCACGCATTATTGTTTTTTCACCAGCAAACACCATATTTCTTGAGAATTTGCTTGCCCTAGCAGCTTTCAGCAGAAAATGACTCAGCAGGGCTTTTAGCCACATTTTTGTCAGCAATTTATTATTTTCTTAAAACATTATAGAAGCTGGACAATAACAAAAGCACTACCTCAGGATTATGGCATGCTCTAAACTCCCATTATCCAGTGGAACTGACTAAACTATAGAATTGACCTTCAGGCAGTCAGTCATGAATGAAAACCCTGACTGGAAGAATCCAGTGGCATATGCAACATCATTCAAAAAAGGATTCAACGGTGCACCTCAAAACAGACAGTGACTCATAGATGTTTGCAATAGATGCTTTGAAAGCATCACACAAACTGTTAAAGGCTCAGCTGATGTTTTTCTTGTTACCATCAGCAGAGCCTTCAGTGAATGTCATTATCTTTGTAAAGACATTCTCTGCCTCCCCAGGTCTGTACACTGCTGGCATTTAATAGATCAGACAGCTGAAAGCATTTATTAACATCTACATGTGAATTGCCGAATACAAAAAACAGAAACACAAGATTTAAAAAAAAAAAAACACACATCAGTATCACACAGTATATAAGGTCTGCGGTTTGATTTTAACTATATGATAATGCTACAGCTAGTACACTGACCCCTTTGTGCATATTTCATATTTCAAGAGGAGGTTCCCATGAGCAATTTACAACCTCCACAAAAACATATTTCATTTAACAGCAATTACTGATTGGTAATATGAACATGCAAGAGGATATTGAAGTAGAATATTGATTTACCCCTTCAAGACAAGATATCCCCTTTAAAGGGGTCACGGCACTTTCAAACATGATGAGTGGTCATGACAGAACCCGTCTCTCAATTCCAGGTGCCCCAAGTTTGGACTTGTGCACTTGGTTGTTCCTACTTGGCAAGTAAGGCTCAGGAGACCATACTTAAGAGGAAGGGAGGACCCTTTTTTTTATTCCTGCAACTGCAACAGCGGTTGACTTGTGTTATTCAAAAATCTATACAATTTAATTGAACATAAAATAAACACTCTTAACCTTTATATAACTCAGAATGAACCAGGCTCCACTGGCAACAGTATTTATAATACATAACTCAATATGATGTGTGTGTGTGGTGTGTGTGTGTGTGTGTGTGTGTGTGTGTGTGTGTGGGTGTGTTTTTATGAGTTTTGTGCTTTTGTGTTTCAGCCATGTTTTAAATAAAGTCTGGTAGAGGTGAAATGTAAAAAAAAAACCCTGAAAACTTTTAAGTAGGCTCTATCTTGATAAGTTAACCACAAATTTGAATTATAAGAATTATATTTTCACATAAAAATGGCTTAAAACTTCATTATGTTGCAGAAACTCTCTTTTATTCCTTTCTCCTCTGCCAAGAACACATCCAGGAATTTTAACCATCCTTGTCAAGATGCTGACTTTGTATTGGAACAGGACTTTAGCTGTTGATGTTTCATTACCACAATTCCAAAAAAGTAAGTAAAAACAGAATGCAATGATTTGCAGATCTCTTGAACTATATTTTATTCCCAGTAGAACATAAAAAAAGTATTGGATGTTGAAACTGAGACATTTTACTGTCATGGAAAAAATTAGCTCATTTTGACTTTGATGGCAGCAGCACGTAAAAAAATCTGGAACAGGGTGATGTTTACCATCATGTAGCATCCTCTTTTCTTTCAGTAACTGCCTTCAAATGTATGTCAAGTAAGGAGACCACATGCTGCAGATTTAGGAGAGGAATGTTCATTTTAATCAGGTGCGCTGAAGTAGGGAAACATCTAAGACATGCACGATTGTGGCTCTTGAAGACCCCTGTTCTATGTACTCACCATTGATGGTGTTTTTCCAGATGTGTAAGCTACCCACGCTATCGACCAGGGGTGGGCAAATTCAGTCCTCGAGGGCCGGTGTCCTGCATGTCTCAGATGTTTTTCTGCCACAAGACACCTGAGGGGTATACTACGAAGCGAGATTAGAGGGTTAGCGAGGTATGTTGAGTCTAAAGCCAGGATTTCCGGTACCACGAAGGTGGCTCTCTTTCAACCTGGCTAGATCACCATGGTAACTTACTCTGCAATCTTAACCTGGTCCGGAGCAGGTTATGTGCAGAGTTTAGGCTCAAATCGGCTCTAAAAAGCGCCGCCCTTTCACTTTCACCCAATCCCGTTGACCTGAGCGCCAGGATTGTGCAATGGAGGGAGAATATTCAGACCGGACTGATCCGCTGGCTTCCCATGACCATATTCTCTATGAACGCTATAGATTTCCAGCTGAGGGAATACGTTACATTTGTAATCTGCTAGAGCCATATATTGGCAGCGCCACCAAACGCAGCCGTGCGCTCACAGTAGCGCAAACGGTGTGCGTTTCTTTGCCGCGGGCCGCGGGAACCTACATGCATTTAGTTGGTGTGATGCAGAAAATCTGAGCCAGAATACTGGAATAAAGGTTGTACTTGCTCTTACTAAACTGCTGAATATGTTTGTAGTATTCCCTGGCCATCTGCCCACGCTTCAAATAAAAGAAGCGTCTTACTAAATCGCAGGTAACATAAATTAATAGTCCATTATATTGATAATCAGTGTGACCTGGAATTTCATGTGAAATGTTGTAATATAATTCATAGATTCACAGGGTGATAGGGTACCTATTAAAGTGGCCGGTGAACGTATATTGGTATCACAGATAATATTAAATCTTAAATTAATTTCACATAGATTTAGCAAAAAACTGAAGTGATTTTTATTTATCATCCATAATGGGACAGTCAGACCTACATAATGTTTAAATCTGCTGCATTAAGTTTAAAGTTTAAGCGCTCTAAAAGAGGGAGGGAGATTAATTAAGGTGTATTAAGTGGTGAAATAAATATAATTTACTGTGGCAAGAGACACTACGGAGGGCCTGGGCGGGGTTTGATCCCCTGGCTCCCGGGTGAAAGTCACGCATAATTGCCAGTCAGCCAAAGGGATATTCCCTGAACCACGTAGCCAGGACACGTGATCAATCGGAGGTCAGTGACAGGACCTCACACTGTCACATTACGAATTTACACGATCTGCAATTTTTTGCCAGCACTCCTCTCTGGCTTTATTCGCACCAACAGTATTGCTTTTGGCCGTAAAGATTTCTTTGAAATCCTCATAGCCCTGCATTATTAAAACCTGTTCCTCCTGACTGAAATATACGGACCGCCATCTATCAATTTTATCCGGAAGAGGCGTCAAATGACGCGTCAAACGCCCCCTTTCGTGTGAACGCGCACAGAGCAGAAAGCAGAAAGCCGCGGTTAACAAAGATAGTTGATAACCACCGTCGTGGTACCAGTTATCTCTGATCGCGAGTTTCAGGTTTGTTAAGCCAGCTCACCCAAAGAAAGCCTGGCTGTGTTGAACTTGCTTCGTAGTATACCCCTCTGATTCAAGTGAATGGATCACCATCAGCTTGTCATCAAGGTCTGCACAAGCCTGTTAACGACCCATTCATCTGAATCTGGTGCGTTGTGGCAGGAAAACACCCAAGACATGCAGGACACCAATTCTCGAGGACTGGGATTGCCAACTAATGCCATAGACACAATCCAACATCATACCATCAGAGATGCAGGCTTTCGAACTGTCTGCTGATAACACGCTGGATGGCTCCTCTCCCCTTTTTGTTCTTTTTTTCCAAAAAGAATTTTAAATTTTTGATTCTTCCAACCACACATTTTCTGGATTGTGTTCACCTATGGCTTCTTCAATGTTAAATTGCATTTAACTTGCAACGTTGACTGTTTTCTGGAAGTGTTCCATGCAGTGATGTCCAGTTGAGAATCATACCTGTTTTTAATGATGTGCCAGCTGAGGGCTCGTAGATCACTGGCATCCAGTTTTGACCTTGGGTTTTGACTCGTACGCAAAGAAACTCCTCCTGACCCTCTAAATCTTTTAATGATATTATGTACAGTAGATGGTTGGCTCAAGAACATTTAAACAATGTTTAAACATTTTTTCTGATATTGCTCAATTTTTGGACAAAGTTTGTTGCAGGTTGAGAATCCTCTTCCCATCTTTATCTCCAAGACGCTCTGTCTCTCTGAAATGCTCCTTTTATACACAGTTATGTTACTGACCTGTTGCCAGTTAACATAATTAGCTGTCAAATGCTCCTCCGTTTGTTTTAATTTGCACCAAATTCTTTTCCAGCCTTCTGTTTCCTGTTTCTAACTTTTTAGAGATGTTTTGCAGCCATCAAAGTCAAAATGAGCTAATATTTTAATATCACCTTTAACATCTGATATGTTTTTTATAGCCTGTTGGGAATAAAATATGGGTTTATAGGATTTTGCGAATCATTGCATTTTGTTTTAATTTGCCCATTACTCAGTGTCACAACTTTTTTTGGAATTGGGGTTGTATATTATTAAACAAATACAAGTTTTTACCTTTATTCTTTATGATAAAATGTTGATGAAAAAGCCAACGTATTACCACTCTAATGCATCAGAATAATATAATATAGCTAAATCTGACTTTTACATTTAGCTTTAAACAAATCATTAGATGAAAAAGTAATATTTATTTTTTTTCCACAGACAGCTTTTGTTGTGGATATGGAAGCTGTTTCAAACATACAGTTGTCCTCTGTTATGCTTTAATTTAGATACAGTATCTAAACTCCTTTTCAGTGATGACCTTTGAAAACATAATCTCTTAATCAGCCTGCCAAAGTGAAAATGTCCCTCCCTTCTTCATTTAGACATGCCTGTTAAAGTGATGGAGAGTGCCACAAAATATTTGTCAGTCATGCAAAACAGGATAGTAAATTACTCTCCTGGTCTCCATTTTTTTCACAAATGTCATATTTCCATGAGTTTTCACATTAGATTAAAACTCAGGGGATCAGGGAAAGGAAGCTGGTAAAAATTTAACTTTTCTACATCATCCAGTTTAATGAACATTAGGTCCTGTACTTGTAAAGTTTTATCCACATTGACATAACTGCTATTAATTTCAGAAAAATGTGATGTTTAACTTCCTCTACAAACCTCTTCACTATCACCTCTACACGAAGTCACACAAAACAGAGAAGTCTCACAGTCCTTCTAAAAAACACATTTCTCCTAACAACATGCTGTCTTGCCAGCATGTGTATTAATGTCTCTTAATGTCTAGCCCAAGGGCGTAACCATGGTATAGACATTGGGGGGGTCCAAATGAGAGCCCTCCCCCAGAATTTTTTTTAAAGATGCATTTCCCACAGTTCTGTGATTTTTATTTATTGACCATCTGAAATCACATTTAAAGGAATAGTCTGCAATTTTTCTGAGATAGTAGTGAATAGGATAGCTTCCAGCTGGGAAAAATTACATGCCTAAAGCATGTTGATGTAAATATTGTAATTGGAACAACAAAAAGTCCATAGCACATGATGGACTTTTAATTCCAAGTTAATTTGTATTTTTTTGATTTGTCTCAAAATGAATGTCTGCACATTTACACTGAAACGTTTAATGTGAATGAAATCATAGTTTCGTATAAAGAATTAAATGTAAAATATTGATGTTAATTGAATATATATACAGATTTATTCATTTGACATTTAAAAAAATAGTGTGGCCTGTCCTTACACAATCCCTCTCCCTGTCTCTCTGTGCTACCTGCATTATGACCAGATATTATTATTGTACCAGAAGAATAACTGACCCTGAGGAAAATTTTATTTAGAATATTCTGCTTTTCTTACTAGTTTTATTTACTGCTGACACGTAGGCTTAGGTTAAAACAAATGTCATCAAGCTGTTGAGTCTTGTATTCCAGTGTCTCACCTGATCATCCATGTTTTCAGAGACTGTCCCTGTCTGGCCTGTCCTTACAGCATCCCTCTCCCTGTCTCTCTGTGCTGCCTGCATTATGACCAGATATTATTATTGGACCAGAAGAACAATAACTGACCCTGAGGATCTTTTCAATTTGATACATTGAATATTTTGCTTGTATTACTAGCGTTACACACACACACACACATGACACACGGAGAGAGAAAATGATACAGTCTCTTCACTTCAAGCTAGCTAGCTCAACTAACAAACTGAGCCCTTTTTAACAAGTTAAATATTTCAAAATAATTAAAAAATTAACACACTCAGTATGAAAACATCACTCCTCTTTAGCTATCTAGTTGCTTACTGTCTGAAAAAACTTCGTATGTCCTGTTTTTTCTGCTTTTTGGGTAAAGACATTACTCCCTCTTTTCTTTCACATTCAACGCTCTCTATTGTTTCCTCTGTCGGAGCCGCTTCAAACCGAGAGGCGTTAAATGGGCGCAACCAAGTGTACAACTGGGAGGGGGGTGGTCACACACTTTAGTGTTCCTTATAAATGGAAATATATTGATCGGTAAATATTTGGAAATAACAAGAGACGGACTGTTGAGCCAGGTTTCATAAAAGGAGGAAATATTTAACATATTTACACATAATATTGGGGGGGGGGGCAGATTGGTATTTTCCCAGTATTGGGGGGGACACGAACCCCCCAAAGAATGCGTGGTTACGCCCATGGTCTAGCCTGTCTATTAATGTGACTGCACCACTTCAGATATGTGCCATGTTGAAAGTGACATGTGTGTTACGTGATCCAACAATCTTGACAATTGTCATGCTATTGTCTCATCTTTAAATGACACTTGCTACACTTCACAGTGTGATAAGAGTGGTTCAAATTATGCTCCACAACTAATAAAAGGCTTCCAAAAAGAACTGTAATTGGTAAATGTAATTTGCAGATACAGTAAGGTCAACCCAATTTGTTTTATTTTCTTAAATTAAGAAAAAAAAAAAGAATAATCACTGATAATTGAAGCTACAGCAGATAATGTATTTATTAAAAAAGACTATTTGTTAATCAGTCATTTGCTCTAACCCTAAACCTAACACTTTTCAGTATGCAAAGGATGTTCTAAAATGTTACAAATAATTTTAATTTAAATAAAGCTTTCATCATTTTTTGAGATTTCTGTGCAGTATAGTGGCTTGGTGATTAGCTCTGTTGCCTTGCAGCAAGAAGGTTTCTGGTTTGAATTCCAGCTGGCGCCTTTCTGTGTGCATGTTCTTGCCTTGATGGCATGGATGTTCTCTGGGAACTGCAGTTTACTTTCACAGTCCCAAAACATGTATATGAGGCTGACTGGTTTGCCCAAAGGCAGTTGAGATAGGCCCGTGGCTCTGGACAGAACAAAGAAGTTGTGAATGAGAAAAGACTGATAGATAGAAAAAATATTTTGAAGATTTGAAATGGTTAAATATGTAAATTGTTTCTCTAGTAATACTTTGTAGTTAAAGTTAATGATTGTAAGTGTAATTGGCCTTTTGGGGCTCCTCCCTTTAAAATATACAAGGATGCAAAAGTTGAATTTTTGTTGTTGTTTTTTTTTCTTTCTTTCTTTGTTTTTTCTCCAGATGGATTATACATATCCCTTCACCTATATTTAAATCAGCTTTACTATCAGGTGGTGTTCCTGTTCATCTTATCTCACCAAAATAACCAGCCATTTCAAATGACTCATCTCGTTCATTAAAAGGCAGCAGCTCAGCAGCTGTTGTGCAGAATTTGTAACGATGTGCTCTGTTCTCATCACTTGACAGCAACAACTGACTCAGCACTGGCTTCCCCCTCACTCAGACTCAATCATCTTTAGATGAATATGCTGTGTCTGTAAGTGACTCAATAAATCTGACTCTTGAAAACAAGTCCATGCGTATGACTTATCTTCCTATAATTTGTCGCTGCAGTTACAGACTGCAGCAGCAGTGTGAAATCAGGATGCTTTACAGTGTGAGACTTCCTGTGAACATGACAACAGCACAAACCCTCACACACCCTAATTACAATATTTGTGCTGGGTCAGCGTTCCTACAGCGAAGAAACAAGCTCTCACAAAACAAAGTAATGACCCTTCTCTGACTACTATTTATGAGCTGTTTCAAAAGAATTTTTGCCTGCAGAAAAATTCTGCTACTTTCTTTAGCTCTGCCCTCTAAATCAAATCCCTGGAGTTGACTTCATTCTTTGTTGAATCATTGTTAATCATTAGAATTAGTACTAATCACAATAAATACCATTATTAATTAAATCAAAAGACCTCTGAAGAATAAAAATCTATTCAATCCTAAATCAAAAAAGGCTGTTCCTTTTATATAACTTTCACTGTTATTTTATTGCTAACAGTATGAACCTAATATTTCATTCTTTGTGTCTTGGACAAAAAAATGTTTGGACAGAGAAGCTCTTGCCACTTTGAAATGTTACCATTCCTTTTCAGACAACTTACCAGATGTTCTAGCGTTGAATATAACAAGTGATGAATAATTTCTATTATTTGTTCTCCCTGTGGCCCTGCAGTATAGGATTGTTGTTATTTTTGTTCAGGTTACGCATATTCTATAGTGAACAGTTTGTGCAGAATGGTTTTGCTTTGTTTTCTCGTAAAATGTACAGACGTGCCTGTAAAAAACATTGTATGTCAAATGTCTTGAAAATCTCAATATGTGTTTCTGCATTAACAGTGTCATAGAAGTGTGAACTACCTCATTTGAGTGCACACAAGTCTAAACGGCCTTTGTCAAGGCCACTGATGAACCTCATACTGTACCGTTTTGTATTTGTTGCTGATAATGGTCATTTACATATTCATGCAAAATTTAATTGCAGCATGCAGTGTACACGTGCTATGAAAACCTTCTTCAGCACTTTTCATCAACCATATGGTCGGTTGTCCACACAGTCCAATTCATGCTTTATAATTAAGCCTTTTGAACCTTCATTAAAATTCTTCCTGAAAATGCAGCCTGCAGAGCAGCCATAGCAATATCATGATTCCTCTCTGCCAGTTTTATAAACACACTCTACACAGACTGGCAACCGTAGCGGAGGCTTGCTTAATTTCATGAGACAAAACTGGCTTTCGCCTCCATATTATGAAGCACTGGCTGACAAATTATTACCAGCTGCACCTGGGCTGTATTGAGGATTCAGGGTGCCAATAATGAACTGGATGTGACCTATTCTTCAGCTGTACTGGCAAGCTTACAAATTGGTACATCACATGCAAAGTGATTAACATTTTCATGGTTTGGAAGGGAAGATAAGCTGTAATAGTTAAGTTGTGGGGACACATCCACTGAGTATCTAAAAGTGTAGTGGTCATTAGCAGTTACTCTGTAAAAAATATTATATGGATTTTTCTAGCTTGTGATGTTTTTTTGTTTATTTTTTTACATCATCAAGTTTTTTGTGTCTGTATGTGAAATGTATATTTTTTTGTGCATGCACACAAATATACATGCAGTTCTCCATAAATCAGTCACCAAGCACCAGCTGTTTGTGCCCTCAATCAGCTACCATGCATATTTATCTCATATGAATAAAGCAAAATAACCATATGCCATGTGTTAACACTGCTGATGTAAGTATCAGTCTGGAACAGTAGCCACTGACTGTGACTTTTACTTACAGAAAACAGTGTATGACAGGAAGTGCCTGTCTGTGAAAATAAAACATTTGAATAACCCGAACCAATCATGACTGACAGAGAAGATGAAAAATGAAATATTAAACATCAAAAGTGTTTAAAACTTTACTTTACCTTGTGCTAACACTGCTGTCAGTGCAGAGGAAGGAGCACAGATGAGTTTCCCCCACTAAAAAAAAACGCTTAATCTAGTAGAAAATGTCACACTCATGGTACAGGGATTTATCAGTAGGGGGTCAGTACATTAATGTGAATTATGACCGAAGAGCAGCATCTCACTTCACTTGGGTAAAGCTGGTATTTACAGAGGATTTGAAGGAAGTTTCATAGAAACATGCTAAGTGACACCCTGAACTGTCTCTTCTATTTGTTCTTACAGTTGGTGAGTGAGCAACAAGAGAGCCGGCCTCTTCTAAGCCCTTCCATCGACGATTTCCTCTGTGAAACCAAGTGTGATGGGGTTTCTCGCCCAGTGACGTCCAATACAGCAGGTATGGCTTTTAATTTTCAGTCTGTAACCTTGTTGAAAAAAAATGCTCAAACTCACAAGCTGGAAACAACTTTAAATAATCTTCAGTAATATGGGAGACAAACATACAATTACACAACCATGTATATAAGAAAACATCTCTGATACAGGATCATGTTGAGACATTGACATATGAGAGAAGTGAATGATGCTTGAATACTAAGTCCAGTTAATATGTTCTCATGTCTCTGTTGGTTGAACATAATCCCTGTCACTGTCACTCATTTTTTAAATTTGTATCCAATAATGCACGGTCCCTACAGAATAAATAGCTTTATATAATAGATACATAATTACACAGGATGAGTCCTACCATCGCTTTGATCTTTTCTAACAGGGTTATCAACAGACAATTCAATGCCAGTTTTAACAAAGATCCCTCTTTTTTATCTTTCCAAGCTTGTTGGTCACCATGGGCTTCCTTGTCACTGTGGCTTTCTGTGTGTAATAATACTCACGGAATATTTGAAGATGAAATAGCCTCATTATACACATGTTATGAAGTAAGTGTGAAGGACCCAAATGCAGGAGACAATGGAAGCAGCAGTAATCAAACAAGAGTCCTTTATTTGAACAAAACATGCTGAAGATAATTAGGTAAGATGCTGGACAAGATAAATTAAACAAACCACTGGGGAAAAGAGCTAAATGGCAAAGGAGAGCACAACAGGGTAGAAAAACAGACAGACTGGCAGGGAAAAGGGGAGAGACAAGACAATATAGTATACTCAGAGGGACTGAAGAGACAAAGGTGTGAACAGTCTGGAGAGATGGGACCGGGGAAAGTCAAACCAGAACTAAACACACAAAGAAACAGACGTACAAATTAAAACAGGAACTAAAGCAACCAGGAAACAATATCAAAACCGGTGAACTATGAGAACAACAGATGAATGGATGTTTTAATTTTCCAATTTATTGAAATAAAAGCAGGTTTATTGTTATTTTTTCTGTTGCCACAAGCCAACAAACCACTGAAGAAGCAGAAACAGAAAATAGTTTCTTTTTTCCTCTTTCTTTAAATAGCTTTTCTAATATCATTGTGTTCACAGCACAAATCCACTTTAATTCATTCTGCATATGAAAAATCCAAACTAACTGACTTTCACAGATGCCAAAAGTCATCTTGGTTTCCACACTGATGGAGACCAGATCAATGAGCTGTACCATCTTTTGAAAGATAATATGTAGAACTAGACAGCACAGCTGACATGTGTCATCTCCAAATTGCTCACTGACTGTGTTGATTCATCCGAGACAAATATGGAAAATGTTGTGAGAAACGAAACCTTCTGTCTCCTCAAAGTGTCCGACCGTGTCTGCTGTCAGTCTCACGTCTCAAAATTGCCATAATGACCTAATCCTATCAAGAATTCAATTAATATGTAAACTATTGTAAAGGTCTGAAAATGTAAAGCTAAAGGCATGAAAAGAGTAAAATATTTTATCCTTCCATACTTATAGCAACAAGAAACTAAAGCAAACAAAAATTTTTGACAAAATCGAAGTATAAGTAATGCCTGGAAGCTGTTGATTGAAGATTTTATTTCATGTGACTATTTTCGCACTGGATGGAAGTTTTCAGAACTGAATGACAAGTTTGCAAGCAAAGAAAATCGATACCATAATAATAACAACAAGCACCTGAGCTCTCACTGGCTCATTCAATTTTACGGTTAAAATGATTACTATTGGAATTTTAAAAACTCCACCATGAATTATGAATTGGTACCTGAGGGTTACAATCTCCAGACTAATCAAATCTAATGTCTTCTTAAAACAGCTCATTTGAAGTCCAAGCTCTTCTTCCACTAGCTGCATTCGTAGTCTCATTGACCGTTTGAAGTGCTCTCAGTTCATACAGTAGCCTCCTTTAAAATGAGTTAAATCTGTGTTTGGCTCTGAGGCAGGCCACACGAATCACTGACTGATACCTGCAGAGTCATTTTGTTCTGAACAAACAGCTGACTGACTGCTCACACCAGCTGGAGGAGGAGGAGCATTGTTCTTTGTTGCGCCCAACCTGAGGGATTCCTGCACTTTCTGTCTTTGTTGAGTCATGAAAATAGCTCATCTTGATGTCATAACTTTTAAAAGCCCCAATATATCTTGAAACTGGAAACTGTAAAATTATGAACCTTTGACGAAACATACTCTTTAATCAGCTGACTGTCCCTGTTAGAAAGAAATATTGAGGAGACAGCACTCCTGAAGAGTGTAATGTCCTTCTCGCTGTGGTTAGGATATCAATCAATAGTAATTTACTGATGTGGGCTGAAGCTCATTAATTCAAGAAGAGCCAATGATCAACATCCACTTGCTGCATTAAATTATCTGTACTTGATTAAACATTGCTTAAGAATATGCACTATTGTCTTCTCCTTACATGTTGTCTCAACTGATACAGAAATTTTCACTGTAATTTCTGTGATGATTTTAAGATAAAATTCCTCACTCTTCCCACTAATTATTTACTTATTGCTAATTTCAGGGATGTCAACAGGAAATTGGGAAAAACTCTGAAGTTTTGAAAATTTTGAATAATAAAATAAATAAACAACTCTCCTGTGAATTTAAAGCTAATTGAGACGGTATATATTTTAAAATTGGTCATCATGGTGAACAGAGCTGAACAGTTTCTCAGGTGGTACGCTGTGTTAAAAGTTTGGGAACCACTGATATAAGTCATAGATTCATTATTATTGCTGGTTGTTCTTTCATCTCAACAATTTGATGGAAATTGACCTGAAATCGGCCATTTGATAGGTCTGGCGACATAATTACTCATTTTTTCAGCATTTGACAACCATGGGGCATGGTGAATCGCCGGTCACGGTGTGATTTTTTTCACATCGAAATTCTAGTGTTTTCATCCATCCAAACAAGAAAGGGAGAAGTAATATCAGAAAATATGTGCTTCTGGCACAAATCCGCGGATCCGCAGAAAATTGACATCCATGTAATTTGTAAATATCTTAATTCGATGTACGTGGAGGTTTGAGCAGCTGTAATTTATGGTTAGGAAAGAAAATTCCAGTGTAAATGAGTGTTGTCTATTCATCTGAACATATGATTACATGGGCATTTAAGAGACAATATAGTAAATAAAATGTAATGAAATGAAATTAAAGTTTTATTTCTCTGCAGATATGCACATACCCAGCTATGGTGTGTATTTGTGCATGGACAGCACAGTATGTGATCATGCCTGGTGTTGGTGGTGGTGGTGGGTCACCAGGGTTTTACTGTCTCTCACACTTTTGTTTTATTCCTGCAAAGCATTCTGTGTTACATTATATGAAAAGTTCTAAACAAATGACATTTGACATATTTTTCCCATCAACTTTAATTCATTTGATTACATATGCCCATATTTGCATTTCAGGTCTACAAATCTATTCCAAAACAAGTTGGGACAGTAAAGATCCTTCTCCCAACACTTGAAAAGTGTGCTGGCAGTGAGGATACCAACCAAAGAAGCTTTTCAGTTTTTATTCTTCTCCATTCTTCCAGCACACAAGGCTTAAGATGCACAATGGTTTCTTGTCACACTTTTTTGTTTGAAAATTTTGCACACATTCTCTGCCAGTCAGGGCACCAGACAAGACAGTCCAGTACCCATACCCTCTTTTTCTTTGGCCGAGCCTTTGTGATGTGTGCAAACTGTGGTTTTTATTGCCGTGTTGCCTTGCATAGACATCCCTGGAAAATACATAATCTTGAAGGCAGAATAGACTGCTGGAAAACTTCAATGTACTGTTCTTTAATAATGCAACCATCATGGAAGTGCGAATTACCTTTGCCAACACCTTGATACAACCCCACACCATCACTGGCTTTTGTAGCTCTTAATAATAGTCTAGACTGTCCGTTTCATCTTTGATCCAGCATACACAAGCATTTCTTTCATAAAAGATCTGGAATACTGATTTATCTGAGCACATGTTTTTATTGTGTAATGGTCCAACCCACATGCCTCAAAGCCAGGAATTGCAGGCAAGGTTAGCATATGTCACTGTTTTTGTTTTTTTGTTTGTTTGATTTTTTGTTTTGTTTGAATGTAATGTTTGATAAAGATATCCTGTTAGTCATCCTGTTAGATCAGTGGTCTTCAACCAGGGGTCCGTGACCCCTAGGGGGGCCGCGGAGGTACTGCAGGGGGTCCTCCAACTTAAAAAGAAATAAAGGCAATTTTAACCAAAATAATTTGAGAGTTAAAAAAAAAATAAATAAATAAATAAAATAAAATAAATAAATATATATATATATATATATATATATATATATATATATATATATATATATATATATATATATACACAGGCAGTTCTAAATATATAACTGCCCAACGTTAAACGTTTCATTGTTGGAAAATAAAAACAATAGAAAATATTGTCTCATACCAACTAATAATAATAATGATAATAATAATAATAATAATAATATAACAATAATAATAATAATAATAATGATATGCATGAGAGTTTTATCAACCATAAACACATGTAGGCTAATAACCCAGTCAGGAATTGGTTAATAAGATGAAATAAGCAGAATAAAATACATCTAAAAGTAATTATAAGCCAGGCTTAAAATGTGACACATCAAAAAAAAAGGGGGGGGGAAATAAGAATTACAAGCAGGGGTCCCTGCTCTGTTTTTCTCTCATCCAAGGGGTCCCTGGGCTAAAAAAGGTTGAAGACCCCTGTGTTAGATTATTGACAGTTCTTGATCCAGTGCCTTCTGAGGGATAGCGGATCATTAGTGTCCTTTACACATATGATTCCTTTACTGCTTTAATGATCTAAAAAAAAGCACTATAAAGGGAGAAATGTAAAAAATCTCTTACAATTCTTTTTGAGGAATATTGCTTTGAAACATGTCAATGGAGTTCTCATTCTTTTATTGACAAACAAGTGGAAAAAGTGGGAAAGTAAGTAATTCAAGGATGGAATGTTTCACAGAAGAGGTCTTCACGGGTCCACTTTCATGGACCCGAACCAGAATGGACCCATGAAAAATTGACCCAAAACTGACTGGACCCGAGCTATTATCACAAGTCTGTGTTCCGAACCCGAATGGACCCGCAATATTTTGGACCCGGAACCGACCCGACCTGAGTCTTTAGTTTCTGACCACGAACCGAACGGAGATACCCGAATAGAACCGAGACAATACAGCCCATAGTTGCTCATGTTAAAAGTTGTCTAGAATTGAAAAAAAACTTAATTTTCTTACCTAAAGTTGTCTTCTTCTACCCGGTTCAGTTGCTGTATAGGCCATGATGTAAAGAACAATAAATCCACGTTGTTATTTTCTTTGTGGATATATATGCTGTTTGTAGCAACTGCTAAGGCCAATAGCCTACACTGGTCAGGATGTGTCTTGAACATATTCTCTCATCCAACGTTATCATGTTGGCGATCCCTTGTGCTTTACAGCTGTCAGGCATACCGGTAATAACACACTACGGCAACACGATTGTTTTATGACAAATACGCCACGTTAATGAATAATCATTTAACTGCCCCGAGTCCTGACATAGGCTAAACCAAACTACTGTTTGTTTGTTAACGTTTGCTTGACTTGTCACCTGAAATTTCGCAGCCTATTGGATGGAAGGGGGCGGGGAGAGGGGCGGGGTTGAGTGCCAGCTGCCACCGCCAATATCTTTACCTCTCTCGGGTAAACGCAGTCCCAGTCTGTCTGAGAGCACTGAACGACCAGACCCGAGACTAACTGTACCGATTCAGTCCCAAACCCGGGGTCATGTCTTGTGAATGGACCCGAGACCTGATTCAGGTTGGGTCGGAACCTCAGGTTTTCGGGTTGTTGGGTTGTTCTGAAGACCTCTATTTCACAGGCCTAAAATTAAAAATAAATAAATACAAATAAATGATTGTATGTTATCAAATAGACACAAGCTGATCAAAAATCAAAGAAAATTTAAAAAAGCAAAAAAAAAAAGGTATCTTGGGTTCATACTCTCTGTAAAGAGCTAAAAGAACCACTGTATTTCATTCTTTATTTGTGATTTATTCATGCATTCATTCATTCATTTATTCATTTATTCATTTACTTTTAACAACTTTATTATGATTTGGGGGCTGGTTGGTCTCCTTGTTATTTCCGTATCATTTTCTACATATCTTTTTGGTACTTATTCCAGTGTCATCATATCACAGACAAGAGACAAAACCGTTTTGACATCACTGCCTTTATATGAGCAGCCTGTGCTACTAGTTAATGCTGGAAACTGCTCAGGCAAACGTCCTCATGAGTGTGCTTTCTTTGATTTGTAATTGTGATTGTCATTGAAAGAGCACAAGGCATGGAAGATGAGCGTATGCTCTAATTACACAGACATTTCAGTCAAATGCTCTCAGTTGGTTGTCAGAAAACTGCAGCATGGCAATTACGCAGTTACGTGCTTGAAGTTTTGAGCCAGAGCTCCAAAAATAAAATAAAAAAAATTAATATCCTTAGATATGTGTCTTGGCCCACACTATTTATCTCCCAGAAATGATCAAAAGAAAAAAAAAACAATAAAAAAAATGCACAAGACATGCATGGCATCGTTAAAATATGAGATCAGGAAACAAAAATGAATTTCATTGAGCATTTCACTGATTTCCAGTTAGAATCACACTAGAGGTTTTTGGGTATAGTCATCCCAACTGGAATTGTTTTATCACATTATCAATCTGTTTCAGCTGTCATATATTTGCTTTTCTACTGTCCTTGTGAAACAAATTCAGTATTTTTTCACAAAAACATTTGTGAATACGCATTCAAAGATGGACGAAAAAGCTCAGAAACCAACAACATTACCAAACTATCAGAAAAATTAGTCAATGAACAGTACGTACAATAAAAATTGTTGAATTTCTTAACAGAAGGCTTCGTCTTTCTTTGCAGCTCTACCAGCCGGGGATTTAAATAATAAACGGACCCAGCTTCTTAAGGAGCTTCTCGGACCATTCCATGAAATGTATTTCAGTCTGCTGCCAATGACCACCCCAGCCAGGAATAAGGGACCATTTACAGCTCAGCTGACCATGTCTGAAAGTGTGTAGTTTAAAATGAAAGCTTCATCCAACTCAACAAGTGAAATCTATTACCTCTCTCTAATTACATGAACGAATTTGGAGGTCCAGCAATTACAGTACAAGTTTGATGCCAAATACCTGAGTGAAGATGAAAACCAGGGTGGTATCACCTTTACATTTAACTAAAGAGATTTCATAACAGAACAGAGTGAAGGTGTTTTATGGCATCAATTCAATCTAATTTTACCATAAGATTTTCCTAATCAATAACTTAAAACTGTGAATTAATTTTCATCAATCAATAAATTCATCAACAATTAATTATCATCAAAATAAAAGATTTTGTGGAATACTTATTGAATTACATTTTATCCGGCAGTTCAGCAGTTCATGCTCTGCACCCGTCATTGAACCTGTTCTCATCAAATACAAAAACATCTCAAAAGGTACCTTCAGACTAGAAAAATATTAGCTGCACTTAACTGCTTTCAGACTTTGAAGAATAATGACACCTCTCGTTGCAACTAATCTGGTAGGACAGAGAAAACGTCTGTAGAAACTCTTAAGAAAAGGGAAGGCAGTTTTTCAAAGAAAAATAGGTTTGTAATTGGTTGAAGCACCTGAAACAGGCAAATGCTGGAACCCGTGCAGGCATCTTTTCTATTTTTGTGCTAACTATTTCAGGAGCTTTAAGTTATTCACCAGATGTATTTTAGGGATGTGTGCCACATCCCTGTTTTGAGAAAGAGATGTAGCACACAAAGGCTGAAAATGCCTGAAGCAAATCAGTTGCATCATAGCGAATATATTACTTATACTGACAAATGTGGCTGACATGAAAGAATAAATAAAACACTCTTGATCTGATTTCTTTGCCTGAAAATCTTAGATTTCTCCGTCACATATGGCCCAGGGTACCAATTTGGCCTCTGTCTTCCACATCAAAGTTTTGTTTCAGGTTAGGAACTCGCTGCGGTCGTGTCTGGTGTTACCCATACTGTCACCTGATGGTGACACTACAGTGCGATGCCTTGTTTATTCGCTCCACAGCTGTTGATGAAAACCATAGAGCCTAACCTCTTACTATTTACTAGGGGATCAATGGAGACTGACTCACTTTTTGGAAACAACCCTTGTGGTCAACTTTCATTATTTCAAGTTTCAGTGCAAAAGTGAGAATGTTGGTGCTTGAAAAGAAGCTTCATGAATTTGCTATATGGTGACATTAATTTCAAATATGTTTAGCAAGTGTACAGAAATAGTGTTGGCTCATGTTCACGATGTTCTTCTGCCATAATTGTGAAAGGAACTAACTTGGAATTGTCTTTCTGCAGTTCTATCATCAACACTGGATCTGCTAGATCTCAGCGAACCTGGTGAGAAGAAGAAGGGTAAAGACAAACAGAGTCCTCTGTCATCCAATCAGAAGAACAATAAGAAAAAGACTGATGAGACAGAGCTTATCCAGGTGGAGGTTGAACAGAAAGGACCAAACATGCGAACCCCAGAGAGGGCATCACTGGATTCAGGTAAAGATGGAGACCAGAGCTGTAACTTTTCACAATTAACAATCAAAAAAAAAAAAAAGAATAGAATAAGATGAAGATTTAAAATGTTTAAATACAGCTACAAATCTGTTTAAGAAGTCAAAGAAGCATTGGTATGACCATGGAGATCTTCTAGTATTTTATCTGATATATTCTATCACATTTTCATAGCATACTGCATGTACCTGTAAAATGAATTTACATGCCCTCCCAAATGCTGGCATTAACCACTTCAACCCAGCACTCAAAAGCTATAAATCTTTCAAAGCCTGTCATCCCATCCACATATCACACATACCCTCCTCAACTATAACTCCTATTATCTTCTGGAACTGACCTCACGTACAGTTAAGATAGGCCACAGAACCTATTTACTGTAATGACAATGTTCATCTCAAAAGACATTTTGAGCAAGCTGCAAAAGGTAAGGGATAAGTAGTGGTACAGAGTGACCCAAACTCCAGGACTGTATTTTATTTAAACTGTTAGAGAGGTGGGCAGTAGTTTTTCTTTGAATTTTTTGTTAGATAGACATCAAAAGCATTGTGTGTGTGTGTCTTTATTTCTCTGTTTGTCCAAGCAGAGGGTGTCCAATTTGTGACTGAGAGGCAGATTTAAGTAAAAAAAAAAAAAAAAAAGAAAGAAAAAGAAAAAAGAAATAAATTAATCACTGCTCAATGAGTTACTGGAATTTAGATGAATTTTTCTCCAATTTCCAAAACAAATTACCATTAGCCCAAATTAAAAGATAATATTCTGAATTTTGATGCTTAATTCATTTGAATGAGAAATGTTTCTTCCTTGTTTCATCAGATGATATTTTTTGTTGTTGTTTATTATTCCTATCATCTTTTATTCCACTGCACTCACCAGTGACCATTGGTTCGTTGGATAAATGGGAAGAACTGAGTCCCAATCCTGAGAGAAATGGAAACAGAAAGTGGAAGTTGGAGAGACGGCGTTCTTCTAAAAATTCGTCCCATGAGTTTCTGTGGTAGGTTCTACACTTTGTACTGTTATGACCAGGAGTCTGTGGCATAGAAAAATTACCTACAGGAACTGCACTCCACTCTACTGTACAATTCTGCACCTCACATGAACATGAACAGTTGCATCATTAAAATTCATGGGGAGAATTGATCAAACCTTTGCAATTACAGTTCACATCTTTTCACCCATAACTGCTCCCTTATCCCACTGAGTATCCTTCTATAAACTGCTTACACGACTATGTGTATGGATTACATTTTCTTATGTTTCTAGAAAATCAGCTTCCAGACTCATATTCACTGTTTCAGCCTTTGAGTAAATAGCTTTTTTTTCCCTCTGGGCCCATAACTTTGCTGGGTTAACTGTTTTCCATTTCATTCAGCTGTTTCACCAAAAAACCAGAGAGAAATTGCTGTGCACAGCCTGCCCAGAATTGACAAAAGAGCAAACACAAGTAAACACTAGTCAGTGAATGTAGTGGATATTTATATATGTTTCCTTGATAGATGGCAAAACATAGGCCTGTCAGCTTATTTTGCTGTGGAACAAAAGGAAAAAAATAGCTTCTGTGTACCTTCTGTGAATGCATTTTAAACTTAATGTATGTCTATTATCTATGAATGTAGTTACATTCATAGATATGTATGCTAAAAACTGTCAGCAGTCGGTTCAACCAGAACTAAAAAATCTATGTCTTAAAATTGCAAAAAAAAAAAGTATTAATAATTTATTTTTTTGCTTATGTATTTCCTGGGACAATTCGCAATATAATCCTTATTAAATATCACATGTTTTTACATCTAACTTTTCATCAAAATCCTCAACAAAGACAGTCCATCTTTTATCAAAGTGATGCTTTATCCTTAAAAAAATTAAAATCATAGCTGTTAATAGCAATATGTCAGGTAGCAGGATTCCATCAGCTCGCATTGCACTACCTTTGCTACTTACTTCCATTAATTGTATCAAAACTCCATTACTTACTTAAGATAAAAAAGAATAGCAAAAACACACAAACTGGCTGTTCTATAGTTTTCACCATATTTTCCATTATTTTACCATTCACACCTACACTCAAATATTGCTTTTGTTATTCCACAGATACTTTTGTGTACTTGTACTTGTGTACACGTGAAATGAATGTTTCTGGCAAGTTGGACAATTATAACAAACGTCTGTCCTCTCCTTAAGGTCCATAGACTGTAAAGTCCAATTAGACTCATCAAATAAAAGCACTGTGGACACCAACACCAAAGTTGAGCCAGAGTCTGCTCTTGCATCACAAGTAAGTGTTTACTGTGACAGCAGCAGGTACTAATCATCATTACTATATGATATATGTGCATTTGAGGTCTTTTTAAAGTGGGGTAGCTTCTCATATCTTAAACATATTCAGGGCTATGTCATTATATCAATTTCACAAAATTATGAATTTAACAGCATGTTAATGGTGTCTGAACTTTTCACGTTTGTATCTAGTGAGTCACCCTGCTGTGTGATTGTTTACCCGTCATTTCGTCCTAACACCTACAATTCTTCCATTTCAGCTCAACAGGCAGTATATTAGTGGAAGACATGTAAGCCTCCTTATGTATCCTTTCATATAACAATGAAAGACTTATACATTTGTACCAGTATAATAGCATCACACCAACTCATGAATTTCAATTGTAACAGACCAAAATCATGAGAGTCTTTTGAAAGTAAAAGGTGTCTGTGAAGAAATCTAGTACTGTTGGCCTTGAGATTTTTCATTTGTGGTGCTACAAGGTCCAAATGTCAAGCGCTTTCCTCCTTTGTTGATGTCTGTGTAGGTCTGCATAAGAGGTCTTGTTTCAAAACACCATGATTAGATTAATAGGCTATGAATTATTCAGCTGCCTTATGCTGTGCCCATTAGTGTTAATCTCTGTAAGCAAGCTAAGAAAACATCACCTTTTCAAGAGTCTCATAAATAACACATTTTGGATTAAAGACAGCAGTTTGAGATGGAGGGAAGTTATTGGCAAACAAATACTAAATTTGTTACACTCTGGCGCAGATACAGTAAAGAACAGCTTTAGATCCTTGTCTGGCTCGTGACACACACACGCGCACACACACACACCCTAACTGCATGTAAAGAGAGACATGTCCTGCATGAGATTTTCATATGTTCAACTCACAGAAGTGTGTGGCTCAAAAAACTGAGCTTAAAAGGAAAAATCCACCCTTAGTAGAATAAGTATATCACATACTCTATCTTAATTAGGTGCTGATTACAATTTGGAGGTTTATCCTTCACATTTAGAGCAAAATGTGTCTTGTCAAAAATCAATGTTCCCGACATGCTGTTGCTCTCTAAGCTCTTAAGTTCATCAGTAAATGGCACTGGAGGAAATCTACATTATGGTGATTAATCTTGGCTGATGACAGATTGTGTCAGAAACTGGGACGAAGTGGGCCTGATGCTCCGCTGTGATTGGGGGAAGGGTTCAGAAATATTTGGGGAGTGATTTTTGGGAAATTTTGGCCAGCAGCACCACTAATACAATCTATCACCAATCACTTCAAAACGTCTCTTAACAGCAGTGGTGCAAGCAGCCAATTGGTCCTCATTCTTTTCAGCATTCGCTCTCGTAACACATGCATATTAAAAATGGACACAGACACTGGGCCAGAGATGAGAAGCGAACAACAAACAATTACCAGTGCAGCAATACTGGAGACTGAATCTAAAAATACTTCAATTCAAAACGAATCAACTGATCTTATAAAATAGGTGAATCATTTTTACTCCAAGCTCATTTGTATATTATTAACTAGATTCACTCCTCAATATTATTTATATAATTCCACAATTAAATTGATATTATTCCTTTATGATGCATATTTTTTTTAAATATTCAAGTTTCACCCTCCGATTCTACCCTTTTCTTCAAATGTATTTATTTTTAAAATATCAGTATTACAACAGCCAGAAATTGAACTCAAGTCTCAAAAGTCATGTGTTATAAGGAAACTGCTGTCTGTTTTTTACAAGCTCAATTCCCTCTAATAATTATGTGAAAATGATCAATTACGAGACTGGAAACATCAGCTGTTTCTGAAAAACAGCACCAGAGGATGAGATTAACCAGTGCAGTTTTCCTGTAGTAGTTAAAACATTTAAGTTTTCACTAATAATCATTAGTGGCCTTAAGGCAGCAAAATTATAAATATCTGTTTTAGGGTGGATTTTTCCTTTGATAAGCTGCAGTATACTTTATTTTTTTCTTAATACAAAACGTAAGGGGCAATGCAAATATGATAAAATTTCCTCTTAACGCTGCATGCATTTTTTTTCTTGTGGAAGTGTGATTATCTACAATGAATAGATGAGGCAATTTCATTCCGTTTACTGACCTTACATTGCATAAATAAATCTTGCACAGTGGTTTACAGTAGAGATGAGAACTGTTACAGGTAATGGCTCACCTGACTGCCAAGCAGGGGAAGCCGCAGTCAGAGCAGTCTCAGCTTCTGTTAAAGATTGACTAACCCTGGGAAACATATAGGTATTTCCATTTGGAATATATATAGTGAAATATCACTTACAAGCATGAAAGAATATATGAAAATCATTTACTTCCATAGTTTTAATATGAAATCTTGGATATCAACACCACAGTCAGACAATAACAAACTAATAAACCACATGCATGAAATGGGCCCGTTTTCACAGCAGGCCACAGTTTCCTGTCTAAGTTCGTCACAGATATTTCTGACAGCGTATTTCTGACACTGCATGTGCAGGTGCACGGGAATTGGCCAGGATCAGGTGGAGGGTGAAATTGAGAGATACTAGATATGTAGCACGTTGTCCAGAGAAGGAGGAGTACTTGGGGGGGGGGTGGATTTTTTATGAACTGGCTGCTGCTGTCCTGTCTAAGCATGTCGAAAGGATATTTATTCGTCCCTGAGAAAGGAGAGGATGGTTGACCCTGAACACTCTCCCTGCCTGCCTCCTCTTCCAGCTGTGTGTGTGTGTGTGTGCGCACATTTTATTTGATGTGCTCTGTGAATGCGTGTATGTAATGGATTTCCTTTGGCATGAAAGCCTATATTATTCAATGTATCTGTGTATGACAGGCCCGCCTAACGAAGGAGCAGCGCTGGGGGAGTGCCCTCCTGTCTAGAAACCAGTCCCTAGAGGAGGAGTTTGAGCGAGCCAAGGCTGCTGTTGAGGTAAGTCAAGCACATGTTCAAAGTATACCCCTCATATGTCCATCCATCCATCCATTAACTTCCGCTTGGTCCGGAGTTGGGTCGCGGGGGGAGCAGCTTCAGCAGAGAAGCCCAGACCTCCCTCCCCTCAGCCGCTTCCACCACTCCACACCCTCTCCAGGGAGGCGTCCGGGGGGCATCCTAACCAGATGCCCGAACTACCTCAACTGGCTCCTCTCGATGTGAAGGAGCAGCGGCTCTACTCTGAGTCTCTCCCGAATGACTGAACTTCTCACCTTATTTCAAAGGGAGAGTCCAGCCACCCTGTGGAGAAAACTCATTTCCGCCGCTTGTAACCGCAATCTCATTCTCATTCAATCATCTCTTTCAGTCACTACCCACAGTTCATGACCATAGGTGAGGGTTGGAACAAAGATTGACCGGTAAACAGAGAGCCTTGCCTTTTGGCTCAGCTCTCTCTTCACCACAACGGACCGGTACAGAGTCCACACCACAGCAGACGCTGCACCAATCCGTCTGTCAATCTCCCTGCTCCTTTCTCCCATCACTCGTGAACAAGACTCCGAGATACTTAAACTCCTCCACTTGAGGCAGAACCTCACTCCCAACCCAGAGGAGGCATTCTACCCTTTTCCGATTAAGAAACAAGGTCTCAGATTTGGAGGTGCTGATTCTCATCCCTGCCGCTTCACACTCGGCTGTGAACCGCTCCAGTGAGAGCTGAAGATTCTCCACTCGATGGTGCCAACAGGACCATGTCATCTGCAAACCGCAGAGACGAGATCCCGACACCACCGAATCGAAACCCTTCCGCTCCTTGGCTGCGCCTAGAAATTCTGTCCATAAAAGTTATGAACAGAATCAGTGACAAAGGGCAGCCCTGGCGGAGTCCAACTCTCACTGAAAACGAATCCGACTTACAAACTCCCATTCCATTTGTACAAGGACTGGACAGCCCGTTGTAACAATGGGGCTGTCCAGTCCCCATACTCCTGGAGTACCTACCACAGGACCCCCCGAGGGACACGGTCAAATGCTTTCTCCAGGCCCACAAAACAAATGTGGACTGGTTGGGCAAATTCCCATGTTCCCTCCAGGACCCTAGTGAGGGTATAGAGCTGGTCCAGTGTTCCACGACCGGGACGGAACCCACATTGTTCCTCCTGGATCTGGGAATCGACAATCGATCGAACTCTCTTCTCCAGCACCCCTGCATAGACCTTACCAGAGAGGCTGAGGAGTGTGATTCCCCTGTAATTGGAACACACCCTCCGGTTCCCCTTCTTAAAAAGGGGAACCACCACCCTGTTCTGCCAATCCAGAGGTACTGCCCCCGATTTCCATGCGATGTTGCAGAGACCTGTCAACCAAGACAGTCCTACAACATCCAGAGCCTTCAGGAAATCAGGGCAGATCTCGTCCACCCCCGGAGCCTGGCCACTGTGCAGCTTCTTAACTACCTCAGTGACCTCAGCTCCTGGCAATGAAAGAGTCCACCTCTAAGTCCACAGGCTCAGCATCCTCCACGGAAGACATGTTGGTAGGATTGAGAAGGTCCTCGAAGTATTCCTTCCACCGCCGAACGACATCTCCAGTTGAGGTCAGCAGCACCCCACCTTAACTATACAGTGTTGGTGAAGCACTGCTTTCCCCACCCGAGCCGTCTAACGGTTTGCCAGAATCTCCGTGGAGCCGATCGAAAGTCTTTTTCCATGGCCTCACCGAACTCCTCCCACACCCGAGTTTTCACATCAGAGACCACTAAAGCTGCCGAAGGTTGATACCTGACTGCTGAGTCCCGCCAGCTAACCAAGCCTGATAGGACTCCTTCTTCAGTCTGACGGCCTCTCTCACCCGAGGTGTCCACCACGACCTTACAGCTACAGCTCCGGTCAGCCTCTTCAGCAGAACATGCCCCCCCCCCCCCCCGGGGAAAACCCCAACGTGCAGGCTCCAAGCTGGGGGGCTATAAGCAAGCCCACACCAGCCCGTCGCCTCTCACCCTGAGCAACTCCAGAGTAGAACAAAGTCCAGCATCTCTCGAGAAGATTGGTTCCAGAGCCCAGGCTGCGCGTAGAGGTGAGCCCGACTATATCTAGTTGGTACCTCTCAACCTCATGCACAAGCTCAGGCTCCTACCCCAACAGAGAGGTAACGTTCCATGTCCCAGTAGACAGTTTAGTCAGCTGAGGGTTGGCACGCCAAGGCCCACGCTTTCGGCTGCCACCCATACCACACTGCACCCGACTCTTATGGCCCTCCCTGCGGGTGGTGGGCCCTCATATGTCACGGGTAAAAAGATCACACTGCTGACTTTTAGGCAAGTTGGCGTTTTCGGTTTCCAGCAGAAGTGTGTTTCATCTGTGTAATGTCCTTGCCAAGAATACATTTTGTAAGCATGTCAGAGTAACTGTAGACTGCATGTCATAGATACAACTACATGAAAGTATTTAATAAAGTTTGAGTTAATCTTTTATCTTTCCAAAAGATGCATAGAATAGTAATTAATTGTAGCTTTAGAGAATCCCTGAAATAATGGACAATTTATAGTTACACAGTAATATTAATACAACACTATGTATTTGTTTACTTGTGAAATAGAGGTGACATGTTGCCAAGTGAAATGATGAAAGATTTTTTAAGACAGTAGAGCTGAGTGAGTCTGTTGGTGATCAAGCTTCGTTGTCTCTCTCGTGAGTCATGGAGGTTGTGGGATGGATTGTCCATGATGGAGAACAGTTTGTTCGGTGACCTCCTGACCCACACTGACTCAAAACACCTCCACATTCTGTCTAACGATTTTTCCACCTTTATGAACAAATTTATTAAGCCTGCTGGCGTTTCTGTCACTGATGCTACTCCCCCAACAGGCCACAGCACAGGAGACGGCAGTCTCTGTGGACAGGTAAAAGATCTCTACGCTGAAGGATTTGAGCTTCCTCAGTAAATCGAGTCTGGTTTTCTGACATGAGCACATGGTCAAAATAATAAATATGTCAGAATTGTAAATACACTGATTAATGAAGATGTGATGAAATTTCCACAATGCCCTTTAACTTATTAAGGCCTCTTAACTTCTTGATGAGTGGGATCTTGACAGACAGCTGGTGGTGGTCCCCCCATGTTAAGCATGGTGGTGGTAGCATCATGCTCTCAGGATGTATTGAAGAACCTGTATATTGCACAAAGTGAATAGAGTAATGAAGAAAGTAGGTTGCCTCTGATTTTTTCAGTATCACCTAATATCATTGGCTGGACAGTTGAAATTTGTTGGATCAGCTGAATGTGCCAGCATGGTAATGAGCCAAAAGTACACATTAAAGCTGATTATACACATGGATTTTACACCACGGATTTTTTTGAAAGCCAAAATAATCAGCAATTATATTTCTCTTAAGACGCATGTAGGATAATACCCCCTCCCCAAATGAAAAACAAAAAAAAAAGATTTATCGCTAAATATTGCCATGATATTCATGTCAGTCATTAGTGTATGAAAAGTTGCAACAGTACTAGATTTGTACTCGTTAAGGAGGTTAGTGACAAACACCAGTCCTTTCTGTTATTCACTGAAGATCTTTTTTAAAATATAAATTAACTTTCCTCTAGGTATAATCCTCCTCTTTATTTGAAAACTGGAAAAAATTCCCTTGGATTCTTGTAGAAATATAATAACATGAGTATTTTTGCAAACTTCAAGTCATTGAAGCATTTATAATACCACATTTTATGCTGACATTGGCAATTTTCCACATTGTGCACGTAGACTCACACCTCCTCTTACAGTTTGAAAATCTACCTGAAATCCTGCGGAGCTCATTTCCATTTGAATCCTTTAGCCTTTTTATAGATGACCACTTTTGTGCTCTCCATCATGTATTTGACCCTGTAGTGAAAGCTGACAGTTTAATCGCATGTGCTAAATCCACACGTTCAAGTTCATGAGATAGATGACCCAGAAAAATATTCATGACTCGAGGCTGGCTAACAATAGGAAGGTAAATAGGTCAGTCATTTTGCAGACAGACATATCAGATATCGCAGGGGACAGTGAAGGTATAGTAATTAGAGATGGTTTGATTCATTTGTGTCTTGACATACAAAATATTGTTGAACTGTGAAATGTGCATATTGTCCATTTAGAACCTGATACACGACCGAGTTTGTCATGATGCTTACACTACAAATACCCTGAACAAGTACAACTCTTGTTCTCTCTTGTACTCGTCACGTTTCATTTCATCACCTTTCCTTCGTTCAGTATTATCGTTCCTTTTTTGTTAGATTTTTATTTTAAAAATGGGACAGGCTATGGAAAATAACATTTTCTCCTCCAAACTTTTCTGAATTTTGCTCTTGTGAAATAGTTTTGGTGGCTTTTTTGCTGTACTTTTTACAGGGTTACATCATACATAAATACAGTAGATGAACTTGGGCTGAGAGAACTTATAAACAGAAAAGTTCTCTCTTTCTTTCCTTTTATTTTTATTTATTTTTTTAAATTTTTTTTTAAGAAAACCACTCTCCCTTCCTGGAATATGGGAGCGACCCCTGAACGATTAAGTTACATCACCTTTACTCAGGGTTACAGAGCACGCTGAGCTACATGTAATGGGCATTAAATAATAGAGGAGGCAAGGAATACTGTGAGAAACTGGGGAGCAGCTTCAGAAAAGTGGACTAGCAATCCATTCCCAAATTTATAATGATGTTACATCTCATATAAACTAAAAACTGCTTCCAACCATGTACTTCCAGTTTAAGTAAGATCTAGAGACCAGGTGAGTCATGAGATTCTCAGATGCCTGACCGTGGAGCATTTGTTGGAAACAGCATTCACAACTGCCTTTTGGAAGCTTGAGGGCCAGCATCCCCTCAAGATGAGCTACGGATGCAAGTGGTCAGACATTTTGGCTTAAGATTGTCTCTGAACTCTAAAATCACACAACTCTGCCGATTCAAGAAGCAGCACGTGCACATGCCCTTTCATAGTCGTCAAGAAATGGAAGTAGAGACGGCACAGGGAAAATTAAATCAGCACACAGCCTTTCTTCCAGCTCATTAGATTAGATGAGGCCAGACAAACGTAAGGAAATTAAGACCTACAGAGAGAGAACAGTGAAGGCATTAGTCTTCAAAACAAGTTCCAACTTTACGCTGCTGGTGCTGATCAGAACCTGTAGGTTTTGTGCTTTTGTACAAAAAAAAAAAGAAAAAAAAATCACTGAAAAGGAAGAACAAAGTGGAAGCCATCCTAGAAAGAGAGCTCAGCTTTGAATTACTTCACAAGAGGGGCTGATAAATAGATATTTAAGGCAGGTAAATGACTGTGCGTGTTAAATGAAGATACTGTCAATTACCCTGAGCCTATGACAGTGGAATACTTTCATTAAATAGCAAACTGCTGGAACAGCTGCGAGCCAAACTGGGTCTTTGGGGAACATTGCTTTGGCTGAGCGGCATGAGAAAGTGCTCCCTCACTGGTGATAAAAATGAAATGAAGGTGACTGTGAGGCCCGCTTGATTAAAAGAGCAGCAGGAGAGATTCCCTTTTATCTCAAAGAATATTGTCTGCAAGAGTCCTGGTGCAGTTTGAGATTGCAGGGGCAGTGCAGTTGCGTACAAATTATAGATGCAGTTTTGTGATCAAAAAGGTCAGCCGTTAATCTGCAGGCCCCCTGGTGAGTGGTGCCTTCAACTCCCTCAGTAACTTCCATCAGCGTACCCTCAAACAGAGCAACAAACTCCATCATATGCATGCTGGTTTGAAGATGCAAAAGGCACATTATCAAGCATGTGTGGCAGTTGAAATGCAGCTTCATAAACCAGCAGAGAAAACTACTGATTGCACATGTCAGCACAGTACAAAATAGTGCAGAAAAAGCTAAATTAACCAATAAATTTGATCCACAGGACCAAATTTGTTACTACTCCAGGTCAGGCCTCTATGGATGTGAGTAAGGAAATTACACTCACCAATTATTTAATTATTGGTGCAAGCAGTTCTCTGCCCACAGCAGCTCTGCAAGGTATTATCAACGTAATCAATATAGAAGGTAATCACGTTACGTGCCAAAAAGCATTCATAGCATTTTGGCTGCTCTAATGTATTTTATTTTCTTCTAAGTCACATTATGGGGACTCCATCTTTCTATTTCTGGCTCACTGACCAAGGACTTAGCAATGGGTGGCTCATTAACATTAAAGGCCAGGCTAGCCCTGCTCTGGAGATGAAAAGAGATTTTTTTCACTCTCTCAGCTAACAGCTGTATCACCGGTAAATAATGAAGATTTTTTTCAAAATCTAATCCCTCTAAGTAATGTGAACAAGTAACGCCTGTGCATGTACATGCCTGTCCATGTTAACACAGCAGCAATATTATTTCTACTGTGATAAAACAAACTTGCAAACATCAGTGAAATGCTGCCCCTATTAGCAACAATTTTTAGTGATCCTCTGAAAAACCTCTGACACAGAGTCTTGGAGTGACGGTAAAGCTCAGGGTTTATTGGAGCCAAAATGCAATGGAGGAATTACAATGGGATTTTTGATTGAAGTACTGCCTGCAAGCTTGACGTTACATTTCTTCTATGCTATTATATGGGTTGCAGTTTTTGATAGCCCGATCCAGTTCAACGCATAACTCGAAATGAAAGAGTGCCCAGAAGACAGATCAGTCTATGGCAGAACTGCACATGAGGCAAATGCAACTCCCTCACATAACATTGCTAGTCATCCATCAGTTTTGTGTGAGCTGGCGGCCTAAGAACCAAGTACTCTGTCATCTACTAAAAATATGATCAAAGATTTTAACTGCAATTTGAGTCCAAAGTTGTTGAGTTGTGTCTTAGCTCAAAACCACAGGACAGACGGAGTCAACTGACCATCTCTTTTTCTAACTGGCCTACAATTGACTGGTTCGTGAGAAAACCAGTTTTAGGAGAGAAATGTTGTCCCATTCTTATCTGATGCACGATTCCAGCCGCTCAACAGTCCTGGGCCTTTGTTGCCAGAATTTTCATTCTATGATGCAGCTAATGTTTTCTATTGGTGAAATGTCTGGACTGCAGGCAGACCAGTTCAAGCACCTGGACTGTCCTGTAAAGCCACACTGTTGTGATGGATGCTGTATGTGTATTGTCTTGCTGAAATATCCAGGACCTTCCCTGAAAGAGACATTGTCTGGATGGGAAGCATACGTTGCTCTAAAAGCTCTATGTGCTCTTCAGCACTGATGGTGCTTTCCAGATGTACCATCAGAGAGGCAGGTTTTTGAACTGTCTGCTGATAACAAACTGGATGGTTCCTCTCCTCTTTAGTCCGCCACACCCATCATCCATGGTTTCCAAAAAGAATTTCAAATTTCGATTAATCTAACCACAGAACAGTTTTCCATTTTGCCTCAAACCATTTTAGATGGGCTTTGGCCCAGAGAAGATGGTGGCATATCTGGATCGTGTTCACATATGGCTTCTTCTTTACATGATACAGCTTTAACTTGCGTTTGTGGATTTCATAGTGAACTGTGTTTGCGGACAGCGATTTCTGGAAGTGTTCCTGAGCCCATGCAATGATGTCCAGTAGAAGAATCATGTCTGTTTTTATTGCAGCGCCACCTGAGGGCCTGACGATCACGTTCATCCTAGTTTTGACCTTCAGGATAGTCACAGACGCTCCTCCTGATTCTCTGAATCTTTTGATGATATTTTGTACTGTAATGGTAGGATCTTCAAAGTCTTTGCAATTTTAAGTTGAGAATTTTTTTTTTAATTGTTCCTCAATTTTTGGATGCAGCTTGTTGAAGGTTGGTGAACCTCTGCCCATTTTTACATCCAAGAGGCTCTGCCTCTCTGAAATGCGTTGGTGCAATTGAGATCAAAATGAGTTAATATTTTCCATAAATATTAACTCTGTTTGCAGGCAGTGTACCTGAATTTCAGTTCGTGTTTAACTACTCACTTACAATAAAAGGAATGTTAACATTAAACATATGCATTTTTCACAACAGCATAGACAAAAACATTCCCTGATTTACTTTCCTTTGTAAATCAGTGGCCTAAATTAGTCTTTGTTCCATATAGGAATCTGAGTAAAGTCTGAGTAAAGCTTAATTTTGTAGTTTAAATACAGTTTGATTATAGTATGTCAGCATGCTGTTTTACATCTGCTGTACTTATGAGCAAACACTAAGGTTTTAATGTAATTTTATTTTCACTGATATTATGTCTTACAAAGAATCTGTAGGAAATACGCTTTAGGCTTCTTTTGTAGATATATTTGTTTGCATGTCTTAACTTACTTGGCATAAATTGTCAGAATCTGAAAATTATCATCACAGCAATGTAAATTTACTTCCCCTGCATGAACCACCTCAAACCAGCTGATTAAAAGAGACAAATCTTGTTCCAGTCCAGAGGCCAAAATTGTGATTCTATTTTTTTCCAAAACTGGGTAAGACAGTATCAATGATGTAACTGATGAACCTCCTCTCCACCTCTTCTCCCCAGTTTATTTTAAAATAGCAGTGACATGCTTGGCCACAGAAAGCTCCTTGTACCAGCTTTGGGTTCCCCTCCAGTTATACACAGGATTAAATAACTCTGCTGTATCTTTGCCTTGTTTCCCATAATTAAACTGCCAGTACTACTGTTAAGAAAAAAAAACATACTTCACAAAATTTGAAGGAGGTGTAGTGAAATGTTTCTTTTAAAGTTAAAACATGTTCGCATATTTGCTCCATTCTAATTCCGTAAGCAATTTGTTGTCATTTTGTAGCGAGGTCTTGGGAAAAATAAGTGACTACTAAATGGGGTTTCATATCACAAACAGTAGACTAATTGTAAGACACAAGTAATGGGATGATGAACCAAAGTCAGGGTGCAAACACAGGTTCACGGCTCAGTTAGAAATAATGAAAAACATTGAGGGCTATATTATGTAAATGAACATAAAGGGTGCAGCGAGAACTGTTCACACGAGCATCAAGATGAAGATAAAAGACAGCTGGGAAGAAATTATGTGCTGTACAATTATTTTGCTGAAGGGCTAACATTTGGTAATGTTTCCTCAAATGACTTCCCTTTTTGCTCTGGCTTTTTATAACACATCCATCACAAACAAGCTTTGAAGGAGAGTTACTTGCATTAGTGACTTAATTTGACTGTACTGAGTAGTAATTATTTTTTGAATAGGTTTGATACATTTTGCTAATGATATCTCCTATACTTTTTGTGTTGTTGTACTATTGTCAGTCCAAGAATACAAAATGTCTTGCATTAGAAAATTGTTCTTTGAACTAACAATGTGAGTTAAGATAAAATATTGTATTCCAAAGTACTGTAAACTATACTACACTAGTACTACAAAAGAAAAAAAAAATCAGAAATAAATAGGAAGCACATTACTATATGTGTCTATATTTAAAAATGTCTATTAAAAAAAAAAAAAAGTACACCCTGAACTTCTGGTAGAAGGTCTTGCAAGAAATCTTTCCTCTGATACTGCACTGCCTACCGGAGCCAACAGAGAACTCTTTTTATCAGGCAATTTGTGTCAGACTCAGCTGCCTGCAACTACCTCGCTCACTATCAGGAGCCCCACTATGACCTTGATGTCAATCAAAAAGCCCATCTCATGTGGTGATGTGAAGACCTTTGACACAAATGGACACATCCTTACAGTACATCTCTCAATCTTCGCTCCTGTCTACAGTATCAGGATATACACCGACCCTCTCTCACTGCAGAGAGTGCTGTCATGTACTGACGAGCGTCTTGCTACAGAGGACTCAGTAAGTCACATGAGATTGTTCTGCTCTGTTTGGCATTATTCTGGCTGGTTTATTCTGCCTCTGACAGGAATACAGTCAAGAACCATGAAATCTGGCAGCTGAATCTGAAAAATGGTGGCAATTCATTACACACAAGTCCTACTGTAATGGTATCTAATGCAAAAGTTGTGATGGTAATGTCCATGAGAAGTAATGGCACCACTCATTAAGAACTGCCAAAAATGCATAAACACAAAGTGAACAGGGTGAAATAAGTTGTTGGCAATATGTGATGCAGCTAATTCATTCATTTTGCAAAAATGTTCCTAATGAGGTTGTGTTCCAGTTTGCTGGTTTCAAGTCTTCTTCAGGCAAAGCATTGCATTCACTGTGTCATATTTACAGTAAATCTGATGATAAGCCGCTCTACATTATTGGCATACATATCGTCCTCAGGTTCTCAGTCAGATCTACACCCAGCTCTTTTCACATGGTCATCTATAACTGAAAAAGCTAAATTTACAAAAGTAATGTCAGAATATAAAATTCTGAAAGGTCATTTCATTCTAATTTTCATCTACTCCAAACTTATTTATAGTTTTGTTTAGTAAGGAAATCAGTTTAGTGACTATAAGTTATTGGGGCTTTAAATAAGCTGTAAAATAAAATGGGTAGCCAAGAACAAAATAGTAAAGCAGGAGATAAACTCTCTGGTCCTGTTTCACAGTTTTAGTTAAATCCCTTGATGCAGCTTTTTCAACATCCTAAAGCTATTTCATTTCATAGCTAAAGAAGCTTAACCGTGTTGTACCAGCCAAAGTGAGAGGAGATTAAAGGATGTATGATTTTCTGTGTCAGTACAATTTGTGGTCCAATTTGCAAAAAGACTTCGTCAGACTGGAAATTAAGAGAGTCTTGATTTCTGTTTACTAGCCAAGTAGGTGAGTAAGAACAAGTGGAATCTGTTAGAAATCAAAAAAATCAAAACAAAAATGGCACATAAGCGACTGAATAAAAGAAAGCATATTGTGATTACTGAGGTACAAATTTAAGATAATTCAGAGAAAAAAAATCCCTGTACAACAAAGCCTTATGCAGGAACATCCCTTTGTGGGTTAATAATAATCAATCTAGCATAACACACTAAAGAATAAAGACAGCAAAGTGTAAGATTTTTGTGACATCCAGTGGCAAAGTTTCACATTGCAACCAAGTCAACACCTCCACTTCTATGGCGACCTCTAAAAATGCAAAAGAAAAAAATCACAAAGCTCTCTCTAGAGTTGGTGTTTAGTTCTTTGACTTAAAAAGAAAAATTCACACAACACAGAAGACTGCGTGAAAGAGCACAGTTACAGCTAGAACCAGTTCATTTGAAATCATTGTTTTTCATAGAGAAGATGCTCTGTAATCCTCCCAAAAAGTTGACTATTATGAGTTTGCATTCGTATTACTATCACCCAGGAAATGCTACATGAATTGGCATATAAAACTGACAGGTTACCCCTCCTCCCCCAACAACCATCAAGTCTTTGATCAGTCAGTTAAATGCCAGCAAATGTCAAGCTTATAGACTTTAAAGTCTTTGAAAAGTTACAGTCTTGCATCCTTTCATGCGAGCAGTTGACACAATACATTTGTTTCAACTCCTTATAATCTAACAGCATCAGCAAAAATAAAATATATATATAGTTTTTATTAATTTATTAAAGCAAAGACTCTGCCTTAGCATGCAAATATGATGAGTCAGCAGGGGTGTGGACTACCTACACTACCAGCAGACACTCAGTCTGACAGATGGGACATTTCCAACAGTAAGGTGATGAAGAATGTAACAAGCTGTTGTTCTGCAGTGCACTAATCACTTATTCCCTCCTGTCACCCTGTCTCTCCATCTATCTTCTCCTTCATTGCACTGCATCCCTCGATGTCTGCAGTCTGATACCGAGTTCTGGGATAAGATGCAGGCGGAGTGGGAAGAGCTGGCACGACGAAACTGGCTGACAGAAAACGAGCAGGCACAGATTCCCTCCTCTGTATCTCCACACGAAAAGGTCACTATTGTTTAAAGGTTACCCTCAGCCCAGCGCAGAAATTTGTCTTGATGTCACACAGTACTAACAGCCTGAAGGGTGTAAACAATATGTGCACATTACACTGAATAAAAAGGTAGCAAGAATCTTTAGTTAAGTTTTAACAATTATGTATTAGGACAAAAGAAAAAAAAACCAAACAATTATTTAACATTCAGACAGAGGCAGTGTCTTGTTTTGTTTTTGTTACTTGTTTTTGTTGGAGTAAGATTGGATTACCTCACCCATCTACTGACCTTCTTGTAGAGGAAACAGACATGAGATGAGTTTTCTGGGCTTTTCTGGGTGATCCGGTGCAGAGCAAGTTCTCGCAGAAAAAGAAGTTTCAAAGTCATCAAGCTCGAATGCATGCAAAACACTAGGGTCATCTCAGTTTGAAAATGCAAAGTTTAACATTTAAAGAGAACAACCAAACCCCTAAGAGATCAGCTCAGGTTTGATGGGAAGCAGTGAAAATCAATTCCTGCTGCTGGAGCTTTGCTTAAATATACAACAGCTCATAGTTGCACTGGTTTGTATTGGAAATGTCGAGGAGAAGAACTGACATTGCCATTATCCCTGTTTTTGTCATTTTTTTGCTGACAGGGTTACTACTTTCACACAGACAACCCTTATAAGGACTCGCCTAATGCATTTGAAGAGGGACTGAAGAAGTCCCGAGAGGGAGACCTACCAAATGCCGTGCTTCTGTTGGAAAGTGCCGTCTTACAGGACCCTCATGATTCAGAGGTGAACTCATTTAGTACACACATAGACATATACTTTTTTTTTTGGTCTACTCAAGCTAACCATAGGGAAAAAAGGTGATGCATTTTGAAAGGAGAAGTAGGTACATTTATGACACAGATGTTCAGTGGAACTGTGCTCCAGCACCAGCAGCAGCTATGCTGGATCACACCAAAATCTAAACCCAACCCACTTACTTGGCCTCATGCAACAAGACACAGAAGAGAAAGACTACTCTGACCACAGGCTGTGTGAAGCTGATTTAGTAGGCCGCACCCACTGGGTTGACGCTGATTGCCTGCAGCAGCCAAAGGATTTTTTTTTCTTGTTTAAATTAGTTGTTTACTGTAGCAAAAATACTAAACTTACTGCTGTTCAGAACTTCCATTTGCCCAGCCAGCTGAATAATGCCCCATACTGTGGACTTTTTCATCTCCTTTTTATAACCTTCCCATTTCAAAAGAAATGACCTCTTTGCGAGCAGAAAAGGCAAAGCCGTCATACAAAGTGCTTTCAGAATCCCCTGGAATATACAGAAATGTGCCAGTTATTCCGAGGAGAGGATTATCCCACGGTGTGTGGAACTAATACGATTCCAAAATTCCTTCTAGAGTGCTTAGTGGCTTATTGCCCTACTGTGAGTGATTCAGAAATAATTTGGCCCCTCGTTTCAAAGAGTCAAAACAGAGATTAGCTTTAGAGCAGGTTACCTTACCTATTCCTAATACAGAGGAGTAATCTCATAATATCACAGTTTGGATTTTAGTTGCATCATTGTTGAGCCTCTTGATCGGGCGGTAGTTTCTATTAGCCTCTCCCTGACGCACACTGAACTGGACTGCTGAGTCATGCCCTACACACAGTTACAGTTTTACTGAGCAGAAGCTTAACAAAATCCACCAATGGAAAGAAGTTATCAATTAACCAATCATCAGAAAATGTGATTTCTTTTGAAAGTGAAAATCCCTGTCAGGTGAATGACTTTCAAGTGATTTGACAGACAGACATTGTAGACAAAACAGTAAATAGTTTTTACTTTGAACATTGAAGCATATGGAAGCAATGTTCTTGCAGCTGATAATATCTGTGTTGAAAGACTTTTATACATGAAGAAAGTCTCTTCCAGTATAACGTTATCAGTATAACGCAAGCAAAGCCAAACCTAAAATGAAATAAAACTTTAAGCTTTTCAAGCAGCCCAGACATCTGGCTGTTTCTGCGAAATCTGAGCAAGACTGATTCTTGTAAAATCTCTTTCTTCATTGAAGGCATTGCAGCTGAAAAGTATGGTTAATGTATGATTATTTCAGTACCAGAGTAGCCCACCTCAGTACTGCACATACAGCATGCTACATACCAGCCTGCAGCCACAGAAGTCCTGGATATTAAACACGCTCACTTACTAAATCCTGTTCCTGCATTTAAGCTCACTGCAGAATGCAGATATCCTAGATGCATTTGTAACTCCATTAAATTTAGGGCTGCAGTAAATCATTATTTACATCACGTACCAGAGGATTAATGTTTGAATGTCTGAAGCCAAAGGGACATCTTGTTTTACCTCATCTTTCTGACAGTATTTTTTTTACCCAATCTATTATTTCTCCTCATAAATAGGTAATAAGTATCTAATGAATCCAAACTAAACAATTTGTGTTACTAGTTGTTTGATGCACTCTTGTTTCAAGTCAGAAGTTTTAACCTCAGTAGAGTTCTGCTGGTTTAAATCTACTCTTACTCCTCTCTGGCAGTCTGTGTGCAACCCTGGCATAAGCTGCTCTGTGTTGGATGTCTCAGTCACTGTTCCTTGTGCGCTTCAGCCCCTTGATAAGCCAGGATATGGAGTGCAAGTTTCCACCCTGCTGTTTACTGTTACATTCATCCTTTGTTGTTGTTTTTTTTTTTTTCTTTTTTTCTCATGTAGGCTTGGCAAGTGTTGGGGACAACACAGGCTGAAAATGAGAACGAGCAGGCAGCGATTGTGTCCCTCCAAAGGTGAAGATAAACAACTGCATCCAGTTCCAATTTAAACTCAAAAATAGCTCACAACTCCCATTGAGGATTTCTTGACTGGAGTCCTCAATGGGAGCTGGTTCACTTTCATTCTTAACGTCTCTGAAACCTGAAATTACACTTTTCTTGGAGTGAAAAACACTGACAAGTCAACACTAAAAATAGGTATCCAAGAGTAAGCATCCTCCCTTTTCCAAAAGCTTAGTCTGTGAACTAAATAAATAAAAATGTCCAGTTCTTGCCAGATTCTCACCTAAATTCGTTAAGCTTAAGCATATTAACAGCCTATCACTGAAATATTACACTGTTTGCAGTGCACATATTTTACATTGATTATTATGTAATCTTTCCATCTGCGAAGGGAGCAGTTTGGTATGAAATGAGTTGAGAAGTTGAGCTGGCATCAGTTTTGTTGCTGCAACATTGGCAGATGGAAAGCATTATGTCATAATACTACTGTGTTCTTTTGTTTTATCACTTGAAAAACTACATGCTGCTTAAAATTTCAATTTTACTTGTGAATGTTGCTTAGTATTGCTGCATTATTTAGAGCTAGTTTTGAACATTGGGACATGTCTGCGCAGCTCTGGGAAGCGCAGATACTTTCTGAAGTGCTGTAAGTAACTAAAGAAGCAAAAAAAAAAAATGAATGAATGATTTATCATCACATGACAGCCAGTTCTGTCCCTGGAAAACACAGTTGTTTACTCCGAAATCAAAATATGGAATCACATAGATTTTCGAGACATGGAAACCTTTGTTGAAAACGACACATCCCTGTAAGTGTACAGCGAAGTTTGAGTGGCTTAAAACAGCATCCGTGCAATCTTCACAGTGAAACTAAAAAAAAAAAACTTTAGCTGAGATTAAGATGGCTTTAAGGAAGTCAACAGACACAAATCAGGCTTGAATCTTGATGAAGGCCAAATGTTGTTTTGGCTTCTACCCGAGTCTCTTAAGTAATCCATGTTGCTCATTGGATGCTGTTCTGCTCTAGTCTTTTTGTATTTCAGAAACCACCATCGATCTCACTGGCAACCATCCATATGATATAACCGATGATATAACTTCCCCAATCAACTCCAACACAGTTCTTGTCTCGAGAGCAATCGTCAGGGGTGTTTTTGCCTACATGCAAAGCTAATGCAAATCACGCAGCTGTGGGCAGCATGCAAACTTGCTTCTTGGTTGCATAGGGAGGGCAGAAGAGGTGCAGCTCATCCATCCATCCTGAAATCATTACCCTCTGCCTGATGCTGCTCTGCTTTGGCCTGTCCCAATTAATGCCTGTCAAGTCTAGATTTCTCTTTGAAGTGCACACCTTACACCGTCTCTCCTTTCCTGTGCCTGGATCCGGTGTCCATCCAGGTGTTTGGAGCTCCACCCAAACAATCTAGTGGCCCTCATGGCTCTGGCAGTGAGCCTCACCAACACCGGTATGCGTCATGATGCCTGTGAGGCCGCTGCTCCGTTGGCTGAGACACAATCCCAAGTACAAGCACCTGCTGAAGGGCAAGACCCACCTGACAGGATCCCCAAACTCTCAACGCAGGATGTCTTATGCCCCCAACATGGGCAGACATGAAAGGTAAAGTATGTTACTCTATATATGGTAAGAACTGAAGACCGAAGGCAGTGTGGCCTCTGGGCCTCCTTGGTCTGCAGTGCATCTGCATCTCCATCAGTCTTCCAACAGAGGCCATTAGACTGCAAAGAGTTTTGTTGTAAAGCATTAAGCAACCTTTTCTTGTTATTATTATTACATTTTTTTAATTTTTAGTTTAGCATAAAATATGCTGTATTGTCAGTTGCAATGTCTTAACACGCAAAATCATATATTTGTGTCATTTTACTCAAAAATATATAAAACTGAAAATGACACTGAGGAGAACTCAGGGCCCAGAGAGTGACTTAACATCTTGCCGCAATCAATTATGAAAATAGTTATTGATCAATTTTCCACGTCTAGACTACTTTAATTGGGTAATCAATCATTTCAGCACCAGCAAACAAAAGTGAAAATTAAATAGATGGAATGGTTTATGCAGTTATATATTTGATGTGATTTCTGTAACACTGTTTTTGCTGATGTGTGTGTTTGATTTGTGTTTTGTTGTTCTGCTTTGTAAAATTTCCTTGCGGTTTGCATAATTCTGGTGTGCTGATCAGATGTGTTTTTTGTTTTCTTCTTGCACTTTATGACTTTTTGTTGTGCTTTTGTTTCTGTTTTTTAACGTCCCATGTTATCGCTCCCCTCATACAAGGAACAAATGTCTCAAAGAGATAAATATTACTTTGTTAAGGGGAATAAACATCTGTAAACTTCTTTCAAAGTCTCACAGCCACGGCTGGGATTGCTTTAATTTCACTGGCAAGATGCCAGACATGGATTTACAAGTATCTGTCTTGTGAAACAGCCCTCCCTGCTGTAGAAGAAAGGCTGTCTGGGTGATGTTAAGCCCGATGGATGAGGTAGTTAGACACATCAGATTTAAAAGGCCTAATTATTCTCCCAAATGTAAAGCAGCACTTTATCAATTCATTAATCGTCTGGTCTGTGTAGAGAGATACAGGTACAACCCAATTACTGCACTCTCCCCTCTGGACCGAGCAGTATCTGCTGTTTCATTTGTGCTTCACAGTCTGCTCCTCTGTCTTTACCCTTTACTGTATTCTCCCGGCTCTTTTTCAGCCTCCCTCCTCCGTCATACCTTCACCTGCTAATCTTTTCTTACACTTGATTTAGTGGAAACCACAGTACTATGGGAAAACTCTTGCTTTATATTATGTGTATGTGTGGATCCAGTGGTCTTCCTACCAAAATCTGAAAATCAATAAATAGATATGGCTTCCTAACCTTACAACCTCACAGTATTACAACTATTGCTACATTTCACAAAGCATTTAACAAAAATGTAACTCTTCTTCTACTAGGCCTTTAGCATTTCTTTTTCCCCCCCCCCCCCCCCCCCCCCCCGCCTCACATTTTCTGAGAGAGTTGGTAACAGTTGGCATTCAGCAGTGCACATCATAGCTCTGTAATCTTAAGAGTGTTCACTCAGCAGCCTAAAGTCGTACTAATCCGCATCCATTGTGCGCCTATGCATGTCCACAGCTCGCTGCTACCAGAGGTCAAGGAGCTCTTCCTGGAAGCAGTTCAGTACAACTCTGACAGCGTTGACCCGGATCTGCAGACAGGATTGGGAGTGCTCTTCAACCTCAGTGGGGAGTTCAACAAAGCTGTGGAGGCCTTTAACACAGCACTGTCAGTGCGGCCGGAGGTAGAAAAATCGTCCCACACATGTCCGATCACACCCACGTACACACTCAAGGGCACACGGAAACATGCAGATTAGATAAAATGGAACTGTAATAATGTCCTTGGCTGATCCGCGCCTCTGTGAATGAGGAACGGGTCGTCACGACACTAATTAATATTATTACCATGAACAACATCACCTAAAACTAAAATGGCTCATTTTGAGGACAAAATGTGTTCATGTGTTTCATATATAAAATCATTATAGGGACAGACGCATGAATGGATGTGTCTTTGTGTTTGTGCCTTTGTGTGTCAGGAGCACTAATAATGCTATTCTCATTGTGTCTGATGTCAGCACATCCAGTATCAAAGAAATATGGCACTAATGTTACCCATTAAAAGACCTCACTGCACAGCTTACAGTTGTGTGATGAGCTGATTTTAGAGCTGAAGAATTTTGAGAAAATGCTGATGACGGTTCCATAGTGTTGCACACCTGAGCACATGTTTTTAAAAAAGAATGGAACCAACTAGCATCTGAGCAGCTTCATTGTTTCATATCATAATTGCCGGAACAAGTTCTTACATCTGTGACAAATAATGGAAACATAAAGTAATAAAAGCGTCGCTGCTCCATCGTTTTTGGAACTTGTTGAACACCAAAATTCTGAGAAATGGATATGTTAAATAATGAAAGAAGATGACAAGAAATAACATATTTCAGGCTGTGATATGGCTTAAACAATGATTTGGCCAAAACTGTCACCTAAACTGAGCACATTTAAAGACAAGAATGTTGAATAAAGTGTTTTACAGTCAAATGAAAAATTATGAATAATTGTGTATTTTAAAAACAATGTGTATATTTTCCCTTTTACAGGGTTAAGACTCACAGCCAGCGATAGCTCAGAGCTGTGTTGGCCTGACATGCTGACTATAAGCTGTGCTTGGTGAAAACATGGGCACTGATGGTTTCCTTGGAGAGCCAACGTGTCTGACAGCTGGCTGACACCAGCTGGCACAGCAGTATGCCAATGATGCAAACTCTGTAATCAAGAAACATTATTTATGGCCAATCAGAGGTTCATTCAAATGCGCACACATGATATATTTGAACAAATCTCACAGGAGGTCCCACTGGTGCTGTTTTGTTTCTTGGCTGGTGGACATTAATAAGGTGCTTATATCTGCCATTATCCTTGATTTGGATTTAATATTATAATTTTAGTTTATGATATTTGCTCGGGGGTCATGCTCTGGGTCTCTGTAAAGCGCCTAGAGACAATTGACATTGTAACAGATGCTATACAAATAAAATTGAATTGAATTGAATTGAATTGACACAAGAGTAAACAACGTGAAACATCTGAAGAGCTGGTCTGACATGATGCAGAGTTGGAGGTAGCAGTGGTTAAAATGTTGAGCTTCTCTTTGAGAGTGACGAGGATGGATAGGTTAAAGAATGAGTACATCAGAGGGACGGCACATGTTAGATGTTCTAGAGAGAAAGTCAGAGAGACCAGATGGAAATGGTTTGGACATGTACAGAGGAGGGATAGTGAATATATCAGGAGAAGAATGATGAGGTTGGAATTGCAAGGCAGGAGGCCTAGAGGAAGACTAAAGAGGAGATTTATGCAGGATGCAGAGGACAGGGTTAAATAGGGGCAGATGATTCACCGTGGCGACCCCTGAAAGTGAACAGCTGGAAATCCATTCATTCATTCATTCATTCATTCATTTTCAATTTCAGATACAGTGATGTTCTACCTTAAAACCCTGCTTATTCAGATACTGCCCACAGACACATTTGCTCCGTTATCACTCAAAACTAAATTAATGCACTCAGGTATACTGCAGCTTACCCAGAGTGACATGGTTGAACTGAACCCCTTCTCCATGTAATCACATCACTTCACTTCAGTTTGTGCTCTATTTGAGTTTTTGCATTTGAGTTCATCCTTTTTTTTTTTTTTTTTTTTTTTTTTTTTTAGTTTTGTTGTTTCTGTTATAGCTTCTGGTTTCTTTGTTATGACTTTCTTTTATATGACTTTTGGGTTACCTGCAACTTCAGCCTTTTCAAAAAGATTTTCACTGAAGTCTTTCATTGTTACATCTGGCTCTCATGTTTGCATCTACTTCCCCCAATTCCACACAGTTCATTTGTGAAAACCTGCCCTCAGATACTGGCTATTAAAGAATAAAAAAAAAAACCCTTACACTCTTGTTCTTCAGGTTTTAATTTAGCAGTCGATGGCACAACAGCATCTTGGTGAGCATGCATACCAGGAAGTGATGTAAAGTCTCACAGGGACCACGTTCCTACTTCTGTTCCCACTCATTTTGGTTGTTACTGCATTTCATGTCATTTCTCTTTGGACAGCACTTCTGTTTATTTACCAGTGCATCTGTATGATTCTTCTGACTAGATCATTTGACAGAGATCTGAGAGCAGATGTTTTCATTTGCAAACAGAAACAAGTTAGGTGTACGGAGGTGGGGATTAACTGGAGCATGGGAAATCTGTGCAGCTGCAGTATATCTGATGGATGCAAATAGGCGGTTTTGAGCAAAAGCACAACACATCTGCATCCAGGAACCATTTGAATTCAATTAGATTAACTAGAGAGTATTTTAATGAAAAAAATTAGACATATTCCCCTTAAACTGAAGGAAGAAAATGATAATATACCTCCAAACAAAAGTGAAGGAACATGTAGAGCACAGGTGTCAAACTGATCCGTGAAAGGATCAATCAATCAACTAGTCAGTCAAATAGTTGTCTTCATTAAAGGTCTAAACCAGTTCAGTTGATTGAATGAAACAAGTCAGCTGTGTTTCTGCATGGTTGGAACAAAAACCTGCAGCTACACGGCCCTTTCACGGATCAGTTTGATACCCCTGATCTAGAGCAAAGATATTTATCAAAAAAAAAAAAAGAAAAAAAGCTTTACACATGTATTTAATGCTACAGCACAAAAGGACATAAAAAACAAATTAAAAACGAATGCAACCACAAACCCTTGTTCCATCTCCCTCATGCAAATCAGCTTGAGTCCTTCCAGTGATGTCCCAGACCAGTGTGAATATGACTCACTGTTAAATCCAATGTCCCACATTTGATTTGGTAAAAGCTGCTCTCCAGCTGGAAACCTGCTCTGAACACAAAAGGGAGATAATTATACCCTGCAGCTGGGCTTAACCAGAGATGAAAGACCCCTGCACTGCAGTAGGCCACTGACCTCAGTACTCGCCTGTCTACCTGCAGGTAGGAGACATGGCAAGGACAATCCAGTGTCGTGTAATTGTGCTCTCCTTAAGCAAAGCTTTTTTAGGAGGCTGCATAGTGACAGAAAAAGCATCCGTGTTGTTTGGGGTTTATAAAATAAACATTTCAGCTTGCTGATCTAACAGTGATTTCTCAAGCTGCCAAAAAACATGGATGAATTCTAAGTTGGCAGCCCAGATGATACACATCAAAGATGGAAGGCATATAAAATTCTATTTAAAAAAAAAAAAAAAAGACAATTGAAATGACTGATGATGAGTCTTTACTTAGAATGACAACCGAGAACCGACTCCCAATGAATTAATTTTAACTACAAGGACGTCCAGTAATATAAAAATGGATCCGGAAAAATCTAGTAATTTACCAACAATTGTTATGGCTCACAGCATCCATTTCACACATAACTTTAAGAAAACAAATCTTCATTGTCACCATCTGGTGCTCTTTATTCAATCCAATGCTCCCCTCCAGGACTACTTGTTGTGGAATCGCCTGGGAGCTACGCTTGCAAACGGAGACCGAAGTGAGGAGGCAGTGGAAGCTTACACACGAGCTCTCGAGCTGCATCCGGGGTTTATCAGGTCCCGCTACAACCTGGGCATCAGCTGTATTAACCTGGGGGCACACAGGTGGGTGACTCAGGGGTATAAAACAAGGGGAGAACTCTTATATGATTTGACAGTTAACCAGGTGTTACTTATGCTAAAAGACCTGGAGCAACATTTGCATGTTGAGTTTTGAAGCATCACTTGTCATCACATTTAAGACATGGAAAATATTACTTTATTTTTTGTTATATATTATTTGTGATATATTATCAGTGAACATGAGGGCCAAGTCAGTAAGAAAAGTCAATAGTTTAATCTTGCAAATTCATAGTTGCTTCAGAGGCTGAGAAATATAGGTTCCCTGAGATTTTAAACAGGGTTTGAATGTTTTTTAAAAGGCATCTGAGAACTGAAGTGTTTAATAAGTGCAGCAGCCATAGAGGAAGGTCAAAAAGGTCAAGATTATCATGTACAGAATTGATGCTTGGAGCCAAGGTGCTCTTGACTTATTACAATAGATGACAACAAAAAGACATTTTTACCCAGATGAGCTTGGGAGTAAGTACAAACAAAATCAGATGGTTGCCAGTGAGAAACAAACAAGTAGACCAAGGAATATATAAAGCGTAAGAAAGGAAAATGCATAGCAAGATACTGTAGTTGGTGATGATGAAGACATTTTTCAGGGCGATGATGCATTGTACCACAGAGGAAAGAGAATCATATAATCATATTTTTTTCTCTATCTGAAAAAAGCAATTGTTTATTTTTTTTTATTAGAGCATGTTTTTGCACAACTAAACTGTTCAAATGCTCAGCTGTTGACCAACTTATTAATGTGTCATATCTGATTTTTTTTTTAAATAAATCAGCTGCGTGAACATCCCTTAGAGCACAGCATCTCTTTCATAGAGCTATAGCGAGTTAAAGTGGCAAAAAAGAACTTTTTACTGTTTTTAGCTCAGCAGGTCCTCCTACAGCAACTGTCTATAACTATTATTCTGTCTCTTGCTCAATGACTCTCTCAGTTTCTCTTTCATCTTTACTTTCTTGTGTGACTTACATGCCTCTGCCATTTCTGCGCTGTAGCTCTGGGCACTGATTTTTTTTTTTTTTTTTCATAAATGATGTGTGCAAAGGCAACAAAATTTTCGCAATAGAATCAGGACAGGTGTCCCAAGTTACTTAAGCTGGTTTTTTGACAAAAGTAGGGATGGGAGAGTGTGAGAGTTAGGTAAAGCTTCCAAAAAGTAAACAAATGTACTTTTTAAAATTAGGAACCCATTAGCAACATGAAAAGCAACTGTTTATATTTGTGAAGTAAAGCAATGACTTTCAGCATCTCAAGCCTGTTTTCAAAGAAGAAATGGCCCAGCAAAAAAAAATTCTCTCAGGGTTTAGGAAATGGCAACTAACAACTGAGTTGACTCAGGTGGTGGTGTCTCATTGATACAAATTTTCATTTCCTCACAAACTCCTGAACTACAATGATGCAGATCAACATTTAGATAATATGAAGCAGCAGTAGCAGCTAGTGTGATTTCTCGTTAATACCAAACAGTACAATAAAGCCTATTTGTTACTTTCTTACAAAAGTATAATAACAAGCCGGAGCACAAAAATATAAGACAAGTGTGTGTTTTTGTGTGAGAGAAACACTCAACATGTGCTAAAAGCTAATGTATGAGTCAGTCATAGTAGTCGGCCTGTTCACACCAGTAGTAAAGTGGAAAATCAGAAGTCATCTGTGTATTTTTGCAAAACAGATGGTGCTAAAAGCTCTGTGACATAGAAACAATCCCTCAGACTTGTAGGTGAACTACCATAGCTAAGACTTCATAACCTTGCCTGCTCGGAACATAAAAGTGATAGTCGCATTAGTTTTTGAATGAGTTAAAAAAGTAACTGCAGCATAGAAATCTGTAGTATGTTTCTACTTAATTAAAGAAGCATAGTCCAACTTTGCCCACAATCTATGACCATCCAACCTTTAACCAATATGATCTGTTGTTCTTGTCATTGCTATGGCAGAGAGGCAGCCAGTAACTTCCTGACTGCCTTAAGTCTTCAGAGGAAAAGCCGGAGTCGCCAGCAGTCCCATCAGGTGATGTCTGGAAACATCTGGGCAGCTCTGAGGATAGCACTATCCATGATGGACCAGCCTGAACTCTTCCAGGCTGCAAACATTGGCGACCTGGATCTTCTCATGCGGGCCTTCAACTTAGACATTTGAAGAATGAGAGGCAATGATGCTATATCATATCCCCCGTCACCGATACGTTAATTTCTACCCATGAGCCAAAAACGCACGCGTCAGAGCTGACGTACGAGCAAGACAATGCAGTGTTTTATATGCACATCGACATTATTTGCAGTCGTTAAAACTGTCATATTTTTGCCCCAGCACTTTGGAGCTGTTTTTTTTCTGACCGGTTCTTCCAAAGGTTTGGAGTGACTGCTTTGTGATGAAATTTGCACTGCAATTTATGATTTCCCTAAAGAGCACAAGGACGGGCAAAGACTGTACAAGCAATGCCTTAGAGAACACATCAATTAAAAACTGACTCATCCAGTGGAACAGAGCTGAGCCAGGAGAGGCAGCAGGTTTTAAGACTCCCACAGAGGATCCCTCACAAGCCATTTGCAGCAAAAATATGAGGTTTTGAGAGAAAAACTATTGACTTGACATTGTTTCTCAAGCAAACCCCCCTCAAGCATGGATTTAGCGAGCATATTTGAAAGGCTGCACCACATAACATGCAGCTTTAGATTCTGTTCCTGGCTTGCTGTCATCCTCCCTCAATGGAGAATTATGATACTGCATGAATAAGCATTTTCAAAACAGAACTGGTTTGAAAATAAAGTACTTGTAGGTGTTTTCCCTTTGCACTTCAGGCAAATAGATGGCTTCCTCAATCCAAGTGAATGTGCGAGCCAGGTTGTAAAGCCTTACTCAGATGCATGTGACCAATAGTATTTACTTATGTTTTCCTTTTTTATTTTATTTTTTTAACACAAATATCTAAGCCATTTTCAGACTAGCCACTATATTTTGACCTTGATAGCTTTTGAGCTGATGAGTTTTGTTTTATTTTCAGAGATCTTGCCTCCTAAGTTGATTTTTTTTTCCCTTTAAGCTGTCTGGCTGGACAAATACACACAACAGCTGGGTAACACAATCTTTAAAACCATCATGAGTGTCTTTAAACTTTCTCTGCAACTGATGTGCACAACATTTTTATTATAGTTGACTCTGTTCATTCCATTGCAACATCACAAAATCAGATTAAATGATGTGCAGTAATAAGCCAAAAACCAGGACAGGAGCTCGGTAGATTTCCTAATGCAGTCATTTGTATCTTTGCTGCAGTTCCACAGGCAGCAAAGCTCATACATTTAATTAGATCGGTTTTCCTCAGCCATCATGGATGATTTAAACATTTATGCAAGGTTAGACATAATGCCATGCATAGTTTGTCATGTGTTGTATCACCTGCATTCTACAATTTGCATTGATATTCATCCACAGATAATATGATTGCATGAAATGTAGTAATTCTCCTGCTCAAAGCCAATTTTCTGTCCTCTTCAGAAGCTTTTTTCCATAAATGCGCTTTTTAGCTGGCACTTTCTTTTTCATTGCAGTTGCTAGTTTAAAAGTCACTCTGTGATGTGAACATCATGTCTCCTGGCATGCAACACAGAAAAGAATAGATAATCAGGTGAACTGTTCAAATCAGCACACTTTGGTGTTTATCAAGCATGTCCACAGCCAGGTTGTGAGGGAGACAGTAACTTTCATTGTCAGCTCCTCTGCAAAAGGTCATGTTTCATGTTGGTGTCAGTTTGTCCCTGTCTGCCTCGGTGGACCAAAGGGAAGTGTTGATTCTGTATTTTGAAAGAATGCTATCAGGGGGGACCAGAGACCAGTACGGGAGCCATTCATCTTCCAGACTGTGCAGATGGGATGTCATGGTCTGTGTAAGGGTTTTATCAGGCAGCTGCGTGAGAACAAACATCATCCACCTAAAGTGCAGCTTTCACATTTTATAAATCCCTGCCATTGCAATGTGTTCGCAACATTCAATGCTGTACATCTTTGCTTACCCTGCATACATTCTCGTGTGCACACGCTCTTGCTTCTGGGAAAAAAAAGCAATTTCCAAATGGGGACTTTTGTCAAGCACATTTTTCTGTCATCCACTGGAACCAAGACCAAAAAAGATTATGTTTTTAAGGGGAAAAACACAGCAGTAACTACTGCCAGATTATTTTAGAATGTTGCAGGTTTTCTGCGGTCAACCGAGAGAACTAGACCGTGGAGCCACTGAGGCACAAAACATTTATGAATTTCGCTAATAATCTACATCAGAAGGGGCTTGGAAGTGGACCGGCAAAAGCAACGAGGCCAAAGCAGTGGGGGATGCATAACTTTAGTTATTTACTGAATTTACTGGATGATGATTAAAGTCAATTCTAATGGGTGATATCCAGTTGTTAATGTTATCTGGTTACATTCCACAGTTCTGTTAATAATACTCTGATTGTATTGTTTCCAGTTAAAGTTGCAAACTTGAAATAAAATATAGAAATAGTCATTGCTCTCTGATACCATAAATAGGTCGTGCTTTTCTTTCTTTACGTAATGATATCCCCATGAAAAACATGTACTGTATACAAGTCCTGTACAATAATTAATGTTGTACACCTCAAACGAGTAATAAACAACTATCTTGCAGTATGCCAAATTTGACTAATCTGAGTGGACATGGTTCCTTAGGACAGGTGCAAATTTAAAGAATTTCAAGCAGTTTTGACATGGAAACATTTTTTTTCAAGTCATCCAAAATGGAATGATAGATCTGTACACAACATAGAAACTTAAGTAGCACTGTTAATTTCAAATCATTTTGAAGGGGAGTATTAGTGATCCTTTCGAAACAAATCTAATAGTTAAATAGACTTTAAGTCTAAGATCAATGATTGAGAGCGTGACCGACTTGACTAAAATGTCACGGCATTGGAGAGAAGCAGAACATTTTTTTGTCAGTGACCTTGATCCCTAAGCTAATTACTATGAGTCATGATTATTTCATTTGTTGGTGGAGGCACATTAGAGTCCTCATCATAGCTGTAGGCTAATGACATTTGCATCAGCTTTACAACTGCACAGTTCTTCAGGAGCATCTGTTTCTGCTGACGGTGACGTACAGCAGCACGTGTGGTGTATGTGCTGAGCTTTCTAACTAAAGTAATACATCACCATCATGTTAGCTGAGCACATCCACTGGCCAAGTGTCCTGTCTTGCACATCCAAGGCTAGCCTGCACCGTCCCTCTACTTGAAATAGTTCCTTGAACGATTGTTAAGAACTTTGGATTTACTGTTCAGGCCAATATTCCTTTAATTTCAGTTCTAAACAAAGACTCAACCCCCAGTCCGGTCAGCTGCCCCCTGTGGAAACACAGGATGCCTGGTTACTTTTGATTTTTATTGATTTATCTGTAACACTTTATTTGATGCCTATAATGCATTATAACTATAATTATAATGAGTTATAATTACCTTATAGCACTGTATAACTATAGTTATAAACACCCATAAATTATCATAATGCTTTATAACAATAATCATAACACACTATAAAGCATGTTATAATCACTTATAAGGTCAGGTATTATAGTATGTTATAACTGTTAGAAACTCACTGTCAATGCCCACAAAGGTAATGCATTATACATATATTTATGGTATGCTTATAAATGTATAATTAACATTATAAACACTCATAAATGATCATAATGCTTTATAACAATAAGCATAACACACTATAAAGCATGTTATGATCACTTATAAGGTCAGGTATTATAATATGTTACAACTGCTGGTCCTTTTGCTCACTGATTTTTGTTGCAAGGATCAAAGGGTATTATAATGATCATAGTTGTCATATATTAAAACTCTTTATGATGCCTTATAATCACTGGTATAATGCATTATAATCACTAGTATATGCATTATAATGTGATTATAAGTCACTCTAAATGGTCATTGGGTGCTTCAAGTAAAGTGATGAAACTGCTCAGGTATAGTCTGATATAACACATTATAAACTGGTCATAAGTCACTATAAGAGGTTTGCTTGAAGAAAAATATGCATTTTTAATCTATTCAAGAATAACACAAAACATTGCAAAACTTGTTTTTATTAACAATGTGACTCCTTCAAAAAACTGTATATTTGTTGTACTGCTTCAGATTTTACCGGCAGTTGAAAAAGGGTTTTCTGCAAGGCTGAGCGTGTGAGACAAATAGTAAAGTGTACCCAAGTTACATGAAACATACTAGCACCTGACTAAGAAGAGGCACAAGGTTTGTTTTTGTTCATTTTTATGCCATCCTGTTATGTCTGGCTCAAGTTTGGTACCGTTGACAGTTTCATGTATGTAAATGTCATATTAGCAGTAGCTGCTATCGGCATCACTCAGTCTGCATGGAAGTGAGATGAAGCTAAGATAATACGTTGGTTGTCTTATTAATGCAACAGGGTGTGTTTTCTATCTTTTGTATAAGGCCTGCTAAGGTTAAAAACTATTGGAGTAAAGGGAAATAGTTAAAAAAAAACATGTTTAGTTCATGGTAATATAGCACTTCACTGGAGATTTTCTTTTGATTAAAATAGATAAGAGAGTAAATTTACATCATTGTTTATCTGATAAAAGCAGTTAAAAAATAATTTCATTTCAGTAAAAGAAAGGATAATTGTATTTTCTCTTTACAGCTCTTACGGTGTGTTCATTCGGTGCATTCTTTAATGGATCACAGTTCACCAATGAAGGAATAGGAACCATTAGTTTGAGAGTTTTACCATCACTTAGTCGGGACGCTACAATGATGCTCTATGGTATGAAGTCCTAGAGGCCATAGAATATGCTACCCTGAAAACAATTGTGGTATTGTGAAATTAAACTTAAATTAATATCAAATAATGCAGTTAATGGTTTGGTTACTTCTGTATGTTTATTCCTTTTGTATGTGCAGACCCTGGTGCACCAACTGCTGTCCATGAAATGGAAATGTTCAAAAAGCTTTTTGAAGCTGAAAAACAAAAAGTTGGGTTACAACAAGAGAGGATGGAAATTCTGAAGTTGGACGAGGCTCTTCTCCAGGAACAACTCGTGAAGAAAGATGACCTTATCCAGGAGCTCATGAACAAAACAACTGAAACCACAGAGAAGGCCTTCTTGGCTGCCTTATTCATGATATAAGTACAACAAATATACAGTTTTTTGAAGGAGTCACATTGTTAATAAAAACAAGTTTTGCAATATTTTGTGTTGTTCATAAATAGATTAAAAATGTGTATTTTTCTTCAAGCAAACCACTTATAGTGACTTATGACCAGTTTATAATGTGTTATATCAGACTATACCTGAGCAGTTTCATCACTTTACTTGAAGCACCCAATGACCATTTACAGTGACTTATAATCACATGATAATGCATTATATTAGTGATTATAATGCATTATACCAGTGATTATAAGGCATTATAAAGAGTTTTAATATATGACAACTATGATCATTATAATACCCTTTGATCCTTGCAACAAAAATCAGTGAGCAAAGGACCAGCAGTTATAACATATTATAATACCTGACCTTATAAGTGATCATAGCATGCTTTATAGTGTGTTATGCTTATTGTTATAAAGCATTATGATCATTTATGAGTGTTTATAATGTTAATTATACATTTATAAGCATACCATAAATATATATATAATGGATTATCTTTGTGTGCATTGACAGTGAGTTTCTAACAGTTATAACATACTATAATACCAGACCTTATAAGTGATTATAACATGCTTTATAGTATAGTGTGTTATGATTATTGTTATAAAGCATTATGATCATTTATGAGTGTTTATAACTATAGTTATACAGTGCTATAAGGTAATTATAACTCATTATAATTATAGTTATAATGGGTTATAGAGATAGGCGTCAAATAAAGTGTTACCGATGTATCTATTAATTAACTTATTTATTTTGTAAAAGCAACTATTGAACCTTCTCAGGTGAACTGCCCTCGCTTAGCGCATGCTCCAGAGGAATAGCTTGAGGCTGACTGCATGTTAGAGTCGCTCCACTTGCATACTTCTCTTTTTCTAAGCGACAGTTTTGCTTGCATATAAGTGCTTTTTTTTTTCCACTCCGGCTAGAATAACACATAAATGAGGTTTTCTTGTAATATTTCTACAATGCACTGCAACCGTTGAATAAAGAGATATATACATATATAATCAGTATTTACTCAACAAAAGGTGTTTTTGTTTTGTTTTGTTCTGTTTTTCAAGGTTTTGTGTGTGAGGCTCAAGCAGAGGAGTGGAAGAAATAACGCAGTTAACCTCTTCCAAACTTAGATGAGCTTTAAATATTGTACTTTTCTACAGATGGCTAGTCATAGTCATATTAGGTAGACAAGTTCTCCGGGCTGTGAACACACTAGTAACCCCTGCAGTGACCCCAACCTATAAAGCTCTGAAGTTATCGTAATATAAAAACAGACATTTTGGCAGTCTGCTGGTCCGGAGCAAGATGATTACCTCTAAAGGAGCTCTAAACCCTATTAAATTAGGAGTTTTACTTTGTTTTTCCACATCTTTGCGTCTCACTTTCATTTTGGTTTAATTGATACTTAAAACTTTAGAACTGAGCGAGGATTTACTCTGTGTCTTTCACATGACTGTACAATAAGTTCATAAGCACATTTTTATAACCCGCTGAAAGTTGTGGCTTTAATTTGTGATGTGAAGAAAATCTGCACAGCTCGTAACAGTTCTCATGTGGAAAGCTGGAGAGATGAAAGTCGTTTAAACTGAGACATCATTTTATAAATAAATATGAGCAAAATGCAACTCATCTACTGCACATGAGTACAGCGGACTTAAATGTTTAAAGCTGCTTTATAGGTTGGGGTACATAAAAGGTTATAAATATTGTGTTCATTTCTTCTTTACTCCTTTAATTAAGCTTGTATGAAAACTTTTTTCAGGTTAATTTGTCTTGGATCAGAAATGTACGAATAAAATATTTTGATGAATGAAATTAGAAATTATATACTTCATATACAGCCATTTATCACAACAACTACTATAATGCATATTACTCTCCCTGTATACTCACAAGGAACTCATTAGCACCTTTGAAATGTACATTATGAAAGTAATCTTTTAAAATAAAAACTTATATATTCTCCGCTTGTGTGTCTTCATTTTTTCAACAAACAAAAGAGAAAGGTTACACTTGAAATGGCAAATTCTTGTCAACAACAGTAAAGAGGTCAAATTTCAATAAAGGTGTAGTTTATTAAACTGTCCAAACATTGTAAAGTAAACAGTGCCACAGAGTATACTGTACTGCTCTGACTATTCACGTACACAGAAGCCATATGTGGATAAATGCCTGACTTACAAAAGTCAACTTAAATAATCCCCTCAAGAAAACTGATGAAAACTAAAGAAATGGCACAAACTTCTGCAAAAAGGCAAGAGTAAAAAGAAGTCAAAAACTTTTCTGACATTTTTTGGGAAACATTTTTTTTAACAAAACTTGCAAAGCTACAATTGTACAATCCAAATGATTAAATGTCCACATCTAGTGCACATGCTGACTGTGAAACGGCTTTTTTGTGACAAACTGAACCATGACAGTAGAACAAGAAGAAGACTGGAAGAGACCGAGCTGGAGGGAAAGCTGAAAAAAAGACGAGACAAAAAAATACAAAAGACAATAATACAACCACAAAGATGGGAAGAATAAAAGGTTCCTGACAAATAAAACTAATTTCACAGGATATCTGGACATATGAGGAGCAGAAGCACAAGACTTGCATAGAGACTTTTAGTATTCCCCATTGCATAGACAACAGACACTGCAGCGGTTTATAACGAGGCTGAGATCTGATATTGTTACATGGCAGCACAGCAGAAATGAGAATTTATTCTGTAAAATGTAGATTCCTCTGAGGTTGAACGTGTCTGTAAAGATATTAGTCAGAAAGGCGCTTCCATTACTTTTTTCAGGTTGTTCTCCTAAAGAAGCAATCATGTTCCAGCCTCCAGTTCTCTGACGCTGTGAAGTACATCAGTGTATTCTTTCAACTCTTTTCCATCTAATGCAGTAATGCATTTTTTTTAATACATTGTCCTATTAACTAAGGTTAGGTAGGATTCAAATCGAGTCTTCTTTAAAAGATGCACACCCCCTCAAAGTGAATTTCAGCACTTGTCAAGGTCAGTATTAGATTGTAATACTGAACACCTATGAGATGCAGCAAAGAGCACAAATGGACTGTGAATTTTTTTTTTAAAAAAAAGAAGAAACCCTTGAGATGTTAACAGTCAAACTTTAAATTCAAAAGCATCTGACAAGCAGGTACATACTGCAGCAGTACGTACGTTAAATGCATTATGAAAAAATGCGAACATCCTGAGTACATGGCACAGATATAGTGGATAAATCCAGCAGGGGCTTATGATGACTACATCGGCAAGAGTCGTTGGTATTGTTCCTGGTGGTTTCTGAGCATCAAAGCTGAAGGTATGATTCTGTTTCCAGTGAGCACCATGAAATTATACATTCAGCATCGCACCACGTCCGTTGGTGTCTACACTGGAGAGGGGATGCAGATCCCTGTGCAGCTAATATTGTACCAGTTTTTCAAGAGGAGATCTGGTTGTTGTGCATATTGCTCCAGATGTGGTAAAAACGTTCAGATGCATAAATAAACCAGCTGAAAGTGGCAACATGTCAAGGAAAACATTTATTTTACCTTCTGGGTCACAGTCTGAATCTGTCAAGGTGATAAAGGTGCTAAACTGCAGCAGGTGCAGCTGAGTTTAAATGTGCCAAGAATGCAAATATTTTGCAGTTTTGGGTTAAAAAAAAAAAAAAAAAAAAAAAAAAGGAAGGAAGGAAAAGGACCAGGTTCGCTGCAGGATTGAGAACTTCTTTATCGCTGACTTAACAACCATCATTTAAATAAACCCATATGTGCCTAAACTGGCTAATAATTGAATGAAATACCGTGAAGGAAATTAACAGGAAAATAACTTCAGAAGTTTTAATGAAGATGCCAAATTAATTTGGTTGTAGTGGTGATGATGCATAATAAAGCCCATTTCTACTTCAGTCATAGAATATAAATTTGTTTTGAGTCAAAAAGTGCTTTTGATGGAGGAAATAAAATGTCAAAGCCAATAACTCAGCCAGTGTATAAGCGAGCAGAAACGTTCTCTATGAAAGTGAAAAACTTGCATATCATTCTCCAAGTAAAATGGGGTTTATTTACAATCTAATTAGCACTTGTTTCTAACCATCCTGTTCCTTTCTTTATTCTGAAACTTAAGCACAATGTGTTGGTGATTTTTTCCAAGTACCAGTCCAGAATCATTTAATTTTGTTTTCTCAGTTACCACATGGTTAATAAAAGAGTAATAAAAAAAAAAAAAATTAATTGTAATTCAAAGTTAAATGTTGGTTTTTGAGCAAATCAGGGGTTGGCAGTGAAGCGCTACTATTTCAGTACACATTTATAAAATGTGAAAATTTGAAAGTACGGCACAGTAGCTGAAGGCAGAGAGGAGGAACAACCAGATTTGATATGTGATTGTTGTGTGTACAGATCAGTTCAGAAGTAGAAATTGCACGCATCCCGCTGTACCTACATTGACAGGAAGTTTCCTTTCTTTTTCAGCACAAACACTAAAACATACTGTACATTCAAAGCATAAAACGCAACACAAATGCACAAAAAGCACATCGCTTTCCCTTTCTGACCAGTGTTCCTGGTTGCTGCTGTGTGACATCAAGATAAGGCAAGCAGCTGGTCTGAGGGGTTTCTTCCATCATTTCCACTGCAGCTGTTCCTGCAGTTGTCTGCCAGGCTTCTTGGTAGAAGACCAGTTATTTAAAGGTTGTGGGGGGGAGGGGGCAGTGACTTTAACTGCTCGACAGTCGATGGTAAAAGTAGATGTAGCCTAAGTCTTTTGGAGGTCTTTCTGACAAACACACTCTGTGGTCGTTGTAGATCAGCCACCTGTATGAAGATTTGAAGAAGGTACAAATTATTTTCCTTCTCAGATATGCTGTGAACGGGTCACTTATCTCAAACTTGACTGTGTGAACCTGGAAAATTGGACACTATTTTTCCTTTTTTTACTAGGTCTAAAAATGATTGGGTCTAAAAAAAAAAAAAAAATAATAACAGTATAAAACTGATACTCAGTTTGTAAACAGCCAAAAACAGTCAGAAAACACCAAGAAAAAGTGATTTTTATTGTGGCTATTTGGAAAGCTTGGAAGCCGTCATCTTTGTTACACAAATAAAACTTTAAATAAAGTATTATCCAGTGACAGCGTCTGCAACTCACCTTCCCTCCTTTTTGATGTGACACACATAATGACCAGACATTGTGGATGCTCCCATGTGGCTGATGAAGGCAAACAGCTCATATCCTGAACATGAGAAAAGCCACAAATAGAGTGAGAAACACATCACTGCTACACAAGTTCCAATAAACAAAGGCTTTTCACAGCTGCTTATTGTCAAACCAAAAATATCCTCACGCACATGAGGGACGGCAGCTAACATTTGGCTTTTCACTCCTCTAAAAGCAAAAGATAGATGTGCTCGAAATTCAGCATGTTTATTAAGAAAATAATCATCCTATCACAGTTTGTTTTTCTAACAAACAACATTCGTTATTTTCATTTCTTTCTGTTAATAACAGTTGCAATGAAAATATTCTACTAATATACTGAATACCTTTTGTACTTCCACTGGTCAACAATAAAGACTATTAAAAGTAAACTTCCGATTACTGCCTGTTCTTTCAGAAGAATGTAAACGACGGACAGAGTCAGTGGCAGCTGCAGAAAATGAATGCACTCACTTCCCGGTCCGTCTTTGACTCGGGGGCCCGACGTGTCTCTGTCTGGAGACAGCGTGGCGTCGCTGTGTGAGTTGGTGTTGGAGAAGGCGTTGTCGGTGGGCTCTGTGTCAGCCATGTCTGAAAGGGCATCACTCTCCTCCTCCTCTGGGTGGGTGAAGATCCAGTCAAGTGCTCGCTCAAGATTACTATTCTGGAAAGTGATAAAAGCATGCCAAACAATACAATGTTACAGTTTTGTCTTTTTGCACCATTACTTCATGAGCGCAGCACAATCTAAAATGTTGAGAATCTCTAAGGGACACCTCCGTTTCCTTGGAATTAGCTTTACTACACAACACTTCAAAGCGAACTTACAGCTGCAGGTGAAGGAGCAAAGACATCACAGTAGTAGTAACGGCCGGAGTGATCTCAAGCAAAATATTTGAGAAAGAAAACAGTGGCATGCCGAGTATGGTAGAAGAGCAGTCTTTTATCGGGAGGTTGGGAAGCATCCATCTGTGCTAAATTAGCCCTGAACATATTTGTTTTTAATCCAGAGTAGAGGTGTGATTCCTGGAGGACGCGAGTCTGAAGGAGGATGTTGTGAGATGACTCGGAAATGCTGTCTGATTTCTCTTTCTGTGAGGTCGCTGGGGTTGAAAAGATGTTCCTCATACTAAATATGGGCTGACAATAAAGCAGCAGCGAGACCTCTCTGTGTTTCACACCTCCATCCCTCAGGGGGAATATGTGTTCTTTGTTTTTTTCCACTTCAGCAACATGGTGGCTGGCAGGGAGCTGGGTGGCATTACTAATGATAAACAAGGAAGCCTGGTGTCTATTTTTGTACCTTACTAAAAGTCTGCTGGGCTATTCTTTGCTGAGGGGCTAAGCTTGAAATATGAAACAAGAAATGTGAGTATTGAGGGCCATTTCAAAACAGGAGAACTAATAACTGTGCAGTCGTTTCATTCTCTGCATTTAAAACCTCAGAAGAAATAAATACTCACAAGCTGCGTGACATGTTTTTGTCGATCGTTTGTGAGATGAAATGTTAAAATGGCTCGATGTGTCATTAAGGCATGTGCTGCTACTAAAGCAGAAAGGGTGGTACCTTACAAGGGGTTTTTGCATGCGGCTGGGACTATTAGTAAACACCATGAAGAGAAGACACCATCAATCACTCTGACATGTCGGACCTATTAAATTTGCAGGTTGGAAAGCGATCAAGTAGGTCAGCCAAGCCCCTTTATGACTTAGAGTTTGGTCTTCACCATCTCACCCTTCATCTGCCCTGCACCTCTCAGAGACGCATTACCCACTGTCTGCATGCTTCTTTGTCCTCACATTTCTCTTGCTCCAGCCTGACCTTCTATACTTGCTATGGTAACTATCAACAGTTTATGAGAAGCTGACTACAGACAATGTTCCTCCTCCAAAAGACTTCTTTACTTTATCAGGTCAGACACAATGAGGGTGTCTGCCCACGCCGGCTGCCCAGCTCCCATTCTGTTCACTCAAAGTAAATCACTGTTATCTCTTCCACAAACATTACAGAACAAGAGAAGATGCAGAAAATCACAACTGTTTCAGGAGAAAATAAAGTGGCTCTAATTATGCAATAGTTTACAACAAAAAAAAGGTTAGAAAGTAACTATGATTAAGTAAGTGAGCTTGAAAGTAAGAAGACTGAATGAAAAGCAGCAGAAACACTCTGCATCTGGAAAAGAATTATCTGTGCCAGCAAAAGTGGAAAAAAAAAAAAAAAAAAAAACAAACACAGCAGGTGGAAGACTGACCGTGGCTTTGAGTGCACGGATGCTGTGAGTGCGGGGGAAGCCCATTGACGTGAGGATGGCGATGCTCTCCTCTGGAGGCGAGCTGGTCACCGGAGTGGCCCCCATGGGGCTGTCACTGGTGGAGGGACCAGGATCCATCATGGAGGGCAAAGTTAGTGGTTCTGCAAAGTCTGGGAAGAAATGAGGAACAAATATGTAACATTAACAGATACAAAGAGAATGGAGCTAAAGCAATAAAACCAAATCTGAGAAGTAAAACTGTTATCTCCGACTGCGTCAGTCAGTGGTTACTTTCTAAGGCACAGAGAGAGAACATCCAAAAACCTCTTAGAAGTGATTAAGATGAACAGAATTTCAGTTAATGCAGCTGAAACACACTATGACAGTCTGATTGCTGATGCTCCTAGCCAACACTGTTGGGGAGGAGCAACACACCTCAATTTGCCTAATCTACCCTCTACCTCAGAACTCTTTTCCCATGGCTGTTTCACTTCTGAGTGCCGTTGGTCAAAATGCAGCATATATTATAATGTCAGGTTCAATTTTGCAACTTCAGAAGAAGACAAAAAGAAAACCTGCTGAAATTACTGATGGAAAAATCAAAAACCTGAAACGTGACCATGTGGTCTGGTTGGTTATGGACCTGGTGCACAGAGTCATAGTTTTTCCAGACTATCAGCTAAATAGTGATTGTTTTTCACGGTGACTTAAATCTGACAGTTTTACTGAAGAAAAACAAAAAAAACTTTGCTTTTTGTCTGTTTGTTGCCAAGCAACAGACAGACAGAAAGTAATGAATTACATTACATGATGGAATAATGATTATATACTGCTCAACAAAAATGAAGGGGACACAAAAATAAGACATCCCAGATCTGAATGAATGAAATATTCTGATTAAATGCTGTTTTTCCACTTTGATTTTGAGTGCTACTCCAAATCCAGACCTCCATGGGTTCCTATTTTTCCTAAATTTGATTTCCATTGATAATTTTTGTGTGATTTTGTGGTCAGCACATTCAACTATGAAAAGAAAAAAATTATTTAATAAGAATATTTCATTCATTCAGATCTGGGATGTCTTATTTTTGTGTTCCCCTCTATTTTTTGAGCAGTATATATTTTTAATACATCAAATTTTGAGTTACTATTTTAACACTGAAAAATCAAACCACAACATTGCAAATATGAGATACTTATTTTGTATTGGAAGTAGCATTTGAGACAAATGTACCCTATGTAAGGACACGTCTGCCTTTTAAGAGTCAAACCCTCTACAACAACCTACTCTATCTGTAACCAATTTTTCAACCGCACATAAATACAGTCGTTCTTGGCCAAGAGCGAGCCCTATCGAAAGTGAAATACAGGAGACTGCATCCATGAGCTAACGCATAATTCAGGTAATATTTTGCATTTAACCTTGGAAAATATTAGTTCTTTCTGCTCTTTCTGTAGATTTAAATGGAAGTAAAGTGACCCTCAGCCTGAGAACAAGGACGCTCCTGCTGGAATGACTCTCCTGCAGACTATGAACTGAGCCTTTATAACTGTCTCGGCTATAAATGAAAATGCTGGGGGGGGTTGGGTTGTTGTTTTTTGTTTTACTTATCTTGCATATCTTCATTTTATGTCTTACATTCTTCTGACTGCTAAAGTGCATTTTTCTTAATTTTTTTTTTAATACCACAGCTGCTTCTATGAGATTAACTGCGGCAGCATCCTCTTGTGTTTGAATCTCATCACAGTCTTTATCAAGGACATCAGCTATGAGTGAGTGAACCTATTCACAAGAAGACCTTATTCATACATTTCTGCACATTCAATGAAAATGTAAGTGTGAAAAATATAAGAACATAATAGAATAACCCTGTCTGGAAAATGTACTTATTACAAGAGGATGCTTTTTGAAAATAGAGAACGCAGAGGTTCACTCCATTACAATATCAGACACTGCTCCTGCATTTAAAATAAGTTTAAACACAAATGTTGCTGTGGGGTAACATCATTCAGGCTTTTGAACACAACAAATCTCAATAACTTCCACTAATGAAGTGGTGATTGACATTATGGTGTCAACCTGGACTGCTAAAAATGTTGAAGCTCTTTGTATTGATTTTCTCTCAGCCTCTGCCACAGTAGGGCTCCTCTGCAGATAGACTTTACAATGTTGAATTATCTGTTGCATGTTTTTTTTTTTTCAAACCAAATTACAAGCAGCTAGTGAACTAGAACCTAATCTGTTCTCTTCACTGGGTCTTCATGTCCTTCCTCCCTGTATTAAGCAGCATACCCCAGGGTTCTACACCAGGACCACCACTGTTCTCAATATACCATATCGTCTGTAAATGAATACTCCAATTTCATGAGCAAAGCACTGTTGAGTGTTGCCCATCCCTTTTGGTACTAAAAGATCTGCAATTTGCCTTGTCCGTTTGGTCAGATGCACCTCAACTCAGTTTGGGATTTAATGCAAACACATCAAAGTTTGTGCCCGTGTCAAATGGCAAAATGTTAATATCTAGTTGTGTCTGTTACTGTCAATCAGAATTAATTGAGCTGGTTTCAGAAAGAAGAATGTTGCAAACCTCTCAAAATATTTTACAACAATATACAACTGAGAGTGTAGTGATCAAAGCTCTTAATAAAATTATCCCGATCAGCTTGATTTAACTTGAACTTGCTGTTATGGGAGAGTCATTACAAACAGTGGAGTACTGACATGACATGATGCTAGCCTGCTGAAGTTTTCTGCTACCTCGGCCTAGACTGTAAACATGACAACGCACTTAACATTAAAACCTGTGCAACAGACAGGTTGTGGTTTTCTGAGTGAACTGGTGCCACTGCTCTCTCCCTAGCTTGGAATTGTCTCTGTGGAGGCACAACTGTGTATTTCTTGGCTTAAGGCTTCACTGACATGCATGATATGAGATGCAATATTTTTCCACAAACTCTACATCCATTATTATATCCTTTGTTTATTTTCCCCAAAGGGGCTGCGCTTTATTTGCTCTCCTCCTGGCTAGAGGAGAGTTTTGCTGCAATTTTATTTACATGAGTTTGTTACTGTAAAATAAATGCTGCTTGCAGAAAATATTTTCTTTTTATAGATTTATTTTCCTTTCTTCCTCTTGGAAGCTTGTCTTGATTTTCTCAACTATAGATCTACAGAAAGGAATTTTAACAAGCGGATCTTTCTCAAAGTGTTGCTCTAACAGCAATTTCTGCTAGCTCATTCGGGCTATCAAAATGTGTGTAACAAAATTGAAGCCTTTTCCTGACTGTGAAGTGGCCATTTCCCATTTCTGCTCATTTTCATATTGGTCAGCTTTTACATATAAACATGTAGATAAAACTGTTGGTGTCCTAAAAGCTCATTGAAACAATTCTTGAATGGTCTGGAAAAGTGATTCATGAAAAAGAATTGTCTCATTTATAACTGCATGCCTTCAGTGTAAGAGAGTGAGCCAGATTTACCCCTTTAATGACTCTATATCATTGCATTGTAGTCATGTTTCAAATTAATTCTTCAACCTTGAGTAATATTCATAGGTGTCCACCGTGTGCTTTTATATCACTGCCTACATCACACTGAACATGGACCAAAGCAAGCAAAAGAGAGTTGTCTGAGAAGCTCAGAAAGAAAATGCAGAAATGCATGTTAAAAGTTAAAAGCTTTCAGACCATCTCCAATCAGCTTCATGATCCTGTGACTACTTTTGCAAATATTAAGGACTATCAGGTCAGTGGACTGTAACCAAACCTTCCCAGGATGTGGTTGTGAGGGGAAATGCAACTCCAGGTTGTTCAGAAGGACAGAGTCAAGAAAAACATCCAAAGAAAGTCAAGCTGAGCTCTAAGGTCAACATCCACCACATTTGAACAAGAGGCTTTCATGGAAGAAGACCCAGGAGGAGGCCACTATTAAAAGAAGAAGATGACAAGCCAGCCTGCAATTTGCTTAAAAGCATGTTGACAAACCAAGTTTCTGTGCAACTGTCCTTTGGACCAACAAGACAAAACCGTAGCTTTTTGGCAGATCACATCAGGTGTTTCTCTTCACAGATGGAAAAATAAGGCTTTAAAAGAAAAGAACATCATACCTACTGTGAAACATGGAAAAGGCTTGGTTATAGTTTGAGTCAGCTTTGGTGTATTTGGCACAGATGGCCTCGAATTTGTGCCGGGGACAATGACGTCTTAAGACTATCAAGAAGCATATTGTCCAGTTCCAGGAAGCTCAGCTCAGCTCAACAAGTCATGTGTCCTCAAACAGGACAGGGACAAGAATCCTAATTTAACAGGGAAGGGGGAAAAAATGTGGGCAATTTTCTCAGGAAGAGGGGACAAAAATGAACTGTTATTAAAAACTGCAAAGATAGCATGTTGTCAGAGACTTCTGTTGAAGATTGTGTTTGATGATGCCAATTTCTTTCATTAGATAAAGAATAAATATTCAGTCAATCCAAAAAACAAAGGTAAAGTCTGATTTGTGTTAAACATGAAATTAACAACAATATTTCTTTTTTCTTTTATTTTTCATAAAAGAACTGCAAATTTGTCTGTAAAGTCTGCAGCCCTATCCTTATGCTGTTTTTTTTTTTTTTTAATGTGTGTGTTTACATGTCCACAAACTGATTTTAATATGACCTGCGTTCTCATAATATTGAACAAATGTTTCTCGTGACAACAGCTGAAAACAACATTTGATTCTTTCCTGGAATAATACCCAAGAGAGCCTGAAACGGATTTGTTTTTATGGTGGAATTTACTTCAATTTCACACAACTGAAAAAAACGCAGTCTCAGTCAATTTGATAGCAACAAAATTTCCACTAAAATCATTTTTTTAAATTGCTCCTTCTGGTCCTTTATCCCTTATTACATATGAACCAGATGTGCTGACTAAAGCAGAAGGAAGAGGTTGAGGAAGAAACAAACTTTGCACAGCACACTTGAACAGACCATTTTACTGCCATTACAGAGCCTGAACGCAGTCCATTTTGTAGATTCATTAGGCCCATTTAAAAACCTAGCTGGCATGATGTTGCTCTAACATCCATCCACTGTAGAGGCTCTTTACAGCCAGCCAAAGAAATAAAAGTGACATGAATCAACGCCTCAGGGGAACAGCTCGACTGCTGAGAAGCACTCGACTCCAAGTCAACTCCCACAAAGTTTCTGGTGGTGATCTCTCACACACAGGCATGCACAAATAAACACCTACAGTCCAAAGAGAGACCAAGCCTGACACTGGCAAAAACAAGTCAGTCCACACATATACATACATACATACATACATATATATATACACACACACACACACATATATATATATATATATATATATATGCACACACACACACACTGGAGGAACATGAGATTTGATGCGTCTCTCACTTTAAATTACCTCTGTGCTTAAAAAGGTCCCCACCAAATAAACTCTTCTTGCCTCTTTTTGCGATGTATTGTTTCGGATCACCGCCTGGACACCTCATCAAGTCTGTACACTTCAAGAACTGAGCCTGCTGTCACTGCAGTTGTCTTCATTATTTGTCAAAAGTATTCATTTCCATTTCTTACTATCCCACACCTACACCCCTTAAACACCAACAGAACAGTTCTGTAGAAACTTTCTTTTCCTCTTTTTTTTAAATGATCATTTTTACAAGTTTAGCAAACATAATTTCACCACTAGACCCTTAGAGATTACTTTGAAGATGCCTTTTCCTTATTTCTTTTAGGGTTTTCCTTTCCAAAATCAACCAAAAACTCTGTTTATGGATATTTCTACCACCCATCCATCTATGCAGCATTCACTCTAAGTGCGTTAAATTTACCAACCAGAAAAAATTATAATTCCTCTTGACACATTTAGCGATTGAGGGAAGCAGCACTGACAGTACAAACGATGACTGATCAAAAGGTTCTATCCTTCGATCAACAGCATCACAATCTAGAAACAAATTACTTTGCGATCTTTGATGAGAATGAGAGAAATCTTCAGCTATCCCTTTTCTCTGTGTACATTTGTGTTTTCAGACGTCATTTTATTTCATTATGCATGAAAACTAATGAAGTAAATTTCAAATACTGATACATTTTCTACAACCCTGATTCCAATAAAGTTAGGACGCTCTGTAAAACATAAATGATATACCAACTGCACATGAAAGTTCATCAAATAGTTGTGGACTTCATGTAAACCAGCTCCAACTTTGGTGAAAGTGAACTCTTACTCCACTACATGATTTGTCAGAACAGTGTCGCCATGCTTTGTGCGGTGAAGCTGCCTTACCGGGCTCTTCCATGTGCGCTATAATCCAGTTGAAGGCCATCTCAGGGCCCATGTTGCCTGTGTAGTACACCGCCTTCCTGCAGGCCTCCAGCGGAAAGCCCATTTCTGCCAGCTGCATTACCGCTGTCTCATCTATCTCTGGAGCTGAGGACACAACACGGCAACATCAGCAACACAGACTCACTGATTCAACACCACCAGTAACCCTCATTTTAAACAAGCAAACAGATTTGTGGGGACTCTCTCTCTCTTTGGGACTCATTACACAAATAGACCAGAGGAGGCATCTTTATAGCAGGATGATTTATCAGGGAGAGAAGTGAGCCTGGCTAAAATAAGCAGAACTGCGTGGAAAAGTTAAGTTTGTTTGAAAGTAGAGTGCAGCTGCAGCACCTGCTCAGGTAGTTTAGCTCAGTAGCATTCATCAGTTATGCCTGAAGCCAGAAATACATTTTGTCAGGTTATAACGTACATGCATGTAAAACATTTGTTCACCAGTGGAAATCACTGAAATACTTACAGTCTGAAGAACTCATGGAGTTATCTGAAAGAGGAGGAAAAGAAAAATCACCAGAGGTGATTTAAAAAAAAAAAATCAACCATTCCTGCAAAATGAACCATTCCTGATTTTGGTAGAGGTCATCGTCCACAAAAATAATTTACAGATGTCCATAAATGTTTCATATGCAGGTTGTTGTGAAATCACTGCTCATGGTAACGCAGGCATTTCAGGTAATAAATGGCAGAAATTTGCCTTGCATTAGTTGTTCAATTTGACAAAAAAAACAATTCCAGAAGCTCCGAAACTGGCCAAGTCAAGTTGTGAAGAAAAAGACTGTGATCACTACTTAAACGAGTCCTGCTACTATAAAACTTACTCACCAATTTTGCACATACCCTTTTTTTTCTATTTGGACATTTTGCCTGCAGTTTGTGTCTTGCTGTTGTGTTCTGAGTAAAAGATGCTCAGCAAATGACAAAGCAGGGGGGCTTATCTTTTTGATTGTTAGGGCATTCTATCTGCCCCCAATTTTAGGGCATTTTAAAGCCATTTACTTTCACTGTCCTTGTCAATTCAAGTCAACACAAAAGTAATTTCAGAACAACAAATTGCTTTGAGTAAACATTTCAGCAAGACCAGTCCGCCAGTATTTAGTGTGCCTCCTCCCTATACTGCAGAGTCCTTATTTTTTTACTGAACAAAGATAATAAAATCATAATAAACTGACAAGCAGATTGAACTGTTTATGCCCAAAACAGAAAAGGAACCAAAGCCTATAAATATATGGAAGTATTCAGTCAAATCTCTTATTACTCTTATTGTGCATTAAAACAGAGGCTAATTTGTCTTTTCTTTCCCAACATAGATGATAAACAGGATAGTGGGCAATAATATGGTTCAAGCAGCAAACAAGATAACATATTTTTCTGGTGCTATGCAATAAATGAGAAGCACCAAAGCCTTTTGGAGACAGAAGGGTGACCAATGATTCATCACTCCCAGTGCCAGGCGGGGGATAATGGGCCAATGGTTCATTTGCTGTCAAAAAAAACCCAAAAAAAACTCATAATGTAAATGAGAAATAAATAAATCAGAGAATTTATTGAAAAACAGAAAGTTATCTCTCTCTCTTCATTTCACACTTCTAACCACATTATTTACTTTAACCTTCCTGTCAATTGAAACAGAAGCAGATCGCTGATACAAATCACCATACGACCTAAGATTTACTGCATATGAAAAACATTTAGACAAATGTTCATAGATTGATTTGTGCTGTTGTCATCCAGAACAGTGATATATATTTCTGCAGTCAGGTGTAGGTATGTGCAATACAGCCTATGTGAGGTAGATAACGGTTTCAAAATAATGTGCAAAAAACAAAAAAAACAAGGAATCTTAAGTAGATACTGCAATCAAAAGCCTGTTCCCTGTGTTTGCAGGTCTGAGACAGCAGGTACACATGCAGTTCAAACCTGAAACATTAAGGCATACTCAGGCAAAGATGTTAAAATTCACCTTTTTTTGTCCTCTGAGTTTTTTGTCCAGAGATGTTGCTCTCTGAACAAGTGAAATCTCTCAGAATAGAGAAAAAAATATATATAATCTACAGATTGTTGCTGCATAAAGCACAGAAAAGACTGCTCGGATGTAGCTCTGCCTTTGCAGTGCTCCTTGGACCAGATCTTGTGCTTCACATCTGTTAAAATATTAAGGTGACACTGATAACTAGATATGGCCGGACTTTACAAGAGAAGGAAGAAATGGAAACGTAATCACAGAGGAGATAAATGAAAGAGGAACAGAACGATGGAGGTTGTAATTTGAACCTTCGGGGAAACAGGCAGAAAAAAAGCTTCAGTGCGTTTAATATGAAAAATATAAACCAAGACAAAAGTCTGGTCCAGCAAAGTTTCTAGAAAAGTGACGTCAATCTTTCCTTGAGCTCGAAAACATGACTCATTAACTTGGAGTATTTTTTTTCCCAGGGCAAAGCAGCACACATTAAAAGAGGATCTCATGAAATCATTATAACTTATTAGGCTTAGCCACTCAGTGAACACAACAACTTTCCAGTAATTGGTTGAGCGTGGCTTTCCTGTGGGATTCCATTCAATATGTCCTTAAGAGAGAACTTGGGTGGCTTTGAGCAGAATATCATATTAGAGACAATTTCACAGATGATTTGACTCACAAAAATACTCCACACCTGCTGAGAAGGATGTCACGTGGCTGCATTCAGGAACTCACATGCCAATTTGTTCTCAAAGCAGCATCAAATTATCACTTTGCTGGACAGATTCACGTTCACATGGACTCAAGGGAGGGACCAAAATATGTGTGTCAAAACAAAAGCACAAGCGCTGAGGGAAAACAGTGCCCTTTAACAATGATAGCAGAACAGTACAATTAAAAATGAAGGGCAACAATGCTCCAAGTAGTTTAGAGTGCCGTTTTATATTTTCTTCCATAACTTCACACTTCACATTGCCGTGGGCCACTGCCAGTGAGTCATGGGAAGCTACGGCGAGGACGACTTTGTGAGTGAAGTCTATGTGAAAGAAATGGAGTGCTTGAAACCCACAGAAAGTGTTCCAAGCATCATTATTATTATCATTAAAAAAAAAAAAAACATGAGAGAATCCTGAAATCCTACAGGCAAGAATGGGAAGCTTCAAAAGTACAGCAGCTTGTCTGCTTTAATCTAAAGCACCTCTTTAAAAGAACCTTCATGTTCAACTTTTTGTATTTTTTTAGTAGGACTATGTTCACTGAATACAGCATATAAATTATTTGTAAATTGCTGCAGTCTCTTTTTATACCATTCATAGCTTTTTTGGGAAGAGCTAGATCTAAAACAGAAGAAAATGTAAATGTATAATGATACTAAGGGGGAAATTTCAGACTAAAAGCTTAAAAAAAAAAAAAAAAAAAAAACGTTTTAATCATCATATAGAGTTTATGATCTTCACAAGAATGCCGGCATGTGTGTGTGTGTGTATATATATATATATATATACATATATAGTATATATATATATATATATATTAAATATACACACAACCACACACACACACACACACACACACACACACACACACACACACACACAGGGATTACTTCAACTACAGATGCTCCCTGACAGTGGCAAGCATTGTACCTCTGGTGTCTTCAGGTAGGACGATGGGAGGCATGATATCGGGCAACTCCTCTTCGCCTGCCTGCAGTCCTGTGGCTCGAAGGCGGCTCAGATCCAGAAAGTCTGGAACCTCAATGGCCAAGTCTGCATGCCAGTAAACAAATATGTAAGTCTGGCAGTATCGATGTGTATGATTAGTGACATTTCAAGTACCTGCAATCATTTTCATATTTACATAATAGGAGAAGGTAGGTTTTAAATATATATTTAAAACTGATGGAGAAGTTTTTTTTTTTTTTGTTTGTTAAAGTTTTACTTGGAAACAAATTCACCTCCAACGACAGTTTGTGTGCCTTTAGAGCTGCAGTTTCATTGTGCCATCTGCTGGGCATTTTTAGTACTACAAGCATTTAAAAACAACTGAGTCATCATTGGTTGAGGTTAATATACAGGCACCTTGATCATCATTATCATGTGATGGACTACTTACCTAGCTTCTTTGGCACCCAGTCTACACCAAATGTGAATTTCTTGATTTGTAGTATCAGATACTCTGGGAACGAAGCAAAGCGAGACGTTCTGCAAAAGACACAATTTTGAAAGAGGGGGATTTAAGAGAAGGTTTGTGAATGGAACAATAATGAGATTATCTAAAGCACACTAGCACTTACCTGACTCCAGCTGACTTGGCCTGCAGTGCTGAGCTCCAGAAGTCGGGGACATTTTCCGGCTCTGTGAAGGCCTGCAGACAAGCAGTGAAGGGGATCCGTGCTCGCACCGGCTCAGGAGGAGCCCGCGAGTTCTCCTCAGCTTCTTTCCTCTTGACCTCATACGCCAGCAGCTCCTCTGGAAACATTACAGCATAGAATTGAAGCCTCTAACAAATTAAAATCACCTGACAAAGGTAAAATTTAAGAACACATTTTGACCACATTGGCAATTCTTTATTAGCAGCCAAACTGCATCAGGCTAGAAGATCATCTTCACCACATGTGCTTTTTATCATAGATTCACATTCATAAATTCACTTGTGACTTTATGATAGCTTCCTTTAAATTATACAAAAGTTTAATCAAGCCTTGGCTGAGTAATAACAGCTCGTATTTCTTCTTAATGGCCACATGTCTCTCAGTATCTCCCCATCCAGAACCAGACAGCCCTCCTTCTTGGACCTTCTGCATCCTTTCAGAGAAGAATGATAATTCTCCCCACGGCTGGTGGCCCTTGAGGGCAGGGACATAAAGGCTGTGGCAGCTGTGGCCTCATACTGCACCGGAAATAAGTGGGTGGGTGGGTTACAGCCTGGATATGGGCTCCTTTACCCTCGGTTAGTTGCTGCCTCCATGGGAGCTGGTAACTGGATGCAGTAATCAACCCGCTGACTGTAACGAACCCGGCGGCTCTGACAGCACTGGGTCCGGTCCTCTACCAGGAAGCGGAAAACGTCGCTTGGATTCTCTGAACCTGCGCTGTTCCTCTGCAAAAGCAACAACAGGCACTGAATTTGGATCAAAACAGACAAATATTGGACTTGTACAAGGGATTTCCCTCAGAATTGGAGATTAAGCATTACGCTGATGTAGACTCTGAGTCATCCAGGCCATGGTAACTCCCAAAAAGTTTTGAATCAAGGCAACAGGACCTCTATTTCTTTCTTTTTGAGGACATTTCACCTTCAGTTCAGAGGCTTTGTCAGTTCAAACTGACTGGTGGGGAGTTTGGAGCTAATGAGCTGTGAGGTCATATACAAGTCTGCGACCCTCCCATCATTCCTGATCTGGTAAGTTGTATGCCTGGTTTAGGTCAAATAAATCAAGGTCCAAAAGTCTGTGAAAGTTTGTCTGGGTAGGAGATTCAAAAAATAATAGTTGGTGCATCTATTACTCAAAATAGCAGTGATCAAAGACAAGTAACTACAATGAAACTACGTAATCTGTGTGCGAAGCCGTTCATTTTAATCAAATTCAAACCATTTCTAATAACAGTCAAATCCCCCCCAATACAGTTAAATCCAATTAAATCCTAAATAGCACTATTAAAATTTTATATAATCTGGAAACGGGGCTAAATTTACTACGTCACAACATGAAAGCCTCAAGTTTGAAATGCAGCTGCATTTTAACTCCCATCTATTACAGTTTCCTATTATGACCCAGATCTTTTGATGCAGTCAATAAAAATGTAAATGCAAGTAACCTTCCCTGCATATTTTCATTCACCAAGTGATAATGGGCCCACGTCCTCTCTCTGCCAACGAAGACTCAGGTTTGTTGAGGTCTGCACTGTTTATTTGAAGACCTTGAGGAAGGGTGGCATCGCAACTTAACACACCAGCCTGCACTGCCGTGGCCTTCTGCAACGCAGCTTTTCTATTCTAAGATGCTACAAAAATACAGAAGTTATAATTTTACTTGGGCCCAGCATGCAGGGCAACTGATGGCTGCATCTTGAGTTATCTATGTCTGGAAAAAGTATGTAGGTCGTTTAGATGGAGCAGCAGAAGGCGGGCAAAAGGAGGAAGAAATACAAGCATGTGCATGCATAAGAGTTTCTGCAGATTATGAGGGATTATTAGGAGAGCTAGAATCTGAGGCCTGAAGAATCTGGTTGGTTTGTTTGTTTTGTTGATGTGCAGTGTAAGAGACGGGAAATATAAAGGTCCTATTGAGAGCATATATCGTGGTTGAAACAGAATGGGAGGCATCACTGGTTCACTGCACAGTTTAATCAAAAATCAGACATGACCCTTCGTTTCATTCATCTGTGAAAATGTCATAATGGTAAAATAGTGAAAATTCTGATTCACTGAAATTCAGTTATTTGAAAGCTATTTGTTTTTAGACTTAAAAATTGGATTATCCATCAATTAAGACCATTTAATTCAACAATTCTGTAATTTTTCATGTAAAATATATGGAAGAAAATGGGGGTGTACTGCTGCTCTTTGTATGAATTAACTCCAAATGGAAAAACCTTGAATTTTATGCTCTTGACTTGAAGAAAAGACGACATCTAACAAAAATCTGTTCACACACAAAAGGCCCAAACACACACAGTTCATCACCTATGCATACTTGATCATGACCCCTGATGTTCACATTTTCACACACTACTGATCAATTCATCAATATTTCATGGCATTTACACAAGTAGAAGTTATTCACCAACTGAAATAGACAAATTGGGACCACAGTTAAACTCTTGCTGCAAGTAGTATTGTGTACCCCCAAGAAACAAAGGAGCAAAATTAAGTGCCATCTTACACTTAATTATACTAATAAATCATTCCCATTTTAATGAGAATTACTAAAATAATACATGACATCCTAAAACAGCCAAGTAGATGTAAAGTGTCACAATTGCACATGTAAATTAAAATGATAAAACAGCAAACAACTTAAAATCTCCTGACTGTCCTATGATGAATACATAAAATATTATTCTATCTTCTTTTTATTTCTGTTTCTTTTCTATTTCTTCCTGTTTTAATGTACTTTTTAATGCTCTGTAATGCTTCAAATGTTTTATGTAAAGCACCTTGAATTGTCTTGTACACAAAACGTACTATACAAATAAACTTGCCTTGTCTAGAAATGACTTGATGATACTTTCGGCAAATCAGTCTTAAGGGAGTTATGTTGATGGACAGAATTAATCCAAGTGCTTGAACCTTTTATGCATCACAGCTTAAATGTCTTTGCCCCAATCTAAAACTCTTTAACCAACGTGAAGGCGCAACGTCACTCACCTCCACAAGGTTGATGATGTGTAGGAGGAACTCGTGGGCATCCTGCTGTCTCATGGAGGAAAACTCTGGGTGTCCCCTGCTAACCAGGGACTTCAACATCCGCGGAGAGATTCCCCTCTGCTGGTGCTGGAATGAAAAAAAAAAAACCACAGGCATCACACCCTGAAAGTGCACAGCCACTCACCCGTCTCAGAGGGAAGTATAACACAAAACAGCAGACCAGCAGTGAATGCTTCACATTGTAAACAGAAACAAATCTTCATGCATCAGTATTTGTTCTTTAATGTACTCAGGAAAGTCTTTCTCATAGTTAGACGCCAATTATGCCCCCCCCGTGCAAAATTAATCACCAGATTGCCTCATTGTAGGGCTCACTGCTTAATGCATTTCCTTTAATTATCCACAAAGAACACGGTCAGTTCCAGTAGTAATCCTGATACTGGCAGTCTGCACCTAAAGAAATTTCTGTACTGTAAAATACTAAGTTTCAAACTGTAACAGTAGTAGCTTCATAATGAATAGTTAATAAATAACTTCATCATGATTAATGCAATGCAAAGAGTTGAAAATTCTCTATGAAGTCACGCAAACTGCCACTACTGGGAAGCTGAGCCATTTGCGCGATCTGTGGAAACGGTGAGCCAGCTAACCTGACTCCTCTGAAAGGAGACAGAGTCCTCCGAATAGCAAAGCTGAACGCTCAGCAATTAACACTTTAATTAACACACAAATTTCATTTAGCTTAACAGAATTTCTAAAAAGGGAACTAAATGTAAAACCAATAATCTGTTCCAGTTGCGTTCATATCCTGCACTGTGCAGCTGAGTGCAGTTGCCAAGCAACCAGCAGATATTCCAATACATCATTTGTCGGCCTGTAACTAAAGAACGGCACGATTACATCTGGAAATGTCAAAGTACTCCCTCAAATTCACTATTAAATACAACGTCCAATGCAAGTAAATTCCATGAACAAGATATGCTTATAGCACTGATTCAGTGACAACATCCTGCCGTGCAAGAAAAATACTGGACCTCAAAGCGTTAAAAGCCAGTTTACTACGAGTATGCAACTCTGACTGGGGAGTGCTGCCACTGTGTATACTGAACACCCCCCTCCATATCCTCCCAGATGACAATGTGTGTCCAAGCTTGGCTCCGCCATCACATGTGTCTGTTGTATGTATAACTGCAGCTGGTTAGGTCCTACAGATCTACCGCTAGATCCCATGATGCAAACAGCTTTCCTCCTCTGCACCTCACTGTTAAATGACAGATATTCAACATAACGTAATTTCACATTAGCACACCACACAAAGAAATAACCAAATTTTATGAAACTTAGACTAGCATCTCTGACAAAACTGAACCATGATATGTGGAAATCAAAGCAAAGCAGCTTCTAAGCTGTGCCTCAAACTGTTGCGGTCAAAAATAAATTGAGTTGCATTTGGGATTTGTGCCAACATCTATTTTCAGACTCATGCAAAGGCCCATCTATAATATTAAGACATCTAAAAATCCTATAATGCTTTTGCATCCATCAGCTCCTTTGAAAAGCAAAAAGAAAGGCTCATTTGTATTAACACAGGAAAAAGTGCGTCATGACAGGATTTCATGTTTACATTTTGAAGACATTCAACTGACAGGTGACAACTAAAGCCAAAATGAGATATTTTGAAAACGTTTATAATCAACACTCTTCTGTGGGTTATGGACCCAGTTTGAGAGCTGGACATACCCCGTTTAATACCTTGTGTTCTTCTTTCATCACCTGTTCAATGAGCTCAGATTTCATGGGTGGTTTGGAGTACTGGCCTGAGAGCAGCCCATGTCCCAGTTTAGCCCTGTCACACGAAAAACACAGGCATAAACATAAAGCGGAGTCAGCCATGTTGGGGTTATTATCTGTATGACACAGCCTGAAGGCACAGTGTACACAGTTCCTCACACATTAGGCGGTGCACCCGGGGCCAGCCTCACAAATCAGTCAATTTAGTCTCAAAACACTGGCTCATGGTAACAAAACTGCTGTCAACGGCTGCAAAAATGAGTTTTTGCTGCAGATAGATAGAATTCATAATAATAGCAGTGTGACTGAAAAACAAAAAAAATGACGAAAGCTCAAAATTCCTATAATAGCTTTTGTTTCAGACGCATTGGCAATGATGCACTTCCTATTTCAAATTAAAAGCATGAAGAAAAATATTTCAGATATTTGTTACTACTTTACAGAAAGTGAAGAAAAAGGAATATTAGGCTGATCCAAAAAAAAACAGAGAAATGCTTGAACATTTAGCTTTGGTGTGAGTCACTGAACTAATCTGTGTTGCATGGAGTCAACCAGCTTCTGTCACCCGTGAACAGGTATTTCAGTCCAGGACGACGGGACTACTTTCTACAATTCCTCTACATTTTTTGTTTTTTCCTCAGAAACAGCATTTTTGATGTCACTCAGCATGTTTTCTATTGGATCAGGGTCCAGGATTGGGCTGGACACTATATAATGTTATCTTTAACTGGCTTTGGTTTGGTTACAGCTGTGTTTGGGGTCGTTGTCTTTCCTCTTCGGCATAAGAAAACATGACTTCTTCAAATATTTTGATGGACTCAAACTGATCCATAATCCCTGGTATGTGATAAATAGACCTGACATGATGGGAAAAACATCCCCATATCAGGATGCCTGTGCCACCAGGCTTCAGTGTCTTCACAGTGTACTGTGACTTTAATTCAGCGTTTGAGGCTCGTCTGACAAACAGTCTGCTGCCCTTCCACCAAAAAGAACAATCTTGCTTTCATTAGTCAGCAAAATGTTGCACCATTTCTCTTCAGGCCAGGCAATGTGTTTTTTTTTTGGCAAACTGCAAGCTTTTCAGCACACATCTTTTTTTTTATTATTCTTCCAACAATGGGACTTTGAAAGAGCTTCTTGTTGATAGCTTGTTTTCACATAGGCCTCTTATCATTATTAGAGTTCTCACAGTAAACTTTAGACCTTCTTTGATCACCCAGGAGCTGATCATTGACGGAGTTTTTGCCATTTTGCCTGTTCTTCCATCCATTTGGATGGTATTTTTTTCATTTTCCTCCAGGTCTTTCTGGCTTTGGTTGCCATTTTAGAGAATTTGGGATCGTCTTAAGAGGAGACTTTCACTTTCTGCACTTCTTTGTATGTTTTCCCTTCTCTTATCAACTTCTGAATCAAAGTACGCTGTTCTTCTGAACAATGTGTGCATTTGTCCTTTAATACAGGTCACCTGTTTTATTTTTCCGTTGAATAAATGACCTCACTAACTGAACTACACACTGGCATTTTCTTGAACAGCTTAATATTTCTTATTCTTAACTTTCTGTAAAGTAAACAGTATTTGAACATTTTTCTTCATGGTTTGATTTGGAACAGAATGTGTAACACTGCTTGCAGTACATTTGCATGTTTGGAAATAAAAGCTATTATAATGATTTTGCTCTTTACTCACTTTTTTAAAACACATTGCTGTTATTTGGAACACAACTGTATCTTGTAAGCTATGATGGTATTATATGGTTGTACCGAGCAGGCGCTGGAAGAATTTCCCACAACTCATCTTTTATCATTTCTACCTTAAAATGCTTCTAATTACCACAGTTTATTTCCATTAGACTTAGTTTAGCCCACAAGCAAGGTATCTGTCTGTATTCTTTTCAGATCAATGTCAGGTCAATGCAGTAACTTTTTAAACAGGCGTACAGGATGTGCAGGTCAGGACTTTTCCAACCCCAGTTTAGCCAACGTTTTCAAACACCTGCACTTTTTTCTTCCTTTGCGCAGGCTGAACTTCACTGTTATTCTGAAAAGATTGAAAAAGATACAGTGGAAAAACTGCTTATTTCAGCCTCTGTTATAGTATTTTCTTTGCACTGATTGACCTTCCTTATAAAACAATTAATTAATATTTTATCTAATATGGGAAAAGGACAGACCTGTGGAGTATAATTCATTACTTGTGCTCTAACAAAGTGAAATTTCTATTTGAGTGTTATTTATTTAAAAAAAAAAAAAACGACACTGATAGAGTAATCGAGTGATATTTAAAAAAAAAAAAGAAGAAAGAACATTTTGTTTTCTTTAAATAATGCATCAAATTATTGAGGGAAAACAGGAAACACAGGTTTCGATCCATTTTTTTCATATTCATGTTAAACTTGATACATTTGTTACAGTTGTGTTGGAGTTTGGGGGGGGCAGGTAATTCTTCTTCCCCCAAAGGAGGACATGGTAGGAAAAGTCTGACAACGGCTGTGCAAAACAAAATAAACAGGCATTATCTCTGAATGCTCTGCTTCTTCTTGACGGGCTCCATCATATCCTAACAGTAACAGGATCTGGCTGCATGCCTCAGATTATGACACGGTCATTCAGCAGATATTCATTGCAATCAAAATATTTATTTCCTCCTCTACAAATCCACAGTGAAGATTTGGTCCAACTGTAAATGTGTCATGCCATCACATAGCAAGTTTTTTAAACCAAATATCAGCTGTTTTTATCAGCCAGACAGTAGGAGCTGGAAAGCCCCGTCTCATCTAACAGTGTGTTACGTAACCAAGGAGTCACTTACATCTGTGTGGCAAAGTCCTGGGTGGGGTCAAGGGGTGAATAATCGAATATCCTCTGAAGGTTACCCACATACCTGAAGATCAAAACAAATGCAGCATGCTCACCTCAGACAGAGCACATGGGATGGCACAGAGACAATAGACTCATGGAAATGCATGAGGAGCTGAACAGACACCCTCTGCTGGTGGCCATGTTTGGCTGTCACAGCTAAAATTAAATCCAAACTAATACAGGAAGTTATCAGGAAAACATGCAGAAGGAAGGGATTTGCAGTGTCGTATCACAATGTCCATGATATTTCACTTTAAAATGAAAGAGTATCTGACTGTCAAATATTTCTTCCCTGTCATAACTCTTTAATAGCCAATAAATATTGTTTTTATTAAAATAAATTAAGTTATTTTCCATGTTTGTCTTGTCACTGTATTTTCTATACTTTTGGCTACCACATGACTTATAAAAACAATGAAAGAAATCATCATTACTGTTTTTAAAAAATAGGCTTAACTTGAAAAGGCCATATTAATCAAACTTAAAAGTAAAAAAAAAAGACAGTAAGTTAAACAGACCAATACAAATACTGTACTTAAAACAAACAAAGAGGTAAATACTATGATGCGAGTCTTATTGAGGTGTGCTATACTCACATCCTCTGGAAGTCAGGGATGTTGAAGAGGACCTGCATCACTGTGCTCAGGTAGCAGCTGTTGCCCAGGTTTTTAATCCCCGTGTAACCAGAACCATACACCGCCTTCAGCTTCATTCCCGACTCCTGGATCACCTCCCATTCGCTGACCCGTGGCCGGGGGTTATTGTCCGTGTGGTGCCCATTTTCTGTCTGGAAGAGGGATAGGACAGCTTTGTGTCAAGACTTTTCTGGGGCGGGGGGGATACTGAAGATGAACATTGCTTTCATTATGGCACAAGTGGATTCAGCTCATTACAGGACTTCAGAGGCTTTGGATTAGGCTGCTTACTCTTTTCTGCATCTGCAGCATGTCTATTCCAAAGTGTGACAAGTGCTCTGATATATGGGGGTCCAGCACAGCTTCTTCCTCCTCGAAGGAATACACGTCTGTAATTAAAATGGCTGTAAGTCACTAATAGACTGCACTTTTTTTTTAAAATGCAGATGCTAAAGCCGCATGTATCAAACAAAGGTGATGAGGTTCTGCAGCAATGTCAAGTGAAAAAATGTCTAACGGTGGTACAAGTGTACCTATTAAAACAAGGCTGACTGCTTACATGCGTTCTCCTATTCATTTTATAGGTGGGGAGGGGGGGGGGAATAACAAACACATACACACAAGGAACCAGATTAGACTCCAGATTCATGTAACAGTTTGGATAATCCTGTGGTGTGTTTCAGACCTGCGCCGTCTGGGGTGATGGTGTCCAGTTTAACAGCCAGTGGGTAGTTGGTCTCTCTGTAGTGCTCCAGAGCGTGGCCGTTACCCCCACTCCCATCAAAGAACCACTTCCCACAAAACACTGCCCCGTCCGTCAGGTTCAACCACAGGTTTTCTCTCATCTCGCATTTCTGACACTTCCAGCCACTGGCATCAAAAGAAACAACAACAAAATAAGGACTTGTGTAGATGCTTGTGTGTTTTTAAAAACATTCAGTGATCAAATAAAGAATGGTGGTCGATCCATAACAGCTTTTCAACCCTTCTTCCATGGAGACATCAGTAGAGTTCTGTAAGTATTACATCTCAAAAGCTGCAGCTAAATATAATTTGATTGCATATTATAGTTAGCTTCAGTGTACAGATGTAGTGATCAAAGTCTTTTTTTCATCTCAGTCAGCGGTTACTTGAAGTTGCTACAAAGCCCTGTGTTTTTATTTCATATTTTATGAATATTTAGTGGGTGAAATTTTGAAACAGCATGAGATATGAGAGCAAGAAGGACCTCAGATCACCTTATTTCAGCTAATTAACTGAGAGGTCAGTCTACATACTGATAATGTCTGTATGTATCCAGTGAATCAGAAAAGCAGCTCAAATATCTGTGTTTACTGCCTTTACACACACATTGTTTTCTTATCTTCGTCACAAAAACGTCACAGAATCAACAGAAAATCTAAGATTTGAAGTTAGATGCTGACTGAGGTAAAACAGAGAACACAATGTTTTCCATACGGGTATTTTCAAAACCTTCTTTTCCATGTTTCCTTTATTAATTTTCATTGCATAATGGCATATAAACAAAACTTGATTCTGGTTCAGATGTAGAAGTTGATGATGACATCCCAGTTCAAAATGCTGTAATCACCTCTGCTCTTTACAGCTGCCTTCAAGTTTTTGAGAACTGAGGAAAAACTGTTGGTGAAGTTTGTCATTTTGAAAGCTGTAGATGTTTTACAAGGATTTCAACTAAGCAATGTCTCAATGCAACTTATATTTTTTTGTTTCATAATGTACTAAATAGGCACCTAAGGCTTAACATGTAGAGAGAGGATCCACCAATCAGGTTGGTGGAGGTTGGCCATTTGATCCCACCCCCTTCCCCCTTTCATCTGTATCTTCTGACAAGTTTCTGAATACTAAATTGTCAAAGTGAATCATTTCGGATAAAAGTGTGTCTTAAATGATAACATTGAAATCTTTTAAAGCAATGACAGACCTTGAAAGACGAGCCAGTTGAGCACACAGACGCTCAATAAGTCCTTCCCTGAAAATAAATTATATCTGGATAGCAGCATGTGTTGTTTCGAAACGGGTTCATTTTGTTCAGCATTAATCTTCACAGATGTGCACAAATGATCCTCTATGACATTGTAGATGGACTCTAGTAAGCTCCATCTCCCTGGTACAGATGATGCAGCGTTCATTTTACAATTTTACAGTCTTTTGTTTCTTTCATTCTAACTATTTAAAACATGTTCATGACATCTCATCTTTCTAACATTTTTTAAATAATCATAGGCTTTGAATGATTTGCAGGAATAACAGAAGCCACTGAATTACCAGACTATGGCTTGATATCAGTCGTACCTGGGTGGAATCCGTACACCGTTATCTAGCTGTCTGAGGCTTCTGGCATGTCTGGAGACCTGGATCTCCTCCTCCCAGGACTCGGGCTCTTGTTTCTTGTAAGCTGATGGTGCGTTCAGTACTGCATCACAAGCTATGGTCACCTGCAGATTGGATTAGACAGCAAGTCGTGTTTGTATGCAATGTCATGTTTCTCAAAAAGGAAATTCAAGGGAAAGTTGAACTGTGAAGGCATTTTGTTTTCATAAATGTAGGGGGAACTCTACATGAATTACAGTATATAAAAAGCCAGGAAAAGGGCGTCATTCAAGATTTATATCAAGAAAACATTTAACTGTGCTCTATGATGTTATGGATGCAGTTTGGGAACAGTATGCATGAATAAGAAAAACACAAATCTAACTCTGAAGAAGTTCAAAATGCATGCAAAACACTACTGTTTTTTTTTCCAATAAAGTGCAATTATCTAGCACCATAATTTAATCAAAATCGTATCACATGATTTTGATTAATGCACTATCAAAAAGAAAAATCATAGGAAAAAAAAGGTCATGCCCAAGCCAAGCTGTTACTTCTGAGTTCCATGCAATCAACAAGACAACACGCAAGTGATAAAAGCACCCATATGTGCACCTTGTGGTTCCCCCAAATGTTAGATTGCAGAAAAAAAGCTACTTCTGAACCCACAAACCAAGTGTGATAACCGTTAAAAATTGTGCAATACAAGTTTCAATGGAATATTTAAATCTTGAATTAAATGGTCAGACTTAAAAGAACACAGACTCAGGCTAAGCAGCGGCTCTTTACCCGAGCCACCGACCAACCTGTCCTGTAGCTAAGGAACCAGAGAGTGCATGCGCCCCATCATCATGCACAGAAGCACACCAACCACACACACTGACCAGAGCCGGCAGCTCCTCAATATTTGGTAAAGGGATCTCGAAGTGGTCTGGAAAAATGACGAGCTTGGCCTCGTCCTCATATTCATAGTCTTCACCGTTAAAATCACGGTTTAGCTCTAAATCTTTAAGAGAGGAAGCAAATATTCAGTCATCAGCAGTTGGACAGTCGCTGCTAAATATACACTGCTGGCTAACTTTACATTAGTCATTTAGTCAGCACCCTAACAGTCAAAAATATGCAGGAAGCACATCACAAGCAACTTATAATGTTTAGGATGGTGCTTTAGAAAGGTTCTCTGTTGTTGTTTTTTAAGCATTAAAAATCCAACATTTGAAAGGTGTTTAAGATATTTAGTTGATGTCCAGCTTGTTTCATCTGTAGGAAACTCATAACAAAACGTCTGCAAATGTTTTGCATGTTTTCATACATTCTGCAAATTTGGTGTCCATCCATTTGATAATTTTTAAATCATTAAAAAAAAATAAATAAATAAAATAAAATTCCCTCAATACTAGTTTTGTGGTTTCGTGCCACCTAATTTTAGCTGACCTGACTAACCTTGTAAGTTTACCAGAGTCAGCTAGCTTTAGTTAACTTTAATTTGCTAAACAAAACAAGTTTATAAGTGCTAACTTCAGTTAAAATCAACTTCTTTAACATTATAAATTTAATTAAGATGGCAAACTTTAGAAAACTTTAAAAATAAATTAATAAATAAAAACCCCTCAGATGTTAGCTTCATGCATAAATACACATTAAACTTCCAATTCCACATATATTCATGATAAACATCTTTTTTATTTTACTTTCAAATGACTCATTTTAAAAGTATAAAAGTTGTTTTTTCGAGAAAGTACACGTTATTAAGATAGCAGATATGTAACATATCTAAAGAAAATCCCACTTAAGTTCTTATAATACAATTATCTTTCTTTCCTTCACTGAATCTGCAAATGTAATTAAAGAAATATGAATGCATTTGCATATTTTCAATATGATTCATAAATCAAAAACCTGAATGAATCTTATGGAACCAAAAATAAACAAACTGAAAAAATATATAAAATAAAAATTAGATATTTTTTTCTCCAATGTATTAAATTTGAGTATTGAAAACAAGTGAATCAGTGACATCCAACTGTGCAGCCGAGGCAAGTTCATTACATTATTGATCATATAATACAATTATCAAAATGAAAGCATTAATCATTTCCCCTAATGATATATTCAAGTATGACATATTACTAAATTATTTAAGTTATTTCTAGAAACAAGAAAGCTTTTTTTTTTTTAAATATTGTGATTTTATAATGTTAATCAATGACATCTAGGATATTTAGATTCTGTTTCCCATAATGAAAAATTCCAATCTGTTAATTCAGTTTTTGTACATCAAAAAAAAAAAAAAAAACTAAAAGAGACCTGTTAAATCCTCACATAGAAAAATCTAGAAGTACCACATTTTCACATTTTTCCCAAAACCTCTTTATTTATTTTTCAGTGTCAACTCACCAATTTTTCAATTGAACATTTCAGATCACACATCCAAAGTAATGTCAAACTGAAGTTTAGCCAGAAAGCATTTATGAAATGACATTCTTCAAGTGAATTACTCCACTTATAGAGCTGTCTATTCTCTGCTGCAGTCTAAAGTCGAGCAATGACTCATGACAAAACAGGATCATAAGTTATCCTTGACATTGTTGTTATGGCCATTGGTTTCATGGTAACACATGACATTAGTAGCCAGTGGCCTGATTAGATCACAGTATTGATATAGAAATGATGGCTGATACATACAATCCATATTAAAATCTTAAAGTGACAACAGCAAGAACAGGTCCAAAGGAGTTGTCACTAGTAAAAGGCACAGTCAGAGGTTGACAGTGAGGAGAGTTGACTACAGAAGTAAGATGTGAGGCGAAGTGCAGTAAGAAAACAGGACCATCACTGGCTCATTGGAAGGAATTCCTCCAGCAGAGAGGAAGAAGAGTGAGAAAGTAGCAGAGAGACACCCGGTCCTCTGCGAGCAGTGTCACTGCCGCAGCAGAAGTGTGTCAAGCTCGACGGGACACTGACAGGTGGTGGCAGCTGAGAGGCCAGCGACTGACAGAAGGCAGCCCCCACTGTAAACCAACCACCCCCCCGTCTCTCCACCCCGAGTAGGAGGAGAAGGATGAAGGGAGCAGACCAGGCTTTGATTTAGAACAGTTACCAGCCACATACACAAATAAATTAACTATATTTAGAGAACAGGGGGAGGTGAAGACTCGTCATGGGAAATATCTGACGGCTTTGGAAAAGGGAGGGGCAGCTGGCAGGAAGCAAACAATAACATGAGGTTGTAATGAAGGGGGCTCTCTTAACAGAAAGATTAGACTGACCAATCACATCAACATCAAATCACTAATTCAATTAGAAAACTGTAAAAGCTGCTGCAACTCTTCTTTTAAAAAAATAAATAAATAAATAAAAAAAAAAAAAAAAAAAAAACAATCTTCATGTTGCTTTCAGCAATGAAATACTGCAAATGCAGATTAAGCAGTGAGTGCCGTCCTTAACAGCTTCATAAATATAACAATGAACATACTCATGTTCCTTTTTTAATCGACATGGTTATTTCTTCCCTAGTTCCTTCCATGGACAATACTGCCAATACACACTGATTTAACACATGGAATGGTAACAATTGTAAAATTTGTAGTATGTGAAAAAATAATGGGATGTCCCACTGCTTCCATGAGAAGTTCCAGAGTGGAACTGCCACACATCCCGCAACCACAACGATCAGTGGTCACAACAACAGTGAAAAATGGAAGGCAGGGGTACTGTACATGAATACCGCAACATACTGCAAATTACACCACCTCTATGGTGTCATGCTAGATTCTAGCCATGAAAGCTGTACTCAGTACAGCGCATGATACGCAGCATGCAGTTTTGAAAATATGCACTCCGCCCTTCACTTTTAACCACTTTTAGTCAGCTTTTGCACCACCAAGTGTATGGTGATCAAAACTCTGCCCTCATACTCTATAAATCCTTGCTTGTGAGCAAATATTAATTGCGTCACCTCACACCTGTGTTGCTGTACCCAGATTCACTGCTACTTGTACCAAGATGCAGTGTTCCTGTTGGAGTCCTTCTTGCATTCACTCTGTGCTGATGAAGGTTGCTTAGTCTTGGAGCGGTTTCCCTCTGTGATTGCTCTGAACATTGTCCATACAAGTTATAGGTGTTAAGGTAGGCTAGAAGGGACTAAAATGGAAGTCCAGGACTAATTATGCCATTAAGCAGAAAAGGACTTTCAACAGGATTGATGATTGTCCAGTTGATCATTACATTACTTCAGCATTCCAATCTATAGTTCTCCCTGTCTACTGTAAGCTGTTTTAACAACCAGTTTAGTGTATGAGTCGTGGCTATAGTTTATCTAAAAATAGAGTGATTACCAACAATCTGTTGCCAAATGGGAAATATAAGTACTTGAGAGTAAGATTGTAGTTTGAAGTGTGGCAACGTGCGTGAGATCTCGGATTAGATCATATACAGTCATGGAAAAAATTATTAGACCACCATTTTTTCTTCACTTTCTTGTTCATTTTAATACCTGGTACCACTAAACGTCATCATGTGACTAAAACAGACAGAAAAGAAAACACTGAATGCATAAAAGCAGTGTTTTTGGCAGTACAACGCCATAGCTATTGATGTAAAAACTTAAGTGATTTAGGTTATAATCAAGAAAACCATGGAAAATGGTAAGATATCAGCTCTTAAATAAAACTCTTATGAGCAATCTTTGTGGTTATCGTTATGTTTGTCCAAACAAATGTACCTTTAGTTGTACCAGGCATTAAAATGGACAAGAAACTGAAGAAAACAAGTGTGGTCTAATAATTTTTTCCATGACTGTATGTTTTCTCATATGTTAAAATGTGTTTATGGTGCTATTTACTGTAATTTGCATCCCAAGTTACTCTTAATTGTGGAAGTGCAAATCTGTGGGATGGATATCAAAAGAGGCGCAACCCAAGAAAAAGACGAGTGTTGAGGATTCAGCTCCCATGAATACAACTGGACAAACATGACTGCAAAGGGAACTGTAGTGTCACAGACTTTTCATCAAGACGTCAGTAAATTGTATCACTTTTTGAACAAAACAGGATCATATGTATCCCTCAATTATGCTTTTCTTCTTTTGTCTGTGATGCCAGTGTTTAAGAACTGATATACTAAAGGCAAAAGTGATAGGAGCAGTAAACGGATGAGTTCAGAAGCTTAGAATTCTGGGAAATCCATCTTTCGTCCCCTGTCTGTAAGCTCATCATAATGAAATGGTCATTGGGATACATGTTGTGGAGGTTTTTCACCTTACAGAATATAGAGTACAGAGTTCTAAAAAAAAAAAAAAAGCCATTTGTTCAAGCTGTAAGATTAAAAAAAAAAAAAAAAAAACTTGTGGAGGAACAACAACTAAAATGTTGTGGACAACAAACCTAATCCAACACTCCAAACAGCTTCAGTCACCTGAACATGCTCAGTGTGATGAAGCTGTCAAAGGCTAAAAATAAAAGTAGTGGTGCACACAGTCTGGAGCCTCTGTTATCTTCAATTGTTAAGTTAATGCATGTAGTTACTTATAGTTCTAAAAAAAAGAATACTGGAATCAACCAAAATTGATATTAGCAGGTCAGACCTTTAAAACAATTGGAAATGGGAGCTGGCAAAGAAAATCATATACGGTGTATCTATACTAAACAAGAACGTAAGATATGGTTGATGCTTCTAATTCCTGCAGAACCTCTTCAGGTCCATCTTTGATAAATTACTAAACAAAATGCACACACGAAGTGGACCGCCATCCTGACAGACTTCAACAGCAGATATGCTTCCAGGTTAGCAAGTGAATTGATCAGAAACTTATCCTGCAGGCCAGGAATCATCTAGAGGGGTGCTGTGAAGTAAAAGAAGTGCACCCACGAAGAGGCAAAACATCAGCATCAAAATGGCTCTCTTGGCCAGTCTGGCAGCGATCAAAGACGAAGAGGGCAACAATTCAAGCACAAAAGTTTGTGAGCACACAAGGAAGGCTGAGTGTGAGATGAAGGATTATAACAGGAGTGCAGGACATTTGTACAAACAGCTGTATATCCGAGTGCGAAGACAATTTTGAGATGAAGCAGAGCATGTTTGTACACAAGCAGAGAGTTTTTGGGTGTGAGGGCAGAGTTTTGAGGAAGAGCAGTATAATACCCAAGTATGAAAAAATAAAAATAAAAAACTCCTGCTCTCAGATTAGAAAGACTGTTCTTGATGAACGATAGTAATATAGCAGGTAAAGAAAACCACATTTACAGAAGTCGAAGCCTCTTGTAATGTTTTAAACCTAAAGCAAATTTATACCAAGACACAAAGATAAATAAAAAAAAAAAAACACGGACTGTTCAAACCATCGCTGTTAAATGTTGTGCAAAGTTTTTTTCTGTTTTGTCTTTTTGTTTCTGATGCACCACACTTTTTGTGACATGTGATCAGGTTTTCTGAAATTGTGTAGCATGTTTTTGTTTTTGATAGCGCTTTGCACCTCAGGTCTAACACGAATATTATATGAACTGGATCTCTTGGCCTGATATAGCCATTTGCCTCTGCACAAATAAACATTTCCTATGAAAAACAGCAGTCAATGCTCCAGAAGAGGTCACTACGTTCTTGATGAGTTTCACAGGTCTGAATATTAATGGATCAGTTCTACTGAGCTTCCAACTTTAATTCAGAGGTCTCTCTTCACTGTCGTGCCAAGTATTGGTATATAAGTGATATATATTGCAAGACATTTTACATACACCCACTAGAACATCAAATCTGATGTCATTACGAATAAATAACTTTTTGAGCCCCAAATTGGATTAACTCTCCATTGCTCCCCACCAACAAATAAAATACAGACTCAGATCTATCTGAGCGATTCAAGTAAAACCTTTCAACCAGAAGCCGGAGTAAAAAGTGCATTATAAATGGATGCATACTTCTCACACCAGTGCAGCGACCTACCGAGGAAAACTTTTCCATTCCTCCGTCTGGGGATGGCACCTCCTGCAGCTCCTGTGGCTTTCTGCAGTTAACAGGAAGGAAAAGAGATTAAACCAGATCAAAGAACACTCTCACATTAAAGCCCCAACCTTATAACACTTTGTATAAACTGGGGAAAAAGGATCAACTTGGGGGAAAGGGGGGAAAAAAAAAAAAAAAGAAAGTGTTTATGCTCTCCTGGGACAGATCAAGAGGGTTTGTTAGAAATAGATGCTGGATGATCCAGTTGCCAGGTCAAGTTACAAGTCAAGGGGAAAACCCCTTCTATCACAGCAGGATCAAAATTAAGGGCTGATTAATTGAACTTCTTTATTTGTACAGACTGATTTATAGGACTTGAATGATACTATTTACAGTATATTTATGTCACATATTTGGGCTTGTCGCTGCTTGTCGTGCGAGTCAGTGTCGTCATTTTTACATTCATAACTACATAGGCTACTGTTCACTGTAATAGACAGGCAATTTTTTTAATAATATAATAACCAAACACTTACACATTTCAGCTTCCATCGATGGTAAAAAACATAATTTAAAAAAAAACACAGTCCCTTGAATTCATATAAAAAAATCAAATAAATTAGCAAAATCCCTGACTGTGAGCAAAACAACGCAGCGCCACCACCTGGTTTGTGCTCAGATTGATCAAGTTCACTTGACACAGTTTACACTGGTGGTGGCCAGACAGAGCTGAAAGACCGAGATTGCTGACACACTCAAGATCAAGTGAACTCCTATGAAAGAAAAACAGCAGACACAGGAGCCTGCAGAATGTGAGCAGCTGTTTCTGGCCAGATCCGGGCATGGAAATAGCAGCTCTCTACAAAGCAGAGCTGATGTGAGCGCAATTAGAGCCAGTGACAAAACACAGCGGCAGCTCAGGCCTTTGTTGTTCCCCATCAACTTTTCAAAGAGGAGAAGCTTGTTTGGGTCCATGTGTGATGAAGAGTTGTTAACTCTACATAATGGGATGGACTAAAAAAAAAAAAGCTCAAAGTTGAATCTTTTCAAAGTGAGACCTCCACAATCATGTTATTTTGTTGCTTCAGTTTAAAAAAAAAAAAAACATAAATTGGTTTTAAATTGGCTTTGAACGCCATTTTACACAACATGCAATAAAAAATGTTTTATTTCAAGTAAATTAAATTTGTAATTAAACTATGAACCCAAAAGCTTTGTTTGTGAATCCTAATTTTATTGGTTTGCTCATCCAATTCTGCATGCAAACTAAAAGGTTTGCCAGGATTTTTTACGCACCGTTTACAAATCCAAAACATTTGCAAGATGCTGGGCTGAATTCCTGGACAGGACCATGTCATCCATGTTCAATTTAAAAATGAATTGCTGCAGGCAGCAAGATGGGAATTTGGTGAAAATACACCTGCGTAATCATTTTCTGTCATCTTTTATTTCTAATTTGTCAGTGAACTGTTGCTGCAGTCGGGACTGATGAGCAGACGATATCTAACATCTTTTTATTTGGTTGCAAAAACTTTTGAATTTACAAACAAAATCTTATACTCACATACAAAACTTTTGGATTTGAAAGAAAAATAAAGGATTTAAATTTTTATTAAACATATATATATCTTAATTGCCATGAACCATTGTTAAATTGCAGTTTGTATCATTTTTATGCATAGCATTACAATGTTTCACAGTGTGCCAGATCAGGGTTGTCTGTTGGGCTGTGCTGTATGTAACTGATCCAGTTAATGTGTCCAGGAAATTACTTAAATATCAAGTGCTGCTCATTGTATCAACTTTGTCACAGAAATGTCATTTTGGGATATTTTTTTGATTTTATTTCCAGGGACGTTTTCTTGGTAAACTCTGTAATTTGAAGTGTTTATTAAAGCCTCTGCTTCCACTGAACTGGATAAATGCTTATTTATGACAAAATAGACAAGTGTTAGAAGCAGAGGAAATTAACTCCCTGCTTTTGACAGCAGTTTACAAAACGTTGGTGGACGACTTGCAAAGACTTATGACAAAGATAACCATGTCCTTTTTGTACACATACAAAATTAAAATGACCTGTTTGTCCATTGGAACCCTATTGCATTTTTAAGTCATGTCAGAGGCTTAAAGTAGTACTTTTTTAAATTTAGCTAATTTGTTACCATTAAGTTAACATTAATTTCTATTTTGCAGTAAACACATATTCGTTCTAACTCAGAAGTTTACACTCCTTACTATCTAATAATAGACAACAATATTAATATTAATTGTTAGATAGATGACACATATTATTATTATTGCTGTTGTTGTTGTTATTATTTAGGGCTGTCAGAGTTAACGCATTTATAACGCATTAACGCAAATTCTGTTTAATGCCACTATTTTTTTTAACACGAGATTAACACACACGTTTCTGTAAATATGACCCTCGGCCAATAAGTGTATTTACAGTCAACGTGTGGGACAGACATGGCAACAGAAAAGGGTCTTATGAGGGGCAAGTTTAGCCTTAAGGAGCAGCCAGATGGATCTGTTAACAAGAAAAAAGGTTATTTGTATTTATTGTGCCTGTGAATTGAGTTACCACCACAGGGCGCGGTAAAGTTAGTTTCACATCCGACATTCGCTTGTTTTTTTTCTCTTTAAACTTTAATAGCGTCATGAAAACGGCACCGATTTCATCCAGGTTGGTATCATTTTGTAGATATAAGTATGCCAGACATTTCACAAGTGTCATCAACCCTTCAAGCTCAGTAAGTGTGGCAGAAACTCTAAGGAACAGCGTCCTTCTGAGTACCTCACTGCTGCCGTGGAGCTTAGGGACCGTCTGCAAACTACTGTGGTCAAGCAGTAGCCCCAACAAAATACACTAAGAAGCATGATGAACTAGAAAAGCACTCGGAGAGCGCAGACCTCCGCCAATCAAAACAGTTCTCCTATATAGTGATTTAACGATTGCGATAAAATCCGCCTACTGGATCAGATCCGGATCAGCCTTTGAAATTTGATAGAGGTTCCCAATGTCAATCCCTGAGTCAAATTTCATGAGTTTTGGGCAATAATTAACAGAGATATTGAGAAACAAATTTTTTTGTCCCCATTGAGCGCAATGTTATTGAAAATTTGAAAGTGATCCAGAATCCAGGATTTCTTCCAGATCACACCCAAAATGAAATCAGTTCTTCCTTTTCACATTTCTGACAACTCCTGAAAATTTCATCAAAATCCATCCATAACTTTTTGAGTTATGTTTTATCTGTCAGTCTGTCTATCAGACAGACAGACAAATGCCAGCAAAAACATAACCTCGTTGGCGGAGGTAATAATTAAGCCCCCAAAAAGTACAGCAGCATTGGTGGACTTCCCGTTTTCAAACTAAAGACTTAAAAAAGAAAAAAAAAAAAAAACAGATCCCCTTGAACCTAGGACAAAATGGGTATAGATGATGGATGGATAAACAGAACATTTAAAGAATGTGATTATTGTGCGATTAATCGCGAGTTAACTATGAAAATCTTTGGATTAGAAAAATTTAATCGACTGAAAACCCTATTAATATTGTTGTTGTTGTTCTTAGGATTATTTGCTATTAATATTAATAATAATAATAATAATAATAATAATAATAATAATAATAATAATAATAATAATATGTGTCATCTAATAATAGGGTCTCAACAACATGTTAAAAGAACTTCCTAAAATCTATGGGACAGGTGCAAAACTTACCTCCTTAACATGACGTTTGAGGTGCATGTAAACACTCTGCCCTGTTTTGCGATAATGTCTCTCCACATGTTCTCGTCCAAAGCCCAGGAATGTGTTCAGACACACATACAGGCCTCCCTCTGATTCCTGCAAGCCAAAGACAACAGCGACAATTAGCAGCAGCAAAAGGAAACAATTAACATGTAGAAGGCTATCAAAATTCCAAAGGACTTGTTAAAGGTTTTGACTCCTTTTGGTAAAACGCCTCCTGAAAGTTTGACCTGCGTATGTACTGTTAAAATCAGGAAAATAAGGAGACATTTTCCTGATATTATTACCAATGAAAGTAGGAAAAGTATAAAGATTTCTTTTTAAAAGACATTAAAGATGAAACAAGGGGGCTAGGTGTCAGATGCAGAATATATGTAGTACTCGCAGTAGCAGTATCTACATGCGTGTTTGATGTTAAAAATGTATTAATGATGCTGCAATGAAGGAATTAAAAAGACTTGTTGAAACAGCCACTCAGCCATCTTGTCATGCTTGCTGTTTGAATAGTTTCAAAGAGTTTAAATATAAAGTTTCCCCTTTACGCTTAAAGCATAATTGATTATTTTCTCTGATATTATGTTTCATGGAGTTTCATGCTGTAACTTTAACTTTTAAAAAAAGAACTCAATTTAACTGCTCTCTGATTTTGGGGTTGTATTTGCACAACTTACTGTGTCAAAAAGACACACACACACACACTACAGGATACGACGGTTTTATCATATTTTTTTTTAATCATAAGGAATCCAGAATTGTAGCTCACTTTAAATGCGCTGAATAACTTGGGACTTTCATTTGGGCTTTTCATTGCTGTTCACACGTGCACTGAGACAAAACATCTGGAGAACACCCCTTCAAAACTAACCTAAATCTGCAATCAGTGAGGCCTTTATAAACCCCAGTGTTAAACCTTTAAGTGGCCCAGAGTGACATATGAGCTTCAACAGTGCAAGGATAAAAATAAACCAGTCCTCAGGCCAACATGATGAACTCCAGACAGCTGAGTCACCTTTAAAAAACGGCTTCAGTTGAAAAAGTATTGTAAGAAAGATTTTGGATCAAGAAAAAAAAAGTGGTTGGAAATTCTGTAATTATCTGGTACAAAGCTTTACAAGTACAGGAAACTGAATATGCTTGCATCCTGTACATCCTGACATTTTTTTTTTAATGGTCAGTGTTTTCATGCTGTCACCATTGTGATATTTACAGAAGGGAAAAGGAAAATAAATTAGATCATGCACCAAAACGTGAAATGAAACTGACCTATAAACAAAGAAGGATCTCCAATTACAGTTGTCAAAGACTCACTTCTAAGTCAATAAAGTCTTCATTCTTCTCTGTAATGAAAGCAGTGGGTGTGTCAGAGCACACCACACAATAAAGACTACTACAGGCTGAATAACACAATTAGCACAGAAAAAAGGTCTTTATATCAGTAGTCTGTGCATATATAAACACAGACATGTGGCGATAATATTAACTTCCAGATTACCGTTAAGTCCCCAATTAAAGTCATTTTGAGGCGGACTACACGTCACAAAACCCTGAACTCTCCTTCAGCCGGAGGTTCCTCCGCCAGGTGCGAGGCTGCTCACCGGCCTGCTTCAAGCCCGCGTGCGCGTGGCCTGAACCGGGTTCACACTGAAAAGGGAAAGCCCTCCATCGATCTTTCCTGAGACGGAAACAACGTTTCATCATTTATTAACTATCAGGTTCAGAGGGAAGGCGGCCCTTGACACGCGCATGCCAGCGGGTTCACGTGCGGTTGCTCAGCCCGCCTGCAACGCGCATTTCCAGCCCAAACAAGCCTCTCGTGTCCCGGTGCATGGCTGTGTGTGTGTGTGTGTGTGTGTGTAGGCGTGGGTGGATGTGCAGCTGGGAGACACTTACGGGAGAGTCGAAAGAAAAGGCACACTCGCTCTTGAAAACCCTGTCTCCGGTTCTGGGGACTCTGATGGTGGGCATGTACGGGACCAGCAGCTCTCCGAGGTCTGTAGCCATCTTCGCATTCCTGCTCCTCGCAGCACAGTGCCGCGGAGCCTCCGGAGCAGCGCTGTCAGAGGAGAGGATGCTATTTTTAAAGCTCTCCGTCTCTACATTCCTCCGGCCAGGGGGATGTGACGCTGGGAAAAAAAAAAGAAAAATATCAGAGGGTTGGGAGGCTGGCTGCTGTGAAGGCACAGTGGGTAGTGATGGTCTTAAGGTGTTTTTTTTTTTTTTTCTTGTTAAAAGCATGGACCTGCGCAGAAATTTCGGAGCTACTGTCGGCTGTGATGACGTAGCTCTGCACGGGGATATTTTACCAGAAGGGCCCCTCCCACTTCTGAGAATGATTCACAAAGCTACCGGTACTGACTACTGTCTGATTTATTCTGACCTGCAGGAAATTAACAGTTTTGTTTAAGAAAAAAAAGGGAAGAAAGTGTGTACGCGTGTGTGTGTTGGGGGGAGGGGGGGGGGGGGTCATTTTGTTTCTGTGTTTGTAGTAAATCGTTTTTTGGAATAAGCTAACAGCTAACAGTCTGTAATTGTCTGCACAGCTCTGCCACCTGGTGGACATTTGTGTTCACTGCACAACAATAATAACATAAACACCTCTCTCATGGATGTTGAAGGATGTGTTCACATTGCCTGCTTAAATAAAAGTACTCAGTTATAGCTGTCGCCAAGTGGATAAATAAAAGCACCCGCCTTAAATTCAGCTGAGTAAAGGTTTGCAAGTATAATTTGCTTATTGTATAATTTTTACAAAAGAAGTGAGCACATTACACCCCTTCAGGCTTTCTTATACTGGCTCCTAGTATGTTTTAGAATTGACCTTAAGATCTTAACGTTGAATTTTAAAGTAACCTAACCCTAACCCTAATTTGACATTAATGACATTATTGTTATTAATGCCATTAATTTGACAAAATTGACATTAGTATTATATGAGTCAATATTTTTCAAGAGACATGGCTGAAGACCAGAGGTGACAAAGCATTTCCTGTCAAAGCCACTCAACTGTAGAACAAGCAGCTGGATGAAGTGATGTCAGCAGATTTGATGGCCTCTTTTAAATTTCTTTTTTAAAGCCCAGGTTTCCTGATTTTTAACCGTGATTTTAATTCTTTGGTTAATTGTGTTGTACAATTTTTATATTATTCCATTTATATTTGTAATGTTTTGTCCTCTGATTTTCTAATACAGTACATCAGTTTGCATGAAACTCTGAAAAAAGGGAAAAGTGCTGTACATATAGAGATTATTATAATCTCAAAATATATATTGTGTTAAAATTAAAAATTCGTTAATCAAACTTTGATTTATGATGTGTTTATTGTTATTTAAGCTGTTGATGAGGAACTTATTTTATGCTAATTTCAAACTGCTTGTTATATTAACTGCTGTAAGGTAATCTGAGTTATATTCTGGCTGTTAAAGGATCCATCAATCTACACTGCCCAGCCAAAAAAAAGTCACCACCAGAAAAAAAGGTCATACGCTCTAATGTTTTTGTTAGCTTTAATTACGGCATGCATTCGCTGTGGCATTGTTTTGATAAGCTTCTGCAATGTCACAATATTTATTTCCATCCAGTGTTGCATTAATTTTTCACCAAGATCTTGCATTGATGATGGTAGAGTCTGACTGCTGAGCAAAGCCTTCTCTAGGACATCCCAAGGATTCTCAATGGGGTTCAGGTCTGGACTCTGTGGTGGCCAATCCATGTGTGAAAATGATGTCTCATGCTCCCTGAACCAGTCTTTCTCAATTTGAGCCCAATGAATCCTGGCAATGTCATCTTGGAATATGTCCGTGCCATCAGGGAAGAAAAAAATCCATTGATGGAATAACCTGGTCATTCAGTATTTTCAGGTAGTCAGCTGACCTCATTCTTTGAGCTCATACTGTTGCTGAACCTGGACCTGACCAACTGCAGCAACCCCAGATCAGAACACTGCCCCCACAGGCTGGTACAGTAGGCACTAGGCATGATGGGTGCATCACTTCATCTGCCTCTCTTCTTACCCTGATGCTCCCATCACTCTGGAACAGGGTCAATCTGGACTCATCAGACCACATGACCTTCTTCCATTGCTCCAGAGTCCAACCTTTATGCTCCCTAGTAAATTGAAGCCTTTTTTTTTCCCGGTTAGCCTCAGTGATTAGTGGTTTTCTTAAGGCTACACAGCTGCTCACAGAACTCAAGGGATTGGGACTGAGCAGTGTTCAGTCCCAATCCCTTGAGTTCCCTTTGCATTGTCCATATGGAAATGCTCTTACTTTCACTATTAAACATAGCCCTGAGTTCTATTGTTGTTTTTCTCCAATTTGACCTCACCAAACTTTTGAGTGATCGCCGATCACGACTATTGAGGATTTTTTTCCAGCCATATTTCCTCCTCGAAGACGATGGGTCCCCACTATCCTTCCAGTTTTTAATAATGCGTTGGACAGTTCTTTACCCAATTTTGGTGGTTTCTGCAATCTCCTCAGTTGTTTTCTCTGCTTGATGCATGCTAATGATTTGACCCTCCTCAAACAGACTAACATCTTTTCCAAGACCACAGGATGTGTCTTTCCACATGGTTGTTTAGGAAATGAGAAGCAACTCATTGCACCAGTTGGGGTTAAATAACTTGTTGCCAGCTGAAAGATAATCGCCCATGAAGTAATTATCTAATAGGAGGCTTGTACTTATTTGCTTAGTTAAATCAAGGTGGCAACTTTTTTTTGGCCAGGCTATGTACATTGATACATCAATTTACATTGATGCATTGATTTAATGATGGCCCAACAGCACTGACATAAAATGAAAATACTGATATCAGTACATGTAGTCATCATCTATAATTGTGATAATTTTTTATCGACAAACATCAAATCATCAAGTTATTTGATGTAGCATCTTGTGATGAAACTTGTGATTTACACTCCGATCATTTTCATTGACAGATTTGTTGGTTTGAGGAAAATGCTTTATTTTCATGTTACAAAATGTAATTTCTGATTTCAAATGTGTTAATCTTAGGTAACAGGAAGGATACAAGCAGAAATTTCTTTAATGTGAAAAATAAATGCAGTGTGTAATATTTTTAAGTATCTAATTACACTGTTTTTGGAGCTACAGCTTCTTAACTCAGAGTTAAAAAAAAAAAAAAGTGATAAATCACATCCAGGAGAGTAAAATCAAATAAAAATAACAGGAAACCAACTCAGCACATCCATGCCTACGCAGCTACTGTACATGGCAGCGTGAGCACTAAAATGCAGGTAAAACTGGTATTAAACTGTTTGGATTTGTCCGATCAGTTTAACCCTCATAATATTGATGTCTTTTCCAGACAGTTAGGGAGCTACAGCCAATTGAAGCATCAAGTGAGAAGTTGCCTCCTGGACAGTGAGGTTGTTACAGAGCTGACGTCCACAGACTGTTATCCATGCTGACATTTCTCCTCCACATCATAAACTCAGTCTGCAGTTCATTTCATCTAGTTATTTTTGAATTCTGGTAGTGCAGAGTAGAGCAGATTACATTTACTTACACTTGGAAAGTACATGCAAACCGCTGAGATATCCCAGATAGCCATGGGTTTAAACATTCAGTCTTGTTGCTCTGAGGCAGAAACTTTCCCCCTCAGCAACTGTGATCCCCAGCAAAATACACAAGCTCACCCACTCCAGGAAAAACATTTGTCTGAGTCCAGCAAATACACCAAACAGCTGAGTGTCAGAGTACATATAGACTTTATTTACGCAAGAAGGGAAAAAATTTACAAACAGATGGACTGGCATGATGTATTGATGACATCTCCATTAGTTATCAGGTGATGACTTGGGGGTATTATCAATAAGCTCCTTGTCGAGGGTCGGCACCTGGAACCAGGGGCCATCTCCTTTCTGCCTCATCTGCCGACGAACCTCCAGCTGTGTCAGTCTGTTGATAACAAACAGGAAGCAAATTATCTCTTTTTTATTTTTAGAAACATAATCAAATTGCAAAACCAGCAATAAAATAAAATAAAATAAGACTCTTCACACAAAATGTTAGAGAAAAAATATCTATCAAGCTTTATTGTGTTTAAAACCAATTGTACTGGCTGTTCCTTTGGTTGTCTTACTTATGTTCAAGTGTCTAGAGAGACATGTGTACAAATGCTTCTTAATGGTTTTTCATGCATTTGTTTGGTGAGGAAAGTCCCCAACTGAGTGAAATGACACAGGGAAGCTTTTAAGTTAAAGCCATCATAAGAACTGGTCAAATTCTCTAAAGTACCAAGGAAAGCTGTCTCATTTATTATCTCCTTTAACACAGAAAACTGTGGACCCACTTATGAAAAGTTAATTTTATCCCAAAACTTTCTGAAGCCACATTGTTCAAAGAAAGGCTCAATTATTTTCATAAATTTACAATATATGGGATTTATTCCTCCTCTGACCTGGAGATATCTCACTTGATTCATCATTATGGAGATATACTGGGTTTAACGGCTGTTAACTGGAGTTAGCACTCGGACCACAGGACCGGGACATGAAAAGGAGCACTGGACCCCAGCAGCTCCTCAAGTACACCAGACTGGACTGTACTGAAACCTGAATTTCCCCCTTGGGGGATCAATAAAGTATATTTGAATTGACTTGAATTGAACTGAATTTATGTAAAGCTATATGAGGAAAGGAAGGTGAGTGTGAGCAAAACTGTGACAACATCTCTAAAAGATGGAGCAGCTGCAACCAGATGCTGCCACAACTGCTCCACTAAGAGTAAGAATGCTCCCAAGTAGCCACCAATATCATCCATCAAACCAATTTTATATTTTCTCTGCTGGTATGACTATAAGCAATTTTATTCACTTCATCTGTAGTTCTGGTGTCTGTGTTCATATTCCATCTGTTTACACAATATATAGTGTGGATATTAGAGCATATATACATTTACTCTATAATATGTAAAACAAAGTATATTCTAAATACACATATATGTAGACTTAGAAAATCTAGTACCAGATGTTTTGTGGCAGCAAATATATGTATAGGAAATCTTATTCTATATTTATTCATTTGTATATATCTATTTTATTCAATACATATATCATACACATTACCTATCATACCCTTATATACCATGCTACATATTTAAATAAATAACATCTTATTCTATATTATATTATGCATATGTTGTATTATTTACAAAACCAAGTATAAAACAGGTATTGCACTCTTAGATCTTATATGTTTTGTACAAATAGGAATTTCTTGTATATTTCATATAATCTTTTGAATAATTTATTCTAATTCCTTAGTCTTAAGTGCTATAGTTAATGACCTGGACTTTTGCTTTTTTAGTCGGGGAGCTTTGAAATTCCATTTCGCTGCTATTGGATCAGTACAACCATGAATGTGGAAAAATAAAAATCTTGAATCTCAAATCATCTTTGATTTTTGTAACTTTTTCTTCACTTCACTGCTATTTAATTGACACGATTGTTAAGGGAGCGCTACATAACCCTACATAAGGTTACAAATCTCTTCTATTATCCTTCCTTAAACTCAATGTTTTCAAACGAAGTCAAGGAAAAGTGCTTTGGAAAAGGCCATAGAGGTTTTGTTGTTGTTTTCTTAAGTGAATTGTTTGACTGCATTCATTTTTTTGTGGGTGACTGAATGGAGAGTTAACATTCAGCCATTGTCATCATCATACTCTAGTGTGATAATAAAGATGTAGGATGTCATCTCCCTGCGTCAGTTCAGTAAGCACCCCTCATCTCATCTCAACATTAAGCTGTCTATCGCAGTGGACAGTGAAATTGCTGGTTTTTAATTCAAAATTTGATAGCAGTGGATAGGCTATGTTCAATTACCCTTCACTGTCTGATATATCACTTAAAACTTGTAGATGCTGCTGCCTCTGCTGAAGATATACTACACAGTCTTGCTTTGAATGCTTTTCTGTACATGTGCAACTTCAGACAAAAATATTCCTATGCAAACACATTTTAGTATAAGATCTTTCTTTTCTTCTTGCACAAAATCAGTTTAAAATTCTGTTTGTTTGTTTTCTTTTTGTCCAATTGCTGGTAAATGACAGGTGTTCTGAGCTGAAACAATAGTAGTCACCTCATGTCTGCCTTTTCCTTTTCTAATTGGATTGCAGCCATCATCTTTTCATAGTCCTTCACTGGGGAATCATACAAGTTCCGTGCAATCCACCTGGTGATGGGATGCTGCAATGACAGGACCACAGAAACCATTTCAAAGATTTTATAGGAAAATTATCATTAAAATTATCTCACCATGTCATATTACAATATCACTATCTGCTGGCACGAAACATTAAACGTGTGGGGGTCATAAAACTGAAAACAGCAACCCATAAAGCATTCACTGGGTTTTTATGCAGATGTTTTACTAGTTGGCACTCCATCAAAAGCAAAAGAATGATTACAGTAGGCATGTACAGAGGCTTCCAGGTCCAAATGTAATGCATGCTTGAGCCTTTCCCCCCCCCCCAAGAACCAACTTTCTGAGCAGTGACACAAAGACCCATAGAAAAGAATTAATGAGAAAAGCTATTAACCTTGTAATACTCCCAGTGCTCAGGGTCATAGCCCTCAGGAATTTCCACCAGCTCTGCCTCCCCTAGACAATATAGTATAGTCCAGGTTTAATTCAGTGCAATAAATTTTGAGTTTTTCATAAAAGTGCATCTTGCACAATAAAACTTGTCAACACGTGTACTCACCAATGAAAAGATTCACACTGGTGACAATAACAGCCACTGGGATACCAGTCAGCAGGACGTAATATTGCTGTGATAAAAAACAAGGAAGGGAGATGGATCAAAATAGTCTTATATTTTTCTGTGCGAGTTGCATCCATGACTGCAGACTGAGCTACTGTTGTCAATAATGATTATTTTTGGCAGTATACGCTGACATTCTACACCTAGCTTCTATTTCTCTTCTGCAAGATACAAACTCCAGGGAGTTCAGAAATTAGGAAGATCAAATTAAGTCTGTTTTCTATTCATGCTTACATAGTTTAGGAGTGGCTCCATGCGACGCAAGTGATAATACAGTATAAAACTACTCTGTGGTTGAACTAAAAGACAATCTTTACAAAATGGTCCATCTTTAAATGTTATACATGTAATATAATATAAAATAAATAGAACGGCAGCAATGGTTTTCACAAATATTCTGTAAATTAAAGGTGATGTGCATGTTATTTCAAAAGGGGATACCCTAAATAAATTCTGTTTAAATTGTGACAGATTTACAAAAAGGAGATGAGAAACAAAAAAATTCCAAGATTCTTGTGGTTATTTGCAAAACAACTTTTAAAAGAGTGAATAGTGCCTCTTTAGGTCCACTTTCCTTGGTTTGAGCACACAACTGTTAAATATTACTGCTACTACAAACCAACGGCTCCTTTCGGAATAGATTAATGAATGACTTGGTATTACAGTACTTACCAATAAGCGCAGAAATCTCTTGTCATAGAATTCAGATGGTCTGATGACAAACATTTTCTTTCCATGACCCCAGCGGACAGCCACTACAAAACAGGGTAAAGGTCATGACCAGGTATCTTTTTAAATTAAAATATGTTGCAATATTTATTTTATGAAACAAAATGTATTTAATGCCAAACATGTTATGCAGTTTATTTAATACTATTATTCTAAAGGTAAACATCACTGTTCTGAAGCTGAGTGACGTAAACTACGTCTGTCCCTCTTCACCTTACCAATTGTCACACCCTATTAATAGTTATACAATAATAATAATAATAATAACATAAAGACAAATTAAAATATTTTCAATTTGTGCGTATATATGTGGGCTATTATGTTATTAATTAAAAAAAAAAAAGCGTAACAACAAAATTTGCTTAAGTATTGGGGTACTTTGACAACCTATAATGACAGGACTAAACTTTGGGATAGTAAAATTACCTTTCCACCCAATTAACAAACCAATGTCTCCGTGACCAAAGCTTTGTGGTAGTTCGAAAACGATGTTGCAAAAGCTACGCATCTTGCATACTGTTTGACACAATAAAGTTTTGACAATTTTCTTTTTGATTGCACGAAGACGAATGTTACACGCTAGCTTATGTTAGCAAGCTAACGAGACCCGACGCAAGGTCACAAGAGAAGAAGGCCACCTTCATGGTGAGACGCCTTGCTATTTAAACCCCCGGGATGTCACTTACCTTTATCTGTCCGTGGGATTGTTCGGGCGAGTAGATTTGCGGCAGTATTTCCAGATTTTAGTGGACTGAGTCTGGCTGCAAAGGCAGCCGCAGACCTAAGAACGCTCATGCCCACCATCACTACTGTGGGAGGACAATCCAACAACACAGGCTATGATTTGTCGAAGAGACAGTGAAGCTGAAGGTGCCATATTTGATGAGGGCAAAACGAAGTATTTTTTTTTTATTGTATTATTATACAATTACTTTGTAAAATTATATACACACATATATATTATTTAACAGAGAATACATTGACGTGTTTTTTGGACTTATTGGAAAAATGAGGAAAATCTAAAATGCACGTAAGGTCATAACGGAAGTACTATATTAAAGATGGCGGCGTCCTCATCGTCAGGACGCGTTCTGAGTCTTTGCAAACAGTTTCAGAATCTTTTCAGGATATCCTCGTCCATAAGTGCACAAAAATGTGCTGTAAATTTGAGCAGAAGTAATCTATTCAGGTAAGAATGGGTTAAAGTGTCACAATGTCACACATCCTCATGATCATTTTAGCATGCGTTGATGCAGCCATCGGGTTTCATGTCACCGGAAAAAGCCCCAATGCCGCTCCGCAGTGGGTTGGTTGTGAACCAGTGACTGTAAAAAATAAACTCACGATTTAAGCGTTTTAGTTGGGAAACCACTGTATCTGTAATTATGTTACAAAAATGTAGCTGGTCGGCATTTGTGTGTCCGGGCTAAGTAGCCGAGACTCGTCAGGCTCAGGGTTTCTAACGTGTCTCCTGAGTTTTGGACGCGAGATGTCCTTGTTGTTTTCTCGGAAGTGTTTTTGTTTATTGACGCCGAAAACAGCGAATGAAAATTGAAAACTGGCACGATAACAACAACAGTCTTTATATAGTGTGATACTAGTAAGTAGTTAAAAAAAATCTAATTATCGATTATTAAGGAATAGTTTTAAGGGTCCAGTAACGGTAACTTTCCCCAATTTGTTAAAAAGTAGTAAAGGAACTTTAGTTTATTTTGAATTTACATCTATATTTGCAGTATTATGTTCTTGAATATTAATATTGATATTACAGAGAGAGTAATATCTTACAGAGTTAACTTATCTTACATCCAACAGGGAAAAATCATCATTGGTCACCCCATCTTGCAGCTTTCCCATCAGTGCTGTGGGTCAGTATCGAGCTGTGCATTTGACCATCAGCAGGAGGGGACTGGAAGACTTCTTTGACTCTCCTGAAAACTGGGGAGAGGCCACTGTGAAGTCAGGTAAACAGCACTACTGTCACATAGTATGTTTGTAAAACAGGTCCATTTTAATCTGAGACTGGATTTGCACGAAAGCAGACTTTGAGGGAGAAAATCTTGCTGATTCATTAAAATAAAACTTCCTGAGTCAGACTGGAAGACTAAACTTGTACAGTCGCATTTTTGAAATGGTTGTATTTTTCACCGTGCACAAAGTCACCTCTTTCATCAATGTTTATTAAATCCAAGGTGCACCATGGACTGCAAAACAACTAAGAACAAAGAGCAGCGAGGACTTGCACAAACTCTGGTGAGCAGGATGGAGATGACAATCAGACCGGTGCTCTTCTGTGAGAGCACACATTACTGATTGTTATCCTTTAATTCTGTTTCAGGTATGTGCTACTGAAAGAAAAGAACATGCTGCTCACACTTGAGCAAGAAGCAAAAAGGCAAAGGGTTCAGATGCCAAGCCCCGAGAGGCTAAAGAAGGTTGGTGTTATGCTGGTCAGACAAGCTTACTGTGGATAAAATGTAATCATGGGTGTTGTGTGGTTTGGATTTACACAATACAATGTGGGTGGGAATAAGTAAGATATGTGGTTCAAGTACAATAAATCTGACAGGTTGAGCGATCCATGATCAGACTGCAGACGGTGGTGCAGGAAAGAGAGACTGCCCTGCGCCTACTACAGACGGGACAGGAGAAAGGCCGACCAGGAGCCTGGAGGAAGAACTTATTTGGATACGTCTACTGGTGAGGGCAGAGTTCCAGTGTTCATAATGTGGCACATTATGTCAGAATTGAAACACCAAAACCACCTACTCTATCCTAGAGATCTGGAACCCCATCAAAGTGCTGAATTAACTCACAAATGCACTTTAATTACAAGTTAAGACTATCTTACCATATATTAAATGCTGCATCATTCATGTAGACGTTTTCACCCATAGGTACCGATTCAAGGAGTACGCAATTCCCTGGTACATGAATACAAGATACAAGCGCAAGAAATTCTACACACCCTCATTTGTCCAACCACATATAAGGTAAGGCACTATGCATACACAATCACAATGCATTTTACCAAAAAAAAAGTTTATCGTGAATGGTAATTGTTTTCTTTTTTTGGTTTTGTTTTTGCAGGCTGCGTATAGAGAGGCACCTTAGGGAAAGGGCCAGAAAAGCAACATTTGAGAGAGAAAGTCTGGCCAAGTTCAAGGAGAGGTTTCCTCAGATGAAGGTTCCTGCATCATGAAATTTCAATTTTTTTTTTTTTTTTTTTTTTTACAGCCCAGTCTGAATCAGCTCATGTAAATAGCTGAAAGTGGTCAGTGCTTTTGTCCAGCTGCAAAATGTTCTCCCCTACTAGATAAATTATGTTTTGTCAACCTGAAATATGCTGTTTTCTTATTGGTTATATATTTGATATTTGGAGTTTGCCCTGAGAGAATTAGATATATATATATATATATATATATATATATATATATATATAGATTATATAGATATATATATATATATATATATATATATATATATATATATATATATATATATATATATATATATATATATATATATATATAGATATATATATATATATATATATATATAATATATATATATGATTAAAATGACCATGTATCAAAAAGGCTTTTGCAATTGCAGAACTCAGGCAAATAATTTAACAAAAAACACTTTATTTTTTAAAAGACTATATGAAAGCCAATGAAGAGCAAAAGTGAAAATTAAATACAAACTTATTTCAGTTGACACATGAAAACGCACAGGTAAGAAACCAACTGGCCTCTGCCAATGACAAGTTTACCTGCCACACAAAAAAGGCATATGAACAGAGAGTAACGCACAACTAAATGATCTTCAAAAACAGATTTGTCACACAGAGTTTACCTTGTCAATATTCTACTTAAATCCTGCAAAATTAATTTGGCGTTTTGGACATTCCCCCCCTCCACAAATGTGATCAGAAAAATTAAAAATTAGTTAGATGGTTTCAACCAACAGGTAAGGCAGCAGACTGTCTGATATTAACAAAAGACCAAAACATTTAGATGTGTGATTTCTACAGTTATTCGTAGATGGGTGTATGGAACACCTCAGTTATCAAAACAAATGTTGCGAAACGAGAGCAGGGTGTTCCTGAGTCTGGGTTAGAGGGGAATAGTTCATGATGTTGAGCTTGAGGAAGGCTGAAGCCGTTTGTCAAATCAAGGGCACTTTCTGTCCACACACTGTTTTCCTCCCTCTTCATACTCCTGTTTTGAGATCCACATCTGCTGGAAGGTTCCCTGCAAAACAACAAGAATTCCCATATTGCCAAATAAGAATCTTTTAAATGTTATAGATAAAGAAGAAAAAGTCATTCTGAGTTCTTGATATATTATTTCTGGTTTCTGTCTTACAAGTGACGCCAGGATGGAGCCTCCTATCCAGGCACTGAATCGTCGCTCCACTGTCGTGCTGTTTGCAATCAGCTTCAGCCTCATACTCTGCAAATAATGAATATGTTGAACTCTGGCAGTAACAAATGTAACACTACAGTGATGTACAGCATCATTGTGATTCAAACCTGCTGTGAATCACTGATTAAGGCTTAATGAAATAGACATAAGAGAAATAGAAAAATTGTCTTGTTCTCACCGGAGGGGTCTTCTGGGAGAGTTCTCTGTTCAGTCGGTCAGTGAACCCCTGAATGAGCGTGTTTCCTCCTGACACCACCACACTGCCGTACAAACCCTTTCATACACACCAACGGGTACAGAGTAAATTTCTGATCTTACACTGGAGAAATAAGTGCAACATGCTAGAACTTGTACTGTCACGGTGTACAAAATATTGAACAAGTTATACATGTCAATGGTTATTCTATTAAGAGTAATAGTTAAGAGGACAATGTTGATATTTATTAACACCTCCAAAAGAAGATCTTAACAATTAGGGTAGAGCAATACAGAACACAGTAAATAAGACAACTTCAAAAAATATTTTACACAAATTTATTTTAAAATAAGTATCCTCAACCCATCTCCGGTACACACCGATGACAAATTCTTTGACATTCTTGGTGTTTTTACTATTGCCACTCCAACATACAGAAGTCTCTCAAAAATACTTTGTTTAAATTTTTCGAACATATTGATTTAATATTTGAGCACACTGGTTATTCTTAAGTTCTACTTGCAAAAGTGGCAACAACTGTTTCATTTGTTTTACACTGCATCTCGTTGAATCACTTTTTTCTGAGAAAACATCAAAAAGTAATTCAAAAGCACCCTAAGTATGTTTTGGGTGGAACTGTTATAAGACTTTGACCTTGGAGTAGTTATGTTTTAGTTTTTTAAACATCATTAGATTTGGAGTAGAAATCAGCCTTTCAATACAGGCTCTTGAATCAGCTCCAATAAACAGCTTCTACCAGCCTTTGAATTCAGGGTTTGATTTCCACTTCTTTCTGTACGCTCGAGTGTACAGTAGACTGAGGTATGATGAGCTGGCCAACTAGATGTTTAGCTGATGTCACAGAGGCACACGCACAGTGGATGAAGTGAATATGTAACTGAAGCTGTATGAGTCAAATGCAGCGATTTATTTTAGACAAAAGAAAATGTTACATTTACATTCTATCCTGGATCGGCCAGCAGCAGCTTCGCACATGCACGATATGCAGTCTGGGCTGGAGGGGTGAACATCTCTGACTGCAGCTGAGAGTGACTGTCTGCTGCGGACTGGGGCACCTTTGGGCCTCACTTTTTTTTTGAAAGGAAGTCAGTGAGAGGGGTCTGAATACTCAGTAGAGCTACGAGCATCACCTTGTTGGTTGTGGCATCAACTAACATTGTGCAGAGGCAGTTTGAGAAGCAACCCTTCCTGCTGCTCCTGGGATGGGAAGGTTCTATGGATCGTTTTCAGACCCATCAATGTGGGTGTGATCTATCAGGTTAATAAACTATTTGATTTTTTAGCTAATCTTCTATAAACTTTAGAAACCACTGAGCACACAGGTAAAATTTAAAGCTGTGTCTGAAAAGAACATGAAACATTTAATTCACACTGAAACCTGAAATCCTTGTCAATTCTTATACTCACCGGTCGGATGTCAATATCACACATTCCTACACTAGTTGTCACCACATGGCCAACTCCTAACATGGTGTTTCCAGACAGGCCCTGAAAGGGATCACAACAGACAAAGCATTATATTTTTATTATGTATTCAAAAAAATTTGAACACTTATTCTCTCAAGAACAAATAGGACTTTAGTTTTTCAAAGCAGTGACTATGCTTTGCCATTATGACTGGAGGGCTGTCTACACAAAGAACCAGAACATAACTTGTGTTTTAGGGAGTAAGTGTCTGAGGCCACACTTAACAGTGACATCAAGAATGAACCTCGCTCCAGTTGTACCCAGGCCCCAAAATAACATTTAATGACCTGCTGTATGTTTTGCTAAGAAAGAAAAGGAAAACTGCAAAAGACATAAGGAGTTGAGAGGTATTCACTCTCTCATACTTTCATATTTAACATCAGTTTGAATTTATCAATCATCATGAGGCCATCAGCGCCAAAAAACACCTGGAAAAATATCTTATAACTAGAAAAGCACTCGGAGAGCGCAGACCTCCGCCAAGCACAACAATTCCCCCATATAGTGATTTACAGATTGCGTTAAAATACGCGTTCTGGATCAGATCCTGATCAGCCTTTGAAATTTGATAGAGGTTCCCATTGTCAATCCCTGAGTCAAATTTCATGAGTTTTGGGCAATAATTACGGAAATACTGAGAAACAAAATTTTCAGCCCCATTGACCGCAATGTTATCGAAAATTTGAGAGTGATCCAGAATCCAGGATTTCTTCCGGATCACACCCAAAATGAAATCAGTTCTTCCTTTTCACATTTCTGACATCTCAAATTTCATCAAAATCCATCCATAACTTTTTTAATTATCTTGTACACAGACAGACAGACAAACGCAGGCAAAAACATAACCTCCTTGGCGGAGGTAATTATGATTATTGTCATAGTTCTTGGTGTGAACAAGCCCTTAGTTCTGTTATTCCCACAGTCCACTTTGGGTTAAAGGAGAATGATGAACAGCACTCACCTTGGCATTAGAGGGGTCAAACAGCCCCTCTGGAATCTTTAGCCTCTCAGCCCCAAAGTCACAGTTGTAGCCGTTGGGCAGCTCATAGTGCACTGTAGGCATCTGAGCAGCAACTCTGATCAACAAGAGATGAGTAACTTGTAAGAAAATCATTAACTTTAGAATGCAAACCACAACATCAACTGTAAGACATAAACTTTTATAAAGTGCCTCAGGCTGACATTGTCGCACTTTATTTCAAGCTTTAACAGAGATATATAGAGAAGAAATCCTGAAAAACACTGACTCAGATACTTTTCAGGTTTTATGACGCTGCCTTCCATTATTTTCTCATGCTTTGGGAGGGCAGAATTGGTGCAAATGGGTTTACTAATTATTGTCTAAATTAAGTGAGAATTCAAGTAAAGTTGCTAAAACATCTTACTGTTCATCATATGGAGAATCTGACACCTGTAGCACAGATGCCTGGAAGTCCTGGATTACACACTGCAGAGGTAAAGCAGAGACAATAGCACATGTTTAATCATAAAGAAATTATCTTTAATATGTTACACAAATAAATAGTTGGCTGCTCACATTACACATGTAGTTATGCCAAGAGCGGGTGACTTGAGGTAGTTTCTCTTTTTTCTTCCAGCTGGCTGGGGCTCCTTCTCGCACTGGATCCTATAATGAGTCCACATGGATCCATCAGCAAAGTTTACAATTTCAAATATGTCACATGAAACACAAAAATACTCAAAAATGTGTGGTTTACCTTAGACGCAATCATGTAAGGAGGGATTATCTCAACATTTAGCTCTTGAAACAGCTCCCTACACTGCATGCTCATGAAGTCACCGGCCAGAGGCGATTTGACAATGCCTGTCAGGGGAAGTATTTATTTAAAAAAAAAAAAAAAAAGTTACTTTTTCTTTTTTTCAGATATTCAGACAAAGTGCTACATTTGTAAGCATCTTTTGAACAATGACACTTCAAAGATCAAAGTGAATCTTTATCAGTTTAGTATTTACACAAGAACTTGTCACAATTGATACACATCTATGGTCATCGGTGCCTTTAATGATCTCTATTACCATTTACTCCAACCCAGAGAAACTTCATTTAAAGGTGGAGTAGGTGTTGTTTGAAAAACGGTTCCAGCAATCCAACTCAAGTGAGATTTTGAAAATATACACTCCCTCCCTCCTCCCAAAGGCTCCGCCTCCTCCTCTTCAGCTCACCCCTCGAAACCACGCCTTCACATGATTCACGACTGCATGAACCATAGGGAGGGAGGGAGGGGTGATATTTGATGGACGTATTAGGCAGCCAATCAAAATAGTGATGATCACTTTTTTGATTGGTCAGAGTTTTTCTCTGATTATACCTTCTAGACTGGACCAAAATGTTTAGTTTTTTTTGCAAACATTTTATTTCAGTGGGTGCAATGGAAATGTGAAAAGGTTTTCAGGCAATATTGTAAAAAGTGTTGCAAAAAAACAACACCCACCCCACCTTTAAGTCACTGATTCTTTCCACTTAACATGCATCCTATTTTGTTTCACTGACTCCTAACAGCTTTGCAGTAAGTTCAGCTGTTTAGGTCAAATTTGATAATAAGGCCAATATTTAGTCAGTGTCAAATCTTTCATTCAAATTCTTTTTAAAATCATCTTTCTATTTGATTTGAATAAACTAAGTGCCAAAAACTGAAGTCAATATTAAAATACAGAGTTGTGGTGTATCACATCAGAGCCATCCCTCGTATGTCAATTCTGAAGGCAGAAGTGAGGTGAAAGTTATCTAAAAACTCTAAATAATAGTCCATAAACCTAAGGCCGATGTTACATTAGCTATGTCCAACTGTGTCTGACTAAAATCCATTTAATAACAAAGCAAACTGCTGTCTATCAAAATGTTATTTTGATAGAAAAATATTTTTAAATGTTTCCTTCTTAACCTCGAAAAGTGATTTCAATCATTATAAATGGCTTGCACAGAAGAAGATAAACCAAAAGGTATATCAGTCTTGGTTGGTTACTGAAAATTGTTGTTGTTGGAAAAATAAAAATATGGTGCAAACGTAAAATTCTAGAAACTGAATGTTTCGGTTAGAGGCACCAAAAGGCTGAGCTACTTGCTCCATCCAACAGATGGCAACAAAATACCAAGAAGACAAGCACTTACACTAATGTGGGATTCAGACTATATCTACAAGACATTTAGGTTTGCTAACTCTGTTCTTTAAATACATGTAAACAAAAAAAATAAAAATATCCACAGATGTTGCAGGCTCATAAGCAGTCACCTTGCTGCAAGACATAGCCATCGTGCACTGGAATTGCAGTGGTGTGTGTTGCTCCACTGTCCAGGACCAGGCCAGTAGACCGACCATTAGCAAAGCTTGGATATTCATAGTAAAGGAAATATAATGAAGCTCGACATGCATAATATTACAGATTCTCCATCAGAAAGGTATGTAACAATCACTAAACAACTCGGTGGTTATCAAATGAACCTTGTAGGCTCTGTCAAATCTGTTTTCTGGATGAAATGAAACAGTAAAAGATACGCAGACAGCACAGCTGATTTACAGAGGAAGAAGGCAGGAATGTTGTAATGCTCAAACATCAGTTCTGTTAGTTTCTCTCGTTTTGCTCGTGTGTTCCACTGCAAACACAAAACAGATGTTAGCGCACTTACAACAAATCATCGCTGTCAGATACACATAAACAAAAGCATTTCTCCAAGAGGAACAGGACAGGAAACAAACTCTCAAATTCAACTCTTGCCCCACCGTACCTTAATTAAAAACAAAATATGGAGCATCTAGAAGGTCCCAAATGCTTGAAATCAATAACTTTTTCAGGATTCAAATTTAGCAGCAAGTTGAGGCTGGCCAACAAATCACAACATTATGAATTCAGAGTACATAGTCAGTGGTGTTTAGAATGGAGCTCAAAAAGAAAACTCACTGATGCTTCTGACATGAGAACGGGATGCAGGCTGGGCTCAGACTTGAAGTGCATCTTGTATGTGTGATCCAAAATGGCCTGGAAACTGTCCCAGTCCTCAACTAGAAGTGAGACAGAGGAGAAAACAAGGGCATGTTTGACTGTCACATTACTGTGAAATTACTGTTGACTTCATGTCTTAAGAATACACATGAAAAGTGATGCCAAATATGTGCACTGATAATGACATCATAAAAAACTGTCAAATTCAGTCTTTAGTTTTGGGACACAATTGGTAGAATTTACACATATGAGAAAAGAAAAGAAGAAAGCACCATACGTATTCTTCTTGTATATATGGCCACAACACCAACCATTAAAAAAAAAAAAATAATAATAATAAAATGAATCAAATCAATTTTATCATCAGTTTGACTGGGTCAGCTGACAGAGAAATTAGAGCAGTGATTTTATTAGATAATTTGAGCACCATTGTTTCAGGTCAGCTCTCTAAGGAAGCCTGCGGTCCCACTGCATTGTTCTTTTGCAATTAAGATGGGTGTCACATTCAACTCTAAATAGCTTTGCAGCCAGACTTCACTGGAGGAGACTGTGATGAGCATCATGCGCTAGGTCGGTGCACTAGTTGCTTGTTTTAAACCTGCTGCCTCAAATACGGGATTAGTCCATTATCAGCTGATGTGGCCATTCAGTAAACATTAATGGCTGATGTAGCTTTAAATAATTTGAATAGTACAAAAGCCAATGGTTTATACTTGAACAGATAGTTGACACATACTGATGACATCTAAAACGAATTATTTCATAATTAATCATTTTCTTTTTAAGACCGACATGTCATTATTAAAGCACTTGTTTTGACTGACCAGTTGCTTGGATGCCAATTAAATTCTATTTTAAAAGAAAAGAAAAAAAATCATTCAACCTATGGTTGCAGCATTAAAATCTTTTGACATCTTAAAAATGTTAAAGTCATTTCTTAAGAAAAAAAATGGGTTTTCACTCTTGGCTATTGGATATGTACAACTAAGAAACTGTGATCAACATTTACTGGAAATGAATAACTGAATAATCATTCTACTACAGCGAAAATTAGAGTGCAGCTGTATCCATGTTTAAATGGCAAATATAATCTTAAAGGGATAAAATAATAATACACCAAACAGTCAACAGTGTAAAGAACTGCACGTCGTGAAGTGTTCATTGCAGTCGTATAGGAAAAAAGCAATTATTTAGCTAAAAGATGTTAAACCTATATGGAAAATGCTTACACAATTAGAGAAAGAGCGAAAAAAAAAAAAAGGAAATCTGGGAATGAATGTATGGTCATTCAAATGAATGAACAAATTATCAAATAAAAGGAAAGTACATAAAAGCTGAATAGCGATTTTTCTTATTATTTTATTTTGAAAGAAAACTGTTCAGGTTGGTGAGGGTTATACTGAGTTCAGTGCTCTGGACAGAAAAGTGTTTTTGACAGAAAAGGAATAATGAGCCCTTGCATTGCATTTAATTGCTCTAAACCAAGGAGAGCAGCTTGGATTCTAGCAAAATGATATTGATGGGCCAAAGAATATTAGTTGCCTTTGGCTTTAAATATCATCATCAATAGTAATGATCAACACCTGTCATCTATACTTCAGTCAGCATTTAGACAATCCCTCCTGCAAAGTTGCAGTCATCCCAAAACACGACATGAATCATAGACGGAACAAACAGCCTTGGTTACAATATTTATGGCTAGAAAAAAAAATGCATATCAACTAAACACTCACTCATGCCGTTCTTGAGCGGAGACATGACTTCCATGTTTTCTCTGGGTACCCTCAGCTGATTTGTATCAATGTAGTAGGTGGTGCCACTCTGCTTGCCCTTGTCGCCATCTGTCTCCATGGGGGTGCTGCCATCTTCCCGGTCGAGAGTCACGCCTATCACTGTGGGGAAGTCCGCCTGATCGAATGAAATGCAACACAATGCAGGTAAAGACCCAGTCTCACTCAGCCTGCTTTCTAAACAGCTTCTTTATCAAGGAAGACACTGAAGGTTAATACAGATTATCAGAGCACACAGCTCATTACCATCCCAAACAGTGCAGGAAAAAAGTTCCCACTTTTGTGAAACACAGAGGTGTGGAAATATGACGCAACACTTGTATCACTTCTAAAAACAATGTGACTGCAGTTTGGAAACTCTGAATACACTATGGCCAATCTTAAAACTGCTTGTATTGATATTTGCATTAAACAATTTTTTTTTTAATTTCTTTATAAATCAGTTCTGACCAACACTATGCTACTGGTTTGTATTCCTCATTAACATTAGTACTGTTATGTTTGCTGTTGTGAGGATGCTGCTCTGTAGGTTTCATTGGGCAGTAACATAATTAAACCCCTAAAACATGTTCTTGCAGCTACCAGTCACATAAAGGTAGGAAGCGTTCAACAAAATCGCCAGGCAGGCTGAGGTTGTGGTCCACGCCACATACTGTATATCTCTTTTGAAACCAGTAAACAACTACTAACAGCAGAAAGAACAAGGAGCAGTGGGGGAAGTATTCATATAATTAAGCTGAGCATGTTCTGTCAGCATGACAGACACAGCATGAAGCTATTTACACAAAACCGGTGTCAGATGAATTTATAAATCACATGAGAGCCAATAAAGTGAACAAAGTGATGCTTTAGAATATTCACACCATCAAGGTTTTTAGCTAAAGTAGGAAAAGAAAAATAGAAAAAAAAAAAAAAAAACTCAAAACCCAGGAAGTGCCCCAGAACGATCTGAACCCAATTTATACTATTGGTCTCGTGGGTGACAGCCCTCATTTTTTAACATCGGTATGCCTCCAGAGGGAAGATAAAGATGATCAGAGGAGGAAAAGAAACATGGTTAATCAGGTCATCTGAGTGATCCACTTACCTTAGGACAGTCTTCTCCTGCGTAGCCAGCTCGTACAGAATAAGAGCCGATGTCGAAAACCAGAGCTCCCACCTCATCTGCAGAAATGAGTTATTGCAAATTCGTTTTATTTATTAACATTTTAATGAAAGCTGTGATACACACTATGTGGACAGAGTAGTGATGAGTGTTAAGCTCAACATATAAAATAGATACTAAAGTAGAGTTCAAAGCTCAAATGACACACTCCATTAATTTTTGTAGAATATTTTTCTAACCACCTTGGTACCCAGTTCTAACCATTACATTAAGGTCACACATTGAATGTGAAAAACACACGAAGAAGAGAGAAACTGAGATCACTGCAGTGATGCACCGCAGACACTTCCAGCTCCAATTCAAATCTGAGGCTGACTAATTTGGCTTTATTTTGTTTATTCTTCTCTTTATTTTATTTAACATAAATAAATAACTTTTTTTCCCCAACACTATGACAACAGTGCAGTAGAGCTGTTCCAATACCGATACCAGTACTAAAAACACTTGCCAATACTGCTGAAAATAAGGGTATCAGTATTGTGAGTATTAACGTCTGTGCACCAACCACTTCATTTTTATAAACTCTTAAGAGTTTGTTTTAATATTGCTTAATGTGACACAAGCAACCTGATGAAGCATTTAAGGAGACATCATGTGAAAGAGCACAAGTTTATGAAATCAAAGGGAAAGATCTGGAGTTGAGAATGACAGAAATTCACCGAAGAAGCTAGAAATCCAGAGCAATAATGGACAAAACTGTCAGTTGTTGAAAATGTTGCATTCCCATGCGTAACTGAACATTTGGAGCCATTATATGAAAAGAAAAGAAATAAAGATAGTTTAACTTGCTTATATATAAATGTAAATATATAAACAGACACTGGTATTAATCAATACTCAGTATAAGCTGATACCCAAAGCCCAGGTATCAAAAAAAAAAAAAATGATGATATTACAGTTAGGACCTTAATCTAGGTTCCATCTGCATAAAGAAGAATGGTCGAATAAAGTTGATCATTTTCAGGAATGATTGCTGTAAACACTGCTGAGGCTGTATTTACCAAGCAGAACTGGATGCCTTACTGAACTCAACAGCCTCTTTCATTCATTTCTTTTGTAGCCACCGGTAATAATTTACATGACAGTTGCATAGGCTTCAGCCACAATACGCTGGTCCTAAAGTGATCATGTAATTTGCATATTTTTCAGAGTGTTAACTTGACATATTATCAATTGTTACTTTCCTTCAGTCCACCGCGAAGTTAAACGATAGCACAGCTAGCATGGCTGGCTAACTAAAGCGCTGGCTAAAGCTACAAAACGGGACAACGTGGAATACAATTCAGTTTATTTGAATCATAAAGCCTCACTCACCGCCTCCATACACTCCGCCACTCATCCTCTAAGGATCACAAATGAACTTTTATCAACAGAACGTATTAAAACAGAAACACAAGCGCTAAACGGTTAATCACAACAAAAGAAATTTGCTAGCATGGGTCAATCTTACGGGCGGGCTACGTGGGGCGTCGGAGCTGCTGTCCAATCAGAGTTCAGCACAGCAGCAGTACTTCCGCCGAGTTAGTCCAAATACTTCCCTGCTCTATTGTGAACGAGGCCTTGCAACTACATATCCACGTGAGTTAAAAACTGATTAAAAGTAACTTATACTTACTTTCGAGCGTTATAAACCAACGTGTAAATATCGTAAGAGCACGCTTTATTATATTACCATAGCGTCAGTGAGTGTTGACTGCGGGACCTTGAGTCACGGTCGTTAGTGTGTGCAGGACTGATCTCGACGTGTCACCTTATGTTGGAAAAGTAGTAATGCTGACATGCGGACGGCCACGTGTTTTAACATCAGAAATACAAACTTCAGACTCGTCTTGCAGTTAGCATGTTCTTATATCGGCTGTCATATTTGCGTCACTTCAATAAAATGAGTAAGATTGAGTGTCTAAAGCTCCGTTATTGTCCAAAGTTGGATGACTTGTGCAAGCGCTTCGGGTGGTTACACTTGAATAACTTGCAGCACAGAGTTACTCTGAGAAAAGATACAAATTGGAAGGCAGTTTTGAACTAGACAACTGCATCTATAAAAGCATAGGGAAAAAAAAAAACAAACTTATATCTAACCACATATAGCCTTAATATGTGAACTGTTTGGATTCACTTTTTGATGGATATTTTTATGCAAGCATCAAATGAAAATATCTGGATAGCAGAAAATAATTTACTTAGTGTGTTGGTTGGGTTTTGTCTTATTATAAATGACAAGCATCATCTGAACTCAAATGTGAAAATTGGCTGCTTTTATGCAATGTTAAATTGAATGTTTTGGGGTCTTTTAATATCAGTGGTACAGAAAAAGACTTCTTTATAGAAGTTTTGCAGTTGTAATTCTCCCCATTTTTAAAAATTGCATCCAAATACAACCTCTTGCACAATACATAATCACCACACTTTAAAAAAAAAAAAAAAAAAGTGAGCAAGATTACATTGATTATTGGTTCTGAATGTCACTAAAGACTGATTTTCAATGACTTGCCCAGCCCTATTATGATTTTGTAAAATTTAGCTTAAAAATATGTAATGAAATTGTTGCAATTAAAATCTGCAGTTGAGTAAACATCTTCTTAGAGTGGTGATTCTGCATTTTTTTGCTAGAATAAAAAAAAACCAAACACATGCAGTTGAAACCATTTGCAGATTTGAACATTATGGAGTGTTCTCTTAATAATTAAGAATGCTTTTCAGTCATGTTAAATTGTTAAATTATTTATTTTTTGTGTTTCTTCTTGTTTTTTTCCAGCACCCATGCAGCGCTGTCTGACTCTGACCCTTGCCCGGCACACCAAGCTCCTTCTGAGAAACAATTTTGTACCTTTTCACTACCACCAGTCAGCAGCAATGTCAAGTTTGCTCATTAACCAGCCCAAATACTCTTGGCTGAAAGAGCTGGGTTTGTCTGAGGACAACCCTGGTGTTTACAACGGGAGCTGGGGAGGCAGTGGGGAGGTCGTCACATCATATTGTCCTGCTAACAATGAGCCAATAGCCAGAGTAACCCAGGCTACTTTGGCAGAGTATGAAGAAAGTGTCCAGAAGGCAAGGGAGGCCTGGAAATTGTGGGCAGATATTCCAGCTCCAAAACGAGGCGAGATAGTGAGGCAGATTGGGGATGCGCTGAGAAAGAAGATTAACGTTCTAGGAAGCCTGGTGTCTCTGGAAATGGGGAAGATATATGTTGAGGGAGTGGGTGAAGTTCAGGAATATGTTGATGTCTGTGATTATGCCGTTGGTCTCTCCAGAATGATTGGTGGGCCTATCCTTCCTTCAGAAAGACCAGGTCATGTTCTCATTGAACAGTGGAACCCTGTTGGTCTCGTCGGCATCATCACTGCCTTCAACTTCCCTGTGGCTGTCTATGGCTGGAACAATGCCATTGCTCTGATCTGCGGCAACGTCTGCCTCTGGAAAGGTGCCCCAACTACTCCTCTCACAAGCGTTGCAGTTACCAAGATCGTGGCTGAGGTGCTGGAGCAGAACAATCTGCCTGGTGCGATTTGCTCCTTGACCTGTGGTGGTGCCGATATTGGGACTGCCATGGCAAAGGACGAACGTGTAGATCTCCTGTCTTTCACTGGCAGCACCCATGTTGGAAAGCTTGTGGCCACAATGGTGCAAGAAAGGTTCGGACGTAATCTGCTGGAGCTTGGTGGAAACAATGCTATCATCGCATTTGAGGATGCAGATCTAAACCTTGTGGTGCCTTCTGCTGTCTTTGCTTCCGTTGGAACCGCTGGCCAGCGTTGTACCACAACCAGGAGGCTGATGTTACACGAGAGCATCCATGACACTGTCGTTGAGAGGCTCGCCAAGGCCTACAAACAAGTCCGCATTGGAGACCCCTGGGACCCCAGCACCCTCTATGGTCCTCTGCACACAAAACAAGCAGTGGATCAGTATCTGTCAGCTATTGAGCAGGCCAAGCAGCAGGGTGGCACTCTTGTCTGTGGAGGAAAGGTGATGGACCGGCCTGGAAACTATGTGGAGCCCACAATCATTACAGGACTGGCTCATGATGCACCCATCGTCCAAACTGAGACCTTTGTCCCCATCCTCTACGTGCTCAAGTTCAAGAGTGAGGAGGAGGCGTTTGCATGGAACAATGAGGTGAAGCAGGGTTTATCCAGCAGCATCTTCACCAAAGATATGGGCCGAATTTTCCGCTGGCTGGGACCCAAAGGATCCGACTGTGGTATTGTGAATGTCAACATTCCCACAAGTGGAGCTGAGATCGGAGGAGCCTTTGGTGGGGAAAAACACACAGGAGGTGGAAGAGAGTCAGGTAGTGACTCTTGGAAGCAGTACATGAGGCGCTCCACGTGCACAATAAACTACAGCAAGGATCTTCCTCTGGCCCAGGGCATCAAGTTTGAGTGAGGCCTTCCAGTGGCTTATTGTTCAACCTTCAATAAGCTCAAAGGACAACACTAAATAATTTTAGTAGTTGTGTAGCCCAACGAATGCAAAACATTTGTTCTTGGATTTTGCATTTAAAGAAATGTCAGCTTGAATTTAGCATGAGTTTGGAATAATTTTGGACTTGCCTTGGCTTGTGATTGTAGATCCTAATCTTTAAAATAGTTTCAGTAGTTTTGTGTTAAAGGTCGAGTGTCGTTACTCCAAAATGTTAGTGTGCACTTTTCTATCAGCATTAAAAAGTGAGCATGACAGCTACATGACTGTACCTAATGCTGTATACTGTAAAAGTTAAAATGAATATATAAACCTTTTATTTTCAAAGAAAAATGGCAGTGGAGATTATTGATTTGTTGATTCTGTTATTTTAGAACAAATAGTATTTCCTGACAGACCATCTTTTATATAAAGTTTATAAGATATACAGCATGAAACACTGGCTTTTTTGCACCACATTAACCACATCTTCACTTTTCATCAAGCACAAATACACAAAATAGCCTTATCTCAGAGAGGATTTAAAGAAGTCGCTTAATGGAAATCAAATCTGAAATGTGAGCATCAACTTGTTCAACTACAACTTGTTTGGCTTCAAACTTTATTTTTATGTTTCAGTCTTTTAATATGAGTCATCAAAGTATGAATTTTCTAGGGGGCAAATCGAGTTTCTAAACATTTTTCTTCTCTGTCTGGGAAAGGGACACTGTAAGTTTGAAAAGTAACATGTAAAACGATGATGGTGCTGGAATAATGTTGCACTCTTGACCTTTCTGAAGGAAATTAAAATAAATTTACATGCTGCAGAATAAATTTAAGAGACTGTTCATTTGTTCATAAAACTTGAAATATATATTGAGCCTCTTAATTTGTCCAATGTATTCTGATTTTAATAATATGGTAGAAATAAGTCCTGTCTCTTTAATAAAAATACTACTCCATCTCCTGTTGTAGCCCCCCCCCCCCCATATGTTCTCCCTCCCACTCTGCAGCTCTCCACCTAGTACTCCTGCACTGCCTTTCTCTCCATTTACTGTTTCTCCCAGCAGCATATACTCACTGCTGAAAGGAAGAACTGAAACCACAGCACTGTGTGCGACTCATTATCCATGCCATTTAGGACGTATGCAGAAAACGCCCACTTCCCCTGCTACTCTTCTGCACTGGAAAAAGGTAGAAAAGCTTTTATTGCTCTTCTAAATGTTTGGGTATTTTTATTTGGGTTTTTTTTTGCACAGTAGTGTGCATGCATTTCATTCAGATGTGATGAGGCCGAGAGCATCACGTCAGGGTAGAACTAAATTTGTATTAATGCACACTGAGCCACATTCCTATTTTACATTTTTATGAATCAAGAGAACAGTGTTGCCAGCTGAGGTCTGTGCTAAAAGCATGACTTGAATGAAAACAGTGCAGCTAAAATATTTAAGGAGCAGATCCTGAAGTAACAAAGGAGGCACTGTTAACTGGCATTTCAGGTGAGCTTGTCAAACTGATCTGTTTATCTGGTGTGAAGGGTGTGCGGTTTTCAGGCAGATAGGAGGTAATACCATGGTCTTATCTTGTTTTCACAACCTGTGGTGCACCAAAATGTCAAGTAAAAATAATTACAGACCTCATGGTAATAAATTAATGATCATCTGGTATCATAGTGGTGCAGCTGTGACAGGAGGCATTTGAAAAGGGTGGCATTAGCACACCAGGGTTGTTCCTCACTTCCTTTAATTCAGCCCCCCAGCCCACCCCCCACCCTACCCATACATAACTTGTGATTCACAAAGCGATTCACTTCTTTGGAAACCTGGAGCATGGTGGCATCTCGCACCCCTGATTTAGAGAAGTGCCTGGGATTCCCCTAGACTGAGACAATCTCACTTCTTGACTTTGTGCATTTCCTCTGCAGCTTCTTCCCGAAACAAAATTCACATTTTCTCCACTTCATGGACTCCTTCATTCAAATGTTAAAGAAGGAAATGATACATTTTAATAATAGTTATAGGATAATTGTGGCCTTCACTTTTAAAGTATTTTAACACATCAACATGAAAATTATGTCCTTTTAGTTCTTTTACCAGCTTTTTATGTTTGTGCTGATGTGTTAGTGAGTCTTATTGGTCAGAAAGATAAATACATATAAGAATCAGGGTTTGACCTAAATGTGTTATAACAGTTGCAATAATCCTGTTCTTGTGTCCCACTATCTGCCTCATAATGGTCACATCTCTGCTGCACGTTAGCGCCTCTGTCTTGCTCTCTCAATTTGGGTAGCAACAGCACTCGGAGGAAACCTGAATTGGTGTTCTGCAGCACTATCACAGAAATGATGAGGGCTCTTCACTGAGCTGCCGCTGTGACAGTCTCTCATGGCCCAACAATAGCACTGAGATTAGACAAGAACTCAACACAGGGCCAAGTAAATTGCATATAGGTAAAATGCTGGTCTTGATTTTTTTTTTTTTAATGAACTTCAAGCATAAAAATTATGCCAAAAAAACCTTAAATGAATAAACTTTGCTTATGATGCCAAATGTTATTAAACAACAGTGATTTAAAAAAAAAAAAAAAAAGCCTTCAAATGGCAAGAAACCACCTCCCACACCCCTCAGATTTATGTAGTTATCAGCTGCCTGCATTAATATGATACTGTTAAACCACTGGGAACAAGGACAATCTCAGAATGGTTCTTGTAGCCATCTAAAAGCCTCTTAATCCCATCTGGTAATTGTTAATGGTAGATTTCAGCTCTCTTTCAGGTTTCACCCAAATTAATGCAGGACAGTTTTGATAAGTCAATTTTCTTTTTATGTTTTCTTTTTCTTTTTTTTTAATAGACAATTTTGGGTTTAAAAAGGTATGGAGCAGGGATGAATCACTGCGTGAATCAGAACCAAACCAGGCCACTGTGGCAAGGACCCACTTTTGGTAATAAGGGCTTCAGTCAGTCTAATGAGCAGGATGCACATGGATGCTAAAACCAGGATGCTCTTCTTTCATACACACTCCGTACGGTTGGGTGTGTGCTTCAGGTTGTCTCTCTGCTGAAATACCCTATTGTTTAACCTGAAATCTACTTTGCTGACTTTCTAATTATACGTTCCTATCATACCTTGTCTTTTCATTTTTCTTTTTTCTTTTTTTTTTTTTAAGGGGCTTCACGTAATCACTTTCACAAAAAAAGAAGCTCTGCCTATGGTTTCACCTGTACACATGGCTCCAGAACCTATTTTTTGCAAATGTTATTTTTGCCTTATGTCTCTTTCAAATGTTGTGTTCTTTTTGTTCTTCAGCTTCACTTTTTTGATTTATTTTGCAGCTTATGATGCAGACTGAAACCACCATTTCAGGCTGCTCCAGGTCAGCTTGAAGCTCTTTACATGGTGTTTTTTTCACAAACCTCCACGCTTACCTTTGGCTGGCTTTGTCCTTAGTGACACATCTTACAATTGAAATATTTCATAGTCCTAGTTTTATGACTGTGAACATTATAAACTGCTGAAACATAAATTTTAAGATCCTTAATTTTTTTTTTTTTTTTTAACTTTGTAGTCTTTGCTTTATTTCTATTTATTTTTGTCGACAGCTTTTCTGTTGCTCTTGAAAAGAGTCACTTTTTTCTTGATGATCTGCTTGAAAGTTACACATCATTTCCCACATTAGAAAAAAAACATCATTTTGTTTCCACTGAAAGGAGCGTTCCTCATCACTGTTTAACTCAAGATGGACAGTTTTTCTTGGTCCAGTCAAGCTCAAGCTGTGCCGGTCAGCATGTAAAACCCTGAAACTGTCAACATCTATTTTTCTCATCACAGATCGAGGGAGAGGGTTGAAGTGGTTGGGAGCTCAGCAAGACACGCATATTTCAAGTCACTTTGCACACTTCAAGAGGACCCTTTTTTTCAATAATCCATTATGCATAGCAGCTCTGGCTCTCCCTGGTATTTCTCCTACCTACTTGACGTCAGTTGCCATTTGTGAGGTTACCCTGGCAACGGCCAGCCTCCCTGGGAGATGGCTGGTGGATAAGACATCCCTGATAAAGCCTTTTAAGGTTCTATTATTGCTGCATCTTTTAATTGCCTTTGATAAAGTAGAAGTATTACAAGAAGGCTGTCAGGATGTGTTGCCACATGTGGGCAAAAAATGGGGGGGATGTATATTAAAATATACATTGAGAGGCTGTCTTAGATTGAAACCCCATCTCCATTTGATTCAATCACTCGCATATTGGGATCATCTTACTGTGAAACTGAATTGGCTATGATAGATCTATTTTTGACCATGGTTTTGATCTGCCCTTCAGTCACACAAAAGACACATCTGTGCTAGCTCTTTTACAATGTATTGTAATAATAATTTCTTGTCATGACAAGAGTCAGATCATTGAAATGCCTTAGGACAACATGTATATGAGACAATCACGTAAGCCATTAAAACCAAAATCACCTTCTGGCTTACAAACTTACCCATGACTGTGAGTGATAACACACTGACATGTAAAATTTCAGAGTGAGGCATGTTTGCATTGATGCAAGACATCAGCTGATAAGCAGCATGAAACCAAAATCTGACGACCTGTTGATAGTTTTTGGATGGATTCCAGAGTAACAAAGGGACTGGTCAACATGAGGTGTTCCTCCTGAGCCCGAAAACCACTCTCGTATTCAAATTATGTAATTCATCGGCATAACTGCTATTTTGCATTGAGCTCTGCAGCTTGCCTGCCCAGGCTGAATTTACATTGATGTAAATTTGTCACACATCGGCAACATTACAGTTGTGTTACTGTACACGATACCTGTTCCAGGCTCCAGGATGCTATTTATAGGCTCACTGACATGTGTGGCTTTCTTTTTTCTTTTCTTCAGACACCAGGCTATTGATGTGCTATTTTTACAGTGTCATTTTGCTCCCCCCCACCCCCTTCCCGTATGGTTGCCAGGCAATGGGTCAAGGGACCTGATTGGTTAAGATTGTGCTTTTGGACACGCTGACTCTGATTCAAAGCCGGCTAATGAATTCATTCTTTTTGCACATGAGAGGTAGAGAGCAGAAGCCTCGACACCTTCTTATGTAGATTGTAACAGTAAAATGAAGTTCTGTCTCAAAAGGATGAAAAATACTACTCTTACAGTTTGCTAAAATGTTGTCTTACTAAAAGCTGAGTTTTAGTGGCATTCCAATGACTTGTGCAATTAGTACATCTTTTTGAGCAATATTAGTCATGACCTGAAGAAAAGTTAAGATGTCATCTTTTAAAGAAGTTATGATTGAAAAAAATGTTTTTCAAAATTTGCAGCATCACGCTGTACATTTAATTAAAGCACTTTAAATTTCATGATTAGTTCTTTTAGATACTTCAAAGACTAAAGCTGACTTGTGGTGTGGGATAAGTGCTATCCCTGTGAATTGTGTCATAGCATAAAAGGACTACTTCTCATTTCAAAAACAGAATTTTATGAATCCGATCAATAGTCCACTCAAAGATATGTTATAATTTAACAACAGCCAGTTTCCACTGAAATTTTCCACTTTGCACTAAATGTTATTGCACAAGATCGAAACGCCTAATCTTAGCAGCAGAAATGAAAAACAAGCCACAACATACTGTCTGTCTCTGCCGTCTTGTTAATTCTAATCCTCATAATCTCTTTGCAAATAATAATCTGGAAAATGGTCTGACACACCTAAACTACTGCTGTGTAAGTGAATTCAATTAGATTTAATCTGACCCCATGCTTCTCCAAAAGGAAACCGAGGGCGGGGAAACTTTCATCCTCCCTCCATTGATTATGGCTCGTGCAGAGATATGGAAAAGCCTATCCCACTGCTCCCTTTCATTGGCTCCATTAAAAATTCATCCTGTCCTAATGGAGAGAGATCCACTGCAGGCTAACTGTGGTGTGCCAAGTCAGACATAGCACAGCTGTCTCAAGGTACAATGCACACATAGACATTTGAGTTTTGATGTTTTAAAGATGCCTATTACACTATAACACTCCAACCCCCACCCCACCCAATGCCTCTGATTTTGACTATCTATCTTACGTTCTGATGTGAGGAAAACAGATACTTGGAACACATTTCCTCCACAGGTTCCTCCGCCCTAACCCTGAACAATTTTGTTTAGATTAATAGAAAAAAAATGACATTTTTTTTCTTTCTTTTTGCTGATAAGGATTTGAATGAAGTAAAATATTGACTAATTTAGCTCTTTGTTTGTTGTAATTATTTCTAAGCTGCAAGTTATTTTCATAAAAGTCATAAAAAGACTTAAACATGTACATATACTTCCACTGCACTCAAAATAGGATGTGAAAGTCTGATATTCAGATTTTTCCATTGAAAAAAAATAGAATTTATACTTTATAATAAAGTATAAAATATATTTTCCTCGCCTAGACTTGTTGGTTTTGTAGTTTCATGGGTCTTCTGGATTAATTAGTGTGTTGGTATTTCAATGACTCAGAGAGCGGCGTTTGCCTCTGAAAACCTCCGGCGAAGTCTGCAAGCATTCTTACAACGACTTTATACTACTATAACAATCTTTTCGGGTCGAATATTTGTTTCCTGTATCCCATTCGGTTTCTTTTTGCAAAGTGGCTTCCAGACGGTACCATTTCGCGCGGAGGGAACACAATCTTTTCAGGCATTTCCCAAAATGTTAATAATGCAAATAAAACTTACATAATTGATTGATTTTGATCATTAAATTAAATAGTTATACGTTTGCTTCAGAGTTTATTAATTTTGGTTTAATGTGTTGGATAGAAAATAGAAATAGAAATATAGTTCACCATCGTGCACCCCTCTGGGTAAGCTGTTGCCATGTTCCCACTTTCATGGGTGTGGTGATTAGCTTTCTGAGTGAAAATTTCTGTCAAATCCGAGCAGTGTAGTGCTGTCGACCATTTAAGCCGATTGAATTACCTTAAAATTAACAGGGATCGCGTTGCAATGTCTTTCACAGCTGATGCCATGGTTTTCGCGTGAAAGGGGGTCGGTGTGACTCGAATCAGGAGGACGGACTCGGCCAGCCCGACAGTTTCAGGTAAGAACGTGCAGTCTGCCTTCGTATTTTGGTGGCTTTGAGGCTGTTTCCTGCTTTGCTCGGGGCGGTTTTATTATGTTTTACCTAGTGAGATAAGAGTCAGAAATATCGGTGAGTTTTAAATATTCCAGCAACAGTGACATTGTGGCTGGCAAAACAGCTGTTCCCAGGCTACTAATGTCTCAATGCTGCTTTTTTCACCTCATAAGCAAATCATCCCAGTGCTTAAAATCCACAGCGACCCAAACGCGGCCTTTTACAGGCTGTCAAATGACTCGCATGCGGAACTACTGGCTACAAAATCTGACACTCGTTTGGGCTCACACTCGTGTTTTTCCATTTCAGACATCGGCTTTCTCGTTTCTGGTTGCACAATACCTTGTGTGCCTCATTTTTTTTTTCTTCACTATTAAATATACATGACAGTCCGCCCTTATCCGAGCATCAACTGGTAGCGTGACGGGGCGCGCGCTCCTGCTGTTTGTTACTTGCTACCAGAGACATTTCTGGTCTCGTGTTTTCACAAAAATCAACAGCAGTTAATTTCGTTTCAACGTATTAATATGATGCAGCCACTTGGATTTATGTCTGGTTGACGTGTGCGTTTGACAGTGCGAAGGTTCGTTGTTATCAGTCTGCTGGTTAAAACTCACCCACAGCTGGTTGCAGTTCTGGACTGTTTCATTAAATCTGTGAAGCATACACGAGACAGGATTTGTTTAAATGGCAAATACAACGTTAAAATATCTGGGTTATCAAAATGAAATTTCGTACGGATGTGAAACAGTTTTAAAGCCGTTCAGTTACATGTGTAAACCATTCAGCCAAAATATAGATGATTGTCTCGTTCCAGCTTCATCAAGATGGGGATTTGTTGCTTGTGGGTTCCATAACACTGGAAATTGAATTTGGCCTTAGATTTTTGCTCAGGGTATGCTTTCTAAGTATGTTATTTAATCCTCTGGGAAATGTTCAAATACTATTGGAATATTTTCAGACCGATGTGTAAAAATTATACAGAGAAAGATACATGTTTGACAGACAACAAGGGGACTCATTAGAGAAAAATGAACACCTATATATTTAATGGTGCATTAATACTCACAGCAGGCTTCGAGAATTCAAACTTATTTCAGTTTGCTATGGGGTGTGGTAATACTCTAATTAATTCTATGTACATTATAATATTTACTTTGACTTTTATTTTAGATTTATAGGCATAATGTACTTCTGAAACTGAGAGAAACAATTCAGTATTTAAGCTTTGTTGAATTTTTTTGTGCAATTGCCACCTTGTGATAAAATAAAAACTCAGTTTATAAGTTGTTCTACACTTTTAATAATTGTAGTGTCGTAAAACGGAAACCTCTCTCAATGAAGGTTATCATCCCCATATTTTGATGAAACAGTTTCAGGTGTTGATTCATGTTCATGTTGGAGCATGTAGTATGAGCAGCTGTTGAAATGAATAGTATCATGCAGAGGCTCTTTAGTAATCCAGTCTACCTCTCTGATTAAAGATATGGCCAAATAATAGCAACATTTGTCAGTGTAGTGAACGCCTTTAACATAATTGAAATCTGTAGCTTTCAGCAATGCTGCATCCATTAGCTTTTCTTTTTCCGATAAATGTTATTACAAATATACTTTAACTGTACCACCTGTTTCTAAAGTGTGGTAATACATAAATAATGACGGTGAAAAATTAGGCTTCAATTTTCCAGCAGTCTAGTGGGGGGGGGTGGGGGGGGGTAAGTCAAGTAGGTCATGCAGTCATTGCATTCCTGTTCAGGGTTATCACTGGTAAAATGTTTTGAGCTGACTTTTTTTTTCTCCAATATCAACCAAACACCTTCACTGTAAGTCGGGTGCTGAGTCCTCATTACCAGATGATGTGATGTTTTTCATTTTGTTGTGTATTTGTTTTATGCAGTTTCAGATTTTTTGTTTTGTGTTGTTGCATTTATGTGAGCTTGTATCAGCTGATCTGAAAGACTTGTGACCTCTCCCCTTACTGCGATGTAGTAAAATATTTCCTCCATTCTCAAGATGTTTTGTAATAGTCACTGTGTCACCTGGACAAGTTTGCACCTGGTGAAGCTTCTCTGTTGCATTCAGTTTCCCACACTCATCGAACTGCTCAGTTTATGGCGTCACTCAGTAAAGATTTTTTTTTTTTTTCTTTTTTGGCAGAGTAATCATAGAAAATCTATGGCATTTGTTGAGGATTGGTGTAGAATCAGAGATTCTACAATCAAAACAAACAGAAAAGCACAAATTCAACAGCTCATTCTGTCTGAAATAAGAAAGGGAGTTGCCAAAAGTATGTTACAAGTGAGCAGATTATGTGCAGAAAGTGCACAGATTGTCAGATTTGAATCATATCATCTCTTTAAAATATGAATTGTTGTACAATATTATTTTATTAATGAGAACCATGAGCATTTTACTGCAAGCATGAGAATTGAGGGCATGCAGCTTGTAGTACTAGAATCTGTCCAGACCTGGGTGTTCATAGTGGCAATTCTTCAGTTTCCTGGTAATTTCTTTTCATTTGTCGTCTGTGGCTGCTGCTCTTTTCACTAGAAAGATTGAGATGAATGGTTCTGGCATCTGTAGAGTAAGTAACCTAGAAGAAACTTGCTTGATCATCCATTACTATGAACTGTGTAGCATTAGATCTGATGGTTGTCTTTGTGGATCTTCCCTTTCTTGCAGTTCCTCTAAGGTGCCTACTGTGGTATTATGATTGTTCTGACTTCACATGAATAAATCAGAAATTCATTGACAGCATGTCTAATCTCAATGAGAATCTCTTTATTGTAACAAGTACAACAAAAATGAGTCGCAATCCTTATAGTCTCTTCTAAGTAATACATCGTGGTCAACCTCTGTAAGAACATGGTGAACTTTACAGTGAAGTTAGTTCTCTGTACATCTTTGTCCCTACATCCCTCTTTTTAAGTAAAAAAACTGAAAATGAAAGTTGAATGCAAGTTTCCAACGTCTGCATGCCTCAACCTTGAAAAAAAAAACTTGTCAGCTTCAAAATTAGATACAAGTTAATTAATAATTATCTATTAGACAACTTCTTATTTAGTCTAATGTGACTTTTTTTTTTTTTTTTGTCCCAGTTCAGACACTGTGGCTTGCTGCTAGTACAAAGCTCGGATGGTTTGAGGATGGATAGATGGATTAAGGTTGGATGCTGTCAGTAACGGAGCAATTTGTAAATGTATCCTCTTGTGGCCTGCTGCAGAGTCTCAACTGAGACTGTGCCAAGCATCCCTGTCGACTGTAGCTGGTAGTCATATACTAAACAATGGGCAGCTACAGCACACAGCTCTACCATTGTCACTCCTGGTCCTGTGCGATGCTCTGGGCCTTTGTTGATCTGATGTATGACTCAAGTAGTAAACTGGAGTAAAGACGCACACCCAATGAGGTTTAAAATCATACATTTTTAATGATCAACTACATCTGGCACTCTTGTAGCAACCATATATCTTACAGTGTCTTTGAACTGTCAACTGTAGTCGGGTACAGTAACAGCTTTTGGTGTGATGGTCCATTTGACTTCAAAAATATAAACTTAATCATTTCAATCAAATGTTGAGGTTCATATTGAGATTGTTTTGTAGTCCACAAGACATCCAGTGTGACATGGCAGAATTCAGAGGCATACAACGTAATGGATCCATAAAAGTCATAGAGTAGTAGCGCATCTCAGGCACACTGACACCGAGAGCCTCCTTTCAATCAGGTTGCGTCAGCTGGAGGAGAGTGACGTCACTCTGGGGCAGCGGAAAGTGATGCAGTGCCTTATTACGAGCCCACTATAAGTAGCCCAATGTCAGTTATTTTAATGGAAGAACAATGGCCTATATCAAAGCCACTTGCTGTTTTTCAGAGTAGCTCTTGATTCAGAAACACGTCTTCACCTCTGGAGGAGAACTGCTGGATTTGGTCCAATTGCTGAATTATAGAAAATGGAACTGAAAATTTAATCTCACAGGGATAGGTTTCTGGAGTGCACACTGTAAAACGGTGTGGAATATCAGGGGGTGGGGGGTGGGATCCAGGCATTTCTGAGGAGTTGCTAAGTGCTCTGTGACCGACATTAAAGCTCCCCAAGGTAAAAAGATTGGCAGTTGGCACCTGCATACACACAAAGAGGCATGTATGACCCAGATGTGCATGATTGCATTGCACCTCCTTGCTTATATGCATGTGTTTTCTCTATCACTCAACATATTGTCTAATAAACCAGCCAGATCTGCCCACAAGACATGGCAGATATTCATTCAGCACACACAATTATGCATCAATGGCCTGAGCAAACAGTGCAATGCAACAACACAAAAGGCTGATTGAGTGAGGAAAGGTCAGGGCCCAGTTCAGACGGCCTTTTGAACCACACTGAGTGTATTTGAAGAGCCAGACCACCCTCCAAGTTGCCACCCGACCCCAGAATTCCCCCTGATGGGTCTGGGTGGTAGCATTGTCCTGTTGAAATACCCTTTTCTCTGGTCTGAACCCAAACAGGATACCTATGTTTGTCTGATGGAAGTGTTCCCAACCTTAGCTATCTGTCTGCTTGTTGAACTCAGAATATTTTTGTCTCTGTCTTCCAGGTGTCAGCTGGAAGTCCGTGTGTATATGTGTGTAAGAGTGTGTGTGTGAGCTTGAGTGCGTCCAGGCACGTGTGTTTTCCCAGCCTAGTTGGTGTTTAGAGCAGAGTGTGGCCTGAACGCATCTCACGGGGACAATGAGTGAGTTGGAACAGTTGCGGCAGGAAGCAGAGCAACTACGCAATCAGATCCGGGTATGACAAACTTTTTTTTTTTTTTCTTTTCAATATACTGCTTTCTTGTGCATGTTCTCTTAACATTTGTTATTGTTGTGATTATGATGACCACTGCAATATTCTCTGTGATCAGTTAAAAGTCAAAGCAAAGTAAAATAACTTAATTTTTTAATTTTTGTCTTGTTTTTGTTTTTTTGAATGTTGGATGTACTTTCAGTAGTCCTTCAGCTAATGGAGGGATTGAATTGGGTAACTTTGTCCAAGGCATTGTTGTTATCATTTAAGGTTTCTGTCTTGTTGCAGGATGCCAGAAAAGCTTGCAGTGACTCCACTCTGTCACAGGTAAGGCTTTCTATACACAGCAAATAATATGTGAAGTTTCATTTTATTCCTCTTACTGCAAAGGTGGATGCGGTTTTATTTGAGCACAAAATCTGTCATTAAAACAGCTAATGACTTTGGCCTGTTTACTTTGTTAACAAAAGGAATATGTGAGTCAGTGTGTTGTCACTGTATTCATATAAACGTTCCAGAGATAACATGCATCATGTTTCACGATTATTTATCTTTGTTACTGAATGACATTGGCCTGTTTTTGCATCCTCGGCTCCATGTACATGAGTGGATGTGGGCCCGAAATGTAACCACTGATGCCTCTTCCTGTGTTTTGGCAGATCACAGCTGGTCTGGACTCAGTGGGCCGGATACAGATGCGGACGCGACGCACTCTCAGAGGCCACCTGGCCAAGATCTATGCAATGCACTGGGGGAGTGACTCCAGGTAGTGTTTGTTGTTTGTTTGAGTAGTGCTGATTGTTGTTGCTGTTGTTTACAATCATCCAAATAACACAATCAGAGTTTTGGTTTTTTTTTTTTGTCTGTAGAGGCGCTATTCACTGTTTTATTGATTATATCATTTTTTTTTTTTGATGTTGGAAAGGCAGTTAATCAACAGTTCAAACTATAATTGATTTATATATATATATATATATATATATATATATATATATATATATATATATATATATATATATATATATATATATATATATATATATATATATATCTATATATATATATATATATATATATAATCATTTCTATTATCATTTATTTCTATTCTTTGAAACATTCAGTTAATAACTGTGTACAGTGAATCTGGGTGTTTCCTTTTTTTTTTTCTTTTTTTTCTTTTTTTTTTTTTTTTTTTAAATCTAGGGCAGAAAAAAATTTAATCATGCTAACATAATCACTTATCATTCAAGATAACATGTTCCTGATTTTGATTTGAAGTTGTATCACCCAGCTCTAATTTGTTATATGTATGTTATCTGTTGTTGGCTTTATGATGGTGTTGTTTTCTCTGTTGCTTTATTTTGGGTACACTGTTTTCTCTTCAAGTCTATACCAAGTTTATTTGGTTGTTTTTAAGATTAGGTAGAAAAAAAGAACAAAAAACAAACAAAAAAAGTATATATTTATTTGTATATTTGCTCAGTTTGAAAGGGACAAATTAATTTCTAGTGCTGCAGGCATGTTTTGGGTTCTGGGCTGTCAAGAACATCGTTACATGTGTGTCAAGGATGGACAGTAACATGTAGCAGGGTGCTGAAATATAGCAAACATGGACACGCCTTCAGAAAGCAGGAATCTAACATAGTCACTTACTTGCTTAATGTCTGTCAGGGAAAAGTAACCCAATTTTGTTTTTAATGAAAAGGAGAATATGTTCTCTTGGTGTTGCTGAATTCATTACAACAAAGCTATATTTACAGTAGCATATCATCACAACATCGTTGAATCACTGGAATTAAAAATTTTCTCTGTTGTTGTTGTGTGTTTTTTTTTTTTTTTGTTTTGTCCCTCTTTATCTTTCCCTCTATCCATCTGTCTCCCAATGCAATGCACTGGGACAGTGACGGAAGTCCCAGGTGTGGGGATAGACAAATTTCAGAACATCACTATCCATGCCACTATTTCTACTAATATGACTAATATAAAACAGCTATCACTATTCCCACTACCACTCTACATTTAAGCACCTGTGCTGTTTTATGCCCTCACTATGAGCACACTAGTGATATTTGCCAGGCACAGAGACAGAAAACCACACAGAATTATTTCTTTCAAGATGTGATTTGTAAGATCTTAAATTTTGACAGTCGCTGGGCTTTCCTGTCCTTGTATGACGCTGCCTCTGTGGCTTCACATATTTAAGTTTCAGTAAATTTGATCTTACAAACCACTCCTCTTAACTGATCCTATTATGAGCACGTGGATGGTACAGAGAAATGGCAGGTAGCAGTGTACTTTGCCCGTATGCATGCAGTGCTTAATCTTGATTTATTGGAATGGTTTTTGCAGCTGCACTTTCCTACTAGAATGCAGAAATCAAACTTTTTTATTTATATATTTATATTATACATTTTTTTTTTTTATAGTAAAATACCTTTCTGTGTTTTAACCACTAACACCTCCTCTTGGATGCAACACTAGTATAACCTGCAGCTGATTTCTTTTTCTCTTTTTTTTCTTCTTCTTCTCCCAATCCTGATTTTTCTCTGTTGTGGGTGTGAATGTGCATGGGTGTGGCTTGTACCCACGAGGTGACCCTGCAGGAGGCCAGTGTTTGTTTTGTATACATCCACTGACATTTGAGCGTGATAGCTCTCCTCTTGATTGTAATGCAGCACCATCAAAATACTTCCTTTCCCTGAAGAGATGGAAACACCCTGTCAGGATGGGAGGAATGGGTTCCAGCTGTTTTTGCATATGCACCACCTACAGTCCTCACTCTCATGTACTCATATTCCTACTCAGCCCTTCTCCGTTTTTGTTTTGTTGCAGTTCCATATCTGCTTTCCATAGCTTTTCCAACCTGTCCACCTCCTACCTTGGAGAAAGGGACTTTTACATTACTTCTGTAATAAACATTACATGGGCTGGGACATTAAAGATGTCATGAATTGGGAGACTTCAACCAGAGGAGAGAAGGAGGGAATGTGAGAAAATGGTGACTGGAGAAAAAGGTGTAGGATGCTCACGCTGAATGCTTTTTTTTTTTTGAGCACCGTTGTAATGATTCAGGTTGATGGCACTGCACTGTAGTTGGTTGTAAGGTGGCTGCCTCTCATTGCTTTTAATGAAAATGTGCATGTAGCCTAGATTACAGTGTTGTTTTTTTTCCCCCAGCATATGAGCCGAATATCATGCTGATCTGCTTAACTTTTTACTAGGTTACTTGTCAGTGCCTCACAGGATGGGAAACTGATCATCTGGGACAGTTACACAACAAATAAGGTAAGATCAGTTTTATTATCATTGACAGTTTGAAGTCAAATCTCCTATGTTCATCCAGATTTCACCCTCCTTTTTGACTTTTACATTGGCAAAACAGTTTTGCAATTTTCACCAGCTCTTCAGATCTTACTTTAGTGGACACTATGCCATTTTCAAGAACTGGCTTTTTTTTTTTTAAAAAAAAAAAAGAAAATTTTAAACACCTTGATCTTATTGTTCTGTTCGGAGTGGAGAGAAGTCAACATTGCCATTCCAACTGAATTCATGTGCTTTCAACAGATATTCCTGTTAACAGTGATCTGATATCAACCTTCAAGACACATTAGTGTCTTCAAAACCTTTTTGTTATGAATATTGAGTTATTTTGTCTGTATATTGCCTGTGCCATTTTATTGTAACACCTCGTTAGGTATAGGCTTCTTATACAACATGACCACTGATAACAGAATGTGTTTCACATTTGTGGTAGAGCAGTGGGAGTATTTTCTTAGAAACATGCTACTTGAAGAGAAGAGAGAGGGCTATGGATTCTTGTGATTTTAAACCCTGTACCTTCCCCACAAACCATCACAAACATTGCTCCAGCTAATCACCAATAGTGAGAGGGTCCATGCTTGTGTTTGGGAGAGGTCGATTTCTGAGCACTAAAAAATAAAAAAAAATTCTTATTAACCTTATAAAACTTTTTTTGTGGGGCTGGCATTGCTATATCTTGCATGTTCTACAAGATAGTTTTTTTTTTTTGTATGATCTAAGCGCCATATTATTTCATTTATTTTTTTTATGTAATGAACCAATCTGACTCTCCTCATAATCAGATGCATGCCATCCCACTGCGCTCTTCCTGGGTGATGACTTGCGCCTACGCCCCATCTGGGAACTATGTGGCCTGCGGAGGTCTGGACAACATCTGCTCCATATACAGTTTGAAAACCCGCGAGGGTAATGTCCGTGTCACCCGAGAGTTGCCCGGACACACGGGTAAGCATGAGGCCTGCCAGGTACTAACGCAAATAAAGAGACAACAGACCTTCAGTATAGTACTTGTTATGAATTTTTTTTTTTATACACTTTGATTTGTTTTCATACTGTATCATAGAGCAACTTGAAAACAACCTTTGAACATGTATGATTTGTCTAATTATTAACTAGGTGAACTATCTCAGGTTTCAAACAGGTGTGTATGCATTTTTCCTACCACCTTAGGATTGTTTTTGGTACAATCACTGACTTTCTTGAGACCAAGACTAGTCTTAATGAGACAGCATGTCACTTCTGGGCTTCTGGTTAGGATTGAAATCAGGTTAGGTATAAACTGGGAATAGTTAAGTTTAATGTCTGGGTTAGACTGTATAAAATGAATGGTAATCATTGCAATGTCCTGACAAGGATAGCTGCACGCACTTGCAGGTGCACGCGTATGTGTGCGCACTCATTAGAGGTCTTCACGGGTCCACTGTCATGGACCCGAACCCGAATGGACCCGTGAAAATTCGACCCAAAACCGACCCGACCCGTGCTATCACCCGACTCCAGTCTTTAGTTTCCGACCACGAGCCGAACCAAGTTACACGAATAGAACCGAGACAATACAGCCTATAGTTGCTAATGTTAAAAGTTGTCTAGCGTTGAATAAAACTTGATTTTCTTACCTAAAGTTGTCTTCTTCTACCTGGTTCAGTTGCTACATAGGCCGTGATGTAAACAACAATAAATCCACGTCGTTATTTTCTTTGTGGATACAGATGCTATTGGTAGCAACTGCTAACACTAACAGCCTACACCGGTCAGAACGTGTGGTGAATATGTTCTCTTATCCAGAGTTGTCATGTTGGCGATCCGTTGTGCTTTACAGCTTCCTGGCATACCAGTAATAACACGCTACGGCAACATGATTGTTTCATGACAAACACGCCACGTTAATTAATAATCATTTAACTGCTCCGAGTCCTGACATTGGCTCCCACCGCCAATATCTTTACCTCTCTCGAGTAAACGCGGACCCAGCCTGTCAGAGAGTACCGACCGGACCCGAGACTAACTGTACCGATTCCAACCTGAACCTGGAGTCTTGTCTTTTGTATGGACCCGATTCGGGTCGGGTCAGAACCTCAAGTTGTCGCGTTGTTCCGAAGACCTCTAGCACTCATCCATCAATATGAGTTAATTAAAAAGGAAGCTACACAAGCTTTTTGTTATTGCTGGATCTTGTGGTATTTGTAGTTTGTGGTAGAACCACCTGGCTGAAGTGTAATTCTTTTTTGTGTGTGTCCCTGGCCCTTCAGAAGATTTTGGCTTCAGCAGCAGGAAACCATTAGGCATGGTTAGACATAATATGTGTAGTTAAAGCCTTCTGATTGTTGGCCAGGTCCACAAATTCGGAAGGTCAGCTCCTTATCAAATGCTTTTGCTTCGTTTTTATCTCCAGGTTATTTGTCCTGCTGCCGCTTCTTGGATGACAACCAGATACTAACCAGCTCTGGAGACACCACCTGGTGAGAAGCCACATAGAACGTTATAGTGCTCTTACACAATAAATGAAGTGCTTATTCGTATTACATAAAACATCAATAGTTCCTTTACTTTCCTGAAATTGCACCACTTTACATAAATCAGAAGTTTTTATTTTTTATTAATTATGTTCATAACAAATTGTGACTGTTCAAAACAGACAAACCTGTACTGTAGTTTACTAGAGCTAAGGAAACATTTTTCTAACTTTGCTTTGTTCTTGCAGTGCATTGTGGGACATAGAGACAGGCCAGCAGGCCACCGCTTTCACTGGCCACACGGGTGATGTGATGAGCTTGTCTCTTAGCCCAGACTACAAGACCTTTGTGTCAGGAGCCTGTGACGCCACTTCCAAGCTGTGGGACATCCGCGATGGCATGTGCAGGCAATCTTTCACCGGCCACGTGTCCGACATCAACGCTGTCTGCGTGAGTACTGAAACTTCATACTAAAACAGAATATAGTGAAGATGTGGAATCCACAGGATTACTGAATATAGGATGGCAGGCTAATAACTAATTATAAAATGATGTTGTACCAAATGTGGCAGGAAAGTTGTTTTGGGTTTTTTTTCCTTTCTGCTAGTATTTGTGCTGCTTTTTGAATAGCAGGTGTGTAGAAAAACAGTAATCTTTAAAAGGAATGAGACACAACCCTTTATTTTAAGAACACGTGGTTTTGAATAGCATTTTCCTTCCTTTTGTTTGGTTAATTTTTTTTTCTCTCTCCCTCTCTCTTTCTTACAGTTTTTCCCCAATGGGAATGCATTTGGCACAGGCTCAGATGATGCCACCTGTAGGCTGTTTGACTTGCGTGCTGACCAGGAGCTGATGATGTACAGTCACGACAATATTATCTGTGGCATCACCTCTGTGGCTTTCTCAAAGAGTGGCCGCCTCCTCTTAGCCGGATACGATGACTTTAACTGCAATGTCTGGGACACTCTGAAAGGAGAGCGTGCAGGTAAGATGCATTTCCCATCTGATTATGAGTTTGCTGTTTTTGTTTTGTTTTGGTTTTTTTCCCCCATGTTAGATCTGCAGATAATTTATCAATCATAAAATAACTTTGTGGTCCGTTATTTTGTGAATTTTGCTGACGCTGTTGGACGCAGCAACATTTACGCCTCCTCTGGAAACCACAGACTTGCATTTAGAGCAGTCCAGCACAAAATAACACCATACACCCCCCCCACCCCCCCCACTAAAACAAATCACATAATGGTGGAAAAATAGCTTATTGTGTGATGACTGTTTGGCTGAGTTATTTTTTTCCATTGATCAACAAATAGATTAGGGTTGGGTATTATGTAAACTTTTTTGATAATGGTGCAAAACCATTTTCTTCAATACAGATACCTGAATGATACTTCTTTTAATAATAAAATATCAACAAAAAGGAAGTTACATTAGACACTAATGGAAAGAACCTTTTTTTTTTTTTGTAAGAACTTACTTTTTTCCCCCTCAAAATAAGGAGTTGAGTAAAACCAGCTCTTTCTACCTGGTTCTGCTGCCTCAGTTGTGATGCCTCTTGAGATGTAAGAACAGTATTTTCTTTCCTCTTATTTTTAAACTGTCAACAAAAGATGCAATTTAAACTTAAATTTTGAACAACCCAAACAACTTCAAAGTTAATCATGTGTTCATTCAACAAAACAAAATCAAAACAGTCTTACCAAATAGGAAAAAAAATAAATAAGGGTGTGGGGGGAGTATTAACCTCTAATCCAGGATTTCCCAAACACTGTTGTTTGTGAAAAGTTAAATTCAATCCAGAAAGGAAGAAAATCCAAAACTCCAGTTTTAGCTTGCCCTCCACAACCAAATCAAACACAAACAGTTCAGCTCTTTACTGTGGTTCACTCTCGTGGTTATTTACAATATTTACGCAGTAGCTACTCAGAAAACCAGGAAGTCAGCCAGTAACGAGCCAAATATATGGAATTAAAAAATCCACAAGCAGATAACAGGCCATTGGTCCAGCAGCTGGCTTCCATTCTGGATAAATCCGCCTCCCATGTTTAAGGGGGATTTACTTTTTGACAAACAAACACACTGTAGACTGAACAGTGTGCAGGAGAAAGTAAGAAAACTTCCACACTGGCTATATAACAGTGCTCTTGAAATCTTAAACTGTACTGGAGGTACAAAAGCGTTTCCAGAGGGTTGTCTGAACTTGGCGCTGCTTTGTCTTGTCAGGATTGGAGCAGCGTGACTTTGGTGCCTCACTGCTCATTTAACGGTAAATTGTGGTGGTGTCACGACAAGGTATCAAAAATAGGCATCGAATGACACAGCGTCTTTCGCTGCTTGATGGTATTGAAGCACTTTGATCGATACAAGATGTCCCTTGTCAATACCCAGCCCTAAAATAGATACAGCTCCAACATCAAAATCAAGGAGCATTGCAGAATAGAAATTGAGCATGAAGGCCTGCACATCCTGTTTTCATCTGATGATTCAAAGCATTGAAATGATTTCTGACTAATTATTGATGTCATAAACCAGGGTTTTCCATTATTTCATTGTTGTGTGAAAGCCTGTTGACTTGCATGCAGATTATTATTTATCTATCTATTTATTTATTTAACCTACCTTGGACTTTGTCATTTTCCTTCACTTTTAGGTGTGCTAGCAGGCCACGATAACAGAGTGAGCTGTTTAGGAGTGACGGCAGATGGCATGGCTGTAGCCACCGGTTCCTGGGACAGTTTCCTCCGGATCTGGAACTAAACAAATCTCTCGCCTGACGTACTCAATCACTGCCCACCACCTTAGTCCTGCAACCCCACCTTTTCCAACTCATCTGGGCTGGACCTGAGGGGGTGCACATTGTGTCACCTGAAACCCTTTTAACTCCTCACTGCTGGTGACCTACCCACCCATGAGAACTCTTTTTACCTAAAAGATTTTTTTTTTCTCTCCTTTCCCACTGAGCTTTCACAGTTGTCCAAACAAAGCTAGAAAGGCATATAAAAGTCATAAAACTGAAGGATAAAAAGAGCATTTTTCCTATATCTAACTCTTTTCTAGGGGGCAATAAAGTGCATCTTTTGCCATGAGTAACAACAAACAAGATTAGCATCAGTGTGTAATATGTAAATGTATATATAAAGACAGTATATATGTATAGCATTATGTGTGTATATATGCATAGTATATGCATATATAATGTTTATGTATATATTTTTGTAGTTTATTTCACACCCTTGAGATTTTTTTTTATAATTTTACTTTTAAATGTTATGTTTTATTTGAAATGGATATAGTCATATAACTACACAATACCATTTATTTTATTCTGAAAGTGAAAAGATTGAGCAACATGCAAGTTTTCCTAAAAAGCCTCATCAATTGTTGCACTTGCTTGAGTGAAGCTCAAAAAGCCAGTTTCAAAAGAAGTTAAAGCATGTACTGTAAATCAGAAATATAATTTGGCCTGACTAAACTTACTTTCTTTATTGATATGTGTGTGTGTATTAGGGTTAGGCAGTGGGCATAAATTCATGCTTCTTCTGCTTTTTTTTTTTTTTTTTTTTTTTTTTCCTATTTGGCATCATGCAACTGATCGCTTTCTTTTCAACAATACGAACCCTGGCATTCCTTACCACATTTAGTTATCAACAGAAACTTTCAGCCTGGGAATCCCAACAGGAGGTCTTTAAGTTTTTGTCTGGATTGAGTTTTTAACTCCAAAGTAGAAACTGTTGAAGTTTAGGCTAAGATGGAAAACGTCTTTAGTTTCTGTCTTGGTCTCTACTCATGGACTAGGGTATCTGCTCCTAGCGTGGTGAAAATCAGAAGATGGCATTTATTCCCTGCAAGTCAACTGTGATATAGCAGAACACTGAGGTCATTATATCACTACTTTTTTTGTTTTTCTTAAAGTTTAGTTGAACATTTTTTCCCCTGGAGTTAAATTGCACAGAGAGAGGAATCACAGGCTAAGGCTATTCTCTCACTGTGATTCTGCGACAATGGAGGCCTGTAAGGACATGAATTGGCCGCTATGAGTGGTTTCTAAGAGTTTGTCATGACCATTAAAGAGTTAGTCGGCAACTTGCAAGGATCTGGAGAAAGATGAAAACATTCAAAATGCCTGTCGTGGCTCACCATGTCTCAACCCCCCTCACACGCTCACACTCACACACACACACACACACACACACCCACCCACCCTAAATGAAGGATCGGAGTGCTGTTTGTAATCAGTAAGGTGTGACTGTGGTGCTCAAATCACGCTAGTGAGACCACTTTTTTTTTCTTTTTTCAAATGAAAGAAAACAAATAAATTTAACACTTTTGGTTTTTTTTTTTCCCACCAAAAAACTGTTAATATTACTAGTTGGAAAAAAAAGTATACTCATTAGACAGAAATGTACATTTAGAGAGCTATAAATGCATTCACTGTAGTTCAAATGTAAACCATCACACACGTGACTTATTTACACATAGAAGTGATATTCCTGATTGATACAGTTTTATCATGTATCTCCTGTATTTTGGCGTGTGTTTAAAAAAGAAAGTGTGTGAGTTGGACCTATTCATCAGCTGACTCAGGTGCCTACCTCTAAATCTAAACTTTTGAGCCATGTGGGCTGGATCATGGAGGGTTTGTGCACCTGTGAGATGTGGCACTGCCGTGTCTCCATTCTGCCTTACTGTACCATTTGTACTAGAAGGTAATATTAGTATCGACAACGGTAATGTTTCCCTCTTGCGATTCCTATTCACACCCTGATCAGCAGGAGAGTGCTACTTTTTCTTTTTCTAATGGCACATTCTGATACTAGTGAACACTAAAGCATTTGCTCACAGAAAACCACTGCGACACCTCCACACTGCTTTGTAAACCATCACTTTTATATGATTCTGCTTTCTACTACAACTGCTGTGAAGGTTTTTAGTACTCACCGAGGTTCAGTCCGCTGGCATACCGTGATTCTAGCAAACTTTTTATTTTTTCCTGCTACCTCTTTGCTTTGCATTAATGAATCCATGCTCAGAAAATGTTGAAAATAACATTTTTTTTTTCATCCTGAGAATATCTTTGAGTGTGTAGGATGTAACGTCTTATCCATATTTGTGCCAATATTATCCACAGACCCTGAGCTGTGAACTGAAAACTAACAAAAAGATATCTATTCTCTCGTTAAGTGCCAACCTTCCTTATCTCCATGAAATCATCACACCAGTGTCTCACTTTAAAGCCAATCTGTTGCCTGATCCAGCACGGTGACTGCTTACATCTGACGAGCAGTTTTAGTATATCAAAGTGTCATTCTGACAGTGCTCATTAGACTCAAGTTTCTATTTCCGTCAGTGGACATCAGGTGTTTGTGTGTCCTCCAATAGAGATGACAAAATGATGGGCAGAGGTTGTGTGCTTAAAGGAACTGTGCCATTTTGAAAAGCACTTTCTTCCTGATCGTCTACTTTTGAGATACATAATACATTTACTGAGGTTAGAACAAAGAAAAACTTAACATGTGTCAGTTGTTTTTAATTAGCTGCATGTTTGTGCTGGTTGCCCAGCGACTTGGTTTTGCATTATACCCTGTGACCACTGTAACGTGAATGAAACCCTTGCGTGGTTCTTTTACTAGTTGTATGTGATATCAGAAACCAATATTCGGTCTTTGAAGTTCCCATGAAGGGGTAGTGCTGTTTGCTTTGTGTTTCTCGTAAAAGCAGATGCTGAAGGGATAGTGATCTTCAACAAAGACCAGTTTGCTCTGATTGATTGCCTTCACTGGCCTAAGCATCCACCTCCCTGCTTTTCACATCAGATCTGCTGTTCAGTTGGGCCCAAAATGACAGAAGCCTGTGTGATGCACAATCAACTTTTATTTTCCCTGGAATGACAAAATCCAAATCCATTTTTAAATGCCAAGAAAACTTGTGTTTATGCTTTTTATTGGGTGCCAGATCCCGATATGAAAGGGACTTGTAGCACAAGATGTATCAAATAAAATTACTTAAACATCAAAATGGTTTTCAGGTGAAAAATATGTATTGATGACCCTGATGCTGTTTGTTTTTACCTGGTTCAGTGGTATTATGGATCCATATTTCTTATGCTCTGTGCCATAGCTTGTGACTCCCATGATGTTGAACTATACATGTACAGTTCTAACAAAAATAATCTTCATTAATATAAGGCAGTTGGCAATACTTTTACCCTATTTGGATCTTAAGTAATAAATTAAAGATCTGTCAGTGACGTCTGTCAAAGTCTACTTTTAATCATTTTACAGGAAGTGATGTAGATCTGAGTTCTTTATAAATTCATGCTGCACATCTCCATCTTTCATGACATTGGGTTTTGTGGATTTCATTTAATCTTGTAGGCACTTATATGAGTAGGTTTTTCTCACACGTTTTTAAAACAAAATAAGATTGCAACATCACCCTTGGAGTCACCCAGTCTCAGAATGTAGTCCATCAGCTCGACGTAGCCTTGCATTATCAAGCTTTTCTAAAATGTTGAGCCGTTTCATAAAACTCTATCTGATCACTTCCATATTCCATGGAGCCATGTAGAATAATCACAAAAACACTGTGGCCCTTAAAATCTGAAGAAAACGGATTATCATAAGAGAGTGGTATTGAGGAGGCAGACCTTGTTCTGTGTAAATTAGCAGCTGAAACCTTGAATGCACCTGTGCAGTTCACTCATGCAAGCTGAGCAGTAAACTCCTAAAACCAAGAAAGGTGCTTGACTTCATTTAACTTTTACTGGTTTGTTGTTTTTTCCAGATGTGTTCCCCGGATTATTTCCTTTTTAAATAGACAACTGATGATCAATTTACTTGATATTGCAAAATGTTCACATGTGAAGCATTTAAGGTTTAATGATCAGAATCTGTATCTGAGTTGTGTTTATTATTGGAGAGGTTACTTCTTGCATATCTGTGTAGTATTTCAGCAGTTTTGATCCTCTGAGAACAGATGTGTCAATGTTGCTGTTACACCAGTTCATGCAGTGTTTTTGTGGCGACTGCAATTTCCTCAACCCTCCAGTTAAATCTGAATTTGACCCACTAAAATAAGTTGCACAGCCACCATCTGCATGGCCCTCTGACTCTACAACCTACTGTTCTTCATTTGTTGTTTGTTGTATGTTTTAAGCCAGTAAAGACCAGGGACTTGGTGCCATGATAATTCTCTTACAGTGCTATGTGTGAAATTATAATCACTTGTTATGGAATAATTTTTATAGTCTTTTTCACACAAGACTTTTTTTTTTTTTTTGTATTTGTACAGTGGCTTGGTGATATGTTGCCATGAGATATTGTAACCAATAAAAAAAAAAAAAAAAAAAAAAAAAGCTTTTAACCAAGAATTTTGATGATGGCTGGTCTTATTTTCGAAAAGACGTGACTGTGTACAACCGTGGAAGTATGCACAAGACTATTGGGACGATACAGAAATGCAAATAAAAATGTTAAAAATAAATGCATAAATCCAGCGACTTAAATGTCCTTAGTTTCATTATTATGCAGACAAAAAGTCAAAATACACCTCCCATCAACTTTATTGATTTGGCAAAGTCCCAATTGATTTCGACCAATGCCAATACCAGTTCTTATCATGTCTGTTCATAGCAACTTAAAAAATTTCCAGCTTGTGATGGCAAATTTTATGTCCTGGTTGTCATACTGCAGTCCTGAAGTAAAACATTTAATACTTCCTCACTGGTAAACCTCTATTTATAAATTAGAGATGCACCAGTTTAGAATTTTGTCACCTTTATTGAACAACAAAAATGTGTTTTCCCAGTACATTACCTCCACCAGCTGGAGATAATTACGCTTAAACCATTTGCAGGACGTCAATGTTTCAGGATGCTTGTAAAAACATTGCAATACTTGTAAAGGTTTTCAATAAATCGCACAAAATATCAAGTTTTAGATTTTACTTTTAATACAATCTGGAAAATCTAGAGGTATTTCAGCATGTTCAAGAAAGAAAATAGACAAGTTTACAAAATGCAATCTGGTCTAACTGTCCTTGTAATGTCTATAATCTATAAATAGTAAAATATAAAATATCTTAAGAATTCCAAAGTTTTGATGTGTATAGTTTGGATTGTTAAACAACTCAAACTACAGCATTTAAAGAGATGCTTTCCCTTTGTACTCGGTTTAAACTTCCCTATATTATGAAAACAAACAGATGGCTTATTTTTACACTAAGTCTATTTATTTGATTTTTTTTTTTTTTTTAAACATGCAATTGATCATGTGTCTGAGCAGACAAACTTCATTTGTTCCAGATAAGGTAATCAAAAAAGGCATTTTCAGAATTAAGGAGTCACAGCACATAGTGTCAAAATACAGGTAGCCTTCCAGCCAACATGTGGAGCGTATCTGAACCGGCCTTTGTGTTTTACAGTTTGTTCACTGCCACTTCATGAGCACCCGAGGCACGTGGCTGGTTGAAGGAACAAGGAAAAAATACTATGCATGTCTGGCCTTCCTGTTCTTTGTCTGCTAACCATAAATAATATACTTTTTTGAAAATAAAAACAACAAAATACAAAATGACCAAAAAAGTATATTTCTTTCTTTTTTTTTTTTTTTTTTTTTAAATGGCAACAGAAACAACCAAAACACATTTTGAAAACTAAACTGACCTTCAAACAAACCTTCATTTGGTTGGAACAGTGGGTTACATGATACTCTCTTTTAAACTACTAACATTCCATTGATTATTAAATCATGTCTGGACTGATTCTTTTTTTTAAGCTGATGGACCAGTCGATTTCAAAGATTTTCAGCTATACCAATTGCACCAGGTGGTGGTGCGTCTAGGCAGCACCAGAGTAAGGAATGACCGACTCCACAAGAGCCAAACTGTGGACCGACGAAGAGGAGGAGCTTCACTCCTGAGGCTGCAGGTACTGGTTTGTGAATTCCTCCAACTGTTTTTCCAGCTCTGTGGCTTTATGCCTGCACAAGAAATAAGCACAAATCAAATTTGGAGCTATTTAACCGAGCAGCTTGTCGAGTGATGGTCATGGTAAAACTGGAACTGGTTTCTGTGAACCAAGTGAAAAGTACTGTGAAGCAAGAAAGTGTGTGTGCATTCAGTGAATTTTCCTTCTGTGCTATTAATGAATCATCAGTGTCTGTAAAGTTGTTAATAATCCCATGACAATTACAAATAACAAAATTTTAAATATGTTCAAGCTGGCTATCTATTTGAAGTCTCTATGGAATCACACATACAATCTATGATTTAGTTTCCACAACATTAGATCCTGCAGAATCCCTGACATATCTAATCTCTCCTCGTTCTCTGATCTACTTGTGGGCAACGAAAGAAGAAGCTTGACTGACCGCAGGCTCTTTGAGCGTCTCTGTACAATCTCCAACTGATCTATCTTGGCTGTCAGTTGACGGATGTTTGCTTCCAGCTCTCTCTGCGTCTGGTCCACCTGCTGACAAAGCCGAGCAAAGGTCGTCGCCATCTCCCTGGAAACACAGAGGGCACAGTGTTGCGCTACTAATTATTTAACCCAGATACAGTGAAGAAGGGTGAGAAGGGTTGTGTTTAATTGTGTACAGTCGGAATGTCATGGGGAGTCAAGCTCAGTGAAACAACAGCTATGCAAAACAGTTCGCTTGATTATATACGATAATATTGCAGCTGACAAACATGGCTGTAATATTTGCAAATCTTCACCAAAACTTGTGAAATTTGCACAGAAAATGCATTTAGCGCATACTAAATAAAACTGACCCATAAAATACTTATGTGCTTTGACCATTTTTTCTGCTACACAATGCTGTATGACGACTTACTGTTGGACCTGGTGACTACAGTTTGCACTTGTAAAGCTAACGATGAGCTGCAGTTTCTCAGTTGCATAGTCCACAAACTGGCGCTTCAGAGCACGCTCCTTTGCTTTTGTGGTCCACGTGAGTCTCTCATACAGGTACAGCAGGCCGTAAAGAGATGTCGACAGGGCAATGAGCCTCCAGCCAACTGTTTTCCACACCTGTAAAAGAAAAAAACAGAAGAAGATGAGAAAGCTGAGAAAATTAAAAACTAAAAACGCTTGCCAGGTATTGTTTTATGAGAGAATTACAGTGGTACTTCAAAGTTTGTAAAGGGAAAGATTTGCAATGTTCTTTATTTCTGTGCAATAACAACAAATGTCTTATCAAATATATGAGACAAAAAAATAACATTCTGGAATATTTTGTGGTTTTATCAAGGTTTGGGAATGTTTTGCTGCGGCAAGGTCAGAAGGGTTCGCTTTCACGAATGAATTATGTCAGTAAATTATAAAAGAATGAGAAAGTCTATTTACTGATTCACAAGAGAAGTGGGTCGGCAACAGGACATCAACCCCTTGTGCATAAGTTGTTCTACCAAAAAATGTTCAACATCTGCTTTTTTGGAGTAGCCAACTCCTTAATCCAACAAAAATATCTAAGAAAAAAAATAAAAAATAATAGCTCATCTGAGGAAACTCAACAATATCCCAGAATTAAAACTCTCAGTAAGTGGATAAAAGTCACACAAGTTGATAAGATACACTCATCAACATAGGGCTGGACGATATAGCCAAAAATTATATCACAATATATTTTTCAATTTTTGTTGATAGCAACATAATTAGGATGAAAACTACAGAGAAACTGCAAAGAATGTCCAGAAAGGATAATGGTACTAACAAACTCCTGAAAAATGAAAATGAAAATCCATAAAATCTAATACTATAAAACTAAATTTTAGAAATAAAACTGGTAAGAAAAAAAGAAAGATTTTATTGTTCTATTTACCAACCTGGGCTGTTTTTAATCGATTTTTACCACTTTAGTGAATGTTTAATAGCATCAGATTTGATCATTGATATTTGATAATAGAAAAGGGATCGCCCTACGAGGCATTTTCTAATTTGAAAGTTATGAGACCTTTAGTATATTTTTGTGACTAGTAGTGCTGACATGAAAATGGTCATTTTCATTGTCGTTGGTTAATAGATGAACAGGGTAAATGATCAATCATATTGGCAAAATAAGGCTAACTTCATTAACACAAATACAGTGTACTGTAAATGGCAGAATGTCATACCGCTCCTCCAACGATGATGATGCCCATAGAAGTGCGGGAAGTGAGGGATGCTACACTGGTCGCCATGGCTACCATCAGGTCTTCCTGAGTCATGAGGGCTGTCTCGTTATTGGGTGCCACTGAGATGGAGGAAGGTCCTGAAGAGGGAGTTCGGGCTTGGGGCAGTGCTGGTTGAGATGTCTGTGTGATAACAAGTTGAATTTTTCAGTCTGTGCTGCTTCTTATGCAAAATATAGCACAGTGCTTTGATTATTACAAGAAGTACCTGGAAGTTCTGATCCACCAGCTTGAGAGCTCTCTGTGCATTCACAGATCCCAGGAAGCGGTGCACTAAAGCTTGCCATCCTAATGAAAACTGAAACTCAATGTTCTCCTGAAAGTCGCTGCAAAGTGTGGTGCAGTTGAGGTCGTAGCTCAGGTCAAACGTCCTGTTGGGAACTAGCATGTTGACTTGGCTCTGAACCGCAGAAGGAAGCAGGGGCTGCATGCTATCTAGTGAGTGACAATTGCAACATTGATAGAAATCAGCACAAGTTATGGGACATCTGTAGCTTGGTTTGTGATTTAAAGTTTCACTGATTCAAAAGCGGACACATTTAACATCACCATCATCGTCGTCATTCTTCAGCAGGTCTACATTTACTTGTATTATAACATGCTAACCTGCAGTCTTAATGCGCTGCCCTGCAGTCTGACCACCTCATTGTTTCTGCCCACACCTGTTTATATAGTCATCTCTGTAGTTCATGTACTAACAATGTACCAGTCATAATTTAAGTCTACGGAAATCTTAGTTCTACAGCTAATGGATAATTACTATTAATATATTTTTTCCTATATAATATTGAGATATTTGTGCCTCTCCTTTCCCTGTCATATTTCATTCCTTATCATTAATAATATGTGCTCGAGGGTCATACTTTAGATCTCTGAAAAGTACCAAGAGACAATTGTATCTGAGGGTGTGTGTATTGTAATGCAACCTATACAAATAAAGTTAAATTGAACTGAATTATAAGGACATTTACAAAAGGGACAAGGAAAAGATTTAATGCTATTATCATGTTATCACAGTAGTTTGTAAAGCAGCTAGAAACTATAGTTTTATAGGAGTTATAGTTTTTTAATAGCTCCTTTAATTGGAAAGAAAGTAAAATAATAATAAAAGTATTGAAACACATTTGCTTAATAGGACCCAAATTCTTTTATCACAAGGCACATTTACACCTTTTCTTCATCAACGTCACTGCACACAGCTTGGATGCGTGCTTGACATGGTGACGCATTTGTAGCATAATGCAGCATGTCATTCAGAGACAAGGATAAACATAGCAGTGAAATGGGTGTTACAAAACACAGCCGATTGCTCATAAGGTCCTGACTAACTTTAGTAACTCTGAGTGATGGAGTGAGAGAACAATGGTCCACTGACAAACTGAGAAGAGGTTGGTTTTTGAGTGAATACTAATTTCTTAAGGTAGGAGACAGCTATTGACAACTAGTCATCATTTTTTATCTTTCAACATAAAGATTTATAAGTTATTAGCACCAAAAAGAAGACGAGGGTGAAGGTGTATTCAATGTCATGGTGATCATATGTAAACTTGGATGTGGGACTGTACATGTTATATTAGCAGTCATTTACCTATCATGTATATCTGAGTGGACTGGACAGAGGCGTTGACGGCGTTGGAGCAACGGAAGGCCAGGTTTTTGCCCATCCCCTCTTCCACATGAGACAGCAGCTCCTAACAGAAGGGTTCAGAGGTCAAATGAAAAGAATGAAACAGAACCCCTCCACCAGCACATCTGCTGGATTGAAATTTATTAATCTTCTTAATCTGTTTTATATATGGCTTCTTAATTTGTTTTCTGCTAGAACATGACATTCCTACACCTGCACTTCCTGTGTCAAAAATGGCACTTCAATGGGGGCAAAGCATAATTCTTGGAACAAAAACCAATATTTATGTAAAGTTATTTTCATGGTTCATCAGTGCTGCCGCTGCTTTAAAACTGACTTAGCTTAAACCCGATGATTCACATCTGTAATTAAGTCAATTATCCACTACATTTCATTTTTATAGGAGATATCAAAAATAATGACAGCAAAAGATGAGAAACTTGCAGTGGTACAGACAGAGGGAGGTGAAAGAAAAATGTTATTTATTGCTTAATAAACTGTGCATGTCTTAAAATTATATACAGCGTGAAAACTGGTTATATAACAGTAATAGAATAATTTTGAAGCCTTTAATTGTCCTTAAATAAGTCCCTTTACTTACACACTTGTATATCTTAAGGACATGAGGTGAAGGATGGAAATCTGCATGGAACTCATCAACAATCACATGGAGACGGCAAATCTCCTCTTCCATGGCGACAGACACCTGAATGAAACAACAATGGTAGTGAGTAACAACTAGCAGTAGATCGTGGCTCAGTTTTTGCATGGAAGATATTCTGTCTTTTCGCATGGAAAATACTGCGTGCCTAATTTTTGTCAAGGGATCAATATGGTTGTTCGATCCTCCAATTAATACATCATAGGTAAAGACTCACAAAGGAAGCACTGAGCTAACAATCTTGCATAGGGCAAGTGGCATTGCCGCTAAAGATTAACTAGTTAAGATAACATGTTAAAAATTGATTAAAAAAAAAAAAGTGAGCAGATTCCAGCTTCTTCAGAGTCACACAGCAGGCTGCTCCAGCAGTTGTCTAGTTACCTTGGATTCCACATCCTCACTAATAGCTTTGATCTTCTTTTTAATGTCATTAATCAGCAAGTTGAGCTGATTCTTGACAAACTCCAGACGGTCCATTTGGTACTCTCTGTCCTCCAGAGCAGCCACCCTGAAACCCCACCCCACCAGCAGGAAATATTATCACACATCCAGACTAGCAGCTGAACAACTGAACATTAAAAAAACTAAACATACAAATCCATTGACAATAACCTCATCTTCTTAATTTATCATACTATTTTTAATTTAGAGATGATAAATATTAAATTTTCCTCAAATGGTTTATAGTAGCCCACTGTTACCCCTTCATTGCAATAACCAAAAAAAAAAAAAGTTTAACATTAGTTAAAAATTCTGGAGTGAAAAAAAAAATGCATGCAGCAAAAATGCTCACCTTTTCTCTGCTGCCTCAATGTTGATAGCATCCATGATGTTCTTGACTTTTTCTGTGATCTGCATGGCCCTGATAGTGTGCTGCTCAAACTTTGTTTTCACTGCTGACTGCGAGATACACTCCTGCGAGGCCATAACACAGGTTACTGTGACAGCTTTAGTGGCTGCTGCTGGACAGCGCTCATGAGCTCACATGCTGTCCAGGGACGAACAGAGAACAAGATAGACACCTGCTACTTATGACTTAAAAGAAGGCAAAAGAAATGGAAACACAGACGTGAAAATAACAGCAGCAGAGTGTGTACCTTGTGTCCCACAGCCCACATTTTGTAATGTCACAGTTGATGTAATCAAAGCAAAATAATGAAAACATATTAAGTGAACACAAACAACAATGCAAATGAAAGAAATAATATATTTTTTTAAAATGCAACAAGTAAAAGAAGGGATATTTTCTCAACCCCCTCAATTCCCATGTTGGAAACCAGGAAATAATTAGAGAGGTTCCACCTTACAAAATGGCCCTGGTAGTTATGCTGCACTTTTGAGATTTCCTTGGAAAGTTCAGGGTGGGTATTAAAGCACTGGCCTTTTCTGACTCGTTGAGAATTCAAATATTTTATTTTTTGCATGTCCTGCCCATCTTCTGTCACCTCAAGTTTAATATCCACAATGGCTCACCAAGTCTGTTTACTTCAAAATTTTACCATAGAATTAGTTATTACTGTTTATAATGAAACCATTTCAACTCAATCATTCTGTGTGTTTTTATTAGTTAGTATCCAGAGGAAAAAATCTAGGAGGCAGGAACTGTAAGAAGGCCGGCCTGTGTCTTACAGTGTAGAACTCTGGTCAGATCCACTGGCCTTTGGTAGTGACATAACCATTCTTTGGCAGTTTTGATTTTAATGCATGCTACAGGTCTCAAAAAAGTTGGCACAGGGGCAGCAAATGGCTGAAAAAGCAAGTAATTTAAAAAAAGACTCAGCTGGGAGAACCATTTAACAACTAATTAAGTTAACTAATATCAGGTCTATAACATGATTAGCTATGAAAGGGAAACATCTTAGAGAAGCAGAGTCTCTCAGAAGTCAAGATGGCCAGAGGTTCTCCAATCAGTGAAAGAGTGTGTAAAGATTGTGGAATACTTTTAAAACAATGTTCCTCAATGTCAAATTGCAAAGACTTTGCAAATCTCATTATCTACAGTACAGTGGGCAGTACATAATATCATCAAAAGATTCAGATAAACTGGAGACATCTCTGTGTGTAAAGAATAAGACCAAAGACCTTCAGTGGATGTCTGTGGTCTGCAGGCCCTCAGACGATATTGCATCACTCATCAGCATGACAGTGTCAATGACATGACTAAACAGACCCAGTAATACTTCCAGAAACCACTGTTGGTATGTAAATGTTGAAAGGTATATAAAGGTTTTAGAGCAACATACGCTCCCCTCCAGACGACATCTATTTCAGGGAGGCCTTGTGTATTTCAACAGGACAATGCAAAACCATATACTGGAGCTATTCACAACAGCATGGTTTCATCAGAGAAGAGTCCTGGTGCTGCAATGACCTGCCTGCAGTCCAGATTTTTCCCCTCACGAGAACATTTGGTGCAGTAAATTAAAAATACATCAAAGATGACCAGGAACTCTTCAGCAACTGGAAAGCTATATCAGGTAAGAATGGGACCCAATTTCAACACCAAAACACCAGAAACTCATAACCTCGATGCTCCCAACTATTTTGAGACGAGTAGCAGGTATCAAATTTGAAATAAGCTCATTTTGTGCATAAAATTACCAACATTTCTCAATTTAAATATTTGCTATGCTAGCTATATTCTGTTGTGTATAAAATATTGGCTCATGTGATTTAAGTCTTTTAGTTTACATTTTATTCAAAAAAAAAAAAAAAAGTCTCAACTTCTCAGGAATTTGGGTTGTATATATGCCAATGGTTTTGTGTCTTTTGTGTCTTGAAAGGAGGTGTTCGGTTTTTTTTATTATCATTATTCTTATTATTATTATTGATGCCTGCTTCATTCCAAGCTGAGGGTGTCAGGGAACTCCAGAGCGAATGAGAGATGTCTCTTACTGTGACAAATGTTAATTGGGTTGTTGTTTGTAACTACGGATAAACAGTGCTATACCCTACTTTTGATATGGCTAAGGAACAGTGCAACCAAATCAACCAAATCAGTCTTAAATCTAAGAGCTCACACTTAAATGTTTCTATTGTTTCCTGCAAGAATGAGCATATCCAGTTACCCCTGCTAAAAAAAAAAAATATCACAACAGGATGCAAAAAAAAAACAACAAAAACAAACTGAATAAATAATAAAACCAAATAATTAAAAATGCTGACAAGATGAAATCAAAGTGAAATGAAAATACAGAGATGTCCTCACCTAAGTGAATCTAGATTTCAGCAATGAAGACGCAGGATGATGAAAAGGCACAATAATTGGGCAAGAAAGCCCAGTCGGTGCCAGCTTGGATTTAATGGCCTAATGAGAACCTAACCAGCAGGAAAGTCATCACCTTCACAGATCAGCTGTTGCTCTTTGGATGACTTCTGCCATTTTTTTTTTTCTTCTGTTGCTTGTACAACAATAATCTGCCGTCAGGTGCACTTTGACAAGCATGCACAAACAACATCCATTTTAGCAAACACTGAAATTTCAGAAGTTACCATTTGTCAAACATACGAAAAGACAAATTTTTAAAAAGTAAAATTAGCTAAATTAAATCTCATTCTTCATCAACGCAAAAGCCCATTCAGCAATCTTAATTTAGAATTTTTGGCTGAGAAACACAAGATATTTAACACCTCCCTCTTGACCTCATTGAGTTGCATGCAACCATTTTCTTTTTTGTTGAACCAACAGAGCCAATCTGACCTGTCCTCCAGACGTGAGGAAGAAGACAGCAGAGGCACTGCGAAAACGAACAGATGAAGACCTACTGCAACCTATTGATGGTTTAAAGACCAGAATGCAACAGTGTGCAGTTGCAGAAGGAACACGGTGACAGGAAACTGAAGAGTATGTTTCTAATAATAAAAACTGAATCACAGCATTAGCTCCATATTTTACCGCCGTAGCTTCACACCTGTTGGTTTGTCTTTCTGGTAGGCATAAATCAATATATTCAAATATATTCTGAAATGTGAAAACTCGTCCTCACACGCAGAAGTGCACACATACACACACCTCAAATCTCCTCTCAAAGCACTGAAACTCCTTAAGTCTCTCCTGGAAGCCCTCTGCCAGAGCTCCACCTGTTGGAAGAAATGATCACATCAAGTAACAAAATAGTTCTTTAAATAGTTTATCACAGAGACCTTACCTTACATCGAGTGAGAAATAGAAAACTTCTAAATTACAGCTCCAATATAAAATTTGTTTCATTTTCTTTTCAACCATGACTAGAGTTATTTAAGTGCATTTGTAAAAAAAATCTGTCTGTTTATATATTACATTTAAAATGAGGATGAACACCTCCACCCATATCCTGTGCAACACAATATGTTCAATGTTTCTTGATTATTATTTTTAAAGGAGCCATTTTTAGCGAATGATGTTTTATTTTTTGTACACTCACCCGTCTCGGGCATGCCCTGTGCACGTTGCATGCGCGAGTTGAGGACCTCTTTTGCAGATACGAAGAAAATGCGGTTGGGAGCCTGCTCGCGGTCAACCACTTTCAGCTCCTCCACCAGGAAGTTCACACAACGATCAGTGTGCTGCTTTCTGACCTGTAGAAAGGTGTCACGCTGTCAGAGCATCATTTACAGAAGTTGTTTAGAAAAAGAAGATTCAAAAGATAAAAAATATGTGTGCTTCCATTTGAGCTGCTCCCTATTCAGGGTCGCCATACAGCAGAGGGATCCGCATGACTGACTTGGCACAAGTTTTAAACCGGATGCCCTTCCTGGTGGAATCGGGACTCAAACCTGGACCTCCCGCTTGGTAGGCGACAGCACTATCACTGAGCCACCGGGGAGGCATTAACAATATCTATACAAACTTGGATATGAATAAATCACATAACTTAATGAGTCTGTTCAGCAGACTCCTTTTAAAAAAAAAAGTCATATTGCAGTTTTGATTTCGTTAGCCATGAATGCAGTTTTGTACTTATGTAAACAAGGTTTTTGGTAATAACACATATAATAACTATTTTAATTCAATCTTTACTTTTTTTTATTATTATGAAGAAATCAGAAAGAATTAATCTTTCTGACATGAGACAAATGCAACACATGTTGAACTCACATCCTCCATGTATTCTGGTTCGTTTGCTGAGGCATCCCAGCGATTGTTGAGGATAAAAATGTTCGGCTTTGAGAGACGTTCATTCACTTTGTGGAAAAAGTGTTTTTCCTAGACGGAAACAAAAGATGAAGATGATGGTTAGTGATGTTAATAGCTGCGCTGAGCAGCCCAGAACACTTAAAAGTATATATAAAAAAGGAGCACCATGTTACAGGTTTGGTCTGCCTTACACAAAGACAAAATAAAAGGCAAAAAAGGCTGCACAATCCTTTATTTTCTTAATTCCAGGTTTACTTCCACTCAGTAGCCGGGAGGGAAATCTAAGTTTGTTTTCCTCTTTGAGAACTGCGGTCAGTTCAAGGAGCGCTGTCACTCACTGTTTAGTTTCACATTGCATGAATGCTTGAGTGGAGAGAAACAAGTTGGGCCCGTCTCTGGCCAGATAAAAACCCTGGCAGTCGCACACTGGCCTGTTAAGTTCACATCAGTAACTAACATAGCTGAATGTTTACTATGCTTGCTACTGTGGTGGTTTAATGCTAGCTAAGACCATTTTAAGTGGTTGGAAATATCTTTAATGAACACATAAAGACCTAGGAAAGAGTGATTAAATGCCATAGAAACAGTAATTGTAAACAATGAATATTCATACATGTATGCAACAGTTATCGAATAGGGGATATATACCTGAAATTATTTTCCATTTCCAATATATTAACACATCTCAAAGTATAAAAAAGTTGTTTGCGTTTGCATAAAATGATTAAGCTGAAGGTAAATTGCTGAGAACATACTGTATCTAAAACAAGATGGAGCCTTTTCAACTGTAAATATGAATACTGAAATAAAATTAATCTGACACATGTGAAAATGACTACACAGATCTGACTGTGTAAAATGAAATCAGCTTAAGTCATAAATGCCAAAACAATGAGTGCAAAACCATAGAGAATATTATGACAGTCATTTTAAGATTGATGCAAAATACAAATTAGAATTTAAAAAAATAATAATAATCCAGCCTATTTCTAGCTTTCTAACAAAACATATTTACTTTACCACTGAAGCAGAATAACAGCAATACTTCAAACCAAGTCACAGAATACTGGCTAAACATGAGCTTCCTGTGGCTGAGAGCTTTTACCGTGTTCATGAGTGTGGACTCTGAGTTGGCCACCAGTACAAAGACATCAGCATCCAAGCAAAACTTGTCAATCCAACTGTCCAGCTGTGATGTGACGTCTGTCCCTGGGCTACGGCGTCAAAGAGAGGGAAAAAGGTTGAATGCATTGGATATTCCTAGTGTTTGGAAATAATAGGAAATCCTAAAATCATGTTAAATAAGTAATTTAAAAATCAGTTCAGATAATCTAGGTGTGATTTAGAGATTCTGTCACCTGTCTACAAGCACCAGATCATCTCGGAGCAGAGCACACTTGGTCTTTGGCCAGAACACACGAACTAGACAGCCGGCATCCAGGCTTTCATCCATGTGAAGTGCATGGGCCAGCTGGTTTACAGTCTACGAGGGATAGTGAATACAGTGATGTTATGAATGTTCAGGTAGTAACTTGCTTGACTGAAATAAATGCTCCAATTTACAAATAACTGGATATTACTGAAAACATTCAATAGGATTTTATACATCATACATGATTGCTTGTTCCCTTCTCAGGCTATGGACAGTTCATTTCATATTTTTAGGATAAAGTGTCACTGTTGGCACAAAGTGCCACAAATAATTCAATAAGACTCCACTTCTCCAAGCGGTAAAAGGTAAATGCACTGGACTGATAATTAGAAGAGCACGAAAAAACTGCTTAAGGTGAACTTTCACCCTGTTGATGAACCTAAGTCGACTTCAGTCACCTCTATTGATCAAATTGAAGAAGCAACAGAGAAGATTCCCACACTGGACTTTTATTTCTGACACCCGACACTGCAGTGACACACTCAGTAGTTGCCTGCCTTCACGCATTTTCAAGTTAAGAATATTCTGTGTCCACTTCAGGGATGACAATTAATATGAGCTAGCAGCCAAACAGACTTCACTTAACAGTCCTTTTAAGAAGGGAAAAGAAGAGCTTTCAGGTTTGAAAATAAATAAATAAATAAAAGCTTTTTGGCATGTATATGTTCCAAAAATAAATGAGTGTATTACAAATTCAAAAGATATTTTCTGAGTAAAATCTTTATCAAGTAAAAACACCAGTAATACACAGATGATAGAACCTTGACTCAAGATGAGGAACAACTTTAATCAGTTGGTGTCCTCAACAGCAAGATATAAGTGATTACCACGACACTCCCACAATAGTAAAAATCTTTAAGCACATTAGCGTTACCACTCTTTGATTTAAATTGCCATGACAGTAAGCAGCCACCTAAGCAGAGTGAAGAGGTACAACAGATTTTACAACACACACCGAGTGTGTAACCAGTGGACTTCAAATTAAAGGTAACAGATGGTGTCATTAGTAAACATGGCAGGAGTGTAGGGTGTTTGCAATAGTCACCAGTGTGCAGTAGAATAAGATGGTCCTCAACAAGTGCAATACACACACATATACATACACACACACACACACACATACATATATACATATATATATATATATATATATATATATATATATATATATATATATATATATATACCTATACATATACATATATATATATATATACACATACATACATATATACATACATACACACATATACATTTACATATATATGTAATATACACATATATACACACACATATATACATTTACATATATGTAATATACACATATATACACACACATCATAATTACAGGTAGACAAATGTAAGCTTGTAATAATGCTTACCTTTATGCTCCTCTCTTCCTCAGAGCCCTCTGTTTTGAGGTAGGCCTTGTCATCATCGGTGCCCTCCACACTCAGGAAGCAGTTGGTGGTGTGGCCAATCCCACTGGGCAGCACACGATCTCTCAGCATGGCATTGATCACGGTGCTTTTACCATTACTGGTCCTACAAGCAAGCCAAACAAACACATACTAGCCCTGGAGCCAAACTCTTTCTGCTTAATATAAGCAGATATAGGCTGTTTTGGAGAGAGAGAAGTGTTCAAGACAAAACACCAGGAATGTGGATGATGATGCAATTCAGGTGACCACTTATGGAATTACCTGCCAAAAAAGGCCACCTTCATGTGCCTGCGTGCAAGCACCTCCTTAATGACGGCAAGCTTCTCAGCATAGGCCTGAATCTCCAACTTCTGATCCGGATTGGCAATGTTCTCCAGAGCTTTATTCCCACTGATATCTGTCAGCAAAGTAACACAAAATGAAACCTCTGGCATATGATATATATGATCTAACTTTCACAACTTATCTTGCTGAACTTTTAATAGCCATCTTCCAGTGAAACAAACACTCACTACTATGATGAAAAGTGTCTAACCTTCTACAAAGTCAGAAGTCTCTTTCACATAGTTGAGCAGTTGTTCAAACACGTCGCTGATCTTCTTCTTGGCTACAACAAAGTGTTTCAGCGGGGAAAAATCCCCCCGAGCTGAATCCGTCCGCCTGAGAGGAGGGGCTGCAGCCATAGTGCTCAATCTGGATGGGGAAGGGGGAAAAGGAGAAAGCACACTTATGTCACTGGACACGTGAGATTCAGGAAACACATTCTCATAATATTCCTAATCAGATTAACGTTAATCATCATGTCTTCAATTTTCTAACCTCAAATGATCCCTTCAGGAGAGCAATCACGCTTGTTGAGTGTTGCTTGTTTAAGTAACCTACTGGTAAGGCAATAACATCAATGACACGTGACACCATTCGCCCTCAGTGTGAATGTACAATAGGCACCAGTTGACGGATATTTCCCTTTTCTCATAAGATTATCATTGAGCTATGGCGACATTCGTTGCATTTCTCGAAATGTCATATTTCATAAGCAGGCACGAGCTGCTGTAAAGGTAACAGATCAAGCTCACGCATTAGCGGTAATGCGCTCCTATGCTAGCATTAGCAAAAGGTGAAAATTTTCCTTACCACAGTCCAAACAGAGCCTGTGTCCACTTCTCATAACACATATACTATTGATCAGTGTTGACAATACAAAAAAAAATCCTTATCCTGGTTGAATGATTCCTTGCTGACAGCCTAACTAACCTTCTATTTTCACCCTGTTATGACTGCACCAGTGCCAAGTTCTTGAGCAAGAAGCAATATTCCGGAAGAAATTCCAAAATAAAACCTAAATACATTTACATTCTGCCAAAATGACAAGTATTGAATGTTTATACTCATACAATAAATCGTTTTTTATGCTTTAAAGTTCAGCTCTGCTAGTGTTTCACATTTTTTACGCAGACATAGCCTTTTTGGTAAATACTGTATGAACATATTATTTTATTTTGAAAGTATGGGGGTCATATTTCCTGCTTAATTAATTGCGGTGAACTTTAAGCAGTTTCAGGATAAGAGGGCGGAGACAAGTGACAAATCGGGTGGCAGGCAGCAGCCAATCGGTGAGCATAGAATGCGTCCATCCCCGTATAACTCATTAAAGAAACCATTGCTCAATGTCACGACGTTGGTTTGTTTATGAAAAGTTGTAACTCCTTATTAAACTTACAATAAATGACGGAGGAACTTTAGAACTATTTTGTTAAAGTTGTAAAAAAAAAAAAAAAATAGAGGTGAACACCAATTCAATTATACGTCTTACTTTTTCTGAAAGACAAGCAATTTTTCACAAAAAGTGAAAGCGAAACTAAGAAACTGACTTTTCCGAAATTAATAATGAAACTTATTTTCTCTCCATTATGTAAAAAATGAAGAGTCACACAGCTGGGTTGACAATTTGTTGATTCCCTATATTTTCCTCTAAAACCACTATGATTGACATTGGTGGGTTTGAGTGAAATGTTTAAACATTTAATTTGGTGGACACTAAAGCCTCTCAGAATACATTCGAGTACATCAACATGTTATAAGATATTGCATAAATCTTTAAAAAGGAAATATTTTGAGTGTGCAAAAGGGCTACTACTGAAATATACAATAACATCAAATGTAAGTGAATTAAATGCACCTTTTTTCAACCCCTTAATAGGTAAAAACATAAATAAGTTCATTTATCAATAAGCCTTTAACGTTTATAAGTATGGTCATTAAATAAATACTGAAATAAATTAATCAAGTAAACAGAAATAGAAATAGTGTATAGATATAAGTAATGATCTGGCAAAACAAGTAGTCTAAAGACTTGTTTCTCTAATTTAAAAACACAAGAAAGTGAAACTTTATGGAGCACTGCATTATAATAATTATAATTGTATCAGAGAATGATTTATATGATAGTAATATTTATCTGTAATATACACTGGTAAATAAAATATATAAGACATTTATATTTCTGTATGAAGTTTATTAGAGTGCAACTCAGGAGTTCAGAGGAGTATTCTTTTGGGTACACTCAAAAATGTCAAATGAAAAAAAAAAAGTTCAATATGATCAAAAATGTTCAATGTGGTGTCCATATTGAACTTGAACAAGGGCTGGTTTGAAAAGTGGCCACATGGACAACTGAAAACAAATGAAATCATGGCAATTACAATTTACTAGCTTACTGACTAATCTACATCATATGGATGTTACATACACAAGAAAAGTATAAAAAAACTATCAGGGCTCTTTGTAGTGCAGTGCCTGGATATTTGTGACATACCAAAGACTTTTGATGACCTGCTAATGGTGCATCTAAAACCTTAAGGTCCCCGAAGGAAGCTGCTAGTAAATCTAATAAAGGACATTCCCCCAGAGACACTTTTAGTCACTATTCAGTAACTATGAAACACCTTTCTGGTGGCAGTAACCTGAGCACACAAAACATAATTTTAAGGAAATCAGCAAATCTGCTAAAGGTTGTTTATCAAAAATTTCATGTCAGTGTCTAAAATAATAAAAACTACCTCAAATTAACTAAAAGTAGAATTTTCATCAAAAGTCTCAAGAATAGATAGAAGTTACTCTAAACTTCATATTGTGTACTCTGTGATTTAACTTCAATTATTTGCTCAAGAACTTATTTTACAGGAATAATTATTTGTCGGGTGCTGAAAAACGAATGGCATCCATATGACTGGCTTCCTGTGTGCGCGTGTGTACATGTATGTAAGTGTGTGCGTGTGTGTGTGACACCTTACCTGTGGCAAGCCCCCATCAGTCAGAGCAGCAAACACTGAACAGCATCCAGCACCACCTCCAGCCTCTTGTTTGGCTTTGAGATACTCTGTAACAACTTATCCTCTCAGTAATTTGGAATCAATCTTGTTCTTTTTTTTTCCCCTTTCCTTTTTGGATTTTTTTTTTAATGGTTTTGTGTGAATTTACGATGGAGAATTAAAATGGTGAGGAAGAAAAAACTTCTAATGTTTGAGTAAGTATTACTTTGTGTACATTTTGTCCTGTTCAATTTTCAGCCGCGATAACATTATAGTAGAATTATCACACTATAAGCTGACATTACTTTCATGAACGTGCATCTTAATTCTAGTAACAGTTCACCACTGCTGATGGAGTTATGGTTTGATCAATTATATATGGCCTTTTATTTTCAGAGTGGCCTCAACTTCATACATTATTTATGGGATGGTTTTAATCATCGCCCTCCTGGGCCGGTATAGATTGCTTCCCATTCAAATGGGCCTTTGATCCAAACTAAACTCTTGTTTCACGAAAAATAACAAAAACACTGACTTAAATCTTTTTCTCAATGACATTTATTTACTTTAGCAGAAGAAACCCACCAAAATAACAGCTTTTAAAAGTGTATTTTTTCCTGTGAAAAATTATCCAAACTCAAGTTATTTTTCTGTCAGCTTCCTCATTGTGTTGGTGCTATTGTCGCAACACGGGTGACACAAGAGCTTCTGTGTGTATTGTCAGTGTGCGAGCTGGTGTGTATTGTATGTGTGTGTATGTATGCCTGACCTTTATGCTGTACCATTCTATCTAGCATTCTCTCCCTCAGTAAATTTAGTTATTTGGACTTTTAAATTAACTATCATTGCAAACTATGTAAGAAATACATACTTACTGTATCAATTTTTAAAGTAAGATTGACTGATTTCTCAGTTCATTTAAAACCAGTTTTGCTTCTCAGAGCAACATTAAAACCTCCCTTTTTTGTCCTTTTTCTACCTAGAATTTGTGGAAGCATGATGTGGGATGGATAAACAACAACAACAATCTGCGGTAAGTACTGTGAATTGAAAGGTTTGATCATGGTATCACCATGTGTTTTTAATCATAGATGAGAGTGGATTTATTAAAAGCTATAGTTTCCTTCAACTGTAACAGTTTTATGATTTATGCTCTGCTGCAAAAGCTCAACTGAAAAGTAAGATTTCATTTGTGAACCATAAACTATCCAAATCTTGAAAGAAACGATTAGCTCTTTTGGAAGATAACAACTTTTATTTTAGCATTCTGGAGTTTCAAAGTGACAATAACCTTATCATTTAAGAATTTTATTTCCATATAAAGTAGGTTTGTAAGACACATGAATCTATGTCTGCAATTACTTTGTGAAATTAAACTCAACACAGTCTGTTTTTGCAATCTGTATTAGATGGCCTCAAATGACCCTGAATTTCCTGACCCCTCTGGTGACCCCCAGCCTGGTGACCTCATCGAGATCTTCAGACCAGCCTATCAGCACTGGGCTCTCTATCTGGGAGATGGTTACATTATCAACTTGACTCCTGTTGGTCAGTGGGTTCTGTCATTTCACAGTCTCTCTTATTTTAGTTAACATACAAGTCCCAACTTCACCCAGCTATCGGTACATCCTGTACTTTTCTTTTTTCTTTAAAAAATTATTACTATTTTCCTGAGGTATTAATGAAATGTCTATGACCTGTTTTGTTAAAAAACATCCCAGGGAAACCATACAAATGCCCCCTTTTGCCCCCCATGTCTCTCCACTTCTGGTCTTAGCAGTGGATTTTAGAGAGATGGAGCCTGCATCTTAATGCCAATTAACACCTATCATCTACAGAAGGAACCTCATCTGAAACTGATGTTGTTGCATCATGTAAAACTAATCTTGTCCTCAAAATTCAGACCTGTATGCCTACCTGTGGAAATAATGTTACAGCTAATAATGATTATTGGTATGTAAACAACTCTTTACATCCATCATCTTCACCTGCTTAAATTCTAATTCAGCGTCACAGGATCTGCTGGTGCCTCTCCCAGCTGTACACCAGCAAAGGCTCGGGGTACACCCTGGACTTCTTCCACGTGGCCAGCATCATGATGGCTGGTACATTTTAAAAGATTGTTGTTTAATCTGTTTTTAACAATGACCACCAAATCATTACAAAAGTCAGTAAACTAAATGCATTTATTTGACCAACTCCATTATGAATGTGTTTCTCTCAGATGCATTTCCACTCCACAGCTTTCTTTCTTATGAACTCTCATTCCTGAGAAAACCTTTATGTTGAGCCAACACCAGCAGTTGTAGAGCCACAGTCCTTAAAAGAGCTTTGGCGCTGTTGCACAATTGACATTTGACAATAACATTCCTGCCATCTTTTTGACCATTCTTCCAGAAGAGCATTTGTGAGGTCACACACTGATGTTGGCTGAGAAGGCCTGGCTCTCAGTCTCTGCTCTAATTCATCCCAAAGGTGTCTATCAGGTTGAGGTCAGGACTCTGTGCAGGCCAGTCAAGTTCATCCACACCAGACTCTGCCATCCATGTCTTTATGGACTGGCACTGGTGCACAGTCATGTTGGAAGAGGAAGGGGCCAGCTCCAAACTGTTCCCACAAAGTTGGGAGAATGGAATTGTCCAAAATATTGCCAGATTGCCAGATGGGGAAGTGTGATTCGTCACTCCAGAGAACGTTCCTCCACTGCTCTAGAGTCCAGTAGTGTCGTGCTTTACACCACTGCATCCAACGCTTTCCATTGCACTTGGTGATGTATGGCTTGGATGCAGCTGCTCGACCATGGAAACCCATTCATGAAGCTCTCTGTGCACTGTTGTTGAGCTAATCTGAAGGTCACATAAAGTTTGGAGGTCTGTAGTGATTGACTCTGCAGAAAGTTGCCAACCTCTTCGCACTTAGAGCTTCAGCATCCGCTGACACCGCTCCATCAGTTTACGTGTCCTACCACTTTATGGCTGAGTTGCTGTCATTCCCAAACACTTCATTTCCTTATAATACAGCTGACAGTTGACTGTGGAATATTTAGGAGCGAGGAAATTTCACGACTGGATTTGTTGCACAGGTGTCATTCTATCACAGTTCCACGCTGGAATTCACTGAGCTCCTGAGAGCGACCCATTCTTTCACAAATGTTTGTAGAAACAGTCTGCATGCCTCAGTGCTTAATTTTATACACCTGTGGCCATGGAAGTGATTGGAACACCTGATTCTAATAATTTGGATGGAATGAGCAAATACTTTTGGGAATGTAGTGTATTTTCAGATTTAGGCAGCCCCAAAGAATCTGAAAAGCCCGTTTTATGTCACAATTTTTTGACTTTGACAGAAATATATGCAATCAAGCAAAGACACCCCCCCAAAACAAACAAAAAAACAAAAACAAAACAAAACAAAACAAAACAAAACAAAACAAAACAAAACAAAACATGATCCATCTTTAACATTTTTACATTAGATAATACTATCCCTCTCTCCTACAGATGAGAGCCAGGCAGCTGCCATGTCCAGTGTGAAGTCTGTCTTCAGCAGAAAGGCTGTGGTGCGCATGCAGCTGCTGAAGGAGGTGGTGGGTAATGACTCGTACCGCGTCAACAACAAGTATGACGACAACCACACGCCCCTGCCCGTCTGTGAGATCATCCAGCGAGCTCAAGTCCTCATTGGCCAGGAGGTGTCTTATGACCTGTTGGGGAGCAACTGCGAGCACTTTGTTACCCTTCTGCGCTACGGGGAGGGGGTGTCAGAGCAGGTCTCACAATGTTTGTTTTGCTTCTGTCTCATGTGCCACCAGGTTAAAATGCCAACTTTTCACTCACAAGACCACAATGACTGATGAATGTCTCATAGTTTTATAATCCTCCCGCAAGAAGAGAATCAGACATTATACTTTCAAAAGTAGCAAATCAAGTGAACCATAAAGTCATTCATCTGCTGTCCCTGCTCAGTAATCCTCAGGCCGCGTCTTGTGCTCCCACTTGTCTCCACAGGCTACACGGGCCATTGGGGCTATCAGTTTGATGACGGCTGCAGCCAGTGCCTTCTCTGTCCTGGGACTGATCAACACACGGTCCAGAAACAGGCCTTTCTGACAGCCGTGACGTTCTCTCAAGGGTGGTGTCTCCTGACTTTTAAGTGGCTCCAATTATTAAAATGCAATAAAGTATTGATATGAATCCAAATTACTTTGTTGCATATTTGTTCAGAGACAGTGTTCGCATTAAATAGTTTGAGCTCTTTTGTTGACTCACCTGAAAAGGCCCCATAAGTCAGTCGGTGGAGTTTATGCAACCATTCTGCAATAGTTGTGTAAGTGTTTTTCATCTGAAGAAATTGATTGTAGCTTTATTGCTTCCATTCATTTTGTCACTCAGTATCATGAACAGAACTGTTAGGAATATTTAACCCAAAGTCACCGCACAGTTGAGATGTCTGTGGAATATTGTGGTTTTGGTGCACGCAAAAATTATTTTAGCTTCCTGTTAATAACTAACTTGTGTTAGCAAAAAAAAAAGTAGAAGACAGACAAGTCTTAGTTTTGAAGAATGTTATGAAGTGAATGAAATATACAACTGAAATGCAGCACAAAGTGGTTTGCAGAAGATTGCAGAAGCAATAATTGTCATTTCTGAACATGAACAATAACAACAATGACTGAAATCACAATTATACAGATGAATTAAAGTATGCTTTTATAATACACTCCTCCAGACTACTAAACTAAAACAAATGGAAAAAGTGCATTATATTAATTTGCAATATTTGTATGCCAACAGGAGATTAGATGAACTTATAACAACAGAAGATAAATAGAAATAAACGATCAAATGAATAAAATAAAAGCTAGTAAAAAAATAACAAGAAATAAACAAGTAATACAGAGGAACCAGGAAGGGACAGAGCAAACATCAAGATGCCATATTAACCATATTAACACATATTGACCAACCCTGGATAGTAACAGTATCATTCAGGGGGTCAATATGGAAGTTGTGGAGGATCATAAGTATCTGGGGGTGCACACTGACAATGTACTGAATTGGTAACACGTTGCAGAAGGAACACTGATGCCCTCTGTGGGAAGGGCCAGAGCCGTCTCTATTTTTTGAGGTGGCTGAAGTCCTTCAACATCTGCAGGACTATGCTCAGGACTGTTTTATTAGTCTGTGGTAGTCAGTGCTGTCCTTTTTGCTGTGGTGTGCTGGGGCAGTGAGCTGAAGGTTGCAGGACAGCAGCAGACTAAACAGGCTGATCCGCAAGGCCAGTGAAGTTGTGGGGGTGAAGCTGGACTCTCTGATGGTGGTTTCAGAGAAGAGGATGCTGTCCAAGTTGCAGGTCCTCTTAGAAAATGTTAACCACCCATTACATGACGTACTGGCCAGATACAGAAGGATTTTCAATGTAGGGTAAAATTCTCCTCAATGATCAATAAAGTGATTTTGATAAAGCAAAGTAACATCTCATCTGGGATGAGATGTTAAAATATCTTTGTATTGTTCAAGATATTTTCAAAACAAGGTCAACTCATTTTGTTGTGCATTCCAGTTAGGGAGAAAAGTACAAGGTGACCTCTCAGTCCTTGATGTTATCATGCGCTGCTGGCAGCAGGGGGCATTGCGTCCTCTGAACACGAGAGGGGGGAAAATCAGGAGAAGAAGAAAACGAGGGTGTGACGTCTAAAGTCTGCGCAGGCACGGTCACACGTGTTGTTTTCATGAGTTCCGACGATTTGTGTCTGCTCTTTGCTTGAGTGCAAAAAAGAACTACCTGCGACAAAGATGGGGAAGAAACTAAAAGTTGGAAAAACCAGAAAAGATAAATTCTACCACCTGGCAAAAGAAACAGGTACCGTACCATGGCGCGCCAAAAAAAAGAAACAACACCAGCAACAGTTCTCAGTGTCCACCTCGATAACACCGAGAAGCTGTGGATTTAAGAGGAATTTACAAACACGCCCGTTGAAGTTCTATATTTTTATTTTTCCCCCTTTTCTTTCCCTCAGGTTATCGCTCTCGATCATCCTTCAAGCTCATCCAGCTCAATCGTAAATTCCAGTTTCTTCAGAAAGCCAGAGCTTTGATCGACCTCTGCGCTGCTCCTGGTGGATGGTAAGCAACCTGTCAACATTTACTTGCTCATTATACTGTCATAGCGATGTATCCAGTCCGAGAACGAATAACCAGCAGCAAAAGCACATCCAAAATACTATGATTGATTAGGGCTGTCACAGACACCGTGGTAATTTGCTTATTTATTTTTATGGGATCATTAATATTCATTGACAGAATGAATTACAACAGTCATTAAAAAAAAAAAAGCATAACAGTTGCAGGAAAAGTCAGATGTGCAGCGTATATCTTGTGAAATGTGGACAACCTCACAAAATAAAGATGACTGATGCAAAATTTAATCCCCAGGTTACAGGTTGCTTCCAAGTTTATGCCTGTTTCAAGTCTCATCATCGGTCAGTTGACTGTCATAAACATGAATGTCTCAAAAATAAATACATTTCTTGCTCTGCTGGGATTTATAGAAGAGTTGCAATGATACTGAGATTATGCATACTCCCCTCAGGTGTTGACTTGGTGCCCATTCGGCCCATCCCCAATGTGGTCACATTGCAAGAAGACATCACTACTGAGAAATGCCGACAGGTGAGGAAGATGTCGCTGTGTAGTTTCACGCGTGCAGTACAGACGATCTACGCGCACACGAGGAAACACCAATCCTAACATGTAGCATACCAAAATGAGAGAAACTCTGCTAAAAGCCGCTGCACAAGTATTACCATCTCAATTGAAACACAATTATAGGCATGCAACAAAAACATGAAAACGGCCCATGTCTACTTTGAGTGGTTCTGCTCATTTCGCTACTTCAAGCAAACCAAACAAACAAAGTATCATGTAAAAGCAGAGACTCGACTTATTACAAGAGATGTCTGTGTCGTCATTGTTTAAAGAAAACCTGCCGAGTTATCAGCCAAGGAGTTCAACTTAACTCTTCTCATTGTTGTTGTATGGTTTTATTTGAAAGGAATAATGTGTCGAGGTCTGGTTGAATTTTCAAAATAATTCAAAAACAGTTAATAACATTAGTGATATAACAGTGAAATAAAATTAGTTTTTCGGTCTGGTACTCTAGTCACTCAACAGACTGGAGTGGAAATGCAACACAGAATACATCTACAAGAAAGGTCAGAGCAGACTCTACTTTTTAAGGAAGCTGAGATCTTTTAATGTCTGCACCAAGATGTTGCACATCTTCTATAGGTCTGTTGTTGAAAGTGCAGTCAGCTTTGCAGCCATCTGCTGGGGCAGCAGCATCAGAACCAGAGACCTGAAGAGAATCAACAAACTGATCAGGAAAGCTGGATCTGTGCTGGGTGTAACTCTGGAGCCGCTGGAACTGATTGTACAAAAAAGAATGCTGCACAAGCTGATGAAGATGAGGAAGGACTCTTCACACCCTCTTCACGACACAGTGATCAAACAACAGAGTGTGTTCAGTGAGAGGCTTCTTCAGGTCCGTTGCAAGACGGAAAGATACAGAAGATCATTCCTGCCAGCAGCCATCAGCCTCCACAACAAGACCTAACACCTGTTATTATATTATTATTTCTGTCTGTTTTTTTTTATAAAAAAAAAAAAAAAAGAGAGAGAGCCCTTACTCCATTGAATTTCCCTTTATGGGATAAATAAAGTATTTTTCATTTCATTCATTTCATATTACTTTACTAATTTGGAGATGAACTGGGCTCCTATCCTATGACTCAAAGGTGGTTTTATGTTTAACGTGATTTTCTGTTTTGTTTTGTTTTTGTTTTTTTTAGGCAGCGATAGAAATTTACATTTTTTACTGTGTTCAGAGTGAATTTACTCTAACACAGTAACGCATATCTTGATTCGGACTTTTCTGTAGACAGGATGCAGAAAAATAGGCCTTTTGATGAAGAGGTTAATTGATCTTCATTAATGGACATCAATGACTGGAGCCACAGAGAGCAACTTTAATCACAGCGTAACCACACTAAATGTGAAACTAAGACTTTATAGGTAACATGATTTTGTTTGATGAGATGCTGTCTGTTCCATATACAGGCTCTTCGTAAGGAGCTTCAGACTTGGAAGGTTGATGTTGTGTTAAATGATGGAGCCCCGAATGTAGGAGCCAACTGGCAATATGATGCCTTTTCCCAGGGTAAGATGACACAATACTTCAGTTAAGACCCGGTGCAGCATTTGTATGCTTTTACCTTGCAGTCCTGAGGCAAAGTACATAATGCTTTATGCCCAAATCTTCAAAACAACCAATATATGTATGTATTTTTTTTAATATTGATGAACACAAGGGAAAAGTCAGTAATTTTCACTAAAGGCAGGCGATTTCACATCCAGATGGGTTTTTTTCATGTGTCTTGTTTCTTTAGAGGCTGAAAAATAAAAGGTTTCAAATGTTTGGTTTTTTTTTATGATAAACTGATTATAAAATATTAGTGTGTTTCTAAAAATCTGAAGCTTAAACATGTTATGTGTATCAGTCTCATCACTGACTAGTTCACTTGCTCTGAATGTTGGCATTTCAGAATAATCCAGAACTCATCTGTCTTCTCCCTCAGCTCACCTGACCCTCATGGCCATGAAGTTGGCCTGCGAGTTCCTGAACAAAGGAGGCACTTTCATTACCAAGGTTTTTCGCTCTAAAGACTATCAGTCGCTGCTCTGGATCTTCCAGCAGTTCTTCAAGAAGGTGCAGGCCACCAAGCCGCAGGCCTCAAGGAACGAGTCAGCTGAGATCTTTGTCATCTGCCAGGGTCAGTGACAGCTACTTAGGAACTATATAAGTTTATGATGTAAAGGGGTGTTGTGTTCCTTTTCCACCTCGGTGGATCGCACCTCAAACCATGTTGTTGTTTTGCTTTTACCAGGTTTTGTTGCACCAGATAAAATCGACAGCAAGTTCTTTGACCCAAAGCATGCGTTCAAGGAGGTGGAAGTGCAGGCCAAAACTGTGCGGGAACTGGTTCCTGACAAGAAGCCGAAGGTAAGTTCACAAAGAAGGAGTTTTTTTTTTTTTTTTTTTTTTTTAGCATGTTGATATGAAGTGAAATGCACGGTCGCAAAAAGAATGTCTTTCTATTTTCTATGATATAACAAGCTGCTGATTTAATGTTGATCTGATCAATTTCACGCGTTATAGTTAATTTGGAGGCAAAGACCCATAGATATTTGTCACTGACCAAGCAGATGCTCTTGTGTTCCAGGCTGAGGGATATGCAGATGGTGATTTGACGCTCTATCACAGTTTGACAGTGACGGCTTTCCTGAAAGCTGACAACCCAGTAGACTTTCTTGGAAAAGCCAGCGAGGTGAGATTTCTGCACTATTTTCTCTTGGCAAAGACTGATGCTACTCCAAATCTCCACTTTCTCTGCCAATTAATGTGTTTTTATATATCTGTAAGAGAGGATTTAAGGACATTTTAAGAGCAATTCATGGCAAGAGACAATGCTTTCATAAAGGGACATGTGCAGTGTACACTGATAAATGTAGGTTAGAGAAGAGACGGGGAATATCAAGCTGAGTGGAGTCTTTCATGTGATGCTACTCTCATTCTGCCTTATCTGTTCAGATCACTTTTGACAACCCAGACCTGGAGGATCACTCATCCACCAGTAATGAAATCAAGGAGTGTTGTCGTGACATCAAGGTCCTGGGTCGCAAAGAACTCCGGTAAGTAATAACACTGTAATAGCATAGCTCTTTTGATATTAAATAGGAAATAGATTATGTATTTGTTGTTTCTCTTCCCTGCCTGTTCAGAATTCTTTAGAGGTTTTATCCTGGAGCAGTGTAGTCCTGATGTAGTCCTGACTATGAAATGAGTCATGTTCAGCTGCATTTTTCCAGAAAATTGTTAAATATAATCTTTCTGGCCAAACCTTTCTCTCTGATGAAGCCAGAAGTGGTTGAATTTCCTGTTGAATTTATTGAAGCTCTATATTGATTTCATTGCAAAATGTGAAAGTGAAAGCTAACGTTTGCCCCTTCCATCCTGACATGTGCAGTCTGCTACTGAACTGGAGGACCAAACTGAGAAGATACCTCGCAAAGAAACTAAAGGAGGAGGCCAAACAGCTCGACCAGGAGATCAGGTACACTCTCTTTAACAATAAGCTGTAAAAACACTGTGTCTTCGCTGTACTCTGTCATAAATGATGAAAAGAAAAACATTGTCTTGTTTTTAGCTTAAGTTCTGACGAGGAAGGCAGTAATTCAGAGGATGAGTTGAACAAGGAGAAGAAGGAGAAAAAAGAAGAAGATGATGATGATGATGATGAAGAAGAAATGGAGAAAAAATTGGCTGAGCTGAAAACTGAGGAAGTTGCTGAACTTAAACGGTACAAGATACTCTTCTGTTTTTCTCAGACCTTAAGTTGTTTATTTGTTACAGCGTGTGTTGATTTTTGAGCGTTCCTGCTCCACTAGGAAGAAGAGGAAGGTGTTGAAGGAGAAGAGGAAGCAGAGGGAAAGGGTGGAGCTGAAGATGGACCTGCCAGGGGTCTCCATTGCCAGCACCACTGACTCATCTTTGTTCTCCCTCTCCTCTGTCAAGAAGCAAAAGGTGAAGGTTACACACCTCTTCTCAGTGGCCCAAAATGAAGAGAGGAACACTATTGTACTGAGAAAAAAAAAAATCTCCACAACCGATATCAACTGTTTGTCACATTCACACTTGATTATAATTCAAGCTTCCTTGGTGTGTCTCTGTCTCTCAGGTGCTGGCTGACATCTCTCAGGGGGACATGCAAGCAGCTGATAATCTGGAGGATGGAGAAGACGAACTTCACCTCTCAGATGAGGAAGATGATGAAGCAGATAAAATGTCCTTGGCATCTGATTTAGATGAAGATGATTTGGAAGAGGTGCAGCAGAGACAGAAAGCACTGGAAAAGAAAGCACCAAAGAAGAAGTAAGTAGCCATTCATGCTACAAAAACAAATACAAGTCCGTGCTTTAATGTAGTCATCATTAGCCGGGTACAGGTGGGTATTTGTTTAGTGCTGCTAGAGCACACCTGAACATTCAAATATAAAAGCAAGATGATTCCGTCATCACCAAAGCATGCATGATGCTAAAGAGTCCCTAAAGACTAGGCTTTAGCTGGCATTTATGCTTTTGTTGTTTGCACTGCTGCATAATTATACCACCAAACACTAGTTGGCGATTGAATTTCCTTTCTGCAATGGTGTAGTTTGCAGTGTTGAGCTTCCTTTTTGATTTCTTCCTTCATCCACTTAAGACATGGCAACTGAAACGGAGCATATCACGTGCAAGTTGGAGCTGCTACATGTTGAGCAACAGTTACTTTTACTAAAACTACAGCAATCGATCTATTTGGTTTGAAAGTGGCAGAGAAGTAGGAGTAGCCAGAAATGTGTAACAGGAAATCCAATTCCACAAAGTAAAGCGATTGCAGTTGTTGTAACTCAATATTTTGCTCCAGTTCTGGGGAGGTGCACATCAGGATATATACCTGCACAGTAGCTATAATGTTGAATTGTGTAACAATACCATGTATTGTCAAGTACATGACAAGAGCACATCTAGTGCAATAAAGTTGTATTACAATTCTTGCCGGACATTTACAGAGTTGCTTTCATCAACACAAATGATGTATGTATATAAAGTGGTGTCAAATTTTGGTGTTTTTTCCCCTCTCTCTGTCCTTTATGGACTTGCATTATTTGGTTGATTTTTTTATTTTTTTATTGGTGTTTTCCAGGGTAAAGTTCACAGAGGAAGAGGATGAGGAGGAGGAGCAGAGTGGCTTGCTGGTGGAATTGGAGGGAAAGGATGAGAAGAAAGAGCGAGAGACAAACCTGTGGTTCAGCAAGGTTTGTCCATGTGTGCTCCCATGATGCAATATGTACAACCTCATAAGTTTGTCTGTTGCTCCCGTTAACGTCATGTTAATTTCTTTAATGTGATTTACAATTTCATCCGTGCTCCATCACATCAATATTTGGTTCTTGTCTGAGTTTGCACCAACAAACGTGTTGATATATGTGCCTTTTTTTTCCCCCCAATACCTGTAGAGCATCTTTTCTGAGATTAACCTGGAGGAAGATGCAGAGAGTGAGCTCAGGCAAACAGAGTGGCTACAGAGCAAAAAGTCAGGTAACCAATTTCTCATTCACATATACGCTAAGAAGCAGTGCAGTTTTTTTTGAAAGGCCATCAGTTAACCTAATTCTCAATCTAATGAAATAATCAATTTGTGTTTTCTAGTAAAAGGCAAAAAAAGGAAAGCTGAGGCAGAAGACAAAGAGGAGAAGGCACAGAAGAACGAGGAGGAAGCTCCTCCACTGGATGGCAAACAGGCGGGACCTTCACAGGAAGCTGTAGAGGAAAGTGACAGCGACTCAGAGGACAGCAGTGATGATGAAGAGTAAAACATTTTTTTCTTTGTGTCTCTGTGATGTGTTTTATCCAAAAATGTATTTAGCTGAAGAAAAAAATTATTTCAAATTGTAGAGTAATGGGGGAAAAAAAGAAAACTAAAACCTAAAGTCACAACTAAATGTACGGATAAATCAGTCTGCTGCTTTTTTTTCCAGCAAGATTACCAGAATGAAGCAGGCCAAGAGGGGCTGGTGGGGTATCAGGAGAAGCTGACGACGACAGCTTCCAGGTTGTTCCTGTCGAAAGTATCAGTAAGTATAAGAAACTGGAATTTTTCAGGTAGAAGCTGGTGAGTTTATTCATCGCACTTCACAACAAGGTGCTTGTTGTCTTACGACTTAGAGTTAACAGGTTTTTCTTTTTCTTTTGCTAGAGGTTGTTAAAAGTTAATTTTATAACCAGGTCTCAGTTCAACTTCAGCTTAGATCTTTACCAGAGATTTTTTTTTAAATATTTGTCAACACAAATTAAAACAATTGAACTGATACCAGAAAGAATATTTCTCGCTCTCATGTTGTTTAACTGGATGCCTGTTTGTCCTGTGCTCTTCAGGTAAGAAAGCTCGGGTCCTGGACGCAGAAGGCCTGGCTCTGGGCTGTCAACTCGCTACATCCAAGAAAAGAGCAAGGGACCTGGTGGACAATTCCTTCCACAGGTGTGTGAATTCATGCACCAGTCAGGTTTTATTTTCATGGACATAGTCTTGGTAGGTGTTCCATTAAAGCAGTCCTTCTCAAAAAATTGAGAAGCACTGCCTTAAAGCTTGAGGAGAAAAGAAAAGACAAATAGAAAAAAATGGAGGAATAAAAGTCCAAGAAAAGCCTTTACATTTCTGCCATGAAGCTCAAAACAAAGTATGCGCCAAACCATTCTAGGTGAGCAACGCACTGTGTGGGACACACAATTGATTGTTTTTACTTGCAGATTTGCCTCCTCTGATGAGCCGTGGGATGTTCCAGAGTGGTTCCTGGATGATGAGCGCAAACACAGAAAGAAGCCTGTCCCAGTCACCAAGGAGATGGTAGATGAGTACAAAGAAAAGTGGAAAGAGATAAACGCCCGGCCTATCAAACGGGTTGCTGAGGCCAAGGCCAGGAAGAAGAGGAGGGTAAGATGAAAAGTGCAATCATTGGTTCTGACATGACTACAAATTTCTGTCAATTTTAAGGCATAAAAAAGTATTTTTTTGAGGAAATACATTAATGAATAGTGAAATTCAATTGTGTTTCTGTGGGACTTTTCTAGATGCTGAAGAAGATGGAGCAAGCCAAGAAGAAAGCAGAAGCCGTTGTCAACACTACAGACATCTCTGAAAGGGAGAAGATGACTCAGTTGAAGAGGTATGTTGTCACATCAATGGGATTGAAGCTGCAATCGTTTTAATCTTAATTTTACCAAGAATAAACTGACTATAATGTTGCTGCCTTTTTCCCCTCATTCTGCTAGTATTTACAAGAAAGCAGGATTGGGGAAGGAAAAGAGAGAAGTAACATACCTAGTAGCCAAAAAAGGAACAGGCAAGAAGGTGAGACGGCCTAATGGCGTCAAGGGATTCTTCAAAGTGGTGGATGGTCGTATGAAGAAAGACATGCGGGGGATGCAGAGGAAAGAGCAACACACCAAAGGGGGCAAAGGAAAAGGAAGACAATCCAAAGGTGGCAAAGGAAGAATGAAGGGGGGTAGAGGAAAAAATGGAAAATGAATCCACATTTTTGCGATCCTGTTTTTCTGTGTAAACATAAATATTCTTGGCCTCGTGTTGCTGGTGAGCATTTGTGTAGCTTGGTGAGTTAAGATGCTCCTCTTTTATGGACGAAATGAACTTTGATCACTGGCACGAATGTTCAGTGTTTAACAACCTTGGTTGAAGCTCTCTTAAGCCCTGGAGACTTCGGACATGCGTTGGGGGTTTTAGCAGTGGTGTTACATCTTTCTAAAGATGTAGATTGAATGCCTTCCACTCTTCATAGAGTGGTTTCACTGAACAGATTCTAGTTCACCTGTAATGACAATAAATGTGTTCCTCAAAATTTGTCAATATTAAATACATATATTTGCAATCCATCATTGAAAGTTTTTTTTTTTTGTTGTTTGTTTTTTTAATCTTGTCCTGCTCAGTAATGACTTAAGAGTTTGCATTGGCTGACCATGAGCTACAAGAAACTACCTGAGAAGACAAAGCAATTGTGAAATCCGTTGTTTAAATTAGCATGGAAAAAGTGTTTTTATGTTTATCCTGGTTATTGAAAATTCCATAATTAGGACTAAAGTAAATTACCGTTCAGGAGCAAAACATGCATGACAGGTGATTAGAAACCTTACATTATTTTAAAAGTAACCCAGTTATAACCTTGACTCGTTTCTGAGTTAGAGCTGTTCAAAATATACAAATTCTGACTAACTGGCTGGAAAGCTCATATTTTAACCATTCTCTCAGCAGGGAATGGTTTCTTTAAGAATTTTTTTTTTTTTTTAAATTAACTATTACTTTGTATTTCACTCTACTCGAAATATTGTTCTTTTCTTTCAGTATGAATGTGTAATAAAGGCATATTTGTTTGAAACACTTTATGGTGTTTGCCTGTTAGTGATTTTGATAGTTTTGATTAAACAAGGGATGCAAATACTTCAACTGCATTAATCGGCTATGGTGCGACGGTAAAAATAGACTTGGTAGACATTAAATCCTTGATGAGGTGACATCCGCGGTTGCCCAAAAGAAAATACATTTCCCATGAGCCTTTTCAGTTGCAAGGTCCGTAGCGTCGTCGTGAATGTACCGTAAAGTGTTTCTTGTTTCGGAAAGAAGTGCACCGCTTCGACTAGGATATGTTATTTGTGTGTCAGAGACCATACACAGCCTAAAGTGACTCAGTTTTTCCGAAAATATTTTGTAGGAGTAGTTGTCGAGTCAACCAAACATACCGAGGTTTGTCCATCTGTAGCTGCTTTCATACTGTTCAGCCTGTTAAGATAGTGCCTCCCCGGTATATTAACGTTGGGTGGCTGTTCAGAGAAATTGCTCTTATCTATGGCAAGGATGCGCCTCATTGTCCTGATGTGTAGCCTGACGCTGTCTGCCGTGGGACAGCAGATGGACGACGACTGGGCTGACCCTTATGACATGCTCAACTATGATCCAAGCACCAAAACAATGAGGAAGCCTTCGGAGGTAGGTCCAAGTTGCGTGTTGACACTGAACAAGTTGTATTTTTCAGTGTTGCTGTTCTGAAACCACCGAGTGTGCTGTAACATTTAGTTTCTGTGTATTTTCTCCAACCAGCCAACAAGCTATACTGTGGTAACCAAGAGAAGAGAGTACATTCAGGACCCGAACCAAGCTGAGCTGACTTCCTGTAACCAACAATTGGCGGATATCCATAGAAAGGTTGATGTTTACTTAGTTTCAACATTTGTCAGTTGCTGCCTCAAGGAAAACGGCACGCCCTGCTATGCATACATTTTTTCATAGACCTATATCATTTTTAGGGATACCCTAAAGATGGTGCCATGATAAGAAGACCCCCCCCACACCGATTCCTTTGAAGCTCCCAAATCAAACCCACCTATTCCTGCCATTTACCACCTTTAAAAGATTTCCTGCCATTTTCAAAAAACTGAAGTGGAAAGTACAATGATCATCTCAGGCCCTTTAACGGTTGTTCATGTTACTTTGAATACATCATCTGCAGAGAATGTTGATGCATAGTTCTTAAAAGAATTGTGATTGTATGATCCATTTTAAAGTTATACAAATATCAAATGTGTAAATGGTAAATAGACTGCACTTATATACTTAAATGTGCACTTAATTGTGTGTGTCATATTTCATGTCAGCTTAAAAAACAAACAAAAACAAAGAAACTATTGTGTTATCTGATCAGTACTCACTACTGGCCAAAGCCCAGGTACTGGAATGACAAAACTGTTATCAGAAGATTTCTGCTTTGATGCAGAAACCTGTAAATGACAGTGTTGAAATAAATCTCCAATAGTTCAGAGCAGGTCATTATAAAGAAATTGAAGAAACTTTGCAAGTTTGGTGGAGACAAGGGAGACATTGATATACAGTAAAGTAATTGGTCACATAGTGTGGAATTAGGCTTTGCTTGGTGACTGTAATTTAGACCAACCTTTAAAAAGGAATTTATTATGGATTTACTTGGGTGTTTGCTTTTTGTTCAGAATGAAGAACAACAGAAGACAATCGAGCTCATGTCACAGCAACCAACATGCAATCCAGTGTTCAAGAGATTCCTTTTCAGGCTCCTGGAGGAAATAAAAAGAGCTGGTGTGGTAAGTCCATGATTTCAAACTTTTTATGATGATTAATGGGATTTTAAACTTGCCGTGCAATAATCACGTGGCCAACACTAGAGTCCCTGTACTTTTTCAAATTCAAATTCAATTCAAAATTCAAAAATACTTTATTAATCCCCCAAGGGGGAAATTCAAATGTGATATTCCTGATTTTTTTTCAACGTCTTTTATTCTTATCTGACCAAACACACGTTGAACAGTTGTTGAAAGGAGAATCAAGCTATTGCCATTCTATTTTTCTCCAGCCCAGTGACTCCACAGACGTCTTCTATGATGCTAAAATAAAGCTGTCCAGACAAGCCTTGACAGAGATTCAGTCCTTTCTGGATGGTAAAGACAGATGGAGTACAGGACCTCTGGACAACGCTGTCAGTCAGATCCTGGTGGACCTTAAACCTCACAACTATGAGGCCTGGAAGTGGCACTTTGAAGATACTTTTGGTGTGGAGCTTGACACAGTGTTAAAAGTAACCTGATTTATTTATTTAAATTCTTCTTTTCATTTGTCTTATCTTATCTTAATAAGCAGACAGAAAAGCATGTCTCCACTTGAGAGGTATTCACCATGTTACCGATGAGTTTTATTACCAAATGTGTTTTCCATCTTAAGTAACCGGTTGTCTTCCTCTGTGTTCTAGATTGGGATTTTTGTTTTGATTATATCAACTATTATCTGCACCCAACTGTGGTCACTGGTCTCCTGGTTTGTGCAATTCAGAAGGCTGTTTGCTGTCTGTTTTTTTGTCAGCATCATCTGGAACTGGTTCTATCTGTACAAGGTAAAGACGAAGTGTATCACATTTCTACATTTGTCTAAACTGTGTTTACAGAATTGATAAATAAGATGTTTTTGATGTTTTCCTAAGATTGCCTTTGCTGAGCACCAAAACAATATCATAAAGACGTACAGTGTCAGTGAGAAATGCTCTGGAGTGAAGAAAATCGGCTGGAGTGATAGTCTGAAAGGTTTGTCAGCAGCATCCATAAACTAAAAAATTACTTGTGATTCAAAACACCTGGTTTGGAGATTGTTTTCTATGAACAGCAGTGACAGAACATTATGATAACAAATACCCTCTCTGTTTCTGAACTCATAGAATTACATTAATTTTATCTCCAATGTGATTTTCTTTTTAAATAAAATTTCCTGTTAAGACTTTAGATTAATGAATTTAGAGCTGTGGAATTGAATTTTGGTCAGGTCACTCCAAATATAGATCTGTCAAATGCCCAGACTATATTTTGCAGAGCCATTTTGTAAAGTATTTAGCAAGTCTGAGCTGCATTAATAGACAATAACACATATATACAATGCATACATTTGTCATTTAACTACCACTGTCTATTTGGTTACTGATACTAACATTTTCACTGTTTACCTCCAGAGTGGTACAGAAGCTCCTGGACTCTTCAAGATGACCCTTGTAAGACATACTATGAAGTCCTCATGGTCAACCCTATCCTGCTGGTACCTCCAATCAAGGTAGCTCAGCTTACTCATCAGTCTTTGAGCGCTTAAATCAGATTGGGTCAACACCGTAGGCTTTGCGGACCCTTCATCAAACTAGTGCAGAGTTGTTACTGCAGTTTTGAAGGGGGAAAAGGATGGTATTGAGGAGTGCTACTCTCGTGAGGCTTGTAGTTGGTCTCAAGTTTTCAAAAATCTTTGGGTTGCATATGTCAAACGAATGGCTTCCCAGCATAATATTTTGTTGCAACAAAGGTACTTTATTCACATAACACAGTAAATTTTTAGTCTTGTGGTTTGGTGGTTCCTATGTCAATTTACCAAAATGTCAGAACCAATTGACACTAGCAACAGAGCCATCAAAAGTCAAGTTTATTATACAAAAGGATCAGTTTTATATATTGACATTAAACATGATCAAATGATGTTCATTTCTTTTACACACACAATAATTTTGAACGAATGTTCTGGAGTGTCCTGCTGGGAAATCAAATCTGTATCATTTGCTGGTTTTCTGTCCTTTCTGTTTGTTGGTATATTTGATATTAGTTTGGACCATTTCTGTGTGCATATGTCTAAAGTTGAATCAAAACATCTCTCCGTTTAGGCAATTTCACTTACCTTCACAACCTTCATCACAGACCCTTTCAAGCACTTTGGGCAGGGGATCAGTGAGTTTTTCCAAGCCCTCCTGAAAGATCTACCATTTACTCTGCAGATCCCACTCTTCGGCGCTGCTGTGCTCATTATTTTGGTAAAGACCGATCCTGATTTATATCTGTGCAAATTGATAAAACTAAGCACTGTATCTCTATAATGGTGTAATTAACTCTCACACAGGTGTTCGTGTATGCAAGTGTGCAGGCAGTCTTTCAGCATGGGATAATGGCACCTCTACATTGCCCTCGAAGGGATCCACCTCCTCCAGAGCTTGAAGAGCCGCAACGTCGTCCTCAGAGGATCGAAGGCCATCACTACTTAGAAGGAGGGGATGCACCTGCACCTGCACCCCAGTATGTCCCAAGGCACCGAGTCCAAAATGCCAGAGTGCAAAGGAATAACATTCATCAAAGGCGGCCCAACAGGATCAGAGAAGAGCCTGCACCCATCACAGTACAGACACTAAGAGCTGCAGACCCTCAGTACAGTGAGGATGAGATGGATGCTCAGAAGCACCAGGAAGGTGCTGAGTTACAGGGGAATAACTCTGCTGAGTCAGACTTTGAAAACGAGCAGGAAACACAGGAGGAGGTCTATGTAGCAAATGCTACTGGTGTAAATACAGCCCAATCAAAAACTAAACGCACTAAATCAGTTTCGTTACAGGCTGAGAATAAACCATCTCAAAAAAAGAAGGCGCTTCCTCCTCAAGATGAAGCCAGCGGAGACGGTGCAGCAGCAAGATCTCAGCCAGCAGAAGATCAGACTTCACAGACAGATGTTCAAGTGAGTTATTTTTAACAAGCGTGTTACTAGATCAAATTACATAAACAAGAGTGAGTCTTAAATGTGGTTTGCCTTATAAATTACCATGTAATGTTTTACATGCTGCAGTGTTGTGCATTCACAAATGGAATGGTGAAAGTTCAACTGCAGAATAAACTGGTAAATAAGCATTTAATATATGTAAGACTGGGTATTAATATACTAATCACAAACGCTTCTTTTTGGTGATAACTGACGATCTTGACCTGTGTTTGTGAATGTCATTAGCCAGTTACCCAAGGATATTTTCACTTTAAATGTGTGTTATTTTTGTTGCTACCATACCTCCTAAGTTGTATTCCTTTGATAGAATAAATTGTAAGCACTTGGAATTTAATCATATCACTTACTGACTTGCTGCAGTAAATAAAAAAATAATGCTTCACCACTAGTTGACGGTCAGTAGCAAATTAAACCATACAGTAAGTGCTAAAAGTCCTACGTATATATTTTATTTATATTTTCTGACTAAACATATAGTCAATTGAGGAAATATCTCCTTCTGTCTAAAAACACTATTGGTATATGTACTTGTGTGACATGAGATGTACAATGTGCGTCTGCAGGATCCAGATGTTGCAGCAGAAGACAGGAGACGCATCGAGACTGTTGGAGTTCCGGTTCATGGAGACTGCTCCAGTTAGAGTAGCAAGATTAGTGCCATCGTGGTTTGGCGCCGTTTGATCAACTTCAGGGAGAGTTGATGCCCCACATGAACTATCTTAACAGCAATGAAATGAGAATCGGCAACATTGTGGAGCCACCTGCCATCAGAATTCTTAATTAGATGATTGTTGTTGCACTAAAGGTATTACACTCAGTGATTTGGTTTTACATGCTTAGCTTTAGTTGAAAGGAGCTAAATATTCTCGCACCCATACAACAGATGGACTAAAATCATTGTCAAGTAAAACAGAAAACGAACAGTTTCACCCATGGACAGGAATCTTACAGAACTAAGTGCAACTAGTTTTACTATAATGAGGATGAAAGTCTCCTAAGAAACTTGAGTTTGCAATCTACAAAAAAGTTTTGAAATTTAAATTTCTATTTTCTTTTATAATTTCCATGAAAGAAAGCAATATTTTTTTTTAATTCTTGATATATTTTTGTAGCTTTTTATCGTGTATAGCGGATTCAAAAATACTGACATGTCAGTTTTGCTGAACAGCAATTAAATGTCAGCTTTTGAGAATGAATGACCAACAAAAAGCATGACAGTAAAGCTGACAGTATGACTGAGTGCATGAAAAATTGTGAATTTAATAAATTCAGAATTCTCAAAAAGTCAAAGTCAAAAAGATTTGTAAATAATTTGAAAATGGTGCTCTTATACTCAAAGTACATATTGTAATTAATTTCTTGTTGTATTTTGCATTTATTCAGAATTATTAACATTAAAAGCTGCACTGAATCAAGCCGTGGCTGTGGGCTAGTGTGTCTTCCAGTTTCAATTTGTGGGGTATTTAGCCACAGTGTGCTTTACAGAGTATAAAATATGTGTGTGTGTCTATATATATGTATGTGCACACTGAGAAGTGTTTTATGTATGGGTGAGTAATACAACACATTGTAAAACATCTGTAGCGTTGTGGATAATTATGCAGGTTATTTATGTAATGATTTATTTTTCATTCCTGAGCCGCATCTTTACAGTTTACTGGTTTTCTTTCTTTGTTCTTGCTTTGTGCTGCAGCAAGTGTAATTTCCAGCAAAAAAAAAAAAAAGGTTCAGTCTGATCTATTGTACTCTAATTGGTCCAGCATAGTATGGACCCGAGACTTCATTTTAACATCCATCAGGTTTAATGGGAAGGCTGTTCACAACAGTTTCTGATATTCTGATATGGAGCTGATTTGATACGCAAATGTATATTGAGACACTTTGACAAACAGCCAACATCGGTGCCTTAAATGTGGAGCAAGTTTTTTAAAGTCACAGTCACTGAGCTCCAGTGATGGTGTTGTTTTATAGTGTAATTGTGCGAGCTTTGTCAGAGTCAGAACCTTCTCCTGACCCTTGATTTAAAGTTAGAAACGGTGATCAATAAGATAACCTCCTTCCTGAAGTCCCTCATTTTTAAAATTAGCTATAGCCTAAAAGGACTGGATATAATGATGACCATAATCCTGGATTACAATTTGATTTCAATATTTTAATACATGCTAATGAAAAAAAAGGTAACATGGACACAGGAGATCATGGATAACTGATATTTAAATGTAAATCCAATCGGAGTGAAGGCTGGTTGAAGAGATCCCGCATTTTGCACAGAATAAATCTCCATGGTAATTTATCTTAACATGCAGCCGATCGGCGGAAGAGTTCAGCCAGGATGATTTACATCTCCTAGTTTAATCCCTTATCTTGGTTTCCTGCAATAGGCCCTGGGTTTAGTTAAGAGAGTCAGTTACCGTGGTAACGCAGAGTCGGTTACCGTGGTAACAGAGTCTGAATATATGATAGTTCAGTTTCGTCTTTTCTGAATCTTCTTCCATCTACCTCGCTTTGTGAAAGGAAAAACACAATTTCCCTGAGTTCAGATTCAACATCAAAGTTTGCACATAATCTGTTTCCTTAAAAGAGGCCACTGAAAATAGTATGAAACCAAGATAAGGGATTAGGCCGGGATATGTCAATTATATCTTCACCGTAAAAAAAAAAGGGCTGTGAAAACTCAAAAATTCTAGGTAACTGGCTGCAATAGATTTTTGCGTTTTGAGCCCCAACTAAAACTCTCAAGTTTTGAAGCAAACTACATAAATTTTAGCCAACAAATTATCTTTTGTTGAGATAACTTATAAATTAACTTTGAGATAACTTCAAATTTTCATTTTTCTAAACACTCAAAATTCAGCAATCTCAACTAATTATTTTTGTTTCAGATAAGTTACCTTTCAAATGCATCAAAACTCAATATTTTGAGTTGTACTTATAAATACTAGAAGTTATAGCAACTAAAACATTTCTGTTATGCCCATATATAAAACAAATACAAATAATAATTCTGGGTTAGTTCTGTAAAACATGTTTATTTAAACATTAAATTCAACATTTCAGCAAATATGCATGAGGTGCAGGTACTGACCGCACACAAACAAAAAGATACAGACTGGTGTGGACTGCTAAAACAGTCCAAACCATAACACCGTTCAAAAGCACTGTCATAACAGTCCTGGCATTGGTAACACCTTTACAAATGGTGCAAATGTGCATGAGAATGAAACCTCAATCTACCAATACAGGTGCAAGTACACCTCAAACAAAAAGATGCAGACTGATAGACTGATCCTAAAAACATCCTGCTTTGAAGAAACATGTTAAGACAGTCAAAACTACAACACAGTTCCAAACCACTGAATTAACAATCCTGAGCTTAATAACACTCTTATAAAATGTGCAAATATGCAGGAGAATAAAATCTCTACCAATACAGATGCACTACACATGAACAAAAAGATCCTAAAACATTCTGGTTTCAATAAACCAGTTAAAACAGTCTGAACTACAACACAGTTCAAAAGCACTGTAATAATAACAATTCTGAGCTTTGCAACACTAAACCTTAGACATGTCTTCCAGTACAATAGTCTCCTTCAACACCACGGCAATGGTGTTAACAGTTTGACTGGAGGCCGGTGTACCATCATCCACAAGCATGGTGAGCACTCCCATCTGCACCCCTTTTGTTTGTCTGTCTGCTGGATTGGTGTCCTGTTAAAAGCAGAAATTCAGTCAAATTTAATATAAACACTGTTAAGATAACACTTTAATTAAACACTCATGTCAGGGTGTCATTTTAAATCTGTGTACTGTATTGGTCTGAATATAGGACGACTCTGATTATAAGACCACCCCTATTTTTCAAATATTATTTTGGGAAAATAAAAATATGTTCAAGACAATAAGGTTATTCATAAAACAACTTTTTATTGTACCATTATTATAGAAAAAACATCACAGAGATAACATTTTACTGTATTGTATTTTTTAGGAAGTATGGTACCATACTGAAGGTCAGGCACATGTCAGGTTTCCATGTTATTTTAGACCAAGGTATAGAACTATTTAATAAACTTTATTCTCTTAAATCTGAGACTATGACTCAGTGAATAAGCAACAACCATGTAGTTCAATAACTGTATTAATGATGTAAATAACTGCAGAACCATCAAAGTCCAGTTATATTCAGTTTCAGGAACAACATTAATAATTCAGTCTGTAAAAAACAAATTCTACACTGCAACAAAACTTTCAAGCTCTTTTGTTCCAGTCAGTTTTGTGGTTCCTCCATTTATTATCAGATCTGCTCCATGTCTTCACTGTGATGCTTCATTCTTACTGGTACTGAGGTGCACCTCCATCTAGTGGCGCAAATGTGTAATGACAATAGAAAAGTCTAGACCTCAATTATAAGATGACCCCCATTTTTGAGAATATGATTTCTAGAATAAAAAATTGTCCTATATTCGGGCCAATACGGTATGTGTAAAAGGATATTATTCTGTCTTTATGCATACATATGCATACTGTCTTTATGTCCCTGCTAGAAGTGATGTAAATTAACCCCTGGAGCAACTTTAGCCATAGCCTACAGTAGATATGTGCATGACAATTAATGTGCACTGACCAAAAACAAAAAAAAAAAGTTCTGAACTCACCAGGCATTTCAGGAAAAGCTTCTCTGAAGTGTCACGGGGAAAAAAAGGTAGCCTTTCTAGACATGCTCTGCTTCGATGCATTGTGATGTCAGATGTCTGGAAATTGGGCAAAGGAAAACATTTGATTAAAAACAGTGCAGCTAAGATTTATTTGTCAATAGTTTAACATGTATTATAATCAAAAAATATCAATAATAAAAATCTCCAAATGTGAAAATCAAAGTTGACACTTAAATCAGATTCTGTTACAACTACATGGAACAATGACATGTCAATAAAACAACTCAACATCACTGTCAAGCTTTCATTAAATTAGCTAGAAACCTCGGCCACCCAAGTATCATCAATAATCGGAATCAAGCCTAACTCTCAGCCCCTCTCCTCTCTTTTGGAACCAACTTTCACCCTGGGTCAAAGACACTCCAATTTTCAGAATCGGCCCAAAACTTTCCTTCATAAGGGCTGGCTCAGGTAACCCTGAACCATAACCAAAAATAAATGATATTTATTGCATGACTTCACCTGTTCATCAAGAACATCCAAGAGCCTCTTCATGTCTTGTCCTAAGGTCCCTTTCCTGGCACGATACAGTTTGAGTAGTCAAAGACAATAGGTATCTAGGGCTGCATTAAATGTACCCAACAGGTCCTTGGTAGTTACGCGAACTTGCAGCAAATCTGTGGAGCGTGAAAGAAACAAAAAAATAAATAAATAAACAAATCACACACACACCAATGCAATCAACCCAATTTACATAGATTTTCCTCTTAAATGTTAAGATGTCTGTTTCTAAGTGTTTTCATTGGCAAGGATGCCCATGATGTTACCCACTGAATTACTTATTGTATAAGCAATAATTTTGTCAAAGTTTGCCTGCACAGAAAAAGAGAAGCACTTTTATGTTCTATAGTGTCAATGTCTACATACTCTTCCTCAGCCCTGTCAACTGACTCCTCATGAGTTTGTGATGTTTCACTTTCAACACAGATATCTGATGGCTGGTTCACATTTTCGGGTTCAATGGAACATACTACACTTGCTCTAACACAAGTTCTAATGTCCTGTTTATGTCTGTGCTTTCTGCTTTTGTGTGAATTTAATGTTTTTAAATTGTTAGTTTTAAACCCACACCGCAAAAAGGGGCAATGCACAGTCTGTCTATTTCTTAAATGATGTGCAAGATGGATGAAAAATCTACGTTCAGTGGAATTTTCTCTGAATTCACAAGACTCACAAAAAACTCCTTGTCCTGCAATGTGATCTTGTAAGATGTGTTTTCAGTTCCCCGTGGGTCCTGAACGTGCACACACAGTCGCTGTGTATACAGGGCCAGTTAGCTCCTCCTCCGTGCCTCAGACGATAGCGCTTGAAGAGACTCTCCTGGTTTGTGCAGGCAAAATAACAAAATTTGCATCTCATAGAACAACTGCAACGAAAAAATGAAAGGCCAGTTACTTGATAAAATAGATAAATGTTACGGGTCCCAGTGGTGGAGGACCACAGTAACAAATATAGTACCTGTATTAAGCAGGTGAAGCAGAGGAATGAAATGACAGTCTGTGTCATTCATTTTCCAGAATGCGTCTGTCTGATTTATTAAATCATGTTTCATTCACCATGGTCACATAAGCACAATATTTCTGTCCTGATCCTGTTTCAACCATCTCAGATATTCTTTTACTCATTTTCAAATCATTCCAATCACATCGACATATGCTCCCATCTTCTCTATTCACAAGTCAATTGAATACTCATTAATTGTATTTCCAAAATAAATCAGCATCCTCTGTAACTACAGCACACTCACTCAGGATAAACCCTTGACATATATTAAAATATACTGTTTACAGTGTTTCATGCATCCCTGCATGTGATAAACCATACACTTTCTCTCAGTACAGAGTTAGAATTCAGAATGACAAAGTACTTGTGCTATGAATAAACCCACAGCTATATATCAACACAATATACAGCAACAGCACAAACAGTGATTCTGGTTAACTGCCGCGGCGCGGCTCGGAACCCAAACTTTAGCTCGCAACTGAAAGCTAAAAAACAACTGAGAGGTGGCTCATCTCTCCGAAAACTTGCAAATTGATACATTACTAAGTCGAGGTGGCACTGTATAATTAAGTATAATCTGTACGCGTGAACCCTGACTTTTAATACCATATTAAGCAAAATACTCACCTTAAGAGTAAAAAGTTTCGAAGAGATGTCGGCACCACATGGAAACTGTGGGTGTTCTTGAATCCCTGCAGAAATGCATTGGAGACCCCTCAGTTCTTGTTCTTTAGTTTTGTAGAGCTTGTCCAGACCCCAAATGCACAGTTTTGAGGTTTACTTACTCAAGTTATTAAGTTGGACCAACTTTAGCCAACAAACTAAAAAAAGATAGTTGAAATAAATATGTTGATAAGTATTCAACACAACTCAACCTTTTTTGTTTAGTTAGCTGAAAAAATAAAGGATGGCCAACAACTTTGAGTTTTATTTTTTAGAGTGTTCCTATCAAAGCTACCCAACTTCAGTTTGATTGATATCATCCACAGTAAAATGTTATTTTGTAAATGATCTCCTTTAGTGTTGAGTATTCAAGCTGTCCAGCAGACTCTCAAAGATTTTTTTAATAGAAGCTATATTTCCCCTATTTTCCCACATCACCCGCTTTCTGAAACAGGAACCTCATTTGATGTCTGGGGGCGTGGTGGGCGTGGTGGGCGTGGCTTCTACTGGGCGTGTCTGCAGGTCTGGCTGGATCTACACTTTATTATAAAGAACAATTTTCTGTACAACCGGTAGAGCCTCCGACTAATAGGAGGCAGAATATATCACCTTATGAGCTGACTGTTCTTAGCGTTCTCGTAATTATACCATAAATGTTTTTTTTTTTTTTTTTTTTTTTTTTTTTTTTGTGGTTTTGTGTGTGAAGTTTAGATGAGGAGAATTTATTTGTATTGTTTCAGAGAGCATACAGAGCCAAAGCGGAGTGGTAGGGTTGCCCATCCGTAGCTTTCACTTCACTGAAGATCTTTTTGGGGTAGCACCTCCCGGTTAATTAACACTGGACAGCTGTCCAGAGAAATTACTCTCCTCTATCTGTCAGGATGCTCCTCATTGTCCTGATGTGTAGCCTGACATTGTCTGCAGTGGGGCAGCAGATGGATTGTCCTTTCCCTTACAACATTTTCTACTATGGATGCGCCAAAACGACGGGAGAAACTGCGGAGGTTGGTCAGTTACACAGTTAATGTTTTACACCGAACTGTAATTTTCAGCGCGGATATAATATCTACACCAGTTTGAGATGGTGTCAGTTGTTTACACCTTCGTTTGGTCTCGGAATAAGTCTGAAACTCGACATTAGTTATTAGGGTCTCATAAAGCTGCTGGGACCATTGTATTTGCAAAGGTTAGGCTCCTTATTTTTTGTGCAATAAAAGTATGGGCAGTAAAACATATATACATATCCTAAGGGGTGGGGGGACTTAAAGGTCTTTGGCAGTTATAATTAACCTACTTATCATTGGATCGACAATAAAAAAATATATCTATATTTACTCATCATTTAAAAAAAAAGGAAAAGACCTGAAAATAAAATAGTGTGAGGCCATTCGGTCGACTTTCAGGAATGGCATCAATGTTCAGCACAAATCAAATGTGTGTGTCTGAAATTTTGGATAAGCAAGTTAATGCTCATAAATCAAATCAAATCAAATCAAATCAAATATACTTTATTAATCCCCCAAGGGGGAAATTCAAGCTTGACTTGAAATAACTTGAAAAAAAGATTTCAGCTGTACACAGAACCTGTAGTTCCACTTTGCCAAGGTTTAAAAATAACTGCTTTACAGCCAGTCAGATTTCTGTTGGAAGTATTTACAAATGTGAATCATGTAAAGAAACTTGATCAATTTGTTCACCAAGTTAAGTTTGACTTGAGTTGAAAGATATCTGATAGAAGGTGATAGAAAGAGATACTTTTGAATTGCTCACATAGTATGAAATTAGGCCTTTGCCCTCTGATTGTAATTTAGACTGATCTTTAATCCTTACTAAGGGAATTTAAAATTAATTAATCTGGTCTTTGATATTTTTCAGAATGAAGAACAACAGGAGACAATCAAGTTAATGTCACAGTAACCAACATGCAATCCAGTGTTCAAGAGATTCCTTATCAGGCTCCTGAAGGAAATAAAAAGAGCTGGTGAGGTAAGTCCATGATTTCAAACATTTTATGATGATTAATGGGATTTTAAACTTGCCGTGCAATAATCATGTGGCCAACACTTGAGTCCTGTACTTGTACTTTTTCAAATGTGATATTCCTTTTTTTTTTTTTTTCAATGTATTTTATTCCTATCTGACCAAACACTTGTTGAACAGTTATTGAAAGGAAAAAAGGAAGACAAGCTGTTGCCATTTAATAAACCTTTATGAATTTTTCTCCAGCCCAGTGACTCCACAGACGTCTTCTATGATGCTAAAATAAAGCTGTCCAGACAAGCCTTGACAGACATTCAGTCCTTTCTGGATGGTGAAGACGGATGGATTACAGGACCTCTGGACAACGCTGTCAGTCAGATCCTGGTGGACCTTAAACCTCACAACTATGAGGCCTGGAAGTGGCACTTTGAAGATACTTATGTGGAGCTTGACACAGTGTTAAAAGTAACCTGATTCATTTATTTACATTTTTCTTTTCATGTCTTGTTTCTACTTCATTCATGTGCCACCAAGGAAATAGCAGTTTTTTCATCCAACTAATCTCAGTCTCAGTCTCTTTTTCCATGTGTCTTTAGTGAGACAAATATCAAGCAACTGTGAATAGCTTGTGGGCGAACCGAAAGTCAAATCTCCAGTCCACTGATTCATGTATTCAAATATGATACTTAAAAGAGAAGAACCTGCTCTTAAGAGATGTTTACCATGTAACTTATAACCAAATGTAGCTGTGAACATCACTTAGTTGCCCCCTCTTGCATGAGCTTTCTAAATATTTGTAATGTATTATGTGTGTTAAAGGTTTTCCATCTTGTGTAACGGTTGTCTTCCTCTGTGTTCTAGATATCAACTATTATCTGCACCCAACTGTGGTCACTGGTCTCCTGGTTTGTGCAATTCAGAAGGCTGTTTTCTGTCTGTTTCTTTGTCAGCGTCATCTGGAACTGGTTCTATCTGTACAAGGTAAAGACGAGGTATTTCACATCCTCTATATTTGGTTCAACTGTGTTTACAGAATTGATAAATAAGATGTTTTTGATGTTTTCCTAAGATTGCCTTTGCTGAGCACCAAAACAAGATAATAAAGATGGAGAGTTTTAATGAGAAATGCACTGGACTGAAGGAAACTTACTGGTTTGATAGTCTGAAAGGTTTGTCAACAGAACAAAGATTTCCTCTCTGTAAAAACCATGTGTCCTAAATGTCGTCTATAAAATAAAAAAAATTGTTAATTCAAAAGACCAGTTTTTTTTATGCACAGCAATGATAGTTAAAAGATTATGATAACAAATATGTACCATTTGTGTTTCTGAGCTCATGATAATATACAGTCATGGAAAAAATTATTAGACCACCATTTTTTCTTCACTTTCTTGTTCATTTTAATACCTGGTACCACTAAACGTCATCATGTGACTAAAACAGACAGAAAAGAAAACACTGAATGCATAAAAGCAGTGTTTTTGGCAGTACAACGCTATAGATATTGATGTAAAAACTTAAGTGAGTTAGGTTATAATCAAGAAAACCATGGAAAATGGTAAGATATCAACTCTTAAATACAACTCTTATGAGCAATCTTTGTGGTTATCGTTATGTTTGTCCAAACAAATGTACCTTTAGTTGTACCAGGCATTAAAATGAACAAGAAACTGAAGAAAACAAGGGTGGTCTAATAATTTTTTCCATGACTGTATAATAGGTAGTTATACTTAGTATTTGTCATTTTACCAGCACTGTGTATTCGTTTGGTTCTGCTAAAATTTTTCATTATTTACCTACAGATTGGTTCAGAACCACTTTTACTCTTCAAGATGACCCATGTAAGGAATACTTTGAAAGGTTATTAATCAACACCATGCTGCTGGTTTGTCCAATGAACGTAACTCACTTTGCTCGTGAAAGTCTTTGAGTGCCTGATCTGGTTAAAATCAAACTGGGTCAACACTTTGGGTTCTCGTAGTAGTTATTCCAGTTTTGAAGGGGGCACTGTACCACTAGAAGACACCATTACGGATGCAGAGCGGAGATGCTGAGAGGGGGCAAGCTTAAGTCGATAAAATGAAAAAAGGAAGCTCAGCTGCACTTTTTCTTAGACTTAAAAATAAAAGGACCACCAATGGCTCTGCAGAAAAAAAAAACCCCACATTCTTAAAGCATCATTAAATATATTTCTATATTACAATATGTTCCCGTTTTCATATCTACTTCTAAAAGATATTGACTCAACTTATAATGCCCAACCCTACTTAACACATTTATAAAATTTTAGCCTTCAATTTCAGATTTTAGTTGGACCATGTTTGATTGGTAAAAGTGTCAGAGCCCTCATACAGGAGGTTTTATATACCAACACACCAATTTTATAAATTGACATCAAACTTGATCTCAGTCCTCTTTAGAATTCTTATACAGCCAAGGATTTTGATTTGCATTCACACCCTTTGCTGCTTGCTATTACATTTTGTTTGTTTGAAGCATATGTGCATATTCATTTATTTGTATCTAAAAATCTCTTTATAGGCAATTGCTTTTACCATCGCAACGTTTTTCACAGAACTTTTTAAGCACTTTGGGCAAGGAGCTAGTGAGTTTGTTAGAGCGCTCCTGAAAGATTTGCCAGTTACTCTGCAGATCCCAGTCCTCCTCACCACCATGCTCTTAATTGCGGTAAAGAGATATCTTTATTATTTGTGTGCAAATTGATAAAAGTGGGCAATTTATCTCTGAGATGGCATAATTATTTGATTCCTTCACAGGTGGTTCTGTATGGATGTGTGTGGACAGCCTTTCAGCAAGGCATCGCGGCACTTCTATGCCGCCCTCAAGGGGACAATGTTGCGCCTCCTCCAGATCTGCAGGAGATGCAACATCATCCTCAGAGGATTGAACACCACTATTTCTTTGAAAGAGGTGATGCATCTCCACTCCAGTATGTCCCAAAGCACCAAGTCCACAATGCCAGAGTACAAAAAAAAAAAAGTGCCAAGAGCTGCAGAGCTCCAGTGAGGATGAGATGAACCCTCAACCCCAACAGGAAAGTCCTGAGTTAGGGGACTACCTCTGCTGAGCCAGACTCTGAAGGCCAGCTGGGAAGACAGGAGGATGTTGATGCAGCCAACACAGCCCAGCCAAAATCAAAATGCAGTTTGTCACAGTCCAAGAATAAACCATCTCAAAGGAAGGAGGACCTTCTTCAAGATGAACCCAGCGAAGACGGAGCAGTAGCCAGATCTCAGCCAGCAGAAGATCAGACTTCACGGACTACTATTTGAGTTTTTTTTTCTTTTTTCTTTTCACACACATGCTACTAGATCAAACAAGATACGCACGAGTGATTCGTTAGTTTGTCTAACTGCATAAATGACCATGTAATGTTTTATGCTGCAATATGCCTGCACAAATGGGATGGTGAATTTTTAACTATAAAATAAATTGGTAAATAATCATATCATGTCTTTAAGCGTTAAATATGAATATCTGTTAATATCTAATTCTTCCTACTCGTGATAGCTGATGAGCTTGACTTGTGTTTGTAAACTGTCTTTGGGTTTTCGTGTCATCACTTGACAGTGGTACTCAGAAATAATTAAAAAAAAAGTCTACTCTCTTGACCTTGTGTTCTCATTTTTTCACCTCAAACAAAGTAATAATACTAAACCTGTTTTTTTTTGTACACCACGTCCCCTCTGAAAATGCCATTTAACATGAACACTTATCTGAAATGCATTAAGCAAAATTAAATATGAGTGTATTTCTGCTGTACAGTTGAGATTGGATGGAGGGTCAGTGGAGACTGACTGCCGACCCCTAGTGGTCATTTCAGGAACTGCATGTATTCCCCTTCCTATTGGAGACATACTTGTCAAGTTTTGGATTTGAAAATAAGGGAAATTTTCTGGCGCCTACCGTGAGCAGTCCCATCATCTCAACCAAACTCCAGTATCCCTTACATTTTTGGTGTACAAAAAAGCTAAAATCACAGCTACTTAACTTCCAGAACTTCAGCCAGCTTTTTTGTTTCCAGTGTGCCATTGGACAAACTGATCAATCCAGGTGTGTCTGACCATTGCTGTGAGGTCAGAAAAGATGCTTTCCTGTGTGTATATTTTTCATTGTGTGCGTCCACTGAACTGTGAGTATGTTTACTGCTGTTATAGCATAATGTTACTGTTATTATAGTTAAGTCTGCTAGTTAGAATGTTTACAGTAGTGATGGGTTGATGACGCGTCATGGAACGTTTCAACACATTGCCAAACTGTATTGATACGTGTCGATACTGTGTCACTGAATACTGACACCTGCTGGACATTAAAAATCCCTACAGGCAACGGAGTTGTCAGACCCAACTGACACCAATTTGATGACTTAGTATGCAATAATAAAATATAAGTCATTGTACTGTATATGGCATCATTGCATATCTTCATTTAAATTTAAAATATCTGTGATATCCTCAGATACAGATACCTGTATCATAACTTGAAAATCAAAGTGACCGTGTTGTGAATGAAGATGCTTGTGGACTGTGTTTTTTTTTTTTCACAATTTTTTATTCAAAAAATACCGCAGTGAAGTTATTTTTAAGTTGGATATTCGACAGACATTTGCTCGGAGTGAACCTCTCATTTTCTCAGGGGCCAGGGCGACTCCAAGCAAGCCGCTCCAACATTTCAGATGCACCCATGTTGGGGACTTGACAGTGAACACAGGGACACAGAAGAGGGCTGAAGCGTTTCCACACTTCCTCTTTTCAAAATAAAATGTGGTATAAAAGCATAGATACTGTGTTAAAACTGTTGAACAGCTATTGAGTTAATATTTACAAAAATGAATAAAAATTGTGAACTGATTTTAAATGTAAAAACAAAAGGTGTATCTCATGCAGCCAGTGGAGTACTACAATCCCAAATTGATTTTGAGTCAATTGATCACATAACCTGGAAGCTATTCAGCTAAAATGCTCATTTTTACATATAAAAATTATTTAAAAATAATAAAAGCTTTTAAATGTAAAAACAAGAAGTGTATTTCATGCAGCCAGTAGAGTGCAATAATCCCACACTGATTTTGAGTCAAATGATCACATGATCTGGAAGCTATTAAGCTAAAATGCTAATTTTTACATATAAAAATCCATTAAAAATAATAAAAGCTTTTAAATGCAAAAGCAAGAGGCGTATCTCATGCAGCCAGGGGAGTACTATAATCCCATGGTGTTGAAATTACGGTAATCGCTATGAATAGCATTAAAAATCCACTATACTAAGACTACTTGACGAGGTTAAAAAATAAAATATCCTAGTTTCCACAGACTCATTCCACTTCACACCAATTGTAGTGTGTATATAGCTTATGTTTAACAATTTATTTTTTTTAGAATTTTTTTTGAGAGCTATATATACATTTTATATTATTTTTTGTCTATTTTTTTTTTTTTTTACAAGTACTTCTCCAAGCCCTGTTGAAATTATTATTTGTGCAGCCTGTGCTGCTTTAACGACTGAATTTCCCCATTGACGGATTAATAAAGTACTATTCTATTCTATCCCATTAGGGAATGTCACTCAACAAGTTTCAGCCCAATTTGATGTGGTATTTCAAAATAAAGTGACATCAAAATCATGTATAAATGCAGTATACTACCACTACTTTGACAGGGATTCTGCTGTCTGTCGTCACCACAATAGCTACTAAGAATATGTGGAGCTTACTTTACTTGATAGTAAAATGCCACAAAAGCAAGCTCAATTACTGCGCAATTATGTGTGCATGCGCGTGTGTGCGCTTCCTAGCAGTGATCTTCACATAAAGGCAACTGGTCTGCTATAGCGGTCTTCAGTGCTGTGTGAATAATTACTGTAAACTTCAGTACTATTATAGAGTTATTGCCACAATTAATAAGCAAAACGATTTTAGTAAAGATAAAAATGAGGAGAAACAAACCTTGCTCGTTGTGTCTTCTGGATCCAGCCCCTTTGTCAGTTGTGAAATGGCTGCTTAACCTTTGTGTCGTGTTCGTTTCTCCCCCCTTACTTTAGTGTTCCCGGTCAAATTTGACCGGCCTGTTTTAACTGCTCCTACATAAACAGAAAAACCACTGATCTTCACCAAATTTTATTTAACTCCTTTTTAAGCTGTAAACAATGTCTCAGACCATTGGTTTACATTAATAACTGCAGTTAATATACATTAAATAGACACAGAAATAGTAAATTGTATTCGAAAAAGATCATTTTTTGTAAAAAAAAGTAACAAAAATTAAAACAGTGACCAAATTCACACAACATCAACATGAGCCAATCATTTGTATGTGTGTGTGTATGTGTGTGTGTGTGTGTGTGTGGGGGGGGGGGTTCTCTGCTCTGCCTGCCTCCTCTTTCCTGGGTGGATGAATACCAGAGCAAATTGCCATCCTTGGACTGGAATATCACAGGTGCCTCTTCCTCAGGTGTGTCTTCCTCTGGAGCCTCTTCCTCACCATCTGTTAACTGGTTGGTCTCACAATGGTCTGGATCAAAATCAGGACCAATGTTGTCTTCTATTTCTGAGACATCCTCCTCTATTTCTGGTTGAACTTCTATCCCCTCTTCATCAGGTTGAAATAAAAGGTCCAGAGCCTCTCTGACAAGAAATCTTCTGATGGGGCACCTAGTCAATGTGTTCATAGTAAAATGAGGGCAATGCACACAAAAAAAAACTATATATAGGGGTCTTTAAGAAGATATGATACATTTTGTATAGGAAAGTGTGGTTCACGTGGGGAGATGGGCACATAAGCCTTGGAAAGGGATAATTCCCATAACAAACACCTAATTGTTGACTTTGAAATGTGGAACAAGTGTTATTGTTATACATTTTGTTTGGAAAGTGTTGTTCAGTGGGGGGGGGGGCACATAAGCACCGGAATGAAGTGGGAAGAGGAGACACCTATTTGTTCAGTCTGGAAGGGGTTCAGGTGGGGTGGGGTGGTGGTGTGTGGGTATGTGTGTGTGTGGTAGTGTATTTGTGGTTGTGTACGATCTGATGGATGAACACAATCTAGGGTCACCCGTTAATTTCCTATGGCGGTCATTTTTGACCGGGAACACCACAGGTGTTACAAAGTTGAATAAACTACTCAAAATTCAGAGAAAGTGGTGATCAGCAGTTATACATGTTCAAATGGGTAGTGTGGAGGATATCATAAGGCCCTGAGACAATCAAATGTAAAACACAATATTTATGATTGATGAAAGTAGGAAATCGGTCAGATTTGACCCGAACACGACAGAAAGGTTAAAGGAAGTTGGTGCTTTTTAAATCTTAAATAACTCAGATGGGGTTAAATTGACCCAGGGGTTGGGTTACTGCAGTCAACTAATAACCCAACAGCTGGGTCAGATTAAACAACCCAACAGTGGTTAAATTAACCCAATGAAAATACCCAACCACTTTAACCGAGTGGTTGGGTTGAGAAAATAACCCAGGTTTTTTTAGTGTGTACCATCACCACTCTCCTTATCTTATTCCATCTCAAGTCCTCCCACGGGTGAGAAAACGCCAGCTAACTCCCATCATCCCCAGGGCCAGACTGGCCCGAGAGGGCCCTTTGCCCCCCAACCCGAGAGGTCGGGGGGCAAACATCCCCAAGGCATACGTCCACTGACAGGGGCCAGGCAGGGCCCCAGAAGGCCCTTAGTTGCTATTTTCAGGTATGAGGTGCCAAAATGGCCAAAAGCTGAACAAAAAAAGTGTTTTAAAATACAAACCAAGATGGTCATTTTAAAAGTCTTATCACACTGATAAATGTGGGGATTTGCGTCCATGTCGCACAAAATACAGAGAGCAAAAATGTAGAGATTGGAATCCACTTATTTCCTGTACAGTCATGGGCAAAAGTTCTGACAATGACACAAATATTACATTTTCACAAAGTCTGCTGCTTTAGAGATTCTATGCGTTTTTGTCAGGTGTTTCCATGTTACAATGAAATACAATTAGAAGCATTTCATCAGTTTCAGAAGCTTTTGTTGAGAATTACACATAATTCATGCAATAAGTCAATATTTGCAGTGCTGACCCTTCTTTTTCCAAAACCTCTGCAATTCTCCCTGGCATGCTGTTAATCTACTTCTGGACCAAATCCTAACTGATGGCAGTCCATTCTTACATAATGCTTGCAATTTGTCAGAATTTGTGGGTTTTTGATTGTCCACCTGCCTTTTGAGGATCGACCAGAAGTTCTCAATGGGATTAAGATGCGGGGAGTTTCCTGGCCAAGGGCCCAAAATCTTACTGTTTTGTTCCCCGAGCCATTTCGTTATGACTTTTGCTTTATGGCAAGGTGCTCTATCATGCTGGAAAAGGCATTCTTCATCACCAAACTGCCCTAGGATGGTTGGGAGAAGTTGCTCTCGGAGGACGTTCTGGTACCATTCTTTATTCATAGCTGTGCTTTTAGGCAGGATTGAGAGAGATCCCACTCCCTTGACCGAAAAACAACCCCACACATGAATGGTCTCTGGATGCTTCACTGTTGGCATGAGACAGGACTGATGGTAGCGCTCACCTCGTCTTCTCCAAACAAGCCTTCTTCCAGATGCCCCAAACAATCGAAAAGGGGATTCATCCGAGAAAATGACTTTACCCCAGTCCTCAGCAGTCCAGTCCCTGTACCTTCTGCAGAATACCAGTCTGTCCCTAATGTTTTTATTGGAGAGAAGTGGCTTCTTTGCTGCCTTCCTTGACACCAGGCCTTCCTCCAAAAGTCTGTGCCTCACTGTGCGTGCAGATGCCCTCACACCTGCCTGCTGCCATTCCTGAGCAAGTTCTGCACTGGTGGTGACCCGATGCCGCAGCTGAAACACATTCAGGAGACGGTCTTGGCGCTTGCTGGACTTTATTGGGTGCCCTGGAGCCTGTTTGACAACAATTGAACCTCTCTCCTTGAAGTTCTTGATAATTCGATAGATGGTTGACTGAGGTGCAATCTTACTCGCTGCTATAAACTTTCCTCTTAGGCCCTTTTTGTGCAATGTAATGATGGCTGCACGTGTTTCCTTGCGGGTAACCACGGCTAAACGATGAGGAACAATGGAGTCATGCATCATCTTCCTTTTAAAGTGTCCAGCCACTAAATCATGACAGACTGATCTTCAGCTTTGTCCTCATCATCACCCACACCTGTGTTAATGTGTGTGACACCTGTGTGTCATTGTATTCATATTAGCTGGTCCTTTTGTGGCAGGGCTGAAATGCAGTGGAAATGTGTTTTTGGTGATAAAGTTTATTTTCAAGGCAAAGACGGACTTTGCAATTAATTGCAGTTGAGCTGATCACTATGCAAATTGCCATTATAGAAACTGAAAGAGCAGACTTTGTGATAATGTAATATTTGTGTCATTCTCAAAACTTTTGGCCATGACTGTACATTTGGTATTCCTGGTAAAATATAATTTACTGCATAATTCTGCTACAAAGTCAAGATCTGAAGGATGGGTGCCAGAGCTGAAACATCCAGACCGGTGAGCTGCAGTCTGGCTTGATGGTTTGTGGACTCTCCTAGACCGAACCCAGAGTCAATCACAGCAGTCTGTTAGTAGCTACTATTAACAGCACAATGAGTCACATTAACTTTTCAATAAGAGTGATTATACTCTTAACTCTCACAGCACATATGTCAAGTTCACCAAAATATGCCACGTATTAAGTAGTTAAAGGGATCAGGGCTAATTGTTTGACAGCACAAGCTTGCAATAGCCAACTTGAAAAAAAAATAATAATAAAACAACAATGCCCCAAATCCCAAATTATGCAAAAAGATGTTTATCAATCATTTTAGTCCACTGTTAATGGGATTGACAACAGTAAGTTATAACATACTGGAATTTAACTCGGTTTTAGAAGATTTTTTTTTTTTGTGAATCTCCAAATCTAAGCAACTGCAGTATTACAAATAATGATGTAGACATACTTTGGTGATGGGTTAGTTTTCAGCAGAAATAGGTGGCCTTCATTGGAAACTAGGACAGAGAGGTCGGCCGGGAGTCGAGACTACAACCGCAGCAGGAAGACGACAGTCTTTGTCCATTGGGCGCCTTAATCTGAATCAAGTATCGGTTACTTGGGAAACAGCGACATCAATCGTTATTCTTTTATGATTTATTTACATTTTATTTACTCAATTAATGTGTGTTTTTTTAGGGTATTACCTTCCCTTCGCATTTTTACTGGCATGTATTTTTCTCTAACCTATTTATTTTAACATGTGTCAATAATATTCCAATAATTTTCAAGAGTCACCCTCTTCTGCCGCTGTCCTGTCACTCACAGTTGGCCCTCGCGCTCCGCTCGCGCCGTAGATTGCTCACCTGAAGCTCCGCCTGAAGCTCATTTCCTGATTGGCTGGCTGGCAGCTGCGTTGTCACCCAGCGAGCACAGCTGGGGGAAAGTCTTCTCTGCGTGAGGTGGCTGTCAGACCTCTCGTGTCCTCACTCGATTAAATGCAGCTTTTTGTTTTGTTTTGTTTTGTTTTTTTCACGTGGGTCGTCAGTTATGGAGTTATTGGTTCGTTATCTGGACAGAAGCAGTTCTCTCAGGTAAGTATGTTTAAGATTTTTTTTAAAACGTTGGAACTCTCTTTAAGACTTGGAACCTCATAAATGATGATGCATTAGATTACTCATATTTGTTGAGTGCTTGGACCCCTATTTAAGTTCGTCAAAGTTAGAAACACGAATGCTGTTGCTTTACAATAAAACAACAACGTAAGTAAAACATTAATTATCATCACACAGTGAAAGAAACATGGACACTTGTTTAACTCCAAACCTTTTTAGCTATGAAACTCGTTAATTCAGTCTTCACACGGAAAAATGTTGCTCGAGATGTGCAATGCGTCTGTGGTTGACAAACTGTTGGGAAAATATTGAAAGTACACACACCGAGTTAACCTTGGACTTGAACCCAACTGCACCCTGAATGCAGCCACTGTACTGAGTACATGGAGTTTTCCACCAATCTGTTGCATTTATTTGAGAAAAAGAAAATTGTGAAACGGCTTTTTTCTAACACTTTACTTTCACTTCTGCATTCTCTTCCTGTGAGCCTACACCCATGCAAAAGATTACCTAAACGTTGAAAATGAAAGATTTAAAAAAAAATTAAAACATCCATGTGCTTTTGTCTGTTAGATTCAATGTGTATTTCAACACTGTTGTTGCTTTTTTGTTCCAGCTCTGTCATGACTCAGGATGTTATCAAAGAAGAGGGCCTGAGAGATGACCTGAAGTATTACTTCATGAGCCCGTGTGAGAAGTACAGGGCCCGACGACACATACCCTGGAAAATGGGGGTCCAGATTCTGAAGATTGCCATGATTACTACGCAAGTATGTGCGGTGGTCTCACTATAGGTTAGGAATGTACCTTTCTATTTAAGGCACACAGTCAAGTGGCGTATATACACATGAATTTATATAGATCTGGACAAATTCTGACCATTTGCAGATAAATCCTTGGCACTTAAGATCCTACATGCTCAGTGTGCCATTTTCAGATGATGTAGTGAAGACAAATGAAGCTTAATACTTGGAATAGGATTCATAAAATTGGAAAATGTGAATTCTTCATAATGCGTTGAACTCTAGTGAACTGAATAAAGATTCACTTTAAAAACAGAACTCCAGGGACAGCCTAAGACTGAGTGCCAACTTTGTAAAAATATAAAGTGTTGCAAAAGTGTTCTGGGGGAAAACAGATAACTCAAAAATTGTTAGTAGCATAAATATTTCTGTTTGAATTTGTGTTAAGTGTCTACTTTCCCTCTTCTTTTTTCACAGCTCATTCTATTTGGCCTGAACAACCAGCTGGTGGTTTCCTATAAAGAGGAAAACACCATGGCTCTGAAAAACCTTTTCCTGAAGGACTACAGTGGGGTGGATGAGGATGACTACAGTGTTGCTGTCTACACACAGCGTGCTGTCTATGACAGCGTATTTTATGTCCTGGATCAGGCAAGTCTAAATAGTGCAGTCAGTGCCATTATCATCTTTTTCTTTTTTCTTTTTTCTTTTTGACTGTTTGAAAAAATTAGGCAAAAACAGCCTGACCTAATTTCATTAAAAATGATTGACGAATTAAGCATGGGAAAAAGAACCTTTTTTTTTTTGTTAAAAAAAAAAAGAAGATCAGGATCACTTTCTTTTTAAAGATGCAATTTCTAGATAATGGTGTTATAGAAGTCGCCACTGTTGTTGCTGTTGAATCTAATGAAGTGTTCATTCTGATGTCAGCTTGTGAAAAAGTACATCCACTCTCAAGGATATTGGTGTAAGGAAAAATCAACTGGTTCTAAACAAAAACAGGGTGTCAGGCGCTTTTAAATTAAATGTGTTATTATTAAAAATGAGGTAAAAATGAAGAAGCACTGTGGGTAAAAAGTACACAACTAATGATTAATTGGCTCACAGAGCTGTTTCATAGCATTAACCTGAAGCACTATTTTTTTTGTATGAAAACATTTATTTCTTATATATATATATATTTTTTTTGTGTGAAGTTAGTCTCATGTTATGGTAAAGGAATTTTGGCCCACTCTTCTTTTAAATGTTGTTTTAGTGCTTTAGGCGTCTCTTAAGGTCCTGCTGCATCTTTTCAGTCAGACTGAGGCCTGGACTGAGACTGTGACTGTGTTATTGGAAAATCTTTCTTATTTTGGTTTTCAGCCATTCTGACACAGATTTGCAGGTTTGGTTGAGGTTATTGTCATGTTGCATGAGCCAGATGCAGTAAACCCTTAGCTAATAGACATATGGTATCACATTTGATTTTACAATATTTTGCTATACACAGTTTATGATGAACTCAATAACTGCACCCAGACGCTGTGGCTGTAAAACAAACCCAAATCATCACCCTCTACCACTGTGCTTGACAGTTGGTCTGAGGCTTTGTGCTGATAGTTCGTGTTTAGTTTTTGCCAACTACTGGTTTGTCTGTTATGGAGCCCTTTACAGCTTTTTTTACATGCTATATTTACCCTGAGACAGTCTATTTTTACCTGAATCCTCTGTTATTTACAGTACAGCCAGCTTGGCGAGCTTTCTGTGGGACCTATCAGTTATGCTGAGGATGATGATGGCAAGCTGCTTCCTCTCATCATTTGTAAAGACTACTATAAGAGAAGCATCGTGGAGCCCTCAGATGAGCCTTTTGACATTGATGCCCAGCTGGAGACAGGTTAGATATTTTTATGTATTTATTTATTTTTCAGATGACCTCTCTCATTACTGGGTAATAATCATCTCAGTTGTGCTGTATTGTTGTTCTACTATAAATTTGAGACTTAATAGCCTGCATGTGTGATTGCAAATTATTGCAAAAAGAAATACAAGAGTCTATATTTTTCATTGTCTACAATAACTGGAAATGCATATTTGTATTTTTCTGTGTAGTGGGCATACAGCAGCATTTATTCCATCAAAGAGCATCTGAAGCACCTGAAGATCTCATTAACGGCACTCATTTCTCTTCTTTTCAGTTTGTATGTCACATAATCCAAAGACTGCAAACCAGTGGAAAACCCAGAATTCATCTTTTTTTGATCTGGATTTTTACAGGTACAGTGTTATCCAGGTACACTAGTAACAAATTTATTTTACTCATTAACATCACTTTTATGCTTAAACTTCCCCTCTTTGTTTTCAGGCTTGTTGAAATAAAGATCACCTTCCAGCTGAAGGGAATCAACCTGCAGACAGTTCGTTCTCGGGAGTTACCTGACTGCTACTCTTTCTATGTTACGGTATACATTTTCTGTCAATGAAAAAGTGCATATGAAGGTAGAAGGTGGGTTGACGTGGAGGTGTTACGATTAACTCTTTTATTTTAATCTTATCCTTAGATCACATATGATAACCATTGTCATAGTGGAAAGGTGAAAACATTCCTGGACATAGATGCTGAAAGCAGCACCTGTCAAAACTGGAAGATATCTGGGACAGGTAACGTGTAATTCTTTAACTTGAAAGAACAATTACCACATCAAAGAGGAAAAACTGAACATTACAAACCTTTAGGACATTTCCACTTTCCAGAAAATAGATAAGGATTAATGCATGTTTATGATATTTACAAATAACTGAATGTGAAATTAAACCACTGCAAATAACAATGAGGTTATGAAGTGTTATCATTGTATTGTATTGGTTTGATGTCAAATGTCTAAAAGGTTGAAAGCTTTTAAATGTATTTAAGACCTATTTACTGTCAAAATTCACTGCTACTCGTAACTGTTGACTGTTAGTAATGCACCTTCTTTCAGACTTGGGGTATCAGTCGTGAATTTGAGGGAGTTGAGTAAGCGATAAACCCTCTCACTCATTCACTTTTATTGTCTGTTTTAGCTCAGAAGAACACACACTATCTGCTGGTGTTTGATGGCTTTGTCATTCTGGTCTGCATCATATCAGTTGTGTTGTGCACACGCTCCATCATATTGGCTATCCGGCTACTCCAGGTCAGCTGGTCACTCACACTATACAATATCAAATAAGAAATTAAGGAAATGGTCTTCTTTTGTAATGTTTTCCCTCATCTTACTCTCAGCTGGTTTTGGTATTTTCATGTATTATGAAGAAAACTACATGGTTCTAGAATTTTTCATAAGAGATTAAATTTGAGTCTATCTCTTTTTTCTTTTTTTTTCTTTCTGAAGAGATTTTCACGATTCTTTCGTGAAAACTTCAACCGCAGCATATGTGCAGATGACCAGAAGGAGTTTCTGAATGGCTGGTATGTGCTGGTTATCATCAGTGACATCTTGGCCATAATTGGCTCCATCCTGAAGATGGAAATACAAGCAAAGGTAAAGTCTGACAATCAAGTTCCTCAGACTCCTCAATGGTAAACGTCAATTAAATGTAAAAAAAAAAAATTAGTTGGAAAAATCTTTATGTAATAGAGGTTTTCAATTTAATTTCTCTCTGGATACTATGTCCCATAATGCAGTAGGTCACTACAGCAGAAGCCAGTTGCAGTGGTCACATGACCATATGATAGTCATTTTTATGATGGTGTGCTATGTACTAAACAACCCCCATACCAGTTTGAAGTACATTCTGGATACTATTACACTAGTTAAAAATGGTGGCACTTTTTTGATCCAATTTAATCTGAACAAAAACTTGTGTTCAGTTATGAGAGCAATTTTGTCATTGTATGATTAGATAACCTGCTTTATCAGCTGTTTTGCTGAAAATTCTTGTCTTTTATTCAGAAAATAAATGACACAATTTATTTCGAAAGACCTGAAAATTCAGGTGAGATTGTAAACTTGTTAAAGGAATGTCATAGGTCATAAATTGACTTAGAATTGGATTTATTTTCTGATGGACTCGTAACTCCTCTGATCTCTTTTTGCAGTGAAAATAGTCATCCATGCAGACTATTAGGATGAATGCAGGTTTGATGGATGCATTTTTCAGACCTGAATGCTTTGTATTCTGTAAAGACATAATAGAGACATAAGGTATGGAGTTGTTTATGTTGGGCAAATTGCTTCCAGTTATTTTAAAGTGTGTAATAAACTGGTCACACTAGAGCAATTACATAATCCTCTTTGAACTTTGGAATTAAATGAGTCAATGGAGATACTGTAAAGACCTGTTTTAGCTAGGCTATTCTGTTCATCGTCATATATCCCTAGATGGAAGTATTGTACAGTGAGTTACACATGTGATATAACCTGTCAGAAGAGGTTTTTTTTTTCTTTTTTTGTTAAATTTACACAAGTTTGGTATGAAAAAATATAAAAACTGATTAGTTTTTTCTTGCGTTATTATTTCTGGTCAAATTCTAGGCTCCAACAATACACACAGAGCAGCTTAGAAAGATTACAGCTGGAATCTGGTGTGTTGCGAAACTAGCAGCAAAAGCACCTTTTGAATTGTGCAGATCAAGCAGAAAATGTAAAAATCAGCTGCACTGTCATTAAAAAAAGAAAGGCGAGAAGTGAAGCTATCCATAATCAAGAATAGGAAAGCTTATATGTAGTATTATAAATCTATGAAGGCATTTCTTTTAAAAGGAAAAGTGTTAAACCCATTAGTTATTGTCCAGTGGTTAATAATTGATGGCATGATGTCTTGTGGTTCCACATTGTATCTCACTGGCTAACATCATGGTCTTGGCAGGCTGTGATACTAATAAATATTCAGTGACATTAAGACAAAAAAAACAAAACACATTTTATTTGTTTTTGGTCCATCACCCTTTTAAACCTTGAAGGATGTTATGTAAATTGCATTGATGTGGTTGTTTAATTTAAAATTTTACATGTTGCTACTTTACCTCATTTACTGATTTCAGTTAAGGTGTATTTGACTTTGTACTTTAAAAATGAACTTTGTTACTTAAAGACACATTCTGTGTTTTATGCAGCTGTTGAGCTTCGCAGCTCCACCACTTACTGAGCTGACAGGATAGCAGACTCATGAGAAGGTCCACTAATGTCACCAGCAGGAAAATTAAATGCTGTCCAACCAGACCCCTCTGATGACCTGGGAGGCACATTCTCTATTAAAAAGCTGGGACACCACATACAGAGCAAACGACAATGGAAGACAATGCAACCAGGTCATCAGTGAGGGGAGGAATAAAATCTGCCAGACAGAAATGCAAACAGTGGGTTGACCAACACTTGCAAAACCGAACAGATCCAAGGCAGATTTGTGAGGGGATAAAAGCACTTGGAGATTACAAGAGGTCAACATCCTCTTCTCTAGGAAAGGAACTGAATCTATTTTCATGCACACTTTGCTAAGAATAATAACAGCCAAAGGTTACAGCCCCTCCCTGCTGGGGATGTTGCACCCACCATAGTACAGTGACCATACCGACTGGGAAGTTGGACTCTGCAGCCGGCCAACATGGAGTGCTAAATAGTGCCCTCAAAGACTTGATAAACTGACAAATGTTTTTGCAAATGCTTTAAACACGGTTGTGCATCCCTCCATGTTTTCAAAAGATCCGTAATAATCCCCTGTACCAAAGCAAACAGTAGTGGCATACCTGAACCATTGCAGGACTGTGGCCTTGACTCCCATATGGCCAAATGCCTGAAAAGACTGATAATGAGTTACATCAAAAAATCTATTATCAGTTTTGTTTGAGAGGCACCAGTTAACGTGCAGGGAGAGCAGGTCAACAGAGGACACAAGCGATTTGATCTGGATCTTAACAGTACATACAGTATGTTCATATATTTCTCATTTACTAAAGTTCTACATTTGATATTATCTTGCCAGCCAAAGTCATTACTAAAGCACAAGATTTACATTTTAACACATCATTGTACAACTGGTTTCATGGGTTCCTTACTGTCAGCCCACTGCTGGTAGACTTTTTGACTGGGTTGAGGGCATCAAGGGGCCCCAAAAGGCTGTGTTTTTGGTCCACTGCTCTACACACACAGTTACTCTCCCTCCAGTACATCTAATTACATCTTTATGTTTGCAGACAACACTCCAAATAAACACAACCTTGATCTGAATGTGAAGAATTTGAAGGGAATTATAGCAGATTTCTGAAGAGCATAGCAGGAACACCCTCTCTCTACGTCACTAGCTTCAAATTCCCAGGACTGAATGGTGACTGAAAAACCTTCCTGGTATACCAACACAGACTCTGGTTGTTGCTGATCACAGAACAGAGCCTTTACTACCTTAGAAATCTGAGGAAGCAAATCTATCACAGAGACTGCTTGTAATTTTTTACTGTTGTGCCTTTGAAAGTGTACGGACATAATGTGTGGGAGTGTGGTTTTTCATTTGCACAAAGGCAGATTGTAGTTAAAGGTGGACAGTCAATCGTAGGAGCCCTGTTGCCAGACGTCGCTATTTTTACCTTTTGTTACCGGCAGTGAGCACACTGGATCATCACACCTTGTCCACATCCAGCCCATCATCTCTTACAATGGGTACCATACGAAAAAGGTTCAGATTTCTTTCAAGCAATTTCTGGAAGGATGACAAATGACTTCTTTCCCCAGGTCTTAAGACTTCTCAACAGCTTCCCCCCCCACCCAGACCCTCTTGTATTATGCAATGTCAGTACTATTTGTCATTTGTCTCTTTGTCTTTTGTAGAGCCTGACAAGTTATGATGTGTGCAGTATCTTCCTGGGAACATCTACATTAATGGTGTGGGTTGGTGTGATAAGGTACCTGGGATACTTTCAGAAATACAATGTAAGTTGGAATCTTTTCTTTTTTTTCTGCTCATTATAATTTAGATGCTCAGACTATCTCAAGAGTGTTTGTGGATTAGAAGCTATGGTTGACTCAGGAAAAAAAAAAAAATTCTGTATTGGAGGATGAGCTTTGGTGCAAGTTCTCAGTTGTAATCTTATGGTGTTTCATCACTGCCTTATTGTTTAAAAAAGAGGCTCAATGTCTGCATATCTTTTCTTTAGGTCCTGATTTTGACCATGAAAGCAGCATTCCCAAAAGTACTGCGTTTCTGCTGTTGTGCTGGCATGATCTACCTCGGCTATACGTTTTGCGGATGGATCGTGCTAGGGCCATACCATGAGAAGGTAACTCGCTTAACAGGCTTGGAGAAAAGCAGAAGCTGTGAGAGAGTTGGGTTGTTACCAGTCTGAATGTTGCTGAGAGAGAAGTGGGGAAACCTACAGAAGGGGAAATCTCTCTGTTTGGGAGTGACTAATTGTGATTACTCATGGAGAACAGCTGAAGCTACAAATTTGTATTTGAAGAAACACATCTTTAAATCTACAGTAAGAATTATTTTTTAAATACGCTGTATAGATTATAAGCATTAACTGTGAAAATGTTGACATGTCACTGAATGTGGAAAAAAAATGTGTTTTTCGAGACAAATGTAGTGATTTTTGACAGTATTATTTCGAGGAAGTAGTCGTGGTGCCACTTTCTGATTCCATCTTAACTATTGGTAACCATAGTGACTGACTACATTATGATTTCTTCATCTTTATTTCCTTTATCGGATTTTCCCTTCAGGGATCATCACAGCGAGTCATCTGCCTCCATCTAACCCTATCCTCTGCATCCTCTTCTCTCACACCAACTAACTCCATCTCCTCTTTCACTACATCCATAAATCTCTTCTTCGGTCTTCCTCTAGTCCTCCTGCCTGGTGGCTCCAACCTCATCATCCTTCTACCGGATATATTCACTATCCTCTGTTTGTGTCCGAACCATCTCAGTAGGAAAAAAAAAATCTAGATAGAACAAGTTGTTCCTCCTATACTAACTTTTTAAAGGAAACATTTATTTAATAATATGTAGTGTCCTGTTAAGCTGCTCTAATTTTCACCTTTCCACCAGGTAGTGTATCCTATTTTATTAAATCTGGCAGGTATCTTATTTTACAAAACCAAATAAATATCAGCAGCTAGAACATATTTATATAGAGTTCTGTGGCTGACTTTAACTACAACAACAACAACAACAGCCAGCTTGGGAAGGCTGACTTAGCGACAAGTGTCTTCCATTTGTGGTGTGACTGACAAATGTGCTTTTCTTTTGTCTTTTTTATTTTTCTGCCCAGAGTTACTTGGTTGACATTGCAAAAATATCACACTGTCACTCCATTTAACCAATATTTGGATTTTGATGAGTGATGTATTTTTTCTTATTCTTCTTTTTTAATGGGGGGGAAACTTATGATTCCAAATTGTGTTGCTCAATGGCATGAGAAAAGTAAAGTTAGTTTTTTCATAGATTTTAGATTCTGATAAAAGATGAGAACAGATTTAATAAGTTGGATAGGATTAGCTTTTGTCATTCTCAACACTGTTAAATTACCCTAAAAGTGTTTTCTTAACTTGGCACAATGTTTGTGTTTGCACCCTGATGTGAAATTGGTTTAGTTTTTATCAAAACTCATGTTTTATTTAATATATGAGGAAACCTAAAAATGATATTTTCTTCAAAAATGGTTTTGAGTTGTTGCTTCAGAAATATGCTCTTTAATTATGGGCTGCGAAAAAAAGGAAACAAAAAAAAAGTAATTTGATCAGCGACGGCGCGAATCTGAGGTCATGTGCTTTCAATAGTCATTTCAAGGAGACAGTAGAGCCACTAGACCACTAGATGTCATTGTTTTCCCATTAATCCCCTCGTTTCTGTGATTGCTTCTCTGTGCTTCACAGATGACACACATCACAATGAAATTTGTTACATGTTGCAATAACTTGCAGAGAAACAAAACCTTAGTCAAAAAAGGGGGAAAAGCAGCTATGTCAATTTTTCAGCACTTTGATAACATAAAACCAGCATTTTACTTGCAATCCAATAATTGGACCTCCTCTTTAAACCCAGAGACACGGTCACTTTAAGTGAGAGATCACTGGAGAAAAAGCGCCAGCAGGGAAAATGAATGTTTAGCTGTCTTGCTTGATAAGATAAATTATTTACTGATCTCTGAGCACAAGTGGGCGTTAAAATGAGTCATACCCTTTAGATGCTGATGTGAAGGGGACAGAAAACAAGCTATTCCACCTCCACTCTCACAGAACAATTGTAATTTTGTTGTCAATCCTAAACTGGAGAGGCATTACTTCTGTAAAAAGTTACCCTTGGAAATACTGGGGCAATTCAGTTTTTATGTAGTTTTATGTTTTTATTTTTAGAGCAATAACAATCAGGATGTATTTAATTCAGCTGTTTAATGTTCAGCACTTCTTCAGTGACCAAAATTCAGAAGTGTGCAGGGATATTCAGACTGTATTCATTAAAATGGTATTCTCGGTATTCCAATTTCACTGAAGGGGTAGTTTACTTGCAATAATAAAAAGCAAAGAAATATGAACATGGAATCATGTAAAAAAGTTTAACTGCATTTTTGGGAATCCAAATAAAACGGCTTCTTGCTGTGAGATAACAGTGCAAACCACACCACAGTGCCATCAAGCACTGTTGATAAAGTATGTTCAATTAGTATTATATTGCAACTGCAATTTTGTTTCAGTTTTTAGTTCCTGGCATGGAAAGCTGTATTCCCTGTAATGTGTCTGCTGGTTGTGGAAGTAAGATGGATTTTAAGTGCATAATTTGGTCTGAGCTGTTGTCAGTTATTGGTACACTTTCATGATATTTACTCTGTGGTGGCCAGGGTAGTCCCTTGCAGAGTAGTGTCAGCCCTTCCAGCAACATTTGTGTATTTACCGAATGAATAAACAGAGGATGTCCCTGGACTTGCCTTTCCACAAGTCTTCAGCTGCTGCGCTCTGGATCCATGGTGTCGCAGAGGGATGCTGTTTTTAGATGCTATCAGATTTTGGTGGAACATAGCTCCTTTTAAAGTATATGCGTATGGTTTTCAGCCTTTCTAGTCATCTGCCCCTTTGTTTTCCTTTCTTTCTTTTTATTGTCTTATCTCTTTAACTGCCATCCATCTATTTTGGTTTTCTGCATCCTTCTCATAGTCACCATGTCTCAATATAGAAGACCAATGTTTCCATTCCAAAGAAAGACCTTTTGAAAATGACCTTTTTTTAAAAAAAAAAAAAACTTTCAGTAAAACACTTCTTGGGAAATGGATGAATAACACAGAAGCATCCAGTATAGTTTGGTTGTACTTGATGCCGTAACCTACATGGCTCCACTCTGTCTTGGAGACATGCACCTTTTTTAGCTCCTTTTTTGTACCGCAGTGACTGGCTCATCAGCACTTATTTTGATAATTGAAATAAAAAAAACCTAAAGCACCTAAAACATATAAAGCAACTTGCCTGTTCTGTTTGTTGTTGTTATTTATTTATTTCATTTTTTTTATTTAATTTTTTTTGCCTTGTATTTTCAGTTTTAATTAATTTTAACTGCAGTCTCCTCTCCTTCTCTCTAGTTTGAGGGTCTGAGTCGTGTAGCAGAGTGCCTGTTCTCTCTCCTGAACGGTGATGACATGTTTTCAACCTTCGCTGAGCTGAAGGACAAAAACACCTTGGTGTGGCTCTTCAGTCGAGCTTACCTCTACTCCTTCATCTCCCTGTTCATTTACATGGTGCTGTCACTCTTCATTGCCCTCATCACTGACTCCTATGAAACAATCAAGGTAATTCTGGTCTTAGTTACCTCATTTTAATTAAGATAATTACAAAATGTATTTCAGGAGGATACGATTACCTCCGCCAAGGAGGTTATGTTTTTACCGGCGTTTATCTGTCTGTCTGTGTACAAGATAACTCAAAAAGTTATGGATGGATTTTGATGAAATTTTCAGGAGTTGTCGGAAATATGAAAAGGAAGAACTGATTTCATTTTGGGTGTGATCCGGAAGAAATCCTGGATTCTGGATCACTGTCAAATTTTTCGATAACATTGCAGTCAATGGGGCCGGAAATTTTGTTTCTCAATATCTCTGTTAATTATTGCCCAAAACTCATGAAATTTGACTCAGGGATTGACAATGGGAACCTTTATCAAATGTCAAAGGCTGATCCAGATCTGATCCAGAAGGCGGATTTTATCGCAATCTGTAAATCGCTATATGGGGGAATTGTTGTGCTTGAAGGAGGTCTGCGCTCTCTGAGTGCTTTTCTAGTTTCAAATTGTTATTGCAGTTAAATGGCTAAAAAAAACCTCAAGTTAGCCAGAGCGGCATCACTGATGCCTCCCATCTGGAACCAACTGTAGTCTGTATTTTTTTGAATCCAATGAAGACAATCAAATTAAACTTGTGAATTGATATGAAGTCAAAGCAACAGTTCATGTGGAATCTTTGTGCTATAGGCACCCCTGTGGAGTAGGTTTTGCATGTTTATCCAAGGTCATATCTCAGAAATGGCCTGACAGCTCAGGGTGAAATATTGTATGTTTCTAAGATGACAGCTCAGCATTGGCTGTTTTTGTTTGCTCCTACTGCTAACGAGAATGGTCTGAGAGATCAACAGTGATTAAGTTTTTTTTATTTTTTTTGGGACATTGACTCTTATTGATGAAATGTTAGCATAACAGATTTATGTGTAAACTGTGAGCAGAGCTAAATGTACGTGTTTGGACATTCATGAAAATGTTAGTTGTTCTGAACTTCTTGTAGCGACAAACAAATCTACTCCTGCCTCTGACCATGTTTAGCGCTTATAAAAATGAGGGGCGCACATAAATATTGTTGACAGTCTCCACGTTAATGTTTATCTGAAGTGTTATTCTCACAATATACTTTTAAATCACATGATTAAACATCTTAATTGATGGGCATTTGCATATTTAAGCCTCAGATTGTATGTCTAGAAGTGTCGGTGGGTTGATTTTTTAAATGGATTTGATCGACTGACAGACACCCACGCAGCGACTGAGGTGGTCAGAGAGCCCACCAGTGGTGTCATGAAGCCATGGTGGATTCCTGATGGAGGTTTCTGAGATAATAGAAACATTACAGTTGTCTGCAGCAGAGAGTTTTTCTGATATAGAGAAATGTGTTAATTTTTTTCTTTATTTTTTTCTCCCATCCAAAATCATATCAAACTGCTTTCACTTCCCTTCTTGAATATCTGCATTAAAGCCTGGTCACACAGGGAATGGAAGAGCTGTGGTTCACTTTTTTTTTCTTTTTTTTTCCTCTGACCTCAGGTCTCACTAGGAGCATTTCAAAAGAGAGGCTTCAACTGGAGTCATCTGATTATGAGTTTAGGCAAAGGTCTTAAGACCATGTGAATCACCTGATACTCTGCACTTTTACACTCCCTTATATGATGGTCCCTGGCCGGAGTTGATGCTAATTAAAGAGCTTCCTGAGCACGTTTCTCACCTGCAGTCATTTGGCATTCATTAACTTACACATGTTCTTATCAATAAATCCAAATTTGATGCAGTGTTCATGAATCCGGAGCAGATTTTTAGTAACGAGGTGATGGATACGCAAATCTACTCATGGAGGTTGGATGAATGAGACCCATTGAGTTTATCACTGGAAAAACTTTATGATGCTAAAACATCAAAGATAACACCAAATTCAGAGTTGAGCTGTGTTTTTGTTACAGAATGGTGATTTTTATTTTCTTTTCACTGCTATGGAGTGTTATCTTTAATGTGATATCACCCTTTTGTTTGTGCAACGTAGCAGCTGGTGGCTGGTGCCTTATTCTGGTACACGCCTCTTTTTACAATATGTTAACTTTTTCAGTTGACACTGAAATTGAGTTTTGTTTAGATAGAAATGGTCTTTCCAGGCTTAAAACTGAGCTTTTATTTTCTTTTGGTATGCTGCCTCAAGATATGTACACAAAATAAAACTACACAATGCTCAGAGCAAACTGACAAATCAAAAGTTGGTATTTGATGTGACCATCCTCAGAACCAAGAACAGATTTAACTGTTTTTTAAGGAGACTTTTCCATTCAGATGTTTGCATTGATATTAATCAGGATTCAAATTTATTTAGGTTTAAGTGAGTCTGTTAATATCTTTTAAGACCCTGGAAAATAAATAAAGATGTTATTAAAACTTGAATTAAAAACAAAAACTAGGTGTCTACGACCTTTGTACTGTACTGTACTCAGCTAAAATTTCAAAATCGGTAACAGTTTATTCGAGGCTGAACATATCCAGGTTTCATCTTCACCATTAGGGGGTGAATTACTCTCTGTCAAATCTAGACTAAAAGTTGTTGCTCTATATACAGTTTTTTAATATGCTGTTTTCTCTCTCCTGGCTAACAGAGCTACCAGAGGGATGGATTCCCACTGACAGACCTGCAGAAATTTCTTCAGGAGCAGAAAGATTTTCCAATCTTAGAGGAGAACAGCCAGAAAGACGTTGAGCTGAGATACACTATGCTGTGCTGCTGCAAACGGTACAGTGGTGCTCACACTGAGGTTACATTGCTTCAGTAATATTCATCATTGCTTCACACAGAGCCACTGCTAGAATATCTCTCCACAAACACATTTGTAACGTGAGGATGTTAAGATATAAATGACTTCTAGAGTTGCCACAGGTAATGCAAAATCAATATCAATAGCAAAGCTGAAGTCTCACACATGTTACTACAGATCTGCTTTGCTTTCTATTGAGAATCCATAACATTTTTTAGCAATGCTTGTCAGCACCTGTAAACACATGTTTACATATTGAAGTGGCAACTTTTTTCTTCAGAGGAACACACGCATGGAAAGTGAAAATTGAATCGGGTAACACCAGTACATGGAACAGAGCCATTAACTGTGGATGGAAAAAAAATCTGTGACAGAAAGAGCTATGATGGAGCTGAGAAGTTTACAACATTATTTTGAAAAATTCACAACATAACATTCATAACGCAACAGATTGAACTTTTTTTCACAAGGACTTCATTGCTTGGTATCCTGAATGTCAGAGTGCCTTTTTTTGTGTTGTGGAAAGGGATGACACCATGACAAAGAGGTAAAAGCTTTATTGTGAACTTTTCTTTTGGTCATGTTGGACTAAAATGGAAATTAATACAATTAAGAATAACATGGCATGACATAACTGTCATGACATAACACATTGTCTGGTGTCAATTAGATTTTTTATTTTCCAAACACACACACTGTCCTGATTGAGCTTAGTAAATTAGGCTTTTTTTTGTATATGTTTCACCTAGTGACTACTACCAGACATGTATTTTCTACATGTCTATACGCCTATATGCCTTCTATATGCCTTCTATATGCCTCTTTTTTTTTTTTAATTGTGCATTCCTTTTCTGTGAGGCAATCCCTATCATCAGCAGGGAGCAATGTTTCCTCTACACTGTGGTTTGGCTCGCTGTTACGCGGTCTTAGAGCAATGAAATTAGTGGTGGGAGCTATGCAGACACACCCAGTGATGGACTGATTACAGAGAAACTTGGAGGCTGAACAGTGGGAAGAACCCTCCCCCCCCGACCTTCCCGCCACCAGCACTACCCTCCCGCTTCCACCCGCAGCTACCTCTTTGCTGTGTTGCCTTTCATATAAACAAGTCATGCTCATCATAGATTCTCAGACAGAGCCAGAAAGGTTTTGTTACAGTCCAGTGGTAAGTTGGAGAAATGATGGGTGAGAATTTAAAGTTAAACTAGCCATCTTTTATGTGGTGCCAAAGTGAGCTGTACTGTCCCCCAATTGTGCTGTGTGTTGTTGTTCTATATTTAATATGTCCAGTCTGACAATAACTTCGTAGTAAGAAATAACTTTCATTTAATATATTTTCTTTTTCATTGACACATCCTACATTTCTTCCTCTTATACTGTCTTAACCTCATGCAAATTGGTAGAAACTAAATTCAGCCAAAGATTGCACTGTGCCTTCTTCGGGTTCGGGATTCAGATTTCCAAAGTGTTTCATAATAAATCATTTTATTGTTCACTTTTCCTATTAGGTTTATGATTACTGTTCAGGAAAATGTCCCTCTGTAAACAGACACATTCAGTTTCTGGTCTGTCGTTCCACTTTAAAAGCATGGAACTATTTTGTGGTTGAGTAAAAATCTATTTAATTTACCTCAGAAAAACAGCTATTGTTGTTCATTTGTGTAGGTTTGTGCAGGGTTTTGGCACCAACACATATTATTTTTTTACCAGAGTTTCAAATGTTCACGCACCCTGTAAAAATAACTTAGTTTTGCAATTATCACAAGCATTTGATGCAGTAAAAGGATTTCCTGTGTTTGGCAAGTTTTAAATATTGCAGTAATTTCTGCTTTCAGGACTTGCAGTTTGATTATTTCATTCACACTCTGACTCTGGAGTCTCTCCTGGATGCTTGAGAACTGTTGTCTAAATCAAATCAAATCAAATCAAATCAAACTTTATTTATAGAGCGCCTTTCATGCCCTCAGGCAACACAAAGAGCTTTACATAAAAAAAAAAAAAAAAAAAAATGAACTCAACCAGTCTGGGTTTCCTGTTCTGGATGTTTGAGTGTTTCATGAGCTGTAGCTTTCAGTTACAAAGCCATTAGGTAATATTAAACTAGGCAACTGAATACGCATTTCTTGTGGGGATGACCATAGGACTACTTGTGACCTTTTAGAGTCAGCCAAGTTCTGTCATCAATAGTCGTGTCAAGTTTCACAGTCTGTGTAATTGTAGATAAAATGTGCTTTTGAGTATTTTTGTCTCGGATGTGCTGGCAAAAATTAGATCAGTAGCGTGGTCATGTCTCATAGGATGACATTTAATCTGTGTACAATTAGCCACTTTTCTGCTGTAGTATTTTTATTTCATTTTTAGAGCTTATTTCAAAAGTTATAAAGTGTAAGTCAATCTGTATCTTTTTTCGTTTTTTTTTTTAAACATAAATTAGTTATTTGGGGTCAGGATGGGATTTTCATCCATTAAAATCATGATTCTCCAACAATCATCAGTAAAATAAAATGACCAGTAAAACTGAATTTCTAAAGAACAAATCAAAGCAACTGGCAGAATAAAATATAGAAAGTTTATATTGAACAGAAACATTAGCAGGTAGTTGAGATAAAAAAACAAACAAAAAAACATAATTCAAGCAATAATGGAGGAAATTACAAAATAGTATTATACTTATATATTTAGAATAAAATAAATGAAAAATAACAATAAAATAATGAGAAAAATGTAATTTAAAAAATATCCAGGCAATGAATATTAATTTTAAGTTTGTATTAATGTATTATTTGGATTCAGCCACTCTGAATATCTGTGTTTTTAGCGTATCATCATTAAATGTTTTCAGATCCTTTCTGACTGTTCCAGTCCTGTGGTTTGCAATGTAATGGCCCAAAGAAACATCACCAAACATGTTTGTGTTACTTTGTAAAACAACTGGTAATTATTTAACTAAAGAGGAGAATATAGGGGCTTTCTCTACTCGTAAAAATGTTATTTCATTTTTACGAGCCATTTAATGAAGCTTAATGGTAGTGTGGTATGAAACCACATAGTATTAAAACTGTTAAGACTATTCTAATATAATTATGAAAACTAATTGGAAAACCATGTGAACATGTGTTAGGTGCAATGCAAGCTCTATTTGTCTTTGTCTCAACTTGTGTTGCAAAATTTAAATTCAGTGTAGATTCATTCAGAATAAAATTAAATTTCAAAATGGAAAACTGTGATAGTCACTGAAATATCTCCATACCATGAACACTTATGTTTCTGAATTTTAACTGTATTTGGGCTTGACTATATCTACTTTGTATAAACTGCGTGGTTTTTGCTAGATATTAAAGGAACTTGCTCTAAAAGTTGATATTATGTGTTAAAGGGAATGCAACACTGTATAAGTATAGAGGGTTGAAAACTGAGAAAGTTTTACTTTCCAGGACAGTAATTGAACATAGGTTTCTTTCTGTGAAGTATGTTCACCTTCAAAGGCGTCAAGTTTGTTGGATTGAACCAGGAGTGGGCAAGTGAGGTCGGCATATTTTGAGACGGTATGGGCGGTTCTCTTTGGGCCAGCAGTCCTCTTTTGAGGAGTTTCAATACTGAATTTCTGAATGCACAAGACCAGTGACAGGAGCAGCCAGCCAGGTTTGACTGAGCCTTAAGGGTTTGAAGTGTCCTATTTAGTACAAACAAGTTTGAATTTTGGCCAACGTTAATGGTACTTAAAGGTCTTCCTGAATGGTCACATTTTCTCTTACCACTTCATTGTAAACTGTCAACTCGGATTTGTGCTTGAAAGGAGTATAAGAACTCTGTTGTATCCTTTCATCAGTGCCAAACCTGCATGAAGACAGAATACCAAAGAATAAGGAAGCATGTTTGAGCTAGTATGAGTCTTGGAAACTGATTATGAAGATCACTTCAGGGGATTATACCAACAACAACATTATAGCAGAGTTTAGATGGAAGCCCACAAAGACACAGGAATTCAAAGCATCTTTTGTAACAAGTTCAGTGCAGCATATTAACACAGAATTATTTAAACAGATTAAAATAGTAAATTTAGATTAAATGGACCATGTGGCGTATTTACAAACACTCTGAGAAATACTGTTAGGGCCCGATCTTCCGCCAAACCTCCTAAAGCCGCTATTAAGGGGTAGCGGGAGAGGCATTCCCCCGCAAAGAACGCAATCTTCTACCTCCCTGTACAGACTGACGTGTCTGACCGTGACTATTCCGACATCCACCACAACTGCTGACCAGACATCCCATGACCTCAAGAGAATAAAAATGTATGCAAGTAATACGGTGATGCGTAATCGAGAGGTAGAGCTGTTTGTGCACGTCCACATGTGATCAGGTGGACGCACATTTATGCCATTTGGATGCGCTCTTTTACGCGCCGACATGCGGGCTGCGGTTTCCGCCAACTCGGTATCTTGCGATCGCAAGATACCGAGTTTGCAGAAAGCCCAACAGACACGCCCATTGCTACACCTACAATGTGAGTAAGGGAGTTGGCATAGCAGGTAGCGGCTTTAGGTAAAGTAATGACAAATTTGATCAAAATTTTCTATATGGTTTGATCTGGATAGGAATTGTCCAGTGTTGCTAATGTATGTACGTGTGGAAAATAAATGCTAATATTAGGATTTTGAGCTTAACTCACTTTTTTAAGCACACTATTATTTTGAACACAACTGTAGGCACTCAACAGGCGCTCATGCATTATGCAGTTTTTTTTCTTCAAGCGTCTTGAAGCAAGAAGGGCACAGAAATGTGTCTGAGTGAGGCTGGACAAACAGGCAGAAATGAAAGAATATACAATCTATGAAGATGAGGTTTGATCATGAAAGGGACCATTTTTGTTTTAAATAATGGAAGTTTTACTTTGAAAAAAAGACTATAAATTGTTAAAGGCTCTTGCATACTGGTATTTCACATACTGACTGCTGTTGGCTTTTTTTTTTTTTTTTAGTTTTTTTTTTTAAATTAGCCTTTCTTGTGTAACGTGTTTATAATCTTAACTATTTTAACCAGGGAAGGATGACTTATTTCTTATAGGTTTCAGTCATTGTCAGCCACTGTGTGTTTAAAGCAGTGGAAAGTGTTGGCATAAACAAGTGATCAAAGAATGATATAGCTGACTCACCTATTTGACAGAGGAACAATTTTTGGAGTCAAGTTGTCATTGCTGCATTTTTCTATTTCACTTCAGGAATTGTATTTAAAGGGAAATACAAGCTGCTCTCCAGATTTATCATATTTGAATTTTAGTGTTCATTCAAGGATTATAATGTTTCACCTTTAAGAAATTCTTAAGCCTGATAAAAAGCCTATCCTCATTCCTAACAGTTTTAAACAGTAGAGATCTCTTAGGACTAGTACACTATACTTTTACCTTTGTCATTATCTAGTCTTTACTAGTCTTATCTTTCAGGGGAAATTATTGTTTGGTAGAAATTTGAATGTTAAGTAATAATGTTAATTTAAATTTTAGATTAATTTTTCTTGTGAATGATGTCCTCATACTGATCATGTAATAGATGTCCCATTTTATCTCAGTTTTAAACCCTGACCCTGAACTTTTATCATACATCTTTATAAAACCACATCCGCACAGTTCATGTGAGGCTGGAGGTCATTTTACAAAATCTGCAACACTCCAGCTGTGCTTTGTCCATGTGTAAACATGCTGAAAGTGGAGTTTTTCCTTGCCACTGTTTGGCTTAAAGGTTTTTTCATTTCTGGGTCTCTGTAAAGCGCCTAGAGACAATTGACATTGTAACAGTCGCTATACAAATAAAATTTGAATTGAAGCCCAATTGAAGAGGTCATAATTGTGACTGAGACAATTGTGAAACATTATGTTGCAACTCTGTCAGATTGAGTGCCTGAAACTCCTTTGAGTTTCCTCTGAATTTTTGAGTGTTGACATTTTGTTTTGAATACATTGAATTATACAATCTTTCCATAAAACTAAGATTAAAGTGATTTTTCTTGATATTAAAGTATGTGTACACTTAAGTCAACTATCTTGTGATTAATGACTAACCACATAAACATTTTTTTACAGAGTTACCATCCTACCACCTTTACTAACTACTTCATATGGAGAATATGCTCGTGTTTGTTTTTGTGTTGCTTTGCTGATTAAGGATTGATTCATGCTTAATTTTTTTCTTCTTCTTTTCTGTGCAGAGTTTCAGCAAATGATGATGTTGTACTGATAAGCTGACTGTTGTCCAACCTTCACATGAGCTGGCCCAACAAGGAGGAGCATTCTGGGAAAAGGACTTGACTTCACTTTACTTCCAAAATTTCCAGTGCAAAACCCTGGAAGAGTCGCATGAGTAAAGACTCTCTGAGACACACTGAGAAACATAAATCAGGCTCCTCCAACTGAACATAAAAATTGCTTGAGCTGCACTGTTGGAACATGGACCAAGCTTCAAAAAGAGAAGAAAAAAGTTTAAAAAGCTGTGTCAACAACATCTAATGAGATTGAGGATACTGTTTAGAAGTTTACTGGGCCTGTTTAAGGTCTGCACCTGCATTTCTGTCCATAAAAACTGGATTTAGGTTTCTCTGAATCTTAAGTGTTTTTGAAGTAAACAGGTGTTATGCTATGTAATGCGGTGCTGGAAGTAATTTATTTGTCATTGAGTAAATATTGCAGTAAAGCTTATCTTCTAATTTGTAATTTTGTCCATCTTTATTTACACATGGCCAGTAAAACATGTTAACAGCTATAGAAAATATAAAATTCTTGCATATTTAATTCCCTCTACACAGAAAAAAAAGCACTCGAGTATTTTAATTTGATTTGATTTGATTTGATTTGTTTAGGCCCACTAAGATTTATCTCTGTTGTCATTTTTATGGGATTTTTTCCCCCTTCTTCCTGTACCTGCTTCATCCTGTTCAGGGTTGAGGAGGCTCTGGCGCCTATCCCAGCAGTACTAAAACAACACCTGACTCATGCAATGCCTGAGTAGAGGTGGCTATATAACTATTCACGAGACAGCAAGCCACTAAGTGTCACATCTGCAGGGCATTTTTCCCCTCTTGTGGTAGTGCTGTTTATCCATTTGATTTTCGAAAACATTTTTGGTTCAAACATAAACAATAGAAAATCAAATTATTTAAAAAAATGGCAGAAGGATCCTTTTAACACGTCTGTGTTTAGTTTGGGTGAACAGACTTCAGTGCTGCTTTTCAGCACAACAATAATGAAAAATAAATCTTGGTGCATTTTTGCTGTTTTAAACCAGTGATACTGATTTGTTTAAACTGGGAGTGAGCGCTGCATTAAATTCAAGAGGAGAACCGTTAGGGATTTTCAGATGTACACACATGCAGATCTAGTTGGTTTTAATGGTCTTGAGCAGATAATGAATCAGACCGTCTGCGGTTTGAAATGGATTTAGTGGAACAGGCTTATAACTCTTTTCAGTAGAACTTTTATTAGAGTTAAAATGCCAATACCAGTAGAAGAAATCCTCTTTTACAAGTAAAGGTCCTAAATTAAAAATCCCTCTTGAGTAAAAATAACTGCTAATAATGTAGAAAAAGTGTTACTGAGACAGGAGATGGCTTGACCATTTAAGTCGTGGATTTGAACTGTCTTTTACCTCCATGGTTGCTGCATATCCATTCATTTTCTACACCTGCTTCATCCTTCTTCAGGTCACAGGAGGCTGGAGCCTGTCAAAGTTGTGATTAGGCAAGTGGCAGGGTACCCTGCATCCTTGATAAGTTATCAGTGTATAACAGGGTGGGCAAACTCCACAAAGGCCCAGCCAGGATTCAAACCAGGAATCTTCTTCTTCCTGGTAACCACCACACTGTTGTCCTGTCACTTTAAAGACTCTAGATGTCAGACACATTAATTAGAGTGATCTGTTTTGACCTCATTCTGGATTACTGTTTCCTCAAAAGGTGTTTAGTGCCCATTGTTGCATGTTAATGTGATGTTGAATAACGTTTTGAAAATGGAACTGAACAAAAAATCACTACAAATTTAAATTTGCTCATTTAGAAAGATGGAATGGAAATGTAGATTTTTTTTATATATAGAAATGAGCAGTTATCGAAGATTGTTTCTCATAAGGTTAAATAATACCAAGAATATCAATTCCACTTCTCTATAAGATTTAATGTTTAACAAACTGCATTAGTTAATAAGCATATGCATATGCTGTATATCTGACTACCTTAAGTTAGGAGAGGAAATGTATTTCTCCTGAAATAAAGTGGATTAGAAGGTACTCATTTTGAAGTATTTACTTACATTCTGTGACTGTAATCGGTGTGTTTGAGTCACAAAAAAAATCCCCATTTAAGCATATAATTGTGAAAACTTAATTTCTGACAAAGCATGGCCCCAGACAAGCTCTCTTGTTCAAGCATTCATGCAGGAATTAAGTATTAATATTTTGCCTCAACAATAGCTGCCATTGACTGACCTTGAATTATAATTTGTCATCCGAGATGGAACTTTGATAGTTTTTAAATGCTGCATGAAAACAAAACAAAGGGGTCTGTTAATCTAGAAATTAACTGAAGATTATTCAGAATGACCAGAGACTTAATTCTAAAAACCTTTAAAGGGTCATCTAAAGAACTATAAAAACAAGGACAGAAACTTATGACAAATAGAAGAAATAAGAAACAGAAATGGAGAGCTAAGGTAGCGTTGAGCTTCCAACAAAGCTGAAAGGTGCGGAACCATTTTATTTCTTTTCTTTTCTTTTTAACCATTACCCAGAAGCCTGTTTATCCACAATCGATCCGCGAGCGCAGCAGGTTTCACCAGGTGAAGTGAGTACTTTAGTGGAAATTAACCAGGAAATGAATCATATTCGAGGCAAGGTGGCTTTTCATTTTGACAAAAACAATAAACCAAGTGCAACACCAACAAATATTACTAATACTAAATAATACTGTCATCAGTCTGTGAGGTTGTGGGTAACTCGGCGGTGAGCGGGGGGAGGGGGCGGGGCCACGCCCGCCGCGTCACCGGACAGTTGGGACGCAACTCCTGTGTGTTCATTTAAAGTCGTCCTGCTCGGTGCAGTCGCCTCCTTCAGTCCACAGCAGCCAGACACGCCGCTGCAATGCTCATCACCTCGGAACGAGAGATTTCGCAACCTTCAGTCTGCTAAGGCACGAGGAACAGCCCTTCCCATAGGTGAGCTCACCTGCCTATTTGTTCTCAAACTTGGACTGTTTATTCTAATTCGGGAGTTCAGCGGTCTCTTTTCTCTTATTTCGTTATGTGTATAATAAAGTATTTTTCTTTGACAATCAGTGTCTGTTTCCTCTTTGCTGCTGTCGGTAAGCCAAGCCCGACAAAGTAGTAAAGTTGCTCAATAAAAGAAGACAGAGGGAAGAAAAAAAAAAAAAACATCGTCATCCAGCATACCTGTAGTGTCGACATAGAGAGATGCGTTTATGTATTGTTATGTACTGAATCTGATTGCGACATTACTGTAGTCATCATTTTGTCAAAGACTTTAGGTTATTTTAAAGTTATTTAAGTATTTAATATCCTGAAAAAAAAATATTGATCCATATTTATACAAATTACAGTAAGATAAGAAATAAGTTTGAATACTAAATCCTGATGAGAGAAATGGCTCCAAAAGTCACAGTATACTTTGGTTATCTCATTTCAGCGACCTAAGAGTAAAATGGCCCAAGAGGACTACAGCTGTCATTATAATGAGTCCATGAGCTTTTTCTACAACAAAAGTAACGTTAGTGATAACTGGGACAAAACTCAGCTGATCCTGGTCCAGGTGGTGGGCTCTCTCTTCTGCTGCTTCATCCTGGTTTCCAACGCTATGGTCATAGCTGCCGTCATCACCAACAAGAGGTTTCATTACCCTTTCTACTACCTTCTTGCTAATCTCGCTGCCTCGGACTTCCTCGCAGGCATAGCGTACGTGTACCTCATGTTTAACACCGGCGAGGTGTCACGGAGACTTTCAGTAAGAGGATACTTCATCCGACAAGGGCTTTTGGACATCAGTCTCTCAGCCTCACTGTCTAATTTGCTTGTTATAGCCCTGGAGCGCTACATCTCCGTCATGAACTGGAAGGTCCACAGCAACCTGACGAAGAGGAGGGTGACCCTGCTGATTATTCTGGTGTGGGCCATATCCATCTTCATGGGGGCTGTGCCCAGCCTGGGGTGGAACTGTATCTGTAACCTCAACAGCTGCTCTCAGCTGGCTCCCATTCTTTAGCAGGAGCTACCTGATCTTCTGGTCAGTCTCTAACCTGGTGGTGTTCCTTGTCATGGTCGCCATCTACATGAGGATCTACACCTATGTCAAGAAGAAGACATTAGTGCTCATGCCACACACCCGCAGCTCCCTCAACCGTAAGAGGACTCCTATCAAGCTCATCAAGACGGTCATGGTTGTGCTTGGTAAGTGTTGTTCATAACATTGTTCATGTAGCCTCAGTGATGGCGCATCAGTGAGTCACTGTATATCAGTGACTCAGGACGTTGAAGGGGAGTTCTGGTTTACAGCTGTGGGTTCTTAATCAAGTCTTCAGGCCCTCGCAAAGGCTTCGTGCTGAAGGTGCGGATCTGTTTTCCTGACATGAGAGAAAAACCATGGTGCTTAACAGAAACATGTTTTTAGTAAATGTGCTATGCTCAGGGATGTTTAGGGGGGGGAGACATTTTTCTGCCCTTGAGAGTATTGAGGGTGCGGTATGTAGCTGGTGTCTGAAGTCACCGTCAACTAAAGAACCCAGAAAAACCCACAACAGTGGCACTTAGTTGAGGGCTGCCTGCCTGAAAACAACTCATTCAGTGAGCAGTTCAAATTTGCTTGCAAATGGTATGTCATTAAAGGCACCACTGGAAACAGCTGCATTCTCACCATTACAAAAATATACTTGCAAATATGAATGAAAAGCATCCAATATTTAAACGTAGTCTCTAAGAACTTAACCCCTTAACAGTCCCCCCCCCCCTCAAAAATGCCTCATACGCTTTTAAAAGGCACCTTTTACCATGGACGCCACCTGTTAACAGGTTAAACAAAACAATAAAGAATACACATAAAGGGCTAAGTTTAATGAAAATATAAATAAATAAATAAGGCTCTTTCCTAAACTAGTATTTTTGTCATGTGATGCTCTCACAAACCCTGTTAAAGGGAATGGTACTGCACTGCTTTTATGTCGCACTGAGATCAGATTTTGTGGCTTTTTTTTTATTGTGGCTAAAAGATGGTCTGTGTGAAAGGTAGAGCTGGTGTGGCCAAACGCATCACGCAGTAAAGACTGTTGCTTGCCATGCCTCTAATTCTGAAGAGCAGGCATGCTGTCTGAAGGCTGACACTGGAGCAGCATAACTGCAGCACGATGAACAAGCTTTGGCAGCAAAATGAGGACGTTTTCTTGGGAGCATTATAGTTGACCTATTGTGTGTAATGGATTAGACACATTATTCAGCCGTCCTGGCCAGGCTCCCTTTGTTTTGTATTTCTAAAAGGCTTCCTTCCAGTTGGAGTGCAGCAGTTAAATCCTTCCCCTCCCTGCACTGTTCCTGAACAAAGGACTGTAAAGTTATATTCTTGTGGTGCACCAACAAACAACATTTAAAAGCAAATTCTGATATACTTTTGACATGTTATGCGCATGGCAAGCTTCTGAAACATTAAACATTAAACTTTATCATCTCTGCATTTCATCCGGTTTGGTAGTTTTTACATTTTTACTTTTCTTTTTGTAGAGGAAATGGGAAGAGAGCAAATTCAAAACAATTTCCTCTGCAGGGTTGCTGGACCCTCCCTGAAAGATAAGGCTGAGAAGTTCAGTCATCCCAGCAGGACTAGGAGAAGAGTCATTGCTGCTCCACATTGAGAGGAACCAGTTGAGGTGTTTTGGGCATCAGGTTAGGGTGCCTCCCTGGGGTGTGTTTTGGACTTGTCCAACTAGTGGAAGGCCCCAAGGCAGACCCAGGATGTGCTGGAGAAGTAATGTTTCTCGACTGGCCTGGGAATGCTCTGGTGTCCTGTTGGAGGAGGCAGAGGAGGTTGCTTGGGAGAAGGAGGTCTGAGCTCCTCTCTATAGGCTGCTGCTTTCGTGAGCCAAACCCAAATAAGCTGATGGATGGATGGATATTTTCCTCTCTTCTGTCACAAATAAATGCACTCTTGACATAGCTGTTGTGTCACCTTGCAGAAAATTGTTTGTGATTCTGGGCACTCGGCTCATCCATCCACATGGCTCCAAACAGTCCTGTATGTAGCATGGGATCTGTTTGCCTGTTTACACACTGTATTTCAAGCTGCTGTGTAATTATCTGTCCCTGCAAGGACACTGCTGCACAGTTTGTGTGGCGTACCATCCACCACACCACACTGGCCTTCATCGAGCGTCCCAACCTCTTCCCCCCCTCAAAATGAAATGCCGTATTTAAAGAAGCGAATTGCTTACAGATGTAGATCTCCAGAGGTTGTGCTTGTGTTACTACAAGTGTTGTCTTTCTGCTCTCTTTCTACTCAGTGTTTTGCTTATTATTATTTCACTGGAGTTATTGATTCTCAGTGTTTGATATCAGAAAGTTTTATTGTGCTCATCTTACATATCAACTAAAAGAAATGGCAGTATTTATTCAGCATTTTTTTTTAATTATTTTTAAATTCTTTTTAAAAGATTGCTTGAAGTTTGAGTTAAAGTGTAATAAGTAATACAAGACATATAGCCATATCACAGGGTGTGTTGGGGGAAGAAAAAGAATAACTTTTGTTCCAGACATAAAGCTATCTACTCAGGCAGAAACTGCAACTGGACAAACCAGTTCTGAGGTGCATGAGACCCAGACGCACCTTGTAAATACTGGAATATGAAGAAATGTTGGAATTGAATGAGAATCTACCTGGTAGACTTGAGTTGAAACAAAACGCCAAAAAATAAAGGGTTTAAAATAACAAAAATCACCAATAATGACTAAACTGTAACTAATGATTCCAATGCTCAAATCTTTTTTACATGATCTTTGTCTGATCATTTGTATTTCATCTTCATTCAACCTGTAGATAAAAGAATGCAACCAACTTTATGTTTAAGTTGTGAGTGCTAAGAGTGTTGGAGCTTGCATTTGAATGAAGGCATCAAACTAATGCTGGTTTTCATTCTGTAAATGCAACTGCCATCATTTATTGAATAACAAAAGAAACACTGGTTCAAAGCCTGTTCCCATAAAAACCTTTCATTCAGTTCACATTATTTTACATATAAAACCACTTCCAAGAGGCAGTCCCTTTTTGATGTTTAGGCAAAATAACCATAAAGCCTTGAAACTGAGCTCAACTCTTCTATCAGATAACCTCCATCTCTTTGTACAGACAAACAGGAATGTTTTTTTTTTTTTTTTAAATAAAGGTGCATGTGTTTGTTCTGCAAAACTGAACCTGCAAAGATGCTGATAGTGCAGGCAAGTTGCTGCTTGCAGCTTCCTTTCAGTCCAGAAAACTCTTGGTAGCTTGTGCCCAAACATGTTTGAAGGGAGATATTTAAGTGGCTTTTCAGTAGACCCACCTTATTACTTAAGTAATAAGTTAAGTCATAAGTTAATAAACAATGTAAATTATAAAAGCTAATCCAGTTTGCTTCTGTGAAGCTAATGTGGAGGACCAGGTTTCCCAGAACTGACACAACTGCTCCAGACAGCAGGTATTCACAGTTCTCCCATCGCTACCTGTACATACACTTTCAATAGTAACAGATGTTTGCTACTGCAAACTATTGCTACAGTTATATTGCCCATCTGCCAAATGAATATATAAATATATAAATAAAGCCTCTTCATCCCTCATCTCTCTGAAATGTCATAAACTGGAAGACCTCACTGAAGTTAACACGGCTCCGAGCTTTTTTGTTTTTCTGACCATTTACATTCTTGACAAGTTATTTACAGTTGAATGGTCCATTTTTACTGTCCTGCTTCCTCCTTCTACACCTCAAACCGAGGTAATGTGAGCTCACACTACCACACAAAAAAGGAAGATGGAAACTTGTGAAACTTGTAAAAGTGAAGCACATTACAGCAGAGTGTAAGATGCTGGCAGGAAAGGCATATATGGAAGACCGTAACCAGGCAGCTGGGCAGGTATGAACCTGGGGGTCCCACGGGGGGTCAAGGTGGAAGACGCAGCCAAAGGTGACTGAAAACAAGCAGGTCAAGATCCTGTGGGACGAACTGGTGATGGCTAATCAGCCTGACATAGTGGTGGTCGATAAACATCAGAGGACAGCAGTGGTGGTTGTGGCAGTCCCAAGCAGTAGCAACATCAGGAAGTAAAAACACAAAATGCTCGAGAAATGCCAAGGGTTTAAGGAAGAGATAGAAAAGATGTGGGCAAGAGTGGAGTGAAGGCAGCAGTGGTGCCAGTAGAGGTCGGGGCAATGAGGGTTGTAGCCCCCAAGATGGATGGATGGCAGAACATCATCTGAGATCTCTGTCCAGAAGAGCTCAATACTGGGAACAGCTAAGATATACACTAATCACAAAACGTTGGGGATTTCCAGTTTTCAGATAAAGTTCACTCTAACCTTTTACAGGTGAACTAAATTTGAACTCATGCACAACTGTTTAATTTTTGAATTCTTTTTGCAAAGCGTGCTGTTCTCTAACACGGTGATCAGCTGCAGAAGCACAGTGTCTTATCAGTGAACTGACCATTAAATGTTCTGGTTCAATGACAGTTTGTATTTCAACAGTCCTCTTCATCATGCTGTTAGCGTTTTGACATCATCAGACCAAGATGACACCTAACAACAGTGTGTCATCAAGGTGTCAACAGCAGGTTGCCACAGAGCTTACTGTGTATTCAGACCTCAGTGGCCCAAATCCATAACATATCCATAAGAAAATCTTTGACATTGCATGAAAAAATATGAGGAATAATCTTCTACATTCTCCTATGTTTTCAACTTTGATGATGGAAGTCTGCAGCTTAGAAATACATTTTGATGTAAAGTTATTGAAGGTTATTGCTATGTAATATTCTACCATTTTTTCTGATGATTGTTTTTTTTTTAAATTATTTATTTATTTTTCTTTAAAGTGCCTCATGGGATGGTATAAATTTACTTGGATACACACACACAAAAGTAAATGCCTTTAAAATGACCTGTTAATAACTTTTTTTTTTTTAATCTTCCTGTAGGGGCCTTTGTATTCTGCTGGACCCCCGGCCTGGTGGTTCTGCTAATGGATGGCCTCAACTGTCAGAGCTGTAATGTTATGAAATTAAAACGCTGGCTGCTGCTTCTGGCTGTGCTCAACTCTGTCATGAACCCCTGCATCTACTCCTACAAGGATAAGGAAATGTGGTCAACTATCAAGAACCTCATGTGCTGCATTGGCAATGGCACTCGCCAGCAGCGGTCAACGCGGGCCAACACCAAGCCCATGAACTCTGGTCATGATACAGGCAACAGTCAGCAACTCTCAGAAGAGATGAAAAGCGACGATAACAAAATACTTAAGACATGAACCGGAATCTTGTGAAGAATCTTGTGAAACAAATGTCCAGATTGGAATGAACGTTTTATGAAGATGCACATTGGAGTTAACTTGAACTACAAACGCCATCTTCGATCCTTGAAGGGTTGCATTTGTCCTGGCATCAAAGGATTTCCTTCAATGCACACTTAAAACCAACTGTGTCACTGTTGAGCGGGAGTTGCAGTTCGATCATTGTCAGAGATCTTTCATGCACTATTTCTCTGAATGGATACAGAGATGCGTTGTGGGTTGGGATTTTACACACTTGTGCAATGAGAGATTCTTGTTCCAGCTTCATTTAGATTTGTCCCTCATCACATGCGCTGGATTCATGTGTTTGTGGATGATTCTGTGCTCCAGTGGAAGGCAAAGCTTGTCATGATTTACACAGGTATTCATGAACACTTTTACCCCTGGAAGGGTAAAAACCATACAAGGTGTGGCTTTACTTTTCCCCAAATATACATTTGATCATACATGTTTTTGGGGGAACTTTTGAGGAAATGCTATCATGGATCCCTCCTCTTTGGTAGGACATAGTTTTAAGATTTGTAAAAGTTTAAAATACTGTAAACTGCTGTACTGTAAGCATTTACTTGAAGATTGAGTCATTTTTAAAATTTGTGTGCTTAGCTTTACCACATTGAGTTCACCATTATATGGATTTTTGTTAGTTCCCTCTCCTTTCTGTTTCCATTTTAGCTCACGTGTTCAAAGACATTCTCAGAAACTTGCAGCATCTCAGAGACAAACTTGTTGGAAGTGTAGCATTTTTTTTCCCCCCTCGTCCACTTCACCTCTCTGAATAGCTGCTTTTGCCCGGATGAAACAGCTGCTCACCTGACAGTGAAAGGGCTGTGAACCGCACTGAAATCTCGCTCGCTTGCTCTTGTTTGCGCCTGCTGGAACCAAGGAGAAGATGACAACACGTCCCCTTCCTACACAGACACACACTAAACCCTGCAGGCTGTTCTGACGACTCGGTTAATGAATAATTAACAGAGTTCAAGTGACTTGCGGTATTTTACGCCCGTCCTGTTGTGAAGCACCTGAAATTGTTGAAGCCATTCAATGCTTTATCACCCATTTTACTTAAATAAGATACCAGTTTGAATCTGTTCTGATGAAGATGTTAATGCAGTATGGTGTTCTTTTCCAAGACAAAGACGGGTTTGGGACACTTTTTTTCATAAGTTTCTTTAAGTTAAATTTGGTGCTGATCTGTTATTCCTACAGCTGGACACTTTGATGATTTGTAAATAGCATAGTTTTCCAGTACCATTATCTTAAGGTTGAATTTTTGTATTTTCTTATTTTTTATATTTTTACTTTTGTAGTTTTCTCTAAATAATTAATGGAAGGAACGCCAAAAAAAATAGCTCCTTGTATTTACGACCTCAGAATTTAAAGTTATAAACGTGATCATCTGAGCTTTACTTTAGATCCATCATTTCAGACAAATTTTAGTCTTATTTAATGGACAACTTCAAAAATGAGTTAGTTCTGGCTAAACATCAACATATTAATTGCCAGGGATTGTGGGCTTCTCAGTGATCAAACTCGTAGCCCACCTGACACATATCAGCTAAAGTAAACTATGTCTACTGTAAGGATTTGCTCTCTCATTTAGGAAAAAGGTGCAATGAAATATTTAGTACTATCAAGCAAAAACCACTAAAGGAATTGTTTCAGACTCCAGATTTTTGTTCTGCTTTCAGTGGATGACGTAGCACAATGACTTCGCATATCTGGCAGCACTACAGAGGGATTTCCATGGTTTCAGGATATAAGGGAGGGAAAGAGTCCTCGATGGGAAGAACACAATCCTCTTCCTTGCATCAGTAAAAAAGAACCACAAAACTGTTCATTTTAGGCATTGAACACCGGCCTTTACTCTTAATGTTGCTCATCTAAATTTTAACACGAAAAATGAGGGAAGGAAGAATGATGGAGCACTCCATTATAAAATGTAAATTATGTGTACATGTATATGTATACCACTGCCAGTTTGTTTAAAAGTAAATGGCACTGTAAATTGTGTTCTGCATCCCCGAATGGCCTGTGAAGTTTCCAGTCTCTAATTTACTCAAGTGGACATGGTTGAAATACAGGCCAATCGAGTCCTTGCAACCACAAACCCACAGATGTTTTGATTTTCCCTCAAACTACAGGTAACTTGTTTTTACAGCATCTATAATGAAAGCTTGAATTAATTTATTTCACAAAACCCCTCACAAACATCAGGCTGTGTTTGAATACAGCCAACATCAAATCCAAATAAGTTGACAAAACTCAGAGCTTTTACTTTTTTGGATTATACCCCTTTTGATTACAGTTAAAGTCAAACATAAGTTAACTAAAAGTCTTACGTCATCTGCTGAGTTTAGTAGACTCCTACTATTCTTAAAATGACATTATGCAGTATACCAAAGTGTATATGTATGTTGATCCACAATGCTAGTCCTAAAGGGTAATATGAGCAATTACCTCCTCAAAATAAATAATGCATATTGTATTCACTGATAACTAAATTGGATAAAGGCTACTTGAACAGGTCTTGCATGAGCAATGCCTCTTTTAAATCAGTTGGACAGTCTCGTGTTTACTTCTAAAATCTTTTGGACATCACTCTGCGCAACATTATTTGTTGTAAACTGGTGGTAATCATCAACTAACCATCCACTGCATTCATGGTATGACAGCTTTGTATGACAAAGAATAAAAGCAAACGTTCAGGACCCAAATACTCACAGCAATGAACCTGACTGCAACAACAAGTCAAGGTGCATGTGTAAATGTGGCCACCCAGTCTTGCCTGAAATTGAAGAGTGCAAGACAGGTTTCTGTGTGTTGGCAGGTCACATTAAGCTGCTATAGGGGCATAACTTTCCAGACGATACAGAATCTGACAACATGTCCAAGTGAGATGCTTTCCATTAGATCTCAGGTCATGAAGTGATGGCAAAATTATATTCAGTCCCACTAAAAAGAAAGAACACCTGCTCTCTCATCTTCATTTTACAAATTCCTCATCAGATCTTAAAACGAGGTGAAAACATTTCAGACAGAGAACAACACATGAGATATTACAAAACTAAGCCGAAATGCTGAAGCAGTTTGTTAAAAACTGTGCTGACAAGGAATTGTTTTCACTGTGTTATCAGTTATCAGACTGTTGAGGAGGAATTTTGACTCTCCTCTTCACAACATTGTTTCAAGTCCTGATACATAAAACCTTTAAACTGAAAGAGGGTGTGGTTACTTTGAAATTTATCCAAGTGAAGGTTGAAAGAAATGTGATTCATACATCATGGTCATCATGTTTAATCTGTCTTACAAAATGTCATCATCATCGTATTAGCTGTATTAGCTGTTTCATGCTGACCAATGTCTTCCTTTCATCCCATGCATATTTTCTGGAAACGAAGGTATATTTGATTACTTTCAAGGATTTTAATTTAGACTGATCTTTTAATATTTTGTCAAGATGTAAATGACAATTCTGTTTCAGTAATTTATACATATAATATATTTGATACATTTGAATAAAGTCCTGTGAGTTGTATTTAGTAGATGCTGTCAGTAGTGGCTTGTGTGTGTTTTCAGAACAGCCTTCTGTAGACTGTCGTGACTGCTGCCTGCCACTCTGCTTCAGCTTTCCCAAAATCATGAACTATAAACTGTGTGGTGTGGCAGCCTTTTTCTACAGCTGTGCTGTAATTATGCATTCTTGAAAAGCCAATTAAATTTCACAGATGTTCACAAATGTCTTTTTTTTTTGCTCTAAATCTCACAGCAAACAGATGTTGGCAAAGACGAAATATACTATGCTGAAAATATCACTTTTGCTCATGGACTTCAGTCAGCTCATACAAGATTCAGTGACAATGATTTTACTCTGTGATGGACGAGCAATCCTGTACAGATTGTGGATAAAGAATGGATAAATGGTTTTCTTCTTCAAAGCTTTAGGATGTGTTGGTATCAGTGATGCACACATTAGAAATACTGAAATAAAGAGTTTGCCCATCCTGGCTGTCAAACAATGTCATATTGAAAGGTCAATACAAGATTAGACCTGACCAAGTAGGAGTCACTCTGCATGATAAAATTCTTCCTTTGTGGAAAAGTCTTTTATATACCAAAGCCAGCAGATGTAAATGATGCTGAGAACTATTGAAGGAGAAATGATGCCATGATGATGAGTAGTGATAGTAGGAGATGTGGACCTGAAAGACAGTGAAGCTGATCTAACTAACTAAGTGTAATTGGAGAATGTAGGAACAGAGGAGAGGGGAGCTTTGTTCATAAAACTGCACAGAAATGCGTAGTACTGAGTGACTGCCTCGCACTGCTCTGTGGATCTGTGTTTCCGACTGGTAAGATCTCTGAGCATGAAGGATTATGGAGCCTTCACTATAACAAAACAAAAGCAAATGCAGTTTTGTGTCCTCGGATATTTAGAGTTGAACAGTCAATGCCCTGTCCCCGTGATGAAGGCATGAGTGAGACATGTACTTCTGAAAAAAGAAATTAAGCAACCGAGTTTATAACATTCACATGATCTTTTATTGCGCAGGAAAAACTCAGAAACTTGTTGAACTGAAAGTACAGTATGTGGTCATGGTTTTGCAATATTCCAGTTTCCAGGGTTACTTTCACTGTTTGAAGCAGTGCTTACTATATTTACTTTGTGAAGTTATGGAAACACTAAAAATACTATATCACTTAGTGTAAACATGTTTAATCAGGACAATGTTACTGAAGTCATTATGATTAATCAGGGCTAAACTGCTATAGACTTGCGTATGACATTATTACAATTATTGAACTAATGTTTATCCAGTATATACCCAGTAACAAGTCTCTAATACGAATTAGTTGCCATGCATTTATTTGAACTAGTGCTTAATAGATTTAGATGATCCAAAAGAGAAGACTTGTGTTGTTCTCATGTTTAAGCGAGTAAATATTCTTCACTGGACAGGTGCCTTGTTCTTTTGCTCCTTTTCCTCCAATAGAGAGAATTTGACCTTTTCTTGCATTGGTTAATCTTACTTAAATTCTAACTTGCTGGTCTTGCTGATATCAGCTGGTGTTTGGTTTTTATTCCATATCACTCTAAAACCAGCAACAAAAAGTAGAGGTTGGAAAGGTTGAGTTGAGTGTTGAGTTGTATGAAAATGTACTGATTTGATGACTTTTCTATAAAGAAAAGGAAGGAAACAACTTCATTCATCATAATCCACATTTAATGTGCATCACTGCGTGGGTGGGAATTCAGAAGTTCATGCAGTACCGTGTCTCCTGTCTGTGAGTGATGCTCCAGGTTTGTATGGTTGGACTTACATTGCCTTTCAGACAAAGTAATGAGCAAAGAAGAGTTCAAAGTCTCATAGTCAACGACAGTCTCAGAATCCTCCTACAAGTATGTGGTCACAGACAAGAATTTCCTGTTCAGGTGAGTGCATTTTGTGACACCTGGAATCCTGAATGTCAGCCATGACTCATGATACACACGCACACACACACGTGCAAATGCAACCACCTGATCAACAGGAGATTAATTATTTGAGAAAAAAAGGACCAGGGAAAGCAAAGATTTATAAGATGACGCTTATGTTTATGTGGCAATGCTCTTCATGCACAGGCATTTTCTGCCAGACAGTCTTTTGTGTCATCAAAATGATCAGAAATCAGCATGAATATGTATATAAGTCATACCTGTCAAGTATCCCATTTTGGCTGGGAAACTGCCGTATTTTACTCTTCTCTCCCGCCGTCCTCCCGTATTAGTATTTTCCCATAAATCTCCTGTATTTTAACCTGCGTTATTAAAAATAATAATACCGCATCAGGAGCAGTAAAAAAAAGAAAACATTCACAATCTGAGATCTGTCACTAGCCTCGCGATAACTGCCACAGCAGTAGATACTACAGGTACTGTAGGTGGTAGATGTCTCGAGGTTAGTGTGTGACAACGAAGCAAAAAAAAAAAAAAAAAAAAAAATAAATAAATAAATAATATATATATATATATATATATATATATATATATATATATATATATATATATATATATATATATATATATATATAATATATATATATATATATATATATATATTCTATTCTATATACTCTATTCAAACTACTCTGGACCAGTCCACAAATACACTCCTTCCAAAACAGTCATAAAGAATTCAAAGTCTGCAACAAATGAGTACAACAAGTCATTAAAAGAGTAAAGAAAAGTCACGTGAAGTGAGATGAAAAACTGTAAAAGAGCAATATGAAATGAAAACAATGTGTGGAATGAAAATCAAAAGTAAATGTAAATACAAACAATGTTAAATGAACACAAAATATGCAAATCCCTTCAAATAAATACTCTTCATATATACCCCTTTTGTGTTTTCATTTAGGCTATAATAAAGTTCAGGAAGTAGTGTAGCTGTGATTTTAGCTTTTTTGTACACCAAAAACGTAAGGGATACTGGGGCTTGGTTGGGATGGTGGGTCTGCTCACGGCGGGCGGCAGAAAATATCCCTTATTTTCAAATCCAAAACTTGACAGGTATGATATAAGTTGATGTGTTTCTTTGAAAACTCATGCCAAGTGAATTCATGCTAGACATAAGAACAAAAATGTAGTGCAAAGTAACATCAATCAATAACCCATATTTTTCATTAAAAACTGAAGACTAAGATCTTTACCTTTTTAGGGGCTTTCTTGCCTGTTTTTACATGAATCTCTCATTTAAAGGCTATAAAATCAATAACTATGCCAGAGTGAAAGTTTCAGGTGGACTTTATTGACCTTATGAAAAATAGTTAATCAGAACAGCACCTTTGAAATAGTGTTTCTGAAAACTGATGTGACACGAATATTTGTTCATATCCAAGCATCACAGATGGATGCAACACTGGAATCCACAGGTTTCGTCAGAGATTACGTTCATATTTTTTCATACTGCAGCCACAAGCTTGATTTGTGCAGAATCATGTTTTGCCTCATTACAACAGTCTCAAGATTATAAAGTTTACACGAGCTTTGCAAATATATACAAAATAAATGAAAATCTGACAAATCCATTCTGATCATTTGCTAATATTGATTATAGTGATCTTTCTAGCTACTGTAGCTCTTAACTTACTTCACTGAAACCTGTCATGTTGCCTTGCTTATGCATGTAGGTTTTTGGACTGGAGGAATTTGGAGTAACTTGGAGAGTAACTGCACAGGCACAAGGAGAACGTGTAGACTCCACACAGAAAAAGCTGAGCTGAGATTTAAGCTGAGCTCCTTCTTGCAGTGATGTGACACCGCTATCCACAGCTGCACCATGCTGCCTGAGATGTATTTATCAGTCATTAGCTCCACCTTCAGCAGCTGCAACATTGCAGACAAACTTAATGGATTCACATGCTTGTGTTTATCCTGTTGTTTCCTTCCTGTACAGGCTCCAGTACCAAACATTGTTTTGATAGAGGACTGGATCATCAGCTACAGGAAAATACACTTTGGCAAAATTTACTCTTCCATGTATACATATCTAAGCAAATGTTTTTGTTTTCTTTTCCACAGAAAACATGACTTACTTGGAAACTCTACCCTTTAACATGCTTCCGGACAGCAGAAAGGGATTATTGTCATTTAACAATAGGGTGATTAGAAAATCGATGCTATGAATATATATGCTACAAATATACGGTTAGTGACTTTTTCTGCAAATATATTGTTGATATTAATAATTGTTAATAATTGTTATTGTTGTATGTGTTCTCAAAACACATACAACAGAGACATATTTCAGCCTGCCAAGATATTATTCTCCCTGATTTATTTATTTATTTTCCATTTTGTGATGATATTTTTTTTCTAAATTTCACAAGTAGCTATAGATACAAATCAATAACATGCTGGAATACACAGCGTCTTATGTAATAATCCAAGACATAATGTCCTGTTTGTTTTGGGTGTGGAATGAACAAAGGTCACTGATTTCAAAGCTTACTTTTACCTTTTATTGAAGTCAAACGCACTGATACTAACATCTTTGCTCATGCAGGCTGTTCTTTGCTTCTAATGTCACCTGCACAATGTCTGGTCTCCACCAGCAGAAAAGGTTTCATGGAAGACTTCAGAAGACCTCAGAAACAACGTGTTTATCAATTGCGCTGTTGCCATCAAGAAACTGCGCAATACCTTCAGCGAACACAAGGTGAGTGAAACGACTTACAAGTCAAATTATTTGTTTTTGTTTTATTTGGTTTTCTGTAGCTACACATAATATGTGACTCAAAAAAAACACAGCCTGTGCACTTTGGGACTCATGACAATGTAGTCATATCCTACACCTGCATCCTGCTTCACTGTGCTGTATATGTTCCTGTTTACCCTCAGCTTATTGGCTCACAGCCTACAGAAAGGAAGACTTTGAAGTGTTTATTAATGAGCTCAGTTGTGGGGATGCAAGCTTCAAGTGCTGTGCTCCAGAGGTCTAGCTGGGAAACAGTTACAACACACCACTATGCACCTCCAGGTCTGTTTGAACAATGGTTTATTTCAGAGATAAATCTGGTTTGCAATAAACTTTATGATGGTAAGACAAACCTCATTAATATCAGAAGTGTTTCTATTGATTCTGCAGCTTCAGTGGAAAATAACATTTTCCCTTCTTGGCAACTCCTTCTGACCTCCTTTCACTGACTGTTTCAGTTCTCTCTGAAGATTATAACTTTATGTTTCCTTTTTATCTTTGCTTTGCAACCAGCAGTGCTCTCCAACTGACCAGATGATGATGAGTAGATCATGTGATGCGCCCTTCTGACTGAACTCAAAGTTGGGTTGGCAGATACTCGCTGTCCTTCTCAGAGGTCGGCCATGTGAGCAATGAAACGGGGTGAAATGTGATTTTTGCTCTGATTAAGTTATTGAGTTGGCTATAAAGGTTATTATGATTCAAGTCGTTCACTTGTGAGGCTGTTCTATTTTCTCTGAAAAACATGACCAGCCTATTAAGAAGTGTTTAACTCACAAGATTATAATAAAGCCCACAAAACAGCAAATTAAGAAGATCTTTGACTAGATGAACCCACAGAAAAGTGGCTGTGTGAACATGAAGATAGATCTGGTAATAACTCAGTGAATCTGTTCAAAGGTAAACAATAGATAAACAGTCTAAGGCTATTTCTGCCACCTGGGTTGTTGTGAGCATTGAACATGGTTTCTTCAAATACGAAAGGAGTACATTACAGCAAGCATCTGCTGTTCTGCTGCAGCTGCAGAAAGAGGACCCAACCCCGTTTAAGAGAAACGGAAAACAGACTAATTGTTACTGATTATCATCAGTGACTCAGATTAGTATATACAAAGAAGACATCACTGCTGTTAGAATTGGTATGAAGAATGTTGGAGTGAGTCTTGTTGATGGTGGATATATCCTCGTTATTTCACATACAGGCAGAATTGTTTGTGTAGTTCACATTGTAACATTCACAGAACTTGTACATTCATAATGTACAATATGTCCTTGTTGTGCCTGAAATGAAGAGATACTTTGCAAGTGGTTGGAGACTCCAGGGGGTTCTCATACTAAATTTGGAAAACAGAGGTGTTAGTCAGATGGCTTTAGGTCAGGGGTGTCCAACTTTAGTCTTCAAGGGCCCCTGTCCTACATGTCTTAGATGTTTCCCTGCTTCACGCACCTGCTTTTGGTAGATGTCCAAAAGGCTCTGTCAGATGGACTCACTGCCATCTGGTGGGGGAAAAGTAGAACTAATTTCCCCAAGACAAAACTTTAAGATGTGATTCTTGTGCAGAACAGGAGTATTACTATGTAGAGACTCATTAAGGCCAGTTTCACCTTCTACTTCAGGTTTTTGTTCTTCGTTATCTCTTAATTGTGATATTACTAGATATGATTACTAGATATGATCACCAGATATGTTAAATAGATGCCGTTTCATAAAAATGTACAGTTGGAAACTTTTCTAAAATTCCACATTGGTATTCCTGAGCCCCTGGAGTGATATCTACAACAGTAACATAATAAAATCCTGCCTGAGGGACAAGAACATCAAGGAAGTTTTTCTTTTTCTTTTTTCTTTTAAGGCCTCTCAACTCTTCTGAAAGAAGCAAATCTAAGACAAAACAGCACCATTTATTGTGCAATGCATATCATTTTGGACACAAAAAAATATGTCCAAAGTGTTCAGTGCCTTGTAAATATGTTGTTTATAATGTCTATGGTGTGACAGAAGAATTTATATCTGTTAAAAACTGAGGAATAAAGTTGTAATTCAATTATACTTTGTGCATATGAAGGGCTCTGAATATCAAGGTGAGTTACACAGCTAACTTGCTTCACACACTCAGAGTTCACAGTCTGAGCTCTAGATTAGATTAAGGTTTGCAGTCAGTTTGTAATCTACTATTTGAATATTATTTGGGACACTAAAGAGCAAATCCAGACATAACAGTACACAAATGCATATAATGCCACTCATCTCATCTCCTGTGTATGATGTTGTGGTAATAGTTGGATTATTGTTCAAAGCAAGACAGAAGACATAATTATCCCATACGTCCTGGTGTACCACATTTGAAAGTGACATGAAAAGATATTTGTAAACCTGAGATCTGAGTAGATCAAGTGACATTAAAAACCTCCCTCAGACTGGTGGTGACCTTTTTTTTCTCTCTTCTGTTTGAAGATATTGTGTGATCAAGTTATATCTACTCATATAGCTCCATTGCCTTCTATTCACATTGAAACCAAAAACCTATTTTTGGGTGGTGCCCCTGTGATTATAGGGGTGGGGTTCGCTCCTCAGCCCCAAGGGACAGAGCTGTGCTATTAACTCCATTGATGTCTTGCTCAGGGATGGCCTCAGCTGCTGCTCTCTGCCCTCCATCAATTCCTAATGGCTTTATCTAAAATTCAAAGGGGCACATGCTTTGCAATCTGACACTCTCTCATTTACACTTTTTGTCTCATTTTTCTTAATCCAACATGGTAGATGGAAATAATGATGGGCAGATCACCTAAACCGGTAATGAATGTACATCCGCAAATTTAAACTCCTATATCTAAAACTTGTCACCAAAATGTCATCATTTTACTGCTGTTTCCATATTCTAGGGGCATTTTTTTTTCTCAGTGCAATCTGGATGGTTTATGCTTCCCCGATTTTAATCCGATCGTTTATGCTAATCTTCTCGTATTATCTGCGTGTTGATAAAACGAGGATTTCAAACAACATCTCTGCCATAATTTAAAAGAAAATACAAACGAAGAATCATTAGAACCTAAAACACTTGAAAGTGTCCTGTAGGCAGCAACCAATCACATTGAGCCGTGTTTGGATGCTAGGCAACGAGTTGTCCAATTAGATGTGTGGTTGGTTTGTGTGCTGTGCGTGGTTTGCGCTGTCAGACAAACGTCTTGCCTGTGGTCTTAAGAAGCTGTTAAACCTCAACAGAAGCTTGAAAATATCTGATATATTAAGGCGTAAAGTAAGTCATCTTATTGTGTATGTATATTTTTGTCAAGGCTTTAAACGTGCATTTTCTTAAGGAGTTAATTTGTTCGAAGCAATCATTTAGCTTCAATGTTAGTTTTTAGGAGGAGCACTGAGCAGTGGGGTTAACGTTGGTTGTTAACAACTAAGTTATCTTTCCTTTTTTCAGTTTTAGCAACATTGTATTCAAAGTATTCTATCGTCACAGTCCACTTTCAATCGCTTTTGCTAAAAAATGAGACACAAATGGCTTGTTTTTTTCTTCACGTGTGACTCCTAAAAGTGTTGTTGAAAAGTGAATCATGAACTAGTTAATAACTAAAGGTCACTGATCTGTATCTGTGTAGTTATATCTTTTTCCATGGTCATCCCTTCATTTAGAGTTTAAAATTACATTATACAGTGTTATCTTGTGAAGGAAAATATAAACCAATGTTCATGAATCGTGCAATTCTGTCTGTGTACAATCTATACCGGTATTACTGATAGCTTACGTTATTAATGTAGGGTTAGAAAATATTGCAAAGTGGAAGTATTTTAAACATGCATCTGACCGACACTATAACTGAAAATCCTCTCAATTGGTTCTGAATTTTAAATATAACTTTATAACAGATGAGTTTAAGAGTTAAAGGTTAAAACTTGTCAGGTTTGGGCTTTGTGGCTGTAGGAAGCTTGCCATCTGTCTCACCAGACTGATTAACCCCTTAAACCCTAAGGTGCTGTGAGGTATCATTTACAGTACTCTTAGACTATAGAGTCAGTTACCATACAGATCTGTATAGGTACAGGGGGTTGAGTATCACTGAAAGCAAAATGGTCACCCCTTACAATTAGTCACACCCTTCTCAGAACTAAAACATAGGAGGCTGTAAAACAAAGAAACAAACAAAAAAAAAAACAAAACCCTCATAAAATTCATAAAATGGTTGTTATAGAATAAATATTAGGTGTCAAATGAATGTTCTGCTCATTCTCTGTGCCTGTGTTCCCGAGATGACCATTTGTAAATGATGCTGTCAGTTTTAAGAAGTCGCGCTGGCTGTGAGATACCAGTTAAAAGAACATTTTCCTGACAGGAGGAATAGTTTTCATCCACGTTTTTGTGGTTGTCTCTTTGCAAATAAACCAACATGTTGTCTGTCTGGGATTAGGCGGATCAGATGATTAGTGGACTGAGCTAACATGGCAGCGTGCTCCCAACCTGTTAAATACCATGGCATTGTATAGTAACAGTCTTAACAACATCAACATGAAAAGATTTTGAAAGGGAGATTTATAAATAAAATAAATCTAGAGGGAATCTGTTGTCTGTATACCTGTATTATTCAGATTGCTGTATGCTCTCATGCCTCACTACTGCATGTGTGTTGCCAATGTCTTGTAATCCACAAAGGGGTGAATGGCCACTGCTAATCTGACTGTCTATTTCAGGACATTGTAGGTGGATCGTGTGGTGAACTTTAGTAATCTGCGCATGCAGTAGACAGTCCAGACACGTAGCCTGACGGCTGCACTGTAACAATGCCAGAGTCCTCCTTGGGTGAGTTTAAATATTTGACTACTATAAAGACTAGTGACAAAATGTTATGAGGCAGACTGTTATCTGTGAACAGGTGTCCTTTCTCAGCTGTTTCTACCCCAGTTATCGTTCTTGTCCTGCATTTGGTAATGTTATTTTGTTTTCATAATCACATCCCCATTAATCTTATTAACTTTCTTACAGCACTGCAGTGTCCTACTCTCAGTTTTTCGTTTCTCTAATTTTGTACTCTGTCATGTGATCTGGAGCTGACATTCTGACAGATGAATGCCATTTTTAGTTGTCAGTCAAAGAATAATTTTAATTCTTTCATTATCTCCTGTTAGATAAAAAACGTTTCCTTTTTATTGTCAGAAGTGAAATTTGTTAAGGAAAATGAACTGTATATATTCAGAATATTCTTTTTCCTACAAGTCAAGGATGTTCACGGCGGCACACTTGAATGTAGAACACCCCTCTTGAGGCAGCTCAGCCAGTCGATGCTGCCTAAGCTCAGAAATTCCAATGTGCTCCATACCTTCTGCACAGAGCAAAATATGCAAGAATGCCTGTCACACATCAATCAGGTTTGTAGCCTTTTGAGTGTTTCCTAGGTAGTAATAGCACATGTATTATAAATGCTAATATTAATTGCACAGTACACATAACAGCAGTCTCCTGGGATTGACTGGGGTTATTATAAACCCCCAGATGTCATTGAATAAATATCAAAAATAATCTTAAAGAGAATTCCCTTTTCAGGCGATTTTATTGTATATACAGTGTATACTGTTAAAATAGTTATAGTTTTCCTCCATATCTTTCTTCCTTTATAGGAGATGACGTTGCTAGGCCTCCCACCAGTTTGGTCAGAATCGGGCAGCAGCTCTGAGCTAAATATTGTGACTGTGCTAAATTGCATGTATGACCTGATTCAGTTGCATCGCAGGGGTCTCCGAACCCTAGAAAACATGGAAGTGGAGCAGCTGAAGTCCAGTAGCAATGTGGACTTCCTGCAGCTGACCAACACTCGTTTAAAGGTACGGTAACTTACCCAAAATTCCTCTGCTTTTATTGTTGTACAGAATACCCGTTTGTGAGTACATTTCCTTTAATAATAACATCCATGAATTCTGAATTGATACAGAATGGTACAAAAATACATATTTTATCTGCATTTAAATTTAAAGTAACATTAAAGCATTTGTTTCATTACAATACAGTAATAACAAGACAGTTCAAGCTCCCTAAAACTAGGAATTGGAGGGTGTTTTCCACTTACAGGAGAATTACACTCCTCAGATTCCTTGGTGAGGTCTATGCTGGGATGTTGGACAAGTGAGTCCGGTCAATTGTCAAACTTCAGATTCAGGAGAGACAATGTGGGTTCTGACCTGGCAGTGGAACGGTGGATCAGTTCTATACCCTTGAAGGGGCTGGTATAAGAAATACCTTCAAATTCGAGATCATCCATTTCAGTCAGAATAGGGTGGAAGGTCGTCTCCAGTTTTGGGGTGAGGAGCTGCCTTAAGTGGAGGAGTTTAAGCATCTTGGGGTATTTTGTTCATCGTTGTGGGAAGAATGGAGCAGGAGTTTGACATGTAGATTTTGTGCAGCATCTGCATTCATTCAGACTCTGTATCGGTCTGTTGTGAAAAGAAAGTGGAGCCAAAAGGCAAGACTCTGTTTGCTGGTCAGTCTGTGTTCCTGCCCTCACCTCAGGTCATGAATGGTGGGTAGTCAATGACTGAAAGAACAAGACTGCGAGTACAAATGGTTGAAATGAGTTTCCCTTGCAAGGTGGCTCAACTTTCCCTTGGAGGGTGAGAGGTTCGGTAATCTGGGAAGGGCTCAGATTAGAGCCACTGCTCCTCCACATCAAGAGGAGCCAGTTGAGGTTCTCTGAGCATCTGATTAGGATGCCTCCTGGATGCCTTCCTGGGGAGGCAAAGGCAGAGGCAGAGGAAGGTACCTGAAGAGTGGGATCTCTGGCTCTCTTTGCTTATGGTGCTGCTTTTGCATGCTGAACCTGGATCCATGAATTGATAATGCCATATCATGCCACATTATAAGACTGCGTTTCACTGAGTTTAGCAAAAGGCTGTGCTAACAGGCACACTGTTCCTTGTATTTGCAGGAGCAGCTTGAACTTTCTAAAAGAGAAACCACAGGACTTCTTGAGAGAGAACGACAGCTCCAGCTAAAAGTGAAGAGTTTGCAGAATTGCCTGAAAAATGAAAAAGATGAGGTGTGATGTTGCAGTACCTCACCGGCAGTGTGAAATGACTCGTGATCAGCTCTTTGTGGTTTTCTTCATACATTTTCTCAAGAAGTATCATCTTTATTTCATTCTCTCTACCAGGTGCAAAAACTTCAGAGCATAATTGCAAGCCGTGCCAGTCAGTACAATCATGATATGAAAAGGAAGGAAAGAGAATTTAACAAACTGAAAGAGCGACTTAACCAACTTCTGGCTGACAAAAAGGAGAGGAAACAAGGTAAAATGTAAAATCTTTTTGCCCTAATATTTAACATTTTAGAATAAAAGACATACTCAGTGGTTATTGTTTGCACAAACACATCATTTAAACTTCATTTTCTGTGCTGCTAGCAGGAGTGGCACAGCTATTTAGAGAGAAGAAGAAAGAATGAGGCCAGCTGCAGAACATAGCAGTGAATGAAAGTCTAATTAAACACATAAAATTTATATAAATAATAGGGAGGGAGGAGTCAGTAATCTGAACTCATATTAAGCATTTTAGCCCTCAAAGACAGTTGTTATTGGCATGTCTAATCACCATATACCCAAAAGGTTGCAGTCCATTAATGATCCATGCATTAAAAGGACGTAGCAGTATGTATACTAGCAAGACATTTATATCCTTCCAGAAAAAGTCACCACCACATGCTTCACGTGGGTCATAAGAGATGATTATGGGTGATAAATTCTGTATGACTTTATTTTTGATACAAATGCATTTTAGATAATGTCCTATGCATGTTTGAAAGGTACAATTTGACTTCCCTTCTTATTTTTACTGTCTTTGTTTATCTTGCCTTTCAGCCATTGAAGTATTAAATAACATTGGGAGAGCTGATGGGAAGAGAAGCCTTTGGAAAACAGGAAAGACTGAAGCCAAGTGGGTTATATTCACTTCTATATTTGATTCATTTATCTTAGCAAAATTAACTTTGTTATTTAATGAGACATTTCAAATCAGAATGTGCAGGAACACAGTAGAAAAAAAGAGTGAAAGTGCTTCAGTGGGATCTGAATCAAGCTGCAGTACTAAAGATTCCTTAAAGATTTTCACTTTCAACTGAATAAGGCGCTGTAGCACAGACTCAGGAGATGACTTGCTTCTGAAAAAAAAAACAGACAGTAACAGGGTCTAGATTTATAGATGTTAAATAAAAAAAAAAGATGATTGTGTTTCTCATTTGAAGGCACGAGGGGGAGATGTATAAGACCCTGTTGAGCGACTACGACACCAGACAGAGGGAGCTTGTGCTGGAAAACGCAGAGCTGTGGAAAGTTTTGGAGCAGATGAAAAGAGACATCGTTTCCATACTAAATTTAAGAAAACCAGTCCTGAAAGACCACCAACATGAACACGAAGGCTTGCAGGTTGTTTTACTTGTTTCTCTTCAATGCTTATAAGAATGCTTGTTTATTTCCTATATATATGCTTTCAAATGTATCTGGACTATGATGTCTGTTCGTAGCTTTAGCAAAAGTATATTAACAGTTTTTCCTTTCTTTCCTTCTTCTATTTTAACATTTAAATTAGATTTAAAAATATAAATATGTTTATAAACATAAAACATATAAAAATAGTAATTGCTTCTTACTCTTACGCATGTATGACAATAGATTGAAAAGTGTTTTTATCCTCCTTTCAGGGTGCCTCAGAGGAGGAAGAGGAAGAGGGATTGGACTCCAGTAAGGGAAGTGCAGAGCTGTATTGTGTTCATGCCCGTGAGAAACTGACCAACAGTATTCGACTGCAGTGGAGAAGATTGAAGAGCCATGTTGAAACGGCTCAACAGCCAAGGTGATCATTATTGAGTGATGAGTAAATAAAATTCAGTTATTTAATTATTGCTAGTACTTGAAAATGGATGGACCACGCTTTGGATAGGTAGATAAATATCTGAGAAAAGAAGTACTTTTGGACATAGCTGATTTTGAGTGGTGTTTGTTCAGTAGCTTTGACACAGGTGGGTGACAGTAAAAACAGTGACGTTGTTCCACGAGAGACTCATGAGGAGGAGATGGACAGCCTAAAGATGGAGATCCAGCAATGTAAAGATTTTATTCAAACTCAACAGCAGCTCCTGCAGGTACAAATGAATAATTTTAAAGAATAACTTCAATCTCTTCTTTTTTTTTTTTTTTCCTCATGGGGGCCCTCCCCACTGGGAGTTGTGTCTGGTCTTCCTGCGGGGGCTGTCGTCTTAGAGATCCCTCGGGCCTGGAGGACTGGGGGGGGGTCTGCATAACATGTAGAGTCTATCCGGCTTGAGGTGGTCTCTGGGACGGCGCTCCCTGTGGCGCCTCTCAGTGTGGATGGCTTCCCAGAAGTGGTATTTATTTCCTTACCTGGATCCTCAGTGTCCTGCCATGTTACTGAATTATTTTTACTTTGTGCTGTGAGTGTGTGTGCTGTGTGGGTCTATGTGTGGGGGAGAGAGGGACAGGTTTTTTTATTATCTGTTGTGATCCTGTTTTGTTTTATTTTGTGAAGCACTCTTTGTGTTGCATTTTTAATGTATGAAAAGTGCTATATAAATAAAGTTTGATTTGAACTCTCCCCAATGTTTACGAAAAACAGGGCCTAAGATGCTTGCATCCTCTATGTTAACCTAGACTGAACACTCGATTTGAAATCTGGTTTGCATATTTGAAATAAAAAGACAAACCCTAGCCATTTTGATTTAAATTCAAAATGTTTCTATAATTAAATTGTTGCTGACCTAGACTATGCCTGTTCCTTCTGTCCTTACAGCAGCAGTTGAGCTCTCCATGTGACGAGGAGACTGGATCTCTGCTAAACAACAGCTACATGCTGCAGGAGAAAGAGCGCCTTAGAGAGGAGTGGAAGACCCTGGAGGAACAGAGAAAGATCTTTGAGAGGGAGAGGAAGAACTTCACGGAAGCAGCCTATTAGACTGAGCCATGAGGTGAGATATATACATTAGGGATTAGGACAATTATCCTGTCTGCAGAGCTCTTGTTCACATTTTATTGTCATTTGTACAAGCAACTTGAAGGAGCTAAGCCTAATGCTTCAAGCTACTGAGATGTTTGACCAAGAGTAACCTGGTTGATGTGCTTCGCTAACTCACATTTTGAAAACCTTACCGTTGCGTGTTGATTCGAAAAAGGACAAGAACGGTGATTTTCTGATGCAATTAAAATATTAATTTATTCCATTAACTGATTCGGCAACCATAACACCGGCAGTTACCGCCACAGCAGTCAAAAACCTTTTGCCCTTCCGGGTCAAACACCTAACCAATAACAGGCAGCTACCTTTATACCTGACCCTCAGGTAACAATACAGCAACACCCACAGACACACAGAGTGAACTACAATTCATAACAACATATTTGGCTCCTATAAAACTGTTTCTTTATTTGCACATTTATACATATTTAAGGTTCAGCTTAAAGTCCAAAGTTTATTTCATTTGAACTTGCACTATAATTTTTGTTCCTGATAATTGTTTGCATATTTTGACCTACTATGGTTGTTAAAGTCTTTATTTAAATTTGCACCAGACAAAGAAGCTTTGACTACTTAGACTTAGACTACTTATATCTTTTTAATTTTCAGAGGAAGGCCTTTGAAGAGGACCGGGCAACATGGCTCAAACAGCAGTTTTTAAGCTTAAGTCCATTTGCAGACTCCAAGAAAGCCGCACTGTCCAAGTCTACAAGTGCCTTTTTCATATGTGAGTGTTACTTCAGGTTCATTTTGTAGGCATGGCCAAGTTCTCCTAAGTTCAGTGCAATTTACTAGTTGTTGACTAGTAAATCTGAGGATGATGACTGACACAATGATTTAAATTTAGTGTTTATAAATATTAGTCTTCAAATTTCAAGTTGTGGTACAATACTAAGCAAAATCTAAACAGCATCATATTGCTCATAAGCCTGTGAAGGAAGATAAAGGTGTATAGAAGACGATTAATCTGTTTCCACATATGTTTCAGATATCTTTTCGAGTTAGTCAAAAGCAGATTTGGATGTTTTGATATACCACATGTATCTTTAAGTCTTTTTCTTAGCTATTTTTATTACCTGAGTTCAGTTGCCAACACTCAGCAAGTCTTTAACTCATCTTAGCAGCTGATGCAGACATGAGCACAGTGTCGGCTCCAGAAAAGCTCATCAAAAGCCATTCAGACTCAGCACCCCCAACACCCAGATGCGTCCCGCTCACGTTGCCTTCTAAAGCCGACCCGCATCGCACACTTTGCTTCATCCAAGAAAACAGGTATAATGTTTTATGTTTTCTTTGTAGTTTTTGAAATGTTATGTATAGTGGAAGGAAGAGAATAAACCTCTTCCAGAGTTTTATGTGTCAGGATGCTACACAGTAAATTAAAAACTGTATTTCCTACCTTATTGTTTGGAAAATGTGATCTCCAGCTCAACCAAGCCAAAGAAAAAGACTGAACGTGCTGAAGAATCGAACATCCCTTGTGGAAACTTTCCAGTCCAACGTGAACTGAAGAACAGCAGGAAAGACTTCAGCAGCCAGTCATTCACACAGCAAAATAACAGTTCTTTTTAAAGCCAAACAATTCCGACATTTGAATCAGAATTGCTGTTAATGTCCAATGACTATGAAAGGCTTCAGAAGAATATCTGATTTGTGAATGTCAGCCACTTGAAAATGTTGAGTGATTACCTATAAAGAGTGAAGGCCAAACAGTTTCTAGTCAGCTGCTCATGATCTGTGATCCGTGTGACTGGGAGAAAATGTAAGTGAATTTATTTATTTTTTTGTTACTTAACGTAGTGTCAGTCTATGTAATGAATGTATTTATTTATGTGTTACTGTATACATTTCCTGCAAATCGTATCTTATTTATACCAACTGAGTCCGAGGATAGTATTTCTCAACTTTGCTAACTTGTTGATGCTGCAGATAATGTTGCCTAAATGCTGACTTCCATGTCACAGCTTTATTGTGTTAAATTATTGTGTTAAACGTGTCAGCTGCCAGCATTTCAGAATGTAGGATTTCCTGTTTCTCTTAATGCAATAAGATACTGGAACAAATAAAATGAATAAAGTGTTTGTTTAGATTTAGATTTATTACAGTATGATTTGCAGCATTAGCTGTTTATGTCAATAATGTAAAAATGAACTAAAATCTAAGGTGTTATGTAATGTGTATGAGGTAATGAAGTTATGAAGAATGCCGCAGCTGTGTTTGTATGAATATAAATTAACTATATGTTCAATAATAACTTCTACCCAGTGGTTTTATGTTGAGAGATGGCTGCCAGTCCCTGAACCTCTGGAGAGTAATAGGACATGCTCTTATAAAGTTTGTAATTGTAAATAATTTGTTATACATGCAGAAATGAGCAGCTTCTTGACAATTTATTTAAAAAACCCCCCACTATCCTGTGTTTGTGAACAAGTTACTATTTTTTAAGAACAAAATCCAGATGTGGACATCGTTGCTGGCAGTCATATTGTAATCGTTCAGCATGGCCCTGTCACTTCTGCTGTCATATAAAGTCTCAGGCTTTCTTTCTAGTGAAGATTCTCCCAACCCCCAAGACTTTGCTTTTACTTTAAATGTTTACACGTCCTTTACAAAATGTAAAAGAACTACATTTTTCATGACACTGATGTAAAATCAACAAACCTAGCTGTGGCTCTCTGCTTCTCTCTGGCTGTCCTTGTATGTCTGAGACCAGCTCTGTTTGCTGGTTTTCTTTCTCCACAGCGGACTGTTTCACAATGAGTTTCATCAGAGCTTATCTTGTGAAGACTATTAAAATGCTACTGTGATCACTAAATGCAACATTGTAAAGAAGAGTGGGCCAAAAGTCTTCCACAATAATGTAAGATATTGATAATGTCAAACAGGAAATAATTGCTTCAAGTTATTGCTGCTGAATGTGGTTTCATTGAATCAGGTGCTGTTCTTAGTATTTCACTCTATGTTTCTGCAATTTGTTATAGTTTTTATTACATAAATAACTAGAAAAGCACTCGGAGAGCTCAAACCTCCGCCAAGCACAACAGTTTTCCCATATAGCGATTTACTGATTACGATAAAATCCGCGTTCTGGATCAGATCCGAAGCAGCCTTTGAAATTTGATAGAGGTTCCCATTGTCAATCCCTGAGTCAAGTTTCATGAGTTTGGGCAATAATTAAAGGAGATATTGAGAAACAAAATGTCGGCCCCATTGACCGCAATGTATTCGAAAATTTCAAAGTGACCCAGAATCCAGGATTTCTTCCAGATCACACCCAAAATGAAACCAGTTCTTCCTTTTCACATTTCTGACAACTCCTGAAAATGTAATCAAAATCCATCGATAACTTTTTGAGTTGTCTTGTACACAGACAGATAAAGGCAGACAAAAACATAATCTCCTTGGTGGAGGTAATAACACTATGCAACATGAGCTGTACATCTGAGGTTGATTTTTGCCTAAATGTACCCCTGTTAAGGACCATAAAAGCACAAAAAATGAATGAATCAGAGAATATAAATGAATGAACAAAGGAATGAAAGAAATGAAAGAGGGTGTTCCAGATAACAGGCAGATTTTTGCCTAAACTGGGCTACGTTTGGCATTTTCAGTTCAGTTATGGCCAGTGCTGTGTGGGCCAGAAGCTTTATAAACTGATAACGTTGGTTTTTGTTTATGTGTGGTTTGAGCCAGTTGTGGCCCAAATTTTCCAATATATTTTCAACATGAGATATGACAAGTGCCGTGAGAGCCAGATGAGGCCCAAAGAAAATGAAGAATTGGACCATGTCATCTTGAGTCAGTGATGTCAGTCAAACCCAAATGTAGGTCAAAGAAAACTAGATTTAAGCCATGTTGGGCCAACAATTCCTTGCTATCTGGGTGTACCCTTCTCCCCACATTAATTTAAGTGACAGTTATTTTTACTGACAACAATTAGGTGTTTGGAAAATTAAATGTATCCGTTTTGGCCCTAAAAATAAATGGACAGTACATAATAAACATTCCAAACTCACTGAACACAGATGCTGCCGTCACACTGACAAAACTTAATATTTTTGCCATGTGCAATGGCTTCTCTTGACTTGAGATGTACACAGGCAACGCATGGTTCAATCACATGAACATTGCAAGTCAGAAGGCTGCACAGCCTGCACTGTAAAGCAATTCTAAGTGCTCCTTTATCAAAAAGAAGCTGTTGCAAAATTGGAGACACTATTTGGTGGGTACATTGAAGCAACAGGCAGAGTGTTAATGCTTCAATCATTAATGGATCCTCCAATCCATCATAATGAATTCTATTAGAGAAGGATGTGAATATTCCAGAGCTATGAAGGTGCTACCACACAATGACAAAGTGACTGTAAATCTGACATTGTGGGAATGGGATGAAAGAGGCAGAGCTTAAAATATATCTTATTAGATCGTTCTTTTTAGCCTTAAATGTAGTTGTGATCTTTGAAGGCAAAACAGGAAAGGTTTACGATGATTAAGTTCCATTAATTGTGAAGTACTGAGTTTGAATGTTTTTGTCTGAGGCGTCTGTGAACTTCCAACAGTGCGATAGTAGGTGTGCTCCGTTTCACACCTTAATTCACAATATTGTGGGCTTCTTGTTGCAGAGTGAGCATTTTAATCTTGAAACACAACCGTTCAAGCCTCCAAATCAGATAAATCCAATTAAAAACTCAAATCAGAGAAATCTTGCCAAGATGCGGTTTATTGAAAGTTCAAATTAAAGCATACACATAATGTAAGTGACCGAAGGTCAGTGCTGTTCTTAAGCGCACTGTGTGGTGCAGGTGCAGGCAAGGTGAGCATCCGTGGTTTCCCTCAGGTCCACGCTGCTGTCGAAGATGCTGCTCGTACGCTGTGCAGCAGAGTCTGCACAAGGAAGGGAGAAAAGAAATTTGAAATGTATGTATACTTCTTTTTTCCATCACTTGATTTTTTTTTTTTTTTTTTTCACTTCACCAGAATGCACGCAGTTAAATCCAACAGTGACAGGGGTGGTCTTGACTGGGAAGCAGCCGGGCAGGCAGCGCAGCACGGGTTCAACAGAGTAGCATCTGGCGTCCTCTCCCTCAATGTTCACCTGCTTCTCAAGCTGTACAGATTCAAGCTTCAGACGGCACTCTGTAAGACAACAGCACTGATAATTTAATTTCTGATGGAAGTACATCTTCAAGATGTTTGCATTTAGAGTGCACGACATTCTGCAACATCGACATTTAGAGATGTTACAATGAAAATTAGTTGGTTTTAATCTAAAAATGATTGCTTCATGATCTTCGAGTCCTTACCAGCAGTGTCCCTGCAGCTCTCTGCTGGAATAGTCCAGGAATGAGCAAAGCTGACTGAATTCTTGCTGACCCGGCCATTAGGCATGCGATACTCTTGTTTGATCTCCCCATCAGCCTTTCCACAGAGACCACAGGTCTTGCCTTTCATCCAGTCTACAACTTTAATCTATATTTCAAAATGACATGAGACATTAAGAGGCAGAAACATTTAACATTTCTGGCATTTCTGAAATTTCTTTGCCCTGCTGTGGCAAAGTCACATTTTGCTTCCAATCTCTGCAGTTCATCATGCAAAGCACTTTACCCTCCATGAGTTCTTGTCAACGTAGACTTCATGAAGACCGTGGCTGGGTGCATATACAGACACACCCTCCCCGCTTTTTCTGATCTCAATAGAAGCTGCAAAACAAGGATTTACTAGTGGTTAATAAAAATATAAAAACCTCAGAATTCATGATGGACTATTGAAAGTGGAGATTTAATTTTGCAAAATAAAAAAAAAGACCTTTTACTAATGTAAAAAAGAAAGAAATAGGAGAAAAGAGTGTATATATAAACCTGTTGGGTGCCGGTATGGCAGGCTGGTGAGGGGTATTTCCATTCCATTGACCTTCACAGCCACATCACTGTTCTTTGGGTAGAAATCAACATCTCTGCAAGTAGAGAAGCAAAGACCTTTATCAGTCTGGTCATCTTGTAGATAAAAACTTTTTTTCTCCTTTATTTGCTACCGACAACTCACATGTCAGCAATTTTGACATTGACATGGCTTTGCTCCACAGAGTCCTTCATCAGTAGAACCATGAACTTCATCTCATCAGTGCAGTCCTGTGCTAAAATCTGGTAGCAAGACATGGGCATCTGGCTTGTGTATGTCCTGTTGTTGAATGTGGTCACGTTATTCTGCACAAAGCTACATTGACCTGGAAAGAAACAAATGTTTTTAACTTTGGCTTTCAGGAAAAAAAAAAAAAAAAATCACCGCTAGTGTCTTGATTTAAAGAGCGTCAGTTATTACCTGCGATAGCCTTGGCAAACACATAATGGGCTTTATCAATAACTTCATCAAAGGGTGTCAAGGTTTTGATCTCAGTCAGTGGCAGAGAGATGGGAAGACGCCAAGTCATATTGTAGACAGTGCGCTGTTGGGGAGGGGGAAGATAAATCTTGGTTATGATAGAGCATTAACATGAGAAGAACTTCAGAGGTAGTCAACTTGTCTTCTCATACCACTGGTGTTTTTGCAGTGAAGTTAAGGGTCTTTTCAGACGCTGCAATCACAGTGAATGAGAGCTGTCTGGTGGTGTTTTCAGTCTTTCCTTTGATCAAGTCAGCCAGCATTTTAGTAGGAATGTAGTCATACACCCTGTAAAAGGCTTTCTATGTTAGATATTTTTATAGGCTTGCATGTCATGTTTGTGGAGTTACTACAGTAATCATAAAATTTCTTACATCTGTCCATAGCGTCTTAAGGAAGAAGGCAGTTTTTCCCAGGTTATTCTGAGACGAGCTGCAGGGCTTGTTTCAACAAGACCAGTTTCTCCAGTAATCATCGTGGTAAATTCCTTGCAGTTTGCTCCCCAGGAGACTTTAGTCTATAACGAAACATCAGATGCGAGAATAAGGCAATTTGTTTAAGGGTTGTAATTTTATGTTCTAAATCGCAAGACTGTATCTTACTGTGATTTTGTGCTTGCTTAACACGACTCCATCAACACAGATCTTCCAGTTGACGTCAGGAGACAGGGGAGCTAAAACAACCTGAAGTCTGGCACCTGGTTTGTCCAGGTAGGCAGAAAGTTGGTATCCTGACATCCTCTTATCAGTTCTAACGGCGCGGAAGATGGCGACAAAGGTGGCAGCCTCATTACCAAGGAATTTGTTCTGTAGGGAAAGTCCATCATGTGAGTGCACACAAACACCTGGGGTGAAGAAGTAGATCTCTTGTTTTATTTGTAATTTCACCTGATTGTAAATGGTCTCAAAGCTTTGGTCATCGCTCGTGGTTCTGGAATACATTGCAGAGGCTTGAGAGTTGAGACCCTACAAGGAAAATATGTTAAACTTGACAAGCGCCAGACAAAAGCTGTGAGCGAGGCTGGTATATTTTCAAACATAATATAAACTTTGTATTTTGAAGAACCATATAATATATATATACCTTTTTGTGGTCCTTCTTGAACTTGTGGAACGAGGTCATCTGCTGTTCAGAACAAGTATGGTCAGATCCTATACAGACTATGTTGATGCTTTTTTCCCTTCAAAGATATAAAATCATTTTGAGATGTTTACCGTTGAATGACGAGAACTGGAGCGAGAAGAGCTTGAGCTAGTACTGAAGAGTGATGCAAGGCTTGATGCAGTGCTGGACCTTGAAGAGTGGCTGGATGATTTTGAAGAGGTCACCCTGCTGGTGCTTCGTCTGCTGCTGCTGGTGCTGTTGCTCCTGCTGCTGCTACTACCGATTGTGCTGCTGGAATGAGATGAGGAGCTGGAGGATTTTGAGGAGGAAGAGCTGCTGGAGCTAGAGGTGGATGAGAGTGAGCGGTTGCGAGCCAGGATTCTGTTGAGTTTCACCAGGACTGGTGCTCCCTCAAACATTTCCTCTTCGCTCAGGTTGATCTGTTTGATGAGGTTCTCTGCAGCCTTTGATCCAACCCTCACCTCCATTTCAAGTCTCTCAATAGTTTCACCTTCAACTGAAATGATCAGCAAATTCCACCATGTTAACCAATGTGTGCACAGTGATTCTATAAAATGCACAAAAACTGTTTTCTCAGCACTTACTTGGTGTGATAGAGACAGAAATATTGTGACTTCCAGCCACTTTGTAGAGGGGAACGTTCCTGATGGATCCGCCATTTACAGATGCAACCTTGACACAAGCCTTGAGTCCAACACCAGTTAACTTAGCACAATATCTCTTTGACAGCAGACGGGTTGTGTGTTGAGTAGTCTTGGTATCTTCTTCCTCCATAGAGATGAGCTCTTCAGATGTTGACTGTAAGAGAAAATGAATAATAAAAATTACTTATAACTGAAGATACCATGCTGGGTATCTAAAACTTTTTAACGTAGCTGACCGTAAAAGGAGAAACAATCTTAGATGTAAGAATCTCGCTTGCGACAGATTGAATGGTTTTGGGAGCGATGATTGGAGTGATTTTTTCAGCAGTAGGATCCTCAATATTTCTCACTGCAGCATAGGTCTCAACACTGTTAAAGAGATAAAGGGACATGATCATCCAGGTTTAAAGATGAAGCTAGAAGTGATTTTAGATATTTTCAAAAGTACACAGTGAGTTAAAAATGTAAGCCTTACCTCAAAGCTGAAATATTTTCAGGCACAGTAACGGGTAGAGCTTCAATCTTAAAGTCACCCTCTTTGATGTTAAGCCGTGCAGCAACTTTAACGGGTGTAGTAGCGTTGAGTTTAGCTCTTGATACCAGGGTAGCCTGGAGAACTGGGGTGTTAATTCCCATCACGGCAAAGGTGTTCAGTGCAACACTAGAGAAAAATAATTGTTCAATGTGTTCAGTATTATGGCATGAAATATGTTGTGAGAAATTTGTGCCACATAATTATAGACTGAACCCACCTTGGTTTGACCTCGGTCACAAGCTGGATGTCAGTCTCCAGAAGGCGCACGATGGGGAAATCTTCTGTCAGGCGTGGCTCTGTGGTGGGCCTGACTATGAAAACAAATTAACATATTAGCCCACAAGCTTTCCTTTTGTGTTCATATCTTTTTTTTCTCACTTATTTTTTTGCTTTAAAAAAATTATAATTGTCGTTATTATTTGACTCACTTTTAACGGTGGCTGCAGCCACAGCAGCAGAGTAAAGACTGAGCTCCATTGGAAGACCAGCAGCTGTGGGAAAGATGCGTCGCACCTCAGTAGCCAACACAGGCTTGGCATAGTTGAAACTGACACCGGACAGCAGCAGAGTCTGGAGAGCCTCTCTTCCATATTTCTGGATAGAAGGTCCACTGGCGTACTGCAGGGTACAAATAAATCACAGATATTTTGTCTTGCAAGACTTTTGATTTGTGTTGATGTTGGCAGATTTTTGTGTGTATCATACTGCAACAGCTTCTTCGATCAAGGTTTTGTCGATGTTAGCAAAGGCAATTTCTTGTCCAAAGAACTTGACAAAGATGGAAGCCAGAGGTTTGTCGCTGGGCAGAGACCTCCACTGAGACAGCTGTGGGTGGAAAAAATGTGATGTATCGTCATTTGAGCATGTGTAATGGTTCATCCTTTCATTTGTGACTTTTACTGCTGCTCACAGTCTTAATGACACGCTTCATCTTGGTGATCCTGTCAGGGCTGTCAATAATTGATGGGTTTTTCAGAAGAGCCTCTTGGAGACCATCAGTTCTCACACCAATCTTAAAAAAAACAAACACACACAAAAAACAAGGTGTTAAAACAATAACGTATAAATTAGTTATTCAACAGCTACCCTAGGTTTTTTTATTTCCTTTTACCTCCAGAACATCAGCTGCAGCACCAGCAAGGAAGGCTCTGGTCTTGGCAACAACAGATCTTGGCAGAAGAGTAGCAGCATCGTTGATGTAGAAAGCAGTGGCAGCAGCGCCAGCCATAAAGGAACCTGGTTTAGAGTTTAATAAGGTGCAGTTAGTTAATACTGTAATAAAGATAAAACTCACGTTAGCGTAATTTGGATATGACCTACTGTTATAGATGTCGACATGGACTGCTCTGCTAAAACGGAAGCTCAGCCTGTCCAGCTTTGAACCCAAGATTTTCATGGCCACGGTGCAAGCTGCAGCACTGCAAAAAAAAAAAAAAAAAAAAAAAAGGAAACAAATGACCAAACGTGAATCTTTGTGAGCAAATCTACTCGATGATAAACGGGGACCAGAGAGTACTCTTACACTGAGGGATGGATGGTGGAAGGGCTCCTGCTCAGGGACTTCATGTGAGAGTAAGTGAAGCTGGCAACTTGCAAATTCTTCTCTGTCTTCACAGTGTTGGCAAGAGTTGTCACCAGTCCCATAGCAGGCCTTGTCTCAAAGAGGACAATGCACGAAAGCATACGAAGCTCTGGGTGAAGAGTCTTGTCCATGTAGAGTTGAAGAACCAATTCCTGGACCTGTTTCAAAGGGGAAGCAAGTGTGAACTTCAGTGTTTGGAGTAGAAGTTTTTATTCAAGTACTCCATGACATTCAGAACTCACCATTCTGGGCTCTTTCTTTGCGATGTTCCTAAGAGCCATGATGGCTTCAACGTGAATTCTCATTGGCAGAGAGGCCGCAGAAGTGCCATGTATGGGCATGATCTTTGTAAGAGACTTCAGACTAGAAGGATGTCCAGCATTTCCCAAAACCTTTGTAAACAAGATAATGTTCTCTGTCTCACTCCTAGAAACGGCCTCTGAAAGACGGTCGTGGATGGGCTGTTGGAGGAAATGAGACAATGAGATCTTCATTTCTTACTCCGAATTTTTCCAGAATATTTGAAGTAATGTGAAATGAATCAGGTTTATTCACCTTTATGAGTTCAATTGGACAGGTGATTGTCTCAGTACAGTATTTGGAAATCATTGTACCCAAGCCAAGGATGACAACCTCTCGGAGAAGTGGGTTTGTTAATATTTTGGGCTCCAATGACAGGGTCTAGAAAAGTGCAAATATCAGAAGTGTTTCATGTGTCTGTTATTCGTATTGACAAAGTAATGTGCTCTGGGATTTACCAACCTCTACCAGCTTGATGGTCTCAGGGTTTGCTGTCACCATGTGAACAGCTGCAACCAAAGCTTGAGCTGCCTCTACAACAGTCAACTCAGTAGTCAAGAACTTCTCTTTGATGAATCTAAGAGCAGCAGGAGTTCCAGTGGAAGGGATTGCATCCAAAAACCAGTGTCTAAAATGCAAGGATTAATTAAGTAAAAATGTATACACATAGAATGTGTGTATGTATATATATATATATATATATATATATATGAATTACTGAAAAGCCACCTGTGAGTGGGTGTCTTTCCACTTCGGGTCCAGATCATTTCCAGGTCTTCATAGCGAGCTGTACGCAAGAGCTGAATAAATTCCAGATACTTGAGAGGAGCTTCCTCATGGACGGTGTCAACATTGTGGGTAACCAAGTGATTCAGAATCTCCACAACCTAAGAACACAAGATTGAAAGAGGTGTCGTTGAATGTGGTTGATATTCACATACTGTCATTCTTGACTTCACCTAACTTTTGAATCATTCTGAAACATTACCTGAGTCTGTAAATTGGTGATCTTGACAAGCTGAAGGGGTGTCTGAATAAGCTCGGTGGAGAACTCATACTTCAGGAGTCCACGAGGAATGTATGGAGTTGAGATGGATGGAATAGGGGCTTTCTGAATCTCAAGGAACACCAACCTCTGCCTATGAAGTAATGTGAAAAACAGTTAATTTGCAGCTGAGTTACACCAATTCATTAACACTTTTACAGTCTGAATATATTTTGACATACGTGGTTTCCATTTGAGCAGCTCCATAGGGCTCAGAGAAAGGTGAGAACTGGATCAGCTCATTGACAGTTGCCTTGAGGATCATGATGCCAGTAGTAGCTGGTTTCAAGACGTAACTGAATGATGTTGAACCTCTGAGGTTTTTGGTTTCCTTTAAATTCAAAGCACACGCATCCTTGTCCAGGCAAAGTTTTACTTTAATGATGTATGTGTTGTTGAAAATCGGTTTGACCTTACCTTCTGGCATTTGTCACATGTCTCAGTGTATGCTAACCCCATGTTTTTAATGATCTCCTCCTGGCAGTGGTTCAAGTCCCTGGTCTTGGTCAGGAGGATGCGTTCAGCCTTTACGTCTTCATTGATGGAGTAGAGGGTCTTGCACACACCCTGAGTTCCGGCCTGTGGATCAGAGAACCTGCTTAGAATGGAAATGTAACTTTTTGCAGTGGATTTATATGAGTCTGCCTTGGGATCTTTGACAAACCTCCTGCAAATCGTAGACATTATGTGTCTTCTTGATGTTGAGTTGAAGGATATTCAGAACGCCTCTGTAGATGTTCAGCAACAAAGTCGGAACTCCTTCAGGGGCCTCAATCTTTCCCACAATACCATTGGTATACTCAAACTTGATGGGAATCGTGAGCTGAGGTGTCAGGGCTGTCTTCAACTTGGTTGCTGGGCTCAGAGGATCCTTTGGCCAAATGCCACTGTACTCATAGAGCTCAGGTTCCACAAACTATAATTTAAAAATGAGATTAATATGAGGCATCTTGTATTTCAAAGGGAAAAACAATTATTGTTTGCTCATGAGTTTACTCTTTACCTTCAGCAAGTAAGTAGTTGGACCCATTGCGCTGATAAGAACTTTGGTACTGATATTGAGTCCGGCTCTTGCCATGCCCTCCTCGGGGAGACCCCCCAGGAGCAATGCCTCATATTTGTACACATAGGTTTTACCAGGGGCAAATTCAGGAGCTGTAAGCACAGTTTTGGTCAATGAAAACTGAACAGCCCTAAAATGACTGTGAGAAAGTTATGATATGCTTTAAACTACAAATTATTGAATGAAAAACTTTTTGTAACAATTATTCACTTCTTGCATTATGGGCTACGATAAAACACGGAACTCACCATAATTAGGAGTTTGTCCAGCTGAAATGGAAATAAAATGTAGTTACTAATCCACCATGGAACTGGACTGTTATTATGCATTTTATTATTTGTAATGTGAAAAAAAAATGCTGTGAGTATATTGTAAAAGTACAGCATATACCATCAACTAAATCCTATAGGATGGAAACCAGGAACAGTTTTAAACTGTGTGAAAACACTTCCAATAAAGAAAACATTCTCCAAACCCAATCAAATCAGAATTAAGAAGTATTGATGAGTGACTAAGGTTGAAGGAGTAGCAAAACTGTTCTGGAATGACTTTGTTCTGATTTCAAATATAGGTGCTGTATATTGACAAGTGAGCAATATACAGCTGTATGCATTCTGATAGTTTTCAGTTTTTGTCTTAAGTTACTCAGTTTTTTTTTTTCAATTTCTTCAAAAAGCCCAAACATTTTTTTTTATTAAAACAAGCTACAAAATTATATTGGAGTTCTGTTTCTGGTTGATTTCATGTACTGAACATTACAAGTACTTAAGTATCAAATGAACAACAAATATACAGTAGGTTGTTTTAAATTGCTAAAATGATTGTTAAATGTTTCTTTTTAGGTCTATATATTAATAGCATAAAATGACATACTCTTATTTAATGAAATCAAATAGTTAAAGATGAGTATATTGCTCAATATCTTAGGATTATTTTGGGAAATAAAGTTAGATCACACTAAGGTTTCTGCATGTTGAATTGCATCAAGACAAAGTATCCTTGATTCTAAATGTTAAGACCCTTTAAAGCTCATGTGCTGTGAAGTACAGAATTCAACTCAGCCAAAGTAGATCTACAATCTAAAATGCTCAACTTTGAAATGTAAAAGATTAAAAAAAGAAGAGAAAAAATTAAGTAATTGTTCAAATGATGGCTCTACCCTGCCACTAATGCAGAATTCTACTTACCCACGAAGGCCAGAGTCAGGGCAAGCACAACCGCTTTCATGGCTGATGAGGTTGTGACAGCCTGAGGTGACAGGAAGCCTTTTATAAGAAAAAAATGCAGCTATGATGTAATGAGCCCTGTCATGTTGATTGTTACACATGATTTGATAGATAACTTATTAAGCTTTTAGACTGATGTGAGTTTGAGCTCAGTTTGACCGGTGAAGTTAGGGCCACCTGACCTTGTTCTTTTCAAGTATGCCAAGACAAACTTGTTTCAAAATGTTTACTGCATATCATGGCTTTACTTTAATGCAGCTTCTAACAATATCTGGCACTATTTGCTTTTATGTAATTATGACTTTTCATGAAAAGGGTAAAAGAAGGAATACAAACACTGTTTATCTGAGACAGGAGTTTAAGTTTTTTGAACTGAATGAATTTTGAACATGTGACTCAATCCACATATAACAAGGGTCATACATTAGATTCAATCATATCTTATGGTCTCCAAATGAATATTTGATCAGTTTTAGATATCTGACCATTCTTGTGTATTCTTTTGTGCTAATTATTTTATTTTCACAGAACAGCTTGGAACAAACTGATAAAGCCTTATCTTACGCCTGGACTAGCTGCAATTTTTTTTTTTATCTTTTTCACAAAACGTCTACCATTGCTTACCTTGTGATTCAATGCAGACAGTTTCAACACTAAATTAAGATCAATTCTTGATATAGCAGCACCATTCAAATAAAAAAGAGCACTTCTATTTTGCTTCATAAAAATGGGTTATCAATAGATTACAACAATAGATTATCAGATATTGTGTGAAAAACTAAACAATTACAATAAGGCAATTAAAGATGCGAGACAGACTCACTTTTCAAAACTCATAACTGACAATCAGAACGTCCCTAAAATTTCTCAACAATTGATTGTTTGGCAGATTTTGAATTATTCCCAAAGTGAGAACAAAAACATTTTGTGACACCTCCTTTTACTGTTACAGAATGATCTAATTCAGTGGTTCTCAAACTTTTAATATTGCGTACCACCTGAGAAACTGTTCAGCTCTCTGAGTACCACCAATGAGCAATTTTAAAATATAGCCATATATGCCTTCTCAATTAGCTTTAAACACACAGGAGAGATGTTTATTCCTTATTGTGGTTATTTATTACCTGAATTGTTACCTTACTGAATCAGACATTTACAAATCTGTCCAACAATTCTCACATACTCATACTCTCATACTGAGCAAAATAAACTCACTCAAAAGTTGTTACATCTGCACTGCAACTGAATATGTAACAAATATTTTTCAAGACACAATTTTAATCATCTCAAGCTTTAACATTTCGTTTGAAACGTTGCATTTATAATGCATTGTATTTTGCAGATTTTTTTTTTAAGTGAAAAATGTGGACAGTCATGACTGCCCCACGTACCATCAGAGAGCGCTCGCGTACCACTGGTGTTGCACGTACCACAGTTTGCACACCACTGATCTAATTGATTTAATTCAGCCTTTAAATTCCCTTTTATGGTTTTTAATTTATGATTGAATCATGTTTTAGTTTTATTATTGTTTTTTATTCATATATGTATATAATTATATAGTTTTCACTCTGACTACATTGCTTTACTTTTATTCACTTATTGATTTTAAATGCATTTATTAAGTATTTATTTACTAATTCCCTAATCTTAGCACATTCCTTTTTTATTTTCGTAAATTGCTCGCTAATGTGATGTATGTATTTTAATTGTTTTCTCTGAGACTAAATATTGCGTTTTCCTCCGTTTTTGCTCCATCATCATTCAGATAGTCGGTATGGGTCAAGCTGCTTGTTGGTGACTGTGTAACATGTTTATCCATGTGTGTGATTGAGTGTATTTTAATGTGTTTTGGTGGTAGAAGTTGGGAGAATTCTTGTTGTGTTCCTTTTGTTACAATTCTGTAAAGTTCTATGTGTTGCAGAAGTTGTATGAACAGTGCTAGACAAATGAAGTTTGATTGATTGTTTGATCAAAAGGTGTGAAACCTCCTTTGAGAATATCATATCAATGGTTTTCCTTTCTTTGACCCAGGGGTCACACCTTATGACTGTGTGAATGACTGCATGAATGAAAGCATACCTTATTTTATTTTATTTAAAAGGAAAACGATGAATGATTGTTTTGATCTTTGATGTTCTGCTTATTCTGCACATGTAATATACAGAAGGTGAATGCTGTGCGAAATTTTTGTCTTCTCCATTCATAACAGAGTATTTGATTAGTTTTTAATTTGGCATCTGCTGTCATATTACAAACCCTATATTCAGAAAATAAGTTTTCCAAACCAAAATTAAAATGTGTAATTTAGATTTTAATTTAATAGACACGGGTGCAAAGGAAATACAGACAGATATGTTTATTGAATATACCAGTAACACCACTCTGGGCGATTAATCGATTAGAAGATTAACTGGTAACATACCAGGGACCGATATGACAAGTTATAACCCTTGAGTTCATTACAAGGAAGCTCATTTCTGTCCAAGTGGATAGAAATGTAATTCCAGCGATATTTCTTGTCTGAAATATATGGACTTTCCTGAAAAACCTATAACATATGTAATTCACCAGGAGAGATAGGTCTGCCTGATGAGCAGACAGTTTTGTGAATGACATGAAACAATGTCTTACCACTATGCATATGCTCAAATTTCTTTTCTTGCATGTGTTCATAATGTAATAATTTGGCCATCAACCTATTCATTTGTTTAACCACAGTGCAGTATCCCTCTGGAAAAGCAAATGTTCTTCTTGATAAACTCATCCCAAAAGTTAAAAAAAGGGAAAGCTGACTATTGCTAAATTTTCTGAGATTATGAAGATTCCACTAAAGTACTAATGGAATACACAGATGTGCAAACAAGGTGTTTGTCTTTCTGAGCAAGAATGAGTCATGACTCATAGATCAGTTCAAGCAAATCTCCCAACTAAAACTGCAAAGATTTTTTAACATCAACTGTGCAGAGCATTATAAAAAGATTTATAGAGTCTGGGAAAATCTCACAATGTTATAGGTTGAGGCTAAAATCCTGTAGATGTACGTGACCTTGGAGCCCTCTGGAGGCCCTGCATGAGGTCACTCATACAAATGGGAATACTAATGATGATAAAATTGATGCATGAGGAATGAATTATATGCTACCATCAAGGCTACTTCTTTTCCTGGGAGGTCTAAGATTAGTTCAGTAGAACAATGTCATATCTCATTCTGCACATCTTATAATAGTGTAGTTTCCTAGACCGAATGTGTGATCTGAAGTCCCGGTCAGTGTCCTATTGAAAATATATGACATATTCATGGTGCAGAAGAGTCATATACTGACAAACATGCACTGTTTTTTCTGTATTTGAGAAAATCTTTTCTGGAAATTAGGATACATAGTTTCAAAGTTCATTCCAGTGGGTACCCTGTCCTCGGCTGTTTGCTCACTTTTGCAGTGGTCAGTATGACCCCTGAGGGCATGACATTTTAGCAGATCATTCTGGTGTGACCTGTCAGCTGGTTAGAAAATGGATCCAGAAACCTGCCGAATCTCATTATTTGTCATGTTATTTGTTTATGGCTGATGAGGGGCTTGTAGTGTTGCAGAATGAGAGTCAGACAGCTCTCAACGCTCGAGCATCAGTAGTCTGATCTTGTACTTTCTATCATGTGACAAGAACGTTACATCTGAAATATAAAGCCAATGAATACCCTTTTTATTTGTTGTGCTAGATAAATTGCACACCAAGCCGGTAACCTTTAAAGTTGGTGCTTCTCTTACACTGGTGTCAACATGCACATTTATTGAAAGTACATGATTCTTCAGATCAAATCCATTTACTTGCTATACATGACAATTTACTCTTTTTTCACATTTTGGTCACAAATTCATTCACTGGAGCCTGCTTTGAGAAACATTATTTACAAGTGGAAAACATTCAGTGCTGTCATTCCTTTCTTGGACATCCCAGCAAGAGCACACCGAGTTCTGATCATGCAATTCACATAGAAACCTAAGTTACCCAAGACCGCAGTTAACATGTGAAACATTGAAGTTCATAAGAGTGCAATTCAATAAAAGACTAAGCAAGTATGACTTGTTTGAAAGGACTGCCATAAGAAAAGAGTCTTTTCTCTAAATTGATCATAGAAATGTAGCTTAGGTTTTGTAATGTTGTAACTGACAATCACTTGGGGTCACTGCAGCTTAGGAGAGCTTGTAGAGTTGTTAGCTGCCAGTTGGAAGGTAAGTGGTTTGATTGTGTGTATGTGATCGAAAGAAAAAAAAAAAACACTGCTTGGACTCATTAGATGACACTATAGATCTCTATAGCCTAAAAGAATGCAGTGCTAATTGTGACCTGAGTTGTGACCGTAGTGTAAAAACGCTTTGAGTGGTCAACAAGGCTGGAAAAACACTATATGAATGGTGGCAATTTATCATTTTTATTACTGGAATAATGTCTGTTGGACACCAAGGTGGGGTTGCTTGACCATAATGCAGAGCTCCATACTTGGCAAAAAAAAAAAAAAAGAATAAAAACACCACACAACAGGATTAACAGCTCAAATAAAATGTCCAACAAGGTAGTGGAGGGTTGATGATTTGGGCTTGTTTTGCAGCCAGAGGACCTGGGCACCTTGGAGTTACCATATTGGCCCGACTATAGGACGATATTTTATTCTAGAAATCATCTTCTCAAAAATGGGATTGTAATATAATCGAGGTCTAGACTTTTCTATTGTCATTGCACATCTGCACCGCTAGATGGAGCTGCACCGAAGTAACAAGTATTGAATGAAGCATCACAGTGAACATATGCTGCGGGATCTGATGTGACATGGAGGAAGCACGCAACCGTCTTGAACAAAGGGGCTCGAAAGTTTTGTTGCAGTCCAGAATTTATTTTTTACAAACTGAATTGTTACCTGTACCTTACGTATGGTACCATACTTGCTAAAAAAGATGAAATCATTAAAATGTTTAACAATTCAGCAGAATGTTGTCTCTGTGTGAGTTTTTCTATAATAATTATACAATAAAAAGTTGTTTTATGAATAACCTAATTGTCTTCAACATATTTTTATTTTCCCATAAATGATATTTGAAAAATAAAGGGTCGTCAATCATGAACCCCTCCACATACAGATATCTAAAAGTCAGTTCAAACTGGTTCATGCAACAAAATGATAATAATGTGCTAACGAATCTACAACAGAATGGCTTAAAAAATAAGAGATATGAGTAACAACATGCTGATATTGTGGATGTGAATTCCCCAAACTATATGACATAACTTTGCCGTAATCCCCCTTGTCCTGACAGGACTGCTATCAGAGAGCAACACAGTTCTGCTGGGCTTCCTACGCAGATTTCCAAATTCAGGGCTTTTGTTTGCTCACTTGCAGAATTCATTTTTTTTTTTTAGATAAATATACAAACTGCCTACACATTACATACATTGACATTATGCAGTTTGTGAAAGAGTCATTATACTAAGAGGTTCATTCTAACAATATGAAGTATGGATAAAACTTGGCACAGGATCCTTTAGCTAGTTTCTTTTGACTTAAACTGCACTTTTGATCAGGGGCGATTCTAGGGTCAGAGCTTTAGGGTGCTGAGCACCCAATTAGCCCCACCACAACCCACAAGTAAGTTTAGTGAGAAGAGGATGATACCATAGGGCAGGGTCGTTTTCATTTTCATTCTTAAAATGAAAAAGAATATGTCGATAGTTAATATTGTGTTGTTTGGACATAAGCGGTTGCTGGTGAGTATAAAGTAAAAGCATGAATCCACGCTGTAATTAGGTGTTTTAACGGCCCAAAAAGAGGCAAAACAAAATAAATAAAAAGTAAGGTTTGTTGGTGGTTAGTACTGCGTGGTGCCACCATGCACTACTAACCACCAACAATGGATGGTTGGGGTGTTATTTTTGAGTTTTTAAAAGAGTGGGCCACGCCGGCGGCGCACGTATGGGCCGCGGAGATAGGGCACTGGAATCCCCTGGCAAGCCAAGGGAGATCACGGACCACCGCGCAATGCTCGGCCCGCGATCCCCCTTGGCTGGCAAGGGAGAGAGCGAGCCTCTGCGCGGTGCGGATCTGGCGCGTGCAATGGGACCGTCTGCTGCCCATAGCAGCGGTACCGGCGCCATCCAGCCACCAGGCTCCCCGTGGTTCCCCGAGGGGACCCACTGAAGATTTGACAGTGTGTGACCTCTTTATATACTACTTTTCTCACGTGCATCAATGACGTCACATTGTAAAGCCACGTGAGGGAGCTCCCATGGAAATTTCCTTCAGGGTTGTCATGACAAACATGTACGTGGTGACGCGTCTTTGCGCAGAGCCCGCACACACGCCGGTCTACCTGCGCAACGTCGCGCGCAGAGGCGCTTACTGGCTGATGCAGGACGCTGTTGACCAGGGGCGTCACTAGGTTTAGGGGAGGCTTAGCCCCCAAGAGATGCACAGGATGTGAGTGAATGTAGCGTGTGAGCACAACATTTCACAAACAGCTAATAAAGACTGAGAAATAATTTATTAATACTATTATTTCAGTCTGTTTTATACAATACAGTATAAGTATACAGTATAAGTCTTATATCTGCTTGCTCTCCTTCTCTCTCTGTGATAACTTGATCTTCCTCTGCCTCTTGATCCATCCCTGGATCCCCTTGCTCTCTGACTTGACCTTGCCTGTTGACCACACAATGAGTTGAATTAATAACTGATCAACATAGAGCCTAATGCCATAACTTTCGCTCACAGCACAATAATTGTTTGTTCCCAAATATTTTGAAGTTGCACAGATTACATTTTGGGCACATATGTGACTAAAATGGTTGTAATTTCAAGCCCTGAAAATATATTACTTAATTACTTGAATTAAAGTAATACTAAGATACTCTTGAAAATATTGGGTCATATAATATATATATATAGATATATATATATAGATATATATATATATATATATATATAATATATATATCTATATATACTATATATATATATATATATATATATATATATATATATATTAGCCTGACCCAAATATTTTCAAGAGTGTCTATATATATATATATGTGTGTAGGCAGCACGGTGGCTTGGTGGTTAGCACTGTTGCCTCACAGCTAGAAGGTTCCTGGTTCGAACTTCGGCAGGGGGGGTCCTGGATTGAACCTCGGGGCCTTTCTGTGTGGAGTTTGCATGTTCTCCCACAGTCCAAAGACATGCATGTTAGGTTAATTGATGATTCTAAATTGCCCGTAGGAGTGAATGTGAGTGTGAATGGTTGTGTGTCTGTATGTGTGACCCTGCGATGGACTGGCGACCTGTCCAGGGTGTACCCCTGCCTTTCGCCCATAGACGGCTGGGATAGGCTCCAGCAGATCCCCGTGACCCTTCAAGGATGAAACGGGTATAGAAAATGGATGGATGGATATATATATCTATATATATATAGATATATATACATATATATGTATATATTTATATATATATCTTTGCTTTCTCCACTTTCTAATCATTACACTCCTCAATAAGAGCTCAGGTTAAATTAGTCTTAATATGAATATGAAATATGAAACATTTCAGTCAAGGTGCACCATATGAGTTCCATAAAATTCCAAGGCTGTCTGCATCTCAAATGACTCTATCCTGTGAAATCCTTTAGACTCACCTTTCTGGTAAAGGTCTCTCCCCTCTCACTCCCTGTGCTCCTCTGCCCCTCTGCCCTGACTCCTACAGGTCAATAGGGGAGGTGGAGTGATTATTATTAGTGTATTATTATTATTATTATTATATCCACTGATGATAATCATACTGAATGAGCTCAGCTCAAGTGAGAAAACACAGCTGATGCTCCGGAATGAAGCCATCCCAAAGATAGCATATTGTAAAAAAGAGTGCACAGACGTGCGCAGAGATTGTCTGTAGTGTGCAAACTAGGTTTTTATTTGTCAGCCAGGGAGCACTTGGTTCATTAATTACACGGGACTTTCTGCTGTTAGCTGGGGGCTGGAGCTAACTAACTGTTACTATCAGCAGTGATCAATACTTACTGTCTTGAAAAACTTTCTTATGTCCATCCTTCAGTGAGTCATGTTCTTCTACTCATGCGGTTCGAGTCGGCTCTGTGTGCTTCGGGGTACACACAGGAGTGCAAGCAAGGTCGCAGGGAAAACGTGGACTGGATTTTCAGTGATGTGGGCGTTCTCAATATGAACAAGTGGAATGGATTGGATAACGACGCACTGACAGATTTATGATCATATTTAAGTGAATAGTGACAGGTTACACAATTATTTATTTAAACTCATATTCTGGTCACTTCATATTGAATTTGTCAGCGCTTTTTGAAAAAATATACATATATATATATATAAAAATATAAATATATATATATATATATTTTTAAAACCTAATTATTTAGGGGGGCTTAAGAATATTTTAGGGGGGTTCAGAATTTTGTGGTGATGTGATTGTGACTGAAAAGAAAAAAAAAATTTATTTATGTCTGTGTTTAATACATATGATTTTATTATATATTATATAGTTCTTTCTCCGAGGCAGAATTTTATGTCTTAAACATCAACTCACTAATTTCCTGCACATCTGTAAGGCTGTGCTCCTTGTGGGACTTATATTTTGTCTAATGTAGTCTTTCTTACTCTGTTAAAACAGTTTGTTCATACCAATCTGATGGTCATTTGTCATCAACCTGCTTTCTTGTCGTGCAGACAAGTATGTATGTATCGATTACACTATTAAAATTCACTAAAATGTAGTCATTGGCAAGTCTTTATTTTTAAGTCTTGATCCACAGTCTTGCTTAGATATGTAATAGCCACCTGGGGGTTTAGATAAATATAGTTTTTGTTTTTGTTCCCCACAACAATGATCAGAAATCGTGGTCTGCTACGGATGTATGTGGGACTCTCAGTCCCTGGCATTTTTACTTAAGAATATTTGTGAACCTTGACAAACATTGTATGGTATACATCTTCATCATCATTCAAAGAAAATACCATAAACAAGATCTATAAATGCCAGGCTTTGTTTAGGACTGAGCTCACTGAAGATCCCTTATTCTGATGACTAATGTTTGGACCTTTTGGAGTTCCTTAAGGTTTTTTTTGGAATTACTGAAAGTTATATGCAGTATATTTTATTGGTCTTTTCTTCGTTGGTCTGCATTTTATCTAATTATATTTAAAGTTCATTTTGACATGTGTAGCTAGTAATGGGGGGGGGGGGGGCATACCTCCTAGAAAGAGTTATTTTTCCATTTGTTTTCCAAATATTAAGCACAAAACATAATTCAAAAGTATTCCATTTATTTATTTAAGTTCACAATTATGGATAAAAAACAGAATGCAACATGACAGAAAGCAATGAGGTTAAGCACAATGAGCAGTGCAGCGACATGCCAGGTGGGCCTCTGCTTTCTCCCTCAGGTCAATGCTCTTCTCGTAGATGCTGCTGAGACCATCAGAGCGGTTCAGATTTGAATCTGAAACAGTGGTGGGATTAAAGCAGAAATACCAAGTTATATAAAAATAAAGGTTGCATAATCCAGTTTGTTCAATGAGATTTGTTGCAAGCTCACCAATGGACACGCAATGGAAGCCAACGGTCACGTCGGTGGTTCTCACTGGCATGCAGCCAGGCAGACAGCGCAGCACAGGCTCAACAGAGTAGCATTTGGACTCCTCGCCTTGGAAGGTGATCTGCTTCTCCAGTTTCACAGATTCAAGCTTCATGTAACATTCTAAAAAGTATTTAAGTTGAGAATAAGCATTGTATTCTTGCTTGTTTACATTCAAAGGTCCATAAATTCTTTGATTTAGTGGTGTTTTTTGGGGGGAGGTGGGGGGGTTGGATTGCTTTTATGAAATACTCATTATATCTTTGCATTTTCATCATCCTAGATGGTATCAGAGATGAAAAAAATCACTCTATGTAACCATACCACTTCTGACCACATGGAGGCAGATGTGAGTGAGGATGGGCTGACACATCTTGTAGTATTTCTCTGTCCCATTAGAGGTTCACATTGCTGTGTCTTATGCCAGGGTGTGACATGCTGCCACCATGTTATCACAAATGATATTTCTATAGAAATCCTTGAAGGTAAAAAGGTCAAACAGAAACAGTGAGTCTTACCAGAAGTATCACGACAGCTGTTTCCAGACAGAACCCAAGAATGGGCGAAGCTGGTTGCATTCTTGGAGACCCGTTCATTAGGTGTACGGTACTCCTGTTGGACTTCACCATCAGCCTTTCCACAGAGTCCACAAGTCTGACCTCTCATCCAATCTGCAACTTGAACCTGTAAAATAAACATCTAATTGTACCATGAACAGTATTTGGTTTAATGAATGTCAATTTCTCAAGATGATAAGAGTCATAGTATCACCTTCACAGAGCTCGAATTGAAGAAGACTTCCTGGAGGCCGAGGTTGGGAGCATGGACAGACAAACCGTCAGCTCTCTGTCTGACCTGTACATTACCTATAACAAATGAAAATATGTGCATTTGATTTTTTTTTTTTTTAGCTTTTAACAGATTTCAAAGCCTGGCCGTTCAGTTTGATTTGATAAAATAAAAAAAACCTGCTGGATCCTGATATGGCAAGTTGATGGCAGAGATTTCTACACCATTAACCTTCACCATGACAGCAGTGTCCTTGGGATACAAGTCGATGTCCCTGTTGAAAAACAGTTTAAATACACAACATATTCAGGGACAGCAGGTCTAGACCTATTTTGGGTGATATCACCATAGAAAATATAAAATACTGGTTGTTGGTGCTCTTACATGTTTTCAATCTTGACATTGATCTCACTCTGTTCCTGCGCTTGGTCCTTCTTTAGCAGAACCATGAATTTGAGTTCTGATGTGCAGTCCTGAGCCAAGACCTGGTAGCAGGAGTGGGGTATCTCATTTTTATATTTCCTCTTGTTGAATGTAATCAGTGTGTCTTTAACCATGGTGCACTGAGCTGGAGTTAAAAGAAAATATATTCATATATATCAATTAGTCACTAAAATTTCTGATCAAAACATTTGACCATAATATGAAATGATTCTTTTAAAGATTTCCCACCTGTATAGGCCTTAGTGAGCATGTAGGAGAACTTGTCAGTCCAGCTGTTTGGATATGCTTCCAGCTCAGCAGCAGTGTCTCCAATTGGCAGAGAAATGGGAAGACCCATTCCCATTTTGTAAAGTGTACCCTGTAATATTCAATTACAAAGGGTAAAAATTCGTTAATAATAACAATAATAATGATAATAATACATTTTATTCAAAAAATGCCTTTCAGGACAACCGAGGTACAGGAATTAAAAAATAAACAGAACAATAAAACACAAATAGAATTAAAAAACACCAACATACATGAAATAAGGTGGGGGCAATGAAAAATGGATTAAAGGCTGTAGGTTGTTCTGTTTTGAGTCCGGATTTAAAGATGGGGAGGGAGGCTGAATTTCGGAGGTCTGGTGGTAATGAGTTCCAAAGCTGGGGGGCAGAGCGGCTGAAAGCCCTGCTCCCCATGGTACTGAGACGGGCAGAGAAAGTAAGCAGACCGGGTGATGCTATTGATGTGGGAATGAAAGGATAGTGAACTGTCGAGGATGACACCCAGACTCTTAACCTGAGCTATCGATGAGGAGGGAAAAATTGTTGTCTCTGGAGAGGGTGGATTTGGTGCCGATGAGTAAGAATTCTGTTTTATTGCTGTTTAGTTTGAAAATTAATCCAATATGAGTAATGCAAGCATCATCTACGTGTAAGCAAGAACACTTCACAAAACTATACCTTTGGTGTCTTCAGCACAACATTCAGGGTTGTCTCGTTGGCCACAGCTACAGTCAGTTTGACCTGTTTTGGAACATTAGCGACTTTTGTCTGGTTTACTCCATGTTCCACAGCGATACGGGAAAGGTACTCAGAAATCCTAGACAAACAAGCAGGTCAGAGTGTTTAAACACAGTGTTTAAAAAGTTTATAACAAAAAGTAAATCAAGAGTTATTTTGCATATTAGGACATTAGAAAAAAAACCCATCTAGTCTCTATCATGTCTTAAAATTGGGTAACTGAAACTTTGAATAAACAACTACAACTAACATTTTACACAATGTCTTTAACGAATAAAAGTGCAAAAGCAGAAGCAAAAGATGTTTTAGCCATTTGCTCTTCAGCAGAATTCTGTTTTTTGTTAACACAGTGGCAAATGGTACAGAAATCAGCATGGACCTGAGAGAACCAATTGTTGCTCTCCATTAATCTAGTAGGGGTTATATGGCCCTTTCCAAAGAATTGTAAAGTATATTTTTGTACAGTGAGAAAGATCATTCAAAAATGGAAAACATTCAAGACACTTGCTAGAACTTCCCAGAAAAGGGGAAACCCGAGTACCACAAAAATGGTATCCACTAAATACTGCAACACTGGTCCAAACCGGTCTTCACTGCATTTGGGGCTTTATGTGTCATTTAACTTCCAGTTTTGAAGCGACTATTTGAACTCCCACTGACTTCGGAAGGCGCTGATTGAGTCTGAAGGTAAGGACAAAACGGGGAAGAATATCGATAAGCTGAACCTCACGTGAAATTCCAGTCTATGTCCCTGTTGGCAGAGAAAAGATCAACACAGACTGTGACGAATGTTGATCCTGTTCTAGTTCTACTGGAATAACTGGAGGAGGCTATAGTAGAGAGAAAGATGTGGATGCCCCCTTATATGTCATATTCCCCGGTAGTCGGGCTGCCCCTATTGGATATTCCAACAAGTTCACCCCAAATTCAGACAAAAGTTGCATCACTCGGAACATTACCTCTTTGCATATTTTGTAATGCCCTTGGGGAGTCTTTTCCAGATCATCTTCACACGAACTGCTGGCTGTTTATCCACAACACCAGTTTCCGCTATGATCGTAGTGTTGTATTGCTTGCATTCAATACCCCAGGTAAACCTAGCCTGAGAGAGATTTTCTCAATTAAATCTAAAGCAATACATTATTTTCCATAATTACTGATAAATTTATAAGAGGTTTTTACCATCAGCTTGTGGTGACTCAACATTACTCCATCAGCACAGATTGTCCAGTTGTCACTGGCAGTCAAGTTGGCAAAAATGACTTGCACTCTGGCATTTTCTTTGTCATAGTAAGCTGCAATCTGGTATCCCTGGTTCTGGTGGTCAGCTCTAACAGCACGGATCAGAATGGTAACAGCAGGAGTGACAGTGTTGGAAAGGTACCTGGCCTGAAAGTGAAAAGAAGAGACTGACATTACAGTTGCGATTCTCTCTAATATTTGTCTCCCCCCACCCCCCATTTGAAAGGAGAGCTTTAAATAAATTGACCTGACAACTCACCTTGTTATAGATGGTTTCAAAGCTGGAGGCACTGCTCCTGCTGTTGGCATGTTCTATGGACATTGAATGCTGCAACCAAAGAAACCACATGTTTAGACCTCTCAGGCAGAGGGCATGACATGGATGTGTCACTTCATTTTATTAATACCTCGTGGATGTGATTCTTGGTGAAATTCATTTCAAATTGTTCTTGCTGTAGTAAAAAAATAAAAAATAAAAGTAAAATATTTTCCTGCAGAAATTTTATTTTATTTTTTGCATTATTCTAGTTTTCATAAGAATGGTAAAGGTAACCCACCTTCAACAGAGAGCTGGAGCTGGAGGAACTAGAGCTGCTGGACGAGCTTTTTGAATGGCGGCTTAATCTGCTGCTGGAGGAGCTGCTAGAGGATCGCTTTGATGTCCTGACGAAGTCAAGAAAATCAATCATGGTACTTTTGTGGTGAGAAGATGAGCTGGAGGATGACGACTTGGATGAGGAGGAGACAGTTGAATGGGAGCTGGTGGAACGTGAGCTGCTGGAGCTGGATGAAACTGTGGTGTTGTTCTTCGCACCAGAATCCAGAATCTTCTTCAGTCTCATGATAACATTTTTATCTTCAAGGATTTCCTCCTCATCACTCAGGTTAACCACTCTAATGATCTTTTCTGCTGCTGTTTTTCCAACCTGAACCTCAATTTCAATCCTTTCAATGACTGGTCCAGCAGCTAGAATACATAAAAAAAACAAATAAGAAAAAAAATGCAGACGCTCCTAATAAATTATTTTGGCTACTATCTTAAGTCAATCAGTTTCACTTGCCTGGAGAAACCTTAACATAAACAGAATGCGTTCCCACTGCAGAGTAGATTGGGCTTCTTCTGATTGAGGCAGCGTTGTGAGACTCAATTTCAGCACAGGCCTTGATTCCAAATGTATAACTTGCAGCACACATTTTCTTCATAAAGGCTTTGAAGAGTTTATTTTTGCTAACAGATCTTGGCAGGTCAACGGGAATGATTTCAGATGATGCCGACTGTAAAACCACAGCACATGGTCGGATTATAAATTTGGAACCAGTTGGATTTTTTTTTTGTCTAGGAAATTTGTGGTGAGCAAACCAACTTACCATGCTATAATCCAGAGAGGATGCCATCCTAGAAAAGTTTGAGGTGATGTTTGGAATTGTCAGAGTTTCAGCTGGGACAACTGGTGTTATTTTGGCAGCTGCAAGGTCTTCCACATTCCTTGCAACAGCAAATGTGTCAACACTTTTGGAGAATGAGAAAAAAACAAACAAAAAATAAATGATTAGGCGAGTTCAGAAATACCCTAGTGCACATTACTTAGTGATAGGTACATGTACGTACAGTCCAGATGCAATCGTGTTCACCTCCCTGAACAGGCAAGAATTGGATCTTGAAGTTGCCCTTAATCATGTCCATCCTTGCTGCTATCTTTGAAGGAACAACTGTGTGAACTTTTGCTCTTGACACCAAAGCAGCCTGGATGAAAGCAGTATTCACACCCATAACTGCATAGGTGTGCATGGAAACACTGCAAGAAACAGATGATAACATTTAGAAGGGGATTTTTGAACACCTTTTCTAATTTAATAATGGAAAAAAAAAAAAACAACCTCAAAACAAAACAGCCTATTAGCTTTTACAACTATGTCACCTTGGAGCAATTGCAGCCCTCACAGAAATATCAGATTTCAGGAGCTGGGCGACGGGGAAGTTCTCAGGCAGAGGTGGTGACACACTTGCTTGTACTGTGAAAAACATGACATTTTCAGTTTCAGTATGAATAATGTTCTCAAGTTCAAAACCCTTAAATCACACCGGTGAAATGTACCTTCAACAGATGTAGCAGCCACAGCAGCAGTATAGAGACTGAGCTCCATGGGTAAACCAACAGAGGTGGGGAGGATACGACGAATCTCAGAAGCCAGCATTGGTCTAGAGTAATGCAGTGTGTAACCAGACAAGAGAGCATCCAAAGCTTTTCTGCCGTAAGTGCGCATTTCAGGTCTGTTTGCATACTGTAAAATAAAATTTTGGGGGGTTTTTTTTAATGAGGAAAGGTTTTTAGTTTAAAAAAAATGTAGAAGTTGTCACATGAAACTAGGAGATGCATTACCTGAATCATCTGTTCAACCATTGATTTGTCAATGTTTGCAAATGCAATTTCCTGTCCAAGTACTTTCACATATGCAGAGACTAGAGGCTTGCTTGAAGGTTGAGCTCTCCAATCAGAAAGCTTTAAAGGAAAGGAAAATTACAAGTTAAAACCAGCTAAATAAAGAAATTGTCTTTTAAAAAAAAAAAGGTTTTCTTGGTTATAGTCCTTAAGAAACTAGTTTTTTCCCCCTGTGAATCTGTCCCATAAGCTTACAGCTTTGATGGCTTGTTTCATCTTGGTGATTCTGTCTGTGCTCTCCGGAGTGTCAGGGATTTTCAAAAGGGCCTCTTGAATTCCCTCAGATCTCATGCCAAACCTGGAACATTAAAAAGAGAAAAGAAAAAGCAATTTGATGTGTAAAAGTTGCACCAATTTTATATAGTGTATACATTTTACAAAGACATGCTTTTACAAAATAATGTAATTTGCACACATTAATGAGCTTTTGCTTAAGCAATTATATGTGAGACATGGCTGTAGTACCTCAACAACATCCACATAGGCTCCAGCCAGGTAAGTACGAGCTTTTGCCATTACGGCTCTTGGCAACACAGTTGCAGCATCATTGATGTAATAAGCACTGGCAGCAGCACCCACCATCCAAGGATCTGCAGGGCAAAAGGGAAAGTGTTCAAGTGTGGATGAATCTCAAGTCTGTGGTTTAAATTATTCTTCTCTTATCCTCTTACTGTAATAAGCATCATAATAGAAAGCTCTGCTGAAGCGGTAGCTCAGTCTGTCGTATTTGGGGCTGAGGATCCGCACAGCAACGTTACAAGCAGCTGCCCTGAAAAAATAACATAAAAATATGTGTCCTACTAGCTGCTGATGTGTTTTAAAAAAAAAAAATAAAGAAAACAAAAACGACTAAAATATGGATATAATCTTGGTCCTTACATAGAAGAATGGTCAGGGGAGGTGGTCTTGGTAAGAGCCTTCATGTAAGAGTAGATGAAACTGGAAACCTGCAGGTTTGATTCCTTCAAGATGCTCTGAGCAAGAGTAGTCACCAGACCCATGGGCAGTTTAGTCTCGAAGAGCATGATAGCAGCAACCATGCGAAGCTCTGGGTGGAGATTCTTGTCCATGAACATCTGAACAGCCATGTCCTGGACCTAATTCAAAAAGAGGAATGCCATATACACAATTGCACTTGGAAATACAGGTGTTACATTTTAATTATTTTAAGTTAGGGAAATAGCCAGAAAATGTGAATCTCACCATCTTGGGCTCTCTCTTTGCAATCTTCCTCAGGGCCAAAGCAGCATCAACGTGAACTGTGTGGGGAAGACTGGTGGCAGCGCTACCAAAGCCAGGCAGGAGCTTCATCAGTGGCTTCAGACTGCCGGGGTGTCCAGCATTACCCAGAACTTTGACAGCGATAGTGACTTCATTATGGTCACTTCTTTCAAGAGCACGGATAATGGTGTCATGGACGGGCTGTGGGATAGACAGAAAAACATTAAAGACACCCACTCAGTAACTCAGTATCAGGAATATAAAGTTATATGAATCATATGTATCTGACAATACATACCCTCACAAGCTCGACCGGACAAGATGGGTACTCTGCACAATATCTATAAATCATGGTACCGAGGCCCAGCATGGCAATCTCATGCAAAACTGGGTTTTCTTTAATCTTGGGGGTCATAGCCAGGCCCTGAAGAGTTGCAAAAATAAAGAAATGATTATTAATTATATGTAGCAGCTTCAATATATAGGATCAATTTTAACATACAGAAATAAATGAATTAATATATCATAAGCATTGACTTGCCTCTACAAGCTTAATGGCCTCCATGTCAGGGGTCACCAACTGTAAAGATGACATCAGAATATGAGCAGCTTCAACAGAAGTAAAACAGCCAGCAATGAACTTCTCCTTAAAGAACTTCAGAGCCACGTGAGTACCGATGGCCGGGATAGAACTCAGCAGCCAGTGTCTGGGGAAGAGAAACACTGTCAACGTGATTATCCATAGCACTCCTAATTCACAATTCTTCTCTGAATGAAAGCAGCATTACCTATAATCATCTCTAGATTTGAACTGACTCCAGAGGGCTTCAATGCTCTCATATCTGGCCACACGCAGCAGCTGGATGAGCTCAATATACTTCAGAGGGGACTCTTGATGGGCCGTGCCCACATTGTGAGTCACCAGGTGGTTCAGAGTCTCAACAATCTGTCATGAAACAAAATATTCCCACATATAAATTTGCTCATGCAAGCTTAATTTAAGTAAAAATTGACAATAAAGTATCATTTTTCGACATGCCTGAGCCTCAGCATTGCTGATCCTCAGAAGCTGAACTGGTGTCTGGAGGAGTTCACTGCCAAACTCGTACATCAGTGATCCACGGGGAAGATAGTCAGCTCCAATGGGTTCCACTGGGGTCTTCTTGATGTCCAGGAAGGTCAGGATTTGCCTGTGAGCAAACATAAATATCAAATCAATCAGCACTGAGACTCTTTGTGCAGAGAGGAATGCTTATAATTGCACACTTCCTCGTAATTTAAATTTAAATCGTAATTTAAAGCACGTACTTAGCTTCCATTTGAGCCGCGCCATTAAGGATATTGATAGGTGAGTACTGAATGAGCTCTGTAGCGCTTGCTTCTAAGATCATGGCACCAGATGCTGAGGGCTTCATGATGTAGTTTATGGCAGATGCTCCTTTCATAGTTTTTCCTCTCTGTATTGATAAAACCCATAAGATTATTAAACCAGAAGACTGGATTCTAGTCAGAAAGTATAAAGTGAGAGGAAATTGCACTTACAGCCTCACACTCGGCACATTTCTCTGTGTAACCTGTCCATCCGATGTCTTTAATGATTCTTTCCTGGCACTGATTGAGGTCTTTGGTCTTGGTCAGATGGATGCGCTCAGCTTTCGGATCCTCACTGATGACATAATGTGTCTTACACACGCCCTGAGTTCCAGGCTAGTTTTTTTTTTTTTTTTTTAAATCAGAACACAGTTTGTCACTAAGTATTGAAACATTTTTCCCAGTAGGCCTTGATTAAAAAAAATAAATTAATAAAGAAAAAAAACTTTTGTACCTCTTGCAGCTCATACACATTCTGTGTCTTCTTGATGTTCATCTGAAGAATGTTGAGGATTCCCCTGTAGATATTCAGCACAGTTACAGAGATGCCTGAAGGCGCAAAAACTTTACCAACCACACCATTGGCATATTCGAACTTGATGGGTGTCAGGAGCTGAGCACCCAGGGCTGAGGTGAGCTTGGTAGCTGGACGAAAAACCTCTTTGGGCCAGATTCCACTGTACTCAAAGATTTCAGGGTCTACAAGCTGCAAGGAAAAAAAAAAAAGACAGTTAGAGTTAAGTGTGAGGCTCAGTTAGTTACTGTCATCTGTTCCTGGCATGAAAATAAGTCACATGAAATAAGATTTGAAATAAAGGTATATTAAAAATACCAAATGTTTACTTTCAGAATGTAGGAGTCAGGAGCTGTTGCACTGATCCAGACTTTGCTCTGGATTTTCACCCCAGCCCGTGCTAGACCCTCCTCAGGCAGGCCACCCAGAAGACGTGCTTCATATTTGTACTCATAGGTCTTTCCAGTGGCAAATTCTGCGGCTGATACAAAAACAGCAAATGCATTTTGATTACATTGTGAAACCTATTGCAGTCACACAATTAAAAAAAAAGATTGAATAATATTAATATAGATATAAAAAACTTACAAAAGCTGAGTTGGTTGGCCGCTGCAAAAAATAATAATAACAATGATAATTGGTGATTGAAAGAGGACAAATAAATGGAACAAGTGATAACATTGTTGACAAAAATTGAGAATGTTCACATTTTCATAATTTTTTTCTTAAAATAAAGAATATCTGTAAAATGGAAAAACTGAGTTTATTGTTTTATTTATTTGTTGTATTTATTTTCTACTTTTTTTTCCCTGTTCTATTATTGACAGATTTTGTAAGAGAAAGGCCAACTGTGCTTCTGTCAGCTGCCACTCAGTGGAAAGTATATCCTTTTAAGCAAAAGTTAAATAGATTTCATTTTAGATTAATCTAAACATACTCACCCACAAAGGCCACAGTGAGAGCGAGCACAATTACCCTCATGGCTCGTGGATGTGAACATCTGCAGGAGGCTTCCTTTTAAAGCCAGTTTTCCATGCCAGCGGTGTCTATCAAAATGTATCATTAACTAAATGTTGGCTGTCACTGTTACTGATGTTACTGTGACCAACTGACCACAAAGATTGGGCTAAGTAAATACAAAAGGTTGACTCCACCTAATCTCCCGAATTAGTCAGAAATGTTTCAGTTTCCAACATATTTTGATTTTTTTCCTCACCTGGTCTGCACATTTTAAGCAGAGGAGAGAGTGCAATTTACACATTTGTAACATTGTGAATGTATTATCCTATAAATAAAAGCTTAAAAATGCTGTTGTAGAAGGGTCTCAAACAAAAATGCTTTTATATTCCATGCAGTGATTTTAGTGAAATGTCAGTGCGTCCTGACCTGTGATGTTTTCACATTCCTGGAATCTTGCTGGAAGCATAACTGACTCATTAAGACAACGGTCTGAAGTGTCTTGTTAATTTTCATTGTCACAATGCTGCCAATTCGTGTTTAATCTTGAGCTATGAGGACGACAGAATTTTTATGATTTTATTCGCCTCCACCACAATGGAATAGAATTAAAACAATCAAGATGTGACCAAAGTGTTGACTTTCAACTTAATTGTAAGAGGTTTCACAAAAATATGGCATTTCCTGTCAGCCAAAGTATTACAGACATTTTTAATTCATTCAGGGGCTCAAAGATATTGATAGGTGGGCAAAATGACATAATTACAAATATAACCATAATTCTTAATACCTAGGTAAAAAACGTTTTTGCAGTCAATGACTGCCTGAAGTCTGCAGTTTGTGGAATTCTGAGTTTTCTCCCTAGATACACTTTGTCAGGCCTTCACTGCAGCCACCTTCAGCTGCCATTTCTTTGTGGACCTTTCTGCCTTCAGTTTTGTCTTCAGTAACTGAAAAGCTGAGATCAGGTGACTTATTTTGCACATGAACAGTATTTAATTGCTTTGCCTTCAAAAAGTCTAAAGTTGCTTTCACCGTGCGTACAGGTTTGCTATTCATTAGCACTGTGTTATTCTGTCTTATCAGTTTTGCAGCATTTGTCTGAATGTGAACAGAGCATAAAATCACATACATCTTAGAAAATCAACTTGCTACTTTTAACAGCAGTCACAGCATCAATAAACACAGGTGAACGTGTTCCACTGGCAGCCCTACATGTCCCTACAATAAGACTGCATCCTCCATGTTTCACACATAATGTGGTGTCCTTTGGGTTATGAGTTGTTGGTTTCTTTCTCTGTATGTTTCTCTTCTTATTATTGACACCAGTGTATCTTGTTTTCATCTAGCAAGAGAATCCAAATCTAGAACACAGAAGGCTTTATAAGATGTTTTCTGACAAAGTTTAATCTGGCTTTCCTGTTCTTGAATGCCACCAGTGGTTTGTACCTTTTTGTGCAAAAAACCCAAACTGGCTGTGTGAAATACCCTCTGCATTTACATTCATGAAGGTGTTGCTTCGTTGTAGGTTCTGACAATTATCGCATTCTTGACTTATTTTTGACATATTTTCGTGAAATCCTCACAAATTATAAGCTGAAAGTTTACACTTTGATAGTTTTATTTCAAATTCATTTTTTGTGATATGTGAAGGCAAAATCAGAAAAACTCTGTCATTGTTCCAATATTTCTGTACCTAACTGTATAAAGAATGAAACTGATTAAAAACAGTCAGGTATGGCATTGAATGCATACATTTGTGTACCCTGAACCAAATGGCTCACCCCAGGCTGAGCCAAAGTGTCTACAACAATGTGCTTATACATGTGCTTTCCAACCACATTGTTGTCTCCAACCACATCAGGAGATGCCGGGGCCCCCTTCACCTCTCTGTCTCTAGCAGTCAGGCAGCTGGAGAGACTGAACAGGAACAAGGCTGCTGGTCCAGATGATGTCAGTCTGAGTCCTGAAAGCCTGGTTGGACCAGTTATGGGGGTTTTTACAGCACCTCTTCAACCTCAGCCTGAGCCAGGAGAAGGTTCCAGTTCTGTGGAAGACACCCTGCCTTGTTCCAGTACCAAAAAGATCTCATCCATATTCTCCTATATAGACCTATAGACCTGTAGCCCTAACATCCCACATCATGAAAGTCCTGGAGAGATTTTTATTGGTTCACCTGAATTAGAAAACAAGCTCCTTTCAGGACCCACTGCAGTTTGCTTACCATCGTAGGGTTGGAGTTGAAGACACCATTATACACCTGCTTCAGTGAACCCACAGTCATAAGGACAAAGAGGACAGCACTATGAGGATTATGTTCATTGATTTCTCCAGTGTATTTAACCCCATCCAGCCTTGTTTTACTATGTAAGAAACTCCAGAAGACACAGGTAGATGCCTCCACAATCACCTGGATTACAGGCTACCTAACAAACAGACCGCAGTTAGTGAGACTAAATGGATGTGTGTCTGACTGGGTGGTCAGCTGCACAGGAGCACCACAGGGGACTGTACTCTCACCACTCCTCTTCACTGTGTACACCTCAGACTTCCAGTACAAGTCGGAGTCCTGTCATCTGCAGATATACTCAGTCAGAGGCTTCTTCTGATCTGCAACAACACAGACCGCTACAGGAGATCCTTGCTGCCCACATCAAAAGTGGAGTTTTTCCTTGCCACTGTTTGGCTTAAAGGTTTTTTTTTTTCTCCTGCTGTGGGAGTTTTTTACCTGCCATTATCCTTGATTGGATTTAATATTATAATTTTAGTTAATGATATTTGCTTGGGGGTCATGCTCTGGGTCTCTGCAAAGTGCCTAGAGACAATTGACATTGTAACAGACGCTATACAAATAAAATTGAATTGAATTGATTTGAATCAATAACCATCTATAATGAATCACTGAAGAGACTTAAATCATGACAGTTACTGCAACATTTCAATTTCAATTAAGTACTTTTGAATTTGAACCGAATTTGAACTAACCACTGCACTACAGTGCTGCCCGTCATATATAAAATGAATAGTGATGACCTTTAAAGGATCACTTTAGAAAATAAAAATTAAGCCTTTGCCTCATAGCAGTTGCACCACATTAGTACAGAACTGTCCTCGTTAAATTGGGTTGTTCCCCTTTGGTAATCCACTCAGACCAAACTGAGGCTGCTCAGCGCTACTTCAGTGTGTGTTTACACGCATGCTGGCATCGCTGAATCATCTGAATGACAGGAGCACGGTTGATAAATACGGTGTGTTTCCCGATGCTGGCTCACTACACACAGAGATCATTTCCCCTATGCCTCCCCTCTATTTCTATCTCTCAAGCTGGAACATGGGCATAAGAGACACAAAATCAAATGGATGTCATTTTGCTTCTGTGCAATGAATAAAGGAGCTACAGAAGAATAACTAACTGGCTGTGTGATTAGGCCTATAAATGGTGGAGATAAATTGTGTTCAGGTCCATTTTTCTTACTTTTGTAATATATTAAGATGACTGCGCTCAACACAAACAATGAAGGTCAAGCTGAGCTCTAGAAGACCAAGAAAAAGGAAGTATTGTATGTTGGTAGAGAGATAAATCAAAACACTTCCATGTATATTTAACAGACTCTGAAGTGATGCCACACTTGCACAAATGCTTCTTCAGTGTAGAAGGAGTTACCGTTCCTCATTGATTGTTCCTGATTTGATCATTAGAATGTGCAAATGCAAATTTAAAATAAATAAATGTGGAAAAAAGTGTGATGCCTTTTGGAGAAAGACTGACAGATTAAGTTAAAATTATAGATTTTCTGCTGCACTGAAAAAAAATTGATACATTAAATAAAAGGGTGCAGCATTTTGTGAAAAGGTCTTCTCTGCTAGTTTAGCAGTTTGTGGTTCTGGTCGTTCTTTGGGCTTGTGTTACAGCCGGAGGCATGGTCAACATTTCACTGGTGGATTAAAGAAGGGATTATTTTAAATACCAGCATATTCTTGAATCATACAACACACATCTGTAAAACAACTGAAAGTGAAAAGCTATGAAAACCTTTGCAGCTGAACTTCCTCATTTTTACATTTTCTTTGTTAGTGTTGTAGACTAAACGCATGTGAAACAAAACTCACTGCATCTTCTTTTCTGTGGAAGATATAATAACTTGCATTATTTGAGAAATTAAATATCTACTGACATTACATAACAGAGCCCATGACTTAATTGTGAATACTCAATATAAACTTTTTATGAACATGTTCCCTCCTCCTTTTTCAGTGTTTTTTTTTTTTTCTTTTTCTTTTTGGAAACCAGGAGAGTGAATTCTATGAACAAAGGCATGCGCTACTTTGATCATGTAACAACCTCTGAAAGGTAAGAAGTGAATGGGTCAAAGTGACCAGTAAATAACAGGAAGGTCAGGACATGCTCATTAGAAGTACTGATGACTGAGTACTGTAACATGACATGCCCCCTTCACTGATATCTGTCAACATTTACACAAGAATTTATTTGTCCTCCTCTGCCACTCAAATAATCACCTCTTTAAAACTGTATTTTTATTTATTTATTTATTTATTTTGTGAAAAGGAAAACATTTAATTCAACATCAGTTGTTAATTTCTTTCCCGGATAACTGTAACATAAGTTTGACCCATCTGTCACGCCGTACTAGAGTTCCCTCGGGTCGAGCGCACGCGACCAGTTCAGTTTCATCATGACCTGATAAGCTCTCCGTTGCTCCTACAAGATGCTGGCGTCTCTCGTGTTTGTGTCGTGGCTGCTGGCCGTATGCAGTTGCAGCGTGTGTCCGTGTGAGAGACCGGAGCTTTGTCAGCAGATTCGTGACGAAAGAAACTTTGAGGTAAAACCAGCTGACGTTGATGTTTAACACAAAAGCATAAACATGGAGGAAACTGGTCGTAACTAGATAATTACGAAATATCAATGACAATTTAAACACACTGGTCGTCACGTTGGCTTTTTGTTCATAACAGTGTAGGTATTGTCGGTAAATCGGTTTTGGTTTATATGGAAATAGGCGTAATTTTGCCGTCGCTTTTTTACTTTTTTTTGGGGGGGTTACCTGGTGACAGCTGACAGTCACGCGCTAGGAGGCGTGACTTTTCAGCACTCCCGTCGTGAACCAGGAAATAAACTCTTAATATTTCTTTAACAAACCAGAGAGAATAAAACAGATTCTGGTAACCCTCAGCTCTATTTTGAGATGAAGAAGAGTGAACTTGATAGAAAAAAAAAAAACAACACAAAACAAAATTGCGTTTTACGTTTTTGTTGGAATTATCAATAAAATAATAAAGTGTGTGTTTCCAGGTGTTTGTATTTGATGTGGGTGGAAAGACATGGAAATCCTACAACTGGAGTATGGTTACTACAGTGGCAATGTTTGGGAAATATGATGCTGAGCTCATGTGTTACGCTCACTCCAAAGGTGCTCGAGTCGTCCTCAAAGGTACAATATGTTTGTCATCATGCCAGTAAGAAATTACGTTTGTTAAGTTTGAAAAAGATAAAAAGCTAATTGAATCCATCTGTTCGCTGCCTCAGAAACTGTTCAGAGCACCATCTTTTTAAAAGAATGATTGTGTCTTATACACCAGTGACTCACTGTTGTTCATTTATTTCCTTTGTGGGAAAAGGTGATGTTCCCCTCTCCTACGTTGTGGACCAAACTAACCGAACAGCATGGATAACAGAGAAGGTCAGCTTGGCCAAAAGTCAGTTTATGGATGGGATCAACATTGACATTGAACAAGCGGTGGAAAAGGGCTCACCAGAGTACTATGCCTTGACGGATCTGGTCAAAGAGACCACAGTGGCTTTCCACAGGGAAATTCCAGGTTCTCAGGTGAAGGATTTTTTTTTTTTTTAAATCAGTCTTAACTGTGATCAGATGCAAGTGAGACAATAGATATCTAACTTTCCCTGACTCCTTTTATATTCCTAATCTGTAGGTCTCAGTTGATGTTGCCTGGTCACCAAACTGTATAGATAAGCGCTGCTATGATTACATCACCATTGCTGAGTCCTGTGACTTGCTGTTCGTCATGTCCTATGATGAGCAGAGTCAGATCACTGGGGACTGCATTGCAATGGCAAACGCCCCACTCACTCAGACTTTAAAAGGTTTGTTATTCAGATGCACATTAATGAATGAGAGGATAACAACATTGGCCTGTTCATGTAAAATCAGTTCAGACACCCACTGTGATATTTATATCTGTCATTTTAGCTTATGACGACTATTTGGCTCTAAAGATTGATCCCAAGAAGCTGGTGATGGGAGTGCCATGGTACGGCTATGACTACCCATGTGTCAACCTTACACAGGTATGATGTGTACTGAACTAGTAATATACCATAGAACTGCCAATGTATGAAAAAAAAAACCTTGGGAACAAATTTCCTTAAAGTTCCATCAAGGAGGAAAAATATTTATCATTTTCTTTTTGTTTAGTTTTTCTTCTCAGGCTAGCGCTAACATTTAATTTGTCAAATATTTCAACAGGAGGTTTACTATACTAAAGGCTCTTACAGGAGGATTGGCAGAGCATTTATATATATATATATTTATATGTCCATATGAGCGTGGTTATTTTTTACAAACACTCACTTTTCTGTTAGTGCTTATCACATACAGAGAAATGCAGGTTTTGGTCCAAGTAAATGAATATTCCTAAGAATTCTGGCTGTGGTAAAGATATTTAGTAAAAACTCCCTCTTGGTCGAGGTATCCAAGGATTTTGGCTTAACTTCTTGGTTTGCCGTCATTCTCAGTGATCTCCCCTTTGCTGGCAGGAGACCTGACAACAGTATTTTCTTCATGTTTCGAGAGTGAGTGCATAAGAATGTCCCATTTAGGTCACGTCTACATAATCCGACATAAAATGTCACCTTTTGTGAACAAGATCTGATCTGACTTCTAGCTGATGTAGCAGCTTTGAGAATATCTAAGTTGTTCCTCCAGAACATTTTCATTCATTTTTTTTTTTTTACTTTGCTATGGACATCTTTTCTTTCTTTTTAAGAAGTGGGGGGTGACTGTCAAAATTGGTGTATTTGTGGAACAGGCCTTGCTGTAACCCTCCTGCCTTTTCCTATGCTGCCACCATGTGGTTGAGAACAAGCACTTGCGTTGGGTATGAACTCAGTTTTGGATATATCAATTTACAGTACCAAACAGTGTGTGGCCTATGCTGCCACCATGTGACAGCATAGGCCACACACTGTTGGACTGGGTGAAACATTCTGTTATTTTGTACAAACGTAGCATCACATTTTTTAAAGAAAATTCAGACAAAAGGACCTATTTTAACAACTGGAAATCCAAGCAAACTACAGGGAATACTCTTACTTTTCTCGGTTTACTTAATACGAAGTTTGTCTTTTGAGGGAGAGCGTGTTCAGAAGCTGGATTATTTGCAGTTTTTTGTCTCTTTTCCTTTTGTGATGAAAGCAGAATAGTTTGGGGCAGAATCAGCTTCTGCTTGAAAACAGTTAACCTAACAGTACTGAAGAGAAAATGTCTGAAATATTAGTTCACAGCCAAATCCACATTTCTACATAGTTCCCAGTCTTTTAACATGTTTTAAGGGACCGTTACCTAAGGCATATAACATGTTACCTTGTGAATCACTGCATATTTTCAGATTTATTTATTTAAGGTGTACACTTTTAATAGAAAAGAATGCTTGTCGTACCACAGAATTATTGACTTTGGTATTTTCTTGTAAAAACAGTAAAATAACACCAGTCACATTCTCTTATGCTCTCGTATACAACCTTACAATCATTAATTATGAAGACATAATGCTGAAAATGAAACTACTAAGTCATAATTTTTGGCCTGTTTTTTTATTGTGTGATTAATTTTATTTTTCAATCCCATATTACGCTTTTGAAGGCAAAGCTTCTAGTATTAACTGTGAACATTGATTCTGCTGATGCATAACTATGCTGTTATGTTTTCTTTCATATCAGGTGGGAATATGTTTTATAGATAAAGTTCCTTTCCGTGGAGCTCCTTGCAGTGATGCTGCTGGACGACAAAAAACATACAAATGGATCATGACACAAATCAACAGCTCAATGTCTGGGAGGCTGTGGGATGAAGAGCAGAAGGCCCCTTACTTCTATTACAAGGTGTATAAGTTTTTATATTTCAGGTCTTGTTTACATTTATAAAAGATAGACAGGACTCCCACAATTGTCTTTGTCTTTCATGGTCCTAATTAATAACAACCAGATAAATCCAGGAATTTCACACCTGAGTACCTGCATTCTCCCAATTCTCTGCAAAGCTATGCATTTACGTTTGCATACATAGTTTTTCAGAGAATTGGGAGAAAACAGCAAGAAAACATTCCTCTAATTCATCTTAACGGCACATGCAAAAATCTTATATTGAATTGTTCTTTTTTCCATCTTCTTCAGGACCAGGAAGAACAGGTTCACCAAGTCTGGTATGATGACCCACAGAGTATTTGTCCTAAAGCAGACTCTGTTAAGGCTAAAGGCTTGAGGGGCATCGGGATGTGGAACGGCAACATTCTGGACTACAGTGATGAACCAGCTGCCAGGCAGCAGACCGCTATGATGTGGAATGCCCTGTTAGGATGCTAGCTGGGACACTCTTAACACTGCTGCAGGGATTTACACCACTCGAGCCCATTCCTGTCTGTTGCCAAGTATCCCCTTGTAGCAACAATGGCGTGTGGCGTCACTTGGACCTCAGGGTTGCATATGCGCTCAATTTTTTTTCTGGTCCTTTAACATAATGAAAAATCAAACATTCCTCTCTTTTAAGCTCAATATCTGATTTTCCCATAAAGCCAATCAGTCTCTTTTAATGCAATGTGATTTTATGCACAGTATTCTGATTATTGATCATCCTGAGATTTTTACACTCACTTTATTAATAAAACTTTTTGTAATTAATTGGTAGAATCACTGACATTTTATATAACTAACTGACATTGTGCTCAGATTTGAGCGGTTACTGCAACAGCGTACAACCCAAGATAACGCGAGGGCTGCAGTAGTAACCAAGACAACACAGAATGTGAACAGGAAACTGTTCAACTTGGGGATATTGAAGAACCGAAAGTGGGCAAATTTTTGTACCATCAATCACTCGAGAATAGTCTGGGACCCTAAATCTAAGCCCAAGGGTCTTTAGGTTGGAGACTTGAATATATGAGGCATCATTTCTAACAGAAGAAAATCATCATCTGAGTCCTGGCTGTATAAAAATGTCCTGTCTGCAGCTCTTAATATCACAGGCTAGAATATGTATAGGAGAGACAGGGAGGGTACAAAGGGTGGGAGCACCACGATATATATTAAAAAATACTCTCCAGTGTCATGAAATTTGTTGGCTCGGTGGTCATGAACTGCAATGCTTAGGGTGGAATATCATCTGTCATTCAAACGTCTTTTTCTCTCATTGTGATGATAAATTTGAAAACTTACTAAAAGAATGTAACCGAAAAATAAACTGTTATTTTGGGGGATTCTAACATAAACTGAGAGCTCACGCCTTTCAGAAAAAAATCTCAAAAAGAATTGTAGACAAATTTGATCTTGTTTAGATGCTCAAAGGGCCCACAAGAATCACGACATCACTCAGATTGATCTAATGTTTACCAGTCGACCTGAGAGAATAATAAAGTCTTTGAATGTGGTAACTGGTCTTTCTAACCATAATCTGACTCTTCTGGCCAGAAAGCAAACAAAAAAGCGATTTCATTCTTGTGTTGTGACACATAAGTTTGCTGGAGTCCCAAAAAAACAGACAGGAGAACTTGAACAACTTTGTCACAGGCAAGCCTTTGTAATCTCTATACAAACGATCAAAATACTGGACAAGCAATCAGTAAGATATCATCATTGCCCAGTTTTACAAAAGTATGGCCATTTAAGTTGGAAAAACATCATAAAATACTCAAACTTGTGTCTAATATATATAAATTATTATAAAAAATAAATAAAATGAATAAATAAAGAGCATGGACAAGAAAAGGGAAAATCTCAGCATACAATTTCTAAAGTTCAAAAAGTAAAATTTCACAAAAACAGTTGTATACATTCAGCATTCTGATCCATTCTTGAAGACCACAGGAGCTGACTTCATGATTATTTAGATGGAGTTGCTTTGAGGTGGTGGTCTGTGTGCAGTGAGCCATGAGACGACTGACTCTTCTTTTGGGCCAGCTCAGCCTTCAGAGCTCTCAGCTCTGTAGCAGCCTGCTTCCTCAGCTGCACAGGTGTTTTGAAAAAAGAGAAATGTTGAAGTAATTTCAATTCCAGTGTGCTCAATCAGTGATGACTTGTGTCTTTATTCAAAACATTTCTCAAACACACCCAGTTCCACCCGTCTCCATGCTCTACACCTGTTTTAAGGTTCTGAATAAGAAAATCGGTTACCTTTATCTCTGTTGTTAGTTTCATCTTGGCATCTTCTACCTTCCTCCTGAGGTTGTCAATCTCATAGCTCTCCTTTGTGATCTGAATGATGAGCTCATTCTGGAAAAAAATTTACCTTTAGATTTCAAAAATTAATGACTGGAACAAGTAAGGTTAAATTTGAACAGCCACAAATAGATATTTCTGTTCATGTTAACAACAAGCAACTGGATGTTCAGAAAGCAAAAAGGGAAACTCCTCAGGCATACTGGTCACCAGTGGACAGCTATTCAAAAGCTGTTTCCTAGCATTTGTTTTTTTTTTCTTCTCTTCTCTGTCAAGAAAAATTCTGTCAAGAAAAATAAATATATATGATGGGAAAGATAAAGTTTGTGATTAATTTATGAAAGGATTGCAAGATGTCCAAAGTAGTGGACACATTATAACTTTCTCAATAATGTGAAGGAAAGAAAATTGTCAGTAAAAAAAATAATGACACTGTTCTAAAATAAGTCGTACATTCATACATGAAAGGGCTACCACTTTAAAGGAGACATGTCTCCTTTTCCTTAGCAATTAATCCCCTTAACAGCAATTGTCTAAGTTTCTGAACAAGCGAGGATTAGCTAACTGGAAACATTTATTTTCTTGTGATCCCTTTCATCTGTGCATCACTTATCTAACTTCTCAGAGCCCTTGCTAGCAACTCTCAAGAGTCCATGGCTGCTGATTGTTGGGACAAGGCTTGAGGATTCAGAGTATTTAAAACATTTTTGAAGTTGCTTTTCTAAAGATGATGAGTCCCGAGAAGCCTGCTGAGTTCTGAGACTTGGGGAGGAAAAAAAATGAGCCTTCAAAAAATAAATAAATAAATAAATGTAGCCCTTTACCTTTTATTTCACCCTCAAATTGCTTCTGTTTTGTTTTCATTTAATCACCAAAATTTTCATATTAACATAAATCTTGAAATGGGGGCTGAAATGGGAACCCCCATATGCAATCATTTGACAGTTTCTTTGAGAATATTCTTTATTCTTAAATATTAAAACTGATAATCATGTATGCTCAATAGTCTATTAGGGTTAATGTATACATGCATTCCAAAACATTGAAATTGTGTGACTGAACTGGACCTTTAATGAGGAGCAATGTGCTCGTCTTGGTTTTCCTCTGTTCTCTCTGGCCTGGAGCTGGAGCAGGAGTTTGTTGTAAAATGTCTCCAGTTCTTGTCTCAAGCTTCTCAGGTTTTCCTCTAAAGGTGCTGTGGCCTTCTTGGTTTCAAAGTATTTCTTTCTCCACCTGTCACGTGCTGTCAGGGAAAGAAAAAGTAGGCACCATAATGTACAAGTTCTAACAATCAGACCATTTTTAAAACTTTTTTTCTTTTACCCTTTTTTTCTTTTTCACTTTTCTATCTTAGTGCTCACCTTGGTTCCTCTGCTGTCTGTTCTGGGCTAACAGGTCTTTCCCCTTTCTGAGCAGCTCTTGTCTTGTCCTCTCAAGCTGCTTCCTCTCCTCCCTCATCAGCTTAATTTTCTCAAGTAGAGCCTCTCCTTACAAAGATAAAATATGCAACTTGCATCCAAAAGAATGTGCAATAAGCCTGAGGATAAGACGAGTATGAGAGCTTACTGTTTGTCTGAAAGACTGGCGAGGTAGTAGCTGTTTTATTTGGGACCGTCACCAGGTCTAAATCTGGATGTGGTGAGATGCACCGAACAGGCCGGGATGGTGCACGAGGATGTTCTTCTACCTTGAATCAAAAAAAATACCACAACAACTCTCTCAAAGCATTACAATAAACTAATATGATTGAAACAGATGCTTCAAGGAAGTTGAGACTCTATCAACTCTATTGAACAACTTGTTTGTTCAATATACCACTAATATTTTTTCTCTTTTCTTATTGTACCTGTTCTTCCCCCTTCTCCATGTACATGCAAAGTAGGTGAAAGTATATACCTGTTTATTGATTTGTCTGGAGGAATGCTTATATGTGTAACGCCATACATTACCTCTGCCACTGCTTTGGCTCTGATGGACTTGAGTGTGCGTGCATCTTTGGATTTTCCAACCCTGGAAAACACAAACACTGTTGAAGAGCAAGCAGCAGGGGTTTTGCAGAATATAGGACTCACATGTGTGATGGCTGCAGAGTACCAATCTGTGAGAGAGAAGACTGAGTCTCCGTCCTCCAAAGACTCAGCAGCTCCTGGGTGTCTGTCTCTTTGGCATTGGTTCTTCTTGCAAGTTTCCTTTCTGTTTTGTGATCTCTTCACCTGAGCTGAATCATCTTCACATCTTCCTAAAGCTGTAGATGTATGCCAGCCAAAGAGTTTAGTACAGTCTGCAAGGTAGGTTTCAGTAATGCAGTTACCAGCAGACAGAGTAGTAAATGCAAAAACCTTTCCCAGCATTGCAAAAACCACTTTGTTAACCATAATAATGCAAATCCCTTTCTGAACTTCAACAATACAAAATAATAATGTCAGTAAATAATTGCATCTCATTGGCTGTATTGACAAATTACAACATGCATCAAGCCTGTGAAAGAAAGCCCAATGAAAGTGGTAAAGAAAAAGAAATTACATATTTAAAAAAAAATCTTCATTATCAAAATTAAAAAAAAAAAATCATTCCTAAATTCAAATAAGGGGTTCCAGATGATGTGCCACTGATTAAAATATCTGTAGAGTGTGACAAGTAGAATATATTATCCATTATCTTAAACATCCAGAATTCACCATTTTCTTTGCTACCAAAGAAAATGTGGCCAAGATCTAAAGAGCTCTCTAAACACTGAGGTCTCTAAATTATTATAGCCTAATCAATTATTGTTTTATTTATAAAGATTTTGTCATGATAGCAGCCTTTATTTACAGTGAGAGACAGGAAAGTGGAGCTGAGAGAAAATGGAGAAGACACGCAGCAACGGGTTGCAGGCCAGCAGTCGAACCCACGACCGCCTCAGGAGGACCTTCAGTAAATCATGATGGCTGTGTAATTTTTTTTAAACACTTGCTAATTTACCCAGGTGTTGGTGGATAGTTATGCAAAAGCCTGTAAGAACTAAAGAAAACGATACAAGCTTCTGAGGCCAAACGTGTGCTTTCTGTCTCTACAGAAATACTATAAATCAACTCATATTGTTTTTGAATAGGCTTCTGGTGACATTCAAATTGTTTCAAATTGGATCAAGTCTTTTCCTGTACAAATATTTTATTAACATGGGACTTAACTATGAAGCCGTTTGTCGAGAAAATGCCAGGGATTGCAACTTTGATTTTACCTTTTTTCAGTGAAGTGAGCTGCAGTGCCCTGCGATTCTGAGGTTTCTCGAGGCAACTCTCCTTTTCTGCTCTCCTAATGGAGCACAGTGATTCCTCTTCATTCTCGTCCTCTGAGGAGCTGCAGCTCTGGTTGTCCTCTTCATCCTCCTCCTGCTCCTGCTCCTCTTTCAGCCAAGAGGTGGGAGGTGGCTGCTGGGAATACTGGGGGATGTGGGGGAATTTAACAGGTTCCTTTGTTCCTGTTGGCAGGCTGCACGTCTTGGGAGGGGGGTAATAAAGCTGCTCGTCTGGAGAGCTGCTGGTGGTGTCCAGGGTGAAGGACTGGGAGAAGAAACTGCTGTCTGTCTCTAGAGTAGGCAGCAGGTAAAGTTCTGGATGTACAGCCTGCCGACAGGTGACAGCAACTCATTACAGGTGCAGAACAGAAACATAAGCAAAATCTGATTAATTTGATATAGCTTGAGCAAGACATATGAACTCTACATACAAAGGGTGGGGCAAATAATTTCACTTTCAGGTCTCTCTCCTGTTTACTGTTGACCTGCAACAAACAAAAATGTGGTTGTTGGGTGAGACACAGCAGTAACACTTGACCTCTTAGACACACACAGACTCTTCACACCCTTTTTCTGCAGCAAGCCTGAATTGCATTGTTTCTCTTCTCTCTGTTTGGTTAAACACAGTCAGCTCAACAAAAGGACACTTAACTGCCAGCTACACTCACCAGTGCCAGGCTCTGGCCCACACATTTCAGGAAGGAATATTTGTTGTCGCTCCTTTCTATGCCAAGAAGGGTACTCAGCTCACTCCTCAGTGTTTTCAGGGTAATATCAGGATAAACTCTACAGTCACATTGAAAGAAAGGAGAAACACATGTATCTTTGCATGACTCGGTATTTTAGTGTTGTGTTTAAAATGTGGAGGCAAATCTGAATACACACATCTATGTTTATGATATATTGATGCTATGTTGGATTTTGGATGAATGCAATTGTGGCCTAGAAAGCTCTGGCTGAGTCACATCTCCATGTGAAGAGACCCACTTTCCTGCTGACAATGCATAGGGAGCACGGGCATGCTTATAATGTGATTACATTTGACCTTAAATTTAACAAGACACTATTGCTTTGTATTCTTTTGAACAAATAAAACAAACAAAGTTGTATACCATCCAAAAACAGTTGAAGTAGATACATAGCAATGACAAGATTCCAGTCACACTGCTGTTCAACAAAAATCCTTGTTTTATAATTTAAACATTTCCAGCAGTTTTACCTGATGAAGCCAGCAGATATGAAGTTCTTTGTGGCTTCAGCTGGAACTTTATTGAGCTTCTCATTCCACTGGTCACTTGGTACATAGAGCACATGGAGCTCCACAAACTACACAAAATGAAATGGTCAGCACATTTAAGTGAAGCTTGTCTGTGCATAATGAAAAATGTCTGCCTTTGCTTTCTATCTTGTTAATTTTATTTACTCTAACACCTGACAGATACCTATATGCAAAAAGACTTTGCAACGATTAAAAGACTCCTTCATCATACCTTACAAGTCGCTGGTCTCCTGCTGTCTCCTGCATATCTAACTGACTCACAAGACAGCTCCATTACCAGTCCTGTTCAGCATGCGAAGAAGCAGCGAAACATTGAGAGAGAGGCTTTTCATGTAGAAGTAGTACAGCCTGTGTTCTCATGTGCTGTGAAAGACACAGACTGCTAAGTAACAATATGCTGTTATAAACACACAGTTGTCTGGTGGAGGTTCTTTTATGAGAGTGCCAGTAGTGGTTGCTCTGGTGCTGATGATGACAGTAGGTCACAGAAAGAATAACTTTCTGCATCATCTCTGATTACCTGACATAAATGCACTAAGTATATTTTTTATTGTAACTCTGCATGGATGTTAAGTACTGTAAACTTATCTTTTTTCTGTTTATCATCGTGCATGATGCATTTTATCACTATGTGTTTCAACTTTTATTTCAAGCAACATGCAATAAAACCAGACTATAAGTATAAAACCTAGTGATTTGATGCTGCATTCAACACTGTTGGATTTGGCACGATAAGTGAAGAGTGCAACTGAACTCTGTACCCAGAAAGAGCCAACTGGATTGCCTTACTAAGAATAACATAATTTGAGATAATTTTTTTTTATACCTACAATGAACAATGTTAGAAATTTATGATCCGTGTGACTCCTATTATATTAGTGTAATAGTATAGTATAGTATTCAGAAGACTAAAGTTATATTTTAGTTATTCAAATTCAAATTCAAATATACTTTATTGATCCCCCAAGGGGGAAATTCAGGTTATTCAGGTTAAACTTGCCCTTATCCTTGATTAGGATTTAATATTATAATTTTAGTTAATTATATTTGGTCGGAGGGGTCATGCTCTGGGTCTCTGTGAAGCGCCTAGAGTCAATTGGCATTGAAACAGACGCTATACAAATAAAATTGAATTGAATTGAATTGAATATAACAGTGGTGCGCAAACAGTGGTGAGTGTACCACCAGCGGTACGCAAGCGCTCTCTGGTGGTACGCGGGGGAACATCATGACTTTCCACATTTTCACTTTTAAAAAAAAAGAAAATCAGAAACATACAATGCATTATAAATATGTTTCAAATGAAATGTGTAGCTTGAGATAATTAAAATTGTTTTATAAAAAATATTAATTGCCTATTCAGTTGCCTAAAAGGCTGCCTTGCAAATCTGATTAATACGCTGCTTAAATGACATATTCTGATCAAAAATGACTTAAAGGTTTTTCACAGCTGTGCTGGAAGCCAGTGTAAAGTCAGCTAATCCATTCTTTAGGTGTTTGGAACCAAAGACAATGACCTCTGTTTTTATCCGAATTTAAAAGCAAAAAGTTGGAGGACATCCAGGTCTTAATGTCATGAAGACAACCTTGAAGTTTGGCCAACGGTTTCGCGTCCTCTGGTTTCATGGATAAGTACAGCTGTGTATCATCAGTGTAGCAATGAACGTCTATGCAGTTCTGGATAATTATTTTTCCAAGACCAGCATGTATAAAGTGAAAATGATCGTCCCAGCACTGAACCCTGTGGAACGCCACAGCAGACCCCTGTCCGTGCAAAATTAACATCATTAACATAAACGAACTGGAACCTGTCAGATAAGTATGACTTAAACCAGCCTAATTACGTAGCAAACGCTATTATCTGTTGACGTTTACGTTTTTAAAAAGAAAAGCAGTGGGAATAGCTTAGATTTCCGACCGTCACCTGAAGGCAGCAATAGCTGACACTCCCTTAAAGAAAACCGGAAACTAAATTGTTGAGGAAGACGTAGTTAGCAAGTTAGCGAGCAACAACAAGCTTTTGAAAATATATTAAAAAATATAAGTCACTAGAAAACTTGACTCTTTCCAAATCCCAATAATGTCGGGATCATCTAACACCGCTGCGCTGAGGAAAATTGTCAACCAGTTACGTTTTGAAGCTGGTATACACAGAGTTAAGGTAACTGTTGGAATAGCTTCGTTTCTCTTTTGGGCGTGTGTCTTCCTCTCATCTTTAACGGCTTTCTATCCGCCTTTAAACAAAGGGCATGCGGCGTAGTGGTCACGGTAACTTGGCTTTTACTACGTTTTCATGGCTCGTTTTGTTTCCACAGGTGTCCCAGGCCGCGGCGGACCTCCAGCAGTTTTGCCTTCAGAACGCGCAGCAGGACCCTCTCCTCACCGGCATGTCGTCCAGCAACAACCCGTTCAGACCGCAGAAAGTCTGCTCCTTTCTATAGCACCGACAGGCCGACCCCTCCGTCACTGTGAGTACCCCCGAATCTTCCAGCACCTGCCCATTCAACCTTGGTGGTATCATCACACGGAGTTAATACAAAATATCTCATATGTACCGATGAAAAACACATTTTTTGGTCCACTACTGGTATTATACGTTTATATTTAATTTGTCTATATGTTGAATAATATGTTTTGTCCCTTTCCTAAACAAACTCAAATCCAAACATGGATTTGTCAACAAGTGGCAGTTTCGTTTCATGTAAACTTTTCAGTATTACCATTTCTGATTTTGTCTATGTGAAAATTTAGGCCCAAGTGGTTCTCAAACAAATGTAGCTGCTATAACTTAACTTTCTGCATTTGAATTTAAAATAAACTGTTTCTAGGGCTGGTGCAATTGCTTAAGAATTCATCAAAACCGACATTCAGAACCTATAACCACCAATGTCATTTATTTCAGATTTATATATATATATATATATATTATGGCAAAAAAAAAAAACCCAAATGAGTTGCTTATTAAACGTAATCAAGGTAACATGTTCAGTTAATCAGTATTGATTTGAGGTCGTACCACCCAGCCCTGTTTCCACTCTTGAGTTATCACCTAACTGTATCTCATTTGTAGCATTTTATGTTAAGGATAATAAATTATGTCCTGTGCTTAAGACACATTGGATTCCCCTGCAATTCAATCTAATAAGTCGAGTCAGTTTCAAGCTCCAGTCTAAAGATGTATTTTGAGTTTTACCAACACGAGTGTGCAACTTTGTAAACTGATTTTTCTCCATTACACAAGCTGAAAGGAAAACCATGGATTGTCTTTTTTTTTTTAATGCAGTACAAAGAAGTTTTTTTGTATGTTTTTTTTTTTTTTCCTTAAAGATTACATTTGATGAAATAATTGATTACTTTTGGGAAACATTGTCTCGCGCTTGCAGTATCCTGTCCCCACTATCAAAAAAAAAAAAGCCAAAGTAACTTTTGGAGTTTTTGGACTCTTTGTAACACAAAACTTGAAACTAGCTCACAGAACTAGAGGACATAATGGCAGATGTGAAAAAGAGACTCCTGAACGATGGCAATGATGCTATGAGATGGTATGCTAAGATGGTAACGATGGCAGAGAAAATGAGAGACGGAGCAAGACACCAAACAAGGACATTGTAAAAGCAACTTAACCTCAACAACTATAGAGGGACCTGCTGAGCTAAAAATCACAAAAGTTCCTTTGTGGCTTTAAGGATTGTCATTTATAAAACAACAAATACATACACCCTTTATGAAAAATGATCAAAGATCAGATGTGCCAGTCAGGAGTAATTTTGCTTGAATATGGCATGGTGTTTTAGATGCAGGGTAAAAGTAAAAATCACGTGGTATTGAATCTTATAAGCAAAATGCCACATGTTGTACTTAATTTTACTAATGCATGTAATACTTTTGCAGGCTTTGGAGGCTGTGGTGATTTGAAGAACTGGAGTGCAGGAGCCTTCATTCTGGACTGGAATTAACTCAGGAGTGTTAGGGAATTTGGGCCAAACAACTAACTGAAGCTTTTTTTTTCCCTTTGTAATTTCTTTTACAGAAATATTTCAAGGTGCTTATTGAGCCCAAGAAATGTCTTAACCTTCTTGGATAGAACTAACTCCATACACGTGTGCCTTTTGACATGTATATTTACATTCTTGATTTAAAATAAATGGTTTCCCATATTTTAAAACTTGTAGCTCCATGTTGTGCTTTCCAATTTAAAAAATCCTCCTACAAGAAGGCAGCTGCACAGAACAGACGACTTGAGCCATTTGCCTCTTTTCAGACAAGGTTACTTCTGTTGCACTCACAGCTGCCTTTTTTGAGTTTTGCAGATTAGATGCAGCAAGTAGCAATGTAAATCACAATAAGATACTCCACTGAACTGGATTTGATGTTTACCGATGCTACATTACCATTTTGATTTGAATTGATTCATGTGAATCAGATTGAAATGAAGTATTTCATATTTTTATTTTCATTTAACTTTTAATGAAAATGGACTAAAAAAGTCTGCTTAATAACTTTACAGGGACCCATTAATGTCTAACCGACATGGTTGAACGTATCATTACACCCCTGGCAGCAGGCGCATGTTTGTAACCTGCAAAAGACTTGACCAAGTTTTGTGAAAACTTTTCTTCTTCTTTAAATCAAAGAAACATCACCTGATAATGAAGCACAAAGAACACTTGAATTTGTAAAAATGTGTCTATTATTCAAAGATATTTTTTATGTCAACTATCTGTCATGAACACGAGACTGAATCTTCCTTTATAATGCAGTAGACATTGAGGCAGTTTTCATGCAGTCACCCAATTTGCACAAAAATACATAGTGAAGACAAAGATGCATCAACTCATGACACCTTGTGATTAGCCACTGATGCAGTTTTCACCTGTTTATCTGTAGATGATGTGAATATTTAGGGAGGAATCCTGTATCTGCTTTTAAGCAACATCACTTTGACATCAAACACAAGTAATTCTGTAATAAGTCGGTACCCCATGTATCTCTGTATCCCCCACTTGTCCAAGTTTAACTCAACCTTTGCATATTAAGATAAAGGGTGGAGCCATATAGGATCAGTGGATGTAACTTTAGAAACTGTTTGCAGAGAAAGTAGGAATCTTGAGCAACAATTTCACAGGTAATCTGATTTAATAATAATAAAAAAGGTTTGAAGTCTTAACTATTGCCAAAGGTTTTCTTTCAAGAATCTGTGATAAAAAGTCAACTTGTGCAAGTCCTGTATGTTGGATGAGAGGTGAAGACATGATGATGAACTCAAAGGTGAAACTTTCGTCGACATGCATCCATCTCATGGCGCTGTAAAGTAAAAAATACATTTTTTTAAACTTAAGAAATATGTGTAAAAAAAATATATATTTTAAATTAATTCTTAAATGCATTTGTGTACAGGAAGAACAGTTTCATACTGGCAGCAGATTATCTGCAATCTATGTGGACTGAAGTCAATGTGGATACAGAAAACATGACCTTTTCCATTGAGGTCTACAAAAGTCCTTATCCAATAGGAAAAAACCATGATTTTTTTTTTTTTTTTTTTAAGTACTTCAACATTCATCAGACTCACCTTCAACACCCACTCATACTCTCCATATTTCGAGTCAAAGGTGCCCTTCTGTAGAGATCGGAGTTTGAGAGTGAAGCGAGGTCCCAGCTCCTGAATACCAACTTTCTTCTCGTTCTTGAAGATGTACCTTTTCAGAAGGACATTAGTTGTTCATATATCCCTATTATATAGTCAAGTAAAATTTAGAGATTTTCCAATCTCGAACCCATTTGCTCATGTGAGTTACTGGTACGCATGTACAAACTTGGGGTCACACTGAGCAAGAATGCAAGAGCTGTTAATCTACAGCAAAAAAGGACAATAATCCGTAATAAAGCAAAACCTCTTGTAGCTGTAACTGATCAACTCTTGTTATAACTGCTAGAGTCTGATGACATCAGAGAAGGATTTTTTTTTCTCAGGTCTTACTGGGGAAAATGTTTACAAATGAAGGGAATTAAAAGGGAATTAAGAATGTAGGTGGAAAAAAATCAGGGAATATTCCTTTAAAATTAACATTATTTGAAAAGCTTATACAAATGCAGCGTTATGCTTGCAGTATGTACAGGTTTAAATAAAATTCACAGTTAAAATGCTCACCTGTGGAATCTGAAAAAGATAAAGTCTCTCTGGTTGTGGAAGGTAGCAACCTGTCGACCCACAAACTGAGGGTTTTGAGGAAACAGAGCGGCAAACAGTCGGCCGATGGTGTGTCCCAGCCGTGTGGTGAAGTTATTGAGGATCACTTCTGGATGATGTTCTGTTGGATCTTTCCCTCGTCTCTGCAGACAGAAAACAGCACAATAATATCAGTATTATGCAGGTAAGCTGATGTAAACAACAGAAAACGTTCTTTAATTATTCATAGCCTTGCTATGAACAGATACAGCATTTAATTTTTTTTCTTTACATCAGTGATTCCCAAAGTGTAGGCCGCGACCCCCCTGGTGGGCTGTTGTGGTACTGCAGGTGGGCCGTGAGAGGTCATTAAAATTAAACAAATATGTTTTAAAGCCTCGATCTTTTTTAAATACCTTTTTAATTACTGTAAAATACTCATGAGATGATTTAAAAAACATTAAGAAGTAATAAGACAAACCAGTTAAGTGTTATCCTACTGCCGTCTTAACTTAATATGACAAGTGTCGTCTTATTTGTTGACCCTTTACACTAATATCAGAACATAGCTTCTAGTCCTGTATGTTGAGCACAGTTGTGATTAAAAGATTTAGGTGGGCCACGGAGATTTTTCACATTTCAAATTGGGCCTTGGTATTCTGAATTTTGGGAATGGCTGCTATACAGATTTCTTTTAATGCAGAGAATGACACTTTTGAGGTCCCTTCAAAGCATTCAGTTTTCTGATTCCCACTGTTTGAGCTCACCGGAGCAAAATGTACATTATATTAGTTCATTCAGACAAAAAAGTATTTTCAAAACCTCATGGTTTTCTGGAAAACTTGAAAAACTTCAATTTCCCAGCCTCAGTAGAAACTGAAGCATCACATGAAAGCCAATAAAGAGCTTAAACCTTTTGCAATTATTGTAAATCACTGATTCTGCTCCCATCTTTCTTTGCTTTTAGACATGCTTTGGATGCATTGAAATTTGGATGTCCTGGATCAGTGGCAGAAATGCACAGCGCTGTGAAATCATGGATGTGACACACAAGTTGCATCAGGTCATAATGGGTTAAATTCTCCATGTTTAGATTAAATGCTACAATAAAAGCTACAATTTCAACTTCACAAAAACAGAGACAAAACCTGGTTTCTCAGCCACCTCTGAAAGAAGAGGTGTTGGTATGAGATCAGTGCCATCTGGCAGCGATGCTCTGAACTACTGGCCAAAATCTGGTGGTGGAAGAAACAATTTTCGAGTGGATGGTAAATGCTTTCGTTGAAACTGTGAAATACAGCACTGGGTTCGCTGGAGCAAGTGCTCTCAGAGCTGTTCAACATGCCTTCATCTCCTTGCGTAGTCGAACACTGCTGACTTTGAAGTGTGCAGTTGGCCCATCAGGAAGGTGACAGAGGACCATACCATCTTAACACAACGGTTAAGGATGCTCACAATAAAATAAATATTCTTCTAACAGGACGATTCTCACAAGAAGTTTTAAGCACACGTTTCCTCCAAATCATTGTATATACATTCATGTAAGCTGACGAGACAAAACATTACATGTATTATTGTCTGCAATAAAATAAAAGTAAATTTTGTGGGTGGTAACTGAACAGATTAAAATCTCCTTGATGCAGCAGTGTAAAGAACACCGTCTATCATCTCTCTTAAGTGTGAGGATACTAGGTTTCTGGCGATCCTCGTTTATGACCATCAGGTAGGTGAAGTTCCTGGCGACGCACTGGGGAATGATCCTCTTCAGCGCCAAACCTTTCCTGTAGTACACGTGGGCGTTTGGGATTACAGTGGCCAGCTGCTCACAAAACCTCACCGTCCTCTGCAGGGCACATGCCAAAGAACAACGAGCACGTTGAGCAGCCAGTACTTGAAATTCATTCAAGAATGGAGCATTTTCATTTTTTATCAACATTCAACAATGTGAACGCACATGTCACACTGGCATATATGATCACTTCAATGAAACAATTTAAAAAAAAAAAAAAAAACACTAAAAACATTTATTTATGATGGAAAGCAGCAGCTCCTCACCCCTCTCGGTCTGTCTGACGTTGTAATGAGGACACTGGGATTTGTGAGCCCATTAAAATAGGCAGAAAATTCATCAGTTCCTTCGTCAAATGCAACCTGGAAATAAAGATCACAAACAAAATCATCAAAAAAATTCATCGCAATAAAAGAGATTACTCAAGCAAGATGGATTAAAAACACCACACCTCTTCATCTTCTGGGTCAACTGTTGTCTCATCAAACACTCTCTGGTTTTCTATCGTCTTGGGGATTTCCTTTGGTGGTGCCTGCATCAACGATGAAATTGAATAAATTATTTATTTATGAAATGAAAGCAGGAAGGCTTGACCTTTTTTTTGCTAATGTGCTCCAATACAGCAGGTATCATAATTTTATTTTGAACACTGCAAAACTCAAAATCTTTACCATAAAACTTAACTAGAACTGAAAATTTGCTTGACACAAATGAAAGTTCAATTGAAACACGTGGGAAAAATATGTAACCTTTTAAGTGATGTGTGTTATCAGGTGTAATGACATTTTTAGGTCAGAAATAAGAAAATTTCATGGTAAGATCCTTAGTTTTTTGAGTGAAGGCAGTGAATTTGGTCAACTGGTGTAAGTTCAGGGTTTTTAAATACACAGCCATGATATTACTGTATTATATCATTTAGTCTTAGTAATGTCAATAAACAAATTATTATTTCTCTTCTTTTTCAGTAAATCATCACAGTCTCGCATGGACAAATTCATCTACAAAGCGCCATTATGTAGCCCCGAGCTAGCAGCTGAGCTTACAGATAGCATTTTAAACATGATAGTCACAGACATGCGCCCACTAAGCATGGTGGAGGATAGTGGTTTGAAAACAATGGTTTCAACCTTCCATCCCAAGTACGAGCTTCCATCAAGAACTTTCTTCACAAAACAGATGGAGAAAAAGTATGAAGTCATCAAAGCCAAGATGAAGCAGGCTCTACAAGAGACCGACAGCGTTGCACTCACTACTGATATTTGGACAAGCATCTCAACAGAGGCTTATATGGGGGGTGACATGCCACTATATTGGAAAGAAATGGAACAGGGTGTCCCACTCCCTGACGACGATGCCCCTTGAGGAGAGACACACAGCAGCAAATATTGCAGAGTGGATTGAGGAGGTGATTGCCAAATTTGACATTCCAGCAAAGAAAATCAAGGCTGTCGTCCACGACAACTGTGCCAATGTCGAAGCAGCAGCAAAGATTTTGGAAGGAAGACACGGATGAGCATCAGTGAGATGTGCAGGGATCAAAGAAGAGGGCAAGCCTCAGCCCTGAGCATGTTGATATGCTTACCTTCCTTCAATGCAATAAAGTGCTCCTTTAAAGGTTTGCACACACATGCCACGAGAGAGACAAAAAACAAGGTGTGGCCCTTGCCTTGATTCTTCTGAATATTACAATATTGATGCATGGACTCGTTCTAGTTCAAATGTTTTTGCCTATGCCAGAAAGAATCCCAAAGGAGAAGACTGTTATGCCTGTTACTTGTAGCCAAAGTATTTTTTTTTCTATTTTTATTAATGCCAATGTTTTTGTTACTTACAAGAATACACTAAATTGAAAGTTATTTTATTTTATATTTGTGTTTTATTTATTTATTTTTTCTAGTCACATTTCCTGAGATGCAATTGCTGTTGGCTGTTTTAAACAATGTGCATCTAAAAATAAAGACATTGATTGTCTAAAAAAGGATACCAATTGTTCATTATTAAGTGAAATGTCTCATGTTTATTTATAATTGCTCTTTAACTAAACAAAAATATGATTTATTCGATTACTCGATTAATCGATGGAATTTTCAGTAGAATACTCGATTTCTAAAATATTCGATAGCTGCAGCCCTAATAGCTGCTAACAATCAAGGCTGTCTTTGTGTGATAATCAATTGAATTGATTTATTTTTTTGTGTGATATGCTTTGAAGTGAATTTATTCATTTTTTCTTTCACTTCTAGGGTGACACAGAACATAAAAGTGTACGTCTCTCTACTCCCGACATTTGCACAGTTTACTTTACTTTCTACTTATGGTTCAGACTCAGGTTCTGGAAGTGGAAAAGCACTAACTTTCAACTTTATTCTTTCTGCAAATCCAGCGGCGTGCTGGGACTTGTTCATAAAACAGTCCTTTTTGACATGTTGCAAAATAAATAAATAACACAAATACAGTCAATTTGTTGTTGACCGGAAAAAAAAAACAAACAAAAACAAACAAACAAAATGAATTCAACTTTCCCTCACAATCAAAACACTTTGGAAGCATAACAATCGCAAATATTCTTCGTAATACGTACGTAAGCATACTACAACATACATTTAACTTGTTTTTGAGCCTCTAGTCAGGTCTCTGCAGATAAGTCATGGTCATAATGTAAATTCCTCAGTGATGGACTGATTGTTGCTGCTGTGTTAACTGTTATAATTTCCTAAGATTATTATTAGAAATGCATCTGTGTTGCCTGCTCTCTCAAGAGTAACAAGGCATCTCCTCAATCTGAAGACGCACCCCTGCAATATCTGAGTGCATCTCACAACTGTCAACCATTCTCACATTTGGCTGGTCGAGCAAAAAGCACATTCAGCCCAGGTGTCTTTCAGTCACACACACACACACACACACACACACACACACACACACACACACACACACACACACACCTACCTACCTCTGCTGCCAGCAGATGTCAAAGTGCAACAAAGGCACATCAGTCTATCAGTCTGGCACTGATCAGCTTGCATGAAAAACAGAGGAAAGACTCACCTTGTCACCTAAAGCCTCCCTTTCTTTCTTCCTCTTTTTCTTCAATTGCAGCTTTTGCTAAAGACACAAGAAAAGAGATATTAAAATAGAAATACGTTTCAGGAGAACTTGCGTTCATTTGAGTTATAAACAATTGCTTTGAGGTTTATTCTATGATCACTTTTGACTGATTAAAAAAAAAGTTTTGTATGCTGAGCATCTAGTTATACATTTATTTCATTAATTAAGTTCTGCCTTTAGACTTTTTGGGAACAAATTGAAATAATGAAAAAAAAAAAAGGTGTTCTGGCATTGACAATATAGTCAACTGATAAAACATTTTAGTTGCTCTTTTGTAAAAAAAAAAAAAAAATAAAAATTAATGAAATAATATGTAATGTTACTTATTTTGAAGTGACTCAAAGGCCCAGCACCACCGTACTTGTTCTTAATTATTAAAACCCTTCACTCCAGTTACAGCACTGAGGTCTTTTTAATTCAATTCAATACAAAAATACTACACGAATCCCCCAAAGTTTATTTATCAAAATGTATTAATTAATTGTTCTTTAATATTTATTGTTGGCATTGTTTTTTTTTATCTGTGCAGTTACATCTGTGTAGTTTGACTCTTGTCAACTCTTTGTTATTTTAAATGTGCGATATAAATACACTGCTGTAACTCTTTAGTTTAGGACCTAAACATTAGAATCAGTCTTCGAAGGTTTTCTTGTTCTCATTTCCACCAGGCATCAGGAAGTATCCGCTGAGTTTACCTTTCTTTTCTCCTGCTTGTATTTCATGAACATGAAGTGTCTTCGCTGTTTGTTCTTGATTTCAGAGACGCTGAAGGTTGGAGGAAACGCCACCTCAGACTGGCTCTTTTCCATCTTCTCCTCCTCCTTCTTCTCCGCTCCGCTGCTCTCTCCGACTCCCTCCTGGCTGACACTAATCTTTTTCGGCTTCTTGTTCTTCTTTTTCTTACCTTTGCCGCCCTGATTCGCGGGGACCTCAGTAATGTCCATCTTGTGTCAGATCAGTGGTCTGTTTTGGATTGTTTTCTCACGTGCGTGTGTGAGTGGTGCAGGCTCCTGGAGTCCGTTCACTTCCGAGGACAGGAGGTGAAGCAGTTCGAGGTCGGTGATGAACGCGTGGGACCCCTAGTGGTGAGGAGGCGCACTGCACTATGGGCAGACTTAGTTCAAACGTTAAAGTGATACTCCATAATAATCGTTTGTTTGTCAGTTTTTGCTTCTAGTGCAGACTTAAATTTTCTAATCTTTCTGCACATCCCACTGCAAAGACTACTTAAAAATAACTTACAGATATGTTGGAATTTTTCAAAGAATGGAGTGCCTTAAAGTTCAAGTGCAGAGGATATGGTGACATTTACTGTACAGCATGGCTGCAGGGTGATCTGCAGCATATATAGATGCAATTAGTTCCTTTAAAGGTAATTAAAACAACTTTTATTTTAATATGATTTTAAGCTGCTTTAAACATCAAACCAGGGGCGATTCTAGGGTCAGAGCTTTAGGGGTGCTGAGCACCCAATTAGCCCCACCACAACCCACAAGTAAGTTTAGTGAGAAGAGGATGATACCATTAGGCAGGGTCGTTTTCATTTTCATTCTTAAAATGAAAAAGAAAAAGAATATGTCGATAGTTAATATTGTGTTGTTTGGACATAAGCGGTTGCTGGTGAGTATAAAGTAAAAGCATGAATCCACGCTGTAATTAGGTGTTTTAACGGCCCAAAAAGAGGCAAAACAAAACTAAATAAAAAGTAAGGTTTGTTGGTGGTTAGTACTGCGTGGTGCCACCATGCACTACTAACCACCAACAATGGATGGTTGGGGTGTTATTTTTGAGTTTTTAAAAGAGTGGGCCACGCCGGCGGCGCACGTATGGGCCGCGGAGATAGGGCACTGGAATCCCCTGGCAAGCCAAGGGAGATCACGGACCACCGCGCAATGCTCGGCCCGCGATCCCCCTTGGCTGGCAAGGGAGAGAGCGAGCCTCTGCGCGGTGCGGATCTGGCGCGTGCAATGGGACCGTCTGCTGCCCATAGCAGCGGTCCCGGCGCCATCCAAGCACCAGGCTCCCCGTGGTTCCCCGAGGGGACCCACTGAAGATTTGACAGTGTGTGACCTCTTTATATACTACTTTTCTCACGTGCCATCAATGACGTCACATTGTAAAGCCACGTGAGGGAGCTCCCATGGAAATTTCCTTCAGGGTTGTCATGACAACACTGTACGTGGTGACGCGTCTTTGCGCAGAGCCCGCACGCACGCCGGTCTACCAGCGCAACGTCGCGCGCAGAGGCGCTTACTGGCTGATGCAGGACGCTGTTTACCAGGGGCGTCACTAGGTTTAGGGGAGGCTTAGCCCCCAAGAGATGCACAGGATGTGAGCGAATGTAGCGTGTGAGCACAACATTTCACAAACAGCTAATAAAGACTGAGAAATAATTTATTAATATTATTATTTCAGTCTGTTTTATACAATACAGTATAAGTATACAGTATAAGTCTTATATCTGCTTGCTCTCCTTCTCTCTCTGTGATAACTTGATCTTCCTCTGCCTCTTAGTCTGTAGTGTGCAAACTAAGTTTTTATTTGTCAGCCAGGGAGCACTTGGTTCATTAATTACACGGGACTTTCTGCTGTTAGCTGGGGGCTGGAGCTAACTAACTGTTACTATCAGCAGTGATCAATACTTACTGTCTTGAAAAACTTTCTTATGTCCATCCTTCAGTGAGTCATGTTCTTCTACTCATGCGGTTCGAGTCGGCTCTGTGTGCTTCGGGGTACACACAGGAGTGCAAGCAAGGTCGCAGGGAAAACGTGGACTGGATTTTCAGTGATGTGGGCGTTCTCAATATGAACAAGTGGAATGGATTGGATAACGACGCACTGACAGATTTATGATCATATTTAAGTGAATAGTGACAGGTTACACAATTATTTATTTAAACTCATATTCTGGTCACTTCATATTGAATTTGTCAGCGCTTTTTGTATATATATATATATATATATATATATATATATATATATATATATATATATATATATATATATATATATATATATATTTTTTTTTTTAAACCTAATTATTTAGGGGGGGCTTAAGAATATTATTTATATATATTTATATATTCTTATTATATATTATTATAAATAGGCCTAATGACGCCACTGCATCAAACTAAATCAGATTCATTAAAGGAATAAACAAGCAACAAATAAAATGCAACCAAAATTTCTACATTGTATGAGAATGGCTAAAAGATGATAAATATAAAAATGCACACATACTGTACATACGTTCCTGTTTTTTTTTTTTCATTACTCTTTGTGAAGGTGCTCATTGTTGACAGTGTTCACACTATTTGACTCTGTGATTGAAAAGTGGAAGGTAAAAACTTCTCAGTGAATACAACTCTCCAGATCATTAATCTTCATGTTTGTGACAGCAGTGGAGCCCTCTGCATCAACAGGAGTGGCCACATGCTTGATGATGGACTTTTTCCTGATTTAAGGACCTTTACCTTCTCTGCCTTCAAACTGTTGATATGATTCCAGTACTGCAGTCAGAAAAGAAATGGGTGTTGATAGATCTTCAGCTCTTAATATTCTTTTTTTTTTTTTTTTTTTTTTAACTGAATACCAGAGTAAAGATCTGCAGTAAGTAAATCACAGCAGATCAGTACAATGCTACAACTAACAATCTATGCTATGAAATTAATTATTACTACATTTTGTAATTCCTGTAATGGATTATTACTCTTTTGAGGCTGCACTGTGGAGCAAGCATCCAAATCTTTCATCTTAGAAAAAGCATTTATACAAAGATTAAAATCTGAAAAGGTGAGCAAGCCCATTCTTCAAAACATCAACTCAACTCTTGAAACAGAAAGAGGTGTCAGGTTGCCACAAACACACATTCTTTCATCTGTGTTGCCGTCATTGTTGCTATCACCTGTGTCTAAAGTGTGAGACACAGGTGTGATATAGTGGATATAGGTTTTTTAAAGTTATAAATGAGCACATCTTGTATTATGGAAAAATTGTGTGTCATACTTAGTTTAATAATAATTTGCTTCCATACAAATGCTGAACACATCCATTTTTCTTTGGTTTTACATTCATAAAAACATGGTTTAAAAAATCAAAGCATACAAAAACTAAACAACCCAACAGAGAAAAATACAACAACAAAAGAACTAAGTAACAATAAATTAAAGAGTGGTATGAATGTATTTATCTTGGATGTGGTGACTGAAGTGATGACTGATCAAGACCAACATACAAGTAATCCTAATAATCTATTTAAAAAGTAATAAAGATGAAAATTACCCCCGTAAAGTACTGTGGATCCTACTGTACTTCCAAACCATACCAAACCAAACTTTATTTATATAGCACTTTTCATACATTAAAAATGCAACACAAAGTGCTTCACAATAAAAAAAAAAATATTTATATGTACATAAACAGGATCACAACAGACAATAAAAACCCATTCCTCTCACCCCCACATATAGACCCACGCACTCACCCACAAAGCACACACACACACACTCACAGTACAAGGTAATTAGTTTTGTAACATGGCAGGGCACTGAGGATCCAGGTGAGGAAGAACTACCTATGGGAGGCCATCCACACTGAGAGGTGCCACAGCCCGGACCTACAGGGGGCGCCGCCACAGAAACCACCTCAACCCGGATAGACCAGGATAGACCCACATATTGTGCAGAGCCCCCCCAGTCCCCCAGGCCCGAGGGATCTCCAAGACAACGACCCTGGGGGCAGACCAGACAACTCCCAGTGTGGAGGCCCCCCATGAGGAAACACTGGAGCTAAAAACTAAAAGATTAAAAGACAGTAAAACAGGATAAAAACAGACAATAGATACAGTAATGATAGAATGCATAAAAATGTGAAAATTTAAAGGCTAAGAATTTAAGAATAAAATTTAATGATAATAGAATGTACAAAGACCTAAAATAAATTTAAGACTTAAATTAAATCATTAAAATAAGAACAGTAAAATAAAAGAACAAAAAGTAAAAGAAATCATGTAAAAGCCAGGTTAAAGAGGTGGGTCTTCAGCCTCCTTTTAAAAATCTCAACAGTCTCTGCAGCCTGATGTTCTCTGCCAGGCTGTTTCACAGATGAGGGCCTATGATGGCTGAATGCAGCCTCACCGTGGGTTTTTGTTCTAACTCTGGGATGATTAAAAGGTCAGATAAATAAGATGGCCCAAGACCATTAAGACATTTAAAGACCAATAAAATAACCTTAAAATCGACCCTGAAACACACGGGGAGCCAATGCAGCCATTTTAGAACCGGTGTAATGTGTTCCCGCCCCCTGGTCTTCGTCAGCACACGAGCTGCTGAGTTCTGGATCAGTTGACGATTAGAAATGGTCTTTTGGGGAAGACCAGAGAGCAGGGCATTACAGTAGTCTAAGCGACAAGAGATAAAACCATGCATTAGCACCTCCGAGTTAGCCTGAGAGAGAAACGGGCGGACCCTGGCTATATTTTTCAGATGATAAAAAACTATTTTTTGATATGAGAAATAAAATTAAGTTCAGAGTCAAAAATTACGCCCAGGTTCGTTTACACATAGTGCAGGTTTTCAAATCCTGTAGTTTTAGTAAAAGTTTCTCTCTCTTGGCCTTCAGGACCAATAACTGAGACCTCAGTTTTGTCCTGGTTGAGCTGTAGGAAATTCTCTGCCATCCATGTCTTTAAATACAGTTAAAAAGTGCATCAATCCAACAAATATTGTTGTTGGATTGATGGCAGAAGCTTCATTATTGCCATCGGCAGCCCACTCAGATATCCAACTGTGTGATAATTCATTTATATGTCTCTGAATCTATGTTGTTTTGTCATTCTGGAAAATATCAAATACTACACACAAAGTAGGGGAAATTTACAAGAGTCCACCAGGTCACCTTTCCTCAGAAGACTGAAAGAGTTATAATTCAGCCATAGTAAAATTAGCTTGATTATGGAAAAATTAATGCTTTTAAGACATGCTTTTAAAAGTAAAATATAGGAATAAACAGTATCAGCATGCATCAAATAAAAAGAAACACCAACATCAGGTATCATCAGTGTTACCTTTCAGTTGTCGGCATTTCACCTTTTTCCCTTCTTATGTTTTAATTAGGGTTGTGCGTCTACAGCTCTCTGTCCATGGCATTTGGATGTAGCTGACTACATGATTCAAATTCTGAGATCATTGCAAAGAAAGCCTGCCTCACTACAGAGTTGTTAGTGCACAGTGCTCCTCCGCCTCGGCTCATCTGACTCTGCTCCCTGTTCATATCGGCAATGCAGGTCCAGTCACCATCTGACGTCACACACCACTTCGAGTGATCCATAGTGTTGTTGAAGACCTTTCCTGTTGGGAAACTCACCCTCTTTACATTGTAGACGTGATGAGGGATGCTGGAGCTGCAGTTAGAGACTAAACGGTGGTGCATCCTGCCCCAGCTCTTGACATACAAATTCTGTTGCGAATATTTTACAATGAGGCCAGAGTAAAGATCTGAAATACCATGGAAAACAGTATTTTGAGTTTGGCAGACATACAATGTCAGTTTTGCAATCAATGGTAAATTTTTAAATTGTAAAATGTAGATACAGTGATTAATTTAATATGGCAGTCCTGATGCTGTTGCTGATGATTAGGAGAAGGTTTCAATGATGCTGGGGGAGAGCATGTTTACCTCGATGCTTCTCTTCACCTATTTAGTTAAAAACACTGAAAAGTGTTTGGAATCATGAGCAATTCAGTTGCCGTGGCTTCTAACATGAAAGGTTTTGAATTTCTTGTTTAGCATAAAATGCAGTGTGTCATGAGGGTTTGATGTTAATGGCCCTTTAATTTTTACTCCAGAAAGACTTAGTACCTCTGGAATTTTTACACACAATAAATGTTTTAGTATGCAAGTCTTTGCATTGTTTTTAACTGATGGTATAGGGTTTAAACTATTTTCAAAACCACTGCATTCTTCTTTTTGCAAACACTCACCATCACCAAAGCGTTTGTATTTTGCAAAGCTGATGAATCTACGTCCTGACACAGAGGTCAGCACCGCCACTCTGGACCAGGGTTCCTTCTTTGGGTAGCACCTTTGTTGTGCAACACACGACAACTCTTCCCAGGTGGATTGAACATTATAGTCATATGGGAAGGCATGGATGTACTTGAGCTGCAGTCCTGGGAATTTGAATTAAGAGTTTTTAATGCACTTGAATCCTTATTGGCCAAAACAAGGTGGCAGTACAGTATTATTATTGTTATCCTACCTATTTCTCTGAACTGGTCATACGGGAAAGTAACGCAAATAAATGTTTGAGCATTAGCATTTCCACTGTCCGGCCAGAATTTTTTTTCGTGGTATTTTGGAAATCCAGGTGTACTGTGAGAAAGCCAAACTCCAGTTTGTTGATCCAACATCACAACCCCTTTAGAAAGAAAAAAATAAAAATAACAACAAAATGAAATGCTTGTTAGATCAGGATCTTTCTGACTTTCAGTATGATGAAAAGGAAAACTGCTGTACCCACCTTTACTGTGGCCAAAGGATGAAGAAGCAGTGTATGGTTTTGGAGGCTGATCACTGTAGAGCATGTATACAAAACCTTCAGTCTTAAAAAAAAAAAAAAAAAATTAACTCAGAATTTCTATCCACATTAAAAGTATAGTCTTTTTAAAGAGTCTTTAATAAATTACCTGTCTATCATAGAAGTCAAGAAGAGGTTTCAGTGTGTTTGCCAGAGAGCCAGATGTACTGTTCGATTGTTTTTCTGCTGGATCTCCACCCATTGCTGTTCTCATCCATGTAGAAATATTTCAAACCATCTCCATTCGCATTAGGCAGCTTGTATAAAATATACCTAATATTGAGGAAAAAAACTCCAAAAAGAACAAAAACTATTCTATCATTTGAAACAGAGTGGATGAAAACAGAGATAGGCAAATACTCAAATCTTTACCAACCAGTCAACCTCGTCCCCGCTGTCGTTCCTGCATTTCACATCTGAACGACACCCTTGAAGAAGGATCCCTACACTTAAGAAGAATCTCATCAATGACGTCTGAAACTGCTGAACGGAAACAGGTGAGAATCACAAAAACAGGAAGTAGTCATCATCTAATATTTCAACAGTAGCCTATACGTGGTGAACTATCAGTAAAACCGCTGCTCTTGTTGTCTTAATGTTGTTCTTGAGGGACAACAACTCAGTTGCATCAACAGTTGTGAAATGTTTGAACCTTTCATAGGAAACTAGAGAGACTCGAGTTCCTCATGGTGGTATTGCAAATTCAGAAATCCTTTTCTACGTCTGCCTTGGGATTTATCAAAAAATCCCTGAACAATCTCACCTGAGCAATCTGATGTTAGGCCTTTATGATACCCTTCGGTCACAAATAAAACATTTGTAAAATATTGGAGACCTCAAGACATTATTAAACAATTGAAAAACTTTTGCAGAATATACTTACACTTTTTAAAGACCAAGTACCTTCATCTGATGGCAGTTGACCGTGCCAGTAATAAATCTCATTATGTGTTTTATATCTGAATACATGACATTTCCTTAAAATCATCTGTGGATACTCTAACTTATAAGTTACAGTTCATGATACTTTACTTGGACACGTTGCAATACTACAAAGAAACTTGTTCTTCAGGCTGAGTTTTTCCATGTAAATGACCTGCTTTGCAAAACAAAAACATTTGATATGTTTGATATTTTTGGCTTTATGATTATAAATTTAAACATTTTACTTACACATGAAGGCGTGTCCATTTCTCTTCAGTCAAAAATAACTTTCACAAAGCTGCCTTTGTCACATCCAACTGATAATGAAACTCACATCCATCTCCTTTTTCTTTTTATTTCAGATGCTTCCTTGTTACTCGGTACAAGGAAGCACTGAATTGGTTGTGAGCTGTAAACCGCAACCTGCTGTTTCTGTGAGGAGTATGGATTTAATGTATGAGCTCAGAACTTGGGCTTGTACAGCGTACAGGCATGTACACTAAACAGAAAAGAGTAGTCATTGTAGTCATTTGACACCTCCACAGCATTAAAACAGATAATTATCATCAAAATCATTCTAAACATCCAATGATCTCTCTGCATTGCCTGCAGAACACATTCATTTTCTTCATTTCTGCTGGTTGAACCAGTCTGATCACATGGATCTTGTCCTGCAGGGCAAGATAATGAAACTATCTTGCCCTGATAGTACAACAGTACAACTACAGTACAAATACTTTTGAGCATTTCGTGGCATTGCTCATTACTGTTTCCTCTTGTAAAAAAAAGTGTTTTTTAAAACACTTTTCTAATGCCTTTTGCCTTAGAGAGATTCACAGTATTCCTCACTCACTGTCGCTTCTGTTGCAGTGTTTTATGAGCAAGGTGCATGAGATAGAAAAGGATGGAAAAGCTCAGTGTTGCTGTGAGATATGGTGGGAATAACATAGAGCCAGCAAGGGTTATGAGGTTAGAGGTCAGCCTCCAAAGGACAGGCGTCATGTTGACACGCTGAGGCTGATGTCAAAATAAAAATAAATATGTGGTCTTCTAATTTCTCTTGATGCTCAACCCTAAAGCTCAGTCTTGCATGAAGACAAGAAACAAATCAGTGTATTGCACTTCTGAGTTTGTCTCAGGGAAATGGTAGGGCAAGAGTTTTGGCTTGTTAAAGAAAACAAAAGATTTATAATGCAGTTCTCAGTTGAACAAGCCAAGACAATTAACCACATTATGATTGTGCATTCTTGCCACTAGGTGGCACTGTCTATCCAAGTGATTAAATATTTCAGTTTCAAACCCAATAAATACTGCTAAAGCTCTCCAGCAATGTAAAATAAAGCCAGAGATGCCAAACGGCCAGTCCTTCACATTCTCATTCAATGATGTAATATTTTCAAAATCCACTGCTCCCCAATGTTCATGCATTTGAAAAATGGATGTGTTCAGAGGTGGAAGTAAGATATATTTGCAAGGTTTGAAAATAAGATCAGTCCATCTGTGTATTCATTATTTATAACTGCTTCTTCCTGTTCAAGCTCACAGGGGAGCCTGGCCCAACTCTCTGGTTGAAAAGCAGGTGTACACCCTGGACAGGTCACCAGTCTATAGCAGATATTTAAATTGTTTAAAAAAAAAAAATATATATATATATATATATATATATATATATATATATATATATATATATATATATATATATATATATATATATATATAAATATATATTTCCATGCTTCTTGTATTTCTATTACTTATATACATTTGGACAGGTGATGAGCAGTTAAGTTTCTGCTTGTGGTTTAACTTTAACCACTTTGAATATTAGAAAAAAGGGGGAGGAAAAGACAACTAAAACACAGAAAGATGTAAGAAAAAGCACTGTGTCAACATTTTAATATGGATTAGACAATATAAACTCCCTGCAAAGTCTTAGCTTTCATCCACCAGTTAAATATATGTGATACTCAGGGTCTCACGACTAATACATTTTCTAGCGCCTCTCCTCTAACAAAGCAAAGATTTTTTATGCAATAAATTGTAGGTTTAGATAGACAGATGTGCATAGTGTATTACAGATTTTAAACTAAAGCATACAGTAACAGATCATCAGATGCTTCATTTTGTATAGTATCCCACAACAGTTTACTCAGCATAAGGTTCAAATGAGAAAGTAGCTACCACAGAAGCTAGTGTGTTAAATTCAAACACTTGTTGCTGCTCATTTGAATAGTTTTTTTTTTCCTGATGTGAGCTGCTTTAACACAGTACACCATCTGATTCAGTCAAATAAATTTAGATTCAGACTCTTTTATCCTACTTTGTTTTGTTCAGCAGACAATGTACCAGTCTACGAGTTGTCTGAAGGCCTTGTAAATCACAGGGTTGTAGGAGCAGATCAGGCCCCCGCCACGCCACAGCTGGGCTCTCTCCCTGTTCAGGTCCCCCAGGCAGGTAATCTGGTCCTTATAGATCCGCGACACACACCACTTTGAGTGGTCATGATGGGACAGGAACAGGGTGGATGTGGGAAGCCGAATCCTCTTGATGTTCATGGTGTGTTTTGGCAGCGAGCAGTTGGACGGCAGCTCGTGTCCTTGTGTCTGCCAAGACTCCACCAGAAGGTCTGCATCCAGGATCTGGGCCACCCAGCCAGCGTAGATATCTGAAGGAATGCCAGGAGAACTGGTTAGAACAGTTATCTAAGGAATTAAACAAGATATAAAAAGCACATATTCAACATTTAAAACACTGAATCAACCGGATGTAAATGAAAAGTACCTTACCATCTACAAAGTTCTCAGATTTAGCAAAACTGACGAACTTATCCCCGCTGAGAGAGAAAAGCTGCTGCATCCTCTTGTTGGAGGGCAGCAGCAGTTTGGAGCCCTCACACAACTTTGCCAGATCTGGCAGGTCAGCCAGGAACGCGGTGGGCACAGAGCAGTTATAGATACGTGGGTAAAGGTAGGCCAGTTGCTCTGCTGCAGGAGAGCAGAGACAGAGCAGATGTTGAGCTAGAGAGCTAAACATGCACGCTATTACTGATGAAGCCAGAGAGAAAACTTGATCTCATTTAGAAATGAATATCCCTTTATTTCAAAAGCAGGCTTGACCTGAAGAATGCAGGAGCCAGAACTTATAGCATAATTTTTTTTCTCCCCAATCTCTATTTTAAGATCACAGACTGATTATTTTATTGATGCACAAAGTTTGTTTGCTATAAACCGATTTTCCTTATTTTGAGATTAATTGACTAATTTACTTGACTATGGTAAGACGTACGTTATCTGTTAGTTCACGGGCCAAAATAAGTATCTGGCTGATTTAATTAGAGCTGATTTCAGCCTCCAAGATCTCAGTCATGACTGTAACTGAAGGATTCGTGACTGAAGACAGGACAACTGTCTTGTTTGCTGCAAATAATAAAGTAAACAATGTCTTCTTACAGTCAGCAAAGATAAGAGGCTAACTCTCTGAGTTCCTGCTCTGATAAGGAGTTAAGAATGTTGTTTTCTCTTGATTGCAAAATAATCATTTTGTTATAACATGAAATCAATCTGTATTGTATAAATGTAAAGAGATAATAAACTTGTTTAAACTTATTTCATTCCTGATTTAGAGATGTGAAAAGTGGCATTCCTGGATACTTTATCAAACCTCATTGATCCCAGTATTATGTAACAAATATGGTTTGTTGAATAAAGAAAGAAAGCCCAAAAGTTACAATCAAGAACTCACAGTATGTTTGTGCTAGTGTGATACAGCAGTTAATGATTTTTGATACGATTTTCAAAAGAGAGCCATGAACCATAATCAAACAAACAACTCTGAAGGACTCTGCATGTTTAGGGTTTTAAATATTAAAGTTACAGATGAGCATGCATAAGAACAGGTCACTGAGTTAATGTTTTCCTGATTTCAGCAGACGTTGAAATCTACACACAAGCACAAAGACAAACAGAGCAGATGGTTGCCAAGCCTGGTTGCTTCACGAGGGTTCACTCACCGATATGCAGGAACTGTTCATACTGGTAGGTCACGCATAGGGCAGTTTGCCCATTCAGTTTGCCCGAGGAGGGGTAGAGGTAGCCCCTCTCAGGGAACGAAGGGAAACGGGGAATGCTGTGCGACAGCCAGAAACCTTGAGAGCGGTCAAAGAGCAGAACCCCTACAGGAAACACACAGACATGAAAGCAACTCACACATGAAAGCACATAAGATGACATGCATCTATGCAAATCAACGTAAGACTGGCAAACATGTACTTACAAAACTGCATCTGAGTGGCTGCTAAGAGTCAACAGCAGTTATCAGGTTGATGCTCTTTGGTCGCTTCCTCCCCCTCTCACCACAACTATATTGATCTTGTCGTAATCATTACATTGAATTCCTGGACTCACAGTTGCCACTGACTATCACAGAACCGATAAATACTAAATATTCATTTAACTGTCCTCTTCTGCCTTTGTGGAGGTACATGAAGAATACTTTCCAAAGGAATAAAAGTTGTTCTCATGCAGCCACAGTGCAAATGAACTGTTCTCGTATAAAAGTTACTTCTGCAATGAACTGTACCTTTAGTGTGTCCATATCCTTTCATGTATTTCAGGACTGGTGGGCCATCATTGTAGATTGCATAGACTGAGTTGTTAGACTGGAAGAAAGCATTTTTAATTCACAGTATTTACAAAAAAGTGCTTCTCGAGATGTAATTTGTTTCTAGCATTTTATATATTTCAAAGAATGATAGATGGAAAATGCCTCATAGCATTCAAGCAAAGAATTTGACACATAAATAATTGTTCTTATAGCTTTCAAGTGAATAGTTTCAAGTAACAGTTGATAAAGTGACACAGTCAGGGGAGACAAGGTTATGTCTGCAAAATCAAAAAAAAAAAGAATAAAAAGCATAGCTTCAGTAGAGATGGGGGACTTTCATCCTCTTTTTTCAGTGTCATGCTACAGTAATCAGCTGATGTTTGGAGAACCAAACTGTCCAGCTTGGTATCATTTTTGAAACCCAGTGAACTCGCACCAGTATATGTTTTTCTTTTTTTAATGTCTAATTATAGAAGGTTCCCACTTGGAAGAGTGGGGGTGTAATCTCACCATGTAGGCCTTTCCCATGTACAGCTGATTCAAGGTGTTCCCAATGGCTCCTTGGCTGCTGTTGATCATGAACTTACTGATCTGCCAACTCCCTACTGATGCATCCAGGTACATGTACTCCACCCCGCTGCCAACCTCACCGATCCTGTACCTGGGCAGCTTGTAGATGATAAACCTGAAAAAATGGAAACAGACTTTGTAGGCATTTATTCAGTATATGTCACATAGCGTTGTTGCATAACATAACGCTCATCTTATACAGTCTACACAATAAAAAACAAAAAAAACCACTGAAACGGTATATCTAAATATTGCGCTGTTGTTATCGACTCACCAATCAACTGGTTCACCAGCTTCATTTCTACAGGAAGTGTCAGCTGTACACACTGTGTAACACAGTAAAGCAGCAGTGATCTGGAAGCACAGTTCAAAGTGTGTGACCATCTTGAGCGATACGTGCAGCTGAAGTGAGAACAGTAGAGAATAAAAAAGGGAAATCTGAAATCGGGTTTAAAGTTTGTGTGCGTTATGATTGAGTGGTTTTGGAAAGGAATACAGCCCATCTGCTAGGGCATGCAAAACAGGAAGTCATAAGATGTAGTCACATGATAGGGGGAACTCCACATCTCCCTTCACTCACAGCTCAGTCTTTCAGTGCAGCCACAGAGGCCAGGTTTCTTTATTTGCAACAGAACTTGAGCCAGCGGGTTAAAAAATAAATTATATCACAATGTAAATGCAAAGAAAATGTGGGAAAAAAAAACTTTTTGAGTTTACAAATCCAGCAAGAGCCATATTTTATTGATTAAAAAAAACCATAGCAAAAATGTGAAGTGCTTTCTCTGTATTTCCAGCTGAGGAAACCTGGACTGCAGCGTAGTTTAACCATGCTGAAATAGAAAACATAAAAACATTAAATTATTATAAGAAAAGTCTTCAAAGCCTTTTGGCTAAAATTAATTCCTAAGTGTATAATGACTTTCAAATTTTAAAAATATAATCATTAAATATAGTATATACACTTTTACATTTGTTGCAATGAACCACGGCCACTTTGATCAATCACAGCCAACGCCGTCAGACATACATTTATTTGGTGTCCCCTCTTTTTTTTTTTAAAGCAGTCAGGACAATATGTCTTCAATGTTCACATTTATACCTTATAGCTATTTATTTTGATTAGGATTCACTTTGATACTTTATTATGGAAAAAGGTCAGTTCTGACATTTAATTTATAAATCTAGATGATACAATGGTTGCAGATGGTCGTGAGTTAACTTCAGTCCAGTTTTCTGGACTGAAGCATGAGAAGATGAGATTAACGATACATATAAACTGAAAGATAGTGAAACTTGCCTCAACCCCACTTTTTTTTCCCAAGAAAATTGCACAAAAGCCTAATTATTATCACAGCACTACAGTGTGCCAGGTTTTTTTGGTCTTCACGATGGGGAGAATGATGTGTCTCCGTCTTCTGGTCTTTGCTGAACAAAGAATTACTTCAGGAAGAATCTCAAATAACAGGGTCATCCTGTCACTTCTTCTAAATAACATGACCTGTTAGTCCATTTATACAGAATATAAAAGTAATAATATATGGGATATCATCAAAACACACTAAGAGCATTAAATGAGAAAATAAATCTCATTCAGGTAGATGAGCCATGATTGTTGTACCCAGATGAAGTGGAACTGCTTATGTTCATATTTCTAAAAAAATACCCCCAAAAACTCTTTTTGGTGTAAATCCTCCAGCACAAGGCTTAGACTGCAGGACATGTCATCTGATAGACACTATCCTTAAGAATGACATTTATGTGTTTTATTTGTTCAAACTTTTAGGTTTGTCAGTGTTACATCATGGAAAAGCTCTTCAGAATATCTAAGCCATATTGCCTTTACTATAAATGCATCGTTGAGGAGTAAAATTAGTGACTTGACTACATTTTATAACATAGTAGTAGCAGTGATTCCCAAAGTGTGGGCCGCAACCCCCTGGTGAGCCGTCGCGGTACTGCGGGTGGGCCATGAGAGGTCATTAAAATTAAACAAATATATTTTAAATCCTCTATCTTTTTTAAATATGTTTTTAATTACTGTAAAATATCAATGAAGTGATTTAAAAACATTAAGAAGTAGCAAAACAAAACAGTTAAGTCTTATTCTACTATCAACTTAATATGACATGTATCATGTCATTTGTTGACCCCTTACATTTTTGTCAGAACATAGCTATTAGTGCTATATGTTGATCACAGTTTTGAATAAAGGTTTCGGTGGGCCGCAGAGATTTTTTACATTTCAAATTGGGCCGTGGTATTCTGAAGTTTGGGAATGGCTGCCGTAGCCTGTTCTCACAAACTCCACAATGTTAGAAGAAACAGATCAGAAATATGGGACATTTGGAAATTAACTGTGTTTCCGTCTTCATAACCATATTTTGATATTCTAATTTGTATATTTACTGTGACTGGTCATCTCTTGCTTGATTCTCTTGTTCTGTAAGGTTTGTTGTTTGGTAAACTCCTAACCCTGACAGCAGCCTCCACTTCCTTCTTCTCAAGGGTGTGCTTCAAGTGTTAGGGCTTTGATCTACCCACTTCTGATGTCTCGTAAATGCAGCATGATGTGAAGTTGGGTGCAGGTGAATATGGTGGGATTGGATAAATCTACTCAGAACTGGGTCTGTGATGTCACAGTACCATGAAAACGAGACATTTTCTAACCTAGGCAGCCTTAAAGTGACAAAGTAATGTTCATGGTTTTGAAGTAGAAATAAGTCACTTTTAAAAAAAGGCTCTAAAGTTAGTTTTATTTATCTATTTAATTTTAATAAAACACATGTTTCATAAAATAATATAATTCAAGTGTAAGTTGAGAAATGTCCAAGTTATTTATTTATTTATTTTGCTTTTTGTCTGCATGTTCCTATGTGTGTCTGCACATCTAATAGGGCAGTCATGCCCAGAACTCCCAATCGCCTGAATGGAAAGGTAGAAACACCCTCTCTACAAAGTCCTCCTCTACTGACGACAGATACTTCTACTGTGGTCAGGGTGAGAGACGGAGGAGGTCCGACATACAGCAGGTGAAGGAGAAGAAAGCACCATGGCAACCACTGCAAATCAGGTACCCAGTTATTAAGCTGTGAGAATTATTATTTTAATAATTAATCCAACACAATGATTTTTTATAATTTTTTTTCAAATGGTAAATCTACCCCAAGTGATACACTAGAGTTTACCTCAGTTCTGGGGTCAGTGACCACATGGCTAACCCTTACTTCACATCAGGAAATACCGTCCAAGCCTATTATAGTATAAAAAAAAAAAGAAAGTTAAATTATATCTCTCTTCAAAGATTTTATTATTAGTATTTTGTGAAAACATTACTATCTTTTTGTCAATTTTACATTGTACTACCTTAATACAACTTTGACAAATGGACCGAAGAAAGGAATTGAATTTGGAATCTAGAAAATCATGCACAAGTTCATGCAAAAAAAATGTCTAGAAAATGCAAAAATTTATCTACAATATGACCAGACATCAAACCTCAAAAAAAAGAAGAGAATTGAGCCAGAGATGGTGACTCAGTAAATATGTGGAGTATCAATAGTTGGTTATGTGGCTGTGCAAAGGGAAATGCAGGGAAATTCTGAATGGCCCGTGTTTATACACTTTTCCTTCAATGCAGAATGTGGAGTTTGTGAGAACAGGCTACGGCAAGAACTCAGTGAAGCTGCTGTTCATCCGGAGACAGGGAAGTCACCACTACATCATCGAGTTGAAGGCTGATGTGGAGATCACGCTCACCTCACGCAAGGACTATCTAATCGGTGACAACACAGACATCATCCCCACCGACACCATCAAGAACACTGTCCACGCTCTGGCCAAACTCAAAGGGGTGAGTCAAACTTCATGGGAAGTAACAGGATTAAATGCTTCTGCTTTTACCCTTAATGAAATATAATGGAGGAAAGTATTAATTTTCCTAATTAACACATGTTCACTTGAAATTGTATTTGGAGTTAATGGGCAACAGGACCCTTAGAGAAGGTGTAATGATGGCTGTGCTTATAAAGAATAGTTTGATTTAGGTTAATAAACTATTCCATATCGATGCTATAAAAGGCTAAACTACTGATAGTGATTTTCCAAAATTACATAGTTAGATTTATAATATTTAATAGTAGAGTAATTTCCTGAGTACTGAATGTGTTGTGAAGCTACGGTTTAAGGTCATGTTTAGAAGAAATAAAAAGTTGGCAGGAACTTCATAACTCTGAAGATGTTTTTATGGGATCTGGCTGCACACATTTGGGGGAACTTAGTTCATCATGCTTCATGCAGTCAGCTGCAGGTTGACACAAGTCACAGGGTAAAAAGAAGATTCAAAAGTAATCAAAAAGGTTCTCTTCAAATTCTTTTCTACATACCAAATAAGACATTTCGCTCAGTTTCATAACTGTGGAGCAGTGTATAAAGCTTATTTGTCCATTTGAAATTAGGTCCTACAAGGGCTGCAGGTTCATTTTTCTCCTCCCACTTGTAGTAGAAAACATTGTTAGTCAAACTACTCCCATGATGGTTTTTTTTTTTTACTAACAATCTGTTACTCTTCCTTTTGAAAATCTGCTTAGGTAAAGACCATTGAGCAGTTTTCCATGGACATCTGCCATCATTTTCTGACCTCTTTCAACCATGTGCTGAGGGCCAAAGTTCACATGGAGGAGGCTCCGTGGAGAAGGCTGGAGAAGGTAAAACAAAGCATTCTGTGATTAGTTTTTACCTTTTTGATGAAGCCATAAATCAAGCCACATTCATTTCATGAAATATTGAGATCCAGAATTTCTATTTTCACTTTTTATCTTTGTTTGTTTATACCTTTGTCATATTTTTCTCAGAATGGCGTAGAGCATGCCCATGCATTCATCTACAGCCCAGAAGCTCATCGTTTCTGTGATGTTGAACAAAATCTCAGTGGTGATTGCACACACACGCACACACAAAGTTTTAAGGTCATGTTTAGAAGAAATAAAAAGTAGTTTAGCAATTTAAAAATATGTACACTGCATATTTGGTGGTCATTCAAATGCTATCAAAAAAGGATATTCAAATATACTTTATATATGGATTTAGGGCTAAAGCCTTGACTTTGCTGTATTGCTGAGGCCTGAGATGAGCTGTATTTCCATGCAAGCATTTTCAGTGTTTAGTGCTAACTCTGTGCTCATCAGCTCTGTGACCCACACAGGTCCCCGGTGGTTCACAGCGGCATAAAGGATATGAAGGTGCTGAAAACCACACAGTCTGGTTTTGAAGGTTTTTTCCGAGACCGCTTCACTACACTTCAAGAAACCAAGGACAGGTGTTTCTGCACCTCTGTGTATTCTAGGTGGCGCTACAACAGGACTCAGGATGTTGACTTTGATGCAGCATGGTAATTATTTATTTCAGATTTATGAGGGCGAACACAACAATCACTAAATTTCTTTAAACCAGGCAACGGATTCTATCACAATACAAGAAAGAATACACAAAACGGAATAAATGTCTCTCTTTTATTTTTTTTTTTTAAGCCTGAGATACTTTGTAAAAATGAATTCACTACTCTTTTAGGAAATGTGTGAAAGAGACAGTTATTGAGAGGTTTGCTGGGCCATATAATCGTGGAGAGTACTCACCCTCTGTCCAGAAGACCCTCTATGAAACACAAGTTCTGGTTCTGGAGAGAATTCCTGAGGTATGCCAAGAAACTAATAATTTATAATCTGTGGTTACCGAATATGTGTTGGCAGTCTAACACACACTACTTCTGAAAGAAGTTTGATGCATAAAAATGTAAACATGAAATGTAAGGAATCAGTCTTCTCCATATCTTCTCTATATTCATATGTACGTATATGGCACGACGGCAAATATTTAATGTTAAGTCAATAACTGTGCACCACTTATCAATCCTAAATTAGAACATTTAGGATAGTATTGAAAATGAAAAAAGGTTGTGAAGTTTGCGTTTTCTTTGATTGCCGACAGTATAAACCCAAATTATTTGTTTTGTCTCATCAACGTTATTTAATTTGTCACTATGCATTAGTTTTTGAATTTCAGTTCTGCAGCACATACTACAAAATGTTAGTATGAAAGGAATTTAGGAGTAGCAATAAGATCTCAAACAAGTGATGCCAACAGGTAATTGTAATGATGATTTAGTACAGAATTAGAAAACATGACAAAGATTGGGGGATCATCTTTGTCAATAAATGTTTGTTGTCTTTAGCCAGAATACTGAAACAATATTCCTTAAAGAAAAGTTTGGAAGAGATTAGAATATTTCTCCTTCTATGGTGCCTAGTATTATGAAAGGACTCAAGGAGTTTGGAGGATTTCCACTAGGTTAACAGCAGAAGCCTCACAGGATGCCTGTGATATTCCATCCCCATCTGGAATGCATTAATAATAGTCATTTATCAAAGGCTAATTTAACCACACAGGTAATACTGAAGTCGCTCAGTTTAGATGAATCTGATTTAGTACTGCGGATCTATTTTTTTTTTTTTTTTTTTTCCAGAGAAATGAGTTCCATATAGAGATGAAAAGAACCATCCAGATAGCTAATAGCAACAAGTCCAAACGCCAGTCTCTGTTATACAATGAGGTTGGATCAGTGTCCTTGGTGTAGATGATTTACACTTCTGTGTTAGCTGCATTAATACAAAACAGTATGTCAAGATGGAATTTTAGTGAAACATAGGATAGGTTGGCTTCATAATAACATCTTATCCAAGGACATCCATGCACCTTTTCCAGCTTGACAATGCAAAACAACATTCTGCACACATTGCAAAGTCATGGCTGCAGAACAATATGGTGCATGTTCTGGAATGGCCTGTCTAAAGTTTTGACCTCTTTTCAATTGAAAATGTGTGGAAATTTTTGTTAGGAAAAAAATTCAACATCTACAGCACACCTTAAGATGTGTTTGTATGAAGCATGAAACACTTAATCACATGACTTACTCTTAACATTATTTCTTCTCTGCATGCTGTGAGAAGGAATGGCTACATCACAAAGCGTTAATTTTCTTTTTAATGTGTTCCAGAAATGAAAGAAAAACTAATATATTTATACACACACACACACGACACATGCACGTATGTTGGCTTTACATTGTGTGCAATTTTTGTGATTCAAAACGTTTGATTTACTTAGAAAAATGTGGCTGTAAACATTTTTTTTTCCAAGGTGGATGAAATCGAGATCGTCATGCCCAACCAGCACTACGTCACCATAGACATGACAAAAATGGGTATTGCCAACAAAGATGAGGCAAGTTCTACAGTTACAGTGAATATTACAGGTTAAGCAGTCATCAAATTATTTGGTGACTGATGCACATTTTTTCTTCATTAGGTGCTTCTTCCTCTGGACAGCCCTGCTGGGAACATCACTGGGACGGTATGTCGGAAACAGCGAGCCCGACTTTGAAAATCCTGTCACATCCTGAGAACACCACTGCTTTGAAAGCAGCACTGTTATAAGTACATAAGTAAGCATTGAACATTCAACCTGGTTGATTCATCTAACTGAAAAGTCAACATGATACCACGTGGAAAATAAATGGCCTTAGAATCAGACTCATAACTTAAATTTCTCCAACATCATGAATTGCTGCTGACTGTCATGTGAATGTGCAATATCTGAAATTAAATAAAAATGCTGCTAATAAGGTTGTCCGTTTGGTGAGAAAAGAGCACCATTTATTGCAAATCTCAGATTCAGAAATTCAATCTCCAGTGTTATGTTGCACATAAACATTGGTCCTACACACTTCAGTACAGTTGTCTATGCGACAAAGCTGAAAGCACCACAAGTAGGTACATAATAAGAATATATATATACACATAAATATTTTCATATCCAGAACCTCAAGCTTAAATACTGAAGGTGTGGAGGGACATAGAGGCTTTTGGTTGGGTCCTTGGGTCTAGGAAATCAAACAGCTTCAATGATACATGCTCAGGACGACTCATGGACTCAGATGCGCAGTTCAGAACATAAAAGTGAATTCAGGGGAAAACTGGATGCATTCAAATATTTTTATGTATTTATCAAAGTATTCAGGTATGACATAACATACACAGTTTTAAACTATATATCATCTTATATACAAATGCATTTTAAAAACCATCAGGATAATTCACTTTGCACACACATACACCACACAACCACACATAAAATTGTATCTGCAGAATCTTTTTTAAATAAAACACAAAAAATACATATCTAAAGCAGCAGAAAAAAGAATGGCTGAAAGGGTAAACAGCTGAGTGGATGCCATGTGCAGACCATTTTTGGGGTCCACGCTTATAAAAATCACACAGCATTCAAATCCTGTAAAGGCGCCACTGTGGGCAGAGGAGTCTCTGTGAAGCGGTAGCTAACCTGGGGTCTCCTGGCATGATGATTGTCACTGAGGTGGGTGATGGGATGCCCTCCGCTGCTAAGAAGCATTGATTTTCAGGTGCTGAGTTTGCAGTGGTTTCACGTGGTACTCATAGATCTTTAGTGCAGGACCAAGCTTTATCGACAGTCCCGTCAGGACGTCATTACGTGTCATCAGGAGCAGGGACTTGCCATCAATTTCCTGTAAGATGGGGAAAGAAATACTTGTTGTGGGATCCTAGACTGTCTGAATCATTTGACTGGAATTTTGAACACTGAAGAGGAAAACAAACAAACAAAAACAAACAAACAAAAAAAAAAAAACCACACCAACCTGATCCTGAAATGCCATAGCTTGTTCCTCAAATCCTGTTGCTTTGAAATAATTTACAACATCAGCAACTCCCCAGCTGGAAGGGTCTGGTAGCTGTCCGTTCTCCACTGGGCTGTGGGGCAAAAGTTAGAGAATTCATCTCACTGTGAATGCTGAAATTTGACATGTTTAATCATTGAACATTTTTCACAATAAATAAGAAGAGAATAGAGTTGAATAGAATACTTTTTGGTGTCGACTGAGCCATTTGCCTTGTCTTCCATGCTGGCTGTAGAAAAAACAAAAATAAGGTAGGTATGCATTGACATGATGAAAACTTTTGATAATTAACATATGGAGTCTTTTTTTTGGGAGGGCGGGCACATTTCGTGAAAATGTTATAATAAATTAAATATAAAATTGTTGAACAAAAAGTGTCCATTCGATGTTTAGACGTTCTTCTACATATCTAGCACATATAAAAACACCCTTCATTTTTCAGTTTGACTGTTTTTATTGCAAAACTGTTTGATGTAATGCAATGAAAAAAATTTGTATTGAAGGAACTCTTAATCATATTATAGAGCTTTTGATTTTCTGGAAAATAAAGAGATGATAAATTATTTTTATGATTGGCCTTTATTATTATTATTATTATCATTAATAATAATAATACACAGGTAGATAAAAGGTTAATTTGATCTTAAAGTTGGTTGAAATCTACAATTTTGTTCAAAGATGTAAATATGTAGCTACACTACTGAAAAAGTTAGGGATATTTGACTTTCAAGGTGAAAATTATGGAAAATGCTATGTGATATATTATCAAAGATGTGAATGTGAATTTTCCATTGGTGTAAATGTCCTGTTCAGATGAATAAAGTATCTATCTGAAATTAGTGCATTTAAGTAGAAGCATGCAACGGTAATTTCCTAAACTCAAACAAATTATTGCCAAGAAAAAAAGAACTAACAACTGTGGTGGGTATACCACAATAAAAAAAACATCCCTCGGGCATTGTTCACAATGAAGCGGTCATCAGGAACTCTTCCAGCTTCTGTGCATCTCTGTAACTTCCCTCTGAAAAACTGATTTAAGCCACGCAAGGGCCAGTTACGACTGATCAATTGTTAAGGGTCGTCATGGTCTCAAGATATCAAAATGTCGAAGAGGACTGCTTAAGTGCAAACTGTCACCGAACCAGAACATTTAGGGTCGATTCATGGATTCATGGTGTTTTTTTTCTGTTAATAACCTTGTAGGAGAACTGCGTATTCTGCAGTAGGTACTGAAACAGTGAACAGCTGGACATGTGCATTCAAAAGTTTGGAGAAGCTCAAACTAAGTTCACCTGTAAAGGTGATAGTGTCTTTTAGGCAGACTCTGAGAGCTGAATATCCCTAACTTTTTGGAAGTACTGCATGCATAAAATATTTTACATTCAAGTCTATAAAACTATTTAGTGTCTGATGTGTAATTTTTCCTTTGGACTCCTGCCCTATTGCTGTTTTTAGAAGTATTAACAAAATGTTGCAAATCAATGAAAGTCAGTCTGATGTCACATGGACATTTAAGTTAAATTATAAGATCGTTTCATGAATGACTAAATGTATAAACAATGACATTGCAAATCAATACATAATTCTGCAGTGATACTGCTGTTGATTAAGGTATTTAATGCCTCCCATCATCCCAGGTGACTTTGCAGTTTAAGCCTGAGAAACTGTCAAAATGAGTTTCTTACATTCAGTAATGTTGCAGTAATTTTTCATCAGATGTCTTCGGGAGAACTCAGTTTGTTGGCAGTTCAAACACCATCATTGTTTATCTCTTACAGTCTTGTGTTCACTGGACGTCTCTGCTGGAATAACAGTGGCACAGTGTAATTGTTAATAAAGTATACACGGATACTCATTAAAACAAATCTTGCTCTTTCTCAGTCACACTCCATATAAAGAGCTGCGGTGTGTGAAATGGACTATCTGAAACTCACGCTGGAAGATGTATTAAAAAAAAAAAAACCAACGTTATTATCATGAAATTGCACTGCCTCGTTTACAAAAGTGTAAAAAAAAGAAATGATAAATACAGCATAATGAGAAACAACGTTACCCTGAACAATGACAAATACTGTCGTTCCACCTTCGTCTTTTATATAAACGCTAATGTTAAGCTAACAGGGACAGTTAGCTTCGTCTGCTAATACAAAATTTAACAGTTACCTTATTTTAGGAGATTCTGGAGTGACAGCTATTTCTCGCCGAAGCTACACAATAACTAAAATCGAAAAAAAGTTTCTTCAGCACTGAGATATTTTATCAATAAATTAAGCACCGTATTTATTTGATAAAATCAAATTATAATCAAGTAAAGCCAACTAGCTCATTCGCTTTTGCTTTCTTCGCCCACGGCAGCAGGTACTAGTGGGAAATGTAGTGCATTTCCGTTTTAATGCGAGGGTTTGTAGGAAAGTGACGACTTTTCACTTGCTGTGGCACATGTTTTATATTTTATCCACACTGAATGCACACAATCATAGCTTTTATTAAAAACACTTTATTATAATTACATATTTTTTCTTTCTTTCTTTCTTTTTTTTTTTTTTTACATAAAATCTGCTACAGAAAAGAAAATTCCCTCTGCAAACACAATATGGATGGGAAAAACGTGCCAGCTTTCTAAACGATGTGCAAAATTTCCACAAAGTAAATACACTTCAGATTATTGATCCCATACTGGCACATGTGAATAGCTACAAAAACTCATAAACCTGTTTCCTTCAGTTAGCAATGTAAAGTGTTTTAGGGAAGTTTCATCTTTCACGTCAAATCTGACAAACATGACACACACTGGAGGAGGAGAACATAGCATTAGGAGAGCTGTGGCCCTTCTACACATTTCTGGAAGGACTTACACACAAGTAGCTTTGTGAAAGACATGCAAAATGCTAAAGTGTGGTTTTCCAATTTGTCCAAAATAAATATATTGTGAATTTCTGAGGAATACCATTTGTTACATCATTGAAATTGTGAAAATGATTTTGGTTTCCGATAAGACAAGTGATTCTAATGAAAGAAAAAAAAAAAAAAAAAAAAAACGTTTTAATACAGGCATCATTGTGAATCAACTATAAATGTTTTAATCCTAAGAGGGAAAATGAATTCGCATCAATAAATAATATATTCACTGTTCATAATACTTTTGAAAATAAAACATCTGGAGTCTCCTTATATTTATATACTCCTAATATATACTCTGAGCTACACAAGTTTAAACATGTTATTTATTAGACATCTACAAATATAAATAAAAACAGTGTAAGAAACAGTTGTGTCTCTGAAATGAAATTATGACTTAAAAAAATGATGTCACAACATTTTCCCAGACTAAGAAAATCTTCCAACTGAGACAAAGCATTGATTACCCAAGTGTGTGTTCACATTTAGTTGTCTCAGATCATTTTGATTACACTGCTTTTTCCTAATATGCAGAGGGCTCCATTGACATGTCAATTAATGATTAAAACTAAACGAAGTTTCAAGACGTAAAACTGAAGGACTATCAACAGCGCATTTTTGTTTCAGACTATGTGTAAAATGTAAAAGTATATTTCTCCACAGCCCTGAGAGTGCATCCTCCAGAAACGACCTTAAACTGTGACTTCTCTGTTGACGACAGGTGGAGACAAACTCTGAAAAGAATAAAGGGTTTACAACAAAATTACATCTGTCATCTTAAAAAAAAAAAAAAAAAAAAAAAATCCAACAGGAGGACATCGTGGCCATGTAGGTGCTGAACATTTTACACTGATTCTATTTTTTTCTTTATATAGATACAATGTCAACATGTATAAAATGTAGGGACCATAATTTAGCATCAAGAACAAGCCTTTTTTTCTGAATTTTGGGGCCTTGAATGTTGAAAAACCCCTTGTAAAACCTGTATTTCTTAAGTATGAATTAAATATGCGGAGACAATACCTTAAGAGGAGTATCTTACATAAAAAGAAAAAAAATGATTCACCTTACTCCCTTTGAAAGTCATAATTTCTGTCCATCAGTGCTCTAATATGTGCCTTATTCAGCAGTGCGAAGCAGAATGATAAATATTGTCACAGTGTGCAAGTTGTTCAGAAAATGTTGCAATGAAACTACATGTTTACTGCGGGAAGATGGGCCAAGCAAGCCGAATGTAGTATTTGTCTGTTATTTTGTTATTATTATTATTATTGTTATTACACAGAATTGGTTTGGTTTTGCTTAAAGCAGATAATGTCAAGCAGATCAAAATGATTCATCTACCACTTTAATGTCCCAGGCTGTGACACAATTTGAAGGTAACACTGTTAGGTTGTTATGACACTGCTGTACAAACATAAACATGCACAAGTAAAAAAAAAAAAAAGAAATAATTAAATGAATGTGGCAGATATACAAAGTATGCCAAGTACTCTGCTCAAACACAATAGTTAAAAAAAGAAAAACAAAAAACAAATAAAAAGCAACTACAAAGGACAAAGTTTGTCCATGTGAGCAACACTGCTTTGCATTCATGATAAACGGTCAAAATGAACTGACTCACCTTCCATCCACTGCAAATCTTGTTGTCATTGCATCTTTAAAAGGAACCAAAAACAAATAATGTGTTGTGTGCAGTAACAGTTACAAATGTCCTCAGATTTCCTTCCTAGTGAAAAACAGTTGTACCTGTAAAATATAACATTTCCTTCATTTAATCAAATACGACACCAAAAGACTGAGGTAAAGTGTAAATATCTTGTAACCAGATATGGATAAATAATGATACGATTGACAAGTTAACACAACACTGATGCACTTCTGCTTCCTAATTTCACTTGTCACAGTTTTATCCATCTTTGAGAATCAAATGTTGGAGTGCTAAAACTGAGAACCTTTGAAAAGTCATAATTGTCTCTCTTCCATCACCAAATGTTATTTCGATTTGAAATATGGTCATGTTTAAAAAAAAAAAAAAAAAAGTATTTTTGAAATTGTTTGTCTCATGCAGTTATGTCTATATGAACACAGACGTGGTTCCAGGTCTTAAGGATGCCAGAATGATGAATAAAGGTTGCAGTCTTGAATAATGAATGCTGAACTGAACCCTTGCAGACACCCAGTCAAGTAACAGGCAATAAACAAATTATAAAATATTAAAAAAAAAAAAAGAAATCCCTTAATTTCCCGTATGCCTAAATATGTGCAACACCAGCGAATAAAGTTACTCTTTGTGCCTCTTGAAAATGGGGGTAATATTAATTTTTCATGTTGCTTTCCAAATAAGAAATTAAATAAGAAGAAACCGAAAAGATAAAAGACAAACAATGACAAGGTGGTCTAGTACTAGAGTCGCAGCACAAGGGGTGTCTGCATAATGTACCTGTGTGTAAATCAGCACTAACTGCACGCAGGATTATGGCAAAAAGGATCTCATTCAGCTGTGTGGAATGATGGAACTCATTTTTATGTTTTGAGTCTGTCATGGCCTCAGTTCCATCTTAACCCTCAGAGGAGTCCAAATATCCTAAAACACCAGAGCCCTGTTGGGACTCTTGCCCATCCACTAGAAGTCAGCAAACTCTTTTGCACACTTTTCAGTTTGTGAGACGCGAATATCCTCTTCTTCATAGTCATCAAAGTTGCTTGTGTCACCCGGTCCTCTGCACTTTGGCAAGAAGGGGGCTTCGACCTGAGAATGTATAAGAGTTCAGATGAAGATGTGGTGTCACAGCATGTCACTGGATTAACAAGGACGTGAAAAATAATACTCCGTGACCGTTCTCCAGCAGTAAAACCGTATCCTACCTTTCGCTCATAGATGGCAATCCAGTCTGTTGTGGAGAACCACTTGTGATTTTTTATGTCGTTCACGCCATTCTTCAGATTGCCAAACCTCTTTGTCAGGTCTACTTGGAGCAGGTTCCTCAGGAGGTCCTTCAGATCAGAGCTAAAGTGAGAAGGGAATCGAACCTACGTAATAGAAGAAAAAATAAAGAGGAAAAAAAAAAGTCTGGGTTATGACAGACAGGGTGCAGAAAAGCAGCTGTGTTCTCCCCTTCTTTATGTTGAGCTGTATCAAATAAGAGGAGATGGAATAAGAAAACACATATCAATGCTATTAATCTTTCAAATTTTTTAATTAAGTTTGTAATTTTACATACCTTGCCAGATACGATCTTTTCATAGATCTGGATTGGCTGATCAGCAAAGAAGGGCGGGTAACCAGCAGCCATCTCATAGATAAGAACTCCAAGTGCCCACCAGTCCACAGCTTTGTTGTAGCCCTGGGGAAAAAAAAGATGAATGACATCCACCCATTTTTAAGGGTTTTACCTTAAAAAGGCAAAAATACTTGAGATGACAAACTATTGCTACACTGACTCTTTTTCGCCTTGAACATTTACATTCAAGTCTAAGTACAGAACCTTTGCATGGAAACATTGTTTATGTTAGAATATACTACGATGTTTAAAGACAGATTTCCATGTAGTGCTGAATTGCGTTAAGTAGTATTTCATTATTTTTCTATTTAGGTCATTTTTGAAATCAGAGCTTCATGTTACAATGACAGTCTATTGATGCAGAGAGCTGCAGTAAGAGAGAGTTGAGTACCTTTGCCAATACTCACCTAATTTTTGCCCTGGCAATTTCACAATTTTTTTTTTTTGCAGTGTGCACTAGTTGTTTCACAATCACTCTCAGCAGAAACATCCCCAGTGTCTGCGAGCAAAGAGCTCTGCTCAATTGCACATGATTCTGAAACCTGTTTCTACGTATCTGGAAAATGCACCTGTTAATGACTGAATTCAGGTGTTTCAATCATACCGGTTGCCACAGGTGTATAAAATCAATGGATGGAGTGGTGTAAAGTACACTGACACTGGAGAGTGGAGCGATGCATCTTGCTTCTCTGTTTGGTAGTCAGATGGGCAAGTCAGGGTTTGGTGGATGCCAGGAGAACATTACCTGCTTGACTGCAATGCGCCAACTGTTCAGTTTGGTGGAGACGGGATAAGGGTATGGGGCTGTTTTTCAGGGTTTGGTCTAGGTTCTTTACCCCCAGTGAAAAGCAACCATAGCACTTTGGCATTCCAAGACATTTTAGATAATGCTATGCTTCCAACTTGTGGCAACAGTTGGGGGATGGCCCTTATCTATTTCAACATGACTGTACCCCAGTACACAAAGCAAGGGCTATTAATGGTTTGACTTCAGTGTGGAAGAACTTGACTTCACCCACACAGAGCCCTGACCTCAACCTGATCAAGCACTTTTGAACTGGAACAGTGATTGTGAGCCAGGTCTTCTTGTCCAACATCAGTGCCTGACCTCATACATACTTACAAAATGAAAGGGTACAAATTCCCACAGAAACTGCAAAAAGGGGAAAACCTTCAAAGAAGAGTGGAAGGTGATATAGCAATTAAAGAGACACCAACCCTATATTCAGTATATGTATTTCAAAACAATGTCATTACAGTCCTTGTTGGTGTAATGGTCAGGCGTCCAACTACTTTTGTCTACACAGTATACAACGGCAAAACAATTAGTCAGTTCGAGACCTTGCTCTATACATCTACACAGAAAAGTGAAGTAGCGTTCTTGGTGCAAAGGCAGTACATGTTTATATTCTCGTATTCAGGGTCTATATAACTCCTGATCACTTCCCTGGCAGAAATGTTTCTGGATATCAAAATGCTGGTTGAAGTGGAGCTGTTAATTCCAGTCTCCACTGTGGAAGCAGAGTGGGGGCTCAGGCTTCAGAACAAAATTAAAACAGCCATATGAAGCCATTTGTCTGAGGAAGACATAAAACCTAATTACAGTCACCTTGCAGCAGCCTCCCTTGATGTGTTTGATAAGGAACGAGGCAGCATGCATTTTAAGTCCACGTGGAGCAGGAGAAAGGTCTGAGTTTAGGCTAGGCTACAGCAGGTAAGCTCAGTTTGCTTCAGTTTATTTTTAAGGTTTTGTTCATTTTTCTGTTGCTTTTGATTTGTTTTGTAAAATTTCACTGTTCAGATTTGACTGTTTAAGCAACACCAGCCCCAATGATTATCAATCCTGGACTGACACAGCTGGAAAAAATAAGTTCATCTGCTTTGTGTGATTTTGAGATACAAAAATAGAGAATAACATCTCTGTTCACACTTTCTCTTACTCCCTGATGAATGCATAGTTTGGTCATTTTGTTTAAAATTTCTATTTTAATGGAACTGTTTCGTGACAATTAAATGCTGCATGAACCATTGATCCCTACCTATACTTTAAAAAAAGTTTCATAGTACTGGTCTATGGGGCTCCCTGCTCTCGTTTTTCTGATTATTCTCTGCTCAAACACACGCAGTTAAAATATAATTGCACTTATTTGGTTTAGTTTATAATGAGAAGCTGATGAGCTGATCCATTTATTTGAATCAAACTGTGTAAAAGGATTTTAACTTCCAAAAATTGTCAGGGAAGGTGGCTCTCTTTGCCAGGCTTACTAGGACTGCACACACCGCTTTCAATGATAACCTACTTGACAGCAGTCCTGCATTATGATGAGTATGATAATACAGCAGATTGACTGACCAAACTCATGTAGAAGATATTATACAAAACAGTGAGATCCAGATTGAATTCTTTTAAAGCAACTTAGCCTGTTACTGCGTTGACAGCAGACAAACATTACAAAATCTAATACACTGTCTGGACTATAGAAATACCCTGCACTCTCTCAATAATGACATCTGAGCACTGGAGACATTAGTAACAACTGAATCCTCACCCCAGACAGTTCTAACAAATACTGTACAAACAAAAAAGAGAGACTACTTTTATCTCCAGATGAATTTGGACATGAATGTAAAAGTCAGAGTTTATACGTCATTGTCACCGTTTCATTTGACAGACAGTTTGCTGGAGCACAGAGGCACATCAACGGAAAAACATGTCCCAGTGCTGTCTGTCTGCACTGGTTGTGAAAGACTCACCTTGCTGAGGATGATCTCTGGAGCCAGGTACTCAGGAGTTCCACACAATGTCCAGGTCCTGCCTTTTACTCGTTTGGCAAAGCCAAAGTCTGTGACCTAAGCAAAGAACAACACGCGGATAAAAAGAAAATTAAGAGAGAAGGCTGATGTGGACCACATAATACTTATAAGCTACTGTATAGTTATTGAAAAAGAAGAAGCTTCGGTATCATGTTTTTAAATGTTTAACTTTTATACAGTCTGTTTTCTTGTACTGTTTTACAACACTGTCTTCCTGCACAATAAAATTTGGACAGATCCAGACTTAGCAGTTGCTATGGTTAATTGGCCACGTTTGATTGCTGTCTCAGCTACCACAGCTGTATGACTAAGGTTTTAATATTTCCACAAAACCTGCACATAAATTAAGTACCTGAATATACCCATGTTGATCTATAAGCAGGTTTTCCGGCTTCAGGTCTCTGTATATGAGGTCTAAGGAGTGAAGGTACTCAAACGTGAGCACTATCTGAGCTGCATAAAACCTTGCATGGTGTTCACTGGAAGAGAGAAACCAAGAAATTTGCAGAATGATGCATTACATGAACACAAGTCCCTTTGGAGGGAAGGGAACAATAAATACAATCACATGAAAATAATGTGCACAACACCTGAACCTTCCGGTGCGTCTGAGGTGTGAGAACATTTCTCCACCTGGCACATATTCCATCACCATGTAGAGGTTTGAGTTGTCCTGTCAGAAAATGAGCACACGTTAAATTACAGCCACTGCTGCTGTGTTGTGGTTATTTGTTGATCTCGATTATGTGCCATCTAGTTTTAAGAAGGAAACATCTTTTAAATGTTTTCTCTTGAGTTCATACAAATAATGAATGATCTAAAACAGTGAAAAAAAACAAAAAACAAAATATAGACTTTAATGGGCTTATCACCCTACTCTACTGGGAAATCAATGAAAGGCAAAAAAAGGTCTTTATATTTCTATCAGTACCTTGAAAGCATATTCCAATCTGACGAGGAAGGGGAAGGAGACGGCCTGTAGTATTCTCTTTTCATTTAGTGTGTGTTCTATTTGCTTCAATTTCACCACCTAAAAGCACAAAAGACAAATAAGAATGATTTAGCATGTGTACATAAATACAGTTATAAAGGTACTGACACTCAATGTCTATGAATCATTCAAGTATTGGAATTAAAATATTTTCTTAAAGATAAATAACCTATGAAAGGGTTAGGGTTAGGGTTGATTACTGGCAAAGTAACTTTTTACATGGTCACAGAGTTGAAAGCATACCAATGTCTTCCAGTTTAGTTTATGATTTAACATACAAAATGTAAAGTAGCATATGACTAGCGATGACTAGCATATGACTGGTGATCAGCTGATGGCCAAACAACTATTGCATGACAATTCATTGGAAAAGATACGCTCATTGTATATATAAAAAAGCATATGTAAATGAAAAGCAAGGTGTCAAGATTTTTGACACCTGAATTGCAAAACATGCATAAATGAAGGTTAATGCCTTTATTTATACAAAAGAAAACATCTTCTTAGGATGTCTGCGGAAAAATAGTGGGAGCTTATTAGTGTTAAGAAGCAAAAAGAAGAGGAGAGGATCCTGGCACTGTGGAGGAGGAGAGTTTTGCAGCTGTTCTGCTGAACTGATATTGAAAATAGACAGGGTCTATCTCTTGAGCCAACTGTAAATTCAAGAGCAGTGCTATGTGAGCAATGCACCAAGGACAAGCAAGACTTTCTCTGTGACTTTCGCATCAGTATTTAAGATCGAAACTATGATGTGAAGTGCCTTTGAGGTTTTCAGTGATAACAAGCTAGCGGTGCTCGAGAGGAAGCACTCCATTTCCTTTTATAAGATACACATATGTATTTATGTGATGTATTTGCAGAGCTCTCATTTTTACAAACCGGCCTAATTTACAATTTACAACACTCGCTCTCATAGATTTTATTTAAAACCATGCACTTACTTTTTGCTTGTCCAAGATCTTCATGGCATAGAATTGGTTTGTTGCTTTATGTTTCACAAGCATTACTCGTCCAAACGAGCCTGTGCCCAGAGTCTTGAACCTGTCAAAGTCATCCAGGCCTGTTGTGCACTGAGAAAACACATCACCAGAGGAAATGAAGCAGCAAACTGATGCAACTTCAACATTTCGTAGTTTCAGCTTCAACAGATAACACCATTAATTTTTGTTTTGCTGTCGTCCAGTTCAAAGTGACGTGTACATGTAATCTGGACAAAACGAATAATTTAAACAAATTACCAAATTAACAAAACCAGGAAATTAAATCTGAAATAGATTTTTTTTTCTTGAGAATTTTTTCTTTTAAGAAAAAAAACCCAAAAATTGATAAAGTCAAGGGCTCATTAAGAAAAACTCACCTGTTGAGGACACTCCCATTTTCTTAAAAAATCTTCTTTGGCTTTGGCTAAGAACTCTTTCACTATAAACAGACAGAATTGTAACAAAACGAGTTTTGGGACCAACAGAATTTCAGTTAACATGTTCAGGGGAATAAACTAGGGAAGGTCAATGTGTTTGGGAACCACACACAAACATTATAAACAAAAAAAAACATTCTCTGAAGATGCTTAGGGAAACAAATACATTTTAGGTCAGGCCAGGTAATACTTCAAAACATTCGAGAGAAGCTACTTCCATTGCAAAAAACAAAACCACACCCCTAAGCAGGAAATCTAAATACACAAAATGATGCAAAAAGCTCTGTGGACTTCTTTGGACAGAATTAGCCAATTTCAAGTCAAGCTATTCTGCATCCATTTCACATGTGGGTGGGAGAGACAATAACAGTAGGCAGAGAGAAAGAAAAAATGCACAACATATCTTACACTACAGGGCAGGCAACGAGAAAACAGTGCATTGTGAAAGTCACAGCAGACATGAGCCATCCAAAGTCAAAGAGCCATTAGAAGGTTCAGATGTCTTATAGGTGAGAGGATGGATGTACTGTGTTCATTAACTGACTTGGCCACTCAGCCAGATATTATCTGAATATGGTTTAATACAAAATTACAGCTTAACAACTTAGGACCAGGATTGATTGTTTTCAGCAAGAAAGTAGGGATGCTGCGTAAAATCATTTGGATAAAATCGAAAACCTCTTCGATATGATATGCACATCACAACTGACACAAGCTGAAACAGACACAGTTTTTCTTCTATTCATTTTCCATTGTCTTAGATTTTGTCGTGCAGGGTTAACAATGGGAACTGATAAGATTTTATTGATACTGATGCCATTATCACTTCTGGTTATTGATCCAGTCCTTCACTGATTCCTTAATCAATTCCAGACAAAGTTTCAGTGAGGAAAAGAACTATGCTTACACAGGATTTTAGCCTCAACAAATCTGCTTTGAATTTTCCCTGTTCAGTGCCGCCACAGCAGAGTGATCTGCATGCTTGATATGGCACAAGTTATATGGCAGAGGCTTTGCAACTGGGATTTGAACCTCCTGCATGATAGGCAATAGTGCTACCGCTAAGCCACCAGAGAGCCTTAACAAACCTGCTTTACTGTCTCCAAATTAATAAAAAGAACGCTGCCAACAGGACACTAATGTAACACCTTAACAGGTTACAGCAGTATCTCCACTTCAAGTACAGCCACACATGACCGTGAGCCTGTCACTCCATCACTGCATGGGAAAATACATTTCTTATCAGCACTGATAATGGAGCTTAAAAGTTCAGAGGTGTACAGTTGCCAATGTTTGATGAAGTCTGGAAGCTGGCTCTACGGTGGAACTGGTTTTTGATTATCATCTCTAACTGGAGTACGTAATGTGATTATGAGATTCAAAGAATCCAAGAAAACAAAACCCTTTGTTCGGGCAAGTCTCAAGACTCTGAGTAAATGGTTTCGATTGTAAAGTGGCAATGCATTTGAGCTGATTTTGGAAAAAAAAGTAAAACTTGAAGAAGACAGAAAATCATTGTCATCAAAACAAATGAAAATTTTGATGAAAATGAATAAACATAAGTGTGTACTATTTTCTACTAATAAGAACATTTGTCAGTTTCAACATCTGTTTTTCCATCTTTTTTGCCTTTTTCAATAGCATATATGGTTGAAATGATTTGTAAATAAGTGCAGTCTATTGATATATTTCATGAACAGTTTTATTTTCCAAATGTTTTAGAATTTTTTTTTGTGACAAAATAATATTTGCTCTCTGACTTGGGATGTCTCATGGAAGAATGAGCATACCAAAAGTCTCTACAGTTCACCCAGGGTTTGCAGGGACATTCACCCACATGGATGGAAATGATGGAGAAGAGAAAGAGAGGAAGAAACATTTATGAAGAGTGAAAAACAAGAACATTTTGAATTCACACAGCAAAACAACACTGCAGACAATGTAATACATCCCTACCATTTGATAGCTCCGAAGCGCAACAAAATTATTCAATAATGCAAAAAAGATTCATTTGGTCAAAATACTTCCCTTCTTTAACTCAATAAAACTTTAGCTTATAATACAACGGTAGTCTGGAATGTCAATATCCTGTCGTGCAGTATTAAATATGTACTTGTAGTTGTTTATGATAAAGCAACGCATTGATATTTCTGTCTTTTAGGGTTTTAGTATGCACAGTAAGCAGTTCATCATTCTTCTAACTTTCTCTTTCTTACCACTAATGCTGGATTTCAATTTTTCACTAGGACGAGAATACAACAACTGACTGAAAAGACTCTGCACAGACTTACATAAAAAAAAAAAAACATTTCATACTTGCAAAGCAGCACACAAAAACAAGAGGGCACAGATATTAAGATGATGGACTGACTGAATCTCCCAAAATGGCCTACACTAGCAAATATTTGCCTAGGAAAATTGTAATGTCACTGGTGGATCCAGAAAGTGTGCAGTAACAGTTGGTAAGCTGCTGAGGAAGATAACTGAAAAGCAAAAGTTATGAAAATGTCTGGCTTCTTATTGTTTTAAGTCCTGGTGAAACCACATAGATGAGTAAATAAAGTTAAATATAATTACAAGTTATGTCAAACCCATTATATGACCTATAGAGTGTACAAATTTATCTAGACATACCACTTGTTGTAATAGGTATCAAGTAAATCTGCCTTCTGAGGCAAGTTGCAACCCATCCTGCTGAGTGCTACAGATAGCAGATAACGCACTTAAGAATAAAAGAAACTGACTGCACTTACTCAACTTATCCCACATGACGGTGAACTCAGAGATATGAGGTATCTCACTCTCTGGTCCTTTGTGCTCTTGTCCAGTCTTAAGATATTTGTGGATAAAACGACTGGCAAAGGATTGATCCTTTCCCTGGGCCATCGTGAGTCTGAAATCTTGATGTGTGTGAAATGATGTTCACAAGCAAAGTAACCGTTTTCAGCCTAAACACTCTGACACTAACTTCCTGTGTGCAGTGAAGTTTGGTTGGTTAACCACATAAAGTTAAGCTTCCTCTTCAAGCACTCGGCGTCAGCGGCCAGATACGTGCCCAGTTTTTTTGAGTGTTGCCATTTAAAAGCACTTCACTTTGTCACCAATGGAAGCTTGTGATCACAAAGGTATACACGCTAAGCATTAAACTATCAGCTTTGTAAGTCAAAAACACTGCATAGCTGTGCTGAATTCAAAGTACTGATAAGAAATCTGTAACACCCACGAACTGACTGAAAGAGAAGTGAACTCCTGGTTATTGTGCTCTCTGGTGGTTATGTTTTACAATGCAGCTTTTCAGTTGTCTTCATATTTAATGTCACCATTACACCCCACATGTTCCATGCACACTTTTTTTTTTTAACTTCTTCAATCACTCCATTGTGTAACACTTAAAATATAGCATTAAAGTTTTTAAATGCAAATAAAAATCTGTATGACAACAATGTGTTAATGCACCCAGCCCTAAGCCCCACCTCTTCTCCTTACAGAAAGTGCAGGTGGCTTGAGTCTCACAAGTCTCTGAGCCTGTGTGAACTACTGCCAATCAGAAAGCAGGTCAACATCAGTTCTTCCCAGGCACGCCATAAGGTATCGCACAGTTTAGTGGATTAGGCTGGTCACTACTCACAAACACAACACAGTACTTAACTCTGGCTATTTATCTCAAGCAATTTTTTTTTTTCAACAGGTGCATTTTGACTAAGATGTGAGCTATATTTTCTTGACTTTACAGCATCAACTCAAGATGTTAATGTCACTCTAAGAAAGCAGTGATCACCACATCTAGATTAACAGTATGCATGTTGACAGTGGCTTTGACATATTGCTTTTATGAAAAAATAGTATGTTATGCAACCTTTCCTTCCAAAAAAAATAAATAAATAAAAAAAAAACTATATGAAACTAATCATTGGCCTGATTTAATTAAATAAAGCAGTCCTTTAAGCAGTCATTTAAGTATACCTGTGGAAAGCAGTCACGAGGCCATGTACTGCAACTTCAGTAGAAACCAATATCTGCTGCTCTTATCTGGCTGCATCTACGTGATGTTAGCCATTTGAAAATTAAACAGGATGTCTCGGTGTCTTCATTTACACATAACAGTAGCCTATACAACAGTTAGAATATCTTTCACTTCGTTGAGCTCAGGACCTTTCTTAACATTTACTGCAATGGAAAACCTTATACAAGATGACGAGCACCACTTTGTGATATGCTCGATTTCAATGATAAGGTGATTGCATAATTTAATCATTTGTTTCCAACTCGGATCGGAAAGAAAGACATAGATACGAGAGAAAAAAAAATATGTGTTTTAAACTGTTCTCGCAAAGATATGTTTTTTCTTTTCCGTGCAGCCTGTATTGTACTGTATTGTCTGCTTGTTCTGTACAGCTGCTAAAGGATGCTCTCCCAAGGATTTGATAAGCTAGCTCACAATGTGCAGCCGCTAATATTAAATAGCTACAGGCTAGCTGGATGCTTTCCAAGTGCTCACCGCTTTCTTGTTCATTGCCTTTCTTGGCAGTTGCTGCGTTTCCCATTGTAGGAAGACAGGGCGATCCACAGCTGGCGAGAAGCGATGATGGTGGCCGTTAGCTAACAGGGTCCTCCGTTAGCTAGCTAACAAATTTCAGCTTCTTTTAGTTGGTTGGTTAAAAAACGACATTAATGTGTTTTCTTCGTGGACAGAACCTGGACGTGCTCTGCCGGCCGCCTTCCCAATCCTTATTTATGAAGCCCCTTGTCGTTCACGTATGGCTCCGCTGGAATGACAACATGATCCAGACTTTTCACCTCTGCCTGCTGTCGTTCTGTGCTGCGTTCAGGTCATATCGGAATACCCACGGACAGACTAGCTGGTTGAAACGCTGCTTTCATGGGCCAATCGGAATTACCTTAACATTATTTTCATCCCTCTCACTCTTTTTTAAGAATTATTTCTTAAAACACGTTTAAACATTAAATTTATTAAAATTATATTCTAAAAAGTTACAAAGTTACTACATGTGTCTTAGGGTAGTTACAGTAATCGTATTCATGAAAGTAGGGGATTTAAGTAGAAGCATGCAATGGTCATTTCTTCATCTATATTTTTCAAAACAAAAGCTAACAACAGTGGTAGGGATGGTGGTGGGTGTACCACAGCAAAAGAATGTCTGCAGAACACTGTTCACAATGAAGAGAAGTGAAGAGTTGAAACTTATGGTCGAGAATTAAAAAGGAAAAATCCTATGTAGGATGACTAAGAAAGTCATACAAACAGCAGACAAAAGATGAACTGCAGAAATCTAAGATGACCATGCAAAGGCTGCACTTTATTTCAAAAATAAATGTGGAATGAAAGAAACTGTCAGAGTAGAATCGTCATCGTAATCTTGAATTAAGGTACACGTCATGTCAGTGTGTCATACGAATAATATAGTATTTACTACAGAGTAATAATACTATAGTTTTTAAAAAACTATTATTAATAAGGAAGAAAAATACATGCAGTAATTCTGTAGTAAGTGATAAGTTAATGACCTCTGAGCGCGATCTGACACGCCCATTAGCGGGAGGGTTGTTTTTAGCACCATGGTCAGCGACACAGTTGCTAGGTAGCTGCCCCGTGTTTCTATCAGCTAGTTGTGGAGGAGGAATTACACCGAAACTTGTGTTAAATAAACATTAAGGCGTGGAAAGCATTATTTGTTGTCAAGGTAAGACTTTTGTATTCACTTACAACGACTCAGCAGATGATTATAACTTGCGCTAACTTAACATATAATGAATATAGAGCGCTTTATATCACGCTCGTGCCAGATTTCGAATGCAAACTTCAGCACTTCATTCAGGCCCCCCCTCCTCCTTAACAGTAAATGGTTTCGCCCATGGACTCACTCCAGCGCTTACAACACAGGAGGACTACAATATACACATTTTTGCCAGCCAACGTCAGTTTTATGTATATACAGCATTACGCATCAAAATCACTGAGTTATCATGGTGCTACTTATTGGACTGGACCGTTTCTTCAAGGAGGCGCCCATGTTTTGCAAATGGGAAGCTGCGTCCGACTGAGAGCATCACAATAACCGCACTGCCAGTGCCTGGAATAAATAAGGTATCGTTAAAGCTCTACTTTGTCTGACCAGTCCTTGCTGGGTAGTGCGGCTAAGCTAAGAGCAACCCCCGGAGGTCGTTTAACATCTTCTCTTTCAATTATTGTGTTGCGTCTCAGTGCGTGCTTACTCATTGCAGCGACATTAAACGCAAACACTTTTTTTTCGGCGTCAGGCACTAAGGGAAACGTGCACTGAGAGTTAACTTGAAGCCCACATTGCCAGATTGCTTCCCGGTTTGTATCATCCACCTGACCCAAAGCAAGTGGCTAGCATCATTAGCCTAGCAACTCACTCATAGCAATGTCACACCTTCTTCAGCTGTCTCGCATTTCGTTTGTAAGCGAAAGCAGTTTCACCTTTAAGGTGTTCATGCAACATATTTTTTATATTTAAAAGTTCGGCTTGCTTTAATCCTATAAATTAGACAAGATATGACATGCAAAGGGGGGGATGGCCTGCAATTCTTCCAGCAGTCTGGAAGATACCACATAGGTTACTTAGCGCTGACAGGCATGCAGGTCATTACAACAACGTCTTAGCTCAGACGAGCTTTGAAAGACACCTAAAAAAAAAAAAAAATCTATCTTTGACATATACGTCTATTCCTCACGTCTAGAAGAGTAATGATTGCTCAGAGTCTGGCTCGTTTGACATGAGAGATAGTGGCTTTGAGGATTTGAATCGTTCTGGCCTTTTGTAGTCCAGTGTGCCACTTCCAGACCACATGCTGATAGAGATGTCCCTGGAGATGTCCATCCCTGACACAGCAGATGGATTATATAATAACAGCTTAACATATGTGTTGTTGCTGACATCCTGCCTCCTGGCCAAAACCCAGTGATACAGCTTAAGGTGGACATGATATGTGTAATCTGTTAATATAATACGAGTGAGTTTTTGAATCATTCTAGTTGTTCGTGTTCATATGATGTGTTGTGAACTGCTCTCTTGAGGGTTTTCAGGAGTGTTGGCATTGAGTTAAGCTTAAGGAAGGTCGGGCTCTCTAAAGGAAGGGCTCCCACTGGCCAGGCCAGAATTCAGAGCTGCGATACCCAAGGTCATAATGTGATAGTTCAAATTAGGTTTTGAAGTTTTCATGTTTTTTTTTTTCCTCTTCGTGCCTTTGCCCAGCATCAGTTGAGCTCCAGCTCACAGACAGCCACCCTCATACTATTTTACAAACCAGCCACAAATCCCAAAGCTCCCTCCACTATATTTCCCATTTAAGGTCATGCTGTAATGTTTTTCCGCATCTTCTTTTATTATTAGTGTTTTTTTCCCCTCACTTCCGAGTTAATTTAGAATAAAATTGTGGTCAATTTAAAGGGTAAATTGGATGTTTTAAGCAGCTGTTGAATCTTACATTTGACCATTCCTCCTAAACCACTGTCATTTTTTTTTTTTGATAAATATCTCTGTGTTCATGTATTTCAGTACCCTGTGGGCTGACTGCTCCCACACGTTTTCCTCCTTTTATCTGGAAGTAGGAACAAAACCAGAGTTGGGTCACTGATTCTAGCTAATTTTAGATCCACTGGCAACTCTAAACCTACCACTTTCCTGTGAGACTTGTTGACAGTTTCAGCTGAATTTCCAGCAGAAGAACTGACAGAGGATTATTTTATTTTTCTTAAAGTCATCCATCCATTGATCCATTTATCAATACCTGCTTCCTTTTATTCAGGGTCACGGGGGTCTGTTGGAGCCCGTCCCAGCTGTCTTTGGGCAAAAGGCAGGGTTACCTCCTGTTCTGGTTAAAAAAAAAAAAATAAAATAAAATAAAATAACAATAAATTCGATTTTCTGTGTGTAGAGGCAATCTTGTATCTCTCCTTGTGTTTTTTCAAATATCCAGTGAAACAGGTTTATGCTGTTTATAAGAAAAAGTTCCATTTGCTACACAAAAAAATCTATTGTTTCCATTTACTTGTGCGTTATGCAGACCTGTTGCCATAGTGTATTCCTTGTTCCTGTCCTTCAGAGTCTGCTGTAATGGCAACAACAGAAACAACTGTATGTAGTTAACTATCTGCTAATGCTACGCTCTCAGCACAACACAAGGCAAAATGGGGTTTCCTCGAGCCTTCCTGTTGATTTTGTTTTTGATGATTGCTTTGAAGGTGTAGTTTCATGTAAGGCAGGGAGAACATAAAGCAATCCCCTGAGAGATGTATTGCTGTGGCTAAAGGGACTTGTGTAATACGTGTGAAAAAAACCTGTTATGTATAAAGAGAGTTTGCTGCTTTCGTTCAGCTTTTCCTTTGACACCCTTCTTGTAGAGTTATTTGTGCTATTTGTGCTTTCTTGTGGCTGTGCTTTTGATGTAGGAAAAAAGGATATTTTTGAAATCCCATTGGCTATTATCTTTTAATAGTGGGATAAAATATAAATATTTTTTTTTTTTTTTTTTGAACAGATCTGGCGTAGAGCAACTTTACTCTCTAAAGTTTAGTCTAAATGTTTAAGTTGTATAGTGGACTTAAGACTTTGAACAAGGCAATTATATATATTATTGTTAGAAAAACATAATCTATGGTAACAACTTGTGATGGATAAATGCAAGAAGATGTCATTGTAACGGCTGGACAGACAAATATCCGTTTGTTTTATTTAGAGCGAGTGAAACAGAGAGTGGTGCAGAAGAGCAGCACAAAGAGCTGACTCTTTACAATGAAACCTTTTTGTGTTATGCAGCACGTGTGTGTGTGAGGGTGCATGAACGAAGCATCCTTGGTTGTGTGCGCAGTCTGCACACTCTGTTCAGCAATAATGGACCTTTGGCGCCCTCTACTGAGTAAATGGTGTTATTGCATCACTGGATTATTATGGGACACTTGGTTTAGAAAGGATTTAGTCGAAATAATCAAAGGATTAACAGTAATGACCTTTTCTAATACCACCTGAAAATGGCAAGAAGTAATTCATTCATTCAGGATGCTATTTTCTGTTGTTTCAGTGTCACATTATGAATCCATTTGTAGAAATGGCAAACATCAGCAAAAAAGCAAAAGAAAACATACAAACAAAGAAAGAATACTAGGAAAACAGATTAAAAAAATGCTTCAGAAATGCATATTGTGCAAGATTTAGAATCTAACAAGTAATCTGGAGTTTATCTCTTTTTATTTTGTTGTGATTTCTTTACTGTCTTAATTTTTTACAAATTGAAAAGAATGAATTAGTCATGCCTAGAATGACCTGACTTGGGAGTGTTTAGTACTTGAGTTTACATGAATGAACCCCTACCTCTTTCAAGAAAGTGCAAGCAATATTAAAACACAGTTTTTATTTGAGAAAGTATGGTTTTGCCAAAAGCAGTTAAGATGGTATTCTTTATTCCTCAAAGTGTGAATTGGAAACCCTGCACTACTGTGGTGCTGTAAGTAGGATTTAAATCAACAGCTGTTGTCTGGCGATTTCTGTCATTTTCATTTTAGATGACTTGTACCATAGAAAAGATGAGTGTTTTTTTTTTCCCTGTTTTTAGTTTTAACTTGCAACATACAGCGTGCACCTTTCAGATCTGCTCTTGTTCCTGAAGGTTAACAAGACATGCACGGCCAATGCTCTTATAAAGACAGCATTCTTAAGCTCCAGCGCAGAGAGGCACCACTGGGAGGTGGGGTAGATTGTCAGCATCACAGCTTGCCTCACTTTATCACTCTGCCGCTTTGTGGTTGCTCTCCCCTTCTCTGCTCATTCCATTATGGTCAGAATCAATGTCCTGTGCTAACCACAGACAGACCAAGAGGCTGACAGTGAAGACGACTGAGTGATCAAGCAATGCAATCAGATTGTTTTCTTGTTCTAATTTGCTCACTCTGTTGATAGAATCAATGAGGTATTTCTTTTTAAACTCACATGTGCTCAGTGGTCCTTAAATAAAGTGGCTGCGTGGAAAGTAAACATTGAAAGAAGAAAAAAAGCTTTTCCATGCATACTCTCACCACTAGAGGCCACTGTTGATCTCTTTATGAAATTCAAAGAGGTGCCACAAAACAGGGTTGAAGTGGTTGAAGTCTCGCAGTTTTGCTCACATTTTTACTAAATGTTTCATCTATGACTTGTGATTTATGTACTCTTTATTTGGCGTATATCACTATATTTGTTTGATGCTGTAAGTCTTTTAATCGAGTCTGGCTCGATGTTCTAAATCTCCACATTTTTTCATATAGTTTTTCTATCCTATCCATCCATCCATTATCTATACCTGCTTAATCCTCTGCAGGGTCATGGGGATCTGCTGGAGCCCATCCCAGCTCTCTTCGGGTACACCCTGGACAGGTCGCCAGTTGATATAGTTTGTCTTCTGCAAAATCACATCTTATTTGTTCCAGTATTATTTGAAGCAACTGCTCAGAGCTTCAAACATGCAATACTTAGCTTTTGCCATTTTATAAACCCTGCTGAGTACTGAAAGTTTTTAAATGTGTATTAGACCCTTGGAAATGAAAAAAGTCTTCTTTGGCAGCAGTACTTTTTATTGCTTGCATGGTTTGCTAATGAGTTCTAATTATCTAAGCCAAACAGAGCCAAACCAATAATAACTTTTACATATGTAATGTGTTTGTTTATACTTAGAGTGTTTTAGAGTAGCATATAAAGGTGTTATTTTTTATTTGCAATAATAAATGTATAAACATTTGTTAATTAGCTTGCCTGGGATGTATGTATATTCCTTAAATAAGTCAGCAACTCACAATGAAGAGCTTGTTCAACTGTGATGAGTTGTGTTTTAGTATGAAAAATATAATTAGAGCTGTGACAATATACGGTACTTTAAAAACACCCCAAGTGACTTTGTGAATTGCATGTTCTGCAAAGAAAGAAAGAAAGAAAGCAAATGGATATATTGAATATACTTCCCCCCTTTCTCGTTTGTCTCTGTATCTGAGCATCCTGGTTGAATAGAGTTGTCTTTGTCTTCTTCAGTCTTTTTGCAAAAAAGGGTTTGTGGTACCAAATTCAAAATTAACCTTTTTTTTTTTTTTTTTTTTAATTTCTTAAAAAATTTCAAACTGACTGATATTATCAGTTAATTCATTTTGTGTACTATTTTAAGTTAGACTTTTTTTTTTTTTTGACATTTTCATATTACCTCAACCTTTTTTTTGGAGAGCTCTAAAAATCATGTAAGCATATCCAGGTTGCTCAAAATCCCACGTGGACCATATCCAGCCTTCTAAAACCAGATGTGTAACACCTAACTAAGGTACTCCAAAAAGATCTGAATATAAAATATGATCAGGTACATATACAAACATATATTATAGTTTACTGGGTCACTGGCATAATGACACACACTGACACAGATTCGTTTGTCTCTATATTTTCTTCAGTCGCCTCAAATGATGGTTTGATACTGGGATAATCTAGTGGACAGATTCTATGAGAATAAGCAGGAACTATGAAAAATCCACAGTACAAGTCAGGTGGCTACTGCTGCCAAAGCTAATAATAGCTTTAGATAATGGTTAATTACCTCTAAAAATTTTGACAACACCCTTATTGACCACAGTCAAAACAAAACTTGGCTGGTTAATGCCGTCACGGATCATAGTCTGGTGGTATCTTTTTTACAAACCACTTTAAAGACGCCATCTGTTTGAATAACCCATCTGACAGTTGGCCTAATGAGAGGCTGCAAACACTTTACCATACTTGACAAGCACATTAATATCTTTCATAAAACTCAGAATATATACCAAGACATTGCACAGCTTTATTTTATTAGTAGTATTGTGTAACAGAGATGTTTGGAGTTTTCCCTTAAACCCATGATCTGCTGTTTGTTCTCCAATACACTCTGTTACTGTAAGAATATAAACGCTGATCCACTCTGTGCAGTGCAGTGTATCTTGGTCGGTTCACTACTACTGTTCTACAGCTGTAAAGTATGTTTTTCCTTCTCCTCCGCAGGATTTCCTTTCCCCTCATCCAACCCTCCCTTTTTCCTCTTGGGACTCTAAGTAAGCTTGGTTTTCGAGACCCTTGAAGAGTTCTCCCTCTCTTACACTTCCCCACCACTATTACCTTTTCTCTCCCCTGGCCCCCCCCTTCACTTCTCCGCTGGCCAGTCAGACTCCACTGCTTATGCTGCTGAAGGGGGCCCAGGAGAAGTTCAGATGATCCATTGGGCTACTCTGAACCACATCATACACCCTGCCCTGGAGTGGGAAGAGCAACTAGTGTGAGTGTGAGAGAACCCTTTGAGGGTGCTGTGTGCATCCTGTGTGGCCCGCCTGCAAAGCCTGGCTGAAAGCTTGGCTCGCCCCTTTACTCTTTTTACCCCTGAGATGCCCTCCCCTCCAAACGATGGAGGTGAGTAAGAGAAGCTCAACTTTCTCAGGACTCATAAGATCATTCTCTTAGTTTTTTAGTCTGCATGTCATTGTGTCCATCCATCCATCCGTCCGTCCATCCTTTTACACCTCCTTTATCTTGTTCAGGGTGATGGGAAGTGAGGGTGCATGAAACCTATACCAGCTGTATTTGTCCACACACCATCGCATATACAAGTACACTTACACAAATGCAGAAACACACATGCACACAAACTATATGATCATGCTGTTTGGAGCTACACCAGACTTGATGCGTAATCTGTTTATATTCTATCTCCATAAACAAGCCCCATTACATACCCAGCAGAAATAAGGAAAGTAAATTAGTGGTCTCTTGTTCCTTTCCATTCTGTACAAGCTGTGACTGTATTTAATTTTGCTGTATATTATCTCTTCCAGAGGAACAAGGAGCATCCCCCGTGAACGTACCATCTGTGAGCTCCTATCAGAGCAGCAAAAACAGGAAGGTGCACACTAAAAAGAAGAAAGGGACCATCACTGCAAATGTCGCCGGCACCAAATATGAGATTGGTATTGCAACTTACTTCTCATAATATTGACAACAGTATAGCAAATGTAACTGGAAAAGTATGTTAAATGTACATGAAGATGTTTGACTGGAATAAAAACAACTGCCAGTAGCAAAAGCCAGAATAAATATGCTATTAAAATCTGATCATAGTTTACCATAATTTAGTTTTTTTAATGCTACATTATTAGCATGCTGTTTTCATAGATGATATGGCAAAGTCCTTTGTTTGACCGGGGAAAGGCCTATAATCGTTCAGCATTAATTGTAATTGTGTTAAATATTACATTGAACTTCTGGAACTTATGTGGGACTGGGTTGCAAGGCAAAGCAGAGATCCTGAGACCTCCATCCCCTTAGCTAGATTCTCTCTGTCTTCAAAGAGGACATGAAATCTTCTCCAAGCCAACTGAGAGCTACAGTCTCTCCAGTGAGCCTTGTGTCTGCCTCAAGGCCTCCTCCTAGTGGGACATGTCTGAAACACCTCCCTTGTGAGGTGTGGGGAAGATATCCTTATCAGATTCCCAAATCACCTCAAATGGCTCCTTTTAGAAAAGAGCTCTTACTGTGTTCTGGGCACCATGACTAAGGTATCCTCTATTCTTAAGGTTGAGGGCTGCCCCCCTTTAGAGGAAGCTCATTTTTGCTGTTTGTATTTGCAACTTCATTGTTTCACTTCTGACAGCACATGACTGTAGGCGAGGGATGGAGTGTGCACATGGAAACTACTGGACTGCTGTAGTTGCTGACCTAAATAAGCAGTGAAAAAGAAAAAAAAATCTAAATGGTAATTGCTGAACTTCAAGAATGCTTTTGCATTAACAAGAATGTACCAGGCACTTGAATTCAGGCTGCTTTTCCTGCTCCTGTTCTCCTTCCCCGACATCTCTCTGCCTTCTCATGGCTGCATGAAAGAAAGCCAGCTTGCTACCTGGACCCATATTCCCACAGACATTGCCTCAATGGTGAAGATAAGGTTCTTCAAGCTGCTGACTAGCTGATTGATTCCAATAAGTCTCAACATGGTAAAGGACTGAGATCTCAAGTAAATACATTATTTACTTCTTGATTACAAGGTAAACCTCACTTGAGGGAGGATTACATCTTTTCTCTGCAGCAATAGCCTGTATTTACCAATAGCACAAAACAGGTCTGACAACAAGTAGTAGAAAGCCAATAAAGAACCATCCTACATGATTTCCTTGACCTGCACTGACGAACAAAGCTGTATGATGGTCAAGTGGAAAAAAGCGATACATTCAATCAGACAAACAGTAATCATAAATATGTGGATCTCTACCCCCACATTCTCTGTTAACTGATTTTACAAGAGCAATAGGCCTTATGCACTGCAGCCACCTCGACTGAAAGCAACAACCTGGACACATGTAGGACAAATGAAGAGGAAATGTCCACACACAGTATACAGTATGTGCTGCTGCCCTGTGCTTTATTTTCCTCTAAAACATAGATCTGAAGATACGAAGCAGCCGTCTTGTCCCCCTGACTCCACTTGGAGTGTTGACTGACACATCCAGCTCTTCTCCCAGGCTCTTCAACTCCCCCCTGAACTTGGAGTTGAAGAAGTATGCCAGCCAAACCAAATGGAGGCGATTATAGACTTTGACTACCCATGGAGGAATCCTTCTGGGCAGACAAAGGGGCAAATTCCAGTCTGCAACAGTGTACAAATCCAACATTTCAGTTTTACATTAAAACAAAATCACAATTTTTTTGTTTTTTTTTTTTAATTTCAAAGCCAATAAGATAGAAAAATATCCTTTTTTAAAATTTTTATGTTATAAACACAAAAATAGAAAACAGGAAAGAGGTCTTAATTAAATGCGAAGAAGACCACTGATGCAACAAGATAACAGCTGTGAGTTGCCTGAACCATTTCTCTCATTTGGTTTTAGAACACAGAAATGAAATAGATTTTACAGATTTGGTTTTGAACCCAAAGACCCAAAGAGGAAACAACAGACATACCTGGCCTTTTTGTTAAATCACCAATGTAATGAAGTAGACCATTATCAGCTCATCAATGAGGCATGCAGTGAAATGGGATGACAAGCTCTCCAGCTGCCTCTTGGAGCTTAACTCTCACTCCTCCTTTTTTTTCCAAGATTTACTGCCACCCCATCTGCTACCATGGACTTTCTTCTGCAGCCAGTCCTGGCATGACTTTCCCCAGCCCAGCAAATGCTAACTTGGTGGCTGCATATTCCTAAGAAAGGTTTACACAAGGTTAAATGTTGTTGAGTTACCATTATTTATAAAGACTTAACAATTATATCCAATAGAAACATAATTAAAATGGATAACCAACATACACGCTCAAGACACTGAAAAACTGACATATCACAAGTGTAGTCTTATATATTATTGCAGATAAAAGCTGCGAGTCCTTGTGAAACTGTTCACGCAGAGTATCTATTAAAATAACATCCTCACCTTTAGTATTGTTGACCTACCAGGATGTTGATTGGAAGTCCATCAATCAGAAAAGGGACATACACTATAACACCATTCCAGACAGGGCAGTATCTCCATCAATGAGGATTGAGATGTACTGGGGCGACGAGACTGCATTTTTACTCATGTATTAGTTACAACACCAGTGATGTTGGCACATGACATCATTTGCGTATGGGATGTTGATATCAATTCCATTCTTCCTCATGAGTTGCGACCAAGTGTCAACATCCTCCAAGTTGAAGCCAAACCAGTAGTAACAGAAATTGCAATTTCTCAGCTGACCACTAGATGGCTCTAAAACAGAACAAATCCCCATTGATCGTCAAGTTAAAATGCCCAACTTTTCAGCTCAAATAAACATACTTATATACATACCTCCCTGTATGGGAGGTAAATCTTTTTGGATTACATCAGGTAAAATGATATAAAGCAATCAAATGTATGGTGTCTAACCAATCAAAAGGCCAGACACCAATTGATTCGACAGCTAGCCATTCCCTATCCCATTGGCCATGTCAGCTGTCGTTATTTTAGCTTTTTAGTGTTTAGCATTATATTGACTTTTGAGCTGTGAATAAAGTCCTAAAAGAGCATTGTCATATTTTAAACAGAATATGGTTTGTTGTGCTTGTGTGTGTGTGTGTTGGTAGACAGTTGGTGAGTCCCAGCAGAGCGCTGCTAGTTCTCATTTCAGCTCTGGCAGCACTCACTTTGAATATCTTTCAGGTAGTGACACTGGAAATCACAATGTTTGGACAGATTTTGTCAAAATGAATGTAAAATTCTAGTTCAGCCCTTTTTCAACATGGTGCTGCACCATATGAGGAAAAAGAGGCTTCCGAATCACTCTATAGAAAACCTTTGGGTGACATCACAGATTTACCCTGTAATATGTACCGTCAGTGGATGCAGCATGGGTTCTGGAACAGTGCAGTGCATGGTGGCAGCTTGCTGCAGTAGCTCTGTCAATTTTTTGCTAGGTTTTTGCAGATTTTTGAGTTTTCAAAAAAAAAAAGTTTTTAATTGATTACATTGGTCACCTGTTATGATGAATAACCACACCAAGGAGAAGGTTGGTTACAAGCAGGAGCACCTGAACATCAAGAAACCATACAATGAAACCAGAATGAAACACAAAATTCCCATTGAGTTGAAGAGGAGATGCTGCAGATGCAGATCAGGAGCAAAGGGAAGAGAGAGAAAGGGGAGGTTTAAACCAGTTTTTCCCTTCTTCATAATGGAGAACAGTGAGATCTCTTGCTAATGAGATGGACAAACTTCAGGAGTATATTCCAGACTCCAGCGTCTCTCTGCCTGGTTTTCAAATGATATTGGCAGGATAAAATGATTGTGGACTGTGCATGAAGAAGAGCAAAAAAAGCGAAAGTGGTGGAATTGCAGTGTTTGTCAGCAACAAATGTAATCTACGACATGCTACTATGAAACATAGTAACCTGGATATTGAACTGTTAGCTGCGAGTTTCCGTCCTAGTCACTTGCAGTCAGTGGGACTTGAGGTTTGCTTCAAGCCACTTTAAAACCAGAGCAGTGTTTTGTGCTGTGGGACTCTGGCTTTAGAAAATAATATTAATTACAGACCACATTTGAATATAATATTCTAATAACCTTTGTTGGAGGTTGCAAGCAAATTGCATGGGTTTGGATGTGCACATTGTCAGAGAGTTATAAAGTGTAGTGTTGTAAAGAGCCAAAGTTGCACTGTAAAGCAAGCCAAAAGGCCCAAAAATCACTGTTATGATGTGTTCTGTAATAAAGTGTTGTTTTTTTATAGTGCAAAACAATGTAAAAATCGTACTGCAGAGGAGATCAGTAATGTCAGTAATGAACTGGTGTTGTCTTCTCTCATTCTAGCATTTTGCTGCAGTGGTTTTTACGCACAGCCTTTCAGTGCTGCAAAAAACAATTTTCTCGGTCTGGAGTTTATGGAAATCTTTATGCCATTTTTGGTATTTAGATGTTTTGCAGTCTAAAACATCAACTTTTATAAAATGTATTATTTTTTTTATTACATAACCCATCATTACAGTAGCAATTTTTGTCTTGCTTAGCTTGCCATAGCGCAGTAGAAGACTAACAACTGTGCAAGTACTCGTAGAATCTTATGTTTCAAAAAAATAATAAAATGAACAGTATTTTCTGCACAAAGGAGAGCGACCACTGAGGTTGCTAACACATCTCTGACCAGCTTAAGTGGATCATACTAAGGAAGCAAAAAGAATTCAGTTTGTTTATTAAACAACCACTGATATTAAGTAATTTTGTCATATTCCAGCTATAAAGAAAGTCAACGCTGATATATTTTGCAACTGCTACTTCTTCTACTACAATTTTCCCTGCAACTTACATCAATTTACAACACTTACTTACACATTGCAGGCATCCCCCGCCAACAATGCAACTGCAAAGTGTACAAGAGTTTTGGTAGTTGACACAGTGTCAATCCATTCACAAGATTCACATATTCCAGCAAATTGGTTTATATACTCTGTGACTGGTTTAGTCGCTCATATTTGGCTTTGTGGGATATAACAGATTTCTTTGTGATGGAAAGACCTCAAAACAGAATTTTGTTTCTGCTTTACGCAAACTCTAAAGAATGCAGTTCTTGACACTTTGCAGACTCATTTTCTGTTTCTTAGTCACTGTATTAAATTCTAAACCTAAGAGTTACAAGTTTATGAATTTATATTTCAACCTCTTCATTAAAATGAATGTACAAGACCAACATTTTGGGAGGTCCTGCAGGTAAGATTTATGTGCTGTGACACAGTGAACTTGACATCAATTTTGGAAATATCTTTTAGCACGGCTTAGTTAATGGCTCAAAGACCACAAATTTAATCCCTGTGTTTTCTCAACAATAAAATCTAATTTGCTTTAGTGTGTCTTTTTGGAGGAGTTCATTGTATTCTTAAATCTAAAATTGTTGCCGTCCAGCAACAGTTCAAACAGAGTAAATTGGCTTATATACATACATACATCTGTGTTCTTGTCATTTAACTTGACTGTGAGTTTTTCTTTCTTTTTTTTTTTTTTAGATTGGCTAAAAGAGCATTGTAAGCACTCCTCAAATGTTTAACATATTGCGTGGTAGCAGAGCTCTCATGGGTGAACTACAACATATGAAAGTAAAGAGTCAGCAACATCAAGTAGAAGTTGGAAGCTGCTGGGATCCTGTAGGTAGATGGAAGTCCAGCTGTGAATCAGTCAGCTAACTGTGATGAGACCCTCACATTGGCCATTCTGAGAGTAGTTCAGGTCTAGTTTAAGGGAAAATTAACACAGTGGTCCAGATTAATGACTTGCTTTTGCTGCTTTTTGTGCTTGTGTTTTTTCATTTTAGAATGCATAGTATTACAGGTAAAGGTTAAAGGTCTGGGGAAATGGTGTTGGAAATCTGCTTAATACCCACTTAGGAAGGACTGTAAACTCATGCACTTAAGATGCCCTTTTTGTAAGATGTGTAAGGAAAAAAAATTACTTCGAGCTTTGTTACACTCAAAGACCTTTTCGGTAACTGTGAACATATGCCTGCTGTGATGTAACACTCTCCCTGTTCCAGTTAGCAAAACAGTGTGAGTCTCTACTGACGTTAACAGATGGATGGAAGTCATATCGGAAACATCTTTTTCCCATTCAAGTGCCATCACGCAACATTAGGCAAGCCTTCTCCAGGTTTTCAAAAAAATTAATTAATACCTTGTTTCGTTAGGGCATATGAATTTTTCATTACTCCTTGAATAATGAATACTTGTTGGATTAATGTCCAAATGGGCTGCTACCTATCTCTCATACTATGGGGGTTTCCAGTGGGATTTGAATACATTACAGTCAATTAATTGATCTTTTTCAGGAGAGGCATTGCGATTAGCTGCTCTGCAACCATTCCACAAATGATAAATATTGCTGTGAGCTTTTTAATATATACGCTCTGAGACTCACATTAATGAATGCAAAAACAACATGTAAGCATAGCAAAATATCTGAGCTTTTATTTGAAAGGTCTTTTTTTGAGCATTAGGTTTATTCTGTGTCATGAATATGGCTGTTCAATCTTCAAGGGTACTCTGGAAAGAAACAGTCTGTATATGCTTATTTAAGAGATGTAGATAATTCTATCAATTCAATACAGACTAATGTGTTTTTTTTTTTTTTGTTCCAGTTCGTATAGTCATCAAGGAGATGGACTTTATTAAGACACGTGAAGACGATGAGACTGCCAACCTCATCTGGAATGACTCAGCCGTGCAGCATGAAAAAATTGCTGAGCTCAGGAACTATCAGGTATATAGCTCTGACCATAATATAGTCAGCACATCTCACTTGGGCTCACAGGGGCCTGAAAGTTCGATCTGAAAGCTTATTTGCTTTTAATATTTGAGTCAGGAACTGCACTGATCAAGAAAATGTATATTTTAACCTTTGCACCATGCTCCAGTATATATTATTTTGTTGAGAATTAATTGCAATGACAATAAAGATTCTACTCTTCTTATGTTTCAGTAAAGCAGCCGTGCTTGTCAACAGCTAAAAAGTATAAAAGAGATTGTTTCACAGGGAAAGTCCCATAAAGTAAGTTTAACTTTTGAATTGAATGTTTGAGAGACGTTTAAAGAGATCATACATGTATGTGTTGGAAAAGTGGATTGGAGGGAAGGATGTAAAGGATGAAGCCAGCATGACTGTTATACCAGCCCTACTTTACAATTTTCCTGTTAATGAGAAAACTTATTTTGCACTAATATATGATTAAATTTAATCTCTAAGAGGCTTGTCAATAAACTCATAAAAATAAAGTTTACACTTGCTACCCTGCAGGTCATAAAACGTCCACCAAAAATATATTAAGTTTTATCTTAAAAGATCACATTGCGTCAAGCAACACTAAAATTCTAGGATAGGAAACATTGCAAACATAAAGTTAGAACAGCTGCATAACACTGGCATATAAATAGCTCACTTTTGGGAAACTAGGCAGGAGTAATGAGAACTGACTGAATTACTCTTAATTAAAATTTAGTTTATTATACCGGGTTAGGGTTAGGGTTAGGGAGCTCAAGATTTTAATTGGAAGAAAACCTTTATGCAACTGTTAAAAAAATAAATAAATAATTGACAAATTGGCAAACTAGCATGTTAGTAAAGTATGGACTTCAGAAAGGAGTTGTACCCATGTAATTTGTATGATCCCTATTCAGGTTCAGCCTCTGACAGAATGAATCAAAACAGCAAAATACAGTAAAATGAACAAGAAAACAGTGGTGAGAGGAAATAACTGGGGAAAGCATATTTAATAGAGCATTTGACAAAAGAATACATTGTATGTTAAGGTATTAAGATAAAATTTGAGGGTGGGGGGGGGGGGATTCTAGATGTACGTCTCCGCTTTTCCAAAGATGGGGTGGTAGAAAAGACAGGAGGAGAGGAAGGAGGGACGGGCACAGTGAGAGGCAATACAGAGATGGAAAGATTGACAAGAAGATTGACAAGTTGTGAGCAGCAGGGGCTGCTGGGTTAAATTTCAGATGTCAGGGTGATGGTGGTACGATGGGTGTAAACAACAAGCTTTGCTCCGAGTTCTTTGTGCTGGTCTGAGCATGCTTTTACCTCTGCTTGACCCCTGTGTCCTGCTAAATGAACTTGGCTGCTCTCTCTCAGCTCTGAGCATTAGTGATCCATCTTCCAGAGTGCTTATTTGATTACACTGGGCACTAATGATCGATTAAATCACAGGCTGGTCAGAAAGAGTCTGGCTTGTTAGGATAGGGGCAACAAGAGTTCAGCTGAGTGGATGGAATATTAGATATACAGCTTAAGGTGTATTAATGGTGCTAATGTCTCACTGAGAACGGATGCTTTGGTTTAAACTTTTTTGCTTCCTCATGCATCGTTGGTGCTTCAGGAGATAATTTCTTAAAAAGAAAAGTAGAAGTCCCTCAACAACTGGTTTTGATTTCCTCTCACAAGCCTTGTAGTCATGTGGAATTGACATAATTGTGCAGTTTTGTTCCGAATCCCTGTCTCGTTTGGAAAATAATCACACATTTCTTATACCCTCTGTATTCTTGTTTTTTTTCCTTTTCTCCTCCTTCTCTCTCTTTTAATTTTTTTTCTTTAGTTTTTGCTTTCGTGATGCACTGTTAGAGTTTGCTGTCAAATTTCAGTTCATACGAGTCTAATTAACGCCCCTGTTCAGGCTCATTTGGTCAAAGAATACAGAAAGCCCAGAGTTTTTCCTTTGCATCAACCCCCCCCCCCCCTTCGGCATATTCAAAGCAATTCATTCAACTGTCACTGCAGGAGCCTGCGATGCAGAACCAATTACCTTGGGCCCTCTGAGTTGAAATTGATCGTTTTTTTTCTTGTCTCTTCCCTCCCCAACCTTTAAAGTATAAAAAAAAAACATAGTAAACTAAATAAGGGTTGAGAAAGGTCTCAGCGTCACCTTTTTGTTTTGAGTCTGTAATTGGGCATAAATGTCAGAACATTGTAAGCTCACTTCAGGTTGCTGCCTTTAATGTGCTCATTTTTATGAAAGGGAGGGGGATGGAATTGAGTGGCGTAATGGCCCTAACAACATTATTATGTCTGCCTGTCCCTCTGCAGAGAATTAACCATTTCCCTGGCATGGGCGAAATCTGCCGGAAAGACTGCCTAGCAAGAAATATGTCCAAGTAAGTTTTCTGTCTCTCTTAACGCATAAATGTGACTACTTTGGATCTGTTGCAGATGCAGAAAAAAAAAAAAAAACACAAGTACTTCAGAGCCTGCTGGTACTCTATGAAGTTACCACTGCGTACTTGTAGCACACCACAATTCAAGGCAAATGAGGAGGTACTGTTTTGAAAGTACAACATTCATCGTCAGTGTTTAAGAAAATAGAAAAAAAGTATCAGAGTGCAAGACTCAAGATTATTCTAAAGGTTGGATATGCTTCTTCTTAGGGAAAAGCATATTTGTACTCTGACTCTTTCCTTCCTTTTCCTTCCAGAATGATTAAGTGCCAGCCTCAAGAGTACAGCTTCATACCCAAAACCTGGATCTTCCCTGCTGAGTACACTCAATTCCAAAACTATGTCAAAGAGCTAAGGAGGAAACGCAAGCAGAAAACCTTTATTGTCAAGCCTGCCAATGGAGCCATGGGTCATGGGTATGTTAGAGGCTAAAAGGTGTCCCAGAGTAATCTATGCACACGGTCTGTGAAACTGACATACGAGGCACAGGTGAAAAAGCAAAGGAAAGAAAGGAAGGAAAACTAGCGGTAGAACAAATAGAGAAAAACACAGTGAGAAGCTTTTGACCCAGGCAAATTGTACAGTTGCTGGTACCAGATTGAGTGTTAGAGCTGAGAGGGTGTGAATTTCATCGTGGGCTTCATTGTCCTCAATGGTCACACTTTCCATAAATCACAGGTTATCGCTGCCAGTGGGGGACACACACATACACACATGGTCTCTGGCACTTACAGTAATTCCTTCCCCAAAGGTCTCTGCATGTGATTATTGGATTCCTTTATGAGGCACCATCAGGAGAGACCAGTCAGACTATAAAACGGACAAAGATGGCTGCTGCAGGGGACTCTGTCTTTCAATAGCATCTCTTTATCAAAAGATGAGCTGGTTGCGGTGCCTGCATATTTCATAGCTGGAGTCCTGTGGGCTGAGAGCCACCATACGTTGCGATGTTGCATTTTCATTTTGTATTTTGGCTTCTTGAAGGTTTAAACCATAAAGTGCTTGTCCAGATTTTCCTCAACTATGAGAATGGTAACTCTGCATTTTGTATGTACAAGGACTGCTTGTACATAGTCCAGTCAGATGAAATAGTTTGGAAAATCGTAGCTATACATTGATATAGATAGATGATCCTTTGTACAACTTCACGGCATGAGGTAGAAAAGATTTCCTGTAGCAGTCCCTATAGCAACACAGCTGTAGCAACCTTTGGAGAAGGCACTTCGTTGTCTGCACAGTGTATGGTGGAGAGGGTGGTCGGGATTACCCGTCATAGATAATAGTTTAGTTTCCTCCTTTCCACAACAGCTTCAAAAGTCTCTTGTCTGCAGCCCTTGACAGAGCCCATCTTCTTAATCAGTTTATTTAGTCTATTTGTGTCACTGGCTGAGAAGAACAAAGCACTGGCTACAACAGAGCGGCCGAGCATCTCCAGCGTCTTACTGCACACATTGGAGGAGCTCAGCCTCCTCAGCAGAGTATATTCAGTCCCTTCTTGTATCCTGCCGTTCTGTTTACAGTACATTTTTAGTGGCTTTAAGTTCTGTTTGGTATTGAGTCTCCTATGATAAGATAAAGTGAAAATAGTAGATATTATTTTGATCAAAGTATTGACCCATTTAGAATTAATCTTTAGCTTTCTTGAATGCCATAGAGAAACACTGAAGTTGCAGGGATTGGTGAAATTTTTATTGCATTTTTTTTGGTGTCTTTTTCTTTGAAAATGTAATCTCTGAAGTGTGTAGATAATAACATATTTTGGATAGCCCTCATAACTGGCACCAATAGGTGGGGATATTGAAGTACAAATCACTCACTGTGCCTCTCCTCTCCCTCTAATTCTCTTTGAATTTGTCCTTTCTGGTATAATGTGAGTATTACTTACAACTCCATGTCACACTAAGCCCTTATTTATTAAAGAATAAAGACTGAATTATTGCAAAACATTAAGAATATAAAAGATGATGAGTTTAGTTCGACCACTCAGTGGCAGTCAGCTCTCAGTATTAGATTATTCTCTTTTTTTTTATGATGTGACACGGCAGGAAATTAAGTTATATCTACCCCCTGTAATTTATTTTTCTGCCGGCCAACTAAATGAAGTTATTGTTTATATCTGAAGCCCAGCTTGTTATAAGGGAAACAAAATAAAAGCGCGTGCAGAGCTTAAAACGGCAAGCTCTCCTCAAGTGCCAAATTAAATAGGCAGGGGAGAGTAGGCTGTGATTATCTGACACCACAGCTCATCAATCATGTCATCTTCTCCTCAGATACTTTTACTCGCCTAACTAACACTGTTAACCCTGTCGTCATTATTCAGCTTGCTGACTGCTAAGCGGGCCCCTTACATCTTTGGTCAGACCCCAAACAATGTCTTCCTCCTTTTTTTTTTTTTTTTTTTTTGTTGACGTACTGTCAGTGAACTACTTGTCTGTAGTAGTGCTTACTTGGATGGCAAGAGTAAGAGCTGACTGATGCTAAAGTAGCTCTATAAAAAGAGAGTTTTCATAAAACTTAAATCAAACTTTTTTTTTTTTTAGAATTTATCATAAAAAAAGCTTCCTGTGAGCTTTCTCTCAATATGTTTTTTGTTTCATTGCAGTTAAATGAGCAGGCTAATTATTTGTTTAAAATACAGACAACATAAACTTTATGGTTCCTAGGACTCTTCCTGTTTTGGCTGTGATTGCAGAAGCCAAAACAAGGTTTCCCCCTCTGATGGCTTGATGCAACAACTTATCAGCACCTCAAAATACACATTTTGAGTAATCGAGTGTTTCTGTTTTGACCTTTGCTTTGTGTGTGGTGTGTCTGCTTGCATGTGTACAACGCCACCCAACCAGGCTGCGTATGCAACCAATTTAGCCCAAGTCTGCCTTAACTATGAGTGATGGTGAAATAGGTCAGTTGCAAGTACTTGTACCAAGTAGAACAGTGGTCTTTCAACCGGGGGTCCGCGACCCCTAGGGGGTCCGTGGAGGTACTGTAGGGGGTCCTCCAACTTAAAAAGAAATAAAGGCAATTTTAACCAAAATAATTTGAGAGTAAAAAAAAAAAAAAAAAAATTATATATATATATATATATATATATATATATATATATATATAATATATATATATATATATATATATATACAGGCAGTTCTAAATATATAACTGCCTGAAGTTAAACGTTTCATTGTTGGAAAATAACAATAATAAAAAATATTGTCTCATACCAAATAAAAATAATAATAATAATAATAATAATAATGATATGCTTGAAAGTTTTATCAACCATAAACACATGTAGGCTAATAACCCAGTCAGGAATTGGTTAATAAGGTGAAATAAGCAGAATAAAATACAGCTAAAAGTTATTATAAGCCAGGCTTAAAATGTGACACTTTAAAAAAAAAAGGGGGGGGGGGGTAAGAATTACAAGCAGGGGTCCCTGCTCTGTTTTTCTCTCATCCAAGGGGTCCCTGGGCTAAAAAAGGTTGAAGACCCCTGTGCTAGAGCGTCCACTGAGGGCTGAAGAAAAATTCATAGAAAAGCTGCATCTCTGTATAAGCCTCATGGTTTAAAGCGTAGGACAAAAGTAGCGGCTTATAGTCCGGAAAATACGGTACATCCACACTGCTGACTGCTGGGGTATTGAGGCCACACCCCCACATGCAAGGTGCATTCCTCAATCACGTGCTGAGATGATTTCTATAATCCTAGACTATTGAGGCCATGTTTTTGAGCCCAGAGAAAATTTTGAATGGGACTTTTTTTTGTTTTTTTGAGTAAGAGTTTTATTGTTCAATGAAATGACTTTTTATTGGAAAACTCAATACAGTTCCTCTTACAAAAAAATATTTCCTTTCCAAATTTCCAAAAAGCTAAGCTTTCTATGGGAAGTTTCTACAAATTTGCTGTAAATTTTGGAACCATAGTTGTTTAGCAACATGAGCAACATTTAAAATGTTGGGGTCAGCTATATAAGCACAAAGAGACAATTTTTTTCACAGATCTTCGTGGACTTCGTTCGATATACAGCTTAGTTGAGATTTGTTAACCACTGAGACACGGACCAGTAGAAATTGATTTTAGCATCAACTTCGAACACGATTTTGTGACTGGTCATACTACAGAGAGAAATGGAAGATCACCATCCAACAGCAGCAAGAAATGTCTGTAGCTTCTGTCAGCAGAAGCTAACCATCACGACAGAGAATCATTCCTCCAGACGATCTGACGCCATCTATTTAGGTGTTCGAAAAGAGGATCTTGGACCAGTGGAGCTGGTACGGTATCTGGAGCGGAGGGTGGCAGAACTGACTGAACTGGTGCTTGCCTTAGTCGACAACACTGACAAGCAAGAGGTCACTGCTATTGTATCTGCACCAGATATTGAAGTCTTTACCCAAAAAGACTCCTGCACTAATATAGACTTCTCCACAGAAGAAAACAGTGACGATTCCTCACTTGACGACTGTGTACGAGGAGACATTTCAGTGCAAACACAGGTCTCCACAGCCAAGGATGTCTCTCAACTGGATGCCACACTGGGAGGAATTTTTGCAGAGAAAAAGGTCTCAACAGAAAATGTCCTGGACATTCAAGACAATGATGCACTAGAACATGTTTGGGTGCACGTCACCATCCCAGCAGGAGATGATATCTCCATTGCAGAAGATGAGGGTTATTGTTACCAAGACTACGTCCCAAAAGACAATTATGAGAAATGGAAAAACATTTCTCTTCCACACAACGGTACACCTGAAATGGATAGATCTCCACCAGAGGACATCTTTTCACTAAAGAAGTTCCTCGCAGAACAGCATGGCTCCATCTCAAGTGAAGATATCCAAAAGTCAAAGAAGCCGTCTGTGTGGAGAAGAATCAAGAAATTTGTCACTTTTGCTCATCGGCGACAGTATAAGACTGGCAAAATTAAAAAATGTGAACCCATTGAAGTCACCTCTGACACTGAGAAGGCAGATCCAGAAACAGCCTCCCAGGACTCCTTGGTACTTCAGTCGCGGTCCAAGAAGAAGAGAAGGATGATTTGCGGGTGAAATAGGGAAACACTCAAAGATTTGGGTTTTCTCCGGGCGCTCCGGTTTCTCCCAAGAAACAAAACAAAAAAAAAAAAAAAAACATCTTTTATGGGTGCTAAAGTTTCCTCCCAATATTTTATTTGATTCTCTTTTTTTTCTTCTTTAAAGTCATGAATTTTATTTAATGTTTAAACCAGGCTAAATGTATAAACTTTGAATAAACAATGTTAATTTTCTTGAATTCTTTGGCTATACAGGAGTCCTTGAATTGATCCATCAGTGCTCTTGAGTGAAATCTATCTGAAAGGTGAATTTTAACAAAAGTTAGGTCGTGCAACAGCACACAAGTAATTCCAAAAAAATAAATGAACACATGTAATTTTAGCATTTGACATGTTCTTTATTCAGAGTCAAAAATTGGCGGAAAGTTGGTTCAAATGTGGTTATAGTAAGATTTATGTAAGAAAGGGGATTTTAGATTATCACTAGTCATTTTTTTGTTACTTTGAGAAACTGTAATATTCTGCTTTTTGCAGCTTGCAATGAATTCTGCTCAGTAGCTTTCTGCTGAAGGTTAAAGGTTGGGTAGGAGATCTATTTCTGAAGCATTTTTTTCCATATTGTACTAATTTACTTTTACACAAGGACATCAAACGTCAATGATGCCACATCATCATAGGAGTTTTATTGTTCAATGAAAGGACTTTTTATTGGAAAACTCGATACAGTTCCTCTTACAAATAAATATTTCCTTTCCAAATTTCCAAAAAGCTAAGCTTTCTATGGGAAGTTTCTACAAATTTGCTGGAAATTTTGGAACCCTAGTTGCTTAGCAACATGAGCAACATTTAAAATGTGTGGCATAAGGGGTCAAATGTCACCAACGGTACAAATGAGAATTCTAGAAGGAAACCCCATCAGCTATATAAGCACAAAGAGACAATTTTCTTCACAGATCTTGTGGACTTCTTTCAGTATGGAGCTTAGTTGAGATTTGTCAACCACTGAGACACGGAGCAGTAGAAATTGATTTTAGCATCAACTTCGAACACGATTTTGTGACTGGTCATACAACAGAGAGAAATGGAAGATCACCATCCAACAGCAGCAAGAAATGTCTGTAGCTTCTGTCAGCAGAAGCTACCCATCACTACAGAGAATCGTTCCTCCAGACCAGTGGTCTTCAACCGGGGGTCCGCGACCCCTAGGGGGGCCGTGGAGGTACTGTAGGGGGTCCTCCAACTTAAAAAGAAATAAAGGCAATTTTAACCAAAATAATTTGAGAGTAAAAAAAAAAAAATAAAAAATTATATATATATATATATATATATATATATATATATATATATATATATATATATATATACAGGCAGTTCTAAATATATAACTGCCTGAAGTTAAACGTTTCATTGTTGGAAAATAACAATAATGAAAAATATTGTCTCATACCAACTAAAAAATGATAATAATAATAATAAAATAATAAAATAATAATAATAATAATAATGATATGCATGAAAGTTTTATCAACCATAAACACATGTAGGCTAATAACCCAGTCAGGAATTGGTTAATAAGGTGAAATAAGCAGAATAAAATACAGCTAAAAGTTATTATAAGCCAGGCTTGAAATGTGACACTTTAAAAAAAAAAAAAAGGGGGGGGGGGGGGGGGGGGTAAGAATTACAAGCAGGGGTCCCTGCTCTCCTGCTCTGCTTTTCTCTCATCCAAGGGGTCCCTGGGCTAAAAAAGGTTGAAGACCCCTGAAGTAGAAGAAATTGACCCTGCATGCAGCTAGACAAGATATTGCCCCTCACCCTTGTAAAACTGCAGAGATGTCCAGCATAGCACAGTGTCTGCTCATATTAAACTGTGCACACGTTAGAGACTACCAAAGAATTTAATGCACAGTGCCCTTCAGACTGGGATTTGGCTTATTAAAAAAAAAAATACATATAAAAGTTTTCTCCAGATGGTTGGAGCATGGCTCAGACAAACCATCATTTGTCTTGTACGTATTTGTTGCATATTTGCAGTTTAACCATTTTAGTTAGATGGAGAGGTAATGCTGGGTGCTCCCCAATAAAGTAATAGCTGAAATACACATGAAATCAGTATGTTGTTTGACTCAGTTTTTGGCTTCAACACGAATATATGAAGGTGCCATCAGTCTTGTTCATGGTCTCTGCGATGCTGTCATCTATCATTTTTTTAATTATCTTTTTTGTCTTTATCGTGCCATATTTTATTATGCCACTATTATTTTGCCTCAAGGATTAATAAAGTTTCTGTCAATCCAGGATCTCGCTTATCCGTAACTGTGAGAAGCTGCCAGCCCAGGAGCACTTTATCGTCCAGGAGTACCTCGACAAGCCTTTCCTGATGGAGGGCTACAAGTTTGACCTACGCATCTACATCCTGGTCACTTCCTGTGACCCTCTTCGCATTTTCTTGTACAATGATGGCCTGGTTCGCATGGGAACAGAGAAATACCACGCACCCAGTGAGGCCAACCTGGTGAGTCACAGATAATGAACTTATTAACATTACTACTTTAATTTGTTATCCTGTACAGTAATGTCAAAGTTTCAGAAAAGATCATATGCGGTGTGTAGTGTTTTTTTTTTTTCTTTAAATCTTTATTCTATCAAATGGATTTTGACTCTACACCACAGAAGAACCGCAACTTAGTTATATGACGGACCAAGTGTTCACCCTCAGGAAAATGGCTAGTAGTGCTGGGCAATATGAAAATATATATCGTGGGGACAATATAAAAGTGTATATCGTGCCATTTCTCTTCTATCGTTTCTATCGTTTCTAACCTAATTTTATCAATTATTACAGCAAATATGTAATTAAATAACCTGCAATGATAAATTTGATAGAATCATATCTACTTCTACAAAGTAGCCTTTTATGTTTGCACTTTTATTCATGGTTAATGCCTTAAACAGAGTTCTCTTCAACCCTGATGTTTACTTTAGACACTTTATATTGGTTTGCAAACTTTGCACTACAATGTTAAAGATTTCAGAAAGTTGAAAAATAATTTGTGTTTAATTTTTATAGCTGAACTTCAGTGCAAAAATGGGTTTTTCCTCTCAGAAACTGTTGTGCACTTTTAAAAAAAATGTGAAAGCTACTGTACCTCTGTACCTACCTGTTTTTGCTGCACTAAAATGTATGTTTGTGACAGTTCAGCTAAATGTCCTTTCAAAATTAATTTGAAAAGTAAGCAATGAAATTTTTGTCAAACTTTTCAGAGAATAACTGAAAACATACTTTATTATGGTATATTGTGATATATATCGTTATCGTGATATAAAATAGTCCATATCGTGATATATGATTTTTTTCTATATCGCCCAGCACTAATGGCTAGTGTGGCAATCGTTCCCCATCTACCCCAAGAAGTGAGATGCTGAGTCAGCACAAAGATTTAAACTAGGCAGCTGGGGGAAATGGTGAAAATTAAAGCCCAGTCCAAGGTGGGGGGCTTTCACTGTTTATTGTCAACAGATGCTTTAATTGTATCATGCTCAGAATGACAACCGGCAGCAGTGCAAGTGGACATTGACGTCATCCACTCAGCTATTGCGAGACTGCAAACATAGCACCCAGAGACCTTTATGTTTGTCACTGGGACCTTTAACCACATCACACTGGAGTGGACACTACGTGCTTTCTTCTACTCTGTGGACTGCTCAACAAAAGGAAACAGGGCCATCAATCTGCTACATGGAAATATTGAGGGTGGATACACTGCCATTCCTCTGCCACCACTGGGGAAGCAACATGGTTCTACTCAGGCCTGCTTACAAGCCCAAGGTAGTGAGGTAGCCCACTACCATACGCTCCTTCAGGATATCCGTACCTTCTGTACAGATATCATAATTCCCATTAGGATGACTTGCTCCTGTGCCAACAACAAGCAGGATGACCTTCTTGGTCAGAAGAAGCAGGCTTTTGGAATGGTGACCAGGACAGATTGAGATATATTTAAAGGAAGTTCAAAATTCAGCTGAAGGAAGCCAAACACACATACAGACAAAAGGTGGAGCAGAAGCTTAAGTGGAAGACATTCTTGCATTGTTTTTGTCTCAAAGGAGCCATGTCACAAGAAGTTAAATGACCTCAGGCCAGGTGCCTTGACATCACATCATGAAGACCATGGAGCAGCTGCATTTACATCACCTCAGACCACAAGCTCACAATGCACTCGACCCCCTGCAGTTTGCATATCTGCTCCATGGGTCTTTCTCAAATCTGGTTAAAGCAATAGCACTGTGGGATTGAGTTCATTGATTTTTTTTTTAATCTAGCACACATTATTAACTGACAGAGATGGGGGTTGACCCATACCTAGTGAAGTGGATCACAACTCAAGAGACCTCAGTACAGCTGAGGGGCTGCACCTCAGCCGTTGTGGTGAGCAGCACTGAGGCCTTCATTTCTTTCCCATTCCTGTTTACTGTGTACACCTCAGACTTCACAGACACCTCAGACTTGTGCCACATCCAGAGGTTTTCCCATGATCCTACCATCACCGGGTATATTAACTATGAACAAGGGAGAGTATAGGAACCGGTTTTGTGATGGTACAAGTTCAACCATCTTACGCTCAACACCACTCAGACCAAGGAAATGTTGGTGGACTTCTGGAGTCCCAGGCCTCATCTTCACCTTTTTGCCCATCAATGGCATCTGTGTCAAAGTGGTTCAGACCTACACACGCCTAGCTCTGGTCCTGGGACTGCAGGTCACGTCTGACCTGAGCTGGACTCAGAACACCACAGCCACGGTGAAAAAAGCCCAGCAAAGACTGTATTTCATCAGGCTGCTCAGGAAAGCTGGACTGAACCATCGCCCTCTCACCCAGGCCTACAGAGGACTGATAGAGAGCATCCTCACTGCAGGAATCACTGTCTGGTATGGAAACACCACAGTGGCAGAGAGGAAGGCCCTGCAGAGAGTGATCAAGTCTGCGGAGAGGATTATTGGGACAAAACTTCCGTCCATGGACTCTATGTACGAGCAGCGCTGTAGAAAAAGAGCAGAGGGAATCATCAGAGACTCTCTCCACCCCGCTCACCCTCTGCTCAGACACAAGCGCTGCAGGTACAACTTCAGACACAGCAGAGCGGACAGTATTAAAACACAAAGGACTCGTTTCTTTAACAGCTTCTTCCCGGCCACAGTCAGACTGATGGCAAACAAATAATAACACTGAACACTTTAAAAAATCACCTTACTCACTTAAACACGTGCAATAGTCCAGTCAATGTGCAATTTCACCCCCCCCCCCCCCGTGCAATATAGCTTCTGTAAAATGTACAACTTACACCTCTGTATTTATATTTTTTAATATTTTTTATATTGTTTATATTTCCATATTTTTTTAAATATTTTTCTTATATTTTTTTCTTTACCATGTAAAGTTACATATGTCAACCTAAGTAGGATATTTATATATTATACTTAAGTTTTTTCCTTTCTTTTTTCCCGTATCTATTTCTTTCCTTCTCTTTTAAAAAACTGTATGTCGGAGAACTTCGCAAAAAAAATTCCAATGTGCCTGGACTGAATGTACATGTACAAATGGCAAATAAAAGTTCTTGATTCTTGATTCTTGATTCTTGATTCCTGAATGACAGCCTGAAGTTGTCCATTAACTTGGCCCTCGACGGGAAAGGGCAAAGCTGCCTCTATTTCTTGAAGATGTTGAGGTTCTTTAACATCTTCTAGAAACTTCTTCTGGTGTTCTGCCAGTCTGTCATTGCAAATGTCATTGCAGAAAAGAGGACGCTTACCAAACTTCTGTTGATCCTGGACAACATTCATTTTCCTCAGCACAACACCATCATCAGTAAGAGAAGCACTGCTTTGTTCAGTCATAGAGTCACTGTGCACATGTGATTTTTTTCATTCATCTGTGATTGAATAGTAAATCACGTGAGGCATATTTCATGTCATTTTTCTCCTCTCATATCATCTTGCCATAACAAATTGTGCTAATGTTCCAAGCATGATGTGTTTGTAGATTGAAGCAGCTGAGAATATGACTTTTCTATATGTTTCTGATTGGTGTCTTGTTCATGAGAAGTTCAATTCACAACAGTGTAGTTGTTTACAACTAAACAAACAAACAAAAAAAATACTATATTTTACTTCACCCAAGGATAACCACTCATCATCAGTCCTGAGATTCTGCACTGCCAAAGAAAACGTGGTTAGTCCTTACAGGATTACAATTTTTTTTTGTTTTCCTATAACAAGCTATTTTGCCATAAACAATTTATAGCAAGCTAACAAGCGTGCTGCATTGTGGTAAACAAAACAGAGGTGGATGGGAGCTGTTGAAAATATTGACAGATACAAAAGCTTAATAACATAAGTGCAAAAACTTCACCTGCAGCTCGAAAGCTTTTAAGTAGTTTTCTCTCATTCATTTGCAGCAGAATTTGAGAAAAAAAAAGACTTAGTGTTGCAACTGCAGTAATTATTGAAGGTAAGACCATGAAGGAAGAAAGCTCGCACCGCCCTGTTATTTCTTTATTTAACAACATGATCTGTCGCTTTCCTAACAGCTAATCAGAAGTGAAATTAATCCACTGCTGCTGTGTGATTCTGTCCATTATGGTGACTGCAGCAGTTCAGACTTGTTCCAATGTTAAAAGTAATGTATGTATATAATTAGGCCCTGCCTTATTAGTTTTCTGCCAAAAGATGTTACAGAAACCATCAGTTTTTTTTTATTGAGACATGAATCTGATATGTTCAGTTGCAATGTGATGAAAGTGTTGGATGTTTTCAAGGGGCTTAAAAGGGGATGTTTACACATGCCTTTTAACAGATATCAGTAGAATCTTTGTTGTCTGTGTATTAAAATTCTGGTCTGTATCAAAGCTAAAGCACAGAACACCACTGAAGTTACAGCTAGTTGTATCCAGTGGACGGTGGGCAATTATAGTAGACGTGCAAACGGGAGAGCAAAGATTGTGAAAGACTAATGTAAAAAAAAAAAATCTTTGTAAAAACACACATCTAAAATGTAGTCAGCAGCACGAAAATACAGACAACTAAAGACAATCTGTAGTGCATGTTGTTTCTGTATGCACACAAGCACAGATTGTATAGTTACAGTATACGGTATAAAAACAGCTGAGCACAAATTTCCATACTATATATTAGATGCCTCTTGTAATATCGAACCATTCCTACTATATTTTCCTTGAGGTTCTACACCTGCTGAGGCAAACTGTTGCAGCTAAAGGAAAGTAAACACATTAGATCTAAAATATGAACACACACACATATATGCACATACTGGGCACTTCCTGAGACACAAGTTTCCACCTTCCTATTCAGCATTTGACACATGATGGAGTATGTCATGTCATAAAAATGGATGTTTAATCCCACACTGAATGGCTTCCAGACAGACCTGCAGGCACAGCATCAACTATTTAAGAAAAGGACAAGGATGTATTGTTTTCAGATGAGAGGGGTGGTGTTTAAAGAGGGGGAACCAAAAAGGGTTATACAGTGGACATTTCTAGTCAGCCATTCAATAACTCATTTTAGCCACGTATGGTGGAAACTGTGGACCACTTGTCTGTTAACTGAAATATTGAGCATTGCTTACTGCAACACAAGTATCATGTCTAGATGTAAATAGACAGCCATCATGTCTATTTACAACCTCAAATTTAAAGAATGTTGGATTGCTGTGGAAAATGTAAATAAATATAAGAGGTTAATCTTACATATATATTGACTTTTATTTTATTGCAGTAAGTGTACATCCAAGATATTTTATGTCTGGTCACATCCGCCTTATTTCATTTGTTCAGTCGTTCATATTCACTGCACAGTGCATAACATCATTCACTGCAAACACATATGAACTTTGATCAACCAGAGGGCACTTTATTAATAACAGTCATCCAGCATTGGCTGCTGTAGCTGCATGGGGAACTGCGCAAGGATTTACAGTAGAAAACCTTTGTAAAGCACAACAGTATAGAACTACTTTTATACATGCCACTACCAAACTTTACTGTGGAAAAAAAAAACCAAAAACAAGAAACAAGCCTCTTATATTAACCATTTCCTGAGAAGGCATCTAGGACGGACCATTACCCAGTTGAACTTGCATTCTAGTCAGACAAAAATTAGTATTCCATATTTCGTCCAGATCAAAGATGAAATGGCTGATCCAGACTGTTATCAGATACAAGTTTAAAAGCCAAAGTCTGTGTTATAGAGTCTTATCAGTGCCCCTGGCCAAATTCATTTACACTAATGTTATGGAAGTGTATTACGGCAGTAAAGTACACTGAGATTTTAGAGAATCATATCCTGCCTTCCAGATGACATTTTCCAGAACATCCATGCATTTGTCAACAAGAAAATGAAAGGTGATCACTCTCTTAGCCATTCACATTTTGAATCCATTACAAAGGAAGGCTGAGGAAGAAGAGGGTACATGTGCCGAGGACTGGCCTGTCTGCAGGACTGAACTGTCCCCAACATAGAGTGTGCTTTGAATTTTAAAACAAGAAATCAATAGCAACAACTTGTACTGTTGCGCAAGTAAAGGAATATTTACAGGAAGAAAAGGACAAAGTAATGACTGAAAAGCCTCATCACTCAGTGCTCCTCCATGGTGTGAGAGAGCATGGCAACATAAAAAAGTAGTTTTTACCATTATCATCATCAGCTTCCTTTTTTTTTTTCTTTTTTGTATTTTTGATGCGTTGTCAAGCTGAATTGTAAAACTGGATGTATGTTGAAAATGTAAATCCATTCTCTTTTATTTTTCTTTATTTTCTTAACCTGAATTTTTTTATAGACCAATTTTTCCTGGTTTGATAGTCCCATATCCAGTACGACACTGCATTAATTTATTCGCAGATGGAGAGAAAATAATGTGGCAGCCACTGTCAAAACTGTTGTTTTAAGTTTGGACTGTTGCTGAGAAGTTATTTAAAGATTTTGTTGTTTGTTATTGTTTTTTCCCTCTGTATTCAGAAGAATAAAACATGACACCTCCGAATTCAGTGCAACAAAGCTGGAATGACGAGACTTCTAACTCGTTGCAGTCCTTTTAGATAAAAGGGTTAAATAAAAAGATATAAAAATCAGGTAAATGTGAAATCGGTGCTGTTCTTGCTAATTATGAGGTATGAACGCGCTGAAAATATGAGTAGGAAGTAGCAGAGAATGATATTGATTTCTTATTCAGCACAGCAAAGAAGGGAAATAAAGGAATGTGACTTTTATATATCAACAAACAATAAATTCATCTGATAAAAATATGATTTTTCTTTGCTGTGCTTTTTAATATGTATTGTCAGTGACAATAAATAGAGGTTAACTTGTGTTACACAACAGACCTTTGATTCAGTGTGCTGTACTTTTCCAATTTGACAAGAATAAGGCTTGTTTTTAATGTGTTTTTTTGTTTTTTTCCTTGTTTATGTCTTTTAGCTATGGGACCTTTGTAATAAATTAAGTATCTGAAGTTGTGTCGATTTCTCAGATGTTTGTCTATGAATAGTATATTAGCTTATTGTAATATCCATCCATCCATTATCTATGCCCGCTTAATCCTCTGCAGGGTCATGGGGATCTGCTGGAGCCTATCCCAGCTCTCTCCGGGCGAAAGGCAGGGGTTCACCCTGGACAGGTCGCCAGTCCATCGCAGGGCCACATATAAGCTTAATGTAATATTATAGGTTAAATCCCGTGTGGTAACTATTTGTCTCCACAGAGCCAGCTCTACATGCATCTCACCAACTACTCAGTCAACAAACACAATGAGAACTTTGAAAGAGACGAGACAGTGGACAAAGGAAGCAAGAGGTCTATCAGCTGGTTCACCGAGTTCCTCCGCACCAATGACTACGATGTGGCCAAGTTCTGGGGAGACGTCTCAGTATGTAGTCCTCCTCAAACAGATCTCCTAACATCTACACTGTTATGCACACACATTGTTTTGGATGCATGCATACCACAAAAGCAAAGGATGTGTTGTATGATAAAAACACTCCAAATATGTAATATGAAAACAGCTTTGGCAGGTGTTTTCTCATAGTGTACTCTCATGTACACACAGGCTGTTCCTCCTAACAAAGACTTGCACAATGCAAAAGAGAATCAGAATCAGATTTATTGTCGGTTCAGCTAAAGTTTGATAGGATTTGTTATGACAGTCATTTTAGGAGTTTGTATAATTCTAGGAAGAGCTCAGTAAAAACAATTCCTGGAGGGTGATTGTTTTCCTCTCTGGTTCTTCTGAGTTAATCCAAATTTGTTCATTTTCTTTTATCTTTATGTGTCTGAAAAATTCTTCATATTTTTTTATTTGTACCTGTCTGTTCCTGTCAGGGTCTTTTTTGTCTTTCCCTTTGTCTGTTCATCTCTACTTTCTTTTGACCCATCTTTTCAATGTTTTGTTCATCTCTAATTTTTTTTTTTTTTTTTAATCCGTCTTTATTTTGACTCCTTGTTTACAATCATTTGAATTTTGTAGTCCCTCAGTGCATATTCTCAGCTTTGTTCATTGGCTGTTGCCATCAGCCTTGTACTTTCATTTTTTTTTCTTTTTTTTCCCATGTTCATCTGGCCAGTGCTTTAACTGTTGGGCTAAGTTCTCATATGGGCAACAGTAATTCGTTTTTCTCTGATATCTATTCTGTGTAGTCCGTCCAACTGTTGCTTTTTCTGAAGCTACTAAAATGTATTTTTCTCTTTTCTCTTTCCTTCCCTCTGTTTTTCATCCCTCCCATCCTTTAGAGACATTTCACAATCTTACCCCTTGATTCAGCCAGAGCATCCAGCTTTGCTCTTTCTTAAGTTATACCTCTTTGCTGTTTATTCTGTCCATTCCCATCCAAACACTTCTCTTTGTTTTTTGCCAATAGTTACAGACAGAATCAGAGTTTTTTTTTCTTTTTTTTCCCATTAATGTTGAGATATTACTGATAGGTTTGAGGGCAAAGCTGCACCTTTTTATTGTTGGTGTAATATTGACGGCAGGGTGGTGGGGCCAGGGACACATGGTGACCAAATTGAGAATGTAGATGGGCTTATTGTACACAAAATATATTTATATTTCTATTTATATTTAAAGTGTATGAGCAACACCAGATTGAAAAGAGAGGAGGGGGCCGCAGCCTTATCAGGCGAGGGCCAGACCTCCATACCCCCTCTCCAGCACGGAGCAGTCTGACCAAACTGGGCAAAACTGCAGACCAGCGGCACTGTGGGGTGGCTTGTCTGGTGAGGGGCAGCTTTTTGCAATGCTTTCATGTGTGTCAGAGTTAACGTGTTTTCCACACATGCACTGTGGGGTAGGCTGGTAGGTTGGATCCGACAACCATGCGTGCAAACACAGACGCGCACAGGTTGGGCAATACTAGCAACACAGATGGACCCTCATCAACAGTAGTGAAAAGCTGTGTCAAAAAATTTGTGATAGTATTAATTTGTGATTTTTTTTTTCATTATTAAAATGACAAAGTGACACAGAATAAATTATTGTTGTTTTGATTAAATCCCTGTTTTTGTTAGATTAGATTTAGCAGCTTCAGTAATTGATTTCTTATCTCTTAAATCATAAAGCACTATAATTTGTATGGAGTTGCAACCTACAATTAAGAACATGACTGTAAATCACCATCAATAAAAGCCAAAAACCTGTGGCCCATCAATGCCAATAATATTTGATGAACAAAAAAGGCTGCTCGCACATACTTTGTCATTACACTTCTATATTTCTGTGATTGTTTCTGCATGTGTCTTTTCCAGGAGCTGGTGGTGAAAACGTTGATCGTGGCTGAGCCCCATGTGCTGCATGCCTACCGCATGTGCCGCCCCGGTCAGCCACCAGGGAGCGACAGCGTTTGCTTTGAAGTCCTGGGTTTTGACATCATCCTGGACCGCAAACTCAAACCTTGGCTGCTGGAGGTAAAATTCCCACTTTCCATATACGTATGATGAGTGAAGAACTGTTTGGTCGTCTTCTTCTTTTTCTTTCCTTCTTGTCTTCTACTTTGTTCTGCTGGGAAGAAGGAAAAAAAAAGAATTTTACAGCACTTTTCCCACATAGTTTAAAGGGACTAATCCTTTTTTGTAATAAGATATTTTTTTAAGTCGGTATTTTCATAACCTTTTATTATTATACTGGAAACAACAATAATGTTTTTAAATTGTTGTGCTACTACTAAAGTGACAGCAACCCCAAAACTGGAGTATTGTGGCTTAAGCAGGAGTGAAGGAGACATTACCACACACTGACAGAAAACATAACATACACTGATTTTGTTTATACGTGCTTGTCTCCACACGCAAACACCAGCACAGTGTCGAGCATCTATTTATGGACCTTCAAACCCAGGGAAATACCCAAAAAATGAAATGAAAAGTGAAAGCAATCCACACTGTGAGAACCATGCACTCATAGTTACATGCATATGTGTACTCAAACATGTCCGTGCATAAATATTTACATGTAAATCATATGGGAAAAAAGCTCACACACATGCAGGCTATGAAAAAAATAGGTCATGATGGTGAGTTTACCAATAATATACCAGCTCCTCATTTTGCCATTGTCAATCTTTCAAGTGTCAGTCATTCTGCAGATGGATTGAAATCCAGCCCAGGATTTCTGTCCCACCATTCTGATGTCAGCAGTTAAAATGTGACCTAAATCCTTTAACCCAAAGTGGCTGCACCCCCCATCCCCTTTTTGACATACTGAGTCAAGGATGTGAGATGCCATTGGAAGAAGAGGTTGTTTTTTCCTCATCCAACCTAAAATAAGATTTTTAAAACTCTGAGATTTAGGGAAGAAGAAGTGACGTTTGTGAAGTTGTGTTTTTTTGGGAGGTCCTGTGTTTTTTTAATCACAGCTGGATTAGTGATAGCAATATTTTACTTTTCTCTTTTTGTGTAAGTGAGCAGAGGTAGTTTAAAAAAAGACTGTACAGAGGAGTGCAAGAGGATAATATTTCCTGTGACTGCCGGTGCACTGTGACATCGTGTGTATATGTGTGTGTCTGTGTGTGACACATACCAAACAGCCGTGAATGCAGTTGTTACACTCCAGCAGTAATGATCCCCCCTGTGCTACTAGCAGCTCTCCATAACTCTCATCAATTAACATCCAGCACGCACACACACACACACACACACACTCTGCTCCGCTTCTCTTTCACGCAACATTTACATTGACAATCATTTATTTCCAAAAATTAACCGATTAGTTGATGCATAGTTACAAGCATTGAGACTCCTTTCAAAAATCTGCACTGCATCTGCTGTCAAGCCTGAACATAACTTTATTCCAACTTTTTAGCATGTTGTTTTTTGCTTCTATTCTGCTGGGATGAAACGCAGGCTGGCCCAAAGGCTGGTTGCTACAAACAGTACCCTGTAGCAAGCCCTCAGGTCTAAATTGCATTTTTTAGTAGGTAATTTTGCAACATTTTGTTTTAAATCTTATCTATTTCACATCATTTCGCCATTTGTTGTTACCTCTGCATCTCTACAAGACAGTGAAAATTGTGTCAGGAATTGAAACATGACCTATGCCTCCCAGGTTTATTTTGAATTTGCAGACTCCACCACTCCAGTTTCCTTATTGGTGTCTTAGTGAATTACGGCATGGAACGCCTGGTTGGGGCCCTTGCCAAGCTGCTGTTCTGACAATGTCCTCTTTTACTCTTTAATACGTCTACGTTGGTTGTTGGACATGCAAACTCAAAGCCAGGAAATGAAAGTTCAACCTGTGTAGGCTGAGTCAGTTGGAGAGCTGAAAGCTAGATCACATCACATATAAGAGAATGTCAAATGATATTAGTTGTGTCCCTTTTTATTGCGTTGCAGAATCATGATTGTTTTTCACGTCCTCCAATTATACTTTTAGAAAGAAGCCGCTATTCAAAATAGCATAAGTCTAAACTGTTATTAGAGAACACATTCTTTTTCAGCCTGTCACAGCATGAAAATGTCTGTGCACGATATAATACAGCTGCTCTTTGAAAACAGAGGGGCACAAAGAAAAAAAAATCACTGCAAATATACTCATACTCAAGAGAAAACATCCTGCAGACTATCACACACCTAAATGCTAAAAAGCCCGTCACAGGGGTGAAGAATAAAACGCAAGAGCGATGAGACTCACACCAAGCGCAGGCATCAAACGGGAGCATTGTGCTCAAAACAAGTACTGAAAGAGGAGAAGAGAGAGAAAAAGAGAGAGACAGGCTTTTGTGTGATCCTTATCTTAATTCAGCAGAGTTTTCAACACAAGTTTTACCTCCTATTTACATTCAAAACAGCCGTACTACAGGAACACACACACACACACACACACTTACTCAAATGGCGTAACCCGAGACGTTCACTTTCATTAAACAGGCCCAGACGGCATCTGTGTCTCGTAGAGAAAAGCCGTTTCATTGAGTTGTGATCTTCGCTACACGCACACGTAAAAAACACACACATAATCTGCTTACACTGGTTTCTTTTGTAAAAGGCAAAGCTTTTGCTGTGTTCATTAGGTATTTTCTTTGTCTTGTGCAACCAAAATTTAAAAAGCTGAGAAAACATAATCCATGCACATTTATTCGCTCAGCGCAGGGACCCCGTCACGACAAGCCTCACTTAAAAATTCTGCATTCACATCGTGGTCTGAAAACTGGGGTGTATGGGTCAAAGAGAGCAGCACACGTCTCTAAATTCAGTGTGAGTCATGAGGGAGGAGAGCATTTATTTAATGGCAAAATATAACAGTGAAACGACACCATTATCACCCTTCATCCCCACGCACAAACCAACCCCCCCACCCTTTATCCATGTGCTGTAAGCCAGCATGACAAATGATGTCAAATTTAGTAAGCAGTGTAAAAAAACAAAACAAAAAAAAAAACAATTGTTAGAAGTTCTGAGTGTAATGGGAGGGAACAACACACACACACACCCACACACATACACAAACCTATTGCTCACAGTGTATATGAAGCAGAATGTGACAAAGAGCTCAACTTTCTCACAAGGTTTTGAATCCCAAAGGAAGGACCAGTAAATTGAGGGCTAGCTGGGCTCCCGTTGGCGTGAAGGTTCGTTAGCCTGCTTGTTAGGGCTACCGCTGTCGCATAAGAACGGTGAATAAATGATATATGAAGTAATAAGAGTTAGCATCAGTTAATCTAAATTTGGTTTGTGTTTCATGTGTGCTGTATTTTGTAGTGCGTGTGTTTGCACGAAAAACAGATCATGGGAGAAAGATGTGTCTAACCCGGCTAAAGATGGGTCTGTGTTTTTGTGTACATCTCTCAGCTCCCTCTCTCTTTGTGTGCATGCGTGTGTGTGTGTGTGTGTGTGTGTATCTGGATGTCTGGTCTTACTCCCTCTGGGAGTAGTCTTCTGTAATGTGTGTGATTGGCCATTCCCCAGCCCACAGCCTGCCTTTTTATCCAGTCACAGAGACAGGGAGGAATTCTGCTTAAAAGACACAAGCACACAATTAAGGAATCCATAGAGTTAAAAAAAAAAAAAAAAAGAAAAGGAGAAAGAAGCCTTTTTTTTTTTCTAACTTTTGTGGTGTTTTGCATGTGATTATTCAGGTTTAAGGTCCTGTCGCACATCCGTACTGGGGCAACAACTACCATCTCCTCAATCATCCTTGTACAAACCTGTGCCACAGTTAGGTCAACTGTGGCACAGGTTTGCTTGTGTCTGGGAGTGTTTGTCTGTGAACAGGCATCATGGAAACAGACTGCAGCTGGACTGCTTCCCCAAGGGTGGTGATTCTTCACCCCTTCCTCTAACTTGCCTCTCTTTCTGTGCTCTGTCCTCAATTGTTTCAATATGAGTTTGGTTCGCTTGTCCATCCCTCTGAACCAACATAATCCAGACTTCCTTTTCTTTTGAGTCGTAGTGTGTGTGTGCGTGTGTGCGCGTGTGTGTGTTTGTGTGGTCAGTGAGGTATCTGCGGGAAGTAATCTGCAACAGCAACTATTAAGCTGCCATAACACACACGCACAAAGACAAAAACAAAGCATTGGATAGTTCACACTCTCTCCTACCTCCCAGCAGACACACTGCGAATGTGTTTCAACTGCTAAAATGGCTCCTTGGTTCTTGTATTAAATAAATAGTTGCTTACACTTTTGTAAGCTTTCAGCTGAAATTCCATTTCAGTGTAAAGAGTATTGTTTTAAACTATTACTCTTTGGTAAGGAGATTTTAAAAAAAGGATTTAGAGGTTAGCCTGACTTCTACACATTTTTTAAGGAAATTTGTAAAAGAATTTCGTTAAGCCCGACATCAGCCAAGTCAAACATTATTGGATATTCAATTTAGTTAACAAGGGATTTAGTTACTACTTGTGCTCTCCAAATATTTTTGATCCTCTCACGACTGAATTTTCTGAGGTAAAAAAAGGGGAGATCAGAATAAATACAGCTTCTTATTCTAAGTAATGTTGAAGAGACCCTCTTTCACCCTTCCAACACTGCATTCTCCTCTCCCCTTTGATTAATCTTTTGGACTTTGTGGGATTCATTTTTGTTTAAATGTACATGGATATCGTTTTTAGCCTCTGAGGGGGTGTCTTTCTACTTGTAAACCCTAGGTGGCAGTAGTGACCTGTGAGCCTGCTCTCTGGCTTATATGAGCTTTATTAAAGAATAATTAGAGTGATTTATGGGACTGTCTGTCTCCATCCACATCCATTTTCCCCCAACATGACTATTTCATGGAATAACTATCAAATTAAGGGAGCACGGGCTTTGTATATGGGGCAGTTGAAAACATACCCCAACATTTAGTCATTCATCATCAGAGTTGTATGGCAGCGAGCGACTGCGACTGTATGTGCATGCGTGTGATTGAAAGGGAAAGTATAAAGTGCACGTTTATTGACACATGGAACTGGACTGTGTGTGGTTTGGGGTGTGAGAGACTGGAAAGGTAAATTCAGTGTATTTCGTGTGTTTTTGACTGACGGCTTTGGATCTCAGACGTGTTGTTGATTTATTTTTTTCTTAAAGGCCCTTTGGTGAAAATTAAACGTGTATATTTGTGTGTGATCGCTTCTTAGTGTCTGCTAATACCTTTTTTGAGTACCTTCAAAGCAACTTTTGTGTCTTTGTTCAACTGTATCGCTGTATCTGCAAAAGGCGACTCTCCTTGCACCCTGTCTTCCAGCCAGGCTGGTCAAGCCGACTGGGGGCTAAGCATCCACCCCCTCGTTCCCAGGACCTATACCAGCAGCTTAACACACTCAGCTAGAGTTTCCCTATGTCAAAATGGACAACATAAAACGCCACAAAAAGAACAGAAAAGAGATTGATAAAACGGCTGAAACAAGAGAGCGACTTAACAGGGCGTCCAGCTGTCTGTCTTTCTGTCGCTCTGCTACTCTTGCTTGGTTTTTTTTTTCTCTCCCTTCTCTGCTTTTCTTTCTCCTTCGACTATTGTGCTGCAACAAACACTCTATTCTGACAGTGGCTGAACTGTGTCAATACCCTTGAGTGTGTGGGGCAAAATGGGAGGCTTGTCAAAGCAGGGGTTGTTTACCCTCTGCCAGGAATAATAAGAGAGGGTCATTTTTCTGTACCGATTAATCACGAGCAGGCCTTGTGCTTGTTTCAGGGAGTATTTCAGACTCAGAATAAATGTTGATGTGGGAAGCAATTTGTTGTGGAAATAAGGCAGCTGATTGTTGTTATTAAGTTTTTTTTTTTTTTTTTTTTTTTTTGATTGGTTTACTTTTTTTCTTGATTGAAACAATAGATATGATATGGTTATATGGGGATGTAATCTGAGTTGTTAACATTATATAGTAAAATAATCAGTTTATTCTCTGTGGATTTCCAGGAATGCCCTAAGTTAGTCTTATTGTTATGGTTGGATTTTACTGTTAAGCCATTATTTATATACTAACTATCTTTGGGAAACAGACTTAGTTCTCAGATGCTCCAAGAGTCCAAACATTATTAAACAGCCCCTGCGTTCAAACCAAAGGATTTTTCACTTGGAAATTAATAGGCTATATCAAATTGAATAAGCCATTTAATTTCACTGTTTGCTTCTCTTCTCGTCTGTTTTTACTTTTCCTGCAGTGAAGACCAGCAGACAGACATGCGGATCACATCACCGACAATTCAAACCAAATGGACAGAAAAAAAAAAAAAACGTCTAATGAGGCTCCCCTATGACAGCCCTTAACTCACTTCTGCCTTCATAAACAACTGTTACTTTTGTGCATCTTTCACTCATATCCAATTGCAGAAAATAAAACCTTTACATGAACTGTTTAAATTTTTAAATGTTTTTGAGCTTGTTCTTTCAGCTTTATGTATTTAATTGGATGATCAGATGAGGATACAATTATCCTGTGTAAACTGAATGACCCCATTCATATTCTGCTTACTGACCGAATAATATTTTGACTACACTGGTGTGATGCTGCGCCAGATCATAGAATGAGTAAAAATAAGGTTCTAATCTTTTCATCTGACATTTTTATTGAATGTGTCTTGAAGCAACCAAGAGCTCTTTTTAAACTCTGCCAGAGTCACTTAAGGAAATCAGAGTGGGGGTTTTGGGAGCCTGCAGGGGTTCATTAGGAACAGACTGGTCCAACTTCCTCTGCCAGGGAAGAAAATGAGAACACAGAAACATGGAGAGAGAAATGAAGAGAGGTAGCAACCGGAGAATTGGGGCTAGAAAACGGAGGTGGTGGTGGTGGTGGTGGGGGTCAGCAGCGGCCAGTTACAACACATGGTGAAAGACAGCAAGAAATACGGTGGGAATAGAATTGAAACAGACACAGAGGAGTGTGGTTCACAGGGAGTAGAGGGGGAGAGACAAAAAACTAAAGGAAAGCAAAGGAAGACGGTGAGTACCGTTGTGCCAGTCTTTCCTGTGACAGCCTGACATCACAAATCAAACTACGAAATGAAGACACGTAACGAGACAAGCGTCGCCAGGATCACTGCCAGTCTGCCTGCTACCTATGGGCTGCGGCACTCTGAAGCTCTACTCTTTTCATTGTGGCTGTCACACTAGGGAGTGCTCTAAATGAAAACAGACCCATTCCTTTTTTTTCCCCTGTACTGTTCCAAGGTAAGGCACTGTGGGTCGAAGTGGAGCTCTGTCCTCCTCAACCTACAGAGGGATGTATTGTATACTTCTTTCCATTGAGTGAGAGGGCTGGATGGGGTCTCTGTTCCTGTTTTCCTCTTTGTGTTGAAAGACATTCATCAACACGTTACATTGATAAAAGGTTGCTGTATACAAAAACACATATAATATGTGTGCACATGCCCTTATTAAAGCATGTCTATACAAAGCCCATTTCATACTGGAAAGGATTTAGTGGTTCACCTTTGGCTATGATGGCCAAACAAGCTCAGAAAAGGTCATCCTTATATAGTATCTTAAGTTTGTGTGTTCTCATTCATCCATGTTCCACATATTTAAACCCCCACTGGAAAAATATGGAAAACTGCTTAAGAAAAAAAAAAACCAAGTCTTTCATATCAAGTCCTTAATTGACTGACTCCTAATTGTTTTCAGATTGTGTAAACCCAAGACGTCTCATCTCTTGGGTTAATGACGTCTCATTAACATGACTTCATTTGTAAATATCTATTCATTTTTACATCCCATGCCTGTATGTTAAAAAAAAAACCTTGTAATATTGCTATTCCCTCTCACAACACTTAAATGGCATTTGGGCATTTAGAATCCTAAGTGAAGCGTTTTATTCCCCCCCCCCATTTATTCCTTCAAATACATTTTAAGCGGTGTTACAGTACCAGGTTGCCATATCCTAATTTTGTTTTTGTTTTTTTATCACACATTTGGTGAAAGAGTGAACATCCTCTGTCAATCTTTGCCTCTGAAATACTCTGCCTTTTTCATGAATACTGCTTTTGTAAATATTCATCATTCCAATTACCTGTTGACATCACCGTTTTTAAAATAGCACGATTATTTTTCTTTCACATGTTTCCTAATCTAAACAGGATCCCGAGCCAATTTTTTATTGCATGCCTGAAATGAAAAAGTTGATGTATTTTACCAAATAAAAAGATAAGTAACAGATACTAACATGGCATTTAAATGTGAAATCTTACTTGTACAACCATATTCACATGCTTCTTAGGTGTTTGAAATTTGGTTTTGTAGTTAAGGGAGTATTTCTGTGTAGCCATGTGGCAAGAGCAGTTTTACTGATTCTCATAAGCCTGTCCAGAGTTTTGCTCTCTTCTTTATTTACAGTTGGTTTGTAATCCTAATGGACGATATTCCAGTTGTCACATCTCTTTTTGGACTACATGCCTCATGGCTGACAACACAACCGATGCTTTGGGCCCCTCAGTTCCTTGGAGTTTGGTTGTGATGTACATATTATCTTACATTGCTGTTCCCAAATCTGCCACACAGCAGTAACCCCGTTTGTGTGAGGATTAGTAACGGCTTGTTCAGATGAAGGAGAAGGAGAGCGAGAAGGGGATTGGGTTACTGAGAGCTCCTCCTGTAGCCCTTGAGGAAAAAAAAAAGAAAGAAGAAAAAAAATCAATCAACGAAAAAGAAAATAAATAACCAAATATATAAGGATTTTGGTGCTCATTTTCAGAGAAATATCTTCTTGGTTCCACACCAGGTCTGTTTTGTCATCTGCCTCCTTCAACATCCTTTACTCACATTCCTGATTTGTAGCTCGCTCATATACACAAATCTTTGATTATGTCAGTATTGCCTTGTATATGAGATCACAATTTGTGATTGATTGTTGAAATGCTTTCATGTGTTCAACTGTATCCAACAGTTTTCCAAAAAAGGAAGTTGTGTCTTTGACACAAATACTGATTCTTCCTGGAAATTAATGTCACTGGAAATTTTTTTGGCAAGACCTCTAGATGAGCAGTAATTATAACCTGTTGAACAGATCTCCATGGTTCATCAGAAACATACGTTAAAAAAAAGAAAAAAACTTCAAAAAAACTTAATTCATAATAAGCTAGGTAATATGTAATATGACAATCAAAATTTAGTCCATTTAACACATTCAAAGCTTTGTAAATGTAATTATTTTTATTTTTGTTATTTTTATTAATGAGGTGAAAAAAAACAACAGTTCTATATTTCTTAACACAGGTACCCCAGTTTATTCTGCAGTTTTTCATACTGTGATCAGGCTGTTGTCTCCATTATATTAGTTGGTGAGGTCCTCTACACTGATTCAGTGTGCAGCTTTAAAGTCAGTAATTGCTTTGTGCAAAGAAGAGATTACATACTACACACTAGACTTGATTCAGCAAATTCACCATTATTACGGCTTTTGGAATTATAATAATAAAAAAGAATAATAATATCCCCCATCACTATCGTTCTTGCATACAAGAAACTGGGTAGCTAAAGTATTTGTATATGGAGACCAGACTTTTCTCAAAAATCTTTTTATCAATCCAAGCCAGCCTTTCGGTGGACATCTGTTGGATTGTCTTTTGAAGTCACCTCATAGGATCACATCACTCCCTTAACTGTTTGCCAGATTTTTCTTTGTTGATCCTTTTGTTGTCTCTTATAAGCTATTTGTCACCATGGGAGGGAGACATAAAGGTATTTAACAAAGATAAAAACTGCTCTTCAATACTCCCGAGACAATTCCAGTATTTGTGCCTCGAATCACAGGTGGCGTACTTCTGTCTTGCTCAGCTGAGGCTCTCTGTTTGCTTTTGGATGTGATGGAACTGTTCTTAGTGATTGTAAATCTCTGATGCCCACACAGATGTTTCTGGTGGCTGTGTTGTCATGTTCAACCATGGTGAGTTGAATTGTGTTACTGACTGATTGACTAGGGTCTCTTAACTTGATGTACAACCATACACACATCGGTGACAAACAGGATTTATGGCAAGAAAAAAGTCAAAAATAACTTCAGTGTCCCTCAAAAGACGAAAGAAAAAAAATGTCTTCCATCTATGTCTCTCCTTTTTTCTTTCCTCTCTTTCTTGTGCAAATGCATTTTTTTCTTCTAAATATGCACTAAATCTCCTTCTGTAATTGCATACTATCTAAGTCTGCTGAAATTAGACAAAAGAAAAAAAAAAGATGAAGCAGAAATATGAATGTCCTTTGACTTTCATTTTTCTCTTTTCTTTGTCAGATCAATCGTGCTCCGAGCTTTGGAACCGATCAGAGGATTGATTACGATGTGAAGAAAGGCGCGCTGCTTAATGCTCTCAAACTTCTAAACATTAGGTATTGTATTCTACCACACGCACATATATGAATAGAGATAGATGCGCGCAAATTGTATCAAGTGATTAAGTTTTGTGTGCAAAGGCAGACAGCTCAAGTCAAATCTCTTATTTTACAAGGCTCTAAATGTTTAAAGATTTCAATCAATTCTTTCAGTTTACCCAGAAAACTTCAAAATTACTTTGATGCATGGTTCAATTCAGTCCTTGTCTTGTTTTGGTTTCACATTGATGAGACAGTAATTGCGTGAACGTAACACACGCTTTGAGCTTTGAACACATGAATGACTGTTGTTGTAAATTCATGTGTTGGTGTTTCTCTGTTGGATACAAAGAGATAATGCCACAGGCACAAAGCTGTGTCTTTGTTGTTTGTGTGGTTTTTTCCCCTCAGCCACACATCCTCTGAATGTATTTGAATTTGCACAGGTCTATTTTTACCTATCAGTTGTTCTGTCTGCAGTTTTAGATCTAATGTATGTAATGTATTCCTTTATATATACTGTTTGTAATGTATGCGTGTGCTTGCAGGCATGCTTTTCTTTCCCCTGGCTACAGTGACTCTGCTCCCCGATTGATCATTGCAGGCCAGACCTTTGGATCTCTGCTCACTTTTTTGTTTTATTTCTACTTGTCCCTCTCTTATTGCCCTAAATATAGTCTCAAACTCCACAGACATACATACACAATTAATTACATATTGCAACACAGATTTGGTTTGGACAAACATGGTGCACAGTACAATCAGTCGACAGAAAAATTTCGTTCCATCTTCCCAGTAAGCATCAGGTGGCACGAAAAAAAAAAAAGTCTTATTAAAATGATTTTTTCCATGGCTGATGTTTGCTGTGTGGCTGTGTTGCATGCCCCAGATTAAAAGGGGAGATTTGTTTATTTTGTTCATGATGAATAAAATGTACAAGGCCTTGAAAGGCAGTAGAAACATTTCTGCAGGATAAACTGCTTTTGTTCATGATATGAATGAGGGATTTGTTGTAGTTTCCTCACTTTTTCCTTTTATAGAAATGGCCTTTCTTCCCCAGAGTAAAAGATTGGTGGTGTGTAGAGATAGGGTTGGCTCTTGAACTTGCTTGCAATACCAACTGTATCAGATTGGATCAATTCAGACCCATCCGGGCATGGACATTGATAAACCTCAGCCCCTCAACAACACTCAATATCCAATTTAAGGGGCCAGCGATTGACTAAAATGAATTGCCCTTTCTCCAGACCACAGTAGCCCCCTTGTTCTGAATAAACCGTCTAGTCCTGTTCATCCTGGGATTGTTTTTTTTTTCCTTTTTCTCCAATTGTTGAATTTTTTTGAAAGGAGTTTTTACTACCTTCCTTACAGGATGATCAAATTTTCATCAATCCATTGACTTGGGACTGAACTCTGCAAGCTTTCAAACTTTCCTAAAGCATACAGCAGTCTTCTGTGAGCACACTTTTGACACTGAAAGGATCTTTTCAAACAACTCTTACATGCAAAACATTCAGTAACAGAAAACACACCACTAAATATTCTAACAGTTGTTAGAGCTCCAGAGGGTGAAAACAACTTTATTGGCTCCATTCTTATTCTGATTTTAAAGGTAATGAAAATCCTTACTATGAGTTTTAACTAAGTGTATTCTACTTGCTTTATACTTTAGGGCCAGTGATAAGAAACGCAACCTGGCCCAGCAAAAGGCAGAGGCTCAGAGGCGGCTATATGGACATGGCTCAATGAAGAAACTTTCAGCAGCTTCATCAGACTGGGAAAAACAACGCCACACACTAGAACGAAGAAGAGAAGAGCTGGTAAGTTTCCAAGATCCTGACTGATCCATAACTGAGATTGTGTTGTGCATTCGCACAGTTACATATGCATGTCCTAAATAAAAACCAGAGCTATCTGAACTGTTCACCACCAACCAACGGCAGTGCAGCGTCTTTGATGCTAAGATTCTGTATAAACTGGGGCTCCTTAACTGTGGTCAAGAGAGTTTAGAGTTTTACTCATTCATATCCTCATCCTGACATTCAAAACCAGCCCGGGAATTAAAACAACGGCTTTACAGTCATGAGCCATGACCATAAGTCATAAGATACTTCTTAAGCTTTTAGGACAATCCAAGATGAGGGTAAGTGGGTTTGGCGTCAATGTTTCAGGTGCAAATTCTTTGCAGAGGTCTGTTCAGTCCTATACACTGTATCTAAATAAGCACTAAAAGGAAATAGTAAAATAGTTGAAATTTTATTACAAAGACGACATTGACAATATGGAAAATACAAATTGAAAAAATATAGGGTTTCAATGATTTTTCACAAAAAAAAAGAACCAAACCAAGCCACAGCGATTCTTTAACTGTACGCCTTTAACTTCTTTAATTTCCAGCGGATGTGGGTGCAGCGTTTTCTGAATCTGAAGCTGTCAGCAGGGCTGATAGCTTCTTGGGCAGGCAGATTTTTGGAAGGAAAAAAAAAGTAAATTGGGTCAATTTTCATAATCAAAACACGATGTCAATGTAAACAGCAGCAGACCAAAAAAAGCTGATCAAAAGGTTTTAATCATGGATAGGAGCAGCTGTGAAACATGCTGTTACATGACACTAGAGGTAATACTTTTTTTAAAAAAGGATAACACCAGAGAGGAAGAAGTGTGAAAATGAGCTGCAGTAATTTTGAGTTGTAAGCGTAGGTGAGTAACCGAGTTATTAGATACAGCATGAACACATGCTTTTGCTTGACTCCTTTAGAAATGTATTTTTATGTATCTTATGTGTTTTTTATTTTTTATTTTGCATTACGGCAGCTCATAGCAAAGTCATCCTAGGCACTTTACATAGATGCAAACAGTTTCCAATCTTCTTTGTGGTCTGTTAAATGCAATCCAGTTCAGTGCAATTATATTCCATTTCAGTCCATTTCATTGCAGTTCATTTATAATCCATCATTGCAGTTGAGTCCAAGTTTAAAATCGATATAATGCAAATTCGCTGACAGCCAAGCTAAGTGCCCAACAGATTCCATTGAATCTTAGGTACACTCCATCCTCCTGAGCAAGCATCCTGAGGGTCTCAGATTCTCAGATGACAAGAAAGAGCAATTAACTCACACATAGAGATTAGTTTTAGGATACAGTATGAATCAAGAAAAAGAACAATAGTAATTCCATTAAATAGTACATTCTCGTTCCACAAGAGATGAGCATTGTAATTGAATGTTTTGCCTCTCTACTTATGAAAGCTCTGGGCACCACAAATAAACCTGCAGTCCTAAAGAAAAATGTCCTGCTAGAATGATATTGATGTTATGCCCCTGTCTAGCAGCAATGGGACACAGCATAAAAAAACACACATATCTCATCATCTCGATCCCCAAACCTGTACAAAGATCAGTGAGAAAGTAAAGTAAAGTAAAGTGAATTGATTTATTTCCAGATTTTACAAGGTGGGAAAAAAAGCAAAGCAAAAGAAACCTCAGGTTGAACTAATGCCACCTTACCTTAAAAAAAAAAAAAAAAAAAAAAGGTAAATAAAGACAGAAACTCGCCCTATACCTCCCTAGACCAAAATAAATCGGAGGGGAAAAAAAACAGCTCACAAAATAAACAGGCAGTTCATCCCTTCCCCTAGCTACTAATACAAAAGACACTAAGGGTTTGATGAAGGGAGCTGAGATGCTGCTGCTGTCTGGGAGGGAGCCACTGAGACCAGACGCTGAGGATTTCAGCTATGGCCGCCCAGTCCAAACCAATCCACTGTGAGCACCAGAGTCATGGGACACCAGTCAGGAGGAACCTGAAAAATAAAAACAACAACAAAGTCAATATTCACCTCATGTAGCCTAATTCAGAATACAGTCAGGGCCATAACAATGAACCTATGAGTTCCTTAAGATAAAAAGCTAAAATTAGGGAAATATGATCGCTCATGCTAATCTTCATCAGAAATTTGGAGGATGTTTGATCAGTTGTAGTAATTTTTAATAGCTTTTTTATCGATCGCCTTTCACAAAGCCTTTTTTAACCAGTATTGTATTCCTGGACTGTACAGCTATGTTTTTTTTTAAATCCATAAAAATTAAACTAAAAAGATTGCTTACCTGCAAGAGAATGCCTCTGATGTGGATGGGGTCAGGACCCGGCCAGCGCCTCTGCCTCCTCACCGCCAGCCTCTGACACAGACATGGCTGATAGCCACTCCAGAGTGGACCATCCAGTGGAGTAATGAGGCAGTTGTTCATGCATGCACTGCAAGCTGCTGAGAGAGGCTTTGATTAAAAGATCCAGAGGTCCTCGCCTTTAGTCTGGTCAGGATCTCTCTCCCAGATGCGACCCCATCGCTGCCACCATCTCCAGCTTAAGTCCTTCTCCCACAGCCTGTGGCTACCGACTAGGGCACAGAGGCTGCGCCAAGCTTTTCTAATAGTTGGCGGCCCATTGGACCTCAGCCCTTATTTCCCCCCCCATCAACACTTACTGTTGGGGACTTCATGATCAAACATATTAACTTTATTAACACGGTCACACTTTGCCTTCCTGGAACCTGAGCCTGACATTCTAAAATTACTCCCTGAGCGATTGGCATCTGTCCCATCTTCAATTACTGAAATCGTATTTAACGTCAGGAGTAATGATAAAGTTCTTAAGCATTCCCAGCTGACCAAATTAGATTTTGGCCAGCTCATTAATTTTTTAAGCTAGTCCGGGAAATCTGTTTTTATCTCTGGTTCCATTCCCACATTTGGGTGTGGCTCTGACCATTTTATTCAACTCCTCTTTTTCAACTCTTGGCTGCAGTTCCAACAATGGGTTTTACTGACAATTTCAATCTCTTCTGGGATCACTGGCATTTTTTTCAACAGAGAAAATATACATCTAAACTGACTTGGTGGTAGGACATTGTCTGCATATTTTTAGCATGTTGTGCAAACCCACCCACATTATTGACTGTCAGCTTCTCACAGCTGGTCTGCTGACATGCCCTCCCCTTTTTCTGATAAACTCTTCTCTGCAGCTTCTTGCATTCTGTTGTCTTCCCATCCCATAGTTAATCTGTCTGCCCCCTGACTACAATGTGTATATGTAGCAAAAATCAATATAAAGGAAACTATATATAGTTTATATATATAGTTTCTTCAGTAAATTACGAGATTTGTGATCATGATATTGGTTTATTCTGTATTACAGTAATGTAGCTGAAGCAGGAGGATCATGTTAGTATCAGTGGATGAATACCTCCAGGGTACTGGAGCTATCATATCTCTTCAAGCACAGGCTACGGAGGAGGAGATATTAATCTACCCTCGTCCCAGCCTTTGCTATAGTGCTTTTTCCCCACCTGTTCCTCATATGAGTTAATGAGTTTCAGAATTTTCAGATTATTTATGTTTTTCTTTTTATTTCATGCTGATAATAAATAAAGACATTATAGCTGGAGAATTTCCAGTACTGCTCTCACTCCTGCCTGTGATGTGTCATTGAATAGAGCAGTTCTGGATCATACAAAAAAAAAAGAAGTTGATAAGCAAGTTCCAAAACTCCACTGTTTTCTCTGGGCTTGAGCTAAAGGTGCAAGATAGCTTTAAAGCAATGCAGAAATGTTTTACTTAGCGTGAATTTTCTTTCTTTTTTTTTTTTTTTTGAAATCATGGATGTTGCATTTTTCCTTGAGATAAAGAAAAGAGGGATGGATTGTTTCTAGTGGACTGTTCAGCCTGCATGGAAGCCTTGAATAGTAGAGCAGTTCAAACCCTTCTTTAGGAAAGAATGAGAAAACACTTCACATTCAAAACTGCAACAAGTAGTTTCTTAAATTGTCACGTTGATATCAAAGGAAGTGGTGCTACATAATTGTATTTGCCCCTGTCCACATTTCCTTCAGACCTGTTCTGTTGCACTGTATCCTAGATTTTGTTCGGGTGTGTGGGGTGTCCACACTCAGTTTCACATAATTCTTATTCCATTTAAATGAGTCAAAGTTTTTTGAGACATGCATAGCATTTAATTATTTTCTCTTTGAAATGAAGGAGTCGGGGTAGCTTTTTTTCATCTATATGTTGAAAAGTGTCAGCGGCTAAGGCTATAATTCCTTCCCTCTTCCTTGATTAGCCATTTGATAGCCCCGCCAGTAATCAGTTGCAATAAGAAACACATGCACAGGGGTGCTTTGTTTTTTTCTTTCTTTCTTTTTTTTTTAAGACGTGAGCAATGTGAGTTATGTCTATTGAAGGCAAGTATCGGTCATTTCTCAATAGTATTGCAGAAGCTGTTTTTTTCCCTTCCGCTTGATGCTAAATTGGTCAACTGAGGTCCATAATTACTTCTTTGTAACATAACAATAAGAGAGTAAAAGAGAAAAAAAAATATGAATAGGACTTATTTTCTGCTCTTTGAATCCTGAATCCTATTTTGCCAGAATAAATTTGTTCTAGTAAAAAACATGGTGTTGAAGACTTTTCCCTGGAACATTTTAACTTTTTCACTGCTGTTCTTCTGTTTCCAGAAAGAGCAACTTGCACAGGTTCGCAGGCAGATTTCCAGAGAAAACCATGAAAACCAACATCTGGGAAATTACAGGTAAGACAGAGACAAACAACACAAGAGAACAGGTTCCCCCTTCAAGAGTTCCAGCTCCCATTTATGGATTCATTTGCAGAATGGCATGCTCTCATGCACCTGGTGACAGGAGCAATAAAGGAATTAATGCAAGAAAATGTAAGAAAAAGAAGGGTTTGTAATGGTGAGCCTTAAACTGTTATTTCTCACTTGTAAGCACATTCTGACTTTTAAAACTTAAATTATCACATAAACTTTGCTTTCCAGTTCCAGCCATCTCTTCTCTCTACCACACTAATTTTCTTTTCCCCTCAAACTCTAGTTGGGGCTCTGGAAAACAGTGAGTTTGTCAAATTTAAACTTTCAGATGGAGTAGATTTACCATACAGCATGAAGTAGCGATAAAACCACATTCAGATTCACTGTTCCCCTCTTTTATATCATTCGTTCTCTTTCAGCCCCTCAGTTTCTCTTTGTCCAGTATGTAGAAGACACCAACTAATCTACAGGTTATAATTTTCTTCTCTCAATCTCTTGCTCACAAAAAAAAAAAAAAAAACATGTTTACATGCAAAACCAGATAACACATACTTACTCTTGCTGTCTTCCCAAGTTTGAGTGACTTCTTGACTCATCACTCAACTGAATGGCTGGTGAAAATGCTGCTCCAGGCCTGCATGAAGTGCTGTCACCTCCTTCCTCTTCCTCGACAGGCTGCCAGACAGTCAATCAGACAGACTGAGGTCTGTCTGGAAGACCCCTAATAAAGACCTCTTAACATTCAAATGGTGCCTCAGTGCTCCACTGAAGTCTGATTAACATTCTGCTTCTCATTAGATGAGAGCGGGTAATGAACTCACATACATTTGCCTATTAGATAAATTCTGTCTCAGGTATAGACAAGCCAGGACGCTGTGTTATCCAGCTGCTTGTTAATCATTTAGCATCCTTTAGATGCTCAGGAGTACTAATCAAGATGTATTATCAGTGTAATATGTGACATTATGTTATATAGGAACCTGTGCTGCTTTAATGTTCTTGAGACACAGTCCTTATCTGTGTATGTTTGGTTTTTACAAGCACGTCTTCCAGTCAAAATAGCAGTTGACGGAGAATTTGGCTCTCGGTCATGTTTGCAGATGCTAGACTATTCCCAGGTTTTTCACTCACACTGGTCAGTGTTTTTTGTGATTAAAATGGTGACATTATTGAGATTTAATAAACAATGTTGTTTTCGAGTTTGAAAATATATTATGAGGATAATCAGACAGAGTTTTTATACATCCTTCTAATCCCCTCAGGCCGAGGATAAACAGTGAACACTGTTAGTTTAGTCTTGACAGCACAAACAGGGAATGTGCAGGCACATTATTGGAGGCTGCAAAAAGCACTAAGCATCTCAGTGAGTTCTGTGTGGAAAACAGCTGCATCAATGCAATTCATTGTGTGAAAACACTTACTCAATGTAGTTTATGAAGTTTCTTGACTCAAGGTCTCCAGTACTACCTGTACTTTTGTATTTCCTCTTTGCACCTTTTTCATTCTTCTTCCTTGAACCTGTGACTCTCTTTGTTTTGTCTCACTTGAAACCTTTCACTGAAATATTTTTCTAAATCTATGTTTCCTGTCCTGCTTGCTCTTTTTTTCTGTCCATCCAACTCTTACCTGTTGTGCTTCATTCCATCCGTCTCATTTTTAACATTTACCTTTTCTCTATCCCTCCCTCTGCCTCTGTCACTGCCGTCAGTCTCTTTCTCCAGTGTTACCCTAAACCTTTTCTTTCTGTTCTCCTTCATTTATTGCCTCGCTTATTTGATTCCTTTTCCCCCACACTGATAACCCTTCTTCTTTGCCTGTCCTTTCTCTCTCTCTTTCCACCCCTCACTCACTCCCCTCGCCTCTCTCTGTCTCTGTGGCCTACAGACGTATTTACCCCCCAGACGACAAGCTGCTGTTGGAAAAGTATGAAAGCCTGCTCTCGGCCGCCTTTCAGACCTTCCTCGCCGGGCGAGCTGCCTCACTTCAAAAGGAAATGAATAATCCTCTGAAACGAATGAAGGCACGTACGTCAGTGACAGACTGTCACGGACACACACATACACATCACAGAAACCTGAAGAGACCCACACCTGAACACAGACACACAGAATCTAGGCACTTGTGGACAAGAAGAAAAAGGAACGCACACGCATTTCTATTACGATTCTGCCCACAGAGTTGAAAAAGGATGCACAAATAATATGAAAAATGTGTTATAGTCCTTGCTTTTTTTCTTTTAATTTTGACAATATGTGCTTCTTCTCTCCATGTGCTCTGCATTCTTACTGTAATTCCTACTGTCCAAATTGCACTATACAGATTTTAAAAGAAATTCAATGCCGCACAAAGTGACATGTACAATGTCATGTTGTTTACAGTTCAACACTGCTTCCATATGCATTTATTATTTGTTTTGTACAACAGATTCAGAGATTTGAACATATGCCTACATACACTTGCACTCTTAAGTTCATACATTTCCTGAGAGGTTTCAACTGGGTAAGAAGTTGAAATATTCTTGTACTGAAATTGCCAACCTCTACAGTAGCAAAAAAATGCAGTCTGCTTAGATTTGAAGGCGAAAAGGTGAGGAGAAATTGAATATGAGTGAACTTAAGTAAAAATTACAGAGGAAAAAGTGAGATGAGAAAGACTTTTAAAAGTGGTAGTAGTACAGAAAAAAGGGTCTTTTTCCTTTTCTGCCTTTGTGTTTGTTTGTGTGCTCAAGAAGAACAAAACAGTGAGGCAAAAAAAAAAAACAACAGCAAAAAAACAAAAAAAAGTGGAAGAGCATTTTGGATTTCAGTGACATTTGAGATGTTGAGGGATGATGAGTGATGAAGTACCAAAGACAAGAAATAATTCATATATATATATATATATATATATATATATATATATATATCTTTCTATAAAACAAATGAACAAGAAAAAATAAAAAAAACAATTCAGTTTTTTTGAATAGCAAGCCTGAAGACCAAAATATCAATTTAAAAAAAAAACCAGACATAAAATCACTTTCATATGCAATTACTGATGCTTTTGTAGAAACTCTCTCTCCAGTCTACTGCAGTTTTGTCTTTTTTTTAAGCCATTGTTCTGTTTGTTGATTCACGACTTGAATCTCTGCAGAGAAAGTTTATAGCGATATCAATCAAAGATTGGGCTGAGCTGAAACACCAAGATTTTTCATTTATCCAGCACAGAGATGTGGATTTTGTTCTAAGCAGGAAGCAAGAGAGACAGAGTAACTCTGGCATTTCCTATCTGATAACGCAATCGTGAGTGACAACTGGACTGTCCGTATTAAGGGACAGAATGTGAGATACTAATCTTGACCTTGAATGAAAAGGAAGGGAGGCACTTAAAGTCTAGTATGATAATCATCAGACCACTAATATCATATTTTTTACAGATTTATTTTTTTGTCATGTTGTTTAACATGATGTATAGCTTGCTGATGCAGCTTGAGATGAAATCATTTACACTGATCAGGTCAGACCACCCATTACCCAATACCCAAAATCTGCGAGATACAGGTACCGCAAGATACCGAGTTTGTGGAAAGCGCAACTGGCATGTCGGCGCATAAAAGAGCGCTTCCAAATCCCGTCATTGCGCGTTCACCCAGTCACATGTGGACTGCACAACCGGCTCTACATACGTTATTAATCCCCCTAAGGGCAGATGATTTCTGTACAGCTGTGGCATGATCTCATTCAGATGTTTGCTGTGGAGGAAACGAGGAGATCACAGAACTCTGTTGTGGAGTTTCTTGTACTGTGCTCGTATCCCTCTGATCCTCTCCTTGTGCACTGGAGCACCCGAGATGCGCTCACTGGTGGAAGGTAGATGTCATCATACGTGTTCCTCTGGCTCAATGCTCATCCAATGATCCGTTCTGCAGTATTTTAAAAAGCACCGCGCCCAGCGACTATGCGTCTTGGCGCAGCTCTGCGTCTTTGTGCAGGGGATGTGTTCGAGATAACTCAAAAAGTTATGGATGGATTTTGATGACATTTTCAGGAGTTGTCAGAAATGTGAAAAGGAAGAACTGATTTTATTTTGGATGTGATCCGGAATAAATCCTGGATTCTGGATCACTTTCAAATTTTCGATAACATTGCGCTGTTTAGTTGTTTCTTGAACCCTAAAGCAATCAGAATGGAGACAGGAAGGGTTCTGGAATTTTAAGAGTTTAATTCTCTCAGATTAAAAAAGGAGGATTCGAGGGTTGGCAGCCAAACCAACAATCCAGGGGACGACGAAGGCAAGGAGGTGGCACTGCGAATGGCTGGATCAGGCGTTTCTATGGGAAGATCTGGAGACGAGTTTGGTTGAATGATGACTGAATAGGTACAGGTGTGCAGTGCCACACCTGGGCTGCTCATCGGATGGGAAGGTGAAACAGGTGGATCTGAGCGTCTATAGAGGATTGAAGGTGGCGCAGTGGGTTGTGCTCAGGAGCCACAGAGGTGGAAGGTTGCGGTTCACAACCCGGCTTGAGACCATAACACGCGCTCAATGGGCCTTGAAATTTTGTTTCTCAACATCTCCGTTAATTATTGCCCACAGCTCATTAAATTTCACTCAGGTATTGACACTGAAAACCTCTATAAAATTTCAGAGGCTGATCCGGATCTGATCCAGAAGGCGGATTTTATCGCAATCTGTAAATCGCTATATGGGAGAACTGTTGTGCTTGGCGGAGGTCTGCGCTCTCTGAGTGCTTTTCTAGTTAAGAAATGCTTTCCTGGAAGTTCACTGGCTCTATTTTTTTCTGAACTGTTTGTTGGAACTTCTTGGAGTACAAAAGAAATGATTAAATCATTTGCTCCACATTAGTTAGAGCTAGTTATGTATATATCAGTGCAGAGGAGGAGGAGGAAAGGAAGAAGAGGAAGCTCTACAGCAGAGTCCCAGACGAGCTGCCCATGAGAGCTGCTCCGATCTGGATGAAAAGACGCTCCATAGCAGTTTGCAGGTACCGCAACCTGCTCTTAAAGGCAATGGCTACTGATGCACTGATTGGTTAAACAGGTGGAACGCCCTAACCACTCCCATGCATAATGTGTGCATAATATAGTGGTTTTTACAGGTAAGATCGTGGGTTTTTGGGAGGTGGAAGATTGCGTTCTTTGTGGGGGAACACACCTCCTGCTACCTGCTATCCCTTAATAGCAGGTTTTGGAGGTTTGGCGCAAGATCGGGCCCAAAATCATTTGAAGGAGAATTCTAGGGTGTTACGCAATATAATTAAAAAACTTGGACATTAACTTTAACTTTAACATTAACTAAAATTGCTTAAATTTTCTACCATCCATTTTGTTTTCATGAAATCTTTGTATTGCATTTCTTAACAAAACAATTCAAAATCACACTCTACACATATTACATAAGTATAGCTGGGGAAGAATCGGGTACTATGATTGATGCACTGCATCAGCGCTGACCATAAACATTAAATGTAGCACACCTTATGACATCTTTGAAGGAAGAATAGGATAAGAAAAAGAAACAACTGTAATGCTTCATTTCTTCTTATCCTCAATTCATTTCAATTGTTGAGAAGATATGGCAGCTTTAAAAGTGGTAAAAGCTTTACTCTCCTCGTGTTTGTGGAATGATTTTAAAGCAAGAAGTGCAAAAATGGATATTGACTAATTCATGTTGTGGACTAATGCATTATGTCTGTTAACCAATGAATTGAAGCCGACAAGAAATATCATTAAATATCTTGAGTGGATTATTGTAAACAGAGAAAAAATAGAGTAAATATAGGAATCACAGCTTTTTTTGTTTGTTTTTATTTGCATTTTTCTTATTATCACAAATTCCTTTTATTTTGGGTTGCATGGCTAATTTGAAATATGTCATATGTTAGTATTGTGTTAATACTGTGTCATGATTTATACAACAAAAACTGCAGAATTAGTGTGCAAAAAACTCTGTACACAGTTTGCTGGTCTGAAGCATTCACGTCCGTTTGTTAATACAATGGCAATGAAGAATTCAATTCAATTTTCAGTTCAATTTTATTTATATAGCGTCTGTTACAATGACAATTGTCTCTAGGCGCTTTACAGAGACCCAGAGCATGACCCCCGAGCAAATATCATTAACTAAGATTATATTATTAAATCCAATCAATGATAATGGCAGGTAAAAAACTCCCACGTAGGGAGAAAAAAAAACTTTATATGGCAAGGAAAAACTCCACTTTAAGAGGAAGAAACCTTGAGCAGGACCTGGCTCATATGGGGGGACCTTCCTGCCGAAGGCCAGCCGGGTAGAGGAAGAAAAGAGGGGAGACAGGACAGAGAGAGGATGGAGGACAGAGAGAGGAGAGCACACAAGTGACTAAATATAATGACCATATAAACATAAACAGATGGAGGTAGCAGCACTGGGATGAGATGGCCAGAGGACCAGGTCGCCGATCACCACGCCAGTCGGCACCCAAACACAAGTGGAGGAGAACCCCGGGATGGACAGAGGATGGAACTGCAAGTCAGCATGAAACCCAGGAAACTCTGGCCTGCAAATACACAGAAAGAAAAGGGGGCAGAAACAGCACAACAAACCACAGGACAGCAAAGAAAATGGAGCACAGTTTCAGTAACAGGGTGCTCCCAAATAATTATAAATGAGCTGGAGGAGGAGGAAGGGAAGAAGGAAAGGGAAGAAAAAGGAGAAGAGCAGTGGAGACACCACTCAGCAGATCATGTTGGTGTCCCCCTGCAGCGTAGGCCTATAGCAGCATAACTATGACGAAGCTGTGATTAAGACGAGCTACTCTAGTCTTACTACTACTACTACAACTATAGTTATAACTATTAGCCCCTACACACTATAGTTTAGACTAACTGTAGGCTTTACTGAACAGAAATGTTTTCAATTTAGTTTTAAAAATGGAGATGGTGTCAGCCTCCTTAACCCAAACTGGTAGCTGGTTCCATAAAAAAGGTGCCTGGTAGCAGAAGGCCCGTCCTCCAAACCTACTTTTAGATATTCTAGGAACGACGAGTAATCCTGCACTCTGAGAGCGGAGAGCTCTATTAGGAGCATAACGTGCTATCAAGTCTTGTAAATAGCGCGGAGCTAGGCCATTAAGGGCGAAATTTCACGGGAAGCCAATGGAGGGAGGCTAACACGGGAGAGATGTGATCTCGCTTGCATCAGCGAAAGACATCAAGTAGTTATCTAAGAGAGGCAATTATTGCTGCCATTCATTCTGGGAATGGATATATGACCATTTCCAAACAATCTTCCAGATTCAAAGATTATAAACCAATAGAAAACATTCAAGAGAATTGACAGTTTTCCTAGGTTGACAAGTTCAGGTCAGAGTAGTGTTAAGATAAATTAAGATGAATAAACTGAACAGTAAAGATGAATAAACTGAACAGCTGCACAAGCATTGAAAGGATTGCTATGAAAGAAACTTGCAAATCTTAACAAACAAAAGCAGAGTTGACCTTAGTTAGTTACGTTAAATGGCACAATATCTTCTTTTGTGAGGCGCAAATATATCATCTAGCCTGTATTGAATATATGGGTTTTTCTTTCTGCTGTAAGAGGCCAGAGGTGATTTTCTAGCATAAATATAAATATATAACTGGGACCTATCTATCAGATCTAACAGAAACTGTTACTAATTTACATACTCATGTTTATTGCCTGTGTGTTCTTTTAAGGTTCATGAATTGAAAAATGTCACAGACTGTCATATGATCAAAAAAAGTAAAGCCTATGTCAACAGCATTACAAACAGCCCAGACAGGGATTACACAGGTTTCTGAAGGGTTTGCATCACCCTTCTCCCTACTTCCATTACAGTTTGGTTGTCAGGAGCATCAAATTATTAGTCCTGTTGTTAGGGATATGTCTTTCCATCTTCTCAGCTAATGATGGCTTTCTGTTCTTTAACTGTATTTCAAAGAAATGCCAAAAATAAAAGACATGAAGGTTGTCACGCAGGTGGAGCCATGATGAACAGGTCTGTGGTGTTCTGCCAGTAACAAAACATTGCACAAGTTCACAAAGTGAAATTTTCATCTCCTCCAAATGGTTTAACTCCAAAGTGGCAAGTGCAACAAAAGCCAGTGTATTAAGCATTTTTGTAGGAGTACTTTCCTTTAAAACATTAACATTATTTTTAGGGATGCACGATAACTGTTTTTTAAAATCGATACCGATAACAGATAACTTTCAGCTTCTAAAGGCCGATACCGATAACTGATAACACACATATACCTAAGATCATTACATCAATACTATGAACAAAACCAAAAGCAGTTTTGACTCTTTAAATTAACAGATATGTATTTTTCCAATGAAAAACTATTGGCAAGCCTCTCAAACATTTTCGTAAAGCTATCAAGCAAACCTATTTGATATCTCACATTAACTTAAATAAGGTGCATTACTGACTGATTTAAAAAAATGCACAGTGCATAATGTACTGACACAAGTTAGACTTGTCTGTGTAAATAAACTGAAAAAGTGCACTCCATAGTAACATAAGATTACATTTAAAGGATTGACTTGTGGTTCCATTTAAATGAATGCCTTTAATTAAAGTAAATGCGGTTCTGTAGTTTTTTTTTTTTTTTCAATCTTGGAAGCTTTAGATGAGAGAGATGATGGCGAGGAGAGGAGAGGAGAGGCCAGGGGAGCGGAGGGGTTGCTCCTGGCTTACTCACGTTAGTTCACGTTAGCTCACGTTAGCGCGATTTCAAAACTCCATTGAAGCGATGTTTATGTTACAGGTGGTTGATCGGGTTTGACGTGTTAAAGCTTGTGCTATTTTTCCTCCTTAGGTTGGAGCATTTGTCACAAATAACCAGTGAACTATCTTCTTCTGAAACTTCAACGAAGTTCCATGTAATTGCCGCCATGTTTGTTTGTTTTTATCAGCGCACTGTGTGCAATGCTGCGTTCAAGGTGTTACGTAAATTCCTCCGTTTCCTCGTTTGCTAGTCGTTCTTTCGGCCTTATCTATTTTTCTATTTTGTATGTGTAACATGTGGGAAAATACTACAAATATCAATTCAAGTCAGCAACTACCAAAATTATGACCGAGTTAACAAGTTGTTTTCTGGCATGAGGGGGTATACTTGATTTTCCTTACTGAAAAATGGTTTTTCTGATGATGCCGACGTTACTTGAACATGACATTCACTGCCGGTCATTCATGGCTCAGAGGGAGCGAGGCACTGCCGTGTTGACAAAATATATATGTTATCGGGCTATTCGTCATGATATCAGACTTATTGGGATGATGTCATAATTTCCTGTTATCGGCCCGATAGTTATCGAGTCGCTAATTATCGTGCACCCCTAATTATTTTCAGTTAATTCTATGCTGTCACAAGTCACGGGATTCTGTATTCTTCTTTAAGGCGATGCTGTTAAATGAAGTGGACAATTCAGAGCAGTTTCTAAATTTCCTGAAGAACAGACAGAAACACTGGAAAAAAAAACATGTATCATTAAACTGCTGATTAAGCTGTACATAAGGCAGATTCATCAGGAGATAGTACCAAACATTTAAATATTATCTGGCTGCAGAGCATCTTCATTCTGTTTTTCTCCTGTCTGACCAGTGCAACCTTCTGGCAAACACCATATTAAAAGTAGCAATGTTAATGTTTTGATCTAAATATATATACCATCTATATGCAGGAAAAAAACAGCAGCAAAAAACCCCAAAACAAACCAAAACAAATGGCAAAAAGTAAATGACATCTTCATACTGAATATGTAATGAGTAATTTTTGCAACCATTGTTTCTTATGTGGAGTTTTTTTTCCATGTGGACATATTTTCTGGTGTTGATCAGTAAGTTGACCAGTAACACCCAGTAAATCAATGAAAAAAATGTTTGCGGTAGAGAACATTAGACCAGTAATCCCCACATAAACATTTTATTTATTTTTTAAAATTCTACAATATAATATAATATGGAATAGATAAGGCGTATTAGGTCTGCTGACTCCAACATCTTAGTGAATTCCTCACTAGAGTGTTGAAGTTGCTATGCTGATCAGATAGAAATCTGCAAAAGTAATTAAACCAGGAAGTGCACTTCAGGTGTATAAATGTTTTATTTGTTAATATTGTCAATTAATTAGTTCCATGTATTTATGCAATAAAACACAACCACTGTGCAACAATGAGAGATTCACATACTCCTGAACTTCAGTCCTTCATTGCCACATTCTGACTTTTCTTCCATTCTCTAGTAGATACAAGGAAACATATTACAAATCCATTCACTTAAAATTTGTCAACATTTTTTGTATTATAGAGCACTGACATTCTCGTGACTATCCAAACTCTCTCTCTCCTCATTCATTCTGAAGGTTGCTTTGCCACAGCATCTCATGGTGCACGCTGTGTCTTCTCAGTAGGTTGAATGTCTGTGGGAAAATACTTGACAACTATACAAACAAAAACAACTATTTTATGCCGTAAAAACTAAAGTTAATAGGTTTTACAAGCCTCTGTGGATGACTAATACAGAGAGGCAGACCCGAGCAAAGATGTTCTAAAAGGTTCTTGGTAATCTCAAAAGTGCTTCTTGCCAAATAGAGCATTTTATTTTTTTTAGATTATCATTATTTAGAAGGTGTAAAACTGCCAGCCTGTCCAGGGTGTACCTTGTATTATCCCTGATAACAACTTGAATTGTGTGATTCTCAACAGCGTGAGGCTAGTAGAGAAAATGGTTGAATGTATACTTTAATTTAATCAGCCTATTTGCAGAGGCTTTAAACTTTTTTTTCTTTTTTCTTTTTGATTTAAAATTTCCACCTTTGGTGTATTCCATCTAAAATGTGCTTTCTGTATGTAGGAAGAAGACATACTTGGTCTTCTGGAGCAATGTGAATTGGACGACGAGAAGCTGATGGGCAAATCCTCCAGGCAACGAGGCCCAAAGGTAAGAAGTTGGAGGCAAGGGAGATGAAAAGCAGGAAATATTGGTGCCACATCCCCCATAAGACTTGAGGGGAAAAAAAGAGAGAGAGGAGGGAGGATGAGAACTGCAGATAGTCACAAGCATGAAGCTAGTGCTCACAGAATGCACATCGGATGCGATTCAGAAAAATAAAGAGAAGGGTGTGGGGTTAGGGAAGAAGGAAAGGAATAAGAAAGAGCCCCAAGCCCCAAAGAAAAGCTCCAACTCCCCAAGGGGACAGCTGTCAGGCTGTCTCCCTTGCTCTCTCCTTACCATCTTTCTCTCCATCTATCACCCTTTTTTTCTGTCTCCCCGTTCACATCTACCTATAAAGCTCCCTCAATTTTGCACGATGGCACATTACTTCCTCTATCACCTCGTTTCAATCTTCACCCTTTACTTCCATTTCTCCTGCGACACGTCTGCATCCGTCCCTCACGCAGGGGCTAAATTGGATAGAGCACTCAAGGAGTGTGTTAGGGACTCGAAGGAGAAGTTTGTGGGGCTTTGGCTAAAATAAAGACTTGTTCAGACACAATCACTGTTGTCCAACTTAATTTGGAGCCCATCAGTTTTTATGTATGTGGAGAGGGACATAGATTGCAAAGAAAAAAAATTGTGTGTGTGCGTGTGTGTGAGAAAGCACAGTGAAAGGTTTAAGGCAAAGGGATTGGAAAATGATCATGAGATGCTCAAAGTTTGCTGTTGCTTGTTAAGTGTTCATGCAGACAGGGCAAAATGTAGACAAAAAGGATTTTTTTCCCTCAGTGTTTTGACTGCCTTATTTGTTTTATATTATACCTTGTGATGTTGGCCTCTTCTCCTGCCCTTTTCCTTAGTGCTCTATTTAGCTTGTTACTCTTATTCTCTTTCAACCAGATCCACCCTTTCTCTCTAATCATATTTTAACAATATCTGGTCTTTTTTCTGTGTCTTTGTCTCCACTGTATATTTACTGTCTTGTATCCTTTTTATCCCTTTTGCCATGACCAGAGTCCCTTTCTCCCTCTGTTAATACCTGCCACTCTCATTCCTTTCTGTTCCTCCACCATGTTCCTCTGTTTCCATACTGAGATTCACCTTGTTCCCCTCTTTATGCCTCACCTCATCAATCTGATGTTCCCATCTTTCCTTTCATTCTCCTCTCGTGTATTTAATCTCTCTGTCTCTATCCTCCTCTATCATTTACCTTCACAACTACCCAGCGGTGACTGTGTAAGCCCTGTGATCACTTCCTGCCCATTAATTTGGCTGACTTGTCAGCACTGCCTGAACTGACTGTTTAATAACAGATGTATAAATTCTTTATTTTTGCCATCACTGTGTCCGTTTTCACAATGTGAAAAAGTAATGAACTAATGTAATGAACTTTAAAATACACACAAACTTCTGTTTGTGAATTTTAGCATCACAGTTGAACACACATAACCATTTTTACCTTGTTGTTTTTAATAAAATGATACAGGCAGGTTGGTGTCAAAGAGGCACTCAGTGGTTTGAACAACTACTGTTTTTATTTTCAAAAGCAGATATGTAAAACATGTTATTAGAGATTGAATAAAAGGATTACCTTGACTTAACTGTGACATTTGAAGTAAAATTTAATTTTTTCAAGGTATAAAGCTGATAATAATGGTTGTTACAGTGACAGCTACAGTTGAAACTAGAAGGTTACAAACACTGTATAAAAAGACACATAGGTTTTTTTTTCTCACTGACATTAAATCAGACTAAACTTTTCCTGTTTTCTGTGAGTAGGGATTTCCAAAATTATTTCTATTCTCTAGATGCCAGAATAATGAGAAAAAGGATTTTTTAGAGAATCTGAGTCAATTGGAAGCACACATGTTGTTGGACTTTAAGGCACATCTCAAAGAAACTGCTCCTTGGTGTTATACCATATGAAAATTAAAAGAAATCAGACAAGATATCAGCAGAGAATTGTGGATGTCCACAAATGTGGTTCATCCATGGGTACAATTTCTGGATGTCTGAAGGTGCCACATTCATCTGTTCAAACAATTATACACAAGTACCATGGGAATGTCCAGCCATCATGCCGTTCAGGAAAGAGATGGGTTCTGTGTCCCAGAGACTGAATGGGCTTTCAGTTCAGTTTACTTTATTGGTAAGCTGGTAAATATTATATATTGGTAACTTGGTAGGTAAACTGGTTTTGGAGAGATGAGATGGATGTCCTTTGTACGAAATGTGTGCATCAACCCTAAAACAAAGGGAAAACCTTGTGAAGCTAGCTGAAGCTGGTAAGACAGAATCATTATCCACAGTGAAACGAGTCCTCCACCGACATGGACTGAAAGGCCACTCAGCAGGGAAGAAGCTGTTACTCCAAAATCAGCATAAAAAAGACAGATTGCAGTTTGCAAATGTCAGAGACAAAGACCTTAATTTTTGGAGACATGTCTCTAAAATTGAACTGTTTGGCCATAATGATGATCAGGGAGATATAGGGCCCAATCTTCTGCCAAACCTCCTAAAGCCGCTATTAAGGGATTGTGGGTAGTGGGACAGGCATTCCCCTGCAAAAAACGCAATCTTCGACCTCCCTAAACCCGCGACCTTACCTGCGCTAACCCCTATATTATGCATGGGAGTGGTTAAGGAGCTTCCACCTGATAAACCAATCAGTGCGTCAGTAGCCATTGCCTTTAAGAGCAGGTTGCGCTAACCGCAAGCCGCTACCTGCAAGCCGCTACCCGCAAACAGCTGTGTGTCTTGGCGCAGCTGCTTTTTAAAATACTGCAGAACGAATCATTGGATGCGCATTTAAAGATCACGAACAATTAATGTTCCTGTCCCTCCTCGACCACCAGCAGTTTCAGACATATCGGAAATAAATTCCCGCATACAACCTTTTCCAGCTTGACACCAGAGACAAAGATCTCCTTCGTTTCCTCCACAAGAGACATCTGAATGAGATCATGCCACAGCTGTACAGACTGACGTGTCTGGCCTTGACTATTCCGACATCCACCACAATTGCTGACCAGACATCCTCTGACCTCAACAGAATAAAAACGTATGCAAGTAATACGGTGATGTGTATTTGAGAGGTAGAGCCGTTTGTGCACGTCCACATGTGACCAGGTGGATGCACATTTATGCCATTTGGATGCGCTCTTTTACGCGCCAACATGCGAGTTGAGCTTTCCGCAAACTCAGTATCTTGTGATCGCGGGTCTGACCACACGCTACCCGCTGCCCTAAACTCGCAATCACAAGATACCGAGTTTGCAAAAAGCACAAAAGACACGCCCATTGCCACACCTACAATGTGAATAAGGGAGTCCGCAAAGCGGATAGGAGCTTTAGGGAAGCTGAAGATTGCATAGCGGTTGACGGAGGTTCCTAAACCCGCAATTTGCGGGTAGCGGTTAGCTGGAGGTGTACGATCGGGGCCATAGGGCCCGATCTTCGGCCAGATCTGCTATAGCTGCTATTTAGGGATTACGTGTAGCGGGAGAGGCGTTCCCCTGAAAAGAACGCAATCTTCCACCCCTACTATATCCTCTTTCCCACCTGCGCTACCCGCTACATTATGCATAGGAGTGGTTAGGGTGTTTCACACCTGTTAAACCAATCAGTGCGTCAGCAGCCATTGCCTTTAAGAGCGCTTCCCCAAACCTGTCATGGAGCGTCTTTTCATCCAGATCAGAGCAGCTCTCGTGCGCAGTTTGTCTGGAACTCTGCTTTAGAGCTTCCTCCTCTTCCTACCTCCTCCTCCTCTGCACTGACATATATACATATTTGGTCATCTATGGCTTAACTGGTGAGCAAGCCAATTTAAGACAATCTTTGCCACTTCTCAGGGGTTTAACTGAGGCCAAATCATCCTTTTTATACAAGAGTTTATTTGAGAGGTGGGGCCGTTTGTGCATGTCCACTTGTGACCAGGTGGACGCGCATTGATGCCATGTGGTTGCGCTTTTGTACGAGCCGACATGGGTTGAGACCACTCGCTATGCTTTTTTCCTAAACCTGTGATGGCAAGATAATGAGTTTGCAAAAAGGGCAAAAGACACGCCCATTTCCACGCCTACAAAGTGAGTAAGACAGTCGGCAAAATGTGTAGCGGCTTTAGTGAGCGGAAGATTGCATTAGAGGTTAGCGAAGGTTCCTATACAGGCAATTTGAGGGTAGGAGCTAGTGGTAACGGGTAAGGAGAAGTGTACGACCAGGGGCAATAATCTCTCCAATAGATCGTGGGTCTGGCCCAGGGTCTCCTCCTGGTAGGACATGCCTGGAACACCACTCAATGGATGTGTCCAGGGGGCATCCTCACCAGATGCCTGAACCACCTCAGCTGGCTCTTTTTCATGATAAGGAGCAGCGACTCTACACCTCCTGGATGACTGAACTTCTCACCCTATCTCTAAGGGAGAGTCCACCCACCCTGCGGAAAAAGCTAATTTCAGCTGCTTGTATCCGTGATCTCATTCTTTCTGTCACTACCCACAGTTCATGACCATAGGTGAGGATAGGAACAAAGCTCAACTGGTAAACAGAGAGCTTTGCCTTTTGGCTTAACTCTCTCTTCAGCAGATCCGACCGGTACAAAGTCTGCATCACGGTAGACACTGCCCCCCCCCCCCCCCCCCCCCCCCCCCACACACACACACACACACACACATACACACAAACAGACACCCAAAAGTCCTGACAGACCTACACACATCCCATACGCACATCACACACACATATGCACACACAAACACACGTGCACAAATTGTGTGACAAAGTATAACTCTACTCCTTTTCTGTTGACTAGTTTTCTTCCCCATCTGTGTATTGCATTGGTAGACCTGGTTTGTCCTACGTTTGCATGTCCATTCTTTTATTGCGGCACAATTAACCAAACATTCATTTACATACAACACACCACACAAACAGCGCAGGAATCACCAAACCACACACACCACACCATCACTGTCATGTCTCTTTGTCTGTCCTGTTCTTTTGTGTTTCACTATTGGTGATTTTAGTCCTCCCCAACAAATTCAGGGTTTCAGGTGTGAATAAAATATCTTAGATCAGACTTTCAAGGAGGACTGGTGAAGATTGGTGTCGGACACATTCACCCTCACTCACACCCATGCACAAGAAAACTAAAGATTAAATTGCATATATATCTTACTTCAATAGGTTTTGCCAAATTATGGCACGAACCATTAATATATATGCAGACAGTTGTTAAGAAAAAAAAAAAAAACAGCACAACAATAAAGTCGATCATCAAATTGCAGCCAAAAGTGTCCTTGTGCCATGTGCACTTATGGACATCCTTATATTTGAACATGGTTTTCATTATACACAAACTGTGGCTGCCACAGAAATCCAATGACAAAACACCACTCGGGTTTTGTTCCTCCCAATCATGCCCTTCCAGGTAACACTGCTGTTACCCATGTCAGCGTTGAAGTCCCCCAGCAGAACAATGGCGTCCCCTTTAGGAGCACTTTCCAGTACCCCTGACAGGGATCCAAAGAAGGTTGGGTTCTCTTAACTGCTGTTTGGCGCATACAGGGGCGCCGAAAAGGGGGGGTAAAGGATACGGATTATAGGGGCCCATGATTGAGGGGGGCCCAGAGAGGCCCCTAATGATGATCAAAAATAGCATCAACAAATTTTGCCGCTGTGTTGGGAGGCCCGGTAAAGATTATTTTCATGGGGCCCAAAATCCCTAGCGGCGCCCCTGGGCGCATAAGGGCAAGCCACAGTCAGAGCCCATTCCCTAACAGACCTAAAACAGGAAAGGTTCAGTCTGATTTAATGTCAGATGAAAAAAAACAGTAAATGTCTTTTATACAGTGAATATAAAGTTCTTGTTTCGACTCTGTATAGTGGCAGCTAAAGGGGTGTATGTAGTGTTGCATCTTTGTAAGTCATAGTTGTCTAACAAAGTTGTAGTGGTAAAATTTTGCAAGGACATTTTTTCTCAAGATGAGGTCATTTTGAATGGTTTATGGTTAGCAAGTGAGTTGAATCAGTGGAAGCTTCCATGATGACAAAAGAAAATGTCTGTGAGCATAGATGTGTGCGATCGCATTAGTTTTCTCAGTGTGTGGCTGTCCTGCATGCATCAGATGACTAGTTTGTGCATATTTTTTTTACTTTGCCCTCTTCATGGATAGATGTGCATTTCTGAATTCTGTTCTCATGTTTTCTGTTTGTGTGCACCTAATGTGTGAATCCATGTCTGTCCTTGCCAGCCTTTGACAGCCATGCCAGAATGTAGTCAGACGCCAAGACGGCAACGGCCAGACTACCTGGCTGACTTCACGAGTGCCAGCAGTGCTGATAATTCCTGCTCCTCTTCAGATGAAGAGGAGGAAGAGAGAAGGAAAGCAGGAGAAGGAAGAAGTGGAGAGAAGAGAGGGGAGAAGAAAGTTTCTTATGACCTTAGTGAAAGCAAAGAGAAGAATTTTGCAGAGCGCTCAGGTATAATGTCTAAAAGTGATTAAGAAATCTTTATGAGGAGGCCGGAGTGTTTAGAATTGACAAGGACTGTTTCCTGCAATTGCTCTGGTTTTCTTATGTTATGCCTGGTTACCTTGGGTCACCATCTTCTTCCAGCTCTCCTCTGTCCTGTTCATTTCTTTTTTTGCTTTAATGAACTTATTTATTTTTTTACAGATATGCAGTTTTAAACAATTGGACAGTTACACATTTTAAAATTTCATATTTAAGTTTGTTGTCTCTGACTGTATTGGAATAAGATAGAGCTTAAAAGGCAGAAAGATGTGATACACAGATTCTTAAAGAAGGCAAAGCTTGGACTCTGCTCCTTCATTTTAGAGATTCATGGACATGTGAAAACAGTCTGTGAATGTTGTTTATGTATACAAGCTCCTTAAAACTTGGGTGGAAAGCTGCAAAGCAGTTACTAAAATGACTGTGCTAAACTGCTTATGTGTGTGTTTACATTTGATAAGTATAAAAAAACAAAGACTAAGATGATTTATGTAAAAATAAGCTCATGTCTGTAATAAATGCTGTTCACAGTTTCCCCAAATGCAATATTATCTTAGCACTTTATCTTAGATTGCAATAATGACATTAGTTCAACATCCATCAGGTTCATATGAATTGGAGCTGTTTTTTTAATGTGCATAACTTTGCATAAACATATTCAGACCTGAGGTGTATGCAAAAGCATTGTTTCAAACTATCCACTAAAATCTATATTTCTCCAAGCACTCACATAGATATAAACTAAAATCCCTTTTATATGCTAAATATTTTGGCATTTGTTGGAAATTGTTGTCTTTGCCTTTAAAAAAAAAAAAAATCATTGTGAATAACTATGAATCAAGATAATGATTATGAGGCCTGAAAGCTCAACACATGCAAATATCACTGCAGGTCTGAAGAGGAGATAGATTAATATGTTGTACTGGTGTCACAGAAAGTGGAATTTAATCTGTTACACAAAAGTTCTTGACTGACACTGCACCCAAATGTATCTTTCACACTTGACAATATTTGACCTAATTTACTCATACTTTAAATCCTCAATGATAGATTAATAAAAAATATAAACATTTAAACCAAGATTTAGTGTTGATCTTTACAATTATAGCTCGAAAATAGGAGGAGATTTCATGACTTTTAGTCTCAGACCTCTGTCAGTTGTGGGGTCAGTTGCTTCTTCACAATGATCGTTATGAAAGGCCTTTGAAGGAAATAGTTATTTTGTCTACATTGTAATAGAGAAGCAGCATTTAACCCAAAACAGGTTGTGATCTGGATGACCAAGAATACTTTCCCAGAGAACCACCCGCAGGTTTGGTAGTGGGAAAGCAAAATGTATGATTGTATGACTCTTCTTCTTTTCCACTGTATTCAAGCTAAAAAAAAAAAATTCTGTCACTTTGTAACTCTGTAAATGAACATCTAAACAAGCCTGATAGATTTTTAAAATAAGTGGAGAAATGGTAAGAATAAAAAAACTTCCACGGGTTTCATTTTAGTGTGAAAAATGTTATTTCCTTGAAGTTGTAGAATTTGGATAGTTGTTGCTGAATGATTTAAATGAAGGGATATTCAAATTATAAACCCGTACATGCAGAAAATGTTAAAGCTTTAAAAAGCACTTGATGAAAGAGGAGTTCCTGGACAGTACAGTTCTGATGAATAGAAAATGAAGAGAGAAGCAGAGATGATGAGAAAGGGACTTTTTCATTGTCCACCTTGAAAATATCTTGATTTGAATGTTAAAATGGCTTGTGTTACAGTGCAGTCAAACATTCCCCTTAAATATGTATCAACTTTATGCTGCCAGAAGTTAGGAAGAATGCACCTATTGAAGCAGCATATGTACTGACCTTGTAAAAAAATATATACTGGTTTCATTATGAATTAACTTTTCTATTTCTCACTTGAGAAAACCCTTGCATGAGCACATCCAGTTTGTCATGAAATAAAGGGTAAAATATTGGAAAAGCCCAAGATTCAGACAAAGTATTTGTTGTATTTGTATACGCATTTGTGTACAAACAGAGATGGCAACCTTACCAAGCCCTTCTCTATACCAAGCCGCCAAAGGGCAGCTACGACTAAGCCCCATAATGCTCTCGTTTGGCAATGGCCAAACCTTGGAAGGTTCAGCAGCAACACACACATACTTGTAAGCATGCCTTATATCAGACACACACACTAATACACTGGCTGGTAGACAAGCTGGAGACATTTCAAGGGTGACAGAGAGTGTCAGTATGGATTTTCTACTTTATTTTCCAAGTACTTGTGTGGGTTGTGTGTGTGTGTCTGAAACAGAGCGCTGCTCTTTGTTAGAAAGAGAAGAAAATTAGTGTTATTTATACAAACTGTGTTTGTTAATAACTCACTGTAATGCAGGGTCAACAGGTAGAAAGCAGAAATCACAACTTGATATTGACAAGTAAAATGGAAAAGACTCAGTAAAGAAAGAAAACATTGCTAGCAAAAAAAGTTAACTAGTGGACCTAATTATTACTTCTCTATCTGTCTCTTTTTTTTTGAACAGGTCGCATCCACTGGAAACATCAGATTAAGTCGCTCAAAGCCAGCATTGCTCCCTCTGCATCACCGATGCTTTCTGGTCCAATCAGACGCTCCATCTCCTGCCCTCGCTCTATTGCCTCCCTGTCATCACCCAGTGAGGTGCGAGCACTGTCCACCAGGCCCTCCCCTACGGTTCCTCTAGCCACTCCCCTTGTTCGGCCGAGCTCTGCCATGCTACGCTCTCATTCGCTAAGCCGCAGTGGCTCCGCACACCGTGTGCCTCACAGCAACAGCCTGGGAACCATCCACTCCAATATGGTAGGATGTAGTGTCTGTTAACATGTTGTTCATTGGAGGATTTTCAACACACTTTTCTTTATAATTGTTTTATAACGACAATTATACGCTGTATGTGAGTGCCTGACCATCTCTGCTTGTATACAAATGGAGATTAAATCTACTTGCACCCTTTGTTCGATTGTCAAGTGCCTTGTTGAGGTGTTGTATAACTGCTTCACTAAAACCTCAATCAATTATTGGGAAACTAATATGAACAATTAGTGATTTTTATACAACAATAATGTTGCTTGTGTTCATTGTGGGCATTGTTTTATGCACAGCTCACTAAGGACATACTGTAGCATTTGAATTAGACTGAGGTCAAGACCTTTATTGGGTCATTCCAACACCTTTGTCATCTTTGACTCTAAAATACTTTGTTTGCAGAGAAAACCATGGTGAACTCAAGGTGCTCAGAGGTTTCAATTAAAAGAAAAAAGCCCAAATCACTCTGGCCTCATCTGTGCAAAGAACCTTGTCCCAAACTTGTCGACTTTATAACCCTTTAAGGCAGAGACGTCTTTAGCACTAAAGTGGTCTGTCTTAATGTAACCAAGTGGGCATGACCAATGACTTGCTAGCCCCCTGGTATGATTAGACGTAATCCTTTAAATGTGTTGAGTCTGAGTCACAGCAGATTGTTTAGCATCTTTTGAATTGATAGTGCAGTAACTATAATAAATAAAAAAAAAAAAGTTTCATAACATATCACACATCAGTCATCTTCTATAAAATTGTTGAATTGTTCCTCAAAATAAGTGTCTACAGACGCAAATTGCAAGTGATTATTGAATTACTATTACTTTTGAAGAAAAATCATGGCATCAGTGATCATCATTGGTTACTGGCCAGTTTTATATGGGACCACAGCTGTCGGAAAATTCCACAAGTACTGTTGGAAGAGCTGCCGACTTATTAGACCCTTACCACGGGAGTGGGTCAGTCAGTCAATGCTGATGACTTTTAAGAGGCAGTTCAGAGGATAGCAGAGCGCTAGGGAGAGAGCTAGGCATATTTCTACATGTGCACTTTCGTATCATTCAGGCCTCTCCGTCCGGCTACTTATCCAAACTACTCACATTCTGTGAGCAGTTTGGATATTGAATTGGGACTAAAGAGACGGGTGACAGGAGCAGCCTGTCAGCTTTAGAATGAAGAAGAGCCTTCAGCAGTGTTCTTCAATTCCAGTCCACAGATGTCTCCCTGCTCTTCCCAGCTCCCTACTTAGATGTCTCCCGGCTCCAAAACCCCTGATTGAAAAGACTGGATTAACATCATCTTGTCATCAAGGTCTGCACAAGACTGTAAATAGCCTCTTCATTTAAATCAAGTAGACTCTGAGGACTGAAATTGAAAATTTACTCCTTTGCACAAATGAGTCTGAATGTTTGCTGCTGTTAATGTAAAGATATGTAAAGGTCTGTCTGAAAGGTCAAATTTTCTCTCTCCCCCTGCATTGCAGCCTGTTATTATCAGTTTTTTTTTTTTTTTTTTTTTTTTTTTTTTTGGTTTGAAAGTATTAAACTGTTGCCATGGCTGTTGTAGAGAGAAGAGGCTTTCTTATATCAGCCATTACAAACAATCCAAATCAATGTTGTATCTTTTGAATTGTGTTCTTAAGTATCTTTATTATTTAACATTTTTGTTTTGTTTTTTGTTGTTGTTTTTTTTTTTTTACAATGTTTGTGACCTTTGTATGGTCTGATCCTTGGGGAAACTTGGAACTGGGACATCCACTCTTGGGAAGATTAGTAACTCTCTCAAATTTTTTCCACTTGAGAATACTTTTTCTTGCAGTAAAATGACAGAAACTGAATTGTTTGGAAATGGACTCATAACCCGTCCCAGATAAATGGTCAGCAACAATTTACTCTCAGCAATCACTGTGTCTTTACTTTAGTGTCATATTGAGATACAACTGAATGTTCCAGACCAGGCAGCTGGCAAAGCATTTACTTTTATTATTGTTTTCACACTTGCTGATAATCAGTTAATCAAGTGTATTTGATTAGCAGCACCTGGCTGTGTCTCACCTTTCTTCCTCTCGAAGCAATGTGGCTGTACTTCGTCTCTCATACACTGCCTCTGCATTTTTATTACCTCCACCAAGGAGGTTATGTTTTTGCCGGCGTTTATCTGTTTGTCTGTCTGACTGTTTGTTTGTTTGTGTTCAAAATATCTCAAAAAGTTATGGATAGATTTTGAAGAAATTTTCAAGACTTGTTGGAAATGTGAAAAGGAAGAATTCATGATTTCATTTTGGGTGTGATCTGAAAGAAATCCTGGATTCTGGATGACTTTCAAATTTTTGATAACATTGTGGTAAATGGGGCCCAAAATTTTGTTTCTCAATATCTCTGTTAATTATTGCCCAAAACTCATGAAATTTGATTCAGGGATTGACAATGGGAACCTCTATCAAATTTCAAAGGCTGATCCGGTTCTGATCCAGAAGGCAGATGTACGACTAATATTTATGGAGTAAATCGCTATATGGGGTAATTGTTGCGCTTGGCGGAGGTCTGCGCTCTCCGAATGCTTTTCTAGTTAGTTTTGTTTCATAAATGACACAGCCCAAGTTGTCGTTCTTCAGAGGTTGTATTTACTTAATTTTGAGACCTGTCAAGGGCCAGATGATGTTGTATTGTGTCCTGATTAGGGCTGGGCAAGTTAACGCATTATTATCGCATTAACTCATTAATTTATTAACGTCAACATTTATTTTATCACCCATTAACGCATGTTGCTCGCATGCTTTTGTTTTGAAAAGTTTGTTTCTGGCTGCTGCGGAACCGGAAGAGAATTGATGGAAAAACATGCAGAAAAGCGAAAACAGACATGGAGAGGGTTAAAGTTACAGAACTTTAACAAGGCCTTTTTATTTTAAAGTTCTCCCAGACGACGGATTACACAGAAACAAGGTTATTTGCCAAGTTGAACTCCCTGTTAAAAGTTTCTGCTGTTATCTCAGAAACTGTCTGTTTTAATTTTATGATTGTGGCTCAGGATTTTGTTCGTAGACTTTTTTAAATTTTTCATAAAAAACAGGAGCACATTAATGGCCTGGCAGTGGCAATACACTTTATTTAATTTTCCATTTTTTAAGATGAGATTTACACTAAATATGTGTTACTGACAAGTGCTGATGTTAAAAGTGTTTGAACAACAAATGTTATGGCAGTTTAGTTTGTATGGCAACATTTAAATAAAAATGCACTTTACACTACTTTTGAATTAATTATTTGATTTTGTGTATAAAATGTGATTAATCATGATTAATCAGGGAAATCATGGGATTAATCGCAATTAAAAATTTTAATCGTTGCCCAGCCCTCATCCTGATACTGTACATAATATATCTGATTTTAAAGAGGGTGCACTTGGTTTTTCACATGACTGGAGGAATGATTCACATGAAAATTAAGGAGCTGGATGACCTCAGACCAGAACTGCTCTAGAGCCTTTGAGTTTCAGGCTGATCGCAGCAGGCTGGGCAAGCAGTTATTGAGATGGTTGGAGTTTTATCATCATGGTGATGACTCGGAAGCTTTCCAGTAAAGATGCAGGCAGTGGAAAGGGTTCAGCTTCAGGGAACCATTGTCTCCAGGGTCCTGCAGAATAACTAATGCTAATACATGCAGCATGGTAATATCTCATAACATCGTAGTGTTTGGACATTTGAATAGAACTGAATTAAATTCAATTCACTAATACTTTAACCCCAAAGGGAAATTTCATAAACAGATATGCTTACATGTTCACTCAAATGTCCAGGGAAGAGGGGGAAAAAATTATGGAAGATGTGGAATTGGATTATTTTATAATGAAAATGAAAACAAAATAAAATAAATAAATGTCCCATCACAATCAGGAGGGAAAAAAGTATAATTTACCGAAATCACCTAAAAATGTGCCCCAATAATGAGCGTGGACATTAGATTGCAAGATGACAATATCATATGAAAATAAATGTTATTGTGTCTGAATTTTAATATTTGTATGTGTTTTTTAGGGTGATCCGCTGATTAACTTGAGGAGTAAAGAGCAGGAGGCCGAGCTGGTACGTCAGACCCTGGCAGCCCTCACTGCCATGCGGATCAGGTTTCCGGGGAAAACTGAAGAAGAGGCCGAAGCTGTGCTGGATGAGGTTGGTAAAGGATTTCTACTTATGTGTCAGTATCTATGCATTTGTCATCAGGTAAGTCAGAAATAAACAGGAAAATTAAGTGGTACTGAAGAAGGGGCATCAATTCTGAGCAGAAATCCAGGCATGTTGTGTCCCCTCTGTGGACAGGTGCGGTCACTCTGCAGTGTAACTAGAAGTGACGACCTCATCATTCTTTACAATAGCCTCACAGCTCTGGCTTTGTACCTGTTTTTTGTTTTTTTTGTTCCTGTATTACAAATGAGCCTAGTGACAATCCTCTTGGTGGTTGGCAGCCCTACAGCATCCCCACTACGTCTTTGTCTTTATCATTTGCTTATTCCTCCTCTGAAAAGAATATATATTCCAGCTAAATAAAGCTATTAGTTCAAGGTTTTTTTTTTGTTTTGTTTTGTTTTTTATTTTATAAAGTTGTCTCATACAGTTTACTGTAATATTCTGTACCAACATTTTTGGATTTAAATTGCCTTTACTCCAGTATTGTTCATGCCCAGTAATGGCTGTTTAAACAACAAAACAAAACATTTTATTGTGGTATCTATGGAGCCAAATCAAGGACAAAAGTTTTGCTAATTTGAAAATGAAATTGTAATTGAAAAATTAAGATTTGAACCTGAAAATTCAAGTTCTGATTATGAACTTATTTTTTTACAGTTTCAATTTTTTTTTTCTTCAGTTTCAGATCTTTTTTTTTTAGTATCAGATCTTTTTTCGGTTTCGCTTTCCGTACACCCCGGAAAGGTAAAGGCAGCAAAACAACAACTGTCCATAGAGAAGGCTTTTCAACAAACCTACCGTGCCACCTCGGATAAATACAAGAACATAACCCGAGCAGTGAGAGCGTTTAGAGGCCATGTCAGAGCCTTTTTATGGATTGATAATGTCTGTAAATGTATTAATAATGTGTCTATTTGAAATAGGCAAAGTAGGAGGTATTTCTGAATCTCTGAATTTATGTTTCCCCGGTTTGTCATAGATAAATTGCACTTTTTCTTTTGCAATTCCTTACCTCTCTTTTTATACTACTTGCACTGGAAGTAAAGTATGCACTTTAACAATGTTTCTTGTCTACATTTTTGTGTGTTTTAATTTCTTTATATGTATTTTATGCTACGATGTAATAGTAATAGGCAAGGAAACAAAGGTAAGTCTACAAGTACAGTGAGTTTATTGAAGTGTTGTGCTTGGTAACACACAATTAAATCATTTTCTGCAGTTGGCAAAGGTAGGCTTCAATTATATTATCATAAAGGCCTGTTCACACACAAATAAATGTGTAGCTAATTATAAAATTTTTATAGTAGCCTAGAGGTCAGATATTTCACCTGTCTCTTCTTCGATGTGGCGCTTCCAGTAAATCCTCCTCCTCCGCAGCTTCTGTCCTTCTCCTGAATCAGCGCAAAAAATTCCTCCGTAAATGATCTCCCTAAAAAGGGGAATCCTACAGGGGAATCCCTAGCGCGCATTACGTCGTAGGAACTCCAAGGGGGAAAAAATGTTCATTGTTGTTCAGGTGTTGGATGAGCTGATAGGCAGAGATCTGCTGCTCTACACTGACCACTTAAGTATTATACTTATAAATAATATACTACTACTAATAAAAATAATACTAAAAATACTATAATACTAAAGTATTATATTATTATAGTATTATTTCCGTGTTATTTCCATTATTCCTATTTCCACAAATTAAAGTCCATGCTTACACAGACACACACATTTTTTTTTTGTGTGTGTGTGGGGGGGGGGTAAAGAGCATCATGGTGTCCCAGGGGGGCGTTTGTTCAAAAAAGGTTGAGAACCACTGATCGAAAACATGGATTCACTACATGTTGTTGGCTAGTTGATGGAGCTTCTAAATCTGTTACAGAAGAAAAAAAAGTGCTGCATTTTGTTAAAATTAAAAAGAAGTGGGGGAAAAAAAATGGATCCCAGAGAGAACAGAGACAGTGGCTCACTTTGGATTTCGCGCTAGAGGGGATATATTTACAGCATAAAAGCACAGTGAAAAGCATCCATTCTGTACTGATTCTGACCTCTGTTACAGCCACTGATGTTTTCAGAGCCAGCTGTCTGCTCAGTGACACATTTCCATAGTGCACCAGGACAGTAGGCAGCTATACTGTCTTTCAGGGATAAGTGACAAAAATAGCACCAAGATCTTAAATGGACAAAATATTTTTTTTGAAATATACCCAAAAAAGTATTTTTCTTGTATGTCACACACTCGGGGTGAAGTGCAAGGGCTTTCTCAATTGGTTCTTTGACTTTGCAAAAGTACAAGTAGAGAAGCTGTGATAGCTTTCTGACAACAGCAGTGAAAAGAACAGCACAAACATAATTTTAGAGTGGAAGTAAGAAGTAGAAGCTCCTTGTCTTCTGCTGAAAATCATGGAAAGACATTGTAACATATGTTTTTTTTTATTACCACAGAACAGAATTTTAGAAGACATGCAGTACTAATATGTATTTGCCAGAGATTCATGTCTTGTTTCATATGTTGACTGAAATCCAATTTCTGGGACACCTCCATTGTTCGATTGTTTTGTCACATTCTTAAATTTTAGTTTTATTCATGTAAATAAATAACATTCCCTTCTTGTAAAGTGTCTTCAGCTTGCAAGAGAGATTAACAATGATTTTTATTCTTTTGCAAATTGAAATTGGCATTCTTCACACAGATCTGAAGAAATTTGCTCTTAGAAATGAACATGAAGTTGTGATAATTAATTCTTAAATTAGAGCAAGGTGCTGACAAATTACATAGTCCTCACAAGAACATCAGAAACAGCATTTATGTGTGCATAACATCTGGGTGTGTCAGGGTTGTGAAAGACAATTACCACAACACCTGTACTGTTAACAAACACTAATGAGAGCACCATGGAAACACAGATGAGAGACTGCACCTGTACTGTTGACTCCTTGCCTCAGGAGACGAGTGTGCACTTGGCATGAAAACAATATTGTTCCGAGTAATTGCCTCCCTCATATTTCACTCAAAACCTTCTTTTGTCTCAGTTGGATCCAGTGAAAGATGAAATGTGTTAGGTGCATTTCTTGTTGTACCTTAATTGACAGTAATTTGTATGAAACACAATGTGACTATTAAGCGTGCGGCTAACCAGCCAAAACAACAAGATATGTAAGTGATGTGCTGCAGTCAACGATTTGGAGCTTCCCAACAGGCGTGATCTTTGCGGGGATCTAGCATGCTACACTGTGTCATGTATGTGTACCAGTGGGGCAGTGCAGGATAAGTCAAGATAACAACAGTAACATTGGCACCAAGAGCAAGTGTAGAGGAATATCTAACACATTTTTAATTATAGAAACACATATCCAAAGGTTTTTAGAATGTCCCCCACTCATAACATTTCTGTTCTGAGATTTTACCATTATCTCTCAGTTGTGGGGCATTTGAATTAACTAGAAGACAAATATTGGTTCATGTGTGAAAATTATTTTAAGCCTAGTAAAGAATCAACAGATAGAGGAAATTATACAACAATGCTTTAAATGCTGTTTGGATTAAAGTATAGTGAAACAGCACTCACTGTTGCACTGACAACAGGATAATAATGTTTTGATGTTCTGCACTGAACAATACCTCACCTTGTACCTTCATGCATTGCCTAGATTGATATGCCAAATATTGTGAAAGCATTGAAGGCCCACATGTGCAATGATCCTGTCATGTTTGAACAAACATAATTTCAATAGCAGGAACCAAATTGTGGAAGCCTCAAATGGATAGATTAACTGACACACTCACCTGGAATGCTACAGCATATTGCAGAGAAAAAAAAACACTGACTAAATAAAAGTGAGAATAGACTTGTGAAATATTCCCATTTGTTCAGATATACCTTTACCTATAAAATGCTCTAATGGGGTTTTAATATTTTAACTTGATATTTTTTCACCATTAAATCTCCATCTTAAGGACCATCATGTGGTCAGATTTAAGTTTTACATGTATCTTTACCTTTTTTCTTTCTTTCTCTAATGTTTCAGATCCTTGAGAACTGGAGATACCATAAACCAAAGGTGGCGTCCTATTGGCTAGTAAAGTTGGACTCAACCAAACAGCGGAAAGTGAGTCTTTTAGTGGAATCTAAAATGCAATGTCATACCACAGTTTAGTAAAGGCTGAATTATACTCAAACGTCAGGACGTCTGCGTCACCTACGCAGACAACGGAGAGGTGCCCCCCCACCCTACGCAGACACTACGCAGAGACTCCCGTGCACCTCTCCCAAAAAGTAACTCGACGCAGACACTACGCAGAGAGGGGGAGGAGAGAGGAGCGAAAGGAGGCCTCTGATTGGTCAATTCTACACCCGCATAGAAAAGGGCGCATCATTGAAGAAATAAGGAAGTACCCACATCTGTACGATTCTCGTTCTCCACACTACAAAAACAGCACATATTCTAGTAATTCATGGAGGGAGATTGCGATGAATGTGGGTCTGGATACGGCCGAGACAGTGAAGAAGTGGAAAAACACAAGAGATAAGTTTAGTAAGTTTAGCTCGTTCGTGATTGTCGCTCTCGCGTTGTGGCTTGGAATAACATAGTGGAGACCGCGTTTGGGCATAAATCCAAAATAACTGCGGCATAGCGGCGACAAGATAACTGCGTCACATTGCTGCGAGAGTATATGCAACCCTTAAGAAGCATGATGAATTAAGCCCCCACAAAGTACGGCAGGACTTTTTCAAACTGATCATCCCTCTTGCGTTGTGGCTTGGAATAACATAGCGGAGACCACGCGAGTATAAACGACAGTATACACAGCCCTTAAGTCTCTGGCAGTTTCAATTTGATAGACTGGCATACACCACCACACAATGTGAGGCAGTTTCAAAAGCCACTTTCATACAGAGATTGTGCTATATAAAATATATTTATATATACAACACACTAGTGAGCCCTTTCATCATTCCGCCTCCACTCTCTAGCTGTGCATTCACAGTAGTCTCACGAAAGTGTAATATTCCCTCTCCAGTGCATGCTTTCACAAAGCATTACAGCATTCCACAATCTGAAGACAGTCCCTGTCCTGTACTTTGTGGTCCACACTCAGTCACAAGTTCTTAATGTCTCTGGTCGCTGACTGCTTTATTCACTTGGTGGCTGAATAAAACATGGTGCTGATAAAACACCTATTAAAAAAAAAAAAAAATCAAGTTTCTTCTGTTGTTTCCAATGGGACACAATACAGCAGTGCTTGTCTCAGTTTCCCCATTGCTGCTGGAGTTTGCAATGTCACTGCAGCCTGAGGAGGAAGCTTCAGCAGGTGAGACACGCTGGTCCAAGAGATACAGTCCTTCCAGTGTGTCCTGTGTCTGCCATAGGCTCCACTTGGTTGGATATGCCCAAAACGCCTCCCTGGGGAGGCATCAAGGAGGCATTTGAACTCGATGCCTCAACCATCTAAGCTGGATTCTCTTGATGTGGAGGAGCAGCAACTTTACTCCAAGTCCCTCTCTCATGACAGAACTTCTCACCCTATCCGTCTGAGAGAATCTACCAGTCCTATGTAGGAAACTCATTTCACCTGCTTGTATGCCCGATCTCATTCTTTCAGTCAATACCTACCGTTCATGACCGTAGGTGAGTGTTGGTACATAAATTACTCATTGAACAGAGAACCCTGCCTTTTGGCTCAACTTCCTCTTTACCACAACAGACTGGTACAAAGTTTTCATTACTGCAGATGCTGCACCAATCCGCCTATCAATCTATATTTCTATTCTTCCCTCACTTGTGGATAAGACCCTGAGATACCTTGAGAGGCAATACCTCATCCCAAATCTAAAGGAAATTTAACCCTTTTAGAACTAAAGACCATGATTTCAGATTTGGAGGTGCTGATTCTCATCCCCACTGCTTCATACTTGGTTGCTAACTGCTCCAGAGAAAGCTGAAGATCCCGACTTGGTAAAGCCAACAGGGCCAGATCATGTTCAGAGACTGAATATTCCATAGTAATGGACCCAGTATCCATTGCTATGGAACAGAGGATATACCAAGGGTCGAATATCTTCTCTAAATCCACAAAACAGATGTGTAAAGGCTGGGGAAATTCCCATGCCCCTTCTATATCCTTAGCGAGGGTATAGAGGTCCAGTCTTCCACAGGCCAGAACTGAAGCCTGTAGTGTTCCTCCTGAATCTGAGGTTCTGCCATTGACCTGACTCTTCTCTCCTTGTGTAAACCATTACCGGGGAAGCTGAGTGTGATTTCCCCATAATTGGAAACACAGCCTCCAGTCTACTATCAACTCAGACTGCCAGTGCAGAAGGACTGCCCCCAGTGTCCACATGATGTTGCAGATGCACATCAGCCAAGACAGCCCTACAGCATCCAGATCCTTGAGAATCTGCACCAACTTTGTCCACCACTAGAGCACCATTCAGCTTTTAACTCCCTTAGCCCCAGTAATGCTTCCATAGACCTAACTTTCTTTGTGAGAGACGTGTTGGTGGAACTGAGAGGATCTTCATAGTACTCCTTCAGCCTCCTGGTGACATCTTCAGTCGAGGTCAACAGCACCCCCTCCAAACTCCTCCAATGCCCAAGTTTTTGGCTCAGCAGCCACAAAAGTCACAGCCCTCCTGTGCTTGTCCTCGCACCAGATAATCCAGAACCATTTCATGCTTCCAGTACATGGCAGCTTCTTCCAGTGTCCCAGAAGCTAACCAAGCTTGATAGGTCTCAGTAGGCTTCTTCAGCTGATCTGAGCTGTGGCAGGCACCAGCAACTTTGGGCCACAGCTCAAGTCAGCCTCCTCAACAATGTAGGTGTGGAACATGGGCCATTCAGACAGAATGTCCCCTGGCCTCCTGAGTTGAAGTTGTGTCGAAGATGGAAGTTGGCAGTCTTTCTGGCAGGTTAATATGCCTTATATACCCAGCAAAACCTTACTATATCTTTCGGTTTACCAAGTCTGCCCAGTATCCTCCCCTGCCATCTGATCTAACTCAATCACCATGCAGTGATCAGTTAACACTTCAGCTGCTCGCTTCACCCAAATGTCCAAAACAGCTGGCTGCCAACCCAACGACACAACTGTGAGATTTATTATTTGACTATGACGTAGGGTGTTCTGGTGCCACATGGACTTATGGACACCCTCACAATCAAACATTGTGTTCATTATGGACAAACTGTGACTTGCACAGAAATCCAACAACAGAACACCAATTAGGTTCAGATCAGAGAAGCCCTTCCTCCCAGTCACGCCTTTTCAGGTAACACTGTCATTAAGCGATGAAGTACCAGAACAAGGAAGCACTTTCCAGCTCTCTCTCCAAAGACTCTAAGAAGAATGGAATAGAATCCTTTTATTGTCACTGTACATGGGTACAATGAGATTAAAAGCAGCATCTCTGGTTACAGTGCAAAAAGAAAAGAGTGCAAAGTGCAAAACAGTGCGGATCAGTGTACAAAAATATGCAATGTAGAGAGAATAGTGCAGATGATCGACTGGGTACTCTGATCTGCCATTTGGTGCACAAGCACAAACAACAGATAGAGCCCATTCCCTGACCCAGAGGCCATTAAAAGATAATATTTTCATATAAACGAGTTCAGAAAAAAAATCTGTTATGTTTTCATAAATATGTATTTGAAACTAATCTAATGATGAATTTGCATGCTAACAAATGGAGGAAATTACTTTAAGTCAAATGATGCATAATGCAGTTAAAGCTACTACATTTTCAAGGTTTTCCAAAATGGACCTTGTCTCAGATGCCCAGAGGTTTAATTTTTTTCTAATTTTGAAAGTGTTAAAAATAGGACATGTTCCTATTTTCACACCTGTTTAAACTCCTTGCCTTTTCTGCCGTAAGTTCAATACTGTCACAATGTGCAGAATGAATATATTTAAAACTGGTGAATATGACAAAATGTCACATCTCCGACCGGTTCCTTTTTAAAAGTTGTTCAAAAGCTTTTAAAACACAAAAATATCCCCAAATTAAACTTCAGAGAAAAGATGAAAAAAAAAAGACAATCACAAGGATCATTTACTGTGACAGACCAGGGGAGGCGGGCTCCAAAAAAGATGGGAAAAAAGAGGACAGGACATGAAATGGCATCCAGGAGGTGTGTCAGTAATGATCTGATCCCTCAGCTGCTGCTTTCTGCACCTCTGTGCTCAGCTGCGTTGCATGCTGTGTTGGTGTGAGTTGATGTTTATTTGGAGTGAAACAGCCTAATGATCAGCAGGCAGAGGTCAGGAACATCGTACACACCGCTCTACTGTCTGATTACCATACCAAAACATATGTGTGTGTGTTTATCTATCTATCAGTTTGTCTTTGTGTGCATGCATGTCTCACTCGCCTCACATTGCTGTGGGGTAATCTAACTCTTTATATTGCAAACACACACACATAGGATGGATGGGCACTTCAGTAATGAGGAGGGAAAAATCAAAGTCAAAGGAGGCTCAGCGCTGCTCTGAGTGGGGTGAAAAGAGGAAAAAAAAGGAGAAAAGGGAGAAAGAGAAGGCAGTGAGGTGGGAGGGATGGCAGAGGGGAAGAGGGAAAGATGGAAGGCTGGCGCAGGTGTCTGTAGACCACCCGGGAACTTCTGACACCTCATCTCTAAGACTGACGTTGGTACAGCAATTAGTCCTCTCCTAGGCTCTCAACTGTCTGCCCCAACACCTTTTTTCCTGCCAGTACCACAGCCTCACACAAAATTCATACGGAAATGGGATATATTGTAGGCTTCGTGTCTGTTCAAACATAGTTTTATAAGTATACAGACAAACCTTCACAGATAGTCATTATATAGTATATTTATAAGATCTGATTAAATTTATTTTCATGTCTGTGTTCTCGAGAACGCATTTATCCATAAATGCAATCTTGCTTTTTGTTAGCATGTGAACGCATTATCCTCTGTGATTACTATTTCAACATATGATCAATAAAAGGAGGAATAGATGGTTTTCACAAGAAACAGCAAAATGTTTGTAAATAAGAATTAAATCACCTTTTTGCATTGCAAAATATAATGCCTCATTAACACATATTTTGGATTTTAAATTTGATCCATCTTTTTTCTTCATCTCCAACCCACTTCCTGTGGATCTCAGGTGCTGGATATTGTACGTACCAATGTCCGATCAGCGCTGCAGCGGATCTGGAGGGAGCCAGATGTTGAGAGTCTACACCTCTACCGACTTTTTACCCGTGTCTTTAACCGACTGCTCTGGAGTCATGGTCAGGGTCTATGGAACTGCTTCTCTAACACGAGGTAGGCCACTCTGAGCAGCACAATAGCTGTGACTTTGTCCTAAACATCAAGCGAATTTGGAGCAGACTTTTGAAACAATGCTGAATGGAAAACAAACAGTATGCGTATGTTACCTGCTTTGGAATAAAAGGTAAGGAAACAAAAAGGGGAAAAAAAAGAATAAAGAAAAAAAACGATTGTCTGATATTGGCAGAAGGTGGCAGTAAAGGGCCACCTTAAAGTACACCAGTAAAGTGGCAGTAAAGGTAGCTAGCTTTGGTAATATTTCTTCTCTTAAAGTACAAACGGTTGATCATATATATATATATATATATATATATATATATATATATATATATATATATATATATATATATATATATATATATATATATATATATATATGTAAAATATACCAGTGATTCCTACTTCATATACTCAAAATGAGCTTTAATCACCTTGGAATCTGAACTTGTTTAGCATGGAGAGGTGGATTTTAGCTGGTGTGTATCTAAAGGAAAAAAATAGAAGAACAAAAAACAACAGGTTAAGGTTAAGAGGTTCGGTCTCGCTTATGTTTTTGCTCAACCAACATGGAAGCACAGCCATGAAGCACTGCTGATGGACTAGCAGGGGAATATGAACGACTGGACACTAGCATGAACAGTCAGGAAAGACAAGCAGACATAGAGGCAGACGAGGAGGGAACACCAGAAAAAAAAAAATCAAAACAGAGTTATCAAGGCCAAAAGAAAAAAAAAAGACAAAACCAGAAATCATAGTTTTAAAATAATTAGGGTGGGAGTGCTACCATGAAGATAAACTGCTGAGCTGCTGATCATAGAAGCCACAATTTATAGTAAAGCACATCTAACGATCGAAAGATTTCTCAATAAAAATAACATCATTATCCTTAACCCTCCGGTCCCAGGCCCAGAAAGGCTCTTCCTACCATCATAATTTGGCACATAATTTGCGCTTATATGTGTGTGTGTACACATATAAGCCACCTGTACCGTTGCACCCCCAATATATATATATATATATATATTAGGGGTGCAATGGTACAGGTGGCTCACGGTACGGTCCGTACCGCAGTTTTTGTGTCATGGTTTCGGTACAGTTTCAGGCCACCCGGTACCCTAAACTCGCGAACGCAAGATACAGAGTTTGCGGAAAGCACAACTCGCATGTCGGCGTGTAAAAGAGTGCATTCAAATGGTATAACCACCTGGTCACATGTGGACGTGCACAAACGGCTCTACCTTTCGATTACGCATCACTGTATTGCTTGCAAACGTTTTTATTCTGTTGAGGTCAGAGGATGTCTGGTCAGCAGTTGTGGTGGATGTGGGAATATTTACAGCCAGACATGTCAGTCTGTACAGCTGTGGCATGATCTCATTCAGATGTCTGCTGTGGAGGAAACCAAGGAGATCTTTGTCTCTGGTGTCAAGCTGGAAAAGGTTGGATGCGGGAATTTATTTCCGATATGTCTTAAACTGTTGGTGGTCGAGGAGGGACAGGAACATTAATTGTGATCTTTAAATGCGCATCCAACGATTCGTTCTGCAGTATTTTAAAAAGCACATCAGCTGCGGCAAGACGCACAACTGGTAACAACTGGATCTTACGCAGGTAAGATCGCGGGTTTAGGGAGGTGAAAGATTGCGTTCTGTTAACTGTTAACTGTTTTCACTCCCTCGCCGGTGTATTCAACACCAAAACCAAAATGCTCCCACACCGGTGATTAAAAAAAGTTTTTCCAAATTTCTCCGCTACCGCTGGCCATGCCTGCTTGTTTTTTTTTCTTCTTTTTCTGCGTCTACCGTCTACTGAGCTGCAGCCAACTGGCCAAAGTGTGATAGGCTGGTCACTGTGAGTGAGCGGATGCGAATGGACATTGACATGCAGTGGCGGGCCTGTTGCCTAAAAGGCACGCATGGTCACGTGCAAGTCCAATGCAAAGTTATTGGAACATAAATACCGCGGGACATAAAAGCGTATTGTCCCATGCAGGTCGTATTTTACCAAGTACCGTTGCATCCCTAATATAATAAATATATATATATATATATATATATATATATATATAATATATATATATATATATATATGTATGTGTGTGTGTATATATGTATATATATTTTATTTATGTATATATATATTTTTAACCCACTTATCTTTTCAAATACACCTACAAGCTTGAGCAAATACATCCTCAAGTAAAGAAATGCACACATGAAAAAAAATGGTGAAATGCAGGGAGCTGGTGTGCTCGTTACTTTTCATCTCCTCTGTGATAAAGGTGTGACCTTCTTCCATCTCCTACTCTCCATATTCTTTCCAGTCCAGTGGTTCATTGGTGTGTTCCCCTGACACAGAGGGCTCAACGGGGTAACATGAGTTTCTGCCCACCACTTTCCATTTTTTTCCTTTCTTATTTCCTTAGAAGTCTTAATTGAGGTCAAGTGAGGATGGGAGTGAGCAGGTGACAGAGATGAAGTGGTTGATAAACAGAGGGAGAGAAAAAAGATAGACTTAGTGATAGAGAGAAAGCAGAGTGTCCAAAAATGAGCCTTAAGAAATGGTACAGTGGTGGTGTGCGGTAGTGGCTTGCAAGAATTAGCCCGCTAAGCTTCCCCCAGCATGGTGCACCCCTTGCAGCCTTTGTTTAATCACATCATCCCCTCAGTGATGCAGCTAGCTTGCTAGCCTACTGCCTGGCCCCTTGTACAACAGCCCAGCTTGAATGAAACCAGCAGGGGGCCCCGTATCATGCAGAGACAGTGAGGCGGTGTAGCTCCAAAAGCACAATCCAAATCCAGTCTGAAGCCCCCCTCACTACTCTTTGCCTCTTGTTTGATATTTTATCTAAGGGACTTAACAACAATCAAATGGCCCAGCAGCTATTGTGGGTGATGAATTCAACAGGCTTTGAAAATGACTTAGGAGGAGGAGAATGGAAATAGACAGTTTTGAATCCTTTCAGAAGAAGCACATCCCACGTCCCAAGGAGTGAAAAGGGGAAGACATCAAAAGTACCCCCCAGGGTTGTGTGTCTCAGTTGTTGAAGCTCCCTCACAGTCAGGGGTATGTCTGGGATTGTAAAAGGGGTTAACTGTACTTGGATTTCTTTAATCCTTCTTCTGTGTGTTTTCTTTACTGTGCACACAAAGATGTATGCAAAAAGGACAGCGGAGGGGCTCACATGTTTACGTGTGTGGTCATTCTGCATGCAAAATATACATGGATTTATAACAGTGAAATCCTGTTGATATTTGTACTTCGTATCTTATTTTTAATTTCTTTTTTCCAGCTCATCGTGGGAGACCATCTTCAGCAAGAGCAGTGAGGTGGTGTCACCCCTGGAGCTGCAGTGCTGCCGCCGGCTGGTCCAGCTGTGCAGAGACTGCCTTTTGGTTGTCTACAAGTTTGTCTCTGAGTCCCGCGGCTCTTTGACTGGACTTAGCCCTGAATGGGATGATACTAGGTGAGAGAGACCTCCAACCATTTCACATCTGCAGAAAGATCCATCCATTACCTTCTGCTGCAATAGAGAGTTAAAGATTCAAGGATGCAATTATGTAGTCTGGCTTCAAGCTTCATTCACTCACTGTCCTTGTGCATCTTGGCAAGCTTTAGCTCTGGAGAGTGTGAATCTATAGTAAATGCCTAAAAACCAACTGTAAACTACTGTTAAAGGAAAAAAAAACTTACTAAAACAACTTACTCTTTAACACTCGGTTCATTTTTTTTAGTTCAACAGATTAAACTAGTGCACCACATACTGTTATGCACCAATCAGCCACAAAATTAAAATCACTGACAGGTGAAATTAACACCATTGAGCATCTCATAACAATAGAACATTAGGCTAAAAAAATGTGGGTCCTAGCATTCATATGAATCCCCCAAAACACAAAAACCCTGCTGGACATGGCCCAAAGCATCCCAGTGTCAGACACCAGAGGATGCCAACACAGTTTCTTTGTTCAGTCTCTCTAGTCTGGTCTTATGAGACAGGGGCTTTTAATGTCATGGTAAACTGCTGTTTTGCAGCATCTAAACACTGAAAGAAAAAGAAAGAAAGAAATAACATCCATGCAAGAATGACAAATGAAGCTCGCTGCACTGATATTGATATATGTTTATTTTGGTATCTGCGTCTCACATTTATGTCCAGGTGGAAAGTTAGTTGTACTTGTCTGAACCAGAAGTACAGAGTAATGAATTTCCTTTAAAAACTACCGTCAGCTATGATACGCTTATAATCATTAACCCCCTCTCAGGAAACATTTGCTCTCTCCGTTCCACGGTGCCTTGAAGCCATCATCTTCTTCATGAAACCCTGATAAAACAAACAAGCAAAAATCAACCTCTTTCTATTTTTAACACTGATCCCTGCAGGGGACAGCAGCTCAGGTTAGAAATGAATGAACTTTTAAATCACACATGATTTGGGCTGGCAGGCAGGGTGGATGCCGAGTTGAGGGAGGGAGAGAGAGAGAGATAGAGAAGGAGAGAGAGAGTGCTGTTAACAGGAAATAATGGCCCACAGATTAGCGCTCAGGTTAGCCCGGGGCCCCTCGAGGCCATCTTAATTCAATTAGAGTCCAGATGAGCCTGAGCACTAAATGACCTTACGAGTGAGAGAAGGAGCGATCTTTTTTTTTTTTTTTTTTACCTGGGACTTCGCTTTAAATGATTTGCAACTCTTATGCATATTTTAACAGACTATCGCCTTGTGCCTGCTGTACGTGGGGCTTGTGTATAGTTGAATAACTACTTAGCTATTTTTTTTTAATTCCAAAAACCTTTTTTTTTAAAGGTATAAGTATTTTTTTATCTTGAGATAATTTGTTTCAAGAATATAAGTTGTCAGTGTTGGTTTTCAGAACTCATCATGCACAGAATCATATTTTTGCAGTTACCTTGAGAGTAGCTTTTAGCATGCATTGGTCTGTCTCTCTTTATTTCCTCTGTGTCTATATATGTCTGTGTAAAAAAGCTTACCATTTGCTGCTGGACCAGCCTCTACCCATGGCTCCACTCCTGCTGCTGCCGCATCCTCTTCCTCCTCTTCCTCCGTCTCTTCGCCCCTCGATGCAGGTTTCTGCTTAGTTTAGTTTTGCTAAACCCTCCCCACTCTTGAGCACTGTCCCTACTCACCGCTTCCAACAGCACCATCTCATAGCTGTGATGACAGCTTGATCTCACATAGCACTAAGATGGTTGTCGAGCCAACAGTCTCGCATTGTCTCCTTTCTCTCATTTAAATTAAAATATAATCAGCGATTCAGTTTGGCATAAAAATGGTTTTCAACTGATTGTATGACTTTTTGCCAAAAAAATATAAACATTGATTTTTGAAGGAATGATAAAAGAGAAGGACACACATTCAGACTGTTTGGAGTGCTTTTGTTCAGTTCTGCAACCATTCAGCCGGTTGGTAGTACATTACCAGCCAACCACCCAGCTGCCACAGTGTCTTTCACTCAGTGCTTTAATAGACAGCATCGTACAGTACTCTGAGTGCTTTTTCAGTAGAAGTGGCCTCAGTGGGAACTGAATAGGTCACCTACCTTGCTTCAGTGCCATGATCAACTTTAGCACCACTCTCTTTTTATCACAAGAAAACCGGAAAAAAAAAAAGGTTCACTTTCCATCATGCACTTCCATAACTCAAGTGGCTCCATCAGGCATGCAAGGGGCCAGCACGACCTACCACCCACTTCAGATGACCAAGAAGCTATTAGGAATATTTTCTCATTAATGCATATGCTGATCATAAGAGGGTAAATTATGTGTTTGAGAGTGTGTGGGTGTGCATGCCCATGTCGTGTACAGTGACACAACAATCATCCCTCTCTTACCGCGGTGACACTCTAGTAGACATCAGTCAGACGATTATTCTCAAGCTGTTTTCTCATCCAAGAGAGTTGATTTAAAGAGATTTAGGCAAGTACAACATCAGAAGAACAAGACTTTCAATAGTACTCTGAGCCATTTTTATTGAGCAAATACTAACTCAGATGTGTGAAAAGTGTTGTTTGTGCACAACTCTCTTGGGTCCTGTCAAAGTATTTCTGTTGGGTTTAAGTCTGGACTTTGACTGGGCCATTTTAACACCTCAACTCTTCTTTTCCAGCCATGTTGTAGATGTGCTTGTGTGGTTGGGGTCTTTGTTTCAGTCCATGATCTAATATCAGCCAAGCTTTAGCTGTTGAACAGATGGCCTCACAATAGAATTATTTGGTATACAGGGTTTCATGTTGTGTCGATTTTGGTGATCGACACAACAAATTGAGCAGGTCCTGAGACTGCCATAAGAAAAGAAAAAAAAAGCCCAAGCTCCTCTTTACCACAATGCTTGACAGGATGTACAGGCTGTGTGAGGTGTTTGTGGTGATAATCTGTGTTTGGAATTTGACAACTGGGCTGCTGTGTTTTATGGTCAAATATTTCCTCCTTGGTCTTCTCTTACAAAAAGACATTCCAGAAGTCGTGTGATTTCTTCAGATGCAACTAAATCTGAGATTGACCTTTTAAGTTTTTTTGCTTTCTCTGAAAATTGCTCTGTCTCACTTTGGGTGTAAACTTGCTGGGAGCTTTACTTCAGGGAAGACTGGCAACAGTGGAATATGTTACACTTGTAAATAATCCTTCTCACCGTGGCGTTATGAATTAAAAATTGACTTATATCCCTTCCCAGATTCATGAGCTGCAACAGTTGCTTCTCTAAAATTCTTATGGATGTCTTTCCTCTTGACATTGAGTCACTCGAATCATCCAAACCATTTTACAGAGGTGGTATCATTTGCTGATGAGCAGTTAATTAAGTACATTTGATTAGCAACATTTGACTGTCTCTTACCATCCCAATACCTATAAAAGCAGCAATGATTTTCTTTGTTTTTCTTCTACACATTGCTTCTGCATTGTGCTTTCAGTTTTTGTTGAATACGTTTTATAAGCTTTGGAACTGTGTAGCTTATACATCTGGATCTACTGAGTATTTTCTTGTTAGGCAAACACAGTTATGGGGGGCTGGTATAATATTTTTCGTCTCTTCTCTTTTTTCCCCTACAAAAGATTGCATTGACTGCCGACCCATCATACAGGAACTAAAACCCATTGGCTTTATCTTCTATATTAAGAGCAGTCGTATGGCGCATTAGTCTGACTATCTTCTACCACCTTATTTCTTCATTTCTTATGTCTAAACCGACCTAGATGGAAAGATAGAGTGGTAGAGTGCTGTGGGAAGAAAGTGACTTCAGAATTTGGCAACAGACGCTTTCAAGCATGTTTCTTGTAGGTGCTCCTGCAGTGGGCTCTACATCATCAACAGTTCCAGCATTTGTGCAGCAACAGGGAGTGGATGTTGAAGAGCAGGTGAAGGGATGTGGAGAAGAACAGGCATGAGAAGGAGGAGGAGTAGCTAAATATTTGAGGAGCAACTTCATCGTGGTAGCGAGGGAATAGGAGATAGCCTTTTATGATATGTGTTTGGGCGTGTGCATATTCCTGTGTACACACACCATGCCACAATGGTGATGGTTAATCAAATTTCACTGAAGTACTGTGTTCAGGCTACTCGAAACTTGGCAAAATGATTTCTTGTTGAGATAATCTGGATAATTTCCTCAAATGGTGATAACCTCGGCTGAATATTATCACATTAACTTGCTAATATTGTCATATTTTGGCAGCACTGCTTTAGCAAAGCTAAACTGCACTGATTGACGGGGGTTATCATCATCATTTTATAAAGTCATGAGGCTTTATAATTGCCTTGTACAATACCTTAGCTGTGGTAAAATGCATGTTTGTTCATCCCCAAATGCCTAAAAATGTTCAGCATGGACCTAATCTACTTATCTAATTTTCAAATGAAAACCCATTTTCAGTACCAATATTAAAGTAAATGAAAGATCAGTGGACTACGTTTCTTGATTTATGTGTTGATCTGGACCAACAATGCGTAAGCTGATTTTTATGTCCAATCCCAGGCCTGACTTGACAAATAATTACTCTTACTCTGTTTAGACCATACATTTTGAAGAAAACACCAAGGACCAAAGGGTTAAAAACTATCCAGCACATTATTAAAAACTGGAAGGATGGTGGAGAACCATCATCTTTAAGGAAAAAATGTGGTTGGAGAAAAAAAATGAATGATTGTGCTCAGCAATCACTTAAACGTTTGGTGAAATCAAGTTGTAAATAATAACAGTAGAACCCATGAGTGTGTTTAATAGTGAAAGAAAGAATGTTTCCACATGCACAATGCGAAGGGAACTTAAGGGAGAGACTAAACAGCTGTATAGCCTTAAGGAAACCACTTATCATTGAGGCTTCAATTTGCTAGGGAGCATAAAGATTGGACTCTGGAGCAATGTATTTATACTGAATGACCAGGTTATTCCATCAATGGATTCGTTCTTCCTTGACAGCATGGCCATAGTCCAAAATGACAATGCCAGGATTCATCGGGCTCAAATTGTGAAAGAGTGTTTCAGAGAGCATGAGACGTCATTTTCACACATGGATTGGCCACCACGGAGTCCAGACCTTAACTCACTGGCTTGCCTCACTTAACTCTCTGAGTTAACCCCATTGATAATCTTCGGGATGTGCTGAAGAACACTGCGCAGCGGTCCTACTCTCCCATCATCAGTACAAGATCCTGGCAAAAATTAATGCAACTCTGGATGGAAATAAATGCTGTGACATTGCAGAAGCTTGTCCAACAAAATATTAGTGTGTCACTATTAATATTAGTGTGTTGTTTGGTTGGTAACTTGTAAGTGTAAGGTCTCTTCACTTCTAATAGTTCAATAAATGACTATATACAAAAGATATACTGACAGCCCCATCACAGGCTGAAAAATTAAGCTACTGTTACAACATCTGCTGATTGTTAAATGTGAAGTTCTTAAAAGTAAACAGTAAAAATAAACACACTTACAGCCTGGTAAAATATAATAATTCTGATGTCTCAAGCTGATATTCCCAGTCACAACAACTGTTATGGTGGCAGCAATTAATGCAAGCAATTCAAAGCAATTAACTGTTCTTTGTTTTCTTTTTCTTCTCTCTTTTTTTTTTAACAAGAGTGAAATAATATGTGGTAGACATATTTTTCCATTTACTGTATCTGTTGGGGACAGATCGGAGCTGCGATCAGGCAGGTCAAGTATCTTATCTTTACCTTATTCTTTTCCAACTTGGCTTGTAGTACTTGAATCCAAGACTCAGACTCAAGTCTGACGAGATGCCCCATTTAATAAGGACTTATAGCTTGACTCTGACTTTGACTTGGGTCATACATTGACTGCTTTCAGACTTAAAAACCAGAGGAGTCCTCAGATTTTACCGTATTGACCCAAATACAGGACGAGATTTATTTCCCTCTGAATACATTTGAAAAAGTTGGGCCTTATGAGCTCTGTACTTTCAAACACAGACACCATCACATCTACAGCAACTGGCGGCAGAGAGTCAGCAAACTCTACGTGCCTGTTACAGCTGGATATTTAAACATAACATCGTAACAGTTCCAGGGGGTTTAGGATATGCAGAAAGATGATGGGTCCCAAACAAAGCAGCTCAAAAGTTGGGCAAGTTAGCAAACAAAGGAGGAGTTTTGGTGCAATAGTGTATGATGTTATACAATGTAATATATGGTGGTGGCAAACCAAAAAAGACAGCTTATAATGCCAACAGTTTAAAAAAAAAACATCCGCTCCAATGAAACTGAGCGGAGGGTGTGCGCAAGTATCTGACTGAAAAAAAGAAATGAAGGATCGTCGACTAATTAAGCCATCGGCTTCCTCAGTTAAAAGCCTTGAACATCTCCAATGAGTTGAACCATCCTGCCACCAAGTTTAGATTCACCCTCAACTGGTGCAGATCAATGTTCCAGCTCAATGGACAATGTTTGTGTTGCAAGACAAGTCTTGCCAGTGGTACATCTATTTTTTTTTTCTAAGTTATCAAGGGGCCCATTTCTAACACAGGGGCCAGGCATTTGTCCAATATCCTTGCATACAATCTTATTTTTTGTTAAGGTGTCACAACATATTCAGATATTTTATTTCATATTATTTCATACTAGTTACATTAAGTCCTTTGTTAATTTTCTACAAAATGCACGTTCCTACACACTATCAGTATGTATCATATGCACATCTTGTTTAAGAACAAACTGAGGCCACTAAAATGCCAGGAGAAAATGTGCAGCGGATCTTCTGCTTTGCTCCTACAGTTTTCTCCTACAGTGGTGAAAAGAGCATGACTAAGTCTTCTGTCTGTGAAAGAACTATAAAGGAGAAAATGAGGACAATTTTCAACTTCATTCTTCATCTGGCCAGAGTGAACTATTGTATTTTGTGTGAAATGGGGAAAAAAACATGGACACTCTTGAAAAAGCTGGCATCTTGAAAGCAGCATGCGGTGGTCTAAAATCTCACTGTAATTTCCTGCTTAAAAGCCACCATCAAAACAGTGTAATCGAGCTTTTCCATTTACACTTATAACAGAAAGTGTAATTGGCAAACCTGATACAACCTTATACCATCACATACCATGGCTTTTGGACTTGTTACCGGTAACAGCCTGCATGGTCCTTTTCGTCTTTGTTCCAGAGCACGATTTCATTTACTTATATTTTCCGTGCTGTCCTAACTTATTTCATTTGGGACTGTAAATATTTTCAAACATTTAAAATCATTTGTCTTCTCTGTCAACTTGTATTTATGACTCCCACACATAACAGTCAGACTAGCACAGCTCTAAAACTTTAAGCACAGAACAAAGTTTGTCTGAAAACGACTACACGGGGTCTCCACTGTTGACCACACCTGACTGCTCCTGTTCAAGCACCCTTACTGCTCAGAGAGCTGTGATCAAGTATTTTAGCAGCCCCGTGGGTTGGAGGAAAGTCATTGGGTCTATGTGGGTGGATGAAAGGAAGTAGCCAAAATTGCCCCACTAATGAGTTTTCTTTTAGCCTGGAATTACTGTCAAAACTTAAAGATGATTTTCTAATGATGACAAAAGTTTCAGTTTCTATTAACTTTCATTTGTCTGAGAGTGTGCTAGTAATTAGGTTTAATTGGGGTGTTGAACTGAATGTGGGCTGCAGATAACCTTTGTCTCTCAGTTTATTATTGCATCAGCCACCGTAGAAGTCTCTCCATCCTTAGTCATGGTATTCTGTTTCGTCAGGCTTCCTTTTAATGCACCATGGCACTTGCATCTCAATGGAAGATTTGAGATTGGCCTGTCAGGAGGAATAGTAGCTGATGGGAGTTTTAGATGTATATATTGGAGTACAGTATCTGTCCGTGTCTGCTGATGGATTGAAGTAAAGCACAAGTGCATGAAAAAGCCTCCCCCATGCTTTCAAGCATGCATATAGTTTCCAAAGCCTTCTCCGTGATCAAAAGAACAAGGAACCTGGAAGATGCAGAATGAGGCTCCAATTAAATGTAGCCTGTAGAGGCAGCAGCCTCTTGGGTGTGTGAAGCCCCCTTTCCACTGCTAGCCACTATAACCAGAGTGATCTTTTATTAGGAGCCGAACGTTCTCAAAGTGAATAACATAGGAGCTGGAGCCCCACACACTCGGACCCACATGAATTTTCAATATTTGATTGTTTGTTTTTTTTTGTTTGTTTGGTTTTTTTTTGTTTGTTTGTTTCTTCTTGCTTTTTGACTGCCATTTCCATGCATAGGCTTTTGGCTTCCAAATAGAAGGGTGAAAGCCCGTGGACACAATCCCTCCAGATGTCAGTAAGCCTAATACAAGTGATTGATGGAATAAAAGGTGCTGAGTTTTGAGAAGAGAAACAGAAAAGAAGTCAGAAATAAATGCAGGGGTGCGACTCAAGTCATGGCATAAAATCACTTCATGCACTTTCAGCGGCGCAACAGGAAAGAAATGTGAAAGGCTGGACGTAAGGCTTGCTCACTTCTCAGGTTAAGAGTGGAGAACTTCAAAACAAGTGTTGGATCGAGACATTGTTCGCCCTCTGTGGACACCGACAACAAAGACTGTGTGCTGGAGGTGTGCATATAGCCCACTTCAAGACCACCCTCATTGGGCTAAATCAATTTAATTTGAATCTCTCCTCACTCTCTTGGGTCTGAGGCTGTGCTGAAATGGATGCCCTCAGCGACATGTCTTTTTTTTTTTCCCCCAGTCTACTTCAGAAGTGGCTGCTCAACTAATTTTCCCAAGAGTTGTCAGAGAAAAATGTGCCATCGCTCTACAAGCTTTAAAGAGGACAGTATTCCTTCACTGTGTAATCCTCAGCCCCAGTGGGTCCGTTTTGATTAGATTGTCACATCTTAAACACTTCCACAGGGAATACTTCTTATGACCATTGTATTTGTTTAACTAAACAAATATTAGATACATTTTTATGAGCTAAGAATCCTTGCCTGATATGTAGAAATAGGGTCACTGATTGTATAATTTGATGATAACATCTTTGGGAGAAAAAAAAAAAAACATAAATGTAAGCATTTAGTTAAAACGTTCAGTGTGGAAGAATTTAAGGTCTCCATAGCATGCATTCTAAACAGTACCCCAACATCTGCTTAAGCCTCAGTTAACCCTGCCCAGGATATGATCATGTCATCTAACATTGTTCTGACAACCATATTTGACTCATTTCCAGTAACTAAGGAAAATGGGTTTAGGGCTTAGCCCTCCTTGACTCTATCTCAACCTGACACTGGTCTCATTCTCAGGTACTGGAACGCTGTTAGCAGGAGCTGCCTCACTGCTCTGTCTCGGTGGAAGGTGTCATAGAAAATTCTTCGAAAGGTACTGACATCTTTGCCTCGGAATGATAGGTGAGGATTATCTCTTCGTGACATCAGAAATATAAGGGTCAAATTTTAAAATTAAAATACAGTACAAGGGCCACCTTCTGTACCTGTCCCACCACAAACACCATTGTTGCTTATGACGGAGGACTATATCATTCTGTATATTTTGGTTTAGATTTAACTTTAGCTGAATGCCAAACTACAACTGAAACTTGTTAAAAAAAAATGCCTCAAATCTTATGGATCTCATTATTTAAGTCCCCACCCCCCCTTTTTTTTTTTACCCTAATTTTTCTGTTTTCAAAGCTAAGCAGTGTCATTACACCATGATATCACTAGGCCATTATTAAAATTTGGTTGTGCAAATGGTAATGGTCTTAAATGGTAGAATGAATATATGAAAAGTGGGCTACAGGCCTTCTGTGTGCCCACTAAAGTGGCCTGACCTCTAAATTGTGACCTTTGCAGGAATAATCCCCTCATTATGTTTATCCTTTCTCCTAATCCCTCCATCCCTCGCTCCTGTCTGTCTGTTCAGGTACTTGCTGCCAGTGACCTCCCAGTTCATCATGAAGTGGCCTTCATCCAGCTTTGGCCGCATATTCCTCGGCCATGCCACATTCCCGCAGCCTTTTTGACGCCAGGGCGGACCACTTCTGAGATCACCGTGGCAAACCAACCCTGGCTCCTGACACCTTGTGTTTTGACCTCAACCCACCTCTTCCCTGACTCTCACCCAGCCAAAACCAGATTTTAATCCCGGTATAGATCTGAATTCGGTGCAGCTATGGATGCCAGATAAGGCCTCAACTTGCCAAATCGCCTTGTGGAAGATCAACAAAGCCACGTCAGAAGATTTGGGGTTAGTAAAGGGTGTTGCCCAGCTCAGACCAGCAGACAACTGGTATCCTCTATCTGTCCCTTCAGCCCCAGTCATATGAGATGGTGGGTTCACCTCTCTGTTCTAATTGTAATTGCTGTATTATACTTTACTGTACAGTTACAAGTCACAGTACTGTAAAAGGGAAAACTTAACATACAAAGCAATGCAAGGATTATTTATTTATGTACTTTTTTTTATTTTGTACGGTATTCCATGGAAGCAGTGAATTCTAGTGCAGATTGGAGATATGGAATAATATTAACAAAACTAGAGCTCATTTGAAAAAGTGGATAAAATAAAACAAAAGATTATTTTTGATGACTGTAATTATTTATTTCTGTATTCAGATTTTTAATTTATTTCATAACTTGTACCAGAGGCTTTATGTTAATAATGGTCACTTTATGTTATTGTTTTTGCAGTTTAGAAGAATGGTAATGAGGTGATGCTCAGAGAACTCAAAATGTTTAACTTTTGAATGCTAATGTTTCTTGTTTTTCTTATGTGATATTAAGTGCAGAACTAATAAATGACACAATGTTTTGAATGTCAGCGTAGTAAAGCCACGCCTCTTTGCCTCCTGGAGCATGAGCTGACTTTAATGCCACAGCGTAAAGAGCCAGGTCACCCTGAGATCACCCGCTAGTTCCTAATATTAACTTTGCAGTTTGTCACAGAAAGAGAGAGCTGCTGCACATTAGTAGAATATGCATGCCTAGACTTTAGCCTCTTTAGACCCAGATGTAGTCGTTAGACAGAGGAGTGACATTTGGAATATACTTGAAGTTTTGCGTTGTCATTAATTATTGTGTCACTGCAAAGAGGACACTTCATTTTTGCATTTATTGTCTTGAGTACAGATGTCTTAATGACAACAGGGATGTGTCTCACGATTCAGAGATTGTTCAGCACGCTGAATGATACGGCTCATTAGCTCATACATACTGTACTGCAACAGCAGTGATTTGCCTGGGATGAGCAGCTGCAGCCTTTCCCCTCACTGCACTATGGGTACAAGAGACAGGGATATCGTAGATGTGGCAATAATAAGCGCATCTACTACATGAATTCACAGCTGGGTTTATTTTAGACTGTTGTGTTTTGTTTTGTTTTTTACCCACTGCAGGGCCTCAGTTCAGTTATCACATACTGACAGGGAAAACACAGTGCTATATGTTTACCTGCTGTGTGTGCAACATTTAAAGATGGTAGGCTGTACAATACGGTACAGTATAGATTTTACATTAATTTTAACTAAAAAGTGTAGCAGCAATGATGTGTGAAACTGCTCAAAACTGAAGTCTCTATTTTTATTTCACCATGCCAAAAATGTTTATTTGCCTGATTCTATTTGTGTTATTTAAGCCTAGTACTTTTTCATTGAAGATACTGGATTCATTTTTTTCTTTTATTTTAACATTGCAATAAATTGTTGAAACAATTTCACCTTCTTTTCAAATGCCTTCTTGAATTAGAAATCTGAGATACCCAACCTTTTTTTTTTTATTATTTGAATCCACTGTTTTATTGAGGACATAATGTATATGTTGATAGAAACTTTGTAGTAGGATTTTCTTTTTTTTTTCTTACTGATCAGAGGTCAGAGATGTCAGAGGTATAGTCTATGTTATTGATCACATTAACATTAACCCAGCCTGCTACATAACTCAAGAGCCACAAACTGGAATGCTTCATTTTATTTAAAATGAGCATGCATTTTGTTTTGTGCTTATGCTTCTTGAAAAGAGCAATCAAACATTCAACAGGGAAAATGCTTCCATTAACAGGAACAGGTGATTTATCCGGTAAGTAGTGGCGCAATTAACAGCATTTAAATGTACCTGCAAATGTCACTTCAGTCTGGCTGGATGCTTGCATGGTTTTCACTCTTCGGCATCACTGTGTCTGCTGTGATACAAAAACTACAGCCCAAGATTCTTTACTTGAACTGTTTCTTAGATTCCCTACAGTGAAGCTCTGGAACTCCACCAGCTACTGCCCATCAAAAACAGACACTGACAAACTCCCACTGTGAGTCAGAGGAAAGGGAACAGCTCACAGATGTCTTCTTTTCTTTTTAAATTGAAACTGCCAACAACACAATTTTAAGTCACTCTGACTGTCTTTTAAAAAGCAGAGAGTGTCATTTCAGTTGAACCCAATCCCATTTTACTGCTTGCTGCTACAAGCTTGGGGCTTGTTCGTGGTAGCACAACGTCATCCATCTGCTTCAATCTCACCCCACCCAGGGTGAAGGATTTTTGGTATTTAACCAATGCAGATGGGCTTGCGGACTGACCTCTAAAAAGCTAACAGCGTATAGCCCTCAGAGATGATGCTTTGCGTGGCTTGGTTGATTGAAAGTCAGCTTGAGCCAGAAAGGGGCTGACAGCGAGTCGTTTCATCATAAAGAGGATGAAGCACAAAAAAAAAAAAAAAAAAAAAAATTTACAACAAAGAGTGGATGAATTGCATGGACAAACTGCTCTGGGGAAATATTATTATGGGAAAATTATTTTAACATTAAGGACAACAAAGCACATCTTAATCCATGATGACTTCTTTCTCTGTCTACAGCACAGGAACACAAGACTAATGGCACACCAACACAACGAAGAGCAGCCCACAACTCACTGATTCACATATTTCTAAGACTCATTGCAAGTAGCTGCAACTCTTTATAACAAGTAAATGTAGCTCTGTGAAGCACCAGTGCTGAGTGCTAGCAGACCAGAGTCTGAGGCCTTTGCCAAATCCCACACTCACACTAAAGGTTTGTGAGTCCAGATTCATTCTGGGATGGAAGGGCAGGGAGAAGTAAGTGGCTACTATGAGTGCTATGAGAAATTTCTAAAGTTTATCAAAGAATAAAAGCACAGTTCAATAAAGTGAGTGCATTTAAGTGCATATGACTTGCACATAGTAATGCAGCATGAATTAAAATCACTATATTGTTACATAAGCTAACTAGCATGTGGCCAAATCCAGTAAAATGTGTTTTCATTGTATCAGACGTACCACAAGCTGATGCATTTTTCTTACCTCTTGTTATTGTAGTAATTTACTGGATATATATAGGGCTTTGTTGTTTAAGTGGTTTTAAATCTTTATGTGATTTTAAAAACTTCCTGTCCCCCTAGTTATTCATTACTTAAGCGGCTCTCAGCCTATCTAGATTAACCTCATAGAAGTATCACATTTCACAGCAGAAGCTCCTGTGCACAGGAAACACTCCTGATCTGCCACTCACCTGAGTAATGAGTGTGCACCTAGTTGGTCTTTCATGTTGCAGAGCCGCTGATAGCGGACCTGCATTGGTATTTGTTTGTGTGTGTACATTACGAAAACAGTGTCAGATTTATTTAGACATGTGACAACAGCATCTCGTACAGTTTCTTGTGTCTTCCCCACCGCTTCCTGCTCCATTATCTTGCATGTCAGCAGAAGAGGTGCAGGGCCTGACCTCGAAGCCCTCTGGCCTTCACCGTGGCCCCTGCAACCGTTCAAGAGCAAGGGCAGTGACTGTCTGGAACCATGATCCTGGCATACTGTCCAAAATATATTTCCCCCAGCAATGCGGTTGTGCTGATCAGTCCCGACCTTTCTACTCTTTACTCCCTTTTTCCCCTGTCTATGTGTGGTCTAGGCAGCTTTACAGCAAATGTCCAGCCGCCAACCCCCCCACTCCCTTTTTTTTTAAAGCAACTTTTTTAAGCAACACCCAGATGACCCAGTTTCAGGGCCCTAAGCCGACTGACCTCTCTGGCTTGGAGAGTAAAAACTGACTGGAAGCTGTGTGAGAGGTGGATGGTTCAGATGAGATAAGGAAGCATACTGTCGTGCAAAACACAGATGGCCGGGCTTCAAATCTGTTCTTAATCCACTATTTCATATGACATAGCAGAAAAAGAGTATTCTGTTATTCTGCAATTACAACTGTCTGAGTGAGGTGTCCAGAAGAAAGGTTGCCCTCCTTTTCCTTCCACTAATACTTTAAAAGTGGAGCCTGTGGTGGTCTGCGCTTTCAAATGAAAAAAGTGACCTTTCTTATCAGACAAGTGTAGCCTGTGTACAGCCTGTGTATGACAAGAGAGGTGTGCTTGTGGATTATGTATCTGCCCTGCCCACTGTGTGAGCAGCATGGACTGTGCAATACACCAATGAGCCCAAAACATTATGACCAAGCCGACCATCTTTGCTTGCTGCCAAAACTGCTCTGACCCACAAAGACAGGGACTCTACAAGATCTCTGAAGGTACCCTGCGGTATTTGGCAGGAAGGATAGAAGCAAATCCTTTAAGTCCTATCAGGTGTGATATGGTGCTGCCATCGCTGAGGCTTGTTCCAGCACATCTCCTGTCTTATGTTCGTGTTTTGTCTTTTCTTGGACCCATTTCAGTAGGGATTCACTGCTGCTGACTGCAGGAACCCCACAAGACTTCACAACATGCTCTGACCCAGTTGTCTGGCTTTTACTCCTGTCCACCTCTCCTGCATCACGCTAAGAGAACAGATTGTTCACTTACTGTCTAATATATCCCAGGCCTTGGCATGTGGCGCTGTTAAGAGATAATCAACGCTTTTTTTCGTCATCTGTGATTGGTCATACTGTGCTGGATTATTGGCGCATGAGTGCATAGAATGTCCGCATATGCTCACTGCTGCTTTATTAGTTTTCCAGGACTCACACCTGCCCCATTGTCCCGACATTTGCATGTGTTTGTGTTTGTGTGTGTGCATTCTCAAAGGGACACATTCACTGATGTCTGCTGTAGTGCATGAGTGGTCCCTCACTTACAACATCTTTGCTCTCAGCGGGGGTCCTGAGAGTAACAGACACATAAACCAACAGATAAACATATGCCCACAGAGGAGATGCATGGTCTTTGCTCAGATCCTCCCGTTTGGCTTGGGATATTTGGTGCACATGTTTTTCTGTTTCATTGTAATTCACAGGTTATTTTGAGAGCTTTTGTAAACATTTAAAAACTGGCTGCGAAACAATTTTTGTAGCTCATCTTTATTAATTTCCCCAGGAGGCTCACCGGCCATTTACCATGACATTTCCCCACATTCACCTGCTGTTCTCATTCATTAACACAAAGTATTGTAATCAATGAATGAATGTGACCAGCTGATCTGAATCAGACAGACACAAATGCATCTCATCGCATCATTGTATGCAGTTACCATAGGAATTTAAAAATGAAGCACTCTCGTTTGTCTACGTTCATTTTTTTTGTCAAAACACTTTATCTTAACAGAAGACTATATTAACATCACACACAGTATTTTGCTGTTTACCAAATTTTTACTCTGAGCTGCAACAGCGGTGTGTTTGTTTAACACACACACCACTACTTCTCTTGTACTTCATGACAGCCTCAAATGCCTTTGAGGTCCTTGTTTGTTCAGTCTGCCGTTAACTCCTGCCGACAGGTGAAAAAGACCTTATATTGTTGCCTTTTTATACTGTAGCCTTTGTCCAAACACCTTCTAGTAATGGTTAAAAAAAAAAGAAAAGAAAAACAAAGATATGGAATAGCACTTTACTCTGGGTGTTTTTAAATTCCTCGAGTATACACTGATCAAACACAACATTAAAGTCAGAGTAAAAAATAAATGAATAAAATAATCACCTCCTCACATTATTAATCACTCAGTCAAGCCTGTAAAACTAGGCCTCAAAATCATGTTAAAATAAGCAGCATTCTCTGCTCTGAAACACTGAAAGTGTGTCTGCTAAGGATGCTGATTGACAGATCTAAAACTAACCTAAATGAACCACACCAACGGGGCAAACAGCTCTAAGTACATGCACATAACGCTCTGTAACGACCACGTTATGAGATCGTTAACTTGGCCCTTCAATCCACCCAGCATGAATCTGATTTTCTGATCTGGTGTGTAGCCCATCCATCATCTACAGCTCAGTGTTTCAACTTCAATCTTATAAAAATTATTCCAATTCCTATTTATCTCGTCATCCCTCTACAATTTAGAGAGGCAGCTTGAGCTTAGTAAGTCCTGATATACGAGGATGATGTTGAAAGCACACCTACGTTGCATGGTTGGCCAGTTCAAGGCTAAAAACATCACATTTCTTTTCATAAGACTGGATTTTTATAATGGCTAGAATTAGCTTTACCCAATCTTACATCCTTTAAATGTAGCCTAAAAATCCTGAACAGAAAAACTCCATACATACATAACATGTTTTCATGTAAACCCATGAATTTACTTTTCTGCAACGATCATCTTTTTCACTTTAATGCTTTGCTGTGGAACCTTTGTGCAGGCATTTGTGTGCTCATTGTGTGAACATCAGCACCCTGCAGGATAAGATTCTTTAAAACATCTCGAACACCAAAGCCTCAGAAGTTGATGAAGCATCTGAACTCTCCACTTTATGCAAACACCAATTGGAAATAGTAGATTAAAAAGGCCGAAATTATGATTCTATGGGTGTTTTTTTTTCTCTTTCTTTTTTTTTTTTGCGGTCTGTTAATTAGAAAAAACTGTCAGGAAAAAAAGAAAAAAATGAAGTGATGAGATCAATCTCCAAACAAAAAAGCCAAATAATAATAAATATATATAATAATAAAATATTTGCTCTTTGGGAGGATTTTGAAACATTGGAATAATAATAATAATAATAATAATAATAATAATAATAATAATAATAATAATAATAATAATAATAATAATAATAATAATAATAATAATAATAATAATAATAATAATAATATTGATTGCAAGTTCACAGTCAATTCAGACAATAGTCATACAAGATGGTTAACTGAGAAAATAAAACAGCACATTAATTCTGAATAACATTGCTTGCAGCAGCTCTGTGCTGATGTGATGTATTATAATTATAATGGCATCTATTCAAAGGCCATCTCGGCATCATATTTCACATTAATTGCCTGAGTATCATATTATAAACATGACCAAAACATATGCATCAAACTTGAAAAAATAAGAAATTTCCAAGTGACAAGTTTTAAAATGATCCATTCTAATGTGATGCTTTTTAAGCCTTGTGTCGGGCTTTAAAAGGCTTTTTACAATGCGCCTCTCCTTCACTCATTCACAGCACTCATACAGTACTTCTTACTGAATGAATGCAGTTTATATGTGTAGTGCTTTTTTCTCTACAGTCACATAGTGACTGATGAATATATTTCGGCAATGTGAGGCCTCAAGGTCTGTACCCAAGGACATCTCAACACGCGGCGGGTCTGGGGGGTCAAACAACAGATTTTCTGACTGGAGGACGACCACACCATCACCAGAAATGAGACACAGCAGTCTGATAATCACCTGCATCTGTTCTCCACTCTGGTGAAAACACATTTACAAATGGATTTCCATTTAATGTAGTTTTTTTTCTTATGTGTTTTTATAGACCCTTTCAAGCATTTAAAAACCTCTTATATTGTGTGATCTCTTATTGACAGCCCTGTTCAAAATGGCTGTCTAAAACAAAATGTAGTTTAAAAAACAGACAAAAAAAACCACAAAACTATATATCAGTTGTTAGCACAATATAAATTGGGTGAGAAAGATGTGGAAATGATTTACAGGCAATACTTCCTAAATCAACCAAATAAACAGTTTCAGCAGCCCCAGTCAGTGAATCTTTGTCAACATACCCTTGGTTTGTCCTGTTTGAATTTTAATGGTAAGCTGGTTTGGTTTAAGTCCTCCAGTGTTTTCTCCTTTGATCCACACATCAACTCTCTCTCTTTCTCTTTTTTTTTTAATTCATTGGGGGTGAGGTTGTGCTGAGCATGCATGCTTCTCCAGTTCTGCTTTGTTTTACATTCACTTAGAAACTTGCTGCAGTGACCGTTGGCTGCTGTTGGATGAAAAGGGGGGGGGGGTCACATGTTTTCTTGCAGTGGTTGCATCAAGAGGGCACAGAGTTATACATTCAACTTCAGGGCCCAATACACTCACAAAGACGTAACAATAAACTGGTAAATGTCTACTTATAGACCCACTGCACTCACCTCTATTGACACGTCAAACCCAGCTGGATGCGCTTCCGTATGGAGCAGCTGACTCACACTGTACCGCGCCACCTCTAAATGCTAACCTTGGTTGCAGCTCTCCTGAAACACACTGTACTGTGTTTCAGCCACAGGGGGCTATAGATGAGCACAACTCTGCATATGGCCATCATTCACAGCTCCGGGCTCCCCCTGAGTGTGGTCTTGAACATTTGTAACAAATGGAGCCAAGCAGTCAAGGTATTAATATGAGGGAAGAAGTCCCGTAGTGAAAGTGGAGCGGGAAGTCACTTTCTCCCCCGTCTGGCCTCTAACAAGATGGAGAGGAGCAGGCAGGTGTGAGCGGTGGTCTGCACCTCCCCTAGCTAGATCAGCACATCTGATGGGAGAGGAGGGAAGAGGACGATCCTCGGCACAAGTTGTCATTCTTTCCTCTCCTTTTTCCCATCTATCCATGCCCTCCCTCATATGTCTCCTTCCCTCCCGTGTGATCATTCCTCTCTGGCCCTCGCTCTGTGAAAGGGGAGACTCAAAATGAGAATAAATGAGGTGCGGGAAAGGCTCTCTGGCAGTGTGCCTGTTTGTGTATGTCGATGCATGCATGTACTTGCCATCGAGGATGTTCAGATCTCTTTCTTTGCTGCAACGTCTAGCTGTGGAGAGAAAAGACCATCCAGGGACTCTTCATCCACTTGCTGCTGAATGCCTCCAGGGACAGATTGAGCCTTGCAGGCAGGGATATTATCAATACAGCCCCTCCAGGCTGCCTGGGAGACAGGACACAGAGCCACTGACTCACTCTGCCTGTTAGTCTACTGCTGAGCATCAATGTTATGGGGAACAGCTGGTTTTACTGGAGCTTCTGCCAACTAGTCCTCAATTTTTGCCTCATCCTTACTTGCTCAAAGTCTTTCTCAAATTCCGACTTAGCCTTGTTTCTCACTTTGCTTATGTCCTTATACTTCCACCTCCATTGTCAATTTACTATCCCTCCCTGGCCTTGCTCTTCCTCTCACACCTCCCTTTATAGCCTTCAAACCATTATTCTTTTTTTCACATTTATTCCATTGCCTTTGACAATGCCAAGGTACACCTACACTCACATTGTGCTTCCTAGTCTTACAATTATACATGCCATGCCCTCTTTAAGAGATTTGTTTCAAGGGGAATTTTAATTTATATATATATATTTTTGCTCATCTCATGTTAGCGTCACTCCTTCAGTATTTTAAATCTGCATCCAACACTTTATTGTAGAGTTGTTTTATATTCCATTTGTGTAATGAGGAGGCTGACCTTGTATTAGCACTTCTGAAAAAATATGTAAATAGTTGAAACCATCCAAGTGTTGAATGAATGCCAAATAACTCAACATGAGATTTCAATGGAAAATGGTTTGCTGTGATTTTCTGCCTCTTCAATACTCTTGAAATGAATGCATGCTTCCTCTGCTCTAAAAGCCCTCACTAAAGAGACAAATGGATGACATCTCATACAGCATCTCAGCAGGCGCAAACTAAGATTGGTGGGTAAAGCATTTGTCACTCACTAAACATACAATCCAATGTTATACTTTGGTCATTTTTAATATAGACAAAATTCTCACAGTTCTTATTACTGCCAGCAAGCAAAAAGCCAAATTATTCCTAATTTTCATACTGCCCCTAATGATTTACAGGGACACATCTCTGGCTGATTCACTTGCAGATTGTGCACAGAGGAAACTGGAGAATCCATCGACAGAAACCACAGTTCTGGCTGTGCAGCTGGCAACCATTCTGAACGACTTCAACAGAAGCGTGATCTCATCTTTAAAAAAAAAAGAAGAAAAACAGAGAAATTTAAAAAATTGTGACCCTGCTAACCTCTGAAAGCTGGAAGCTTTGTTTTGTTCCAGTGCCTGAAATAATTTTTATCTTCTCTGGCTTCATTTCTCGTGCCTCTCTTTGTTTCAGGTCTCCAGTTCCATTTTGGTTTGACCACTATCCTATAACATTGAGCCAAATGCAGGACACTGGTTTTTTTCAATTGACCTTACTGGTGAAGTGAAGGGAAGGCAAACATGCCTGCTTTTATAAAAATCCCTAAGTGGTCTTCAAAGAGTTTTTCCCCCACAGCTCAAGATTGCAAAAGCTAGACTCAAAAATGAAATATTTATTTTCTTTCTTTCTTTTTTTTATATGCAGTTTGGGTCATCCTTTTTCCAAATGGTATAAACCCAAGTCAAAGCTTTGTGTTTCTATAGAATGAATGCCAGGACTGCTTTTTAAAGCTGAAGAATATGAGACAGATGTATGCATTTTCTACTTACATAAATGAAGCATTTGTTAATTGGCATATGGTAAATTTGAATGTTATCACCTAAGTAATCAGAAGAGTTATTTTGGTCCCATTTTTTTTCTCAAAGTCAGTCTTTTAGAGGCGACATGTTAAGTACATATTTACTTGCAGGAAGACATGTGCCACTTGATGCCCCTAAAAACAAATCTGTTTCCTTTCAGCAGCAGCAAAAGACAAGTACATCAAAGTATCTTACCCAAATGTACGACTTACTTTCTCATTCAAGACCTGACGTTAATTACCCTAGGTGCTCAATGGGAGCAAATCATTCTAGAGTATCTGCAGCTTTTCACCAACTTAAACGAGTTCAGTTTTCGATAATTAGCTGAGCATTCTCACAGTCTTTGCAACTGGAAAATAATTGGCTCCTTAAACTGCCCGTGTCTGCATCTCTCAGGCTCAACAGCTTCATCCTTAATTCTTCTTCTGTATTGCATGGAATGGCCTACATGTCGAACACCGAAGATATAATGTGAAATTTCCTTGAAATATGTAAAAATGTATGCTTAGCAGCAGAGATCAATAAATACATTTAGAAAAGAGACATTTTTAGGAAACTGTTTCCATCTTATGCTACTTCAGCTCTACTCTGTACTATATAGAATGTTACTGTTGGTAGGTGTGACTGTTTTCAGATTATAGATACATGAAAATATAAAAATTGGCTCCACTTTAATTAGCTATAGCATTAAATCCTCCTTTATAAAATGGATCCATTATAATAATGATTGATATAGAACTGGCAGTAGTCGTTCAACATAATGACAATTTAAATTTCAGATAACAGTCATGACATTTCATTGTAAATGCAAAGGTGTTGAGGGAATAGTGTAAACAGTACATTTCAAAATTAGAAGCAGTACACTATTTATTTAAAAAAATAAAAAAAATAAAAACTGAGGGCTATCAGAATACACTCCAGTTATTTTGTTATCTACTGTTATTGCTCTGTAATGGGTTGTTACCAGTAAACTGTAAAACATTGTATTTCACAGTAGTGAACCCATTAAAACTCACAAACATTTGTCTGACTTTGTTGTAGCCATCAGAGTCCAGCACCAAACGAGAGCGATGAAAACATCAGACACAAGTGGACACATGTTTTTTTTCTGACACGTTCTATATTAACACCCAGCCATATAAAGTAATTAATTACATTTGCACAACTTGTGTACATTTTTGCCCTCAGTTAAATTTTGAGGAACCACACAGACAGATTGTGATCATAAAAAGCAACATATTACTTTCAGTTAAGTACAGCACAAACTGATTTGTGTGGTTTGCTTGAGTTCCATCTGTGTTTGCCATTACCTTTCTCCTTTGTTTTGTGTTTGTATAATTTATCATTCATTTGAGTTGTAGACACTGCTCATAAATGTAACAGATGCACAAGGACTGATTCCATGCATGTTGTTTTTTTGCTTCTAAATTTTTCTGTAAGCGAAGCGCTGCTCCATCTGCTTAAATGGAAGTGCCTCCCTGGCCGTGCTACACCGTGCTTTAGCATTTAACCCTTGTCTGCAACAGTGACTTGCAAAATTAAAGACTTTTTAAAAGATTTTGTTTGTTTAATAGTGCTGTAATGGAATTTTTACATGGATGCTGTATATTATCTTATTATTATTCTGACACACACACAAACACATGCAGACACACACATAAAACCCCTGCAGATAACAACACCGACATTAATTTTATTAAAAATCTCAATACACACATTGGTTCTCAATATACACATAAATATAATTGAACCGGTCTTGAAATTGAAATTTAAAATAAAAACAACAATCAACAGCATGGCAGCACTGTGGCTGAGGTACAGTGATCTATGAATTGAACGTACATTGTCTCTATTTGAGCTCTCAAACTGTGAACACACTAACTTATGATGATATATAAAGTCTACACAGTTTGGCAAATGTTTAATATTTTGTAAAAACATTTCAGTGAAATCAAGTGAAACTAAAGGCCTGTGGAAGCTGGTGCACATGCAACACATGAGTGAGTTTTAACGTATATATCTGGTAATATTTTGTGCTTGTATCAGTGCCAACAAATTCCTTGTAAAGAGAAAAACCAACAAAGATTTTATGCTACTTTTCTGTGCTGTCAAAGCTTGATTAACTTGCTCCTCTGAGCCACAGAGGTCCACTGGTGTCCCAACTTATTTAACACATCAATAAGACATGCTATTGCACTGGATGACATGTTCCTTCAGTTTCAGCTTTTTAAAACATCCTGCTTTTTAAAACATCCTGCAGCTGTAAAAACTCACAAATGTACTAAATTGACATTCATCAATCGCTGAAAGTAATCCCCAGCAAATACAATGTTTAATCCTGTTCAGCATTTTTCCTCTCTACTAAAGCCAAATAATATCTAATGATGTTACAACCTACGGCTGGTCAGTTTAGCATCACAGCATTGACCAAAGGTCACAGAATCTGCCCTTAACCTCCCCATTTAAAGATCAGTAATGATCCTGCTGTAAACGCCGAAGCAGTTACAACATGATATATAAAAATGTTGACTTATATTTTAATGAGAGTTATAAGCATGACGATTTCAGTTGCTAGGCAACCAGTGCTGCCTCCAGGAAGCTACTGCTGCCGTTCTAGGAACAGTTCAGTATGTTAGTTGGATTGTACACTGGGTTTTTATGTGGAATAAAGCTATTTCTCAAGATGTTTTATGACTAATTCTTCAAAAACACTACACTTTCAACATAACTAAGATACAACACATTGTTAGTTTTGAAATTATACAGTGAAACCAAGCTTAAAATTAGGGATGCATGATATTGGATATTTGCTGATATGTGACATGCTGATATTTTTTAAACAAACTTTTGCCGACTGCCAAAGTCGATAAAACTAGCTTATGCTTCTGATGCAGTACTTAATATTGACATTAAGTTAACATTATAATTTAATGTTAACATTAAAATAGGAAAGTGAATTTTCTGCAAAATGCAGGTGTGAATGCTGAGAGCTTAAAAATATCCCTAAAATCTGATGAAAACTTTAACATTTTAAAGAGCATGAATTTGAAATAGAGTTGAACAGTAGCAAATATTTTTTTTTTGAAATGTAGCAGAAGGTCTCAGAATGTACTGAATAACTGTAATATGTCAACCACAGCTGAGGGAGCAAACATTCTGAATGAAGCCAAGTCAGGAGAATGGGAAATACTCCAAAACTGCCGCATGGCTAATGAGCTGAGCTGCTAACGGGCTGAATTGCTCATGGTCCTTTCAGGACTCTTTGAAGAGGAATTATGTGGTGAAGCCCACGATGGACCACTCACAGATGCAGAAAAGAAATTAATATAAAATAATATGATTTATCATCAATTGGGCAAGCAGAAGCTAAACCAGCTAAAGCTAAAAATGGCTAACTGGTGGGCGTGTTCTAGGTGATTTCTCAGTGCAGTTTCACCTGTCTCCTTTGTAACATGACCAGTTTGAGTAAAAAAAAGACCTTGGTGGGCTCAGAGGAAAAAAAAAAAGATGTTTTTTTGCCAAAAAAATGTTACATTTTTTAGTCTTTATCGTCCGTTACTGATGTCATACCAACATCATTGTGCATCTCCCCTCAAAATCTAAATTCCCTGAACAATTCTCTCTTATATGTTGTTTGAATGAAAATATTGAATTCTGAATGCTTAACTGCGATGCAAATACTCTCCAAATGTGAAGAGGGATCCTTTAGACATTTCTGGTATTCAAATCTACTGGGGAAATTTAGAAATTCAATAAAGGATGCCTGACAAGAGGTTAGGAGTGCCAGAACAACTGTAGCCTGGGGTTAGCTTCATATAGCTTTGGCTGCATGAATCATTCACTGGAGGATAAATGACTGGATTAATAACTTATTTTTATTCTCCTTGGTCATTGGGGACTACTTGCACTTATGCCACAGACTCTTCAGCCCTGGGAAATAGCTGGCAGGAGTTTGCTTGAATCGAGAGACAACAATTAGGTGAATTTATTCTGTAAGCAGAAAGGACAAAACAGAGAGGGCAAACAGAAAATGCACAATTACATTTTTTTTTTTTAAAGTTTACCAACATTTTAAAATCCCACATAGATTATACTCCACAAATCAGTTGAGGTTTTTAGGGGCTTTGAGATTCCATAATGGTAGAAGGAAAAAAAAAAAAAAAAACTGAAATAGCTGCCTTGAATTTTGAACTGTGCTCTTCAAATGTATGCAATAATGGATTTAATCCTAATCTCTCTATCTCTGTGATCAAATGTGCTCAGCAGTTTCACAATATAATGAGAGAAAGAACAGGCCTAAAGAAAGACAGAGACAAATGGTTGGCTTTATCTGCCAGACAGAGGGACGGACAGATGGGGAACAATAGATTTTTTTTTTTCAGGAAGTACACATGCCACTATCAAGTAATAAGAAGGACCGATACCTCTGTGAAAATGCTAGTGCAAGACTGATCATAAAAAACACTTTTATGTGTCATGTTTGAATATCAGTGCATCAGTCAGAATCATTTTTGTGCCTCCATCTTAGATGTAAAAGCTAGTGATGCCAAGCAGGCCACCAGCAACCTTTTAATGACCTAATGATGGACCAATTCTTGGTGCCACGGCAACGCCCCACTGTGCTGACATCCACTTTCATCAAGGTGACAGGATGATGATTTTCAACCAGCACGGAAATGTGCCACATTATTTGTTGCTTTACATGCTCAACATGTTGCTGAAGTTCCACAGTGTCAGTCTAGCTGAAAAACAAAGGGAGTGGGAGGAAGAAATAGAGAGAGATGCTTCACAAGATGCAGTAACAGTCGATACGAGTCAGGGAGATGGTACAGCAGAACTGTTGTTACCGTAGCCAGTAACACAAATACACAAATATGTTTACAACCAGGATTCAAATCAAATGTAAAATTTAGCTTTCATTGATACAACCAAAAATCTTTTTTTTTAAATGATTATAACTCATCACCTTCAAAGAAAAATCAGAATTCAGTATATTTGGGATGCAGATACAAACATTTATATATATATATATATATATATATATATATATATATATATATATATATTAGGGGTGCAATGGTTTCGCTACAGTTTCACACCACCGCTCCCCACTACCGTAAACCCGCAATCTCAAGAATACGAGTTTGCAGAAAGCGCAACTCGCATGCCGACGCGTAAAAGTGCGTCCAAATGGCATAAATGTGCGTCCACCTGGTCCCATGTGGACGTGCACAAACAGCTCTACCTCTCGATGAGGCATCACCGTATTACTTGCATACGTTTTTACAGTGATCCCTTAGTTTTTGCAGTTAATAGGAACCCCCCCCAGGACCAACTGCACCAGCATAGTGTCTGACAATGGGTGCAAGGATTTCATCCCGATACCTAATGGCAGTCAGGGTGCCGTTGTCTAGCCTGTATAGGTCTGTGTGTCCCTCCATGGATATGCCTCCCCAGACCATCACTGACCCACCACCAAACCGGTCATGCTGAACGATGTTACAGGCAGCATAACGTTCTCCACAGCTTCTCCAGACCCTTTCACGTCTGTCACATGTGCTCAGGGTGAACCTGCTCTCATCTGTGAAAAGCACAGGGTGCCAGTGGCGGACTTGCCAATTCCGGTGTTCTGTGGCAAATGCCAATCGAGCTCCACGGTGCCGGGCAGTGAGCACAGGGCCCACTAGAGGACATCGGGCCCTCAGGCCACCCTCATGAAGTCTGTTTCTGATTGTTTGGTCAGAGACATTCACACCAGTGGCTTGCTGGAGGTCATTTTGTAGGGTTCTGGCAGTGCTCCTCCTGCTCCTCCTTGCACAAAGGAGCAGATACCGGTCCTGCTGATGGGTTGTAGACCTTCTACGGCCCTGTCCAGCTCTCCTGGAGTAACTGCCTGTCTCCTGGAATCTCCTCCATGCTCTTGAGATTGTGCTGGGAGACACAGCAAACCTTCTGGCAATGGCACGTATTGATGTGCCATCCTGGAGGAGTTGGACTGACTGTGCAACCTCTGTAGGGTCCAGGTATCGCCCTATGCTAACAGTAGTTACAGTGACCCTAGCCAAATGCAAAACTGGTGAAAAAGAGTCAGAAAAGATGAGGAGGGGAAAAAAATGTCAGTGGCCTCCACCTGTAAAACCATTCCTGTTTTGATGGTCGTCTCGTTGTTGCCCCTCTAGTGCACCTGTTGTTAATTTCATTAACACCAAAGCAGATGAAACTGATTAACAACCCCCTCTGCTACTTAAGCCTGATTTATACTCGAACGTCAGGTGAAGCAGACGACGCAGAGATGCCCCCCCCACCCTACGCCGACACTACGCACACACTCCGGTGCGTCTACCCAAAATTGTAGGTTGACGCAGACAGTGTCGCAGAGAGGATAGAAAGGGGGGCACTGATTGATCAATTCAACATCCACATAGAAAAGAGCGCATTGAAGAAATGAGGAAGTACCCACATCTGTACGATTCTCGTTCTCCACACTACAAAGACAGCACATATTCTAGTAATTCAGGAAGGGAGATTGTGATGAATGTGGGTCTGGATACGGCTGAGACGGTGAGGAAGTGGAAAAAAGCGTAAGAGATAAGTTTAGTAAGTTTAGCTAGTTCGTGATTGTCCATCTCTGCGACAAGCTGACGGCGACACATTGCCGCGAGAGTATACACTGCCCTTTACCTGACCAAATCAATATCCCAGAAGTTTAATTGACTTGATGCTATACTCTGATTACAAAGTGTTCCTTCAATTTTTTTGAGTAGTGTATATATGTTATCTATGCCCGCTTAATCCTATGCACGGATCTGCTGGAGCCTATCCCAGCTCTTTTCAGCCGAAAGGCAGGGCTACACCCTGGACAGGTCGCCAGTCTGTCGCAGGGCCACATGTAGACAAACATCTATGCACACTCACAATCACTCCTACAGGCAATTTAGAACCACCAATTAACCTGACATGCATGTCTTTGGACTGTGGGAGGAAGCCGGTGTACCCGGAGGAAACCCATACAAGCATAGGGAGAACATGCAAACTCTGCACTGTTTGTTTTAATAACAGTCACCTGTGGTATCATGGTGGTATCATGTTATAAAAACATCTGTTTAGACTTTGGACCCCACTGTTAACTAACTTTGAATAAAAAGAAAATCAAGCCTATTTTTACCCTTACAAGGAGTAGTTTATTTGCAAAAGCCACTCTAAAGACTCTGATGCCCCAAAATAAGCGTGGATAACATCTTCCACCATCAGTCGGGCACTGATAACCAATGATGTGCAGGCTTGCAATGAGACATATTGAGTTCATATTGTTTATTTTTCTTCAGTATTTATTGATAATTTTATGCAAATATTTTTTCCATTTCCTTAAATAGATTAAGTAATGCTTGTCAGGCTAGTATGAAAATAAGATATTTGTGTAGGTCAAATTCATAAGTAAGCACGAATAAGTAGAATATAGAAATAAAGGAAATAAAGGACATTAAGAAAAAATCTGTACAATTCACACTAAATGCTTTACTCTGGGCAGCATGGTGGCGGAGTTGCCTCACAGTGAGAAGGCTCTTGGTTTGACTTCTGGCAGGGGCAATTCGGAGTGGAGTTTGTATGCGCTGCCTGTGATGTTCTCTACAAACATGTATATTATGTTGACTGATTATTCTAAATTGCTCATAGGAGTGAGTTTGTGGTTGTTTGTCTATCCCTGTATCCCTTATAAGCCCTGTAACCTGTCCAGGGTGTACCCCTGCCCGATAGGAGCTGAGACCAGCAGATCCCCCTCACCCTGAACAGGAATAAGCAGGATTAGATGATCGATGGATGTTTTGCTCACTTTTATTTGACTGATACCATTAAAGTTACTGCAGAAAATTAGATGAACAACATGCAATGAGCCCTCCTGGATGTGACATAAAGACTTTAAATTCAAGCTAGAATTATTTTCCCCCTTTCTCTCAGGAGATAAAATAGAAAAGAAACATCCTTCATTATCCGTCAAAGAAAGCTTTGAACCACCATACAAAGGTTCCAGTAGCTCAACCACCGAGAGCATGAAACTACTGTTTTGCTTCTGGCTTTGAAGTAAAAATATGGCATGTTGTAACACTGTGTAGGTGCGTGTACTGAATTTGCATGTACTGTACATGGATATATGTACTGTATCACAATGTATTTTCTGTGAAATCAATGTGCCCTCTGCAAGTAAATGAGAGGGAAAGAGCCCGAGGGGCCCACAGGGGTTGGCAAAAATAGCCCCAGGACTGATTAGGAGTGGATGAGGGAAGGGGGTTTGAAAACCTGCTCATTACCACACCTGTAAGTAGCCTGTCTTTTGAGCCAAGCTGATCACATCTGCCAAGAACTACTTGTTATTCTCCAGGGGCAGGACATCCTCATGGAAGATGATGACAAAAGTGGGTAAAAGCTTTGCCCTCAATGCATAAAACACAAAAACAGTTCTGTCTGAATTTTCAGTAAGACCCTCAGTTTATTCCCATTCTAATCGTCTAATCAAAGCCTTGCTGGTTAATTTTCAACTCCTAGCTGTCCTTCATCTGCCACGTGGGTGCTGAGGGGAAAGTTTTACGGCGAAGTGCACTACCCACACAACCAAATGAAAAACTGACAATATCTGCTGAAAAGGAATGACTTAGTCCTTTAAAATCAACAACACAAACCGCTCAACCACAGTTGGTCAAAGCTGTCCTCTATCAGAGCTACGCAACTCTCAGAGAGTGGTGCTTGGTGCCATTATTGAACCAGCAGACTGTGGGGTCTGAAGAGGCTACACCATTCTGTCAGAGTACTGTTATGAAGGCTCAGCCTGCCTTGACCCCGGTTGACTCCCATCATCCCTCCTGCTGAGACGGTAAAACAAACTAACCCCCCATAGACAGGCTGTTTAGAAATGTGCTGCACTGAGGGATGTCCGTGGATGACTCTTGAATGGGGGAGTCAAAGGAAAACACAACTAAAACTGGAAAACAGACAAGGCAGCATGATAGCACATGAAACACAACTTTTTAGAGAATTACAAATGTAATCCAACACTTATTTTTTTACTTAGATATTATAAAGATTTTCATTTAGTATTATGGAAAACATAACCAATAAGGAAAAAAACAAAAACAAAATGAAACAGACAGAATAGTGTTTCCTGTGTGTTGCTGATTTTTGAAGCTGCTGCCATGTTTTTTTTCTATTAATTCCAATATTTTAGCTAATTCATGTCAAAAATATTTTTTATGGTTGTTAATGTTCCTTTAATTTTTTTTTTTAGAGTGGAAGTAAAGTGGGGAAATTGATACCAACAAATAAAAACCTTTTTTTATGTGATGACAGTGAGAGATGTGCTTGACCATGATTCAAGGACAAATGGGAACATCTACACATGGAGCATTTCTATGTGGTTTCACATGCTTGTACATATCTGTATTCATCCAGTCAAAGACATCAGGGCCTGCTTACCATCAGCCAGATGTAAATGACGTCTACAATTCTGGACTGAAACTGGCCCAGCATAATTACAGTGATCTTCTTTTCGGCTTCCAATAACCTGCTGCCCCTCCATATTGTACACACACATGCAGAGAGTGGACATAAAGAGTGCACACATGTCAAACACCATCTTTCCACCCTTCAATCACACATCTATCCTTTAATCTAACCCCCCACCCCAAATAAATAATAAAAAAAAAAATCATATATACACACACCAGCTACAGCTGTATGCTTTCACCTAATCCTGCTGTCCTCTCATGTTATAACAGCTCTGAACCCGAGCCCTCAGAGGAGGGGGTTCGCCCACACTGTGTTTTCACAGGCTGCAGCATCTGGACTTGTCCACGTCACTCCTTCAGTGTCCTGTTTAGGGTCAAGGACGCATTGGAGGCTCAAACAAAGAGATGCCATGTATCACTTTCTAAACGTAATACACTCTGAGAGATAGATGAGGGTAACATGATGAAATGTTATGGAGAATGGTTCAAGCACTGAAGGGCATCTTATAGATTTGAAAAAAAAAAAAAAAAAACAAATAAACAAACAAACAAAAAAACAATTACTGGATTTTCTTCTTTTGTTTCATCCTTTGAGCCAAAAACTACAATCATGTATAAAGATTTACATATTCCAGAAAAAAACTTTGTCCTTTTGATCCTAGTAGCATGTTCCTTCTTTCAAGTCAAGTCTTTCTCTCGCCTTTCCTTCTATTTTTTTTATTATGTGGATCTCTGTCTTTCTTTGTCTCTTCCATCTCTCTGTCTCCTTCTGCATCATGTCCCTTCTGACCCGCTTATTCCAAAGCACACAAGCATATTTTCTGTGATGTCTGCCAGCTCCCCAGCTTAGCTTGGCTCAGCACAGCTCAGCTTAGGCTCAGTTTTGTCTGATGACCACTGCTGAACTGTCTGTCCTCTCTGAAACAATTGTATGGTCCTCAGACCGTTTTTCCCCCAGGCATTTCCTTGGTTACCTGAATGATGTGTAGTTCTCCCCTCCCCAACATCCTCATGCAGTCTTTCCCCTCACTGTCTCTTCCTGCCTGGTTTAAGGGTCCAGAAAGGGGTTAGAATGGCCTGGTGTGCAAGAGGGCGCCATACTGTGAATATTTATTATTTCATTGGAGTCCTGCTTTTCTCTGGGGAGTAGATGGGGTAGGGATGTCTAGCATGGGTTGAAGGATAGTTCATAAGGTGACTATGTCAACTGTTAAACTGTGAACAGGGGATGTGTGTCTGTGAGAATGCTTTAAAAAAAGCCCCCCGAAGGGTTTAGAAACTATGATTTTACAGAATTATACATGATAACTTCAGAAGAGAGTACATAAATGAGCAGCCATGCACAAACAGACATGATGAGGGAGGAGAAGGAGAACTGGGCATTTTAGGTAACTGCGTCATTTAAAAATAATATGTATAAAAATACACAAACACACACACACACTATGGTAAAACCACAATAACAATACCACCACTGTCACCACAGTATCGACCTATTAATTTTGGTAAATTCCTATTGATAGTAAGAGGTTAAGACTCACCAATGTAACTGGGCAGAACTGGGAACATAAAAGAACCCAATTTAAGTCCATCAAAGCACCAGTTGCACTGGGGTGTTTTTTTTAAACAAGCTTAATTAAACAAAAATACAAAGGTGTTAGGCAATAATACACTTGAACATTGCATGAGTAACAGTTTTAAAAGTAATTAATTGAACTCAAGCATAACAATAGACATTTTACTTAGTTTGCTTTACCTAAAGCAGTTGGATGATCAGACGGTGTAATGCAAAAATGACACACTGATAATGTGTTAAAGCATAACATTTAAAAAGTTTTAAAATAATATTACATTGACATTATACATGAGTGCATTGTAGCAAACGTTACAGAGAAGTGTGCGCATCACTAAAAGTACATTTCCTTCAAGCCCTGCACTTCAAAGCATCAGGAAACCAGCTGTACTAACATTACTATTTTCTCTCTCACCACTAAATACTGGCAAGAGATAATAAATATGCAACAAGAACCCATTTCAGCATGGAGCATTATTAACCCAGTTAAATTCCAGTTCTCGGTCATCTTGACATTAAGATTAGCACAACATGAACTACGGGCCAAAGAGGGGTAACAGCAATCGACCAGTCTAGTTTACTAAACTTTGTTATAAATCAGCTGAAAGTCTTTCAGTTTGACAAAGAAAGTGAAAATCACTTCTATTTTTTTTTTTTTAATTTTTTACCACTTTGGCTTTTATCCTGACTTTCTGTCTCAACTTTAATAGAATATTTTTATTTTTGAGTCTCAGTTCTAAGTTATTTGTAGAAGAGTTTAAGACATATTTGTACGTTGAAAATGATCTTTAAGTCTATTACAGCCTCAACCAACTTTTCTTTCTACTCTTGATCATGTTCTGACATACAGCATAGAAAATTAGCAACTCAATTTTTTTGCTACAACCCAGTCTTAACTGCCCATAAAAAAAAGAAATTAAAAAAATTACCTTAATTTAATGAATCTAAGCAGAGAAACATCCAAATAATAGGTGTCTTTCAGAGAAAGCTTTGACCAGGTTTAAAGGAAATAATTTAATTGTCATTGTCTTTACAACTACACGCATAACAAACAAACCAAATCCTATAGTGTATGGTGACTAGATATGGTACCTATTTAACAACATGTAACTATATTGTTACTTTGGATAGCATTATCTTGGTGGCCCATTCTTGTCACGATTCTGCTCACTCTGTCTCCAGTTACCTGTTCCCTGTCCACATTTGGATTTCCTGTTGTTCTCTGTGCTTCTCTCCCTGTCACTGATGTATCCTCATCAGTCTCACATGTTTTAGCAGATCTGTATTCTCCTTGCAGATACCAAGCTCCGGCCGTGTCCAGCCATGTTTGACACGATTCTGAACCTGACCTGACGTGCTCTCTCTCTCTCTGACCTGCATTTTCTGCCCAGCCCCAATCAGTACGTTTGCCTGGTTTTATCTCTTTTCGGCTCTGACGCTGACCTGCTTTTCCTAGTGATGTTATTCTCGAGCCCTTTTCCTCAACACAGTACCGATCTTTTGAAGCGGACGTGTTTCGAGCCCTGTTTCACCACGCCAAGAATCACGTGACCACTGTGAGCGAGGCCTCGTTACCTCACACTGCGTATTAGGCAGCTTTGTTGGAATTTTAAGGGGTTTCAGTATGTCAAGGCTTTAAAAGGGGCCTGATTCATTATGAAAACTAAGAGGTTTTCTGAGAGGAGGAAATTATTGTCAATACCATTATTGCATTTGCTATCTATACATAAACCAGGAACAGGATTGCAGTCGTCTGATTTAAGTAAATGGATTTGAGTGTGGATAAATTTAGCTTGAGACAAAGTCAGGTTTAGGCTCAGAAAGATTTTTGTTCAGGTAGATTTAGGTTTTTAAATAAAAATCATTAAATGTTTCCTGGTTTACCAGTGCACCTCATTTATATTACCACAATGTCAAAGATGCAGAAACACCAGCATTACCTCCTGTAACACTTCTAATATCTGTGTGTTAATTCCCCAAGCACATTCCTTTTCCCCTCTCCCTTTGTTAATATATACAGCTCTGGAAAAAATTTAGAGACCACTGCAAATTTCACTGTATACAGTAATCCTTTATTTTTCGCGGTTAATGGGAATGGGAATGATTTTTTATTATATTATATATTTTTGAAAAATCTGCGGAACTTAAAGCGCGAATTGGCAAGGGATCACCGTATTCCAAACCTCATCACTGGTCACAGCTTTAGCAGCTCACATTCTACCGAGGCAGGCTGTGCTAACTCTTAAGTAAAGGGTGAGGAGCTCAGTAATATAGGAGAGGCTCACTGGTCTTCCATGTCAAAAAGGAGCCATTCAAGTCAGTTTAGGCATCTGGTCATGCCTGTTAGATTCGTACTAGACAGAGTTTTGGGCATGTGCTATCAGATGAAGCTGGAAGCATTGGGAATGCATTGGTGTAACTAGAAGTGGTAGCTCAGGAGAACAGGTCTCTATGTAGAGTAGTCACCCTGTGACACTCAAAATTGATAGATTGATGTTTTAATTAATGTTTTGCTTTCAATAATTTTTTGGGCTTTTGCTTGTTGCAATAAAACATAGCATACCATATGAAGGTGACTCCATGAAGAAAAGGAACTAGTTTCAACAGTCATTGATCATAAAGGTTACTTGTCAGGCAAAGGGCCTGGGAAAACGTAACGCAAAGTTGTCAACTGAAACCTTTCTCATTCCATCAAGAGGTTTGGTGAGTAATCTTTAAACTTTTCTTCAGTAAAGATATATCACTTTCGAAATGACAAACAGAATATCAATCTTGATGAAAATTTATGCTGGAAATTGAACAAAAAAATCCATTGTAAAGGCTCTATCATTTAAATGCTGATCTGTCAGCTGTTACTCTAGAAAGTTGGAACCTGATTTTGACATTGTGTTCATTAATTTAAACTGGCTGTTATGAAACAAAAGCTTTCATATGAGTGGGATGAGGTGAAATAAAGTCCTAATTGTTGGCAGAATGAGTCATTCTTTCTTCTGCTTGAGCTCAATAAAATTTCTATTGAACAATTCTTTGGACATGAAAGAACTGATTTAAATTAATTCTTTCATGTAGGTTTTACTAAGTCACAATATTTAGCTTTTAAATGAAGTTGCTTTGTATCATATTTTACACTTTTTTTCAACAAAATAAAACATCTGAATGACGAATGAATGGAGGTGTTGATGGAGACATACAGGTCAATCTTTCTGTTTTTGTATACACAACTGATGGTGCAAATTCCTGTGTGTTTGCACATGCATATTTTCATTATATGTGTCTGCAATGTAAAGTGTTTGGGGAAATTTCATTGCAGTCTGGCCAATATCAGCTTCTTCCCCAAAGCCAAATGGAGGCTGGCCGGGGAACCCGAGCACGACAAACCAAAGCAGGCTGGAGTCCTAATGTCATTAGGGGGCTGAGAGACATAATAAAGCCAAGTCTTTGGTGATTACTACTGCTGCAGCCAGCGTTCATTCCCATTGCTTTCTGGCCCCCACATTTGATCTTTTAGTCCAGCCTGGTACGACAACATGATAGATGATTTGGTCTCGAGGCTGCATGAGAGCTCATCCTGGTTTTCATCACCCAGAAAACCAAGTGACACATTCATGTCACTGCTTATTGGAAGTGTGTGCCACCACATTGGGAGAAAAAGGTTTTTACAAGTGTGACTACAGGCTTTAATTTCTGGTGGTAACATGTCAGCATTGATGGGAGCTTCCTCGATACAAGACATTACAGATGAAGGTATCACTTAGCAGAACAAGACAGGGATGGATTCCATCTGTAACCAGTTGCTTCTGGGGAGAGATGAGATTAATGATTTTATGGACATGATGAATGGCTGAGATCAGTGATGACAGGCTGTGAGTGACAGTTTACAGGTGTAAACTCTCCCAATTCCCCAAACTCTTAAACCCTACAGTCACTCCTCTCTTTTCTCCTGTGAAAACAATTGCGACAGCCGCTTAGTGTGGCCAAACCGGCTTTCCTCACTGGCAAGCCATGACAAAATGCTCAGTCTGAGGTTATTAAGCAATGTGTGACCTCTGACCCTATGTAATAAACACGATTATCCACCTCTGTGAAGTCTGGCTGTTGCTAGTCACCATCTGAAACCCTGGGACTTTGCTGTTTGTTTGCCGCACTCTGTCTTTGCCAAGCAGAGAAACAGTTAAGCTGTCACATATCAGAGAAGACAAGTAGCAGCATTTTGTGCAACACAGTACCAGTTGGCCCAATTGTTGAGGTGAAAAGCTGGAAAATCAAAGGCCTGCTAAAACAGCTGCGGACGAGGTTAGAGTTACAAAATAAAGATGACGAGGACCAGACCAGACTGTGGTCATTTGTGGAGTCTGATTGTCGAGGTTTTGAAGGCATTACAGAGCTGCTTCTATTCAAGCACTGACAAGATGTCACTTTTTCACAAGCTTTTTCCATCAACAGTGCTTTTGATACCGCATGAGTGGCATCGAAATATATGTGGTGATAACACATTGAATAATAACGTAAAAATTAATTTCAGGCGTCCTTTCACGGTGGTTTCTTAATGCAAACATTCACATGGCCTTAACTTCCTCTTTTGTCGCTGAATGAAACATTTCTTTGACCAGTCTTAGAGATTAATTGCCTGACTGCGTACATCCTTCATACAGGCTTTTCATCTGAAGTGAGACAACAACTGATCAATATTACCGGGGAACATCCAATTAATCTTGTGGCCTATAATATGTCAATGGATATCAATAAATGTTTCACATTTTTTTCCACAAAATGTAAGATGGCACATCTTTTATATATAGAAATAAAAACAAAAGATGTTTGACATTCAATTCTTCAAAATTGATTTCTAACATTCATCAACTGTTTTAGCTGCAGTTTCAGTTTAGACTTTGCTCTTCTTTATACAAGGAACCACACAGAGACACGCACTGTTTTCTCTTCCATTAATCTGACGGCATCTGAAATTGTCGACTTCATGTTTGAACGAGCACCCTGGTAATTCTTCTAATCAATCTTACTGGTTCAGAACAAGTAACATTTTCACAACACTTTAAAAATGGCATAAGTCTGAACTGTGTCCATTTACATTAATCAATAAACACCCATAGCGATGGGTCTCAATTTGGCATATGTTTTGCTTTTCAAAATAATCTAATATCATTGCATAAATATCAGTGCTCAAGCTTTCCTATTGCATAATTTTCCTATCATTATTAGGGGCTGCACCTAAATGTTTTGAGCACAATAATTTATCTACACAAGCTATTAAAAAAAAAAAAAAAAAAAAAAAAGCTTAATTTTCTCTCTCATATGTTAGACTGGCAAGTCTAGTTAGTCTGGCAAGCTAAGAAGTTAAGAGGCAGCGGTGAGACCGTGACCAAAGATTAAGGAACGTTTCTACATGCGAATGTATTCATCCAAAATTCTGACTGATATACAGACAACACTCCTGAGAGTTTCATGCAAAGAAATGCATTTGAGTACAGATGAATAAAAACGTTGCTCCAAGGTTGGGGGAGAAACTACGTTTGGCTGTTTTTCAATGTCCTGTTGGTTGAATACTCACGCAGAGAACTAACATGGCAACAGCCAAGAAAAAGATAGGTAGACAGATGAAGAAATGATTATGTGAATACTGGAAGATCAGACATTTACTCATTTGAATATTGCTTAAATGCACAAATTAACACTTCAAAATGTATTTGATTTATACATACTTTAGTTCAAGCACTGATTTTAAATTAAGTATGATTTATAATTGAACGCGCTCTCCCACCTTTGTATTTGATATAGCTTACATCTACACAATTCAACACTGGCAGGAAACTGATACATTTTAGCTGATTCAGTTTTCAGTCTCGCTTTGCCTTCTATCTCTGTGAAATGTACTGGTCCTACACATCTATTTAATTACAGGAACATTCTGAATCAATGAAAAGATGTCTATTTGACTTGACAGATTCTTTTGGAAAACTACAGTTCCATCATAAAAAAAAAAAAAAAAAAAATCACAGATCCCTCGTGTAAATGGCACATATGGTGCCACACATAACCGCTAATGGGTGTGTGATTCTGACCTGTGTAAAAGCGCTATCGCCTTAGCCTGATGAAGTCATTAATGTTGGATGTTGAATATTTGAAAAGGACTTTGGGCTGTTTGTTATTTGTATTTTTAGCAAAAATATTAAGTTTTGACTAATAGATATCTTGTGTCTTGTTTCTTAATACTAACACTGGGAAAACTAAAGAGACTGGAGCTGCAGACAAATAATCTGTATATGCTGCTGCTGCTGCCTCCATCAAACTTGAAGGAGGGTGTGAGTAAGCTATTATTGTATTTGCTTAATATCAACATAATCTTTCACTTTGAAAAAGGACTGAAAATACTGTGTTAGGTTATTGTCACTGTATACTGCTACTGTTCACTCATATGTACAGAAATGAAGAGAAAGCAGACATAACAATCCAGACTGGACAGGAGAGGAGATCATGTGAAAGTATAAAAGCTGCTATTCTCTCTTGAGTTCAAATCGCCCTCCACACATGCTGTAGTTTTTCCTGTGATTCACAACGAAAGGTAGCAGCAGGGAGCACAGGGACCTGAATCATGCTGCTCTGTAAACGGACCTGACATCCTCTGATACTGCATTCTCTTTTTCCTCTTCCATGAAAGGTCTAGACTTTCCCCCAGTTGCTCCCACTCCCTTCGTTGTTCTTTGTGGTGCCCTGCAGAATGCAGAGGCTATGTGGTTCAGAAACACTGTACAGTCTGATATGGATCAAACACACTAATACTTGCGAGAACAGATCAACAATAAAAACACAGCTCATCAGTAAGTTGTGAAAAACACATCTAGGGGTAATTTAATAGGAATCAAATTTCCCTCGGTATCTCATTTTCCTTTTTCTCTGTCTGTACTTGCACATGACCAGTAGAGCAATATGCCAGGGAATGACACAGAAATTTAAATGTATTTATGTAAATGAATAACTTAAGGAAAGTAGGACAATGGTGATCAGAAATGCTCCCACCCACTGAGGGAGCAATAAAGCCAGCGGTCACCTTGGATACAGTCTTAACCTCCAATTTCAATGTGCAAACACAAAAACATGTACAAACATAGACACAGACACACACACACGCACACACCTGCAAAAATCAAAATTAAGCTGAAAGACTTCTCTAAATCAGACTTTCATCCCCTTTCTTGAATGTACACACACACTTAAACACACACACACATATAAAAGAAAACACAGCTTTACTCCTTTTTTAAGCTTGAAGCTACTGAAAACTCTTCGATGTCCATTCTTGCTGCCACGCAGAGCTCATGGAATCTGGGTGCCTTGCATCCACTTGACAAGTGTCCTTGACAAAGAAAATCCCAATCTATATGAAGCTTGGCAGGGACCTTGTTAGATGCTAATGTCAGGGACAATTCAGAGGTTTTAGCTCTCTGTGGTTATTTTCACAAACAGTGCCTCTCCCTAGTCTTCCAGCTTGCGGGGCAGTACTGGTGTGAGCCAGCTGGTGGCGACGTCCGCACTTGATTTCCCAAGCACTCCCTTTCGCTTTCTCTCCCTCTGCCCTCGCTTCTTGTTATTCATTAAAGCGCCTCGGAATAATAAGTCCCCAAGAAACTGGGAACATGTGATGAAGTCGTAGTTAATAATGTATATACCTTCCCACCCACCCCTCTATCGTTTCTCCAGTCTTCTTCCTCTGCCTTTCTTCCATAAGTCTCTTTCCATTCCCCCATCTTCCAACATACAACCACATGCTCCACTACACTCAATGCACTGTGGCCCTGTGTGAAAGGGGGGGGGGGGGGGGGGGTAAACATGCATTAACATATTTATACCTTAAGTCCCATCTGGGAAAACAAATAACAACAACAACAAAAAACCTGTGACAACATGGAGGATGTAAATCGTCTCATTTGAAAGCCTTGAGAACACAGTCCTAATGTTTTGGTGAACCAGAAATGGTCACTTGGACATTTTTGCTTGTTGTGGTTTTCCTGTTGAAGTAGTCCCCCGTGTGTTGATATAAACTCACACTTTGTGCAACTGCAAGTCTTTCGCTATGCCTGAGAAGACAGGTTTATGTGGGTGCAGGGATTCGCTGAAGAGGCCCCTCTCTCTGTGATGCTCCCAGTGACGTCGCGAGCGCTGCATTTGTTTGACGTAGCTTTCCATATTGAACACTCCACGCTGACTCTCATGCAGATCACATCCAAGCCTCTAATTGTACAAACAAATACCAGTGGAAAACCCGTCCAAGCTATGACAACTTATTTAACTTCCTCTTTTGCCCCCGCTCGACTCTTCTCTACCCTGCATTTACCCAGGTTCTGATTTCCATGCGGTAATCAGGGCCAGATCCAATGGATGTCCTTTGAGTCAAAATCCATTCATATTTGCTGATCTCACAGTGAACTCATTCATTCAGTGCGTATTGGCCAGGCTGCACACAGGATTCTTTCTTGTGAGTAAGACCTTAAGGGAGAAGCACTTTTAACGGTACAAATGGGAACAATGGGGATGTCATTGTTCTGCATTGGCAGCTCAATTATTGAAGCACAAGAATCGATAGCATACCTCCTGAGTATTTTTTATAAGAAGCTGAGTAATGCACAGTGCTCATGACACTGTCACAGGAAATGGAGGATAATAGTGTGTACACTGAGGAAAAAGCAGACTCAGGAGAATCCAAATCGATTTAATTCAATTTGGGTCAGCCTGTCTTGTTTCAGCGTGTTTTTTTTTTTTTTTTTTTTTTTAATCTTATGGGCAAGAAAATAGAATCTGTACAAAGTCACTCTTTCTCCTCTTCCTGCATCCACCTTTTTCTTCCCCTTTCTATCTTTATTTGTCCTGGAAATAAATAACTTGGGATAGATTATTGAAAATTGACCATTTCCTTCATGCTTCTCTCCCATTCTCTCACTCTTTATCGCTCTCTCATAAGCTCCAGATGCAAATGTGACTTTGCGTCTTCCCTATAAATAGCAGTCGCCAGAGGGTTTCTTCCAGGAGTCAGCCACACTTTCTCTAACATACCAAAATAACCGGGTAGGGGGGGGGCGGTGGTGGTGAGGGGAGCAATACCAAGTCAGTTCAACCATTCTCGCACTCAGCCAGAATACTCCATCAGCATGGAGATGGGTGGGGAGGCAGGGGTGTGTGTGTAAGTGTGTGTGTGTGTGATGTGGGGGGTGGGGGGGGTGGGGGAGTGATTCGTCAGCACCATCTGGAGCAGAATCCTGATTGGATGCCTGCTTGACAGTGCTCAACCATGATTGGATATTATAACATGCCCCAGTTTGGATGTTTCCCTCACGGTTGGAGACTTAAGTTTAATGAATTTCACAACTAACTGTTCTGTTCATAACAAGAAGGTCACACTTAGCTTTTATATAGTGGTGGTATATTTAAATTGTACACATAAACTGCCATGTGTCTCTGACACCCTAATGGTAAGCTGAAGCAAGTGAAAAATTCAAATTAGGAAGATGGCTAGCATTGTTGTGACTGCTCTGTACGTTTATTCAAATTTACATTTGCAAAAGGTAAACTTTTTTCACTTATAAATAAAGTCTATCAGTGTTGCAATCAGTGTTGCCTTGCAATCAGTCAGTTTATTGATTGTGTTTAAGGGAATTGTTCAGCATAGAGACAATGTTGCATTGTTGGCATTGCAGTAGCAGTGACTGCAGTTCTGAATACAAAATGTCAATGTGCAATGATAAAACTGGCCAGCTGTAGCTGTTGCACTACACATCAAGGGACGACTACAAAGGGCCCATGCATGCATGTGTCTGTGTGTGTGTGCGTGTATTGGAAATGAAAGAAAAGGGCGGTGTTAAATTGTCTCTCTTACACACACACACACACACACACTATATATATATATATATATATACACGTTACTCTTAAAAACAAACAGAAAATATACCTAAAACTACAGGTTCATTTTAGTTACTAAAATATGCATATATATATATATATATATATATATATATATATATATATATATATATATATATATATATATATATATATATATATAAAATGCTTTCACATTTTTTTCTCCTGTCTTTTGAAACCCCCAATTCTTACACTTTTTGACAATCATAATGGCTGCAGCTTTTGTGTGAATATCCTCAACCCAGAATGAAGCCACGTCTCACGTCTTTCACCACAAATGCTCACAATATCTACAACTGTGAAAACTGATTAGGCTTGAAAATTTTAATTTAACAACATTAAAGTGCAGATCAAAGACCTTGTTTCAACAATTCAAAGTTGCCGAACGGCAACAGGAAACTTTTTTTGATTAATAAAAAAGTCGAAGAATGGAGCAAGAGTGACAAGCCCTTCTTTTTACGCTGTCTGATCCTTTTCATGTTCTTTTTGGTGGCACAACACGTCTGAATGCAGCAATACAGGAACAACAAGCAGGCGTACAGCTGCACACACAGTCTCTGCCTCTCTGTCCTCATTAGGAAAGCTGCATTGTTACATAGCTGATTGTGAAGACTGCAGAAAAGGATCTTGATGAAGTCTTTATTTTCAATTCCACCTCTCTAATCAATGTCATATTCTCTGCTCCCCACACATCCCACACCCCCTACCTGGTCCCCACCCACTCCTTTTTTTTTTGTTGTTTTTTTTTTCCCTGGCTCTTCTTAAATGTCTGACACTGAGCCAGGGGTGAGACAAACACCCATGGAAATTATTTCAATAAAGCCCGCCATCACGCTAACACAACGCTCACACTGTGATTGTAGGATTCATAGCATTTTAATTAGCAAAAAAGAAAAAAAGGGCCATGGAAACATTTGCTTTGCTCACCAAGCTTTGAAAAAGGAAAGAGAAATGTTTAAGAAAACCCTTCCTCTCAAGGAAAACACAAGTTATTTATGAAAATATTCATGCAGTTGTAGTTTTGAGTGTCTTACAAGCATGTGATTGCATGGGTTTATTCATACATTCAAATCTGGTTTTGAGAGCTAGAAGAAATGAGGTAAGGTCACTTACGTGGAATAGAATTTAATGAATGAGAAAGAAAAAAATATCTAAAAAAATCAAATGCACACAAAGCCATTTTGCACATCTTACCAGAGTGCAGCCGTGCACATCCTAAATGCCGGCTGTACGGCACAATCTCAATAAACGGTTTCCCCTAGTTACTTTAATGTATTCACTCAAACCAACCTGAATTGCATTCCCTGTGAATGATATCACTGTTGATGAAAATGCATGAATACTAGTTCACAGGCCCAGCCTCCCAGAGGCTGCAGCGGCTTGCCCCTGAAGAGACTGTACTCCTGAATTGTTTAAATCTCTTGCTCTCTCCGTGCCGACTATTCCCACAATATGACACAGACATGAGACCCAATTCATAGAGGAGTCAAGCCGCTTTGGTCCGGAGACATCGGCGTCCAATCCACTGGTGTTTTCAAAGCAAGATGAAGGGGCAATGGAGTGCACACAAGTGGAGATTTTAGTGGAGCAGATAAGCTATGGTAAAATATTTGGACCCGGCATAGCAGGGACTTTGCTTTTAAAAGTGCTCGCTCCACTCCACCAGGCACCTTTTTTTTTAGGGTGTTTGAATATATGGATGGCATCAGAATTTGTCAGATTGGGTTTGAGCTCATTTCTTATGTCTTGCCTCAATGAGAGAGAGAACAATGAACAATGAAATGCAATCTGGACAGTGTAAAAACTCAGTATTTTAGATATATCAGAGTACTTCAGTGCTATAGTAACATTTTATAGTAAGAACAACAACTGATTATGATTACATGTATAAAATAATGACTATTCCTTTTATGTCTTATTTGTTTTATCTTGACACTAAGCTAGGGAAACTAAGTTATATTGATATCTAAATCTATTTTGCCCACAGAGGCTGCTGTGCGCTTGCTGCCCGCTATTCGCAGCCCTCTGAAGCTCCATTAGTTGGTTTGGTGTGCTCCTGCTATGATACCTCACGGGACAACAAATAACAGCTCCGCTGAAGGCTCTTTGAGAGTGACCGATCGTACATTTCTGGGAAAAAGCCTGCAGCTGAGAGAGAATTCCACCGTGATTGTCCACATTCATCGAAACTGAGCTTTATTCTCTCCTTTGTGACTTCCATGCCATATTTGCAAGTGATGAAAATGAGACTGTGAACTCTGAAGGATATTTCTCTTGCAGGGTGGGTGATATGCATCTCTGTGGGTCTGTTTGCTTTTTTCACGGCGAGAAATATTAACAGGAATCCAACATTTAGTGCTCCAGTAGCCCCAGTGATTAAGACTTGCTGACAGTTGAAGGTAAAGTTTATTGTTACTCAGGGACCCAGGGTGCGCTGCCATATTAAAAATGGACTCTGCATGCAGAGCTGGCCGTGAAAGCAGACAAAAGGAATGAGGCGAGATCAAAGGGCTGCCCAGTGAGTAGCTCACCACTTCAGAGATACCGTTCTGCTGGGAAATGTGTGTTTTTGTGAGTGTGCGCCATTAAAGAATCGTGCTGTATATATTTATTTGAGAACACAGAAATTCACAATGTGAATACACTGAGTATTATGAAGCAAATAGAAATGAGAATACTATGCATATTTGGAGCTAACATTGACAAATAACAGCCTAAGGTAGATATTTATATGTATATCGATATTTATAAACCAAATACAAAAAATATCTTTCTTTAAAAAGAAGGAAAACACATGATTTTGTATTTTAGACCAATCTTTTTTTTTTTTTTTTATGTAAATATTCTATTAAATCTATACATAAACCACGGCCACTGAGCAAATAAGCATGTTTTTACCCTGAGCGTACTTTAAAAGATGCTCTTGAGCTTACTTTTGCATCACACAAACATTAAAATAAGATACTTAAATAATGAGAGAGCCTCAAACAAACTACACACTAAATCCATTACACTCAATAAGATAAAAAAAGCAATGCATCAATTACAAAAATATAAAAATAAAACTAATAATAATAAATAAACTGCACCCATTTCCAATCAGATGTTCAGGTTTACAGATGAAAATGCCACTCCACCTGCAGGGAGCCTCAGGCGTGTCATTAGGAGAAAAATTTGCTGCCCTGTACCGTTTTTTTGGAATTATCCAGTGAAGTTGAAGTGGAAAGTCATCAGTTTTTCTCCAAATTTCAGCATGTCCTTGACTCAAGTGCTAGTCAGACAGCAAAGAAAGACAGAAAGCGAGCGGGCCTGAAGGATTAGGCCTTTAGGTGTCACTGTACTTTCAGAAATCCTCCACTCTCACACACACACTCTGCTAAAATGGTGTCACAATGGGGCATCTATTGTTCAAGAACACTTGATGTGGCCTTCAGTTGGTTGTCGCTACACAGAGAGAGCTATGTACCATAGCAGATCCCCTCTTTCTAATGGGCAAAGTAACAACTTTAAAATTGTTCACAAAATCAGACTCCACACTGACATGTCAATCTGAGCCATAACTTTGACTGACATCAAATGTTTCTGTTCCAGCCCACATGGTGAGCTAATTCTGTTCTGCTCTCTTCTTTATTGTTTTTTATTTTCATCTATTAGAAATGAAAAAAAAAAAAAAAGAAAAACAAACAAAAACAACTCAGTCTTGCTTCTTAAAAGACAGAGTCACACAACTTCAAGAAAACCGAATGAAAGACAAGGTTTACAAGAGTAATTGTGACAAATTACACTTGTTTACTTAAAATATATTTTATATTTCCATTCTTGCAGAGTGAAATACCTTTCTTAAAAATTAGGAAAAATGGATAAAGGGAGAAAACAAAGATGAAAAGATGCCTTTTTTTCAAGGTCTCAACATTACACAGTCAACACGGCAAGAACAAAGTTAGGCCATAAATACATCCATATGCTCTCTGTTTGTGGCTATGCATATTTCTATTCAAGGAAAAACATGCGGTTTTATGCTGAGAGACTTACAATTCAGAAAATAACCTTTGTAGATGAGAAGATTTGAAACAGTTTTGCTCCCCAACTCCTCCACCTTCACTCCCCCCACGCCCCCTCCCCTCCCTCTCTCTCCTTCTCTCAGCATGATTTTGATGCTGTATCACCCCAGATAGGGATCTGCAGTTGGTGCTGCATTCAGGTCTAATCAGCTCTTGCATTGTTATGCCGTTAATATCCAGACAACCTTTTGACAGAAAAATAAATAAATAGATAAATGACAGGCATAATCACAGGGCCTGAGCAACAGCGGCGACGAACGCAGCCCCAGTGACTACAAATACCACCCATAAACACACGCTAATAAACAACACAGGTTGTTTTGAGTCAGCGATCGAGGGGAAAGAGTAGGTGGGGGGGGGAGCAGCCGAGCACTGTCTCTAATACAAATTTGTGTGTTTATTTGCTCGTGTGGCTCTTGTGGAGGAAATGTTACTTCAGGAGGCTGCTATCATTACAGACTGCTCGCCTCGTTGAGGTTTGTACGGGCCACTTCTGCGTTTGACCGTGAGTGGACTGTGAAATGTTTGTGTGTGTGTCTATGTGTGTGTGTGTGTTTGTAGAGGGGGGGATGCACCGGAGGATGTCTCACTGGACCACTAATGATACTAAAAAGTTACTAACAATCGACGTTTGCTGTCTGACACGCTTGATAAGCAAGCATGTTCTGTCACACTCACTGTGCTGTATCGGACTAGCAATTCTAAAAAAAAAAAAAAAAAAAAAAATGCTATAATAAATAAATAAACAAACAAATAAATAAATGCATTGCCTGCTCAAACATTTACCCTCCTAGCCTTCTTCTTAGATTAACATTGAAATGTTTTCTTTATCACAACAGAAGTGAATGTAGTTTTGGGACAACAGCTTTGCCTGCTGAGTTGAATCCAACACTTCTGACAAGATTTGGGTTAGGTGAGGACACTGCTCTCCCAGCTCTGCTTGGTATTCCGCTACGACCTCTCAAAAAGATATTTAGCAAAGATGGAAACGCAGAAAGCAGAAACAACAATTTTCTCTCTTTCACTTCCTCTCTCTCCCTCATTCCTTTCTTTCCCCCCCACCCCCCCTTGTTCCTACTTTATGTTTCTCTTGGAAATTAGGTTTGAGACAAAGAGGCTATGTGTTGCGACATGGCATGCTCGCTGTACCAGCACAGTTGGGATTTCCGGTGCACAACCTTCCAGGCATGGCTACACAGGTAATTAAAAATCTTCTGGACTCTTTCTACATCTCTGCTGGCAGGGCTGTTTGGGGCAAGACTTGAGGAGGCAAAGGTAGCTTGGCACATATTTAGCATGTGACTACAAATCAGCCTGCGGTTAAAAGAGATGAATATGTGTGTGTGTGAAGAGTTTAGGTGGTAGTGTGTTTGTGGAGGTAGGTAACATCCTTTATTGGAGACTTTGTGACCTACATTGAGGTAGGGAGTGAAACAGAAAAGGACTATAGGGACAGGGAGTGGAAAAGTGTTAGCTAAAGTAACTGATAAAAAGTAAGAGGAGAGAGTTGAAAGACAGAATGAAAGAGGAGAATTCCCAAAGAAAGGAAAAGGAAGCAGGCACAAACGTGTTGGGTTTCAAATCCAGCGTTCCTGACAGCGGCATGCCAGATGACCTTGGGCATGTCACGGTGCCATCTGTTCCCTCTGTCTGGCCTGTCAACATACCTCTAACTCCAGTTAAAACATGACATTCCAGCTTCCTTACACACTGACGGGCAACTGTCGTCACCCCGAGAGAGGACAGAGACACACAGAGAGCAGAGCATAGAAGAAGAAGCCAGGGAGGCACCGTGAAATGGGAAGAACTGGAGGCAGAGAGTGAGCAAGAAAGGGAGTGACCTTTCTTCAAACAGCCAATCTTTATGAGCTGATATCGTTATCAATGTATTACTCCCTCGATGGCCACTAGAGCCACAATAACGCCATTGAACTGACAGTCCATCATCATAGGACAAAGAGGGGCGCTAACACTGACATCCTATGGGGCACTGGGTTGCAACTGATTGCTCTCATAAATGAGCACGGCTCTCATAAAATCATGTGGTAACTGCTTAGTGGTGCGCAGGCTGAATGCTTTTGTTATCAACAGCTCAAGTGGTGCGCAGGCTCTCTGTTTGCTCTGGTGTCCGTGTGGCTGGCCCATGCCTTCACATGTGAAGTTAATCATGCATCCACTGAAATGTGTTATTGCAAAAGGGACAAGAGGAGAAAGATGGAACGAGTCAAATTTCCCTTCTTTTCTTCTTCTCTCTCATTCATTTGTAGTTTATTTCCATAAATATTTTTCTGAAGCATGATCATTTTTTTTATTCTGCTTTTTAGGTTTTGTTTTTGGCTGCAACATTATCTTTTTAAGAGTAGGCTACTGTAAGCATCGGGCAGTCCTTTTTTTCTCCTATTGTGGCCGCTGGAAACACAGGGCTCTGATGGATTTCGATCTTAGCAGGTCAGCAGACTCCTTAGGCGATGGACCACATAAATATTCCGAGAAATATGTTTACCATTTTTTTATGTGCTAATAAATACTCATTAATTGTTAATGACTTGGGTTGGGCGCATGAATGGTAAACCCTTTAGGTTGATGCCAAAACATGAAATGCTGTACAGTAAATTTAGTTTATTACTAAATAAATCAAGAATAACTTTAGAAACAGATGTTCGCTCTATAGTAAGTAGATCATCTTCCAATACCCATAAATAATAGCGATGCTTAAATTAAGTTGTTTTCTTTTATTTTGAAGATCAGAACTCTTTATTTGTCTTTTCCATTTTGATGGTAATATATGCACTGTGTTCTGATGCCCTTGTGTAAACCTTTGGGGACATTAGGGTGACAGACTGACCAGGAGACAGGGATCTACATCTGTTCTAATAATCACAGTATCCACATAAATACTTGTTCCACTATCACAAATGCATTTCTAATTTGTCAAGGGGAACTAAAAGGTCGAGGTATTTCAGGATTCATATGTATAAATATGTTTGGACTTGACCTTTTGTTGATTTAGAGGGAGACCAAAATAACACAAAACCTTCTATTTTGTAAAATTTTTCTTCCACTCTTAATGTATCAAGTTTCATATCCTGAGCAAAGCATCTCTGTTCACGTACTGCTGCCAAGCGAGGAGAGGGGACATGCTGATGTTAAAGAACAACTTAAGAGAAAGCATGTGGGACTGTGCCAGTCCCCAGAATAATAATAACACCTGTGTTGAAATTCCCCACCAATTATGAATGGAATAATTACATTTTAAGTTGCAAACTGAGAACTACAGTATCTGGTTCAAATTTCCCTCACATGGCCCAATGCCCTGCCAAACAAGAGCATACTTTCCATGCAGTCCTGACACTCTGGGGATTAGGGGAGGTAATTCTACAAAGGGCGGGCACTGCGCTCTCCTCCTCATCCTTCAGTGACTGATATGTAGAGGAAGCGAGACCCTGACCCACTCCTGACTTGGGGAAATTGCTGTGACCTCTCTGTGGCTTTGTGAAGAAGCCAGACCTGGCGCATCGGCGCACTCATGTTGTGGCAGCCTTTGCTGACCTCAAAGACCTTTAATTGGATGACCCCATTTGGGCATTTATTCACACACACACACACACACATAGCTTCTGCTAGATGGATTGGGTTTCCCCTTAGAAGCAATGGCTGCCTCTGTTTTGCATCCTCTCCCCATTTTCGTCCTGGGAGCTGGGGAGTGCCCCAGTCATTAACACCAGCAGCCTGCCTGTACAGTCAGCTAAAAGGTCTGCATTCATGGGGGACATCCTGGAAACCAGATGTGCTTGTGCTGGGAGAATATGTGTATTTGTGTGGATGTGCATATGCACCGGCTGGAAGGAAATTCAAAGTTTTCAGGGGTAGCATATCACGTGGTGTGTGTGCGTGTGCATGTGTGTGTGTGTGAGCCCTCAGGGCCTGAGCGGTGCACAGGTCAGCCAAGAGAAAGTGGGGTGAGGGTGGGAGGGGTTTTTGGGTAGATACATGGGATGGGGGTGGTTCACTTCCACTTGACTCCTGGGAATGTGATGATCCTGCTTGGTATTTTTCATGCATTTGTTGTATATTAAAATTATATATTAAAATGATATTTACTTAAACTGTATTTTCCCACCTCCCAGTGAGGGATTTAAGTTTGTGGATATCTTTGGTTTCAATTAAAATCATAAAGTGTCGCTCGCTGAGGAACAACCCACAATCAAACTATGAAATAGCTTACAGAATATTGCTGACAGAAGGAACTATGGATTATTTGAAAAAAAAAAACCACACACACAAACAACGGCATTGTATATAAATACAGAAATAAACATACACCCAAATGGCAGACTTTTTCTCCACTTTTGCGAGGATATGTAGTGTTTATCAACACCATCATTTCCCTAAATTTCTTCTCTGAGACTCACTTGCGCTTTTCTTAACAAGCTAAATGTCATCCCTGGGAAATACAGCTAAACAAATAACTGGTGTGTTTAATAACCAAACTTATTAAACACACTAGGATGCTACGAAATACTGCGGTAATTAGGGAATTTTAATTGTTGTCTCCAATTCTTTTTTTTTTACTATAAAAACAAAACTGAAGTCACTAAACAGTGCCAACATTTTTTTTTGCCTCTCACACACAGAAAACAACACTGTTGCCAGAACTAAAAACAAAATGAAAACACATCAAATACGTTCCACATTCAATTATTTCCTTTCAGTGTGAACCCTGCTGACATTGGGCACAAATGTCCCATTTGGAAGTGGCAATCCATTTTGACTAAGTTATGTCATGCAACCTGTCATGTTAGTCTGCGTGAAGCAGCGGGCCGATTCCTCATCTCAGTGGCTGCTCACTTATGGCGGAGAAAAAAAATGACAGTTCTTCCTCATTTGGAGGGAAATAAGGGGACAAGAAACTGCGCTGGCATCCAAACACAAACTGCACCCCAGAGCTACACTGAACCAAGGACACCAGCCAGTTTTTGTTTTGTGGTTTTACACTTAAAGAGACACACAGACATGATCCTTTGTTATTTCAGTTCTTGAATTGCTTTCTGTAGTCTCAAGCTGGCCATGCATTGGAAAATTGCAACAGTGACCTTGATTGGGGAACAGAAAGCCCTTTAGCCCATTTCAGAAGGTACAGTTGCATATCTGTTCTGACTATTCCAATTTTCATGACCTGTGCAAGAAAATCTGTACGCCGGAGACAGCTTCATTATTAACATGCCTTGCACAGAGCTCAGTGGCAGGATATTGCGGGACCATATAACAGCTGAGCAATCTGAGTTTGGCAGCTGGGCATGCAGGTATTGTAATTATAATTCCCTTCTCAATTCCCACATTTCTGTACAGTGGACTGTTGTTCATCTCAAATGAATCGGGAGTAAAATGTCAGTGAAATGCTCTTTGTGATTAAATTGCGGAGAAAAAATGCAAAAAGAAAAGTGGGTCGAGTTTGAACATTAAACTTCTTGCTTTTTCACATTCTCAATATGATGCTGTCAGGCTTATCACACACTAGCTGAGAATGAGACAAAGCAAATATCTGCCGGGCATTTTACAATGTTAAAAAGAACACTTGAAAAATAATTCCCTGGGAACCGTGCCACAGTTGCACCTATGATCGCACACAAAATGCACTCCGCATTAAGAAGTTTGAAGTGACAATTAACATATAAAGTCAGCTTTCTTTTTTTTCTATGCAACTGTCTACATACAGTCATGTAAAAAAATTATTAGACCACCATTTTTTTTTCACTTTCTTGTTCATTTTAATACCTGGTACCACTAAACATCATCATGTGACTAAAACAGACAGAAAAGAAAACACTGAATGCATTAAAGCAGTGTCATAGCTATTGATTTAAAAACTTAAGTGATTTAGGTTATAATCAAGAAAACCATGGAAAATGGTAAGGTCTTAAATAAAACTCTTATGAGCAATCTTTGTGGTTATCGTTATGTTTGTCCAAACAAATGTACATTTAGTTGTACCAGGCATTAAAATGAACAAGAAACTGGAAGAAAACAAGGGTGGTCTAATAATTTTTTCCATGACTGTATATACTGTATAGACTGTATATATGGTGGGTGGATGATGACCTTCAACACGGGTTCAGCAGCAACCGTTGACCACAACCAGTACTTTAGGCTCAATCACAGTTGGTACTGGTGTGTTGGGACAGTGTCATGGGTTAAAGTTCGGATTAGACCTTCACCAGTGTACAGGATTTTCTCTCGAGTCTTTCGGGAACCAGCCACCACCCCCCATGGACACAGGCAAAGCATGGGTGGTAGGCCATTACTCCTGAGGCCTGACAGAAAGCAAAGCTGCCCAGAATCCAGGGAGGACACCTGCAGCACAGAGGGTGCAGCATGAAGGTGGGGGGGTGGCAGCCCCTACCCCTGCACTGCTGCCCCACGGGTTAGTTTAGGTTTAGAAATGCACTATGCACTAAGAAGTTTGAAGCAAGCATTAGCATATACTGTCAGCTTTCTTTCTCTTTTTTTTTCTGTCTTGAGTAGCTACATTTCAAATACGTGATAGCTTCTGTTTCCATCACCACATTCATGGAGCAAAATGCCTCCCTGTTATCCACCATCTAAATGGCCATTAGCTAGACTAACCCAATTAGCAGAACAAGATCTAACACAGCCTTCCTTTGTCCTTCCATCACAGGAAACAGTAGAGGTTTGCTGCATTCTGATCAAATGTATGGTGATTAATGACTGTGCTCTGACTGTGTTGACAGGCTAACAGCTCTACCACATATTTTGCTTGTATAACTGACACTTGAATGAATAAATTGGGAAACAGCTCCATCATCAACCTGACTTCTTATTCCCAATTTCCCCCCTCCCCAAATGAATAACAGGAATGAGATGCTGTCAAGTCTATGTACCCACCTTGACAATTTACATGTGCGCATTGGGAATAATGACCAGGCTAAAAATATTATAAACTCAGCAGCAAAATACTTAAAGGTCATTTTAATTATACGAATGAACTATGGAGCTGTCACGCTTGACAGGAAATAGAAAGAAACGATGGAATATTTGAATGAAGAGTTTGCCAGTAGCTTGGTGGACACCACTATGATATGTATGAAAAATACATTCAGTTCTTTTTTAAGAAAATTCAAATTCTTCTGCCAGATTTCTTCTTTTTTTAAATTATGCTTACTTTAAGAAGGAAAAAAGTCCAAAATCCCTGACAGAAAGTCCGAGACAAGTCAATGAAGTGGATAAAATGCCAGACGGACAGAGTAGCCTTATGCATGGCTATGTTTTATGTATTGTTCTCCCTCCATCAGAGCCAAAGGACAGATCTTAAATACATAAATACTTTTGATGAGAAACAGTGGACCTGTTTTTAATTTCAGTGAATTACATTTAAATCTGTATTTACAATAGACCCAAAAATATGTGGGAGAAAAAAAAAAGAAAAGACAGAAAGCAGTGTGACTTGAGTAAAACATGGACAGAAAGCAGAAAGAAGACAAAAGCTCCAACTGCTTGTAAGGTGTATTTAAATTACACTCATTTAAAAAAAAAAAAAGTTTAAGGGACTTATAACGCTATAAATCTCTGGCCCAGGACTTTAAAACAGTAAAAAAGAAATAAACACGAAACGTCATGCTGCTTTGAATGTCTGCCGTCGATCCCCCACTCCACAGGAGTTCAAGAGAATAATAACTCTGCCCTCACTCATCACCACCCAGAGAAGAGTTAGGGCATCATGTAATATTGTGTGTGTGTTTTTTTTTTTAATTAGTTACTTTAATCTGATCATTGAGGGCACCAGAAATCAGCATTGCTATACTACAAATGTGAACCAGGCCACAGGGTATTCGCTTTGGGGGCAAAGAAGTATACACACACACACACACACACACAGAGCTGGGCAACGATTAAAATTTTTAATTCGCTATTAATCACATTATTTTCCTAATTAATCACGATTAATTGCATTGTATATGCAAAATCAAATAATGAATTCAAAAGTTGTGTAAAATGCACTTTTATTTAAATGTTCTGCTGCCATATGAACTAAAGTGTCATAACATTTGTTGTTCAAACACTTTTAACTTCAGCACTTGTCAGTAACACATATTTAGTGTAAATATATTTAAAAAAATCTAAAATAAAATAAAGTTTATTGCCACTGCCAGGGCATTAATGTCATCCTGTTTTTATAAAAAATTAAAAAGTCTACAAACAAAATCCAACAAAATGATTGTGGCTCAGCACAATCAGAACATTAAAACAGGCAATTTCTGAGATAACGGCAGAAACTTTTAACTGCGAGTTCAACTTGTCAGTTGTTACAAATAACATTGTTTCTGTCAAATCCTCAGTCTAGGAGAACTTTAAAATAAAAATGTCCATGTTAAAGTTCAGTAACTTTACCAATCTGTGTATCATTCATTCTTTCCATTTTCAATTGTCAATCAAAAATTAAAAAAAATTCAAATGTGACATTTTATTACGTTTTTCGTTCTTTAATCTAACACAAAAAAAATGGGGGAAAAAAAAAAGCCAGTTTTTTAAATATATATTTCAATTTTAGACTTGGATCAAAAATACGAAATTAAAAAACGGACCACAGAACTGAATTTGTTTTATAATCGAGGAGTGGACTTTCTGTCATCATTACACATCTGTGCCACTAAATGGAGCCGCACTGAAGTAACCAACTACAGAACAGCACGACAGTAAACACATGGAGCAGATTTGATGGAAAATGGAGAAATGACGTGAAAGTTTTGTTGCAGTCCAGAATTTTTTTTTTCAGACAGAATTGTTAATATTTTTACCTGAATTCCTACCCGAACTGTAAAAGTACACACACCGTTCTTCATGTCTATTTGAGCTTTTACGCATGTTTACCTGGTTCTGGTTCGGCAGCGGCCAGTGACAGACTTTTCAAAAACAAAAGCATGTGAGCAACATGCGTTAACACGTGATGAATTAAATGTCGGCATTAATAAATGTAAATGTCCTGCGTGCTATCACCGCTTTCGGCCATGCTCACGTTAAGATGCCTATATTACAAGCTACATATTCACACTAGACACAGTCGCGAGTCGTTCGCAGACTTGAATGAGGCTGATATTACATATCGCATAAAAATTTACCGCGCTTTATCGTAACACCGGTAACCGTTCCATCCCTAATGTATATATGTTTTGTATGTATATACATGTACATGTACACACACATCTTCTCATGCAGTCTGCAAGAGAAGATGTACACACACATCTTCTCTTGCAGTCTGCATGCTGGAACACAGGGAACATTACAGGTAAAAGTAAAGCTCTGACAAAGTTCACAAACTCTGGGTCACAGTGTTATATACAGAACACATGTGCTTTAGTTTAGCAGCTCATGCAAAACCAAAAACACAACTGAGAAGCTTGACATGTACAGACAACAAATAGGCAACAACTACTATCAAACACTTCGATAATCCACCATTCAGCCACTTGGAGGATTAGAATTTAAGAATTCAAATTTATAACATATATAGTTCAAAAAACAACAACAATTGGAAAAGTTTGGTAAACTGGAAAACTTACATGTGTAGTTAACTTAATTTCCTGCTTGTTTTGTTCACGTGATCGGTTTGTAAATTTTTTAACTGTTTTTCAAATTGTTGCACAATGTTGCATATGGGGTGCAACATATTGATCCATAATGATGTAGTAAATCCAGAGAGCATTCACAGGATTGCATCGACGCGAGCGAGGATCAAATCTAAGAAAGCGAAAAAGAAGAAGCATCCGGCCACACAAGGTTAAGAGATAGAAAATGGAATAGCCAGAAGGAAAAAAGGATGGAGGTAAACCGATGAGTGGTAATGTAAGGCCACTGATGGAGAGCAGATGGAGGGAGCAGGAGGTTGTGATTAGTGTTATATGGGGACTAGACCTCAGCAGTGCTGAGTGTCTAGTAGTGGTTGGCCTTGAGGCAGCAGTGTCCTCAGCACTCACTCCCCTCCCATGGTACTACTGTCACTGGCCAGAGAATCCCAGCATGCCTCCCTGTTCTTCCATCCACTGAGCGCTGTGCAACACCGAGACCATTTCTCAACAATCTGGCACAAACAAGACGTCCTGTTGGCATGAAAGCGGCCCTGAAGGAATTACACGGTTGGTCTCATTGTTTACATCTCCATGCTGGATGTGTCTGAAATGTACCGTGCATATGTTGTTGTATGTTGCTGCATGTTAGACACATTGTTACCACAGATACTGTCTCTGTTTTACAATTTTATTTATTTATTTTGTCATTATTCTGATCCTTTTTTTTTTTCTACACCCAGATCTAGCTCTGAACCCCCTGGCAGCTTCAATTCAACCATCACTCAGCACAGCACAATTTCAGCCAAAGCCTCAGCCGACCGAATTAGGGTAACTTGAGCTCCTTCAGATTGTAATCAAAGCAAAAATAATGAGTGCAGGACAAAGACCAGCGCTTTTACTCTAGCTGGCTTAACATTTCTCGCTCTTAGTTTTGTGTTCTTTTCTCTGCTCTCTTTTTGTCTCCATCTCCTCCTTCAGTGTCAAGAGAAAAACAAACAACAGAGCAAAAATAGTGGGAAAGAAAACAGAGGAATAAGCAAAGCTGGCAGACAGAAAGAGGGTGCGTAAAGAGGCAGAGAGCGGGGCAGAGGGGTCTGTGGTAGCCTCCGCTGCCGGCCACTTGCACAAGAAACTAATCATCCGAGGAGATTCTTCTCAGCTTACTTAAACAACTAGCAAGTTAAACGCAGATGCTTCATAGCCATTACAGCATAGGTTGTGTGTGTGTGTGTGTGTGTGTGTGCCCTCCTGGGTATATGAGCATTTGTGACCTGCTGCCTAACTGACTGGAGCAAGCAGCCGGCCGTCAAAACAAGAAGGCATCTGTTCCAGAAAATCCTGGCAGAGGCAGAGACAGTTAGTGAGATGAACTGGGAAGGAAGCCGGGGCCAGGGATGAGACCAGCGCACGGTGGCCGCCATTTGAGGTTTTCTGATTATTTTTCTTTGCAATAATAAAGGGAAACTAAATGATATGTGACTGCAATTTGCAAAGAAAACATGGGGCCTGCTGCAAATTAAGCGTGCTGCTCCACTTCCACCTAACTTCCATGTAAATATAACTAGTTTAAGGTTGTGACAAGGAGACAGAGAGTGAAAACAGGGGGAAAGACGAGCAAAGCAATAAACGGAAAAGCACTCGCATGAGACTGAGAATTTTTCGATGTTTTAATTCTCTCGACTTTGATGTTCACTATCTCAAATTCTTGAACTATCTATAATGTAAATGCTGATTTGCAATGTTCCAATTCCTTAACACAACAGGTACTCAAAGATGAAAGATGGAGAACAACAAAAACCATTAACTACTTTCAACAAGTTCTATAATCACACACACCCACAAAAATAAAAGACAAAAAAAAAAAAATCAATCATCCACCAATTCTCTTATTTATGTGCATTGTGATATTCTGAACAATGGCTGACAAAACTTCAGATCTGAATTCTTTCACTCCCTTTTTCCAGCTCTCTAATCTTCTCTCAGTGCTACTGCCTGACAAAACTATGGTGTAGGCAAAAAGGGAGCTGCACCAGCAACATAAGAAATTCTGTAAATTTCACACTCCACTGCCTGCCAAAAAAACCCTGGGCCCAGATTCTGTGATTTTTGCCTCGAGTGTCATTCCAACCACCCCTCTGCCTACCTGCCAACCACCAGCAGAGGACCCTGCTGCATTCCAGCCTCTGCACCTCCCACAAAACATCTTGAGGTTGCCAGCTATGGGGTCATTTTAAAATTGCTGGAACAATCTCATGTCTGTAGTACTGTGCAGTCTGTGCAGAGAGGCCACAAGGAAACCAATAACGACAGGTCTAAAGCAAAACAGCTGCTAAAAAAAGAAAAAAAGAAGAATAGTAATTCAATCGTTTACAAATTTTTGAAAATGATAAATGTGGAGGTTCTTATGCATGATGTCATCACTTATCGTATGGTAAAATGCCAGGCTGCATTTCCCGTTTTTTTCTGTTTTCATTACATGTGATGACATGTTTATAATAAGGCAATCGTCTTATTTTTTTTTTTTTTATTCTACACATCTAGCATTTTCTGTAAAGATCAGCTGGATGTTTGGGTCACTATCAAACATAGTTATTCACTTTGACCTGAGGCAAGATGTGGGAGTGCCATGCTGGGAAAAAAAAGGTCCTGTGCTAAGCAAAACAATATAAAAAGAAAATGTGTGTGTGTGTGTTTGAGCAGTTTTACATCACTAAGCTTAAATAAATGCCTGCTTTTTTTCAAACAAAACTGCAAAAATATTCACTTAACACAAGCATTTTTCAAGTATACAATTTTCAGGCTCCAGGGAATGACTAGATATGTTTCTACACAATTAAATTCCCTCAGATTTTATTAGTAAATGGGGGCGTTAATAACTGATTACATGTTTATGTTACGTGGCATATTTATTGCACCACTGCTTGCACGGCTGCAAAAGAAACTCCAGTGCTTAAAAGAGATGCCAAACCACAGGTCCAACATGATAAATCAAAGGTAGGTTAAAGTTCCACCTTATATTGAAAACAATATAAAAGAACAATGAAAGCCATACTCTGCCCCGTTAATATTTGTGTCATTTTGCTTTCAAGAACATAAAGATGTAAAGGACTGAATTATTTTACACACTGTGTTGCCACACTAACTTTCCGTTAAGCACTGTTTTATTGGTCAGCTCACAAATGTCTCTGGTTTCACTTGGATGGCGGTTCTATCTGGGAATGGACAGCCATTGGGCTTCTACCAGATCCTGGATTTGTTTTGGAGCATCTCGGTAATTAACAGATTGATAATCTCTGCGTCGGTTCCTTTTAATCACAAATTTTAAATGAAATTTGTGATCCAGTTAATTGGAAAAAAATAATAATAATCAAAACAATTTCCCACTCTATTTTTGCCCACTCACCCATATTCTGCTGTGTGCCTGCCACAATGATGAAGAGATCTCCTCCCGCCGCGCCCACTTCATCACAATTTTATTATCACCTGAATAATTTAATGTATAATTACTTTAATTTGATTACACTGCTAGGAATCATCATCGGTAAATCCACAGAATACATTTGTGACTCCCATTTTACGGACCAGCATTTATATAAAGAAGCAGACAAGAAAAAAAAAATGAAGGGGAAGAAAGATCGATATCTTGAAGCAGTAAATCATTGTATCAGCACAGCTTGTGGTGAAGTGACATTGTTTCAAAAGATGGTGTCCCTGCTGTCATGGAGCGAGGCTTTAACAAGACAATGTGATGTTCTGCACCACATTTAAACATAAAGTCAGGCCTTTAGAGAGAAATAAATATTTAGCAGATTGAAAACAGTCATAGGAGCACAACATGTACTTTTATGCATTTTCTTTCCAATTTGTACTGAACAGAATGTGTTCATAAAAACATATCTATAACTCTTAAAAAAAAGATGAATGCCTAACAATGCATGCTGTGCAAGTTTATTTTTTATCTGACTTACACTGCTAATTAAATCGAGTAAACATTTTTTTCTGCCAAACCATGTCCAGAAAAGTGGTTTGCATCAAAAGGTAAAGCCAAGAATGAATAAGTCAAACATACATACTTGAAATCACTGCAGCTTATCAAACGTTATCATATGAGCTTTTGCAGATTTTGTTCACTACCAGTTCTCCATCACAGCGTCTTGCTCTGAAAACCAGTTTCTCTTTCACTGGTGGTCAAGCTTCAGTTTCACATGTTTTATGACGCTGTTGGGCTGCTGCATTAGATGTCTGAATACATTTGGAACATTTCAACTGTATTTACCGCACTTGAAAATTATGAACGCTTTCAGCAGTTTGAAGCATGGCTGGCTTGTTCTCCCTCGTAGTAGGGTTAGGGTTAGGGTTAGGGTTAGAGTTAAGGCAGGTGGCTGACACGCACTGGCCTGCCACATTAAACGTCATTGTAAGGTGGCCAATTTTTGTAAAAAAAACAGCTGAATTTGAGCTATTCAGCAACACATTTACTTAAATAAGCCACTAATGTTTGTTTTGTAACTTGTAATATGACACTGCTAAACACTGTTGATTTGAGAGTTCAGAAAAATTATTTCTTAGTGGAAAATCTTTTTTCTTTTTCCCTTTAAATATTATATGTGATTTACATTTCAAGCACAATTTGATAAGGGGGTAGCTAGACTACAGCTGACATGCATGTGGCAGATAACGTTGATGATTTGTTTCACATAAACCAATTGATGATTGGACCAATCTGCCATGGAGAAGAATCATTCTGAAGCACCTGTGATCAAGGCCTTTATGGCAGCTGTTTTCCCAATAGATGGAGATATTGGGTCTATGTTCGAGTATCAGGGCCAGCAGCACCTTTGAGTTACCTATGACTTCACTGCTCAACAGTGCCATCAACATGACAGCAAAAAAGATGAAGGGGAAAAAAAAAAAACAAAGATGAAAAACTTCACACACACTCTCTGTCAGTGCTTCCTTTCGCTCCAAATAAATGAAAATCAGTTGCAAGGCAGCTGGGTTTGTCATAACTGGCAATAGAAATAACACTTTCAGAAATCCTGGACCTTCTGAGGTATGAGGCCCCTTTTGTCTGGAATTTGCACTTTGGAAAAAAAGGTTTGCCAAATTTTCCTATCTCCTCTTTAACATCCCTGAAAAATCCTGTACCAAACAGAGCTGACTGGAGGGGGGCAAAACATAAATAAATAAATAAATTTCAGACAAGGATTAGTGTACAATGAAACATATGTCTGCAATTCAGCTTCAAGTCCGGATGAAGTCACAATGGAGTTTTGTTTACTGTATCATCACCACTGGAGCATGCCTTGGCAATGCTTCCACAACTGCAGAAAGATCGCATCATTTGTGAGCATGTGAAAGTGTTTTTTTTCCCTTCATCTCAAAAGGGAGAAATTTTCTCAATGACTCATTGTTTATTGTCTGAAATGAGACAAGGGCTCAGAATGATTTAAGAAAACCCATGGCTAATCTTGGTGGATATAAAAGTTAGTTTGAAAGAAGTGAGCATGTTGAAAACAAGGTTTGCATAAGAGCGGCCTTGAATACTTATAATTTAAGAAATTCTGGGGGTAAAAAGGCTTTGAAAAGCTTTTCATTTACTATAAACTTATATCTCCTTGAACTGCTGCCTTCATCTTCAAGAGAAAAAAATAAATAAATAAATTCCTTTGAAGGAACAAGGAGCCATCAGTCACCATTTTCCACAGAGGTTTCGAACTGTTCTCTCAACATAGAAATAAGTGCTGTGGGTGCACACCACATGGAAAGAGGTTTAGAATAGTATAGCTTTTGTTTACAAAACATGCCAAATCTACATAGCATGCAAGAATACACAATACATGTAAACGTTTCCTTTGTTCAATGTACAAATTCATTAAATTAAACATGAAAAGTAGATATAACACCTTTTATGCATACTGCTCCATTTTTTTTTCTCCAGTGGTTTCACTGATTGTTGTTTTGGAAAATCTGTGGGATTTGCTTTGAAAAAGACACAGAGAATGAAACAAAGCCATCAAGGACCCCTATCCCTCCACAAAACAAAACAAAACAAAACAAAAAACTTAATTTTGTATTCATAACATCAAACCTGACCTTAGATTAAGTCTCGGTCAACATGCTTTCCCTTTGAGTGCAAGCAGAATCAACAGTAAATTATACATGAGAAACAAGCTTCTACCTGAAGCCATTAAAAAAACACATCCTAACCTGCAGGTCAGGCAGCAGACAGCAATAACAGAATCAACTATTGCACCTTTCCTCGTCATGTCAACTGAGATAATATGGGCCTCTGCTGGGGGCATGACATGAACACATTCTGATACTGCAGCGGAACAAAACTGGGGCCGCTGAGCGTCTCTGTCAATTGCCAAAGAACAGAAATACAGTCGTTGAATAGCCATGCAGCCAAATCCAGCACCATAGTGACCTCAGACAATAGGTGCAGTGCTAATCCCCCTTCATGGGGTCTGCATCCCCTGTCATGCACAGTGGTGAACCATACTGTGATACTGCGTTAGAGAGTGACACCTTGACAAAGGCCGCGTCCCAGGATGCCGATGGGCCTGAGTGCTCTGCACTGCTGTGCATGGAATCTGCATTAAGGGAAATAAAAGAGATGAGCAATGCATTAAACAATGAGCTGTCTGGGTGCCGAGACCCCCGTCAAGGCTCGGTGCGGCCACCCATCCAAACCCTTGAGCCCAGCATTCGATGCTGGAAGATAGTCCAACGCACACCGCCCCCTCTTCTTTCCACCCCCATCAGCCGCTTGTGCCTGGCCTGGGACATGCTAGACCTGCTATTCTGCCCAGTGCTCTGGTCTGGTGGATGTGACAGCTGTAACCGGGAAAGGTTATTCACTCAGCACATCTCTCCATACGCAGACCATGACCCTATTGCTCCCGCCTGTCTAACCAACCAGCTCTTATGCTCCTTGGCCTAGAGACAAGGTGGAGAAAACAAGCTGACAGCGTCACTCGTCTGCCACTTGCATTTCACGCTACACACGCACCTGATGACGGCTCTTTTTCACTCCTAAATAACTGAGCTGACTCAAATACAGTGAGCCCGATTGTGCTTTTTTTTTTTTTTTTTTTTTCCATTTATTCATAGTAAGTAAGAGAGGACAAAATAAGTAAAAAAAAAAAAAAACTCCACAGATGTGGTTTAACTGAAGATGGCTGGTACAGAAAGCATGTTTATTGGAATGAAGAGATGCAGCAGTACTAAGAAGAGATGAGCGGTGCTCCTAATACTTATACTCTTATACTTTTCTACACTGACAGGAAATGAACATATTTACACAGCCTGTCTGTGGTGCGTACAGATTAAAGATGTCAACTGCAATATTCCATGTATCAAAAAAACAAACAAAACAAAAAAAACAACAATTTTTATATGAATTATATCCAGATGTAGCTGCCTATCATTTTGTCAACATTATAAGAGGGATGATGATTGACATCCTATGACTTAGATCTCTTTGATTAAACAAGAATACAAGACCTGCTGTCATTGTAAAGATAAAAACACACCAAGCTTTTACAAAGGCTACTAATTCACACATGCTGTTATTTTCCAGCTTTAGATGGGTCTTTTTTATAGCGTACTATGCCATTTCATTATCTCCAATGCATTTTATTCAGGCTCAGTAGAATTGTTTATTATCCAGAGCATGCACAATGATCCATCCTTTGTGAAGTCTTTTACTGCCCAGCATTGAGTTTCTTGTTATTTACATACATGCTAGAAGGAGCATTTATGAAATGGTTAGCGCGTGATAATTTTGTGCTGATGTGGTATACAGTTTGCTAATTGGAAAATAATGAGGGTAACATTCATTAAAATTCATCTATTGAGATTTTTTTATTTTGTTTTTTTTACACCCAAGTATTGAGCAGAAATTAAATGACATGGAGACAGAAGATATTAGAATATTATCTCATTATATTGACACACTTAATTATATGAAATAAGCCACTGTGAGTGCACAACCTGAATATATCTATATACTTAATGAGCATGCAATAATTGCATTGTGGTCTTGATTGAGCCACATTGTGGCTTTTCAATGCTAGTTAAATATACATTGGTTTAGCACCAGTGCAGATATCCTCACAGTACATTGTTGAAAATATGCAATCTGCTACTTCTTTGTATATACTGTATTTTTATCAAAAGAGCTGCTACATATGACCTGATAAAGCTACATAATCCCTGAATACTAATCCATGCCTTTGACAAACCAACTTTATGATTGGACACTAAATATCAACAACCAAAAAAAAAAAAAAAAAAAAAAAAACTGGTTTACTGTGCCTTTCCCTTTCTTTCCCTGTGTGTCTTTTACATACACGCACACAAACAGTGTTTAATGGAGAACATGTTGCCTACAGGATGTAATGTAATAATATTCTCCATCTGCATAGTTTTTCCTCGCTCACAAAAAGCTAATGTGTAAAAGCATTGCAAGTGGATACAATATACTGTAAACATGTTTATGACCATATTTCTGCACAGCACCCAAGTCAAACCCATTCCATTTGAAGCAATGAACACAACTGTATAACCATCCAACTGAGACAGTGTTCTTACAAATTCACAGCCATAAGTGTACCGGTTACCATCATCACCACAGTCCTCATAATTATCATCATCATTTTATCCTTCAAACTGATTCATCTCGGAGAACCTTCATTACTGCATTCACTTTTTTTGATTCAGGCAGGTGAGTGGGTAAACACACACCAAGCTAAAGGGAAAAACTAAAAAGAAAAAAAAAACAACAACAACAAATCACAACAGCTAATAATGTCTGCACACGCACATGAGGCAAAACAAAACAAAACAAAATAAAGAAGAACACATAATCTCTCAAGTGGCAGGCCAGTCGTGCACTGTTACCTCTGCTTCTATCCCTGATGGCAAAGCTGTACTGTCAGTTTACCTTGCCCCAGGAAATCCATGGGACAGCCTGTGAGTCTTCTCCCCACTGTCGCCCTGTAACCCAAAGACATGTAGCCCTGTTTATCTCCTAATTGACTCTCAGAGGAAGGCAGAGATTGACAGTTTAGCTCCCACATCACTTAGGTCCTTTTTAGCCAAGCAAACCCTGCACGCCATCACCTCTTAATAATATATTGCAGGGGAGTTACTTCATGGATAAGCAGCACTTCACCTTGCACTTCAGTCAAATACAGCCAAGAGAAGAGTCATTAGAGGCACCTCACGTCTTCTCATATGAGAAGTTTACTTTACCTCCTTCCTCCTGTTCTGCTTTACATCTAACATCAAAGGATGTTTGAGTTTTGGACAAGCAAGAAGGGGCATCATGTCCTACCAAATCCAAACAAGTCTGAAATTTCTTTTGTTTCACCTCTGTCAAGACTAAATACAGCTACACTCATTTTGTTCACAGTGGTTTCACAATTATGCAGGACCCTTGCTGCCAGAAGCTGACAGATATGTTGAGATAACACATATTGTGCTGTGTATTTGTTATGTGTCGACAGAGGAGAAGACAGTCTGGAGTTGCCATAACAACTTTAAACAGAAAAGACGGGATTGATTGAGACTAATTGACAGCATGGCAGAGTGGGGGGGTGGATAGGGCGATGCGTTTAATTTCTTCCATGTCTGCCATTTACTTGTCATCACCTGACAAGAAGCAGCTTCTTTTTCAGAAATGCATGCTGAGCATTTGACACCTTTCCGAAAGCTCAGTTTGCCTCATGTGATGGCAGCGGATGGAGTAAAAGTGTACTGGGTGGGCGTGCGTGTCAAGATAGTCCTTATCCTCATCTGCTGGAGATTATTTTGTGGGTCGCGACTGCCATGCTGGCATTTTGTCAAGCACTGCTCGCAGTGATGCCACCAAGGCCACACTTGCAGGACCCTGGCCAGCCGGGTGCCATCAATGAGCGTCATCACATCTCAACTAAGCAGCCGATAACTTTTTAAAACCCCACGGGGGGAGAGATATTAAAACAGCTGCATAGCTACGTGATCAAGCAAGGATATTGGAAAATAGTTGCATTAGAGGGCCTGCTCCGAAGTAGGTAAACAAATTACTCTGAGCTCCTGATAAAGCATGCCTGTCAAGATGAGATTGAAAAAAGGAAAGACTAGGTGTTTAATCAAAGTGTTAATGAATACATCCGTTCCACAGGTAATCATGCCCCTTTTATCAGTTGTTTGAAAGTCCTGTACCCTTTTCTTGGCTCCCTTGGGGCCTTTTGCCGTGGCTTGTTTGCAATAAGCCTGCTTCTCTTAGTTCAGACCACAACAAGTTCATCAAAGCTCAATTCTTTGCCTTGTGATACTTTTGTCAGTGGTACACTCTACCAAAAAAAATAAGAAAAAAAAAGGGAGGGGGGGGGGTCCTGGTTTGCTCTTCATTCTAGGATTATTTTCAGCGCTGAGACACTTTGTAGGTGCTTTCCTCAAATATCTGGAGCCTGGTGAACACATAGCTCAGATCTCCAGCATGGGTCTCCATAACAGGGACCATCAGCCGCACGAGAGAACTATCAAGACTTAAGACATGACTGTCAGGGTGCCTAAAGGCTTTGTTAATGCTCTTGGCCACTTTGTTTGAACCTTGCTTTACTTCAAACATGCACAGAGACAGGCGACTCACCTGAGGAGAAAAAAGGTTGCCTGTAGCCCAGAGAATGTGATTCCCACTCTTTTGTATCCGTCTCCTTAAGCCATCACTTATTGAGGATATCCTTCTTACTGCCCAAAGCCCTTGAGCTCATTATACGATAACGATCTGTTCACCCTTTCAAAGTGACCTCTTTGATCACATGAGTACGGACAAACTTCTTTGCACAGAAAGTTGAAGTGCATAAAAATTAGGAAGATAGGAGACAGTTTCTCAGTGGGCAGGAGATGTGGAATTAAGCAAAAGAATACTTTTTAACAAGATCTTCAAAAGAGCCGCAGGATTTCCCATGATGGAGGTACAGTGAAATACGCAAAGGTAATCTTCTTCTTCTTCATTTTCTGCTTTACACAGATACACATATCCATGAAAATGTATAGGCATCGGTCTGACTTATGCATTTTGTCCCCTTATCTTCTGTTGTTGCTCACTCCACTGCAGTTAGTTGTTGCAATGACACACTGAAAATGTTCTCTTAGCTTATAAGTGTGCAGGTTTCTGCATTTGTATGTGTGTGTATGTGTCACTAGTCTGGAGGTGCTGGTGTCTGTTGGAAGGGGAGGGATAATCTCATTCTCCTTTTCAATCTGGTAATTAACTTGACAGCATGACAAATGGACACGATCAGCTGTCTGCCCCCATAAGACACAAATATGCCGTATTACACGCTTCTATGTGGGATTCCACTCTCAAAAAAGACATTAGAGAGTAGCTACTCAAATGGAATCAAGCTGAGTTTTGGAAGATATTTAGAGTTTCAAGCGGATTTGTGAAAAGCATCACAGAACAAAAGCAAGAGAAAAAATGGCTACGAGTCCTGTGCCCAGTCACATCTAGAGGCATACAGTAGCACCTGCCTCAGTGTGTCTATTGTTTATTTGACAGCAATTTTCTCTTTTACTCTTATAAGAAAACCTTCCCAGTTTTCCTCCTGTTAGACCCAATGGCCTCCGTCTGCTCCATTCTCTCTCCTTTCCCAAGCCTTAAACAAAATACACCCCACTCTCAAGACTTGATGCACTGTGATCCTCATGTCTCAAGTAAAAATCCAAAACTATTATTGAAGACCTATGTAATCAGCAGCACATTCACCCAATAAAAAGCACTAAGAGCTCTAAAACCATGGCCTGACCTGAGGTACCTGGATGCATTAAATCATGAAGACTGATATTTAACTTCCATGTCCGTGTATGTTCAATGTCACCTGTGTGGGATCTCACAATTTAACAGGCATCAAACTCCACGTGGCCAGTTTAATTTAGATACAGGTCTACAATATAATACAGCACCAATGCATTGAGAGACAGAATCTCGCACAATGAAAGGCGCCAGATAGCATCTTGAAAATACATTATTTGAAAGCGCTGGCAGAATATAAACACACAAAGTAATCCCTCCCTGGCAAAAAAAGAAAAAAAAAAAGAAGAAGATGGACTCTAATTACTGATATTTACACCGTACAAAATAATAACAATGCTAATGTCAATAGAAATACAATAGTGTCCCAATCTTATTATGGAGACTGTGCGTGTATGGTGAGTAGAAAATTAAATTTGAAATTTGAGAACTTGCCTCTGCCAATGATGTATTATGGTGGGGGGGGCTGGGTGGTGTTGCGACTGGTGGTGAAGCGTGGGCTGGGGTAAAATTTAATAAACCCGCCAAAAAATTTTAAAATGCATATTGGCCAGAGATAAGGTGGAGAGTCCTTTTTTCTAAAGTAATTATGAGATTTTATTCATTTCTGTCATTAGTCAAACTGACAGCTGGTCCCTGCAGGCTGGCCTTGTCCCATTCTCCTCTCCTGCTCACCTATCTGGGAAGGAATCCCATAATGAATGTTTACAACACACAGGTAACAGAGTAAATATTGGACTCATCAATTACAGAGGGTGAGGGAACTGGCAATCAAATCCCATGATTATTGTTACCGTCGAAGGCAACATAAACCCTGACAGCGCCTGGTGGTCACACATGACATAGAGGAGTGTTACACGCACAAGCACATGCACAGACACACATGGCTGGATTTACCATACAGAAAACATGCTCGCGTCCTCTCGCCCTGCCATTTAGTGGGCTGTGTCACCTCCACGAGATAGGACAGAAAAAGAGCTTGTTAACAATGTGTTGTGGGGGAAAGAAAATGGAGCAAACTAGGGAGATAATGGGAGTGAGAGAGAGAAAACAAGGGAAATGGAAAGAAAAAAAAACATTTAAAATAAAACCATTATCATTTAGAACTGCTGTTCTTAATGCAAAGGCTGGATGAATCTTAGATGGTTTAAATTTCCAAAAACAGGCATAAATTGCTTTCTCCTCACTGTGCCAATCTGAGCAACGCTAACTTTCAGAACATGTGATAAACAGGGGCCTTTGCTTCCTACTTTAATACCAGGGCAGCTCTTTGCTGTAAAACCTAATCAACGAGCTGAAGAAAAATAACGTGTTGCCACTGACACTGACTCGGTAAGTGCTTCTGTGTTTGTTTGTGCTTCATGACTTCAACCCGTTCTCACTAACTTTGTGCTGAAGTTAGTGGTGAGCAGTATGACAACACCTCTCTCCAGTTATTCCACATTTTGGACGGCAGGAGCCTCGGCTCTGACACTGAAGTGACACAGTTTCAAAACTCCTCATTACTGCAAAAGATTGCTGATGGGGCTTTGAAGTCAACCATTTGTTAAGACTAGAATGGTAAAGTTGTACAGCCATTCTGCTGCCTCTGTGATTTTTTTTTTTTTTGCTTGTTCAATTAAAATTTTCAAACATGATCAAGACCTGCAGGTGCTTACAGACTCTGAAAGTAAGATGTTTTTCACTTGTTTTGTTTTTTTCTCCCCAAACACAATGAATATGTCTTGTAGATTGCATTGTGCGAGGTAAGTGTGCCCCAGGATCTGTTTTGGCACTAAAAGAACACTGGGGAGTTTGGATCAGAGCAGGTGAGAGGTGTGCAAACCTCACTACAGTGCTCTCCCATGATTGAGACAATCGATGCCTGCTACTCTACACTACAATCAGCTGAATTCAAGAACAGGCGCATTAACATGTTATTACACCCCAATCCACACTGCTCACACTCACTGGTCACATGACAGCATACTCAAACCTCTCTTCCCAGAGGGACCAATCTATGTTTTTATGCTGAACACCTGTTACCGCCTGCACATGTGTATTATAGTCAGAGTACAAACAACCAGGAGGGGGAGTGAAATTACTGCATCGCTTCAGGTTAACTATACCCTAAAAAACCATGAACCATAAAAACTTGGCTTTTGAAAGAAACTTGGTGTGTTGTGGTCAAATTTGTAAATTAACTGGAGGCACACTCTGGATGGCCGTAATGACTCCATATTAGAAAAGGGGTACAGCTGTGCCTCAGCCATTCACAGCGCTAAGCTGCCACAGGGTGGGAATACTCTGTCGCCCACACTCACATACAGCCATGCTTAGCAAGCTAATAAATTGTCCTGACACACCCTTTGGCAGCAGCACAACTCACCACAACCACATCCCCTTGCCCATAACGAGTCTAGGTCCCAATTTAGCTAGGTTTAAAAGGGGGACACCAAACTCCCCCATACAGGCTACATTTTCACAGCAGGAAGCAAGGGTGAGGGCTTGTCCTACAGTTTATTGAAAGATCTGGAATTTGGATTAAAGCTCTAAGATTACTGAGAGGCTGAGAAAGTGGCTGGAGGATGCCACGCCACAAATATGCACAAGCAGACACAGTAAACCAAAGGTTAAAAACAGGCAACAGAGTGCACATCTGGTTTGGACTTTGGGTCACCTATCATAATGTTAGCCAAATTGACTTTTATAGATTCTGTTTTCTGCATGTTGACTGCTCTGTAGATTGGAAATACTGGCACTGCACTACATATTTATATTTTGAAAGATTGACAGACTTTCAAAGTAGTCACTTCAGCATGCAAATTGCTAAGTAGCAATTGAGGATCTGGTGGGGGCTAGCCTAGTTTATATAAACATGGTAAGGTGGTTAGAAACAAGTTTTAACACAGAAGATAACCTAAACACAACAGCAAAGTCAAGAAATTTAGGGATGGGGTACAGTTTAGCTGTCTTATGCTTTCACTATGTGTATATTACTGTTAATACTGACCAGTGTTTTTTTCCCCACAATCATTCCAGTGAATCCATCCAGTGATAGACTCGAACTGGACTTCACAAAGTCTGGACCCCAGTCCAGATCTGGACCGCAAGGCACATCAGTCCAGACCCAGCACACCTAAGTCTTAAAAAATACCCTTTCAGAAATACGTTGATGAATTATTTGTAAGGTTGAATACAGTGTCACTTGATATTATTTACAGCGATCCAGAGATGACTTCTCCTATATTCACCAGCTTTTGCCGTTTTACCCTGCTGCATGTGTGTTTATGCTCTGAACGTCTGTGACAGTTCCACTGGTGACCACTGTCAGTGACACACGGGGGAAGAGGGGGGAGCAGAATGATCACATAAACGACAGGAACAAGTAGCCTATCAGTATACGGGAGTTTGTGATTTAGAGCCAATCCGAGGCAAAATGAGGCAGGTCTTTTGAAAATTCAGCTTGGAAACAAAACTTTTTTTTGTTTTTATTACCTCCGCCAAGGAGGTAATATTTTTGCCGGCGTTTATCTCTTTGTTTGTGTACAAGGTAACTCAAAAAGTTATGGATGGATTTTAATGAAATTTTAAGGAGTTGTCAGAAATGTGAAAAGGAAGAACTGATTTAATTTTGGGTGTGATCCGGAAGAAATCCTGGATTCTGGATCACTTTCAAATTTTCGATAACATTGCGGTCAATGGGGCCGAAAATTCTGTTTCTCAATATCTCCGTTAATTATGGCCCAAACAATGAAATTCACTCAGGGATTGACAATGGTAACCTCTATCAAATTTCAAAGGCTAATCCAGATCTGAACGCGGATTTTATCGCAATCTGTTAATCGCTATATGGGAGAACTGTGCTCTCTGAGTGCTTTTCTAGTTTTCATTTTTTTGCTTGAAAACAAAACAACTATGTCGAAACGCTAGCTAAGCTAACCAAAACATTTAAACTTTAAATGAAAAATTAGTGGTCAAGGTGCTACTGTTTATGCTGACCACATTTTCTTCCTTGTCTGTCTAATTTTCTACAGTGAATGCAGCGAATTTAATTTGAAATAAGTTATTCATTCATTTATATTATTTACAACACAATATAGGGGTGGCTGCAGCTCAGTTGGTCATCCAGTCATCCAGTCACTGTAAGGTTAGCAGTTTAATCCCAGTTCCAACTGTTCACATGTCAAAGTGTCCTTGGGCAAGACATTGAACCCCCCCTCCCCCCCCCCATCTGGAAGACAGATGATTTTTTTTTTTTTTTTTTTTGTGAACTGATATAAGACTTTGTATTATGAGGCAGTATTAAGAAGAGCTCAGTACACTTGAATTGAACTGTTACACATCATCTGACAAGATGTAATAATAAGAAAAGTGTCCCACTGCTTCTGTCTGGATGTTTTGCGTGTCACCGTAGTCTTAATACAATGAAACATACAAATAGGAAACGTGTGCTCCATGTCTTTCTTACAAGGCATAAATGGCATTGCGCTTTACGGTACAATGAGAAAGCAATTAGGAATGAATAAAGGAGCTTAAGTGGGTGGTTCATAACAGGCGATGACAGCATAAAGTATGACTAATTCTTGGACAGTCTATTTTACCAACAAGTCAATAGTGTCTTAATCAATCAGAGGGCTTGACTGTGCCACTGCAGAGAAGACTGCAGCGAGTGTCACAGTCAATGGAAGTGACTTTAACCTGCAGAAGTAAGAAATAAAGCGTAGGAGCCTTCAAAGTTATGCATTCACACTGAAAGTGAATTACTCATGCTGTGAGGTATGAGCTTTGATTAGTCGAGCATATGCTTTATGTTTTCTGAGGTTAGGGTGAAGTCACATCACCACCAGTCTTATGTATGAGACAGAATGGGTTTACATTTGTCGACACCGGCAACATCTCCTGAGATCATTAGACTGGGTCAGGGTAGCAGAGTGAGGGGGATTAACCTCTCTGGAAGTAAAACCAATGAAGCTGGTAAGGTGTGAGGCTACCCACAATGCAGCCAGAATCAATTACAGATTTTGCCCAGACTCTCCTTTCTTATTCTTTCTTGCATTCACACTGACTCACAAGCTTACTGCACTCTTCTGTTTAGTCTGCCAGATAGAATGATTGTGCTCAGATGGCAAATTGAAAGTAAACTGTCAATGGCCCAGGTGCTACTGCCATAGCCTGAAATAGTCACCCAAAAGGGAGGTCAGTGAACATTTGTGTAAGGCACTGAGAAAGATGTCGACCCTCCAGAGACCTTGGTGCTGATGATTGCAAGTAATCATTGGAGATTAAGGACTTTTTTGAAGGCAACCTGTATCTCAAAAAAATGGAATTACAAAAAAAAAAGACAGAAACACACTTCACTGACATTGTTGGATACATTACCAGGAGTACTCACAGCAAGATGAGATCCAGACCTCTTTGGCATCACCATATCTAACAAACTTGTCATCAGTTGCAGATTTTAGAGCAATTGTGCTCCATTTTATTAAGTAATTACCTACTTTTCAGAAACTTGCAAATATAAAGAAATGGGACTTTCTTTTCTTTCATTTTTCTCCCTCTACAGCCGATTGTCAGGTACAACATCTAACCATTGTCTTGCCTCTGTAAAAAAGCCCCCAGTGAACACGGGAACAGAAGTAATAAAACTATTATTGGTATATTGTTTCATCTTTTATAAATGTCAGCTGGAGAGGGGAAAAAAGAAATAAGGACAGTTGCTGTAACACTATAAATCCAATAACTTTATTCTGATTCTATAAGATGGAAACCACTCACTAAAAAGCAGAAACAAAGAGAAATGGAGAGGAAACAAGACAAGGAAGTGATTGCCAACAAAAAACACAGCATGGTGGAGCGTAGTTGCTGCCGATAAAGCCCTCAGCCTGAGGAAGAAACTCTTTGGAGCAGTGTTAAAAATCTATGGTTATTTGTACTGTCGAATAATTGGGCCTGTCTTTGAGAAGCAACAGTGAAGCTCACAATACTGTGGTTAGCGCAGGTCTTTGATGCCAGAAAGAGAAACCAAATTAATGAGCTCGTTTTAAAAATAATTTCCGTTTGTCTTTTTTCATATTCATACAGCGTAGGCAGTTCATCGAAATCACTGGATCTAAAAAAGTGACCTTGTAGAGCAAGTGAGTTTGTGCAGAGTTAAGTAAAGTGAGGAAGCATCGAGTCTCTGGAGCAGCTCCTTTGCCGGCCTTCATTCCATGTTTAAAATTAATTTGTCAGGGGCTTTTAGCTGGATTTGTAACTGGCCTAACTCTGCTTTGCTTGGAAAAACAGCAGCTGCTGCAGGCTCCCCAGCAGAGTGTCATATGGCAGTTTGAAATGTGAGGCTAACCAGACACCTACTGTACTGAGATAATTAACAGTAAGAGAATGTTTTTGTTACAATTTGACTCAATGCTAAGTACCCTGAGACTCAGGATCTCTGGGTAAAGTTTCCTGCACTGCAGAAAAAAAAGAGCGCCAAGCATGCTTAAAATGCCAAACACGAAATCAAACCAAACACACAGACAAAGAAACACACACACACACAAACTGAAAACAATACAGGATTGTACAGTTCAAGTGTTACATGGTTTTTCATCTGTTTTCTCTTAAGGACTTTCAGGACTAATCTGAAATATGTTAGATCAGACTGTCATAGAGGGCTGGTGAAGGACACATTCACGTTCACAAGGAAACAAACATCTGCTGCAAGATCAAAATGCAAATACACAACTTCAAGAGGTTTTACCAAATAATGGCGCCAACCATTAATATATATGGAGACAGTTGTGTAAAAAAAAAAAAAAAAAAAAAAAACATCATTAATGGGACAACAAGCTTGCCAACTGTTCACCCTCTTTCACATAAATCTTGAGTGGATGGCAGCATTTGCAGATTAAAGGCTGCACCAAGTTGCTGAAATAGCACACGAGATTTAATATGGAGAACCCATGCAGTCGATTTTTTGAATAGAAAAAGTAGACCATTGTCATGTCCTGACGCAGAAACAGGTAATGTATTTATATTTTTGGGATTTTTATTTTTTCAAAAGGAGAAGCAGGCACACGTTAAAATATTTCTGGCAGAAACTAACAGTTCAAGGGGAGAATAAGGACAGTGGAAAAGATGGAGAGTCAAACAAGTCATACGTGAAAGTTTCCTTCCTCACGTCTCTTCTGCACAACCACTTGGGGCGATCGCCTGCTGAATTCATGCTCAGTCAACTTTGGATCGGCAGCCACGTCTGTCCTTTAAAAACCAGCACGCCAAACATGGCTATCAGCTTTCCTTCAGCTGCTGTCTATCAATGCCATACTGGATCAACAATGCAGAACCCTTTCTCACTTTCTCCACACATGCTACACACCACCATTGTCAAGGGCAGGTTATGAACTCAGGTGTGATATACTTGACTTATTTATTTATTTGTGTAACAGCCGCACAGATCAATATGAGTATTCTGCTGCAAAATAAGGCTCTACTGTCAAGAGACAGATTAGGGCTGACACAGTTTGGTGCCTCTCAGCTACCCCTCCTCACTTGGTTTGCTGTAGTTGCACTGTTGATCATGCATGCGCACGCATGTGCATGTACACACAAAGACACGTGCACACATGGACATATTAAAACACAACTAAAAATAACAGCCAAAAGAAATAAGTTGTAAAAGTAGTTGAGATTCTGCACAAATATAAAGCAAACGACAGGATGACATCACACTTTTTTCCCTAAACAATTCGTCTTCATGTTTTTATGAATAAATCAAATGCTCAAGAATTCAAAACGTCAGTCACACTTGTTTTGCACAAAAATCCCTAAATAGTGATACATTTATTTATGTCTTCTTCTGTTAAAGGGATGCTTTACGTGCATGATAATATAGTAACAGTGCATGTCAACTGAGTTATATCACCATGAGGTTGTTTTTGCTATAATTAAAATACACTTGTATTCAATATATATATATATATCATATATATATATATATATATATATATATATATATATATATATATATATATATATGTATGTATAAACTTACAGTCTTGATGGATGAGCACTGTTCACATTGTGTTATGTGTTTCTTGTCACATAAAACAAGGTTTAATTTAAAGCTCAATACAACAGCATCCGCAAGAGATTAACTGCAAGTTTCTCGCCAATTTCTTGCAGGTGTGACCAGCGGTTTCTAATTTTCTTTCTAAGAATTAAGATCAGCTGCATACAAAATCAATTTTATCCATCCATCCATCTATGAATACCTGCTCATTCCTGTGGCAGGGTCAAAGGGGTCTGCTGGAGCCTACCCAGCTCTCTTTTGACAAAAGGTTGTGGTGCACCCAGACCATTGCATCATCTGTAGACAAACAACCATGCACACTCATTCCATAAAATGAGTTTGTGTGGCGATTCCTTTTCCATTCATAAAAGCTGAGCAGTCAGTCTTGACATGGACATCAAGATGACATCAGATGTTCAGATGTCTGTTATAAAAGGGACTGCTCCACTGAGACTGGTTTTCATCAGGTCGCTGGTGCAGCATAAAACAGTATTGAAAAGTCCTGGTTAGTACTACAACATATTTTGGGCTCAGGTAATGTAACAAATTTCCTGCAACATTCGCCCTTTCAACAGAAAATATCTGATGATTGGTGCCAGGAATAGCATCAATTTTTTTTGCAGTGGATACGAAAAGTCTGTATACTCGTATGAAATTGCAGGCTTTTGTCTTTTCGTCTTTTGTAAACAGTGAGCAAACCCTGACAGGAATTCCTGTAGTTCCTTCAGTGTTGATGTTTGCATCTTGGTAGCTTCTTTGATAAGTTTTCACCCTGATCTTTGCAATGTGGTGCCACATTTTCTCCACTTATTTATGATAGTTTTGACAGGTGGTACATTCAGTGTGTTCTTCCTCTTTCCTTAGTGCCTTTTTCACCCCTCTTCCAGAGGGGTGTACCTCTTTTGACCCCTAAAACTTGCTACTGTGAAAGAGCTGTAAAAACATAGTTGAAAAGAGAGCTTTTTAGACTGTATCTCTGTTGTATTTTAGCTCTTTTTGGCCACATCCAATAAGACCTTGACAAATTGTGTCAACTTTTGAAATAAAAATAAAATAAAATAACTAGTAATGATATTCAATAGCTTTGGGACATCTGTATCCACCTGTTAGAGTACTATATAAGATTATACTCACCGATACAAAGATATTAAAACAGATAAAATGGCTAAGAAGTCAGCCCACTACAGCTCTTCTGTTACTGTTCAGTGTGAAAGAAAATATATCTACAATTATGACTTGAAAAAAAAAGACAAAAAAACGAAAAAACAAAACAAAAGACCAAATATGTGAGCATGCTTTTAGACTATAGGTGTGAGAAAAAACTCAGAGCACTTATCTGAATACCAAAGTTATTTTGCGCTCCTTGACACCACGGGAACCAAAACACTCACGTCACAATTGAAATCAGCAGCTGCGAATGAAAAGGCGATCAATGTGACCTCATGCTCCCTCCATCTCCCATTTTTCAGGAGCACCTCTCAGTTTCACATAGACCACTGCTCCCATAAAACTCGGTCTCCATCATTACCAAGGACGACAGGCCAATGAGCTGGACGCCACTCACAGGAGAAAAGTGACAGTGCCTCGACGACCCAAAACAATACTCTCCAAAAAACAGCAAATGCTGAAGGGACAGCATTTTAGAGGAGAGCTGACTCCCTTCAAAGCTCTTATTACATTTTTTACATTAAATCTCAGCTTGAGTGTCAAATGAGCTTCCAGCCCTCTCCTGACACAGCAAGACATAGTGCAGAGATGAAAAAGAGGGGGTGTGAAGAAGGAACTGCAAAAATGTCAAAACATGATGCAAAAAGAAAAAAAAAAAGAAAAAGTTAACTTAGAAACCGCTTCCACCTTGTCAGCCTATGGCAAAGTTCAGCATCTCTGTTAAAAAGGTGCTGTGCAGAAGAAATATCCCTCCAGCCATTCTCAGGTGAAGTCATTCAGCCCAGGACCCCTGCTTTGACAAGAAAGGAACAGAATGTTGTTTTTTTTTTCTTTTTTTTTTTTACTCACAACTGCATCTGTCAGCAGTAAAAATCAGTTCAGAAGGAACAGTAATGTGACATGACTACAAAATAAACTCAACTGAAGGACATCTGTAGGGCCCATTAACATAATGTATTGTAAGCAGTGGTGCCTAGCAAAGGGCTTTGAGTATAACAGCAGGGCCACCTTTGAAAAAGACAAACAAAATATATAGCCTGCACTGACAAGGGATGGTAGGTGCACAGAGAAGCCAGTGTAGTAGTTAATAGTTTGTCACTGACAGGGAGGAGAGGTCAGACCAAACAACTGCACAGGGAAACTACTTACTGCCTCACAGTAAACAAACTCCCCCAACAACAAAGGCTGCTGTATGTCATCATTTTAGAGTGTGTGGAAGAAATTCACTGGTGGCCAGAATGCCCATAGCTAGGCCTTGTTAAAAAAAATAAAATAAATAAAAGCCAGAAATCCATAAATAAAACTTGCTGGCTAGTATTTTTTCTCCCCTTTCATCAACTACTGTGTTATGCACATCATGCCTCAGAAAATGAGGAATAGCAAAATAAAAAGATGAATAAAGGAGATTGTGGACCCAAATATTCCCCTCACAACTACATCATTAACTACTAGAGCAGCAAACATGGAATGAAACTTTGTTTCTTCCACTGGATACTGCAAACAAAACAAACAAAAAAAAAAAAGTTCTGAGACAATGCATGCGACATGTCCCTCTCTGCACAGAAAAGGCCGTTGTTTGTTGTCAGAGCCATTTAGGTCCCAGCTCGTTACCTACACTGAAGAGACCATGTCAGACATTGGACCTCTACTAAGGAAAAATCTATCTTGTTATTTCCCCAGATTTTCCCAGGGTTCTGTGTTTCACTCCTCTGGTGGCTCAAGTTGACAGGAACACCTGTGTCATGCATTAAGTCAAAGTTGAAGTCTTTATTTGACTTCTTCAGCATTTTAATAATGACTGCCCATCTAGTAGATTTCACTCATTAGCACTTCTACTTTCACAAGAACAGGATAAAATTGAATGTGAAATTCCAGAGAGTATAACAGTGAGTGTGACTTTTGTCTTGTCACGTTGGATGAAACAGAATCCCTCTGTAAAAAAAACAAAAACCCAAATTCTGAAGAGGATTATAAATTAGGTGGGGTGCCAGAAACAAAAACAACCACCTCGTCAAAGCAACACAAAATTTATTTAAGGCTAAAAGAGTGTAAAAAAAAATATTTATTTATTATTTTTCTGCTGCTTCTTTGGCTTAATTTTCCTTCTTCATTGTCAACTAAGAAGAGCTTTGAGTTATTAAATCAGTAGCGCTAGTTAGCATGTAGAGGCTGCTGGTGTCCCTAAAAGTCAGTATTCTGGAAATTCAGAATTGCTTCAATTCTGTTAACCGTAATGTTAAGGATGCAGCTACAACCCTGGTAAAACATATGGGATCACCACTCTTGGAAATTGTTCAGTTGCCTAGTTCAGCTTCTAGACAAAAAAACAAACCAAAACAGTTATGACTAGAGGTGAAAATCAAGTTCCACCTCATTTTCTGATTCCTCCTATTTCTTTAAGAATAATCCCTCTAAATGTATCAGTTCCTTTCTTGATGCTGGCAGGTGCTGAAATTGTAGGTAAAAAAATCATCGAAATATAAGTAATAGTACACTTGTCGGACTCACAGTTATGTGTAGGTGCAGTGTACGTGAAGTGGAACTGCTATAATCTGCAAATGTGTTACATTATAAACTAGAGGGGGAAAAAAACTATATAGAGTGACTGAATTATGGGGAGAAATTATAGAACCATGAACGAAAAAGAAAAAAATGCTCTTTTTTGTGACCATTTGGGCCTTAAAAAATGGCAAGATGCATTATCAAAACACACTTCCAACTGATGGATTGAAATAGATGGAAATTTCAAGGTTCAGCTATACATTTACTGTAAAGTTAATGACTGCTGTTTCCCATGATCCTTCACCTGCATACAGTACCATCATCAATGACTGCAGAAAACTGCCTTGCTTTCTTCACGCAGTCATCTTTCTTATGTTTCACTGGACTGGCATCATCTCTTTATCCAATGCAGATTCATGATTTATCACAGAATCTCGCTTTTATCCCATCATCAAAAGTTCTTAACTGCTTCTCTTTAGCCACAGTAAGGCTGTTTTTTATTCTTTATTTTACCTGCTCTTATGATGCTTCACATTATCGACATATTTACTATTTCTGTATCCAAATTTTGTTCCTTTCAGCTGATTTACTGCAGTTTGGTCACAAACATGGATTCCTTTTCCTGCTCATTATTTTTTTCATTCCTTTTGTTGCACATTTTCTATTTTTTAAGGTGTATTGCTTTAAGTTTCCTGTCCTAATGCTTTGATATCTTCCTTGATCTGCATGTGTGTTTCTCATCTACAAGCTCCCAGTTTAGTCTGTACCTGCTCCAGATATTTGACACAGCTGACTTGCAACAACCAACGTTTTTTCCCCACTCCACACTGAATTACCTTCTTAGAGGAGTTTTATAATCATATTCATTGTTTCAGATGACAGCTCTCTTGTTGGGGCCATGTTTCCTGTCAGTCATCCAGGTACAACGGCTAATTAGGTCTACAAGCACTCTATTTTAAGTGCAGGACTAATTTGCATATTTAGACTTGTTGAAGTATTTTCTTTAGAAGTGCAAAGTATTAGGTGAGTTGATTTTTTTTTCCTTCCTTCTACTTGGTCTGAAAAAATGTCATTAATTAAAAGCACATTTTTAAAATCTCTTAAGCAGGTGCGTCACAGCGGTGATTTATTGTCATACAAAAAAAAATTTGAAAAATTATGATTATAATTATAAATTCGAATAATAAGAGTGACAAGTTCATATTGTTTTACCAGGGCTTGTAGATGTCACATTATGAATATAAATGTCAAGTGGATACAGGATTTAATGATGGACGAGTATGAACACCGACCGGAGCTTCTCCACTGAATGTTTATTCAAACTTGAACTGGATTTTTCTGTACTTGCACTACGCCTGCTGAAAGCTAAAGGTCAACGTTTAGAACATATTTACAAGAAAACTGGACAAACTATTCACAAGCAAATGTGCAATAACCACATTCTTCATTAAAAGGACTCACTGTCAACAACTAAATCAACTGACTATGTGACTATCATAGGTTCATCTGAAGACAACACAAGCGTCCTTTTTTCTGTTGCCGGTTCTCACTACGACCACCTGATTCACTTCCTCATCATCTATACTGAGATGCTTACTATAACTCTATCATTTTACATCACCAATATAGCCAAGATTCACCAACAGTGGACTACAAACACCTTCTATGCCTCTCTCAGCCCCTTTCGCTCATTCTCTTTCAAGTTTCAAGCTTCTTTCTGCTGCTGAAATATCTGACCTCATTATAAAATCGAAGTCATCTGCCTGTCAGTTAGATCCTCTTCCTACTGTCTTGATAAAAGCCTGCCTTCTCTCTCCCCTGTAATAACTGCTATCACACATCCATCCCGCACCTCTGGTTATCTTCCTTCCTCTATCAAAACAGCTGCCTTAACTCTTATACTTTAGAAACCTGGTGCAAACCCCAACAAGTTCAATAACTTTTGTATTATTTCTAAGATACCCTTTCTTGCTAAAATCCTGCAAAAGCAGTTGCATCATCCGATAATGATGCTAACCAAAGACATTCTAGTTTGGCGTCCATCACCTTCATAGAGCAGAAATAGCCCTGGCAAAGATTAGCAATGACCTCCCAATGGCAGCTGATTCTGTAAAGGTTACCATTCTCATGCTCCTCGATCTGAGTGCAGTCTTTGACACCATCTCTCATCATATTCTCTTTAACAGTCTTGTCTCTGTTGGAATCATCGGCACACCCCTCACTATCCTAAAGTTACATTTTCCTTAAATTTAACGCTGCAGTGATCCCTTGTCCCTTGCCAATTCGCACTTTAAGTTCTGCGGTTTTAATTATTCATGGATTTTTCAGAAATATATAATATAATTTAAAGAAAAATCAAGAAAAAATCGTGGAAACATCACAGGATGCTGTGCGCGTTCTCTCACAGCGAAGAAATGTTGTGAGCCAGCCTGGCCCCTTTAAGAAGGTGGCCTTATGGGTAATGGAGTGTGTGTATCGTGGGTCGGCAGAAGAAAACGGGCTTAGATGAAAAGTGGAGTGAGCATAAACAGCAGCCCAGCGTGTGTAGATTTACATTCTCTGTTAACCGACAGGAGCCGAACAATACAACCTGTGTGATGTTACAAGTTCCTGCAGTGCCAGAATAAAGTATAAGAATAAAGTAGTAAGAATAAATAAATCCACCTTGACACTGGGCAGTTTTTTCTATTACCATTCAGAACTCCTCAGTTTCTCATTCTCCTCACGTTAAGAGTCATTTTCAAAAACAAATTGCCATTTCAGTCTCATGTCAATGACATCACATAATTGGCACATTTCCATCCACGAAACATTTTTTTGCCCCTTCCCCCATCCAACAATACTGCAGTTCTTGTACCAACTATGGTCACCTCTCATGCTGATTACGCTTTCGGATTTGGTCTACCTCTTAAATCCGTCCATAAACTTCAACGTGCTCAAAGCTCTGCTGGATCCTTACTAAAGCCTCCTCCTTGGCTCTCATCACTTCTTTTCAGCAGCTTCACTGGCTTCTGGTCAAATATCTCATCAGTTTCGAGATTCTGCTCCAAAGGTTAGATAGCCATAATCTTGCCCCTCAATACTTCTCTTAAGTCCTGCACATTAACACACCCACTTGTACTCACAGGTCTTTTTCTTCCATCTACCTCATCGAACTAATTTGTCAGACCACCTTTTGATCGCCATGGGCACTAGATCTTTCAGCCAGTCTACCCCCATCGATGGAAGCCCTTCATCTTTCCAATATGTCTTAAAGCATATTTGTGTCTATTTGAGTCAGGCATTATTTAGTCAGCTGTTTGTCACCTCTTGTTGTGTAATACAGGCCAAGAAACTGCGGCTTTGAGCCACAGTTTGAGCCCACAGAGTGTCACCTAGCAACAGCAACCGCATTTATTTTTGTGTGAGATATTGGGGTTTTTTGAATTGTTTCTTGGCTCTCTTGATTTATAACCACACTGTAGGTCAGGTTGTTACACTGAAATAAATTCATAAACTAAAATATTCACAAGAAAACAAGAAATAAACTACAGGACACTTTAAAAGATTACTACATGTTACATTTTAACATGTAAGATGTACATGTAATTCATACAATGTGAAGAATGTCACTGTAGACATCACAAAAAGCTTGCAGCACAAGTGTTTAAAGTGACTACAAACATTTTACAAACACAGTAGTTGGTCGGATGGTTCTGTGCAGGCTGAGTCTGAAAGTATGTAATTCAGTGACCAATTCAGATTTGGAGGATTCGATGACATCACAGACAGAGACCAGAGTGAAAATAATTTAGCCTCCAAATCTTTAACCCCACACACATTGACATCACTCTACATCCTCTCTGTTTATCTACAGTGGGTGACACGGAGGAGAGGAAGTGGAGTTCACTCCCTCTTAAAACTGGCTATGAGCACTGATGCAAACACATTATTGAAAAAGGAGCTGCTGCCTCGCGTCTTTGTTGTATTTTGACTAAAAGCCATGTCAGCTTTTGAAGAAGAATAGGCATAATTTGTCTAATTTAAGCCCACTCCTGCTTCTTTCCTGAACCACAATACTGAAAGATCAAATAAACAAATAAAAAAATTGATATATTTTTTGACTCCTTGAGTATAATAAAGTTAACTTAACATCACCTCCCATATAAAATTTCTGGATCCACACTATGGTAGTATTTCTGTTAATTGAAGCCAAGGCCATCCCTACTTTAACCTGTTTTCAGAGCTAAAGTATAGAGCTTTATCTGTAAGAATGATTCAATGGCACAACTGTCTGTATTAAAATCTAAGCTTTTGTTATTAAGTGAGCTTTTTGGATGTAGATCTTAATGTCTTTTTTTTCTGCCCATATGACAACTACACTAATGTGGTGTAATTTGCTTCGGTCTGGAAGTTGACATTAAGTTCTCTCAACTCTGGAAAGTGGCAAAGGACGTGATCAGAGGCATTAATCTTTACAAGTACACTTTACCACACACACAAGAAAAAAAGGAAAAGAAAAACAAACTAAATTGATTCTGAATCATCTCACGGATGAAAAAAAAAATACTACTTTACATCTACACATTAATGCTCACAGACGATCAAAGATCTGCTAATCTAAAATGACAAAGGAACAAATATGGAACAATTTAGATAACACGTCATACTGTACATATGATGTTTTACTAATGCCTTTTGGCTTTAACTACAAACCGACAAAAAGTCAAGTTTCGACAAATGTGCTAAGTAGCTAATGTGACAGCCACCCATTTGATGGCGTAACAGTGGTTTGACAAAAAGCTGTGTTTAAAATAAGACTGATTGTGCTCAGTTAGGCTCTTAAAGCAAAACTAAATAACTTCATCATCATAAGGTTTCAGTTTCAATTGACTGAGGATGAAACATTTGAATTATTTTTAAGAACTATTATTGAACTCTCAGACCCATCCAGGTCTGCTGTCAGCAGAACCTGACAAAGAAACTTCTGAACCCCGAGAAAATACATGGTTGAAACAGCTGGGTAGCACTTTAGGCCACTTCCGCACATATCAACAATAATTTTATCCAAACTCACAGAAGGAGTTCAGTTTTTCCACATTTTGCACAACAAACATTATGGGAGAGGTGACTAAGAAACTAAAGAGAGTAATGACAGAAAACAGAGAAAGTAATAGAACAAGAGACTGAACAGGAGTAAATCTGGGGGTTTCAAGTTTTGAGGCAGAATGGAGGACCCAAATGCAGGAGTATGCTCAATGAAAGACCAAGAAAACCAAAATCCACAAAAGTAGTCCAAAGGGGAAAAAAGACAAAATCTAAAGCAAACAAACAAACAAACAAAAAAAAAAAAAAAAAAAAAAAAAAAAAAAAAAAGCACAAAAGTAATCCAGGTAAGTACGTACAGGACGCGAGACAACAGACCAGCACAGACAAAGTAGATGACAAGACTTAAATACACAGGGAACCCAACGAGAGGCAGGTGCAGACAATCAGGATAACAAGAGGAAAGGAAGCAAAACTGAAAACAACGGAGACAAGACAGAACTTCAAAGTAAAACAGGAAACAGGTGACAAAAGACAGAGATTGACGCCAACTTAACACAAAACAAGAAAAAAACCCAAAATGGCTGTCATGGCCGCCCCAGACCATGACAGGGGGAGACTTTGACTCGGTAGGAAAGCTAAAAGAGAGAGCTAAAAGAGATGACAGGATGCCAGCCGGATGCAGAACTCTCCTTCTTGTTGCTGGACAAGTATGTTTGCATAGCAACACATAAACTGATATTGGATTTTGTATTTTACAGTTTCTTTAGATATGGTTGAAAAATCAAACTCATTTGTTATCAGACATTTATCTGCTAGAAACATGCACGTGTCGTGTTGTGTATCTAACAAACATTAATGTCAGTTATTCAGTTATTAGCTGCTGTATCCAGTGGCAAAGATAAACTCATTGTGGGAAATGTGTTTTTGCACATGATGCTTTGGGATGCCAAATATTCTAATACCGACCTAGGGTGTATGTAAAACATCCAAAAACAACAACAACAACAACAGAAAAAAAACAACGAGCCACACTGGAATGGCTGTAAATGCATGTTCCTTTACATCCTCACAGAACCTTGTATTGGTTGGAAATGTAGTCAGCAAGAAGGTTCTAGAAATCCAAGGATGTATCACTGACTGCCATTACATAATCATCTCCATGATGTCATGAAATCATCCACTGATATTTGTGCACAAATTGTATCATTTCTGTAGTGAATTTGGAAAGCTTAACAACGCAGCAGACAACGGAGACTGACCTACTTTTGAAGTCAATCCCCAGTGGTTGTTTGAGCAACTGCAAAACAAGCAAGCTGAATGTAGCCCCTCGGTCATGAACATATACAGCCGTGGTAAACTTTTAGCAATATCTTACTGATTATTCTGTCATGTTAAATTCAAATGCAAGAGTTTGGACTTTTTAATTGTCTGGCATTTAGAATTTAGGCCTTACACATTTCCAGGCTGACAAATTCACTTCGACGGCTGAAAGTGGGGAGGTGGATCATGATTCCTCTCGGTAGCGCTCGTGTTTCTCCTCCCAGTGGAGACCATTGACTTCCACAGCAGCACAGACCCCTGCTGCACTCCATTACTGCAGGCCATCTGGCTACAGTTCAAAGCCCCAAAGATAGACAGGAGTCTTTTTCAGAGGGCCTGTACGGCACACTGTGCAACAGGCATTTTTAATATCACAAAAGCACAGCGTGATGGGTATTGCAGCAGCTCAAAGCCAGGTCAGATAAAGTGTTATCACATGAAATACCTGGACTAAAACAGCAACTTAACATAGGTAGAGAAATGGCCAATAAGTGGGAGTGAGTTTAACAGTTTATTAGGAAACGTATGAGTTTCAAGAAGAGTTTGTTAATGCTATTATTGCAGGGGCCAATTTTCTCTGATGGATGAACGAAGCAGAATAAATGGCAAATTCCAACACAAATCGACAATGATACGATATTCTCATGTGAATAAAAAAGGGTAATTTAAAGTTTCCGTAAAGAAAAATGGAGGGCAGAGAGACAGATGACATGATCTGGCTTGTAGCACATTCTCAAACACATGTATTTCCCATTGTCTGAGGCAGCTGCATGCTGATAAAGTCTTGGATTACACTCCAGTTCAAGTGAACCACAAAAGGCTTTCTTCCTCCCCTCTGCAACCTCCCACGGTGAAATGAAAAGACCAGTGGATGGCTAAAATACAGGAAGAAATCTTAGGAGCAGACTGGATTGAGTGGTTCACAGTAGGTGAGCCTTCCTGTTTGTGATCAGCAGATAGATGCAAACATGTCAAAATCAGACCCGCTGAATTTTTTTTTTTAGTATCTACTTTGTCAACCACTTTTTTCAAGAATAATTATCATTCATTTTTAATTTCGTGAACCGCAGGGTCATGTGGATTGTGAGTATAATATATATACCGTATTTTTGGTTTTCCGGCGTATTAGTCCCATCTGCCCCCCCCAAAAAAAAGTTGTGAAGAGGAAAAAAGATATAAACAAGTCGCTTCGGACCATAAGAGCGGGTGATAATTGTACTGTTGATCAGGCCCTTCCGGCATCAGCTGTTCAAGGACCCATCGGTGGACTTGTTCCTCCAGCTCTGGAGGACTTAAAGCCCGGAAAACATACATACACAACCCCCCCCCCCCCACACACACACACACACATATATATATATATATATATATATATATAAAGAACATATCCAAGTAGCTCCTTCATCCATCATGCTGTTTGTATAATCTGGTCCAGTTACAATTTTTAAAGTGATGTATTCCACAGATGTGAGAAATTTTACCCTAGATCTTCTTCCTCTGAAACAGTACACTCTTTGGGATTTACAAGATCTGTTGTTTGCACTTGAACTTGTGGTTGGACAAATGCATTTCCCATACAGTCACGTTGAAATACAATAAGATCTACAGTGAAGACCGTGGACCCAATTCAGCCTACAACCATTGCTTCTGTTATCACTGAAAGAAAAGAAAGGCACAACTTTTATGATAGTGTCTGGAATAGTCATTTTTTGTTCCCTGCCATCTAAGAGCTATTTCTGTGAGGACAGAGACAGTGACAGATTAGATGGTTTGATTCTGTGGCATATTCAAACCCTCTGAATAAATGATAGTTATTGTATTCAGCGTGCCGAATTTCCATAGCAAAACCACACATAACAAACTCCCTTTAAACTAAAATATACTGTTCATTTTCCTCTATGTCCCAAAGTGATTAATTTATCACAAGGCTAAAGTATTCAAATTTGCAATGGACAAACATGAAACAGCATAGATTCACCCACGCAAGTTTGTCTGCTGCAGATCTGTGAAAATCAGTCCAGTGAGTTTTGACTATCACTAGAGCAATTTTTAAAAATGTATTTATTTATGTATGTACTGTGCAAATGATTCACACATTCATTGATTTTATGCAGTTACACAGACCTAAAGCGAATGGTGATAAAACCCATATCAATAATATTTGCAAATCATAGCATCTGCAAATAAGACTCATATAGGATGTGCACTGTTTACAGCTGTGGGTCAACACTACTTTATTTATTCTCTTACCTTTAATCAGAATCAGTACTATCAATAATTCCCCTGCAACAAGGCTGTAAAATAAGCCAATATCCATTAAAGTAACAGCAACATACACTTGCTAAATCAATGCAAAGAGTCTCACCACAGTCACAAACAGTCACTTGGAAATACGGATAATACAGAACATCTGTATGCAGGGAGAGTTTGTGTGATTCATCATAACAGTATTAACTGTTATATTATATTGTGCTACAGAGTTATAGATAACTGAGAAGCAAAAAGGCAGCTCTTTACTGCTGCAGGCAAAATATGAGCACAGCAGGTCATTTGCTGACAAACATAAGTGTAAAGTCTATTCAAACACGAGAGCGAGGATGAGTAATAAAGAGTTTAAGTGGACAGTAAGTTCTTCAGAAGAGCCTTGGGTTTTAGAAGACTTTTTGTAAATTAAGCCTCGGGTCATAAGGAGTTAATCTCCACCAAATCTTATCAGCAGTTTACTCCTAGAAATCATGCATGTCTGAAGTCAGGGGTTTGCACAATCTCACTATGTAATATGCATAAAGACATCTAACCCCAAGTCCCCCTGTTATTTGTGATCTTATCCTTTTGCTTTCAGGAAATTTAGCAGAAAGTAAGACTGAAATATACTTTGGCGTGAACTGCATACAACTGCACATTCCTTTAGAGTTTAAAAAAGACATGCAAAACGCAAATGGTGAAACACTGTTAAGGACCATAGTTTTTCAAAATCATTTCCTTTACAACCAATAAAATCTATGCTAAAACAGTCACAGGTAATACTACAATAAAAAAATTCTCATATACAGAGGTAGAATGAGTGCTTTTTCTTTTTCTTCTTTTTTTTCTGGCCTAGCTGAATACCTTCATGACCTACAGCTTGCTTACAGAAAAGTAAAGTCTTCAGGGAAAAACTACAGGGATATGGAAATTAATCTTGTATGGCAAGATGAAAACTTATTTGACAAATTACCACTGCCCTGATGTCTTTCCACAAAAGGTAAACCATTATGTTACAGTAATGAACCTTAAAAAAAAAAAGAAAAAAAAAAAAAACTCATGGCTACAGTAGAAGTGTCTACCCTATAGCTGCTTACAAGTGCAATAGTCTCCCTGAGAGGCATCATTAGGGGAAATCAGTCAATGCAATCTGTCTTGGAAATACTTTGCAGAATGGCCTTTTATGCTGTTTATTCAGTACATGTGAATACTAACTAACTCTGAACCAGTGAACCAATTACTACATGTTAAAATCTGACCAATCTTGCCAAAGTAATTTACTTGGTATTTTTAGATGTTACTTGAGGATATAATGCTTTTCAAACAAGGCCATGGCATTCACATGTGGTGCACACAATATTGTGCATTGTCATTACACTAAAATACTACTATCAAAACCAATAAAATGACATGCATTAAAAAGTACTTTCATGGGAACATTTTGGTTCCCACACATGCTCAATTTGTACAAATGGGGCATACTTCAAGCTTTTGAAAAAAGGAAATAGCTGCTCAGGCAAACAGAGGAAACGTTGAAGAGCAGTAGTAACAACCAACAAGTATGTGTTTTGGTCACTGAACCATAAATGCACTGAAGTAGGGACTCACCATGGCTGATTACATAGCTTAATGGTCTTGGCTTCACCTTTTGTTTTAAAGGCCCAAATGGTCCCAGCAGTCTGATAAATCATCGACATATTGAGTCAATGAACGCTTGCCATTCCCAGGTTTCTAAGCAATGGAGCACAGCATTTAGCAGGCCAGTACAAATATCCATTTCTGCAGTACAGATTGCAAAAAAGTTGAAATGTTATTTAACTTGTTAAAACACAGTTTGCATCTTCAAGTCTGTACAAAAACTGAAATTATCGCAGCTTGGTTCAAACTCATTAATGAAGCACACTGCATCACCAAGAAGACATTTTTGGCTCTACAAGTGGACTGTGTGTGGGAATGAAGCTGTGAGAAGGTTACTGCTGACAGCTCGTTATGTGAACAATCTTCCTGTCTGAGCTTTGCTCTCACATTAAATGCTATCAGCAAATGTAAACACTGTATGCAATTCAGGTAATGCAGGTGTTATGATTAGATACCTTTTAAATGTGTGGAATAAAAAAAAAAAAAAAAAAAAAAACCTTCGCAAATCCAATTATATACAGCTTTAGAACTTCATAACCAGACATCCCCTTTGCTATGGCTGAAAAGGAGGAGCACCTGAGCTGCAATAATCCAGTGTTTCCCACAGAATCAGATTATACTTGTGGCAGTCTGGGAGTGAGAGAGGAGGAAGGGATTACTGCCACTCTTTTTCCCTACACTGTGTAGAATTATGATTTTAAATAGGATTACAGTGTCTTTCTTACTTACTTACTTTATCTTATCATTTATTTGCCTTTGTTAAGGCATTTCTTCTACTGTTAAGAACACATGGGTGATTGTAAGTAGATTAGTCTCATAATATAATATGTGAAGTCTAATCCTCAAGGGACTGTTGTGCTTAAGAAAAACAAACCCATGATTTATAAAAAGTATGTGCACATTCATTAAATACAAAGAAAATATTTAAAAGGGTCAAATAAGATTTGAAGGTGGAAGTAAAAACAGCATAGAGAATCAAAAAATATATCGTGGATTGATAAACAGATTTAGAATTCTCTGTTTATAGCTAGATCTCTGCTGGCCCTACCACACATTAGACCTAACAGTTGTCCATGCATAAATTATTCTATGAAGCTGTGAGCTACAGATAAGACAAATTTAGAGCAAATATCTGTAAACCTTTAATGCAGTGATATCGATGTGATACATGTGTTACAGCCTTCTCCCTGCAAGCAAATTACCATTACAAATTAGTGCAATGACACTGTAAGTTTTATATAAGAACATTTAAGGTCTAACTTCTGTCTGTGAATGGAAACAGGGCCCAGTTTAAACAACCATGATATAATGCTCCATTCTAAACAACATGGTTTGCTATGAGTCACTTATTTACATACTTAGGGTCTATCTTTCCACAGGGTATATGATGTCAGAGATTTCAATATGTTCTCATTCTTGTGCAATCTCTGACCCATCAACATTTTAGAGGCACTGTTGATCTCATTAAGTTTCATTGATTCAGAACACCAGTAATGCCATTTTCTATTTGTAGCCAGCGACAAAATCTTGTTATTGTCAGTGAAGCATTCTGCTGGCACCAAATCAGTTTTTAACCTGAAGCACTTTGTTATAAAGGGAATATGTATGATTCTGTTACAAAGATTATAGTAATGTAAATGCACTTGGGTGGCAGCTGTAGACTTATTGGATGGTGTCAAAACAGCAACGATCACCAACAGTTTGTTTGAAGTTTATGTATAAAAACAATTTAAGAGCAATGAGCAGTCATGAATTCTGGTTGCTGTTGGCTTTTTAGTTCTAACAGATGTAAATTTGTATCAAAAACATACAAAAGGTAATTATGAGCAACAATACGGCTCACTGACAGTAATAGTTTCCTTATAAAATATACCCTAAAATGTTCTGGTATTAAGTAGCATATTAGAACTGTTATATAAGCCAGTCCTACTCTACCTTTCAGTAAAAGTTCAGTGAACTCCACTGTGAAATGGCAGCTTCCTTGGAAAGTAAACATTTATGTACAGACAACAATGATGCTTCTTCATACTCCAGTTGTGTAAATATAACATATCACCTGACGTTTATTTTGTATTTATCCATCCTTTTATTGTCCATACCTGTTTAGCTCTATGCAGGGTTTTTTTTTTTTTGTACCTATTCTGTGGTGAATCAGACTTAGCTTTGAAAACAACTCACCAAAGGTTTCTTTACATGGAGAAGGTTTTAATAAAGCCAAAGTGTCTAAGTTTTGTTCAGAGTTTTGAAAAGAAGCCATGTGATAAATACATATATGCAAAACAAAAAAAAAAAAAAGGTTTCAATTAAAATTAGGGCTGGGCAACGATTAAAATGTTTAATCGCGATTATTTGCATTATTTCTCTGATTAATCATGATTAATTGCATTGTATATGCAAAATCAAACAATACATTCAAAAGTAGTGTCAAATGCACTTTTATTTAACTGTTCTGCTGCCATATGAACTAAAGTGCCATAAAATTTGTTGTTCAAGCACTTTTAACATCAGCACTTGTCAGTAACACATATTTAGTGTAAATATCATCTAAAAAAGTGTAAAATAAATTAAAACTTATAGCCACTTCCAGGGTATTAATGTCATCCTGTTTTATAAAAAAAAAAAAAAAAAGTCTACAAACAAAATCCAACAAAATGATTGCGGCTCAGCACAATCAGAACATTAAAACAGGTAATTTCTGAGGTAACAGCAGAAACTTTTAACGGGGAGTTTAACTTGGCAGTTGTTACAAATAATCTTGTTTCTGTCAAATCCTTCGTCTGGGAGAACTTTAAAATGAAAATGTCCATGTTAAAGTTCAGTAACTTCATCAATACGTGTATCATTTATTCTTTCCAGTTTCAATTGTCAATCAAAAATATAAAAAATCAAAAAGTGACATTTTATTACGTTTTTCGTTTTTTAATCTAACACAAAAAAAAAAAAAAAAAATTGCCTGTTTTTTTATATTTTAATTTTAGTCTTGGATCAAAAATATGGAATAAAAAAACGGGCCACAGAACTGAATTTGTTTTACAATAGATGACTGGACTTTCTGTTGTCATTACACATCTGTGCCACTAGATGGAGCCGCATGAAGTAACCAGTAAGAGAATAGCAGGACAGTGAACACATGGAGCAGATCTGATGTAATATGGAGGAATAACGTGAAAGTTTTGTTGCAGTCCAGAAATTTTTTTTTTTTAGACAGAATTGTTAATATTGCTACCTGAGTTGCTACCCGAACTCTAAAGTACACAGATTTTTACCGTTCTCCATGTCTGTTTTAGATTTACCGCATGTTTACCTGCTTTCCGGTTCCGCAGCAGCCAGTAACAGAATTTTCAAAACAAAAGCATGTGAGCAACATGCGTTAACGCGCGATAAAAACAATGTCGGCGTTAATAAATTAATGCGTTAACGCGATAATAATGCGTTAACTTGCCCAGCCCTAATTAAAATACAGGTTCAAGTGTTTTCAAATAAAGAAGAAAATACACTGAGACTATGAGAAATCATGCTCGTGCAGGGGTAAAGAAAAATAGATTTGCTGGATTGCCAAAGGCAAAGAATGGAGTAAATGTGCAGTCTAATTCTAAGCTTAAATCTCAGAGAATCAAGACCAATTTTAATGATATGTAATTAAGGCCTAAACAAATTTCTCCCAACGGATACTATTAATGGAGAACTTATTTCAGGCTATGGCACCCAAGGGGGTAATACATTCATACTAATCTCATGGCTGTCGGCCTAGGGGCTTCATTGCTGCAGAAATGCCTTCATATTAAGGGCAAGACAGGAGGTAGGGAGTCCAGGGAGGTAAAATTAGAGGTACAATAAATTAGCTGTGTTGTTGCTTACAATGTCAAAACAGATGACAGACAGAAATTACGAAATACCACGCAGTAGCTCCAGACTAATTACAGTTAAGAGGGGAAAAACAGGGTATGTGACAGAGATAAGGAGGATAAGTATGTGTATGTAAAGTCAGAATATTACTTTACAGAGATAGTAGTCATCAAGATAAAACACAGCATATATTACAGGAAACAGATTTACATCTTTGGCTTTTGTTTCTGTAATATACATAGAAATACATAGAAATAGGAGTACCTGGTGAGACCATAGAGAAACCCGAAGACAGAATCACAATATCAACTGAGGCTGGGTGGTTTAGGAGCATTACATTCAATATAATGATTATGTATCACGGGTGTATGACTAATCACCACTTTTGGAATTGTGGTTGCTCATATTGCTTGCACACAACCAGCTCCATTACCCCAGCTGGGCGGTTAAAAGGGTGCAAATAAAAAGTGCCTCTCAAATCTTTCAGTCTGCAGACAAAGTGGAGACAGTGGCATTGACAAAAAAGTTAATGTCAGAAGGGTGCTGGTGATTGATGACTCCTTACCTGAAAGCATCAACTGTGTCTGCAGCACTGAAACATCCCTTACGCGAAGAACAGAGCAAGCAGATCATACTTAGACAGTGAAGCTAAGTTGTTTGCCAGTTTAGAGTTGAACTCTGGATGAGAGGTAATTCAAACAAGAACAAAACAGCATCTCTGTCCTGAAATGCAGATCAATTCTACTACACAATAACCCAAACATCAGGTCATTTAATACAAGTTTAAATCTCTCTTTCTAGTTTATCATATTGCAAAATTGTAATTGAAATGATAATCAAATCCGATACAAAAGTTCACCCCCTCCACTAAGTGGATGAAATGGTAGAAAACACTTCAGTGTAATAACCCCTGAGTGTACGAGATTTCAAAAGAAGAAAAAGAAAAAAACTGATCCTAATTATTGCACTTCCACTTAAGCTTCCAAATTGGAAAGCTCAATGAGTATAGTTTAGGTATAGGTTGGCAAAAACATATACAAGACTTTCATAAATTTAGAAAAAATGACAAAAGTGGTTGGAGAAAACTGAAAGAGAAGAATAAAACTAATGACAAACAGGTATCTGTGGGGCCACATTTGTGACCACAAGATTATTTGGCAGAGGTGCAAGTTCATATAAATATGATTTTCACTTCACATTAACCAAAACTATTTTCTGGGTTTCTACAGGTTTACGCACCCATTTTAAATGACTTACTGTGAGAAGACTACTTTAGGTGAAAACAAGATGTGTTAATGGCAACAAGTCATTTAATATGTCACTTCAGTATATGCTCTTTGCTTCTTAGCATACAAATTTAAAATATATCTTATCAATCAATTGCAAGAGAAGACAGAACTGATTTTTCCATCTTATTTCAATTTTCCACTGATCCACCAAGCCGAGGGATCCACAATGGGATTAGGATATTCATTTATGGGATCAAAACATGCTCGGGAACATCGACTGCTTGACTATAGAGATTTCAGTCTACTACCAGTATTTATATAGAGATTTAATGAAGAGACATTTACTTACAGATGAAATATATAGAGTTTTGCAGTTGCTACTTAAAAATGATCAGTATGCATGAATATGTGTGCGTTCTTGAAGGAAAATGTGTCCCTCTTTGAGAGCTGCAGTGGGATTCTTTGGGACCTATGGGACCCAACACAAATCTCCTGGGAGTGGGTGGTCAAAAAATTAACTGCAAGTCTTAAAGTGAGGCCAGCTCTGGTACTTAGCCAGCTTTAATCCCAGTGATCAATTTGGCAAATGAAGCCCAGATGGAGAATGAAGCTGCATCTGGTCATAGTTTGAAGTTAGAGACTTCTGATGCTCCAGTTGCACAATTTGAGATTTTTAAAACCACTTAGTATGCTACTTATACATACTGTTTTTGTAAAAATCTTTAATACAATACTCAAACAGATGCATATAGGCGAAGCAAGTTTATTTGTAGAGCGGAATTCGTACAGAAGGCAATTCAAAGTGCTCTACAGATGCATGAAATCAGAAGAAGCCAAAGAGAGTCATTCCATGAATCATAAGAGCAGACAAAATAATCATTAATAAATTAGATGAAAATGGAATTTAAAAAGAATAATAAATCAAATTAAAAATGAAGAGTGCAGAGAAAAACCTTTCAGTTGTCATATGGGCATCCATCTATCCATCCATTATCTATGCCCGCTTAATCCTCTGCAGGGTCACGGGGATCTGCTGGAGCCTATCCCAGCTCACTTCGGGAGAAAGGCAGGGCTACACCGTGGACAGTTTACCAGTCCATCGCAGGGCCCACATATGGACAAACGATCATGTACACTCACAATCACTCCTACGGGCAATTTAGAACCACCAATTAACCTGACATGCATGTCTTTGGACTGTGGGAGGAAGCCGGAGTACCAGGAGGAAACCCACGCAAGCACGGGGAGAACATGCAAACTCCAGACAGAAAGCCATATGCACATCTAAACAGAACTGTTTTCAGCCTGGATTTCAACATTGTCAGACTTAAGGCCTGTCTCACATCTTCTGGAAGACTGTTACAGATTTTAGGAGCATAAAACTGAAACGCAGCTTCACCTTGTTTAGTCCTGACTCTGGGCACCAGCAGGAGATCACTACCTGAGGTTCTCAGAGTCTGGATTTGTTCATATGGCTCTAACATGTCAGAGATGTACTTTGGGGTTAGGCCATGAAGAGACTTGTACACAATTAGAGCTGTTTTAAAGTCTATTCTCTGAGCAACAGGAAGCCAGTGCAGAGACCTCAGGACTGGACTAATATGGTCATATTTCCTGGTTCTAGTCAGGACTCCTGCAGCAGCGTTCTGGATGTACTGCAGCTGTCTTACGGCTTGTTTAGAGCCCAGTGAGCAGGCCGTTACAGTAGTCTAACCTGGTGGAGATGAACACATGGATTAGTCTTTCTAAATCTAATTTAGACACCATTCCTTTGATTCTGCCAATGTTTTTAGTTTCTCTTTGTTTTTGTGGGCCACAGACCATGATTTCAGTTTTGTCTGAGTTTAGTTGGAGAAGTTGTTTTGCATCCACAACACTGATCTGTTCGATGCAGTGACACAATGAATCTACAGACCCATGTTCTCCTCCTATCAATGACACATAGATCTGAGTATCGTCTGCATAGTTGTAGTAGGATACATTACAGTTGCATATTACCTGGCCTAATGGAAGCATGTACAGATTAAACAAAAAGGGTCCCAGGTTTCACCCCCGGGGAAACCACACAGGTCATGGCCATTTGGTCTGACACACACACACACAAACTAAATATATTATCACCTGACTTATTTATTGTCATTTATTGCATTTGATTTAGTAAGATTATAACACTTATATTGCTTTCTAATCTTGGCTTTACACAACTGCTGTGTGAGAGTGTAAATTAACTATGTAGTAAAATCAGATAAAGTTGGGATGACATGGAAAAGGCAAACCTATTGATATTAGATTTTATTTCTTTGTGGACAAAATGAATCTGAGGTATCTCATGTTTTTATTATTCTGTTGTTAATATATATTTAGTTTAAGCATGACAAGTTTTTTCTTTCACTTGTCACATCAGATCCTCTGCGAACACAGTCAGTGACAAGAGATCCTTCCCACAGCTAGAACCATCTATAGTGACTCTTTGAAGAAATTTAAACATCAAATGTTACTGCAACCTACAGTTTTCCTTCAGGAAGAAATAAAAGTATCATTGAGCTGAAATTAAGTTGAATTGCCACCCTTTGTGGGTTTTTTTCTTGTCATTGAGATTATATATTTTGGTGTTTCATGCAATGAAGTAACTACCAAAAAAAAAAGAAAAAACATAAAAAAAAAAAAAACAAAACAAAATGCAGACATTCTTCACTTTTTTTTTTTTTTTTTTTTTGTGGCTGCGTATGCCTGAAAATATCTCACTGAGTAAGCCATTCAGTGTTGCAGGATACTGAGACATGACAGTCCCTAGTAGGAGTAGAATTATCCAGGTTACTGATACGCCCACCCAACTTCACATCATTCTGCATGTACTGTACATCGGAAGTATGATGTGCAAACTTGTAACATCGATTTGAAAAGAGCCCATTAAGAAGAGGGTGGCGTGGAGTGAAGTGCCTACACCCCTAAAACCAGCTGCTATGAACATTGGTGTACAGAGACTTGGAAGGGTTTTTATTTTTGAATTACCTTCTTTTTTTTTTTTTTTTGCTGTCTTCCTGTAATATTTTCAGCAAAACGTGTCACAGATATTTCATCAGGACGATACGCAGTTGTGTCGTCTCTTGGAAAAAAGAGCATAATATATCTCCTTAAATAAAATACTAGACAGTTTTCTTATTCCCATCTCTCACTGGCTTTTTAAAATGTTATGCAGTAACTTTTTCAAAATCTTTCTGCAGTGGACACTTCACACAACCTATGTATGAGTCAAGTCTTTCAACTGCATACAGTACGAAGTCTGATGCAATTGACGGTAACTTAAAACAACAGTTCAACAGAAAAAAAAAATCCTTACTAATTAGGGGGCTTACTGTGATGAATGTAACCAGGCTGACTGACCTTAAAGGGATCTCCATAAATGTTTCCTTCTGATCAATGGCCCTTCCTACAATCCCTACATATACATCCTGTTATTTGCATTATTGTTAGAAATCCTCTGTTTTTAAACCTGTAAAACGCCGTCTGTATTATTAACAAACAAATTGCTCTATACTTCCGTATAAAGGCTTTTTGGAGTAGTTTCATATGGTCTCATCGGCCCCCTGAACATTGAGCTAATGGGCTAAATTGCTTTCAGACTGGTTGAGCATCATACCTAGGCAGTATAAAAATAAACTGTGTAGATGAGATGATGCTGGAGACAAGTATTCAAGTATTTAAATTTTACAGAGCAACAACTGCTCTATGAAAAAAGTTACATTTCATGTATGACTCCCTTCCTGTATGCTTAAAAGTTGTCATGAATTAGTTGAATTAAGCCAAAGGGATACGATTGTTCCAGGAGTCTCTCAAAGGTTTGAATCAAGGCAGATGGACTTCTTTTTCCTTGCTCTTGAAGACGTTTCACCTTCCATCCAAACGTCTTCAAGAACAAAGAAAAAAAAAGTCCAGTTACCTTGATTCAAACCACTGAAAGTTACCATGATCTGGATGACTGAGAGTCTGCACCAGCATAAGCTGAGGAAGGCTTTATGTACACTTAACTGTGTATGGATCCTCAGAGCATTGCTTCTGGAGGTGAAACAACTGGGATAAAGATGATGAAATCCAAGTGTTAGACCACATGGTCATATGTGATATTTTATAAATAAGAAAAAAAAAAGGGAGTCTTCTCTTTTAATGTGACTTTTATGGTAGATGAAACTGAAAAAGCATTAAAAAAGGGATCAACACTTAGGCATCCTCTGTCAAAGAAGTTAATAATTCTCCATGAGTCACATTATTAAAGTGTCAAAAAAAAAAAAAGATGATGCCATGTACAAAACAAGGCATCATCAGCGCTTAGGAAAGCTGACCAAAGGTATGGAGAGAGAAAAAAAAAAGTGGCATCCTCTAGTGATCGCACCACAAACCTCTAATGGCTTTGTTTTTGGGTGAAAGGACACGCTGGCTTTTCCACCACTAATTTGTTTTCCGCTACTTTTGTGAAATGCCCAGCATCTGTGTCAAATTATGCCAACAAAGCAAAGCAATGGTGGTATTGTGCTTAAGATGGAAGTTTAGTTGCTAAAGCACTTTGCATATTCCCATGTAGCCTGCAGAGTGAACCCTGCAGCCAATCCAAGCCCAATCAGAAAACACCTCATAACATTCACTGACAGTAATCACAAGGATATGTTGCAATCACTGCTGCACAGCAAGAGTCCTGCTTTCAGGAAGCAGCGTGAGGTCTAGCTAGCGCGCAGCACGATTCTTACCCTCCTGTCAAAAATCAGTTGCTTTTTGACTTACTTATTAATAAACATGACCAATTAAGTTCCAGAAACTATTTGCCAACAGTTTGAATCAACTTACCTTCTTTTTAACAGAATTACTGAAATTGTTATGAGAGATCTTAAACATTTCAGACCATTTGATCTAAAAAAAAAAATAAAATAAAATGACGCACAATAACAAGAGCTGAAACAATGGCTCAGACTGGTTTATATCAAAGGACAATTACTGATCAACCATTTCATGCTGGACAGTTTTTTTTTTTTACTTCTGGATTTCTAGAACTTGGACCATTTTTGATGACATTCCTCTTCTTCCATTTCAAAAATAACTGGAGACGACAAGAAAAATGCTAGTTGTTTTTTACTTTTTTGTCTGGCTCTTGGGACTGTTAGTCACCAAGTTGTAACTTAAGACTGTAACTTGATATTTCTAAGAGGTGAAGCCAACGCAGAGAGTAGCAAAAAACAAATACATTCACTGAGGAAGGAACTGGTGTTTCATGTGCAGTCTGTCTTTACCAAAACAACCTCTCCGGTCTCTCGCCAATATATTTTACTAGAACCAGAAGAGATAAGTAGGAAACAGCAAACTATTTCTTCTGCTTCACCCATGACATGAGCCAATCAAACTGAAAGCAGAGAAAAGGGGAGATCTGTTGGACGGAGCCTAGAAACGTCATGGCCTCAGCACATCAGTTGTCCAAGAAACTCTGGAATTGTCAAAAAGTGATGTTTTTTGAAATGTCGTTCCCTTTATAATCTGAATGACTTTTTTGTTTCCCTTTTTGTGTGTTTGCTGTTCTGTACAAAATGTATATTTTCCTTTCAGTGCAGAATACAATTTCTGTGGAGGAAACCATTTTGAATGCACAGATAAATTAAAACCTTTTTGTGAAAAAAATTAATTGTGTGAAGTTTGCAAACAAGAATGCCACATTGACAAAGACAGCTATAATTGACTTATTGAGAATAACTTCAGTATGAAATGGACGTATGGACAGAAAGCAAGTGTTTGTTCCTAAATGTTTTACAGATATTCACCCAGCACATGCCAAACTGAATGTCCAGCATTTATGGCTGACAACAAATGCCTAATTTGTTTTAAGCAAGGACTTGTGATAATCTTTCCTTTTGAATATTGTTTAAAACATGAGCACCTGTTTTCTAATTAGATTATTTTTTGTAGTCTAATTTGGATGTCTGATGCTCCTTACTTATTTCACCATGGGAACCACTCCTAAAGAAAACTGAAAATGTGTCAAGTAAATTAGTTTTTAAACCTGAGCCATATTTTCCATCGCATTTGGATGTAAGCTGTTGATAGGTCCAAAAAGCTTTGTAATTGAACCCATATCTACTAAAAAATGCTTTTTCGGTGAATCACTAAACAGCTGGTACTGTATAACTCCTAGTTTTAATAGGTTCAAAAAAAGTATCTGATTCCACAGTGGGATGACAAGGATTTACACAACCCTCTCAGTAAAATGTTGTTGTGAAATCTCATGAGATTTTAAGTTGTTGCTAAAAGTTGTAAAAGTGTAAACATAAAAATCCAGCAATTGTTTTTTTTTTTTTTTTTTTAATGAGGCAACTTCTAGGTGCTAGTCCAGGGAGTAAGTTGAGAAATATTTTATAGAAGCCAGCCCATCTGCTTGGTTTATTCCAATTACTCCATCTCACTTCTAGGTCTGTTTAAGGTAGCAAGAGGTACTTTGGCCGCCGATGTCTCTTGACCAGCAAGCTGGATGCAGCTCTTAAAATCCCATCTCCTTCCCAGCTACACCTGTGGGCAGCTGGGGGATTAAGTTATGTTCATTACCTCCAAAATCTCTGCGTGTGCCTTAAAGGTGGAGTTTTATTATATTGAAGCCAAGATGCCGAAACTTAGGTGTTTTATCATTACGAAAGCCTTTGAAGTCTTCTGTCTGCTGGATTTTTTTTAAAATTTTATTTAATTATTTTTTAGCTATCAGAACGTTGAGCCACACTTTACATGCATTCACAGATTACCCATGGTGGACTGGACTGGAACACAATGAAGTTGCTGCTAGTTTTGCTAGAAAGATGTAAAAGCTCATGCACTTAAACTGCACATTTCAACATGCATTTGCAATGAATGTTTTGGATAAAGTGACTACAGCAAACAACACAGACGAAGATATTCCACATCAAACCAGCAGGGAAAACTACTGTGGAATACTAAAGTTCATCCTCCTCTGTTTGTTGATTTTCTTTCCTCAATCCCGTCTCAGGAGTCCAGTAGAGCTATGTATATTACAGCTCTAATAAAAAGATACATCATTCGAATAGATGAAGTGTGCTTGAAAAATGGGTAACATCTTAATGACGATAATTAGAATAATTGTAATGATCCTGTATGCCTGAGGCTATGATGAATGGAACAAATCATCAGGTTTGTTTAAAATCTGCCTTTCATAGGTTTAATTTTTTTTTAAATCATCATATAACACACTTAAATGTAACAAAGGCACTGGAAGGAATGGGATATGTCAGACTGGAATAACTGAAATAAAAACAGTAACATCTTCATATGTATAGCCTGTCAGCTGCAAATACTACCACTTTCATGCTCTTGTGTTTTGGTAGTCATCACATTCTTACTTAATATTTATGTAGAGAGAGAAATAAGTCAAGGTTCAAAAATGTTTTCATGTATTGTAAATGAAAATATACTGAAAGAGTAGACTGTAATGCAGAAAATCTTAGATAAAATGGAAGTCTGATGGAGCAAATTCCCAAGGTTTTGCATGTGTCTGTAACTGGTGCAGCTTGTCTACAGCACATAACATGAGCAGCACATCAGTAGGTTTAAAACTGTCTCCTGTGTTTGATGCGAATCTATGCATGAAGCGATTGTATCAAGTGGCAGGTTTGTTTTGAAAGTGCTCAGAGATCAACACATTCATGAGAAAAACTGGATCCTCGTATTTGGAAGAAAATTGTATCCTGCATTACACGGATCAAGCAAGGGCTTTTTGCATTACATGTCTGCAAATCCAGGCAAGTTGTACAAAACACTTCTAAATGCAATGCAAAAGACATCTGAAATGACATCCACCGCCGGGAGGAAAGTATAGCCACAGGTGATTTGTGGTGTCCTCCATCTGAATGTGTCATGTGACACCTGTCACAATGCTACCTCTTCTGTGACATATGCTGCAAGTGTACAACACCTTTTCGTGATATGGCCATCAGTTCGGTCAGGATATTACAGAAGTCCTCCAGATACTGTAAATGGACCAGCGACTCAGAAAAGTATTTAATCTGTCAATAATTTAAAAAATGAATTTAGGTAGCATATTTTGACAAGCTAAAATGTCTCCTTTAAATGTCAACTGTTTGCCTTGTCTAAATAACCCTGTTATGACCATACCTGTCAAGTATCCCGTTTTGGCCGGGAAAGTCCTGTATTTTACTCTTCTCTCCCACCGTCCTCCCGTATTAGTATTTTTCCCACAAATCTCCTGTATTTTAACCTGCGTTATTAGAAAAAATAATAATACCGCATCGGGTGGAGTTAAAAAAAAAATAAATAAAAAATTCCAGTCTGAGATCTGTTACTTGCCTCGCGATAACTGATAACTGCCACAGCAGTAGCCCACTACAGGTACCGTAGGTGGCAGATGTCGCGAGGTTAGTGTGTGACATTCTGCTTCTCATAAAATTCTGTTTCTCGCATATAAGGCCCTTAATGACCTAGCTCGGCTCTATTTACAAGACTTGATAGCACTCTATGCGCCTAATAGAGCTCTCCGCTCTCAGAGTGCAGGATTACTCATCGTTCCTAGAAAATCCAAAAGTAGGTTTGGAGGACGGGCCTTCTGCTACCAGGCACCTTTTTTATGGAACCAGCTTTGGGTTAAGGAGGCTGACACCATCTCCATCTTTAAAACTAAATTGAAAACATTTTTGTTCAGTAAAGCCTACAGTTATTCTAAACTATAGTGTGTAGGGGCTAATAGTTACAGCCATAGTTGTAGGAGCTCAGACTAGAGTAGGCTCGTCTTAATCACAGCTTCATCATAGTTATGCTGCTATAGGCCTACGCTGCAGGGGGACACCAACAAGATCTGCTGAGTGGTGTCTCCACTGCTTTTCCCCTTTTCCTTCCCTTTCCTCCTCCCTTCCTCCTCCTCCAGCTCATTCATAATTACTTGGGAGCACCTTGTTACTGTAATTGTGCTCCATATTCTTTACTTTCCTGTGGTTTGTTGTGCTGTTTTGCCCCCCTTTTTTCTCTGTGTATTTGCAGGCCAGAGTTGACTTGCAGTTCCATCCTCTGTCCATCCCGGGGTTCTCCTTCACTTGTGTTTGGGATGCTGACTGGCGTGGTGATCGGCGTCCTCGTGCCATCTCATCCCAGTGCTGCTACCTTCCATCTGTTTATGTTTATGTTTATATGGTCATTATATTTAGTCATTTATGTGCTCTCCTCTCTCTGTCCTACACCCTCTCTCTGTCTTGTCTCCCCTCTTTTCTTTCTCTACCCGGCTGGCCTTCGACAGGAAGGTCCCCCCATATGAGCCAGGTCCTGCTCAAGGTTTCTTCCTCTTAAAGTGGAGTTTTTCCTTGCCACTGTTTGGCTTAAAGATTTTTTCTCCCTATGTGAGTTTTTTACCTGCCATTATTATTGATTGGATTTAATATTATAATTTTAGTTAATGATATTTGTGTCTGATATTGATATCTGGGTCTCTGTAAAGCGCCTAGGGACAATTGACATTGTAACAGATGCTATACAAATAAAATTGAATTGAAATCGAATTGGATTGACATCCGATGAGTGACAGCGTGTGAAGCAAAAAAAAAAAGATTGTTACAGACAATAGGATTGCCCTCTTTTCTCATGTAAAATAAATTACTCTGGACCAGTCCACAAATATACTCCTTCCAAACCAGTCATAAAGAATGCAAAGTCTGCAACGAATGAGTACAACAAGTCATTAAAAAAGTAAAGAAAAGTCACGTGAAATGAGATGAAAAACTGTAAAAGAGCAATATGAAATAAAAACAATGTGTGGAATGAAAATTAAATGTAAATGTAAATACAAGCAATGTGAAATGAACCGAAAAATGTGCAAATCCCTTCAAATAAACACTCTTCATATACACCTCTTTTGTGTTTTCATTTAGGCTGTAATGAATGTTCACATTATGTCAATGTGACTTTATGCACAGCTGCACTACTTCCTGAACTTTAGCCAGCTGCTTTGTTTCCTGTGTGCCATTAAGAGCATCATGGTGGCTCATGGGGGCATTTGTTCAAAAAAGGTTGAGAACCACTGACTTAGATAGTCTTCAGGCCAAACAAGCCACTAACAATGTAGTCGGACGACAGGAAGTTCTTGGTATTCTGACACCAAAAAAAACATTTTTCTACCTCCAATTTCTGTGACATATTATGAAGCAAGATCTACTCCATCCCGTCCCGCAGCATGGTGGCTTCGTGGTCAGCTGTTGCCTCACACCAAGAAGCTTCATGGTTCAAATCCCGACAGGGGCCTTTCTGTCTGGAGTCTGAAAGTTCTCCTCGTGCTTGCGTGGGTTTCACTCAGGTACTCCGGCTTCCTCCCAAAGTCCAAAAGCCTGCACGTTAGGTTAATTGGTGACACTAAATTGTCCATAAGAGTGATTGTGAGAGTGTATGTATGGCCCCAGATATCCCTTATGAAAGAGACTGTTGGTCTTAGTGGGACAAATCTATTCAAATAAAAGTTGATACATTTGCATGATGAGTTATGAATGCTAATGGCCCGTAAAAACAAATAAATGTATAGGACTGTAAAAACAAATAAATGTATACAATTTTTATTTAAAAAAAAAAAAAAAAATATAATTTTAAATTAAGACAATAAATTCTTAAATTTGAGTTAAATATATAGTCAAGTTTTAGGAAATAAAAGAGTAGTAATAATAATAATAACAATAATAAATGATAATCCAATGGAAAAGATAATTGAAAAAATATTAAATGTATAGAGAAATTAAACACACACACACACACACACACACACACACACACACATATATATATATATCTGCCTAAATAAGCCTTGGTTGTTGTGTTAATTTGAATAGTAATTTATTCTGAGACATTTATTAAATTTTGTATTTAATTTGGATGTTCTCAGTTTTAGTCTGACATACACAGTCTAAATGGAAGGTCACAGAAATGTGACAGTTTCTGAGTACTTACGGTAAGTAAGAGATTGAGGTTGCGGCCTCTTTGTGTCAGTCTGTGTTGTTTTACCAATTTGAGTGTCTATTATTATCACCCTGTTTTGATCAGTCATGAAGGTGAAGGAAAGACATCTTTTCAAATGCTGGTTATTTAATCATTTGTCTCAAAAGAGAGCGTAGGAGACATGAATGAAACAAAAGAGAAGGAAATGGCGAGAGGTCAAAATAAGACACATCCCTTTTTTCCATTTCATTCCAGTCCATTTCACAAACATTCACACTTGTCGGGTGAAGGGAAGAGCTCAGAGTACGTCTATCCATAGAGCATTAGGACTGTAGAAACAAGAGATCATAAAAAGATGGGCAGAGGCTGGTAAGAAGCCATTGTCAGCAGCAGTAGAATTTATGCTGATAGCTGTTCCATTGTTCGGTGCACACAAGAGATAGGTGATGATATGTGTATGTGATCGTTAGTACTATGGTGCATGTGAGGTGAGGTCTCTCCGAGCATTGCTGCAATGTGGTACATTTTGGCAAGGCCTCCATAAAAAGCATGCCATTGCTTGCTTTCAATGCTTCTTTCTCCTTTTGCTTTAGACAAGTTTTGATGCATTTTTAATTCCAGGAGTTACTATGGAAATGCACAATTGAATGTTTTTGTCAAGTGGACTGTGAAAGGTAGGTGCATGGAAGGGACCCGAAGGGACGGTAGCTGAAACGCATTCAAATCGAATTAGATTGATTCAAATTGATTATTCAGTGAAGACATAGTTGTTCCCTGTCTCCAGTTTATTGCACAACTGCAGTTTATTGTTTGTTTTTGTTTTTTTTTCCCAGATGCCTGTGTACTACTGTATTGGACTTGAGCGATTGATCAAACTGTATCACACGTCACACATTATCTTCCTTAAACCTTTGGTGAAAAAGTATGCTCTATAAACTATAAATCTCATTCCATTGAGTCATCAAGTTCACACTCTTGAGAATTGTGTACAATGAATCACCTCCAAAGATTTTGATCACTGAGATAAATGATGAGGTAAAAAGGTCACTGACTGTGAGCTGGGTGCAAGGGGACGAAAGGGTAGGGAAACACAACCAACACTCAGAAGATAAAGGGGAAGTAAGAAGAGGCGCATTGCAAGTTTGGATTTAACAGAGAAAAATTATGAAAATATCTTTTCCCAACATACAACTATATTATTGAAAAAAACAGACATCTACTTCTTGGTGCAAAATGGACATTTCAGGTTTTATTTAGATGATTTTCTAGAATAATTTTAACCATTGTTAGGGCTAACTGTTTATTTTGGTGATTGCCAGCAGCACCCAAAAGCATGTCTGAGAAAAATGTGAAAAGCACAACCAAGGAGGACAAAGCATAACTGCACAAAGCCTAAAGGGTCCCCCAGGCCATACTCCAAAGAGGCTAGAGGGTGAATATAACTCTATACACTCAAATTGTAACTCCTATGTCTTAAAGTAGTAGGAAGTGGCTGACTAGATGCTAATAAGCTTGCTCTGCCATGCTTAGACTGTCAGACCTGGTGCAACTGCATGTTAAGATAAAGAGCCTACATTGGTAATGCCAAATCCCAAAGGTCCTAGATCTCACTTGAGCTTTAGCATACAAATGACCTTACAGTAAGTAATGCAAATTATATTTCTAGAAAACTTTGCCTCTTGTCTTCTCATCTCAGACTTTGAGAGAAACTTCTCCCCAAACATAATTCCATCTCCTATCCAAGCTGGTGTTTCTGCCTGGAGATAGCTTTTGTTCATGGCTGGCTGGCCTTACATTTTGTGGTTGGTGATTGGCAGTGTCCAGTGGGCCAGCTCCTTGAAGACTCCCCCTGTTGTGTCCAGAGGGCTTCTTCTATTGATTTCCTGCTTGCGCTCGCTGCTTGACCTGCCAGTCAGTGGTCAGAACAGTGGGATGTCATTGAGAGCAAGTTGACAACGTGTGATGTTTGGCAGACATGTAACTGATGGCACTGAACAAGCATAACATATTAGGTGAAGAGCAAAAGAAAGACAGCAAGCTGAGAAAAAGAAAGTGTGCACCAAACTTTGAAGTTAAAGAAAGAAAAAAGTGAAGTTAATCTTAAATTAAAAGGCACTGAAGTGCTTATATATCTGAGGGAGAGATTCTCTAAAATTCTATCAGTTTTGCACAGAAGGGCTTCACACCAGAAAATAATTCTGTCATGGTTATTTATTTTATTCTATTCATTATTTATTTATTTATTTTTTGTTACAGAGAAAGAGCAAGTGTAACTTATCGCAGTCAATTTATCCAAGTAACAGCTGATTAAATCTTCAGGGAAATTCCTCTGGACTGCAAATGATTGAGTAGAAACAGGACATTCCCCAGAGTTTTGCTGTGTGATCTTGGAAATTGCCTTGAGACAGGGCCTGAATAAAAAAAATGAGATTTTTTTTTTTTTTTTGTGGACTTTTTTTTTTTAAGGCTCACAGTGTGTGGAACTGGTGCCCTTTGTGTGAGAGCAGACTTCAGACACTGAACCAGTCCATTCCTCCATAAACGATTAAAATGGAAAGCTGTTCTTATAAATGTTACAATTTTTACAAGTCACTTGAAGTCACACATTAAGTCTCAAATGTGGAAAAGTAGAGGAAGAAAGAGGAACTTCTAACATATGAGCATCTACATACATTCCCAAGTCTTCAAGAAGTTGGGCCAGATATCGAGTTTGTATCAGTCTGATGACATCACCGTTCCAAAGGAGAGCATGTATTATAATTGCTCACATGATTCTTGAACAATTCAGTATGATTCAAACAGTAAATGTTGTTGCTAATTACCTTCTGACATAGTTAACAGAGTTAAGCAAGAAAACATAATCAATTATTCATCAGCTGTTTGTTGTAATAGCTGCTTCTCCCCATTAATGTGTCCTGCTGTAATCCTTATGGGCCAGTCAGCATAAAATATACATCCCCATGAATACTTTATCGCTCTGCTGAAGTCTGCTTCACGCCCAACACTTCCAGAAACATCACATTTAAGCCAGTCAAAACAAAGATTTTCACAAAACAAATGCTTAAAAACACAGCACCTAAAAATTCCATATATTCAACAGCTTGATATTTAACTCAAATAAAGACTCATTTTTTTTCGTCAAATCTGTGAAACCTTCTAAATGAGAAATTCTGAAACTTTTTTCAATAACTTTACAAGTTTGACCAAGTCATACGTTCAGCTGACACTATGTTTGTTGTTAAGGATACTGGCGTCAGCAAAATCAAATGGCGGTAAAACTAGCAAAGTTGTCTGCAAAGGAAACACTTTACACATCGCTTCTCTGACAGATATGAGAAACCACCATGAGTGCATTATGCATAATTGCACATGCATTACTATGAAGTGTCAGTGAAAGACAGTGAGTCGAGCAACCCTGTCCAAAAACTCACATTTGCTGTTGTGAAACATCAGCATATTTCTATGTAAATGGGGCTGCTACAAAGGGTCATTTTCCAATCTACTAGCATGAAATTTTTCTGCCCACTCCTGGTAATGACCAACCTTGGAAACAGATTTCTACTGATTTTTCTTTTTTTTTTTTTTTTTTTAAATGAAAGACAACAATTGGTGAACTACAAATTTACGCCCTGGACAAGAAGGTTTTTCTAACCCTATATATTTTTTATTAGACAAAATAACACTGTATATCAAGATGACTCCTCTTTCAGGTATCAAGGTCATCTTTAGGAGTACTATACTCTTTCTGTCCATCTCACTTTTCTAGATCAGTTCTCTCTAGTGGCTTTGATCAACTGCTTAATCATTAGTTATTGGCCTTGATGCGCACTTGACAATCCAGGGTGTGATTAGACAGGAACAGAGAAGCATAGCAGAACATGGAGCGGGAGGACTGCGGGGCACCCTTCCCATCAAGATGTGCTCCAGTGTAATTAGACATTAGCACCCAGCAGGATGTCTGCTAACATGAGCTGAACCCCGATTACAATGATTATCAGAGATAATTCACTTTAATAAGTACATAACAGACCACCGGACTCATGCAAGTACAGATAAAACTGGATGCTTTTGTAATTACTCCTTAATTGGTGCATGCAGGGCAGCTGATTTTAATGCAGGATTTTGAAACACTGATTCAACCTTTGGATATGATCAAATATGATTGTAACCCTTAATTAAAATCGTACAGCTCAGCACAAAATATAACACTCTAATATTTTATTCTTTTCTATTTATGGATTTTAATAAAATGTTTTAAATTCTTGAAAATAATATTATGAATGTAATACTACAAAAGGCAGACACCATCTATATATATATACTGTATATATGTGTGTATGTGTGTGTGTATTCCCCCCAAAAAATACATTACACCAAAATTGGGATTTGGGATCAGTCATCAACTATTTTTCCTAGTCTGCTCAAGTGAAGCCGAGTTGGGGGTCTCGGCTGCACAGACAGGCCTGAGTGAACGAGGATGCTGGTCTGAAACACTGCATTAAGGTTTGCAGGCAAGATTAAACTGTTGGTGATTCAAAACACTCTCACACATACATGCACCATGTTCCATATCAGTGCAGTGAAAATGTAAACCTGTTGGACCTTTGTTAAACAAAACTATTCACTTAAATTATGATACTAAATATGTGTTGTTGTTGTTGTTTTTGTTTGTTTTTAGATTTCGAATTTAGATTTCCATTTTAGATTGACAATAGGACAAAAAAGACACTTCAAGCTTCATTAGGATTTTTTCATGTTTATTTCAAATCAGTGTCGCCAGTGGCAGAATCTGATAATAAAATTATGACACTGCACAATAGCTTCTCCCCAGGGTGTCAGAAGAAACCCACTGCCAAGTCTCCTTTTGTTCATTGTTTCTACAAGTTGAGTCAGAACTTCATTGCTTCACTCTCATATGTGATCTTCTGTAAGCCAGACAGTTTTTTAAATTTTTATTTTATTACATTCACCTTATGTTTCAAAAAAGAAAATATTAACAAAAGTAAAGAAAATACAAAGAAACAAACACAGATGTGCGCGCACACCCACCTACCCCACACACACACACATGCACACACACAGTTAAAGTCCACAAATCTTAAATTATTTTGACCTGTCACCAGGAAGGCTGCATGTGCTTGTTTATTCCACTGTAGCCATAATGAAACGCGAACTAAACTTGTCCCAGCAACATTCATCTCCACAAGACGTTTGAGTTACTTGTCTTGCTCTATGTTACAATGAAAATGAAATCTTTCCAGTCAATTATGCCAGCAACAGTGAGTGCCTTGACACTTCGTGGCAGACACTGACATGCATTCCTTGCTACCTCATATAGCACTCACATATGCACACACACACAGCGACATGAATAAAACCATGACATTTCCAACTCAAGCACACTGCTTGAAGCAGAATCATATGCAAAAACCACGCAGACAGGCAGCGTTCTGTCATGTAACGTATCCTGCTGCTGATGCAGTGGTGTGGAAACAGTTAGAAGATATTTTAAAGATGTACAATGCAACACAAACCCATGATTTTTTTTTCTTTAATGCCCATGATCAGATTAATTTATATATTTGCATGCCAGATCAAATATCAGTTCTATGCAATGTTGTATCAAACGTGACCTTTGTGACATCTGAAGGATATCTGTGTATTCACATTTTTCAAGTTTGCTCTTGATCTAATTTCACACCATTCTGTGCATTTTGCCATGCTAATTTGTAATTCTTACAGAAAATATGGTTTCATTTCAAGAAGACATGTTATAGTTGAGAGGTTCATCCCTGGAGAAGAGGAAGAAGCTGCAGAATAAAATGCTTGAAAATGTCAACCAAGAAGAAATTATGTTCTATTTTTGACTGCAACTGGTCGATTTCCTGAAATTTAAAACAACTTTCTGTCTTCTTATTCTGCCTCTGAATCTAAAAAAAAAAACGGTCCTTTCCACACTAGACCTGTCAAACAGAGAGTGTTCTTATTCATCTGTTTCAAGCACTAAATGAAAAGGAATGTGGGAAGGATGTTTTTTAGAATGAATATTAAGCCATATATTATGACTGTACTAACTAGATATATTTTATCAAGTCTTCAAAGCGCATTCAGTAACACATTTTTGAGAGAAAAAAAAAATCAAAAGCTTGTCATGGATGTTAATGCACTAGAGGCCAAAATTATTACTAATTTGATATTGGAGAGACTATATATATATATATATATATATATATATATATGTTTTTTTTGTTTGTTTTGTTTTTTACAGACTATACTTCTGAATTGAAAAATCCTGTTAATTAAATAAATAAATAAACGTTGAGCATACTCTTCCTCATTCCTGCCTCACTAAATGTCCATATCTGAATCAATGTTTGTTCGCTGCACAACCTACACTGTTACGCCACTGGATTTTTAAGCTTTTAAATGGAGTCTTAGATTTTTACGGACATAACCCACCCTTCTCTTTTTCATGTTCTTGAATACATTTGCAATTGTGTTACTTGCTTAATGCCATGCAATTACATGAGCAGAGGCTTGTTTGTACAGTATCTGTCAAAAGTTTGAACATTTCTACTCACTTTCATTTTGAATAAGCAGGGATGACTTTTATGACTTAAAAGATCTTTTTTTTTTTTTTTGCTATCCATGGTTTTGGTTAAAGGGGGGGAAAATAAGAGAGATACCTGCAAAGAATTTTACACTGAATTTTAGACTAAACTGTGGTTGTAAGGCCAAAATATCTTAAAGAACCCCTTTTTTTTTCAGTGTCCCTGTTGAAAATCTCTTTGGATAAACATAAAGACATTTTAAATGCTAAATAAAAGAATCAGTGATGATAATTATAATACAGCACAATACATTTACAACAAACATTATGAAGTTAAAAAGTAGCAGCTAGGGTATAACATATATAAGCACAAACTATAAAATGTTTAAAAGTCAGTGTTTTTAATTAATTGGTTATTTAATGGTGTGAAAAGGTCAGGGTCAATTAGCATTATATTTTATTTATAAAAACTCAAACAAATAAAAACAGCATCAGAGATAAACTGAAATGTTTGGCTTCTGTGCAAGGTTTTCTTTCATTTGAAAAAAGTGAATAAGCCTCAGAGAAGCCGGTGATGTTAAGACAAGAAGGACAAACATATAGAGCAGTTGTCAGGACAATAGTTCAGAAGACACTCACTTGAGGTTCAGTCTGACATGCCCTGCACTGAGAGGCCCACATTAACTTCCATTGATGGAGACAGGTTTCTCTGGATGTCTTGTCTACAATAACAGATGCTTAGCTGCTCTTCACCTGACAGTTCTACTTAATGACATGTCCAACCGCAGTGCCAGGACCAATGGTTTGGGGACAGTTTCAAGATGCAGGCTATGAAGGAGAATTCTATGGAAGCCATCACACACTCCTCAAGATGAAAAGAGACTGACATGAAGTTTGTAGAGCCATCTACATTGGATAGATGATGATTGTGAAGGTGTTTTGTGGATAGATGAGTGAAAGTTAAAGATCTTTGGTTCAAGTCGCCGCAAAGACAAATCTATAGAGGTAGGCTGAAAATGATGAATAACTTGAGATTACTCGACCTCAGTGATCATCATCACTTAAAGGTGGCGTAGGTGTTGTTTGAAAAACGGTTCCAGCAATCCAACTCAAGTGAGATTTTGAAAATATACACTCCCTCCCTCCTCCCAAAGGCTCCGCCTCCTCCTCTTCAGCCCAGCCCTCGAAACCACGCCTTCACACAATTCACGACTACATGAACCACAGGGAGGGAGGGAGGGGTGGGTGGGAGTGCATTGATATTTTATGGACGTATTATGCAGCCAATCAAAATAGCGATCATCACTATTTTGATTGGTCAGAGTTTTTCTCTGATTATAACCTCTAGACCGGACCAAAACGTTTCGTTTTTTTGCAAATCATTTTATTTCAGTGGGTGCAACGGGAATGTGAAAAGGTTTTCAAGCAATATTGTAAAAAGTGTTGCAAAAAAACAACACCTACCCCACCTTTAAGTAACAGGGAAGAGAGGAGAGGGATTCTGTCTCAGGTTCTCTTGATTCAGGGTCTGGATAGCATTGAACTAAAGAACTGGACATGAAGTTCCATATCACTTTGAACGAGCCAACCAGCTTTTGATCCAAACTACTTTTGGTCCTGTGAGCAGTTCTAACATAGAATTAGAAAAGATGAGACAGGTGACAGGAGCAACAGGCACATCTGAATGGTCTTATTTTGTCTGTCCTGTGGTGCTTAAAAAAAATGTAAAAAAAAACCCCAAACAAAACAGGTCTTGTGCCTGAAAAACAGTAATTCAGAAGTGATTAATCAGGCTAATGGAATAGTTAAATGGCAAACATTAACATGTGTGTTGGCCAGGTTGACATTTATGATAACTGTTATGTAAATATTACTGAAGTGGGAACTTTACTGGCCTTTCACATTTCTTTACAGAAGCAGGGTGTTAGTCTTTGAGGTGCTTGGCCAAGTTTGTAGTGTTAATTGACACCGCTTTTTAGAACTGCTTGCAGATAGTTTTCCTTTGACATTTCTTGTTTGTGGCTTCATATGCAAAACATTTTCACACAGTGCTGTTAACAAGTCGTCACTAATGTGGCAGAAATAGCCATTCAGAAGCACTACCGTCCATATTCAGGCAGTTATGTGTTGCAACCGGTAGCATCAACTGCTGTGTGCCTGTTATGCTGCAAGTGTAGGGAGGGCTGCGTGCCAAGGCCACTGTGAAACACCGAGGAGGATCATTAATGCTTCAAGGGTGCTTTGCAGCAAGCGGTGTTGGTCACCTTTACAAAATCCAAAGCATACTCAGCCAATGTGGACATTAACTCATCTTGCAGTTTAATCCCATACCTTCAGAAATGCATAGGCCCCTACTTTGTCATGCTACATGTCGGTGACTAAAAACAGGGTGTTAACAGGTACAAATAATCTCCCCACAAGTAGCAAAATGTGTTCTACCCATGTGAAAGGTATAGCAAAGGAGAAATGGATAAACAGAAAAAAAATACTTAATTACATGATGCAAACCAGGAACCAAATTAAGCCAAAACTCAAAAAATAAGATTAGATGACAACGTGCCTAATATGATCTGTACCTTGTCTAATATGCTACAGCTCTTTATACCATTATCAAACTTTCCCAAATCCTTTAATTTATTAGCATGTGCAAGAGCAAATGCCACAACACAGTAAAAATGTTAGAAACGCTGCAGTTTCAGGCTATGAGCTGTAGAAATAACTGGCTCTTTGCAGCCCTGAAACACACCGCAAATTGTTTTACAGCACATGTAAAGACACAGCATTTCGACCACATGCCTTCCCAGTTTGCAGTGAAGAACATGCCTATACCATTAGTTTAGTTGTTGCTTTAGAATAATTAGAATTAGCCGAGGAAGGCTGCTTGAACCCAGTGAATAAAGAAACTTGCATCCTTTCACATGTATTAATCAGAAATGAATGAAAATATTTGAAAAGTTTCAACAGATGTAGTCTACTTGACCTGAACAGTTCAAATACTCATCACTGCTAATGTGGATGCCAAACCTGATCTGTGACCATGACAAGAAAAATAAAAAATAAAAAATAATGAAATAAAAAAATCCCGGTGAAACTTGACTATTTGTGATGGTTGATCAAGCTTGGAACTTTGAGTCCTCATAATTGTATAAATTTGCACCATTGAAACTTTATATAAGAAAAGAATGTCAAGCTCTTATCTGTAACAGGTCTTTTTTTCACCCAGGGGATTGGTGAATATACAGAGATAATTAAAAAGAAATTAAAAGAAAATGTCGGTAAATGTTTGCTGACAGAAATTGGTAAGCCATAATTCTGTCTTCACACCCAAGTTATACCAAGGTCATTGAGTGTTATGGATTTTATATATTTACAAATACGCACATGAAAACAATACTTTTGTGGGTGTGAAAATCTCAAATCTTAAATTTTGGTGGAAATTCAAGCTAACAGTTTGACATGCAAAACAGCCAGTGACAATGGTTTGCATGACTGGGCTACAGCAAGAGAGCAAGAAAAAAAAAAAAAAGATTCATACATGCAAGTTTTATTAATTTTATTTTTCTTCTAAAGTTCAACAAGATTCAAGTGGTTTGACACCTTATACTGTGGACCTTCCTGTCATTTCTGTGTACAGTACAAAGACAGAGAGCAAGGGCAGAACAAATAAAAATCTAAGTCATGCAATTGATATGCATTGAATGTTTTCACACTGCTCTGATAGAGATTCTTCTCCAAACAGAGGTTATAAGATAACTGGTAGGTCTGACTGTGTTTGCTGTAGTGGTAAAACATCAGCAAGGGATGGAGGGTCACTGTGCTGATATGGGGCTTGACAAGTCTTGCTCCTTCCATAGCTTTTACTACCAGACAACATACATCCACTGAGAAAAAAAAGGTAACAACGGAGAAAGTGGGAGGAAAAGAAAAAAAAAAAGAGAAATGTTGGCTGCTAATGGAGTGTGATGGTTGTGTATGTGTGTGCGTGGGTGGGCGCATGTGTGCCAGCAGAAACGATGGGGACTTGGTCCAGGACTGATGAGATGCTTTAGGGATAATGCCAGGCGCGGAGTTGATATGTGATTTGGGAGAGGGCTTTATGCAATTTTTTACTCATTATTCTTAATCACATACTTCAGCATTTTCTTCACACTCCCCTTCCCTCTCAACACAACTGCCCCCTCCCCACACCACTCCCATTCTTTCTGCCGCCTTCTCATATTCTCAGTCTGGAGGCTGACAGTGACAAATAGAGGAACACCACAGTAGTATCTACACAAGACTGGAGGGACAAATTATTACAGGTTATTTTCCTCCTCTTTTCAAAAGCCATGGTTATTCATGTGAGGCTTTGGGATATTCAAAGTATTTCAATCTAAAATGCTTTGTCAGTTTTAGAATAACTCATTGTTAGCTCAAAACTATTACTTGGTATTTCCACATAATTACATATACTTTAAATCTATTTTGTGAGCAGAGTCCTTAAGGAGGTTTATAATGTCATTAATAGACAGTTTACTTTCATAACACCAGATGTAATGTTTAAATGGCTCCTCTAAGGGAAGGCAATAGGATAATGCAGAATATATGAGCTGTATAATAGTCACTTAAGAGAAAGAGCCTTGGGGTGACTTCCTTCCCTCAGTCAAATGTCATTGAAAACATTCACGTCGTATCTTCCGGCTTTCTAAACACTTAACATTCATTATGTACTTCTTTTTCAAAGATGAGTGGCACACTGTGATTGACTTATAATCTTTTGCATCCATGCAGCATTATTTTACAGCCAATGTAAGGCCAGAGAAAAAGGGTCAGAACTGATCAAACTGGCAAGTTAGTTTAAGAATTGATAAATATAGTTCTTCATTCTACACTAATTACGTATTTTTGGTTGCTTGGGTAGTCCATTTAACAAAATAACATGTTCTAAATGTTTTTTAATTTAATTATTCACAAGCTTTCCCACAGTGGTCCGGTCAAGGGTAAAGGGCAAGTCTGCACACAGCCCTCCATCAGGGTTATAACTCAAACATGTCATCTCTTCTGCAGGGAAAGCACAGGGCAGCTGAAATGCCAAGCTAGACAGGAAACAAGTGAATACATAACTTTCTTTGCTGCAACTGATACCTTTCCCAGTGTAGGCACTACACAGGGCTTAAGTGTGATGGCTATGCATCATTATTCCTTGGAAATGGGGGGTGCAAAAGTGCAGTAGCAGCGACCGGCTTACATTTGACAGTTGGCCTTGTTCTACATTAGTCACATCAATTCAAATCCCTACTCTTGACAGAGCAGGAGATCAAGTGCCAAAGAGTTCAGTAGCCCTGAGAAATAATTCATGAGTCAAAGGCTACATTGATTTAAAAAAAAAAAAAAAAAAAAAAAAAAACACTTCCACTACAGCTGTTCATATGAGGTATATCCACTTTGTAATTTTGTTCTACTTGACCAGTTGCAGTTTACATCCCTGTCGGTCCAGACTTTTATATTATACTGACAGCATTTTGGAAAGTTTTACAGTAAGATGCGCCAGTGCAACTTCTAAATATTTTTCAATTGTTTCATGTCCTTACGCATCATTTTATGTGCCACACAGCCAAGTGTAAAGTGGCGGGAATGATAAATCAGTACCTCCAAATCCGAGCTTTGCAGTGGGAAAAGGGTGAAATGCTGTCTCCGCGTCGAGAGCGAGGCGTTACCTCAAGTGGAGGAGTTTAAGAACAGTGAATACAAAAAGCATATGATGTATAACTTGGTAAATAATAACCCTTAATTAACAATAAATATATCATCACCAATATAATTTAGCACTTTTGAAAAAAAAAATGAAAAAAACCCTTGTAAAAAATCTTTTTTTTTTTTTTTTAAATCAAACATGTCAAGCTCCTGCTACAGCATTTCAGTCGGGTTTAGGTCTGGACTTTGACAAGACTGTTAAAATCCATTGATTTCTTTTTTTTCCCCTCCAGCCATTCTGTTGTAGATGCACTGCTTTATGACTACATTTCAGATCAGCTTTAGTGGTTGAACAGTTTTCCTTACTCTTGACTCAAGAAATTATTGGTATACGATGGAGCTCATCTTTGACTCTCTGACGACAATGTGTTCATGGGCTTGTTTCAGAAAGCCAGCAAACTCAGACTATCTTAAACCTGAAATTAAGGCAACTCAGGATTTTCCATTTCACAACGCAAAAAAAAGCGAGAAACATAACCCCAGAAAGTAGGTTAAGTCAAGCCCATTTCAGAAACTGAGGTAACCTAGGTAACTGATACAACAGTAATTTACTCTGGAAACGGTATCCAGAGCTGTCAGGAAAGGTTAACTGGCTTTTTAGTGATTTCTTCCTTCTTCTTTTTTTTTTCCTTAAGTAGCTATATCTTGGCCACAAACACAAGAGTCTTCAATTTGCAAAGGATTTCAGCTGGCCTACTTGATTTAGGAATTGATATCATTAATGATTTATGTTTTTAATACCATCCTTCTGTGAGTCAAGGAATTTTCCTATAGGCTTTCTCAATGTGATTAGATGTATTTATGACACCCATATTCCCATTACAACCTCTTGAATGATTTTTCCATTGCCAGGGAAAAATGTAAATAAACTGAGTGACAAATATGAGGCTGTTATGTTCAGGTTACCTCTCTGAATTACACTTTTGTGCTACTTCATCTTCATCCGCTTCCAAGATTTTCATCATCAGTGGGATTTCACCTGCATGAAAGGGAATCTTAGCTACAATACGTCTATATTCCACCACTTACCACTCATCCAATATTATAACAGTCAGTAAATATTTAAATTACCCATTCACTCATTCTGCAATGCCTCCCACATCAACTCTCTTTGCTTCGCCGCTGCAGCCATCTTGCTCTTCTGCAGAAAGATGTTTTCAAATGTATCATGTGTTTGCAATAAAATCTCAAATTCGATAATGAAAAGTAGAAAGATCTTTCCTGTTTACTTGACATTTCCACGGTGAATCACAGTAATGGACCTTATTGATTGTTCTTTTCATGGTGTGGTGCTAAACTTAGAGTCAACATGTTCAGACTTGACAGAACATACTCCCACCCCCATTTCTGAATTTTTCCTTTTAGGGTTTGTTGACTTTGAGTAGTTTTTTTTAAAAACACATAGCTTGTTGAACATCCTTTCTGAAACAGGCTCCAGGTCCCATGGCTGCAAAACAAACCCAAAACATTTATTGGTGTGTGTGCCATCTTAACCCACTCATAAATCTCTGACATGAAACAAACTTTTCATTTTGTTTGAGCAGCCTGGGTCCCTACATTGGAAAAATTCTAATTCACTAAGAATTTCAACATTCAGATATCCAGGATATTGTAACAACACCGATCCAGAGTAGAATTATCTTGCATCCACATCTTTATCTCCACACAACTTCACACTTTGCTGCATCTAGCACAAAGCTACAGCGCTTGTTTCAACAGAGGCACACCGAGTGGAAGGATGGGTGGACTGGAGTTGAGTCGCTGACTTCACCCTTTAAAAATGATTGCTATGAATAGAGACATAAAAACATAGCTGAAATTACAGTATTTGACCAAAGTAATTTCATTAAGACTTCAGGAAACTGTTTTAAAGTTTAAACAATGCTCATACTGCGATAGACTGGCAACCTGTCCGGGGTGTACCCCTGCCTTTAGCCCAAAGAGAGCTGGCATGGGCTCCAGCAGATCCCCGTGACCCTGCATAGGATAAGCGGGCATAGATAATGGATGGATGGATGGATGGATGGACAATGCTCATAATATGTCTCTTTTGATCAATGCAGAATGTGCCTTATGTGATACAGCAGACAGACATCACAATGCAAACCTGTTTAATCCGATATGCAGATCCAGTCAACTCTTCTTTGTTTATTCTTTGGCATACTAACTTTTTAGCTCTACTATTTCAGTGTTTCATTGTGTGTTTCATAGGTGATTAAAGCTTGAATAAGACTGGCCCCCACAATTGATCAAAGGCTGCTTAATTTTGTGCATTAATTACTGCTCAGCTAATGAAATGCCCCATCACTCTCCTCATAAACCAGTAAACAGTGTGGCAAAAGAAGCTATCCTTCAGGCACAGGCATGATGATGTAAAAGCACTGTTAATCATTGAGCCCCATGTTCCTCATGATTTTCTTTCTTTCCCTCAGATGCATAATGTTTACACCAGTAAGATGTTTTATGTATTAGTTTTGTCATAAAGTTCTGTTTCACATGAATCTGGCCATTCATGCATGCACCATGAGTGTCAAAATTAGCATCTCATTACTTGCAATAATTAGGGCAATGAAAGCCAGATGTTGAGTATGTCATCTGTGTGTATGCAGATAGATGGATCTTGCTTTTCTTTTACAGTTAATACAATATAAGTTTTAGTGTCAACATAAATTGCAGAACCTTTGTGATAAACAGAAGAACATTAATGTTGATTTACTGAAAAGTTATGTATGCAGGGTTATATGATGGTGGTGCTAATGAACTCTTGTGTAAAATCTGATTTAGTATGCCGGAGAGACTAAACCCGTTGCACATGCATGAGGTTTGGATATAAGCATATCACAATGATCATGTTCATGGCCTATGAATAGGGTGATTAGGATTATGAAATGAGGCACTTTTAACACAACAAATTACTGTGATGGATTAAAAAAAAAAACTTGCAAAGAAACCACAGCAGTTTTATGTAGCACAGTTTCCAAATCAAGAATCCTGTCTCTGAGGAAAAAAAAAAAGTCAACTTAATGAAACCAAGAACGAACAACTGAACATAATGATAACAGCTGGCTTTTCCTCTTGTTTACTTTAATATTTGCTGTTTAGATGAATAAACAGTACAGTAATGGCAAATAGTCAGTACTTTTATGACACCTTTTTAACTTTGTCTAGGTTCTGCAATGACTTTACAAATCTGTTTTCCATTTAGCTAAATTTAGTGTAATTTGTTTGGCATTCATGAAAATGTTAGTATTTACGAACTTTTCATAAGTACAAACAAAATTCCTTCTGTAGTTGGTCTAACTCTGTGTTGTTTTCTTTTATGAATGGATGAATGAGAAGACACACTTTGGCTGGTCTCAACTGCATTTAATCTTCCTTCTCTCTCTGCATTATAAAGGAGAAACATTCACAGGGAACAGGGGTTTTCCTTAATACATGCTCTCCCTGTTGTGCAACACCAAAAATACAGTCACCACGCGGCCTCTACCAACACTCATTCCCAACACCACAAACCACACAGTCACCCAGCAACGCACGTGGACCGCGGCAAGTTTACGCTTGAAATTAATGAAACATGTTTAACATGATGTCTCTGATTACACCAGCTTTGCAAACATTTTAAACTAATTTATATTCACATTTTATAACAAAAACAATGAAAATATGCAGAGCAGCAGAAATGCGTACCTCCCTGGGAAGAGTCAGGAACAAGAGGAAGTAGTATCCCCTGCAACACAATAAGTGCGGCTTCAAAATAAAATATGCAGCCTACTTCCGGTATTTCGCAGACCTTCCCTTAGCATCTAACGGCATTTTCAACATTACAATAAACATTTTTAAACACACAATTCTTTGTAACATTAATAACATTCAAAAGAACAAAACAATAAAAGAATAAATGACGGAGAAAGTGCTGTCTTTCAAAATAAAAGTGCGCTTCCACGCCCTGTTTATAATATAGTGCAACAACATCACACCATTACATTCACCCCCACTGTTTTTGTGCTATATGATGAACATGACCTGTAATTTCTTATATATGAAGGTGATGACACTTCCAAAAACCTAAGAGTACTCCACATACAGTCTCCACAGGTGCTACTATATAAATCCCCAACTACTTATACACAACCCAGCCCGACCAGTCATGAAAACTATCCAACAAAGGATCAAGGCAAACATGAGGTGATCAGTCACATGTTTAACCCCAGGAAAATATGCCATATACACATTTAAAGGCCACGGGACACATAGTATCAGCAAAGTGCACCCAAAAAGAAAAAAATTCAGTACCTCAAAAAAAAAACTCTCTTGGACAGTGCCAATAATACTCATACACAAAAAATTACTTATCTAGAAATAGAAACTACCCTTAAAGCAATAATCTAGATCCTTTGTGTGGACATAGTCTGAATGAGCCTATTCACCGGCCTAACCAATCTACCTCGTCTGGTGCGGATTCCCCCACCCAACGGACCCACAACCGCTCCTGTCTGTTCAGAGGTCATGGCAGAAGGCTGCCCTCGCAGGTACCAAATCCGTACATGGTGTCCTGACTGAGTGCACAGAGCCAGTAATGGCAGACTCAACACTGTAGGTATCAAAGGATTGGTCAGACAACTGGCATCTGTTAGAACTATGCTCAACTGACCCTTTGTCCACCTGAGCTTGTAGCTCAGCACTTTCCTCAACCTCTGCTCCACATGTAGAAAATCTGGTGACATTATCAACCTACTGATTTAAATCACTGTGAGCCTCACCCAAAAAGACAGGCTGATCAGGCTCATCAGCTGCTGGAGTTTTAGGAAGGTTAGATACCCAGCAGGCAGTCCGGGTATCACTCTGCTCTGTCTGACCCAAAGAAGCCACAGTGTCTCAGCTTAGCTCAGAGTCGTGAACAGAATATTCTGCTTCCTGATCAACCTCCCCCCATGATGGCAGTGGAAAGAAATTGACAGGCATGATCAGATTCCGGTGGACTGTCTTAATCCGGCCTGTAACAGGATGCCGAATGCTGCAAGTGTGCAGCTCATTGTTCTTACTAACAACCACATACACTGTGTCTTCCCACCGATCAGCCGGTTTCCTTTTCCCTCTTTCACCTCTGTTAGCCAACAGGATCCTATCACCCACTTTAACTAAGAAACCCTTCATCTTTCTTTTGTAAACTCTGGCTTGTTTAGCTTGTTGGTTGGTAATATGTGCCTGTGCAAGAGTTGTTGCCTCACTCAAATCTTTCCCCAGAGACTTTACGTACTTATCAATGTCAACAGTCCCTCCATCCAACAGAACATTCTCGAACATCACATCAACAGGCAAGCGAGGAGTGCGACCAAACACCAGAAAGAACGGTGGAAACCCCGTAGTTTCATGTATGGTGCAGTTGTATGCAAAATTCAATGTGTTCAGCATCTGAGGCCATTTTGCTTTTGAACGTGGTGGTAAAGCCCTAATCATGGTGCCCAGGGTACAATCAAAAGCGCTCAGCCTGCCCATTACCCATAGGATGATACAGTGTGGTATATAACTTTTCCACGCTGGCCAACTGTAGGAGCTCAGCAATGAGTACACTCTTAAAATTAGCACCCTGATCTGAGTGAAGGCGTGCTGGAAACCCATAAACAGAAAATAAATTGTTCCACAGCACACGAGCAACAGTCTTAGCAGTTTGATTTGGACAGGGGTAAGCGCAAGCCAGCCTGGTGAAATGATCAGTGACCATTAAAACATCTACTTTCTTGTTATTAGCATCCTCCGCTGACCAGAAATCAACACACACTACCTCGAGTGGCGCCGTGGTGACAATGGACACAAGAGGAGCTCTGGCCTCTGGCTCTGGAGACTTGCTCAACACACACCTCTTACACTGTGTAACATACAACTTAACATCATCAGCCATTGTGTCCCAGTAAAAATGTTGCCTGGTAAGCCATAAGGTGCATTGTTGCCCCTGGTGGCCAGCACTTGGCTCCTCAATGACAGTGGGATGACGTACTGAAAAACCTTCTTCTTGCTCACCGGGTGTTTAGAGACACAATACAGAACACCCAGCCGGACCCTGAGTTTCCTCCACTGCTTCAATACTCTGTTTGTCTCCCCAGATTCATGAACTCTTTCTCTGCAAGACGGACAGTGACCTCTGTCTACAAAAAAACGCACTCTGCTTTAAGACAGAGTCCTGAGACTGCCTATCATGCAGTTCGTCATGGGTGAAAACAGGCAATGGGTTCTGGCCCATACACACCAACTGCTGTAGCTTCTGAACATGAGAAACTGCCCTCACTGAACCACCATCATTTTAATGCCTGTGTGCCTCCAACACAGCAGATACCTCCTCCTGGGAAATTTTACTGCTGTTGCACATCCCACCCGCAGAGACTTCAGAAGGAGTTGCCCTCCCGCCTCTGGCTGCTCACATGAAAGGTGAACTCACACACTCGCCTTCCCCAATAGTACTTTGTAAGGGGTTCTCGTCAACCTATGCAATACCTTACCCCTTACGAATGGCTCTCTGCTCAAAGCATCAGCTACAGTATTCTTGGGTCCGGGGATGTATTGGATGTCAAAATAAAAAGGAGCCAGCTTAGACACCCACCTATGCTCGCAAGTATCTAGTCTTGGTTTAGTCAGAATGTACTTGAGGGGATGTTTATCCGTCCACACAGTAAATTTCTGTCTCTGCAGCCAATGACTAAACTTGTCATGGATGCCCCATTTCATAGCAAAGAACTCAAGTCTATGGGCTGGATACTTTGACTGAGCATGATTGAGTGATTTGCTGGCAAACGCAACAGGTCGAGCTGTATCATGACCCCCCTGGACCTGTGAAAGTACGGCACCCAATCCACTACTAGATGCACTGACAGCCAAAATGAAGGGTTTAGCAAAATCAGGATGAGCTAGCAATACTTGATCAATGAGCGCACGCTTCAAGGACTCAAAAGCATGTCCACACTCAGTGGTCCAATCAGCAGAAGTGAGCCTGGTCACAGCCTTCTGGCGCTTTTTACCACGTGTGCCGCTGGGTTGTCTGAACCCTAAAGTAAGTTGAAAGAGAGGCTTAGCAATCACAGAGCAGTTCTCAATGAAATGTTGGTAATACACTACCATGCCCAAGAATGAATGGATCTTGTCAGCAGAGGGGGTCACTCCATCATTCTCCATGAGATCAGCTTCACTCAACCTCACTATCGCCTGCACTTTGTCCGGATCAGTGGCTATCCCCTCCCAAGAAACCACACGCCCAAAGAAATTCACAGACCTCTGCAATAATTTGCACTTGGCTGGGAAGAGCTTCAGACTATGCTGCTGCAGTCGCCTGAAAACTAGTTCCAGCCTTTCAAGACTTTCCTTCTCTGACCTGCCAAAAACCAACACATCATCCAGGTAGCAAAGCAGAGAAAGGAAGTTCTGATCCCAGAAAATCGTCAGCATCATTGTCATGAAAGTCGCAGGGCTATTGCAAAGACCCTGGGGCATGTGGTTGTACTCGTGTAGCCCCAGTGGTAAAGAGAAGGCAGTGTACTTCTTGTCATATTTGTGAAGAGGTACGTTGTAGTAGCCTGATGTCAAATCTAGCGTACTGAAAAAGGCATTGCCTCCCATCGCTGCCAAAACATCTGCCTGATGAGGCAGAGGGTGAGCATCTTTGACAGTTCTGGCATTCAGCCAACGAAAATCGGTGCACAATCTCAGTTCCCCATTTTTCTTCCAGCACAGGACCAGAGGCGAAGCGTACTCACTGCTAGACTTTCTGATTATGTCCCGCTCCTCCATCTCATCCAGCGTCTCTCTCAACTTCTGGTAATGGGCTGGTGAAAGCCTGCGATAAGGCAGCTGAAAAAGGGCAGTCATCAGTCAGTCAAATGCAATGACAGAAATCAGTAGCTTTCCCACAATCCAGGTTGTGTCTAGAAAACACACTCTCGAACTTCACGATCAAATCTGTCAATTTATCTTACCAGGCTGGAGACACCTCACAGTCATCCAGTGGCAAATCCTTAGGATCTAATTCCCTGAGCTTGGAACTCCCATTTGACCCACTGCCACTCACAGAACTCTGTGCTGTCAAGCTGCCATGACTGCTGCGACTGACCACTTTTCCCAGCATTTGGTGAACTGCCCGCTGGGTAGCCTCCTCAAAATCCTCTAGTGCTATGCAAGGGAAAACATTAGCCACTTTGGCGTTCCTCCGCAGTGTGATTTTGGAAGCATTTGGATTGATTATTTTCAGAGGAACCCACCCATCCCCCCACAAGGGCTTCACCACCCTGCCCACTAGTATGTTTCGAGGGCACACACCTTGATGAGCTTGGCTCCACGATTACAGTACTCCCGGCTGAGAGTTTAGTTCCTGTTAGAAGACAGCCCAACACCACATGCTCACTCATAGACTCCAGTGTGACTGCTTGCTTTAACCTGACTGTTCCCACCTTATCTGAGATTTCATCCCCCCTCCACTTTCTAGATTGGCCAAAAAGCGAATGAATTCACTAGCTTCCTGCTGTGGTGATGAATCAGGTTGGCCTATGATGCGCCAGTAAGCCTCGTTGCTCTTAAATCTCCTGATGATCGGTTTGAGCAGGTTAGTACCCAAGACCAGCTCATCTACTTGCCCATCCACAATCAAAACTGGGACAAGATAATCAGAATCAAACAGTTTAAGTTTCATCTCACAAATTCCCACTGGCTCCGTTTGCTTCCCACTGTACCCAATGAGGACAACGTTCCGTAGGCGACACTAAATCACCATACACAACTCCCGCCTCCCTCAACCAAGGGACCAGATCTGCACGCAGAGAAGTGGCCATGGACCTGCTATCCAGCATCCCCAGGACATTGACCTTGTCCCCCACTAACACGGTGGTGTAAAACAAACTGTCACCTTTTGCCTGTTTTCATTGTGTTTTGAAAAATCAGTTTTGTCTGGCGGAGCTGATTCACAAGCAGCTGAAAACACGGACTGACTATCATCTTTACAGGAGGGAAAACCACACAACTCCACATTGCCCTTCCTCAAAGGGGAGCTATCTAGTTTCCCTGAATGTGAGGGACCTGAGGTGGATTCAGAGGTTAAGGAGAAGATGACTTAGCTACAATTAGCTCCAATATGGCCTGGTGCGTAACATCTGAAACACAGTTTGTACATTCTGCAGTGAGCAGTGGTGCTGTGATCTGGACTGCTACAGATTTTACAAATTTGACTGTTCTTGTGTACTGGGTTCCTGAGTTTGACTGTGAGCTAATTGCACGTTACTGGACAATGTCTTCGCCAATAAACTCAGGACTCTTTCCATGGTGTCTATTTCATTGTGGATGAGAAGGCCAGCTGTGGTGACCCCTAAACCAGGTATGGACAACTGACCCACTTGACCATCAATGCTCATCCCTTCCTGACCAGGTCCGATTGTCACCTCTTTCTGTACTGACATTTGGCTCTCACAAAACGTATGTACCTTTCTTTGGTTATGGTCCTGTACTTCCTGAGTGGACCAATCACGTGGTGGCTTTGTTTTGAAGATCAGAGTTAGTTCTCTGTCGCGGCAGTTGCGAACAAACATGATAACTGCATGACAACTCAAATCGGTTGCCAGCTCACCTTTACTCACTAAGCACTGTTCTGTCATTTTGGCCGCTTTGCCTGATTCAGTAATCCAGGGCACTTTCCCCAGTGAGAGGTAATACTGCATAGAAATCGGCCAAAGGTAAGTCAGAGTGTACAACGTCACCAAAATGGCGTCTGATAACACCATAAACCGCATTGACGTCAGTGACATGAGGGTTGCTACGTAACCACACCTTGGTGACATCCCTCGCCTTTCCCAATAGTCTGTTAATGACCTCTTCTATGCATTCAGCCCTACTGTAACCCTGTTTTAAAGAATAACTCTGCAACTCCTCCCACTCAGACACAGAATACTTATCTGAACCAACCCCCTCTGAAATAAGGCGGAGCGTTGACTTCAGAGCGCAACACCAAGTTTAACTTGGAAGCATCAATGACAGTGGTTGCACTCTGATCAGAGTGAGAGACATGTTGCGGTCGGTCAGGGGTGACGGCACATGTTTGATCAGAGCAACCCTGCTGTTGTAAGATAGCTTTGATAGATTCTCCGATTTCAGTTCCAATTGACCTGATCAAATCAACAAATTGGTTGGAAGATACCCCGATACTGGAGTCATTCAGGTTCTGAGGTGTGGGACATACAGGTGATACACCCGGAGTAAACGGTAGAGGTCTGACCACATCATCACTGAGCTTCACATGTCTGTCTCCCTTCATCTGGGAATGACCTGGTGTTAACTCAGATTGACTGCTCGGCGTGGACTTTGACAGAGGTGTATATATCAGAACACCTCTCTCCCCCCCCCACATTGTGACTTGCAACACCAGCCTCCCGCACCCCGTGTACAGTAAATGTGTCCATATTATTACCACACACTGTCAGATTAGCACAGAACAGCAGAACTGTCAAAACAAAAATTGTCCCAGACAAACTTTTGTAAAAAACACCCACATGTTCATAATGTACACTAAATGAAAACTCAGTTACTGCCAGTCACTGAAAAGGATAAAGCCTTTGTGACCAGCTGACTCCAGGATGAAAGCTCAGTAGCGTCGCAACGTCTGAAGGCTGCTTCTCAACCACCGGCAAAGGGATCAGCATGCAGCAATGAGTCACTCCCTCCAACCAGCAGACAACACCAGGACAGCTTTCAAACATCCAGGATAGCAGCAGCTGTGACGATCCGTCCCCGCACGTCAGTTGACGAAGCACTGGACCCCGATGAGATATGTACTGCAGCAACAGAGGAAATGCATACCTCTCTGGGAAGAGTCACGAACAAGAGGAAGTAGTATCCCCCGCAACACAATAAGTGCGGCTTCAAAATAAAATATGCAGCCTACTTCTGGTGTTTCGCAGACCTTCCCTTAGCATCTAACGGCATTTTCATCATTACAATGAACATTTTTAACCACACAATTCTTTGTAACATTAATAACATTCAAAAGAACAAAAAAATAAATAAAAGAATAAATGACGGGGAAAGTGCTGCCTTTCAAAATAAAAGTGCGCTTCCACATCCTGTTCATAATATAGCACAACAACATTACACCATTACACTTCCTGATTTTGACCACATGTAGAGTTTGTGTAAATGTGGAGTGGAGTGTTATTCTAAAACTTTACAGTGTTAATGCTTTAATGATGCCCTAATGATCCTCAGGCCCTCAGGTGGTATGCAATGCAATAAAAAATGGGCTTGGTTCTCCAGTAGACATCACTGCATAGAATCAGGAACACTGCCAGCTTAGTTAGAAGTGCATTTCTACCCAATTACCTAAGCTACTTCCTGCATCTGTTTCCTTCTCCAAACATGCTTACATCTTATGCTATATGCAGTATTATCAGTATGTAATATATCTTTAGAAATTAATGTTCATTATTTGATAGTAAAAGGCGTTGTTTTGTGCTGTCCAATTTAAAAATGCAAACTAGAAATTCTCGGTGAATTTTTAATATGAGATTAAATTACTCTAGGCTTATGTCCATTTATTTCGAATGGTACCTTCATGCTGAGTAGGAGTTCATTGAAAAATACAATTATGCATTTCATTGATGAAAATAATAAATATCCATCCATCCATCCATTAGCTTCGGCTTATCCGAAGTTGGGTCGCGGGGGCAGCAGCTTCAGCAGAGAGGCCCAGACCTCCCTCCCCTCGGCCGCTTCCACCAGCTCCTCTGGGAGAATCCCGAGGCGTTCCCAGGCCAGCCATAAGACATAATCTCTCCAGCGGGTCCTGGGTCTTCCCCGTGGTCTCCTCCCAGTTGGACATGCCCATAACACCTCTCCAGGGAGGCGTCCGGGGGGCATCCTAACCAGATGCCCGAACCACCTCAACTGGCTCCTCTCGATGTGAAAGAGCAGCGGCTCTACTCTGAGTCCCTCCCGAATGACTGAACTTCTCACCCTATCTCTAAGGGAGAGTCCAGCCACCCTGCGGAGAAAACTCATTTCCGCCGCTTGTATCTGCGATCTCATTCTTTTGGTCACTACCCACAGTTCATGACCATAGGTGAGGGTTGGAACAAAGATCGACCGGTAAACAGAGAGTCTTGCCTTTTGACTAAGCTCTCTCTTCACCACAACGGACCGGTACAAAGTCCACACCACAGCAGACGCTGCACCAATCCGTCTGTCGATCTCCCGCTCCTTCCTCCCATCACTCGTGAACAAGACCCCAAGATACTTAAACTCCTCCACTTGAGGCAGAACCTCACTCCCGACCCGGAGGAGGCATTCTACCCTTTTCCGACTGAGGACCATGGTCTCAGATTTGGAGGTGCTGATTCTTATCCCTGCCGCTTCACACTCGGCTGCGAACCGCTCCAGCGCGAGCTGCAGATCCCCACTCGATGGTGCCAACAGGACCACGTCGTCTGCAAACAGCAGAGACTAGATCCCGACACCACCGAATCGGAACCCTTCCGCTCCTTGGCTGCGCCTAGAAATTCTGTCCATAAACGTTATGAACAGAATCGGTGACAAAGGGCAGCCCTGGAGGAGTCCAACTCCCACTGAAAAAGAATCTGACTTACAACTGGCAATGCGGACCAAGCTCCCACTCCATTTGTACAGGGACTGGACAGCCCGTAACAACGGGCCCAGTACCCCATACTCCTGGAGTACCCCCCACAGGACACCCCGAGGGACACGGTCAAATGCCTTCTCCAAGTCCACAAAACACATGTGGACTGGTTGGGCAAATTCCCATATTCCCTCCAAGACCCTAGTGAGGGTATGGAGCTGGTCCAGTGTTCCACAACCAGGACGGAACCCACATTATTCCTCCTGGATCTGGGATTCGACAATCGATCGAACTCTCTTCTCCAGCACCCCTGCATAGACCTTACCAGGGAGGCTGAGGAGTGTGATTCCCCTGTAATTGGAACACACCCTCCGGTTCCCCTTCTTAAAAAGGGGAACCACCACCCCGGTCTGCCAATCCAGAGGTACTGCCCCTGATTTCCATGCGATGTTGCAGAGACATGTCAACCAAGACAGTCCTACAACATCCAGAAAATAATAAATACGCATATGTTAATGTGATTGGGTTAAAGGGACTAAAAAAAAGTTATTAAGTTCATGATAACAATATTTCATAGCATATTTACAAGATATATGGGGAGAATATTTGTGATTGTTCCTCTACTTCTGTTTTCAGTTTCATCCTTTTCTAGTCAAACCTGAGGAACGATGAGCCAAAGGTGTTTAGCTTACTGCTGAGATATTTTTAACACAAATATCAAATATTGAGGGCAACATAAAAGCCATATCTGAACACAATCCAGAATAGCTGTTGTTTTCTCTGGGTCAAAACTCATCCAAAATGGAAGCAGATATTTAGTAAAGAGGTGATTCATGTCCAAATATACTCTATATCTGTCATGGCCTAGGTCGGCCATGGCAGCCCTGCGTGTGCCTGTGTCTGTCAAGTTGGCCTCTCTCCCTGTCTTTAGTGGTTCCTGTTTTTCTTTGAAAGGTCTGTCTTGTCTTCATTGTTTTCTGCTTTGCTTACATCCTCTTGTTACCCTGATTCCCTGCACCTGCCTCTCATCTGATCCCTTGTGGATTTAAATCTTGTCATTTTCCCCAGTCCTCCGTGGGTCCATTAGTCACTTTACGTGTGTTGCAGTCTTGCCTGTTTCCTTCTCGTCATCCCCCTGGACTTTAAGTTAGGTTTGTCTTTTGTATTTTGGACTTTTTGTTTTGAGATCTCCTGTTCTTGGGTCCTCCTTCATCCATAGCTCCAAACCATGACAATATCAAGGTAATCGTGATTAAAATTTGCAGTCAACATTAAAAGCTTGGGTGAAATTTGTTCATGCAACATGAGAATGATCCTCAGAACACAGTAAATCTACAAAAAAAAAGTAAACAAAAAATCTGAAAGAGAAAATAATGAAATAGTTGCAATGGTCAAAACAAGCCCTAAATCTATCTGGAATTATGAGGCAGAACCTTAAGAGAACTATGCACAAATGAATATCTCCAAGTCTCAATGTGCTGAAGCACAGTCAATAAAATTTCCCCCAGATCAGTGTGAATTACAAATGGTAAACACTAAACCATTAATTCATGTCTAGAGGAACTGTACGAGCTATTGGATGATGTCCTGTACTAACACACTGTTTCTATTCTGTAGTGTGACAAGGTACAGAAAAGATTTACGTGTTCTTTTATCCGGTGCCAAGAAGAGACCAAAAACAAATAATACAAGCTTTATTATGCCATGCAGAATATTTTCAGCCGAGTTAGTACACTCGCTTAATGTCACAGAGACATGAAGAAAGAGCACACTGAGTCGTGAATTCTTCTTCCTTTTATAAGAAGAAGGCGGGTTTATGTCCCCCTGCATATTGTCTCTTCTTGTTGGTTGAGTCCAGATGGTGAGTTTGATAGCTCTCCCACATCACAATTCCAGATATATGTGTGTTAATTGTCTTGGTCCAGGAGAAGAGATCGTAAACAAAATGTGTTTCTGTGCAAGGCACAAAACTTTTGGAAGGTCGGGTCCCAGTCGTAAACACAACATTGTACCTTTTAGGTCATAAAAACCTAAGACAGCAAGAATTTAAAGATAACTGGGGAAAACTGGGGACTCAGTCATAAAATCTAAAAGACAGACAACATTTCTAAAAGCAAAAATTGAGTCTCAAACAGATAAATCTGCACTAAAATCTTGAAGCTAATTGAAATCCTAATAATACTCTCCCAAACAACGCAATTCCAAAAATTAAAAGGTATTTGCCAATAGGATTCATCTCTCTATTCGTCAGATATGAACAGGTCTCACAAGCAAAACTGTCCAGACACTTCCAGGACAAAGCAATTCAAATTAACTGCAAGAAAACTTTCAAGGTTAATGTTTTAGGAGCTTCAAGTTTGCTTAAAGTAACGATGCATTGCTTCAGCATATGCCATATGAACCAAGTTGAGCACTCTGGCCAAAAGTACAGAAAGTCAATGTCACATGCTGGGTGTGATTTACTTGAACCAGCTTTAACACTAGAACCGCCGAGGGGGTCATTTTTACCCCATCATAAACACTTTAAACAGCTGTCACTTTTTGCGCAATGCCCCTCCCGCAACCTGACAGAGACCAAATGATGTGATGATGCCAGTCCATGGTACAGTTAAAGCATCTTGATGAGTCAGGGCATTTAGCTTATGGTAGTCTATACATACTATCTATATGGTAGTCTCCGTCCTTCATCCGAACCAACACAATTGGGGCTGCCCACGGGCTTGAACTTTCCCTCAATACACCAACATGTTCCATAACGGGGTCCGGAGTTCAGGGTATTGTCTTTGTCTTGGTAACACTAGCTGATACCTCTCTCTCGGCTTGATAAATGGTAAATAGACTGCACATATATACCTTATACTTATATGCTTTCTCCACACCGTCAAGGTGCCCTAAAAGCAGTATGGTCTCTCATTCACCCAATCACACACCAGTGGGCAGCTGCTACCACACAGTTGGAGCCAGGATCGAACCGCCAACCTTACAGTGACTGGACGACCCACTCTACCAACTGAGCTATAGCCACCCCTGACCCAGTGAGAATCTGCTGCTCAGTTATGCCAGTGCAGCCAAAATCTTCATCATGGCTAGAGGATACCTTTGTCCAATGGTGCAGCAGCTCTGTCATCTTCTCCTATTGTTCTGAGATAAGACCATCCCCTTGTAGGGCCAAAACAGGGTGAGGTGCAGTATATGTGGTTGTCTCGACACACCTATTTGTCTCACGACTACCTTGACAACCTCTGTTTCCACCCACTGAAATGTCAACTTGTGACCCCCCACTGAATGTCAGCCTGGTCCACCTCAGACACTAGTACCACTGGCTGATGTTAAATTTCCACAGGATGGAGGATTAGCAATGCAGATTTTGTAGGCCACACAGCTCCCTCTTTAGGGGGTGAGGGTGCACTCCACTTGCCCACTGTCTGTCAGGCTTTCCACCATCACAACCTTTGTGTCCTTAGGATCACTATTCTGTCCTGGCAGATACGTTGCTAGTATTGTTTGACAGATAGCAAACATTAAAAGGACTAAAGAGGCTCTACGTCAGACTGAGTGTACTTTACTGGAGTCCTCAACATGTTGTAAAACTGCAATTCAAAATGAAAATATACATATTGTATCAAAGGTTCTTATTTTGAAGGCGCGGTTTGGCAGGAAGTGACGTAATCGCCTGTAGTGTGGTGAACCGCGAGTGATAGAGAAGTTGTGTGTAGAGAATTAACTTTCTCTGCTTTCCATTAATCACCTCTGTGTACCTGTGGAGCGTTTTGGGGTGTTTTCTCCTGAGCCTGATCCTATGTTTGAGTGATTATTTTGCTGCTCCGCATGTTAAGTGGATGCACAAAGTGAGTATAGTTCTCTGTGTTAATTTCAGTGCACCTAGCTAACTCTCACTGTTGTGTTGCTGCTGTTCGGTAATGGAGGTCTGTTGTGTAACATTGTGCACAAATTTGTGGTGAATGTTTTGTGTTCTGATTACTTTGAATGTCCAGTTAGCCAACAGCTATAACTTGTTGCACTTTGTGACCGTTAGTTAATGTTATTATGCGGGGGGACCAGCATGTGTGTCACGTGCTATTATGTATGTAATACACGGTTTAGCCAGTGGGAGGAGTGTTATGACTCAGCTAACCACTTAATGCTGTTATATGTATTTGTGGATTATTCAGCTGTTGTTTGTTTGTACAGGAGGAGGAATGTGTGTGTTTGTTTATTTGGAAATCTTTATTGTTTATTGGGATGACAGTGTGGTTTATTATTATTATTTCAGAACTGTAACAACACTGAGCACAGAATAAATCTGACCTGTCATCTGACCTGCTGTGGATTACCTCGTCTCCTGTCTCCATCCCTGTGTCCTGACCGACACATCATCTTGTTGACTGTATAACCTGAACGAGCTAGCTCTGAATACTCCCCTCCTAAACACATATATTACATTTAAATTCAATATGCAACTTCAACACTGCTCACATTTTCTCTCTCTCTTTACAGGTTTCAAATCAGGTAGGTTACCCAGCTATAGGTAAGTACGTATGGAGTGGTAAAGAAACATTTCCAGTACAGTCTCCTCACAAGTAAGTAAATATTGTACAAAACACAGCAGTAAGACAAGCCACATTATGATTAATATAACACAAATGAGGCTTAACAATGAAGCTAACACGCCTATAGAACTTAACTGAACCTCTGCTAACTGTTAGTTAGCCTGGCTTACCAATTGAAATTAAGGGATTCTAAAACACCATTTTGATACTCACAAAGTTATGACCAACTGTAAATAAGCCAAGAACAACCTATACTCACCACTACATCTACTCCAAGGATCAAGCAACAGCTCTGTGGTGGAGCACTTAGCCTGGATGCACTGCCTAGGGGAGAGTGGTGTATTGTGAGACATTGGGTAATGTGAGACACACCCTGTATCTAAGCCATAGAACACATCTGTGGTCCATCCATCCATTAACTTCCGCTTGGTCCGGAGTCGGGTCGCAGGGGCAGCAGCTTCAGCAGCTTCAGCAGAGAGACCCAGACCTCCCTTCCCTCGGCCGCTTCCACCAGCTCCTCTGGGAGAACCCCGGGGCACTTCCAGGCCAGCCGAGACATATAATCTCTCCAGCGGGTCCTGGGCCTGCCCCGTGGTCTTCTCCCAGTTGGACATGCCCGAAACACCTCTCCAGGGAGGCGTCGGGTGGGCATCTTAGCCAGATGCCCGAACCACCTCAACTGGCTTCTCTCGATGTGAAGGAGAAGCGGCTCTATTCTGAGTCCCTCCCGAATGACTGAACTTCTCACCCTATCTCTAAGGGAGAGTCCAGCCACCCTGTGGAGAAAACTCATTTCCGCCGCTTGTATCCACGATCTCATTCTTTTGATCACAGTTCTTGACCATAGGTGAGGGTTGGAACAAAGATCGATCGGTAAACAGAGAGCCTTGCCTTTTGGCTCAGCTCTCTCTTCACTACAACGGACCGGTATAGAGTCCGCACCATGCTGCAGACGCTGCACCAATCCGTCTGTCGATCTCCCGTTTCTTTCTCCCATCACTCGTGAACAAGACCCCGAGATACTTAAACTCTTCCACTTGAGGCAGAACCTCACTTCCGACCCGGAGGAGGCATTCTACCCTTTTCCTACTGAGAACCATGGTCTCAGATTTGGAGGTGCTGATTCTCATCCCTGCTGCTTCACACTCGGCTGCGAACCGCTCCAGCGAGAGCTGAAGATCCCCACTCAATGGCTCCAACAGGACCACATCCTCTGCAAACAGCAGAGATGGGTTCCCGGCATTTGCCCCTGGTAGGGTCACACAAGGGAAACTGGTCCTGGGGGACAGGCCAGACCAAGCACGATTCAGATGACTCTTATGGATAAAATTAAAGCAAGAGCTCGATGTCCCTCGCCCAAGTTAGGGTTACCGAGGCCCCACCCTGGAGCCACGCCTGGGGGAGGGGCTTGTCTTGGAGCACCTGGTGGCCGGGCCTTTACCCATGGGGCCCGGCCAAAGTACGGTCCATTCATAGCCCAATACAGCCACACTCTTGATGGGTGGATGAGATCAAATCCTGGCAAAACAGTCACCATCTACCAGGTTGCAGGAGTTGTGGATCAAGCCTTTGACACCATGGACCACTTCTGGATTTAGATCCACTGGGATTTTCCCATATAATTGTGACATTTTCCCAGATTAAGTGTTTGCACCATCCATGCATTCAGACCGGCCAAACCCTAAGCTACAGCCTGCCACTGGGGATAATATGGATGGTCCACCTCCAGAAGACAATATGGAAGGTCCTAAACCTGCAGATGATCCACTTGAGGATGAACCTTCCGCTGCAGATATGTCACCCCATACTAATTCGCCCACTCCCTCACCAGCTGACATGGTTGAGTGACAAATGACTAGCCAACCTGGATATGCGTCTCCTCAGGAAATTATTGCATATCTCAAATGTCCCCCCAGAAAACAAACCACACAAAAGCGTGTGAAGATGACCATCCTCACCGATACTCCTGAGAAGTAGGCTCTTGAAAAAGCTTTTGAAGAAAGTAACTAGAAGAGAAAATGCAAAATAACAAACAAAAGAAAATCAAATAAGAAACCAATCAAAAAGAAAATGATATATAGAAACTCTGAGGAGAGTGATGTTCCTCAGCCACTTGATGAAGCATCTAATGATGAAAGAGCTGACTCTGAGAGAGGTCAACCAGGAAGCACAGATCTGTCATTGGGTGACTTTGTCATTGTCAATTTTGCAACCAAACTCACGAACGTCCTTTACATTGGTAAGATTGAGAAAGTTGATGGTGATGAAATACTCACACAATTCCTTAGAAGAATCCAGGTCAAGAGGAAAGTGCAGCAGAGACCCATTTTTGCCATAAAGCAAAATGATATAGCACATGTTCCCAAAGGTGAAAAAGTAAGTGGATCATTTTTCCCCTAGCAGGATCACTTTACCCCTTGAAATTTGAGCTTTGTCTTAGTTTACTGTAGCTGGGGTAAAATGAGACACTTTACCACTTTTTTAAAACAATCATATTTTCACTGTCTTTAGTCCTGCATACATGCTGATAATTTCCATTCTTAGGAAACATCCTAAATTAATCGGAAATATGTTAATTTTAGATATACATCACTTTAGCTTGCTTGGAGGGGATGTAAAAAATGTCTCACATAACCTCACTCTCACCTACCTTCAACCTTTAGGATCAAATTACATAAGTCACCCCCAGAGGCTGCTAAGTTTTATTTGAACACTGACAGGTGTCAGAACAATCCCCCTGTTATCTGGACCCAGGTGATCATTTCAGACTGTGGCGGGACAACTACCGTTGACTGCCATGGTCATTTTGCAGTGTCGTGATAGGATGGCTGAAGCTGATGGGCAACGGCTCACTGGTGCTCTGCCAATGTCTTTGTCCATGCATTACTCTCCATTGGCAGAAGAGAAGCTTTAAATGTGGTCACTCCAGGATGTGTCTGGATTTTGAGGTGAATGGAGGACCCAAGCGCAGGAGTTCAAAAAGAAAATGAATTTATTTAACAAAAAGACAAAAATCCAAACTTAACTAATCCAAAAGGAACCAGGGAAACAAGCAGGAATCCAGACAGGTGTACGAGCAGAGTAACAACCAGAAAAAAACAAGTAGAGTAACTCACAGGACACAAGTAGACAGACCAGCAAAGAGAGATGGAGTGACAAGACTTATATCGACAGAGGGACAAATGTGAAGCAGGTGCAAAAAATCAGGATGACAAGGGGGAGGAAGAAAAGTAGAATACTACGAAGACAAGACAGACCTTCAAAGTAAAACAGGAAACAGAGTAGATGAGAGACAGGGAGTGACGCCAACTTGACACAGAAGAAAACAAAGGAAAAATCAAAAGTGCCTGCCTCAGCTGACCAGACTATGACATGATGAGTCCCACTGAGTGAGAACAAACTACAAAGACTCAGTAATATTCAAGCCCAATATTCCCTTATTAGTCTCAGTACACTCATCTTTAACTATCACAACACACTTACCAGACATCTGGACGCCACCAACCTCACAGTTAAGTAATGCTAGGACCACATAAGGAATCTCCAAATCATTAGCTGTACATAGTGTTAACCAAGGAGCTTCTGAACACTGGTCCCACATTTTCCTAAGCACCTTCTAAACAAGCTTTGACCAAAAATGATGACTTGAGACCCTGAGTCATGTACAAAAAGGCAGCAGGCAATCATTTAATACCACTATAACACCTGAGCACTCGCCGATCAAAGCAGACTTTGCACTTCCACTCTCAACTGCTGCCTCCACGGCTCTGCCCTGAGCTGATTCCAAAAATCCTGACATGGATTTGACCTTTGTGGGCATCTCCTCTGTATATGCCCAGCCACCACACAAATCTCCAAATGGGTCAGCCGTGGGCATCCCACTGGCTTATAGTTGCCCTAGTAATTGTGGTTGCTGGCTATCTCTTCGGCTGCAAACAGAGCACCTTAGGCTCCATGGCACAATCCTCCATACTGGTATGGGAGGGGTTGGACATGGATGTGCAGTCCTACTTTCCTTTCAACTAGCAATTAAGGCTCATATATGAGTCAGCAACTCTTTTACCACACCCAGCAGTCCTTGTTGTTGCTCATTTCAAAGCTGGCCTCTGACTTGATCAAGGTTAGCAGTAGTGACACCTCCTTGAGCAGTGGCCCTATGTGCAATGGTGACTTCTTCATCCTCCTCCGTCTCTTATCAAGGCCTGAGCCTCCCTGCAGGCTGCTGTAAAAGTCATGAGCTCATTGCGTCACATCTGACGATTCAACTCCTGTTACATAGGGCCTACATGGAGACCTACCAATCACTGGCCAAGAAACATCTACCTCACTAGGCTCACGGTCTTGCTGCTACTATCTGCAAAAGTGTTGTTGTAGTCTTAGTTTAAAAGCATGAGTTGTTTCAGTAGACTACTGTTTACAACTGAAAAATGCAGCATGTAGCTGTGCTTTTGAGGCCAGCTTAGCAAATTCTTTCTGTAGGAGATCTAACACTTTTTTCCAGTATCCCATTCATGTGGGGTGACTAACAATTACTCATGGTCAGCTTCATAATCAGGACTCATAATAAAGTCTGTCTGTTGTCGAGGGCCCAACCCCTGTGCATGCAACATGGCCTCCACCTGAGCTCTCCAGTATGTAAATCTGGACCTGTCACCACTGAATTTTAGAATAAAAGCTGCTCCCATAAACCATGGCATAAAAAACTGTGCCACCACAGGACTGACAAAAGTACCAGAATGTGAAACCATTCTAGCACAGTGGAGCTGGATCCTCCCCATGATGCCAAAATAAAACAAATGTCTACACAGTGGGTGTGATTTACTTGAACCAGCTGTAATTTTCCACTGTGCAAGAATGGAGGCAGAGATGTTTGAAGTTTAACAAGTATCTATGTTTTAAAAATTTAGTTAAAAAAAAGACGATCACCCAAAAAATTGCATAAGAAATGGTGATAAGAATTAAAAGTGTCAAAAAGTGTCAAAGTAAAACAAAGTCTATTAAAATCATCAGGGTCTCATAACACCAAGTATTGTCAGTTCAAACAATCCATTTCACAGCCAGGTTCCAGGCCCAAACACACCCCGCAAAGTCCCAGGTAAATTAACCAGTTCTGCACATCAGAGGGTCCAGCCACCCAATGAACCATGGCAGCTCAGAGAAGAGGAGGTGGCATCTACATCGATCCATGATCTGTTTAGCCAGCCGTCAATCTTCCCCAAGTTGCTCCATTGATCTCCAAAATCATCCAGTTCCCTTGTCAGCCCAGAGAAAAGGAGGAGTTGGTGGTGGCACCATCTGCGCAGATTTGCTGCAGTATAACCAGAACACCATTCAGGCCACAACTTTCCTCTCAATGGTTTCTTATGCACAAACAGGGGAATTGCGCACTTTCCTTCACTTATCAATTCAGTGAGCCATCAATCATCCCCAGGCCACTCCATTGCTCTGCACCATCGTCTGCTCCCATCATGAGTGCCTTTCATCTGTCAGCCTCTCAATCAGCTGGTGTTAGCTTCCATCCGACCTATCGATCAGTTTTATGCTGGATCCTCCAGCTCTACTATCCTCCTGCCATTCCTCTCTCTGAACCCCTTAACAACTTTCCCACAAGGACCCCTCAGCTACACTCTTCCTCATTTTTTGCGTTCCCGTCCAGTCAGAGGAAGTTTTAACAGTCTTCAGCTGCATGCAATCACTCAGCTGTTTATGTCCAATCACCAACTATGGAAAAAAAAAATGCACAGCCCAAACCAAACATGAAACAAAAAAGCACTGTAAATACACAAAATAGAGCAACTACATATGTGATAAATACAACTGCTAAAGAAATTACAGCAGTGATAGGATTTGACCACTACAGCACCCCTACAAGGACAAGACAGGGACAGAAACGCAGGATTATGCTTGCATAAACTTCTGATTATACTGTATAAGAGCCAAGGCACAGGATTTTTATGCTGGAGTTCTATGATGAGGCCAAAACAGAAAAGTGGCCTAAATACAGTAAAATAGGATCAAGGTTGCTTGTCGAAAAGTTAATGAAATCACAAGGTAACAGAAGTATCTTGGATGAAAGCACATTACTCACTGTATAAAAGTAAAGTTTGAAATGAAAGGCTTGGGTTTTTCCAATATTAGTCAGAACTGTTAATTAATTTTAACAAATTAATTTGCCAATGCAATGACCATAAAGGGATAAGGCAAGTATTATGTACCCGCTCTCGTGGAGATGCCTCTCAAAGTTGATGTCTCCTCCAATGAGCCATGCAAATTTACCATCATTGATGGTGAACTTGACTAAGGATGAAATCAAGTGTGTCAGATGCACTTACACTGATCCCATTCAAAAATAATTTCTCCAATAGGATTTATTTCAGTAATATGCCAAATTAATTCATAAGCTTTTCATTTCGTTATGTCAAATCCAATATGTGCCACTAACAATGGTAGCCAAACACAGTAAAGTAAAAGACTGGGCTGTCACATGTCTTGAATCTGATTAACAATAGGAAACATACAAAAAAGAGAAAGTTAGTTTTTGACCACTCTAAAGGACAGCCCTGCTAGCTCTGCTCTGTGCTGACAAGTCAGACTAGTCAGAAGCTTGACAAACAATCCTTTGATTACATAATGCATTAGAGAAGCACCCAAATCTATGTCATTACATCTCCACAGAATGAGGCATAATTGTCTGATATGTAAGATAAATGCACATTTTTATGGTTAAAGTGACACTGCTATGAGTGTCATGAACTGTTATCACTCTCAGTGGTGTCTTCTGAGTGGGAATTATTGGTCACATAAGTGAGTATTTAAATATGTTTCAAAAGCACCTCCCAGCCCCCCCCCCCCGCCCAACCCACACACACACACACACACACACACTACCACCACCCCAACCCCCAATAAAAACAGGAAAACTCAAAGTTAACTGTGTGCATGCTACGTTTCAAAGCCACAGATTCAACCTGCATCATTTTGCTCAATCATTTACTTTGCTATGGAAATCTTTCCTTCCCCCCTTAAGAAACAAACTTCTCCTCTCATGAGGAAACATGAATACTGCATGACATACTGGATACACAGTGCAAAGTCTCAGCTTTGTCCTTAGAATATTGAAAGGATATGGTCAACTGTTGGACCTCCTATGGACATTGATAGAATAATTAATACTTTAATCCAGAGAAAACGTCAATTATCAGCAGACTCAGCAGCAATGGTGGAGGATGATATAACACGATAAAGATCTACTATTAATAAGACATGCTTATCTCTGGAAAGACAGTCACTGATTGATTTTTGCAGAGAAACCTGGAATAAAGGGAACGATAAATTATTTAAGCAGAAACATATTCCACTGAAGAGAAATGTAATAAAGTACAACAAAGAAAAAAAAATAGACATATGACTGCATTATATTAGAGTTCAGTGCCTGCCGGGCATCTAATGTTTCTCATCCATCAGTTCCTGCTCTTGTGCCTCCCCTAGCTCTAAACACAACCCAAGGAACATTAATAGATACTTAGAAACATTAAATGAGACCCCAGGTCACTGCATCTATGTGTTGGCAACAAGACTTTGAGCAGATTTTCGAGTTTGAGGACTTCTAATTAGTCTCCAGAGGTCCTTCTGTGTTCTTCCTCTCATCATATAATATGGGTTTGCTGAACAATAAGGCTTACTAAGGGGTGAATGGGAAATTAATGAACCATTTTAGGAAAAGGGAAGGGAAGGCAAATTGTCTCAAGCTGGCAACAAGTTTTGACACACAGTGGGGAAAAGAGATACATTGGATACACATTCAAAAAGATAAGTAGCCACTAAACATTATTTGTGTATAAATGTTAATGTTTTTTGTACTTTATTTCCTTAAATGGAATATAATTTTTTCACTTCTCTGTGAACAGACAGCAAATGTGACAGCCATCACTAGATTGCCATTTGAAGACCAACTGTAAGCCTCTCAAGAGGAGAAGCCCCAGGAAGTGTGCTCCAAGCCTGGGATCATAATGATCAAAGTGAAATGTTTGTTGACTGAAATCAATAGCATCAGGATGCCTGGAAATTGCTATTAAAGATCATTATCGATCGGGTCAGCAGTAGTTCAGTGACTGAGCGAGTGGTCTTGCAGACTTACATCAGTAAATGTTTCCTAGGCAAGTTGTCATCTTCTGAGGCATTGCCTTGGCTGAAAGGTAATCAAGTCAGAATGGTGTTTTGGCGACTGGGTGAAGCCCTGGGTGAATTGCAGTCAAATGAGATTTAATTTATGACCATACAAATTATATGTAAACAATTTAACCTACTGTAAGCCAAGCTTGAATTTGATTTGACTTTATGTTTAAGCTACTTTACTTTTTAATAAAATATTTCAAGTAGAAACAACGAATCAAAGCAATTAAAATGTCTATTGTCATTAATACTGGCCATTATTATTATATTGACTGATTAATACACTTTCAAGTATTCTTAACAAGAGAAAACTATCCATTATTGTTTTTCCAGGCCCAAGATGACATCAGAATGCTTGTTCTTAACCTGACAATCTAGTCTCAAAGATTTACAGTCCAAACACAAGAAATTACCATCGACTGTTATCCATTAAATTGACCTTTCGGTAAGCACCGCCCCCTTTCGAGTTACTTTTGTTAGGTCGGACAAACTTGCTGCTACTGTTAAGGACTGAGTTAATTCGCTATATTTCCGATATTCATATATATATTTATATTATACTAGAATAACTCCATGGTGAAACATTGCTGCTGGGGACCTGCAACAGTGACTGTAGGTGTCCAGAACGTTTGGTGGGGGGCATTTTTATTCCCTTTCCCAAGCCAAAACAAATGCTGGAAAAATGCAGGCAGTGGGTTAAGTTGTGTCCGTCCACACAAGCAACTGAACTTGGGGAAAGTTACAAAACACACCTACATTTACTACAAGGTAAGTTTACTTTGTTTATTAGATGATTGATTTAACCACCGTTTAGTAAAAGTAATAATATAAATTAGCAGCAGGGAGGGTGATGAGTTCATTAGCATTAGCTCTGGTCCATAGGTCTGTCCCACACCAGAGCTATGTTAACATGAGACAGTCGCAGCATTGTATTAATATAATTAATAAAGTGACGTTAACATGACAAGCCTCGCCTTATACCTAACACAATAAATATCCAGGGCCATATATATTTGTAGACAACAAGGCAGGCTGATAGGTGGCTAGCGAGCATTTTTCGAGTGTTTGTTTTGACTTGGGAAAGGGAATAAAAATGCCTCCTGCAAACATTCTGGACACCTCGAGTCATTGTTGCAGGTCCCCAGCAGTAATATGTCACCATGGCCGGTATTATAGTATAATATTAACACTGATGGTACACATAGGAAATATAACGAATTAACATAGTCCTTAACGCAGGAGCAGCAAGTTTGTCCGACCTAGCAACAGTAACTAGGAAGGGGGCACATTGTGTTTCAATTTCAGATCAAATTTTCTGCTAAGGTAATGCAGGAGATGTGTTACTTCCAAGGGTTTCACTTACTATTTAAAACAAAAACAAAAACAAATAGAATAACATAAAATTAAGCTTCATTCCACTATTTTTGATAGAGAAAATTTACATAACAGATGTTAAATATTTTTTAATTAAATGCACTTTGATTTCATCTATCAAATCAGATCTATTGAAAGTTCCTTGTCTTTTCCTAAATCAGCATAACTTTTTCTATTTGTGAAGGCTGTGTTGTTATAGTTGACTTCATCTAATCACCTTTCATCCATACAGAAAGCTGCATAACTTCACAGACCATGACATCTAAAAACCTTGGTTATGAAATGAACAATTACCGCATTCTTGGTATGGGATTACATTTCCACTTCTCCAAACATGTTTCAGGTGGAATTAGGGCAGCAATAGCGATAAATTAGATCCAAAAATTAGAAGATGAACAGGTCTAAGATACATGCAATTCCACAATCCCTAAACTATTCAAACTGAGGCTATAAATGTGCCTCATGCCAAAATTTTCCTCGAGCAACACCTTATTAATGTTTCAGCTATTCCTATAACTTGGTGATCTGTGCCTTTAGTTGCTCCATAGCAGATTACATACCTCCTTGATGACATTTATATGTCATCATTCAATATCCATTCCACTACATAAAAAAAGGCACTGGCAGCTTCTTTTCCTGACCCGTGTTGCTTACACTGGGCAGAAAGTTCAGAAAGTCGGAAGAAATTCTAATGAGTGTGGAAACTTTTTCTCAACAGGGTATCATATCTCAGTAAATCCCAGAAGTTAATGACCGCTGTGCCACAGAGGTTTTCTCTGTTTTTCACCAGATGCTAGATTTTTGGAATTCCCCAGATTCTACCGTGCAGCAGTTTTTCAGCTCGAATCTCAGGCAGCATGTAGCATCTCATTAGCTCCGGTCACTGATCAAGTGTGACAGACATGAAACCTGACACATGCTGCAAATCTCCACTATGCATTTCATCTTGTTTCCCATAATGCTTGAAACATTGCTTGTGTAATTATTATTCCTTATTGGCCCTTGCCTTGAAATTCTCCTTCCTTTATTCGTATGATTCTGTGTGTATTAATTCATTTCCCTCTCTTTGAAAGAAATATTCTGGAATCTAGCACAATCAAACATTTATGTTCCTGAAAACATATAGCCACACTGGAACCACAAGATAAATGATAATTCTGACTCTTATTTGTCCCTTGGGAAGAAACGAGCCTAACTCCCGTACTGCATGTGTATTTGTGTTAATGATTTATTCATTAAACACCCTTTAACTTTGTGTATGTGTTCATATATATACATGTATATAAATGCATTCACATCATTTTTTGTTTCTTAAGCACTTATGCCTGCAAAATATTAGATCTAGCATGAAGCAAGCCCATGATAGAAGTAAATAAAAAGGCTTGTAAGAAGTCAACTATAGCTTTACATGTTGCAGGATTAACAGGACTCTTTTATGCATGAACACGCACACACACAGAAAGGCTACGATAATACATGCACACACAGAAAGGAAGCTACTATACCACAGCCAACTGGCCCTTGAGCATCAGTGTGGATGGGCCGCAGTGTAAGCTCTACTTTATCTGCTCTTTCCCCTTGCCTTCGTCCCCTTAGCACTGACAGCTGCTTCCTAACGAAGCCCACTCTCATCCAAGCAGACCCTGTGATAATGAGGCTCTGCCCAGAACTACAGGCATACGAGGCGCAATGTCAACAGCTTGGAGCTGACCCCCTGAACAGGCTTGCTTCTCCTCGTTCACAGAGAGAGCAAAAGCTGCACCTCATTGTTGGGGTGGAGAGACGATCCTTGCCTCGGGGAATTGCCCATGTCCAATACTTAAACTAAGCTGAAACAGTCAAGAAGCTCAATGTGCATACATATGTGTGTATTCATGAATGCATCCAGTCAACAGTGAGATTTCACTTGTAAGCAGCCATCCACCACACACACACAAAACACAATGTAGAGAACTAAAAGTGATGAATCTGTGCCACAATGGTAAGTCTTTGCAAATTTAAACACACTTGAGAATAAAACAGACCAAACCTGCATAATATTTTATATCAGCAATGAACAAACCAAACCAGAGTTGCCAAAAAGGAACCGACCAAATGGAACACAATCTGTTTTATTTTCTTTGTTTTAAATGCATGATGTTTATAGAGAGGTATTCTTTTTCTGTCACATAAACTGATAGATAAACATTTCTTAGCAGCTGGAAAAAAAAATCCTGAATTATTCAGTTGTTAGTGGGATAGAACCTAAATACAGAAAGAATAACACAAGCTTGTAATAAATTGTAGGAGCACAGTGAATTTTTATTTAAGGGCTACAAAATATACAGCATGTGACATATTGCAAGTCCATCTCTCCAATGCAACCCTTGGTGGTGCAGACCCTTAAAAAGAATCTGTGTTTGCTTTGGGTTGGTCCACAAACCCAATGTTAGTAGCACTGGATAAGTTCCACAATCAACAACTAACATCCTCCATAATGAATAAGTCAACTAATCTGTGCCAGTTTACAGACTGTGAACTAGAATGAGAGCAGCTGCAGGAAAACAGAGTAAATAAGGACTTCAAACTCTTTTGCTGATGGACAGCTGACAGTCTCTAAAAAACTCAAATCTACTTTAATGGAATGAAATGATTTATTGTAAACAAAAAAAGTGTAAAAGATATGAATAACAAAACATTTTCCAACTAAAGTTTTGTGACACTGCTTGCTTAAAGTTCAAATAGCGATGACCAAAATTAAAAACAACTTATGCAAAATGGAGCATCTGCGTAGGCTTCAAACCTGCTGAAAAACAAGAACAACTCGTAGCAAACATTGAAAATAAAATTTCTTGTTAGCCAAGTATTGCTGTCTCGATATATACATTATTCACATTATTCTCAGCCAAAAAGCCAGAAATGTGTGAGGCACACATTTAGTGTGTCTCAAACACACTAAATGTGTTTGAGACATGCAGATGTGTTTGATATCTGAATTAATTTGAAACACATTAACAATATTACCATTAGTGTTTTAAGATGAATGCATGAATATATGAATAAATCAATAAAAAAGGTAAGACCAGTATAGAAGTGCATTTTAGATATTTATATATATAGAATCCATATAAAGCACATATCTAAATACATAATAGATATGTTATTTATAGATAGATACTGAATTTAAAGTAAAACTATTTCAAAATTACTGCCATGTGCTCTGTTTTGTACAAGTCCTCAGCATGGCGACATTTGCAACAAATTGCAACTCTTCTTGCCCTCAACAGTCCCGACACGATGAACTTGAGAACTATGTCAGTTCAAAATAAGCTAAAAAGTAACAAACTTCTTATTTTCTAAATAATTTTTTTCAAGGTTTTCTTTTCTGTTCCCTGATGCAACTATGCCCAGTCTCCCCTACTTTTACACAATATCCATATACTAACAAGCATCTGGAGGTAACAGAGGGTCATTTGGACGTTTTGGAACAGTGAGGTTGACTGGAATTGTTTAACTTTGTTTTTGCGAGTCGGATTCACTTCGTCACTGACCTGACAGATACCTGGAGGACAGAGCTTTTTCCAAAACAGTGGAGTTAAAATAAAAGAACAAACAATGTCTTAAGGTTTTTTTTTTATTGTCTTAATAAATATTCTTAATCACTTTGAAAAATAGTACATCTTTAATGTTGTTTTAGCCTCATCTTTTTTACATTTATATGATCTGTTTCATTACATACAGTACGTTTCACTCATTGTTGGTAATTTAGCATTTAAATTATTATTATTTTTTTCACCAATGGCATTTATGTTGATGTGATTTAAGAGGAGGAAACGGCTGCAATTTCCCTTTAACTGTAGTCTGTTTTCCAGGGCAACTTTAAAGTCTCGCCTTTTTGGCAAACTTTCATACAGTATATACGATAATAACAAGAACTAAGACAAAGAACGTGTGAGAATCCCATTTCCAAAGGGCTTTCTGACTTTCTGTGTATATTTGTGTGTCATAAATCTAAGGATATTGTGCCTTATCTCTTCTGCTACATGACCCTTGCCACGTTCACTTAAATTGTCCCCACTTCCTATTACCAGTGATCATAGCTCCCGTCGGCCACTTCCTCCGCGGGGTGGCCATTAAATCCTCTGCAGTGCAGATGGCAACATGTAAGAAGCTTATGGTGAAAAGTACAGCCATCATGATTGAGCTTAAAGCAGTTTATAAACCACCTGAATTAGAGATAAAATCCCACTCGGTCTTTTCAACGAGCAGATGTGACAATTTGAATTATTTTCCACTTCACCATGAAGCTTTCTAAGAACCTTGAAACATCCGGCACCTTATACATCCGCCTCTGACTGTAAATGTAGCTCGAAGATGCACTTCCAAATGGTCTCCTAATTTTTGTTTGTGAAAATGTTGGCTCCTTTTACGATTTTAGGGTGCTGATATTTATGTCCAATCATCAAGTAGCAGCCTACTATGACAGCCTAATTTAATTACTGAACATAGAGACCTGTTTAGGGCTGTCAAAAGCCAGAGAGTAATAGACATATTCAGCATGCTTATCCTTTTTTTTTCACTGCAGCTGTGCTGGGAATCCATCATCTCCCGTTGAACCTCAAACCCATTCAAAATGTTTCTAAATATGGCAGATAATTAAATCTGTGCCACATGGAAGTAGCCTCAAGCAACATATACCTGAGAGAATATAATATATATGAGGGATCTGGGACACGCTGAATAGAACGGCAGCAATAGTGGTCAGTGCAGTAATGCATCTGCAGTTCACAGTATGATCATGAATGTGACAAGCCACAAAGAATAAAAAAATTGACACGATCTCAGTTCATCCACAAAAGATGGGTACTTATCTTTCTTTCAGTAGACAGTTTCAGAAGCCTAGGAAAATTGGTATAACAGACTCCACTATACACAGCATAATACTGTATACATCCCATGAGGGTGAAACTTGTCAGAAGACACTAAATCCTGTTTCAGGAACCAATGAGGCTAACAAGGTGGAGGTGCTTTGTTCTGGTGTTCAAGTAGAATGGTCAAATCTCATCTGATCTCAGGATAGTAAAATCTGAGATGTACTAGGACAGACGAGATAATCATTAGATATCAGGAGACAATCGCTGCATAACCATGGGGTCGGCTTCACTTTTTTTCTCTCTTATGCAGGCCTTGAAGGTTTTCTCATAATTTGCTCTCCATTGTCAATAGGACAAAATCACAAACCATCTTCCTACATGCTCAAAACATTTTTCCTGAGTTAACATTACAAATGAGTTAAAGGTGGGGTGGGTGTTGTTTTTTTGCAACACTTTTTACAATATTGCCTGAAAACCTTTTCACATTCCCATTGCACCCACTGAAATAAAATGTTTGCAAAAAAAAAGAAACGTTTTGGTCCAGTCTAAAGGGTATAATCAGAGAAAAACTCTGACCAATCAAAAAAGTGATCATCACTATTTTGATTGGCTGCCTAATACGTCCATCAAATATCACCCCTCCCTCCCTCCCTCCCTGTGGTTCATGCAGTCGTGAATCATGTGAAGGCGTGGTTTCGAGGGGTGAGCTGAAGAGGAGGAGGCGGAGCCTTTGGGAGGAGGGAGGGAGTGTATATTTTCAAAATCTCACTTGAGTTGGATTGCTGGAACCGTTTTTCAAACAACACCTACTCCACCTTTAAGCCATCACAGTACGTAACCGAGCAAAAGCAACTATGTTGTTTATTATTTGACTAGAAAAAATTACCTGCAAATTTCATTTGGTTGCTTTTAGTTATAAAACTCAAGCATTTTTATCAGTTTGCACACACAGTCATGCATTAAAATTCAAGGCCACTAGAAATAATACATTGCCTGCCTTTGTTAAGACGACTCTTCCCTGCACTGCTGAAGACTGGTTTATGTGTATGACTTCATCATAAGTGTGAGCTACATGTGATAAAACGGAAGATGATTCAAATGCTATGTCGGTAACAGAACAATAAATTGCATAAATAAAAGTAAGAGGAAGATATTGTCACAGATAAAAGAATTTAAAAAGGGGGAAAGAAGAATCAGCTTTGTCTCTGAAGATAAACACACAAACAGGTGTAGTCTTCCCTGTAAAGCACTGTAGCTGCAATAATCGCAAAACTACTTATTGGTGAATCAGGCTTCATTTTGAACTCAAAGCCTTCTGATGGATGCACTTATTTATTTTTATTTTTTCAAATAAAATCAACAGTTTGAAAAATCAAAATAAAGCTTTGATAATCAAATATTTCTTGATAAATATTTTATTATTTTGTTGCACCAACAACAGATGGAAATCTCAATTCAGAATGTGAGGAACTATGTTCTAGTTTGGTTCTCAGTTTGACAAAGCCATGTGATGTTTGTGAAAACTCATTTTCATGACGCACTTTTGAACGATGCACTGCATGCTTAATATTTGTCCAGTGAGCGGCAGGAAACAAAATAATCTCCACAGTCTCGGGCAAGCTGAATACATGTCACCATCCCGAATGAATCATTTAAGCCTCAAAATGTGCTTCAAAGCTACGCACCAGGTGGTGAGTCTCCCCAGCAGCTACCCCACCGATCAGCCGACAGTCAAAGATCGAGCAAAATTATTTTTCTCCAAATGTTCAACAAAACTGTGTCCTGGTGATAACATTGTGTTGGAGAACAATCATACCTGGCAGCAGATATTCCTTACCACTGTCTCTTCCAGCTTTTTTCCAAGGGGACTACAGTAAAACAGTGTTTTTTTCTGATAAAAAAGGAAGCTTAAATTGAAGGGAAGGAACCCACCTGGACGATGATTCTACATCTATTTGCCAAAAGCATCTTCATGCCTTCTCAAGTTCAATCGCACATTGTGTAGAGTGAGCCTTTTTGTTGTGCCATCACTGATCACGAGGACACTCAAAGCAACTCCAGTAGATGCTGGAAAGTGTTTATCCAGATATTTCTGCCTCTCCCAGGGAGGTTGGGTGAAATAAAAAGGTTATCCACACATTTACTTGAAAATTTCAATGTAAAAAAAAAAAAAGTGTGAAAAGTGCACTTTTATTTAAATGTTCTGCTGCCATATGAACTAAAGTGCCATAACATTTGTTGTTCAAACACTTTTAACATCAGCACTTGTCAGTAACACATATTTAGTGTAAATCTCATCTTAAATAATGTCAAATAAAATAAAGCTTATTGCCACTTTCAGGGCATTAATGTCATCCTGATTTTTTTATCCAAATAACTTTGTTTCTGTCAAATCCTCCCTCTCGGAGAACCTTAAATTGAAAATGTTCATGGTAAAGTTCTGTAACTTTATTAATCCGCGTATCATTCATTCTTTCCATTTTCAATTGTCAATTAAAAATTTTAAAAAAAAAATTAAAAATGACATTTTATTTGTGTTTTGTGTTTTTTAATCTAACACAAAAAAAAAAAAAAAAAAAAAAGCCTGTTTTTTTATATTTCAATTTTAGACTTGGATCAAAAATGTGAAATCGGGACTGAATTTGTTTTTAATATTTAATTGTTGGTCTACGTGACCTTGAAATGGCTTTGTGCACGGCAGTTCAGGTAGCAGGGAGGCGATGGAATCACATACTATAATATTTGCAATATTGTGGAAATCTGAATAAAAAACTCAGCTCTATAGATCGAACCAAAGTGCTCTTGTTATCTGGAAATTTAGGTATATCATTTTTATAAGTATATACACTATAATGTGTTCTAGTGAGGCAGTTAATCGGCAGTTAAACAATGCACTGACTACAGCAGAGGTGCAAAGTGGGTTTTTTCTGCAGTTTGTATAGAAAATCGAGAGGTCATTAAACTCACATCACAGAATGCTGGATGATCAGAAATGATAAATCTCCAATAGGGAAACAGCCGTCTTTAAACATCACATGAAAACATCAGGACCTTGGGATAAGTTCTCTAGATGCCTACATGTCAAAACTTAGCAGACTTGGTGGCGCCAAAATGATAAACAGAAGTAATGGCCCTCAACAGGCCAGGATCTAGAGCAGGGGTGTCAAACTCAATTGCACAGGGGGCCAAAATTGAAAATACGCTTTATTCGTGGGCCAAACAGGATAAACATTTATTGAACACACTAAAACTAAATGTTTTTGGAACATAAATATGAATACAAACAGACAGAAATATTATTCTGTAATAAACTACTAATTTTCTGGTGTTGGAAACATAAATGACATTATCTCTTACTTTATATCACACTGTTTTATTGTTGCTCATTGTTTTTACCATATTATTTTGTTTAATGAACCATATGTCCATATTACAGTGTCTTAGATCGATCTTAGTGTATGTTTTGTCTTCACTTTAGTAAACTAGTAGTAAACTACCCCCGCTAAAGCCAGTTAGAAACACACATTTTGAGACAAAGACCTGGCCAGGTAAATAGAATGGCATTGTGGGATATGTGGTCTTTCTTCTTTTTCAGGATATACCAGCAGTGGATAGGACCAGAAAACGACAACGTGGCGACAACGTATTGGACGAACAAAGGAGGACCGGACCGGCCAATGGGAGAGCAAAGATTAAACCGTGATCCTTTCCATCTAGTGATGCACATTTCTGTATAAATTGTTGTTGTTTTGTTTTGTTCAGCCTCTCCTCGTGTTAGAGACTGCCTCTGTCAGGGAGCCCTGATATATCGTTTATTGCAATTAAACACCTGTGTTGTACTTAGGCGACCAAGACTATCCTTTCCAACAAAGAATACGCAACTAGGATCTTTCAGAAACAAAAGATCCTAACAGGTTTGTGTTACAGTGCTCATCACATGGTCCATCTTCAGGACGTTGCCACATAGTGCTTCCTGGTGTATGACCAGTGATGTGTTGTTAACTCACCAGGACAGTTCTCCTGCATCTTCACTCGCATCCTTCCCACTAGTTCACTGTTTTTACTGCACATAGCCGGTACTCCATCTGTTGTAAGTCCAATAAGTTTGTCCCAGGGCAGTTTCATGTCTTTTACACTTTGACATACGTTTTCAAAAATGTATTTTCCAGTCATTGTCCCATGCATCGATTTAATGTCCATTACTTCTTCTGTTACGTGCAAATTGGAGTCCACTCCATGGATTAAGCTTGAAGCTAGACTTGATTGACGTGGGAAGTGTGCGGCAAGGCCACTGAAGCATTGCATTTTGGGATCTGTAGTTCTGTGCAGCATTGTTTTAATCACGATTCATATCAACGGGCCATTAATAATGATAATGTAAAATGATCTCGCGGGCCGGATATGATTTCACGGCGGGCCATGAGTTTGACACATGTGATCTAGATAAGTCATGGACTTATGCATCAGCATTATACAATAAGGCCCCAAAATGCAGTTTTAATATTACGGCTCTCCAGCTCTGCGACTGACATAAGTCTTTTTTTTCCTCAGATCACAACGAGCACAGAATCTTCTGATGCTCATTTCTGAACATTGCAGGACACCCATCCGCTGTTGAATAAGACCTTGATAAAAACTACTGAATTTGTCTGAATATAGGACGATATTTTAATACAGAAGTCATATTCTCAAAAATGGGGGTCACTTTATAATCGAGGACTAGACTTTCTGTTGTCATTACACATCTGTGCCACCAGATGAAGCCGCACTGAAGTAACCAGTAAGAGAATAGCAAGACAGTGGAGCAGGATCTGATGTAAAATGGAGGAAAGATGCCATCGTCTTGAAAAAAGGGGTTTGAAAGTTTTGTTGCAGTCCAGAATTTTTGTTTTCAGACAGAAAAGAAAAAGATTCTTGTACTGGGTTGGTACAAGAACTGCTTGGTGCTGCCAACTGATTTTTAACACATTTGAGGAATCGATGTACCCTCTTTTCCATAGATGATGCCCGTGACCCCATGATGTATTTTTGACAGTGAATTCTTAGTTGTATCTTCATATTCAACTTTTCAAATTTTCTTACCATTTCGTTTACACTGATATAGACATTATTGGTTGTTTTGATATATATATTAAATTGAAAGCCTCACAGCAAGAAGACTCCTAATTTATTTCCCCACTGAGACCTTTCGTGGAGAGTTGTTGATGTTTACATGTTCATTACATGCTTACATGTTTTTTTTTTTTTTTCAGTAACTCTGGCTTCCTCTCACAGTCTAAAAATATTCATTTTCGAATGAATGGTCCAAATTATTTTCTAGGCATCAGTGAGTGGTGGAGTGAATTGTACATACAATAGGAAATAAATTAATACTCTTTATAAAGTAAAGCTGTGGTTCTTAAGAGTTAAAATATCATCAGAGCAGTTTCTAGAGCACTTTGAATGGGATGACTTTAGAAATGGAATAATGGCCATGAGATGTAAATTAGAAAAGAGAAGAATACATACACAAAAAAAACAAAAAATTAAATGGAAATTGAGTGATGGTGATGTGTAGAATCAAAATGATAATGCATTAAGCAATCTTTAATTTTCTTTGACTTATGAAACCAAATTAATGTGGGTGGCAAATGATCGAGCTCCCCTGGAACTCACTACATCTTCCCATTTTAGAGGGAAGGCAAGAGCGCGGCAAACCCTGCAGGCTGACAACGCTCACCAAACAAATCACGGCAACACATCCACAGGCAGTCCAGAGTAAATTGTTGGTTTAACCCCAAGGCAAGTGTCCCCCCTCAACAATTCAATAAACAGATACACATTCCTACACATCGTAACGGAAAACTAAGGATTTGACAGGCAACGTAGCTCGCTACTGTTAACCTGGGAAAGTTGTCAGGGTTGCAGGTCACTGTATTAATTGTTTTGAGTCTCAGGACAGTTATCTTTTATGGCTTTCCAGACTGCAGTCATCATGTTGCATTTTTGTAAAGGGAAAAAATTGAAGCAAATGACTGTCAGTACTCATCCCAAGTCACATCATTCTGACAATGTGCAAGTGGAGGAGTTTATTCTCCTGGAATAATGGCACAGCCTGGAATTTATTTTTTTATTAGTTATATATATATATATATATATATATATATATATATATATATATATATATATATATATATATATATATACATATATGCATGTATATATATATGTGTGCGTGGGTGTGTGTGCGTTTAAAACTCAAACAGGAAAATATCTGCCATGTCAAACTTCATTACTCCCAATAGCTATTGTAGGATAGATGTACATTAAGACTAAATACCATTATCTTTAGTCACTGTTTATCAAGGGAAAGTGGATTCTCTACACACTGACTTGGTTTAGGAAAAAATCAGTTGGGTTGAGAGTGAAAGATACTGTTGGGAAGTGGACGCCATCCAATGAATTTCAGCTCAAATTAATCAAAATTCTCATGTGTCTTGCAAGCTGAATTTCCCTGTCGACAGGATGTGAAACTGAGGTCTCTGCCTCGTCATTCTATCTGTTCGCATATCCACTGACACAAGTTCTGGAGCAGACATTTCTAATTAGACAGAATTCATTAGTCTATGGCCGGTGAAGACCTGACTGCAAAATAAGTGGAAGGTGTAAAATTCAGATGAATTCAACCTCATCTCTGTGTCATACCTGTTTCTTGCATTAAAATGATCAGAAAAAGTTCTGCCTGTGGTTTTTCTCCTACAGCCCAAAATGCATGCACACATTGAAAGAGAACATTTTTGTGATTTTATATTGACTGTAAGAGTAAGTGTCTGTATTGTCTCTGGATGGACTGCCTGCTTGGACACCTCTGGATGAGGGTTAGGTTCCCTATAGTCCTGAGCAGCATGATGTGGGTAGAAAATGGATGGATGATTATTTCTTTGATTATCTTACCTCAGCATGGCAGTCCCTCATAGAGTATTACATTTTCTAAAAACGCAAGGTTTATAAAGTGGAGATAAAATTTCCAATTACCAATGTATGGCAATGTGAACATTTTTGATCTGCATTTAGTAATTAATCTGATATTCTGTGATGAGATTGAGTTTTAAACTCTTTCTTTTTTCCATGTTAATTATACACCTCAAATATCAGACCTAAAAACAACAAAACAAAACATAAACCATAATAAACATAGACCATAAAGGATTTCACATTGAACTGTCAACATTTCTTCCCACCAAACAATTTAAAAAAGATATTACAACAGGAAGAGCATAATGAGAATAACCAATATAAAAAAAAAATTTTCCTTAAAAAAAGCTAAAAAACAAAATAAATACAATTATAATTTCTTTGCCTTTACTGAACTCACCCAGTAAACATTTACAGTTCTAAAGGGAAAAGTGAACCCTTGCAGTTAATAACCATTTGATAGCGATGACTTCAAGCAATTGCTTTCGGTAGCTCTGGGTGAGAGCTGCACAACTTACTTTTTTGCACAATAGAATTTTTTGACCATTCATTTTTACAGATCTGCTTCAGCTCTGACACATTTAGGATGACAGCTGTGAATAGCTCCCTTGTGGTCATTACAAAGCATCCCTATGAGGTCAAGGTCTGGGCTCTGATTGAGCCCCTCCGAGAGGCAGATTTTTTAATTTTTCTGAAACCATTCTGTGGACACTAGTGAACATGCATGTTACAGTGATATCTTTAAGCCTTTGGCTGTTATTTGTGGATTCTTCCTTACCTTATTAAGGATTCTGTTCTGTGCCTTTGGATTCATTTTGACGTCCCCTTTTAGGAAGAGTAGTCACAGGACTAAACTGTCTTCATTTATAGGTAGGTTTTCTCACTGTTAGCTAATCGATGCATAATCACTTTAATATTACTCTGTATCTCTTTCCCTTCTTTCCAGTCAACTAGTCTTGATCACGTCTTCTGAAATCTCCTTTTTATGGGGCATTGTTCACACCAGGAGATGCTTCTGAACAGAAGGTTTAAAAATGTGTGTGCCTTTTATTAATCAAAGTAGCTCTAAACTAATTTCATTTATTGGTTTTTGGTTCAATAATTTGTTTATTGGTTTGCTAAATTTGTCCTTGAGCACCGTGAACTGAAATTGTTTTCAAAATTGTTCATGTTTAATTAAATAATTGTATATTATCCTCTTACGAACATTGTGTCTGTCTGTTTATGTGGATGTGCCATGAAGATCAGATCCCATTTCATGGTAAATTAATAAAAAAAATAAATACATAATAATACTTCCAAGGAATTCACAAATTTCTCTCAGAACTGTTTATCATAGAAAAGACATGAAATAAATAAATTAATTAAAAAAAATGTCCACTATTTCAAATCCACCAACAAATTCACCAAATGATTTGTTTTATATTTGTATTGATATATAAACATATTTTTTCTTTATTTTAGATTTATTTATGTATCTGTTTATTTTTTATCTTGATAGTTTGTGCATTTTGATTCTAATGTTGCTTTTGAATGTGTGTCAGTTAATTCTTGAAAGCCAAAAGAGCACATATTCCACATCAGGTAATAAGTGGTTAGAAGAAGCTTCTGTCTTGCTGTTCGTAGATCAACAGTGAAATACCTTGCAGGCTCAAGTGTACCATTTCCCTCATGACTGTAATTTTATGTTGAAATTATATTTGCAGTTTTATGTCCATGAGAAATAATTCTAATAATCTAGCATACATAAATAAACTCACTTGCTTTTAATAATTAAAGGTATTTTGATGCTTACACTTTGCAGTTGTTTCTGGAACATATTGGCTTTAAAATGAAAGGTGAAGATTTTACAAAAAGAGCAATTTTAAAAAGAATCTATATTTGAACTTCATCGTTGCCTTTGCGCTCACTTGTGATTCATGAAAATGGCGAGTATGAAGAACCATGTCAAAGAAGGAGCCTATTTGCAATTTACACACTTGTGGTATATAATTCTCAAATCATCTCGTCTGAATAGAGCATGCCCTGCAATTCCTTTTCATAAACTGCAAGCATTACCCAAGAAGGAAAGGACATTTTTGAAGAACACAAGAGCACACTGATTGTATATGAGACTGAAACCTAACATTACGTATAATAATTCGGACTAAATATTATTTAGAAGATTTGATGTAAATAGACTGCTTCACTGCAGTGAATGAGGCAGAAAAAGAGAGCTTTGGCTGATATTAAGACAATTGTCTGGCTTAAGTAACCAATAGAAAAAGAATAACCATGGATTGAAATAACACCTTGCATGTGGCAATTAATTTTTCACATCTATAAATGATCATCTCACAAGAGTCATAAAGCAGAATTCACCACACCACTTCACAAAAATCAGGACTGGTCATTGTGTTATAGCAGCTCAATGTTATATGGATATTTACATTAATTTAGAAAAAAATCTAACATACAAATTAAGATGTAAAACGATTAGTGCTATTGTAAATGGTTGTTACTGTAATAGCTTTTGCAGTGGGCAGAAATACCTTCCTGTAACTTTCCTTACTGCTTTGGAGCTAAAATGTGCTTAAAGCTTAGAAAACACAATACACTATACAGGTTGTTAAATGACGCATTTTCAAGTGCGAGTTTTTATACTGTTACTGCAAATTAGTAAGCTCAATTTCCAAGTTGCTGACATTTGAATCACACTCACATGCCCCTTTTTTTTTTTCTTTTTTTTTTTTTTTTTTTTAATTTTGTGCTGACATATCTGGTTCACGTTGCTGCACTCATGATTGAACCCATCATTTTTGATTTGGTGACTAATAATAACTGTGAAAGATATCACATCCAGATCCTTTTTTCTCTAACTTGTGCTTGTGGCCATACATTTAAAGACATCAGTTATCTTGCTAATCACGTACGTCATCACGTTCTTGTTATAAATTGCTTTGGCACTCTGTGTCTCTTCCAACCATTTTTGTTTTAAAATGTCAAATATCAAGAGAATGTCCATGTGCCTTGTCAAGGAAAAACTTTTGAACTCCATTCAGGCTGCTCAGTTCTCATGAAGGCAAGCAATTTTTCCAGGTGCCGCTTTTTTCCTTGTTCATCCCCTTCTCCTCTCTTTTCCTATTGAGAACCTCTTCCCCTCTTATAGACATGATCTGACAGGAAATCTTTGAGAGGCAGAGCTGTGCTAACTGCCCAGAGATTTCAACTGTCTGTTCTTGGTGAAGGAGAAGCTGAACGCTGGCCTCCTATTAGTCAAAACACAGGGAGCCCCCCCAATCCCCTATCTGCCTCCTTTTCTCTCTCTCTCTCTCTCCCTCTCTATCATTTCCTCTCCTTCCATTTTTCTCACTACTCATCCCAGGCCTGGCGAGGGGGCTGACAGCTCTCAGCGTCCCAGCCTGTCAAAAAGGGCCTGTTATTCAGCACCCTCCCTCTGGGACAGGAGGGGAAAAAAAAAACACACACACACACACACACAGATCTGCACACATGCACACACATAGAACATGCTTTCACAAAGGCCTCATACGCAACACACACACATGCACGCTGTTTCTTCCTCTCATACACACACAAAAATATTGTTCCACTCCCTACAAAATACTTGCACATACAAAAACTTTTGACTGCTCTTGGATGACGTTCTGCTTGTTGTCAGCATTTCTCACAATGTGCTGACATTTTGCATGCACTAATCAGGATCAAATATATCATCCATACAGACACTAATTTACCGAGCTTTCGCCTTTTCCACTGCAGCGCTGACACAAATTCTTTTTTCTTATTTTAAGTGAAGTTCTCTTGTCAATCCATGTGATTGGCTGGAATTTACCAATCATTAGCTGCAATTTAATAATGCCTGGTGAATCAGAAGAGCTGACAGGTGTCCAATCATAAGTTTGAAATGATTCCTTGGAGATTTTGAAAGCTAGTTGCAAATGAATCCGCAGGTGCTTCTGCAGCTGCATTCCAAAGTCCAGTACTGTGCTACATGCATACTAAAGAGCAGAAATTGCACATTTCTTAGTCTGCTGTTTTTTATTTTTTTTTGTTTTTTGTTTTTTTTTCCCAGCTTTGAGCAGCAACAGTGTTTAATGGAGTGTTTAACAGTGTTTAACTCTTACTAGTAAGATGTGCCACAAAAGAAATGAAAGGATAGAGAGACCAAATATTTTTTTCTTTATGAATTACATTTAAATAGTTACTGTTTTTAGAAGAATCTTCTTTCTTTTGTTTCTCTTTTTTTCTGGAGTAATCAGTTAGTTAGATTAATTGGTTATATTTATAAAATATTCAAAAGAGCAGTCATCAAACATGTTTTTAATCTTTACTATTACAAATGGCATAATAGGAAGGCACAACTACTAAGCATATTAACCATTTCAAGATCACTTTTGTCTCATGCTGATCTACTAAAACTCAAGGTCTTTATTTTTAATATATATTTATATATTTATTCAATAGAGAAAATATTTTTATATTCTTATGTGCATCTGTAGTGGTGTAGTGTATATTTTTCAAGCATCAGCATTTGCATTCACTTTATGCATTTAATATAGCTGCTGCTCTGTAGAATCATGTTTTTTATTTTATTTATTTTACTTTGTTTTATTTTTCCAATCCACAGCCCTGCTACAGGATTATCCTTTCTGAATTTTAAGAAAGAAAACTAAACTAAACAAAAAAAAAAAACAAAAAAACAAAAAAAAAGAAACAGTTTTATTTATTCCACCATGGCCCCTTTGTGAAAATCTCTCTCAAACTTGGGAGATCACTCTGTAAATGTTTTTTTTTTTTTTTTTTTTTTTTTAAGACTAACCTGTCAGCTGCCTTTGGAGGTCTTTTAATTTCTCTTTAAGGTGCTGCCTTAATTGCATTAAAAGTAACGGCACGTTTTTACCAGGGGGTTCACTGTAGCTAAAACTCACCGCTCTTCCAGTGCACCTGGTGCCGCATGGTGCACAGCCCTGGTCTCACTCCGGCTGGAGGGTGAGAAACTTTGCGCTATACATATGCATGAATATCCCTCATATGTCCCCGAAGGCAGTTATATCACACCATTAGTCGCTCTCAAAACTCTTCTGCAGCACATTGTATTGACTTCAGGAATAATTTCTCTGCAATCTCTGATGTGATTTATGATGATGCACATTATTGATCACTTAAGAAGATATTTAGGTATTCAGAATAAAAAGTTATGTTCTCATTATGTTGATGGCGTGAGGCGCCAGGCCAAGGGGAGAGGAGGGAAGTCACTATACACTTTACTGGAGTGGTAATTAGCACGTCTGAACAACAGCAACTGCTCCTCCTCTCTGCTCTCCTGCCGCTTAGGTTGAACTGACTTGCCTTAGTGTTAGCACAAATTGCTCCTGTCGCCCCACAGGTGGGAAACAAGCTCTCATCACCTCACCACCCTGGAGGATGTGAGACATGGTAACATATATTAAACCGCTAGCTTCACAGCATGCAGCTAGTGTCTTCATGAGATATTTTACTGTTTATGGAACCCGTGGGGAACACACAAATCCTATACAGCTCCATTTTCAGGGGCACAAGTGAGGATATGCATACAAACATGTGGGATTTAGAGTGGTTCCTTTGCCAGAGGAAAGAAAAGTGACAAGCCATCTGAGTGCTTTGGGCAATGCATCAGCAATGGCAATGCTACAGGCTCTAAGACAGAAAGTGAAGAAATTTATTTAATGTGAGATGGTGCATGGTTGAAGTTAGGCAATTTTAGAGCTGCTATTGCAGACAAAGAAAGTAACGTATACCGCCACACTGTTTATTGTTCTTCATGTTCTTCATGTCAAAATCCAAAACAGCAGATGGAGTTTATTGGTCAAACAAATCACAACTTCACACTTAGGGAACTGCGGAGAAGCCATTTTCTAAGTCTGAGTGTTGAAAACTTTGCATAGTACATCTTCATCCACTAGGCAGTTTGGCTTCAAACCAAGGATGCCATTACCCTGGTTGGGACTCGCTGAGGAGAGACACCAGACTTTGTTCATGGACGAGAAAAAAGAAACACATGAAACACTCTCTAAAGCTGTTAATGTTTTATCCCATAATTCACAGGCCCAGGAGTTGGGAATATATCTTTGTGGGAAAGCCTTGGCTGGACATGGTGGAACCAACATCATTAGTGTCTGTCTCCCGAGGGTGGCATGTGTGGAAATTACTGCCCCAATCAATAAGCAAAGTCCAAGTGTTGAAATATTTATCCAGACAGATATTCATCCTCGTGGTGGATTGTCTGAGCACTCTTCCTGCACCTTAAAGGGTTATTCTGAAAGCCATATATGGGCAAGAGTACACCTTGAAATCAATGGGGTGCTACTCACTGGCTGAGTGCTGAGTGCTACAGAGCTCCATTAATTTACTGTCAATACATGGGAAGGAAACAGTGAAGGAAGCGGAACTCCCCTTGAAGTTTACTCACAATGGTGTTGTCACAATACCAGCTTTTCTAACTCTAAAATAATACATCAGATAATATAAGTGGTTGATTACATGGGTGAGGCTAGCCCTTCTTTAGGGGTGCTTCAGCACCCCTAAATTGAAATTCAGCACCCCAAAAATCTGTTGTTATTCTTAAATTTTAGTTTGCATTTGACAGGCTTAGATAATGTCCAAAACTTAATCCATAGTTTGTGGTTTAAGTTTATATTTTAAGAATGAAAATGAAAACAACCCCGCCTAATGGTATCGTCCTCTTCTCACTAACGATACTTGTGGGTTGTGGTGGGGCTCATTGGGTGCTCAGCACCCCTAAAGCTCTGACCCTAGAATCGCCCCTGGTTGATTATATGCCAACACGGGGGGACTGTGGAGCCAAAAGGGGCTTGTATGTGAATCTTGTCAGAGAGAGACTTTTCCTGAAGTTTCAAAGACTGAAACAGTAGTTTATTATCTGTATGTTCTTATTTGAAAAGCTTCTGTCAGTGAATCAAATGAGCACCAGTATATAATGAAACATTTAAAGTTTGCATTTTTAAATGTCTAAATAAGTTTTTCCTCAGTTCCATCAGATCAATAGTATCTCTGACTTCTTATGAGCATTTATTTGAAACTTTTTGAAACCAAAATGTTCAACCATTGCCTTGTCAGACCATAACACATTTTCTTACATAGCTTGGAGTAACTGAGTTAATCTTTGGAATAATGCAGAAGGACTTTCATCACCTTTTTCTGTAAGAAATGGCTTCCATCTTGCCACTGTTCCCCAGAGACGGCAGTCACATGCAAAGAGTGACTGGTACCTGCCAGAATTTCTTAGACTTTCTTCAGTGTTGCTGTTGGCCTCTTGGCCACCTCCCTGATAGTTTTTTTTCTGGTCTTCCCATTAAATCTGGTTTGCATAGTACATTCAGTGTGTTCAGTATTCTTTGATATCCCTCCTGATACCTACCCTTCGAGAATTCAGTGTCCCAGTTTCTTTGGCAGGCTGCAGTGTTAGAGAATGCAACCCTAAATATTCAAGAAAATGTTACGGTAACAGCTGACTTTTATCTGGTTTTAAAGAGAATCACTTTAATCAATGGCACCTATTTACCCACAGGACTAATCTTGAATGTGAATGGTTAACTCTGAGGATAGCTAGAGCCCACGTTATGAAAGGGTGTGTGTAGACTTATGGATTCATAGTGTTTCAGTTTTTTTTTGTTTTTTTTTGTAAATTCATTTAAATGTCCCAAATTGTATTTTTTTTCTTTACCCTGGATGATATAACAATGGTTGAAGTTGGGCAACAGTTCTAAGGTGTTTGTGTTGTTGTTTCTGTATTTTAAAATGTAAAAACCTGCAATTTAATTTGATATCAACTCTATATATGCATTTGGTCCCTTTTGGGAAGTACTTTGTGAATGAGTTTTAAAAAGCACAAAATAGATGAATAGAAATGAAATATTTGTTTGTTTTTATATTTCCTTTCAAAATTCATGGGCCACATGCGTACATTTACAAAGACATGTTTAGAAAATGAAATGAAACTGCATTTAATAATTCTGTAAAGGCCAAAACGTACCTGACATAACAGTGGGATTCTCTCTGCAAGACTTCCTTTTGAACTTCAACACTTAGCTTGTTATCTCACTTTATCTTCCCACGAGCATGATACGGACGATTAAAAGCTCTATGTGATACTTGGGCTAACATCTCATTATAAGATAGAGCCCATTTGTATTGCTTACCTCCATTGTTAGAGTCCACAAAGGATGACAGCTGACTTCCCCTCCTCAGCTTGAAGTACCCTTCTGATACATATGCTCATTATGGAGCCATAAAAAATTGCTCTCATTTGTTAATATAAAATTTTCAGGATCCAGCAAAGGGCTCAAGACATTGTCTGGCTGCAAAATAATGTGACCCTTTGAGATGTGCAAATGTAATATTATCTACTTTCCCACTTATTTTTGGTGTTGTTTTTGTTCCACTATAAACTCACTATGATAATTTGTTTCCACTACTTTGTGCAGCTATGGCTTGATGATCTTTCAACAATTCTCAGAAGCATCTGATGCTTCTCGGGCCCTTGACCTTCACCTCTCCCCTCTAAATAAAACAGTATTCTAGCCTGTAGGAAAAATGGCAACACTGATTGCTATCATCCAATTGTGCATCCTGTTAGCACGTAAACAGTAAAGGAAATCTATATACTCTGTAGAAACTTAAAGTATCAGGCTTCTGAAGGGGCTGTCGCATAAACTGCAGCAGGTGCACACCTGCTGCATCATTCCCCTAAAGATAACCTGATCAAATTGATAAGCTAAAGGGATAAGCTAAATAGGAAACAGTGGATACTCTAGTTCTCAATACTGGTATGAGTGTTAACAACCCTCTAGGGGATATAAAGTGCCACAGACATCAGTGGGCTATACAGGAAAATCTTCTTTCACTGACAAGAGCTTAAAAGACTTCTGAAATGATCAAGAACTTCTTCATCAGTCAGAATATTACAGAGTTCCAAAACACAGTGTTTAACATTATCGCCATAGCAATTATCATTTGTTTGCCTTGTCGGTTTAGATTTTCCAGGTTAGAAAAAGTGCTCCTCACTACATGAGCCAACATGCTTTCTTGGAGTTCATAACAGATGAAATGCACAGAAGATCACTGTGCTCAGCCGCTCCCTTGACCACGTAAGTGTTGGCACAACTAAATGAAGTGTGAAAACAAAAAGAACCACACACACAAAACAAAACCTGAGCATGAACCCCACCTATTCAGCTCCATATCCCAAACAAAAGCAATGTCATAGTACAAAAAGGCATGAATGTAAAAAAGCATTATTGTGGCAGGCGTAGGAATGTGCTACACAGTCCTCCTGAGGAGAGACGGCATCTGCATACTATTATGTCCATTGCACATATGAAGAAACAAGTGCATACATTATATGCACAATTTAATAAAGTCTCTACATATATAACTCCACAAATACCTTTTTGTTCAATACAAATAATTAAATGCATGTGTATATGTGCCTCCACTTTCATATTTCTATTATACGTGCTTGACAGTGAAGTATTTGTGAGATTCATTGATTGAGGCCACTTGTGTGTGTGGTGTGTGGTTATACGTGTCTGTGAATGTTCTACAGCCTGCCTTTCATGCTTTAGGGCAGACACAGTCCAAAGAACCCATCTGCTTTAAATCAACGCTCAATCATGGTTCACTTCATTGCAGCCTAATTCTATCTGATTCACATTGGCCTGATCTGAGCAACTCAGTTCGCCTCTGCTCAAAGTAGCTGTCGCTCACATTCCTACAACATTGCCTACATTTAATCGAAGTATATGTGAAGGTATACTCCTAAGAAGTATCTTATGATAAGACTTTCTTTTGTGTGTGTGCTGTGCACACAAAACCAATGAATCAGTTCAATGTCTGCCACCACCGAATCATTTTTATGAAAAACATGACACTCTACAGGTGTGGGCTAAAGTCCTTTTTTCTTAATAACACCTTACTTGGTTTGCGCATTTCAAATCTGCTGAGGAATTTCTTGAGAGTGAAATGTGTGACAGGCTCAGGAACAAAAAAGCTGCTAATCAAAAAAGAAGGAAAAAGAAAAAAAGAAAATATTTCTTTAGTGAGATTCAGAAGAGTTGTTTTTCTCACAGATGAGACTTACTCCCAGTGGCTAGCACATAATATGACAAGGCCTTGAATATTGGAGCAAAATAAACTGAAAGCATGCTTCTTGCAGAAGACGAGACAATGAAAACAAAAGATGTTTCTCTGCGGCTTTGTTACCATGGTGTAGCAAACTCCACACGTATTTGGAACTTGCTGTTGCAATGTGAAGAGAAACCGCAACGTAATAAGCATAGTAAACTTCGTAGCTGATCATCAGCTACAAAGTTTATCCCCCCCACCACCAAAAAACAATCCTTACCACGACCAGTTCCAGATGCTGAGATCTCAGTGTGAGAGTGTTAGGACCTGCAGCAGGTTTAGTCACTGTTGGGCTCTGTCTCTAGCATTGGATTTAAAATATGTTTTTACCCTCTCCTATTGTTGAACAAATGGAGATTTTTTACACTGGTGAGCCGCCTCTATATGGAAAGAAAATAAATGAAAAAAACAGAAAAAAAAAAGAAACAAAAACAAAACCCCACTGAGAGATGCTCAAAACACCAAGTGTTTTGTTGAACAAAAGGATCAAATCAAAGTATTAAAAATATAAATTTAGAGAGGAGCAGAGGGCACTGTGAAGTTCAGGCTTCAATCTAATACTGCTGAACTTATCTAAAATACTTTACAGCATTTAAACTGAGCTATTCAGACCAGCTTGATCTAAATTTATACAAAGCAATCTTCATGCAGACCCCAGGGAATTCAAAGTTAATTATTTGTTCACATGAGATGTCTTGACATTTTTTTTTAATGACATTTTTCATTTTATGAAAAGAACTGTTAATAAAAACAGCATCAGTTAGCAAAGTTCTGCAACGCATTTTTGACTCAAACATAACCTCTGAAAGATTTAGCGCTGACTAAAGCTATGCAACACACACACACAAACCCATATTTATAGTTAAAACAGGAAACACATTACTGTTTTTGAATAAAGAAGCTACATTCCAAATAAAAGCGCCAGTCATTGAATTTACAGATGTATGGAATACATCAATAATAATCACAATGAACAACTGCTTCGACAAACTGCAGTTTCAAAGCGAATTTGCCGAAACATTTTTTTTGGATAAGAACTCTCTGTAAAAAATAAGCAAAAAAACAAAAACAAACCAATATCTCATCACTGGTGATATTAAAAACATCTTGAAAAGCTATGCCCACTTTCAGAACTAAAACTTCAAAGCAATTCGGCACTGGCAGAAAAAATCTTTTGGTTGTTTTGATTGCAAACTGTTTTGGTTCCTCATCTTCTCCCTGGTTAAGCTTGTGACTTTCAACTAATTTGTGCGAGCCAAATCTTCTCTTTCAAGTGAGGTCTACTGTGCTGAAATCCAATACCTACCACATTCTTCTTTTCCTTGCCACAATGTACATGTGACTTTAATTATTCCTTTGGTTTGGCATAACAAGTGGAGGGAAAAAGGCAATGACAAGCGGTAAGTGTCCGATCCCAAAAATACCTAATCTCATAACAGACCTCCACCGCAGGAAATGAGTGGTCAAAGGTCAGAAATCACACACACAAACGGACATGCACACACAGCACACTTCTACTGGACCCTATTTTAGTTTCTATGACCCAATTTATACATTTAACACACTTTTTTTATATAAATATAATGATATATATACATATATAATATATATATTATCAGTACTTATACATCCAGTAAGAATTTGAGTTCAGTGAAAACACGGCAAAATGAACCACCAGACCTCATACACTGTACAGTATTGTGCAATACACAGTCTTATAATACAGTGAGTGCCTGTCAGTAAATATAGGTATAGATTTGAACCATGTGAGAAATTTCAAAGGCCAGATACGATCTTTCAAATCGAGGCCGATGTTATTGTTTTGTCTCTTTCTGGTATTCATTGAGTTTGTGTCAATCAAAACAGGCACCCCTCCCTCCCTCTCTTTTCTTTCTTTGAAGGCTAAAAATCTGAAAGTACAATTATGTTTAAGAACCATTTTTGAATTACTTTGAGAACTTTAAAGCCAGCTCACAAAATAGAGGCTGTTCACAGCCGGTGGTCTGAGGAGTGTGCGGCGCACTTGCAGTACTTATCAGGTTACTTGCTCTCCTTCAGTGGAGGCACAATACATTCATCCCACCTATTCCCTCTGTGCTCTGTTAGGCAGATGCCCACACAGGGATAGAGAAAGCCATTTTATCTAATTGCAATGCTCAGGATTTTGATTACGCTCTTGCCTTGAAAGCACAACACTGTAAAAGAACAATTGCTCGGAGAACACCAAGCAGCAGGAGGTGCAATTTCAGCCCCTTCTTAATGAGAACATATCAAAAGGTAAAAGGGAAGAATTTATACGTTAATTCCTTTTCTAAAGCAATAAAACACAGGGCCCCTAATTTATTAGTTTATTAAAGGTGAAACTCATCCCAGGACCATTTTTCTCCTCTTTGTGTTGTGTCTTGAGGATCCTTCTATCTAGGATTTGTGCATTGTCTATGTATTTTAGATTTATTTACCTCAAAGAGGAGTTCTCATGGGGGCTGAATGATGTAATGGATTAATAAGATGTCTATAATGCGCTGTACTCTAGCTGCCCTTTGGGATATATTTTACACTTTTTAACTTTTGTCCCTGTAATACTGCAGGATATTATTTTTTATATATTATTTTTTTAATATTATCTTTTATTTGCATTCATAAAAGCAGGTAAATCTATTTAAATACATATCAAATATAAAATAAGGAAAGTGTACATGAGTATAGAATTTGGCTAAATTAGCTAATTGTACATATATATTTCTGCTGCCTACACATCCATTGCAAGGCTAAAAACCATTCTGTGCATTTAAGAGTTTAGAGATGCAAGAGATTTTTTTTTTTTTCAATTAAGACTTTTATTTATATTAACTTATTTTCCTCAGCTTCTGTCACTTTGCAGCAGTCAGCCATTCAGCCCTGTCTGTTCAGGAGGTGCTTCAAAAGCAGCACTGAGGTTCCCCACTGGCACAAGAAAGAAAGCCTGCATCTTCCATGTAATGGCTTCTCTTCACTGGTTAAAAGTGAGGTACACAACTGATTTCATTTCTGTCTTTTTTTTTTTTTTTTTAAAGCACTTCCTTCATGGATTGTCACGAGGCCACATTTCTAGACCCGTATCCCACATCCAGGCTGCTCAGACCTGCTTCCATTTAAATAAACAAATGGTAAAGGAGGATTTTTCAGTCACTTTCAACACATCCAAAAGCCAGGCTGCAGCCTTAAGTGTTACTGTGATGAGCACACTCTGACTATTATCTACCTTTTTAAATTTTTTGCTTGAGCTGCAATGTTTTCGTTATCTATTAGTTTAATATATGCCTCTATTAATGCCTATGTTTTTTCTTGTGACCACCTGGGCTTTTGAGATCTCATCTCAGCACTCAAATTATATCTTGAGAAATGCTTTATTGTTGGACTGATTTGATGCGGCTTCACACTCAGGAATGTGGAAACTGCTTTCAGCAGATGATGCGAAATATAATTCACTAAGCAAAATGCTCAAAAATAAAAACAGTAAAACAAAAAAAAGAGCAAGACAATGCACAGACTAAAAAAATAATTTTTAAAAAATGTTTTACTTTATTTTCTACTCAAAAATGTGATTACTTAATTTCTTCAAAGAATAACAAAAAATGTAGTGTTATTGGTCTTACAAGCAGTCTTACAAAACAGGACTTTCCATACTTCACTTGAGGACTCTAAGTACCCTTTAAACATATTTTATAACATAATTCCTGTTGTTTTAATCCTAATGTGACCCTGTGTAGGTGGTTTATTCCACCTACACAGGGTCACCTACCTTTTCAATCCAGCGATTTTGCATCGCTGACCTTGCTGGACACAAAGGAATATGGAGAGCAGAATGGGTTACATCACTCAACACAAAAAAAACTTTCTCTGTATGATGTTAAATGACTGATGACATTGACTTCCTTTCTGTCATGGAAATTTGAATCAACACAGCAGAAACTCTCATTTTCAGAATAACTGAGTCTTTGGTCTAACGTGTGTTCTGAATGGAGTTCATTGAACCAACATGTACTGTGGCCATGAATATAAAAATACCTGTTGTGTATAAAAAAGAATTAAAAAAAAATCCTGGATGTGAAGTTTGACAATTTTCTGTCTCACCCTGAAGAAAACTTTTATTCTGACACTCTCACTCAGCTTATACTGCTGAAAATGGAGGTGTCCTGCACATCACTGTATAAACTGTAACTGCTTATCCTTGGTTCAAAATCAAATTCATGACCTTCAAAAACACAATTTCCCCACCATGGGTTAAATTTCATTAGTTTGTTTGAAAAAAATAATCAGATAAATTCTTAAAATTGTGTTCTGCATTAACATCTAATGATTTTCTTCCTTTCTGGCTTTAAAAATTGGATCATGAAACAAAGTTATCATGCAATAGAGGATTTAATATTTAAACCAAAAATAGATGAGGGTCAGTGGTCGAACTAACTGCTTGTTAATAACTGGTAATGACCAACTCCATACTTTATTAAGTAGTTAATACCTTATTAAATTGTTTATCTGTTTTCTACACCAGCCTAATGCGTTTTCATGCTTTTCAGGATGAAGCTGGTAGAGAAAACAATCGAGAACAGGGCCGCATAGAGGCAAACTGGACAAAAATATTTTAAAAAAAAACATGCACTCTTATACTTCTATGGTCATTTTAGAATCATGAGACAAATTAACATACTTTTTTTTTTTTTTGTACTGTGGGAGATAACCAGATTACCTGGAAGAAACCCACGCAGACACTTTGAGAAGGAGCAAACTCCCCAGTTTACACTGGAACTAGGAAGCTCCACAGTTTGTGCAACCCTGCTTAATAAACGATTAGTTAAATGAGACACAAGTGAGAAATGGATAAGGAATGGCTTGATAAATCATGAAGAGTTAATACATTTTTTTTTTTATTATCTTCCAGTTAAAGGCAAAGTAGGTGATGGCTGGAAAATTTGCAAGAGTGAAATGAATTTAGAAAATATACAACCAAAACGACCCAGCCTCTTCTTTCTCTCCTCCAACAAACCACCCCTAAAGAATCACGGCTCCAGAGCACACGATTATTCGCTACCAACTAACTAGCGTAGGCTACAGGTTCGATACAATCCATCTATGTCAGCGTACAAAGTTGGCTAAGAGCCAGGGAAGAACAGAGTTTTTCTCATGTTTTTCTGAGATACTGTATAAGACTCAGAGGAAATCCTGTACATATTACACATGATTCAAACCACTTGAACCATGTGTATTTTGTGAAAAGGTAAAAAGGACATTTACATGTCAAACACAAAAATGGCCATCATGGTATCTTTAGTTAGCCTTGCCAGCCATATTCATTCACTTTGCTAAAATCCTGTTTTGTGAAATAGTTCTGGTATCATTTCATTTCACAGCCATTTTTCACAGGTACAGAACATACTGAGCAGTTGTCAAGCCAGGCATTGACTTCAGGGCTGAGTCCAGCGTGCAACTTTACCTTAGTAGGGGAGTCTGGGGGCATGCTCCCCCAGAAAAAAAACAAATATTAAAAAATAAACCTTTATATACTGACCTCTGGTGAATTTTGTGGTTCCCAATGAGCAAACTGAGAGTAAGAATAATGTGAGACAAACCTTCAACAAAGTCAATGCTCACTAAACTAGCAAAATAAAAATAAAAAAAAACCAAAGAAAATAAGAACATTTAAGTGTGTCTATGTGAACCCTTTAAATGCCTCAGATATGCACTTTCTGTGTTGTGATCTGAAGGTTCTTTCTTTTATAAATTTTATAAGACTGTCATAGTTCAGAGGATTTTTTTATTTCCTTCCAAAGGCCTCATTAGACTAGTTCACCTCAGCAAAATTGATTTTGGTTAATTTAGTTTTAGTTGCAAAAGATGTACCCCAAAAGAGATTATCTTATCATCTGTTATGGGCTGTCAACTGGACTGTGGATGAGGTGGGTAAGAGGAGGATGTTAGCCAACCTTACATCCATTACATCACTGTATCAGACAGCATAAGTTTTGTGGAGCTCCTTCAGTGGCAGATTGACACACCTTCAACGTAGAAAGGAGTGCTCCTGCAGATCTTTCATTCCCACTACTGTAAGACTGTACAACCCAACAGTTTAACTGTACTGTGGTATTTTTTTTCTCTCTCTCTCTCTACTGATGGGTCTAGGCAATAGATCCTACACATACATATATCACCATCACTCACTCAATATATAATGCTAATACTGTGTGTATATAGCTTGTATTGTATTGCTCAGTTAACAATATTTTTCTACATATATATTTTCCCCTTTATACTGTGTTTGTAATTGGATTTACTTGCCGCAGGATCAATACAGTTTGATTTTCACCTATTTTATCTTGGCAGTCAACACATTTATTTGATGGGCCTCAGTGCTGCACACTAAAAAAAACATTGGGTTAAAAATAACTCAACTTTAACCCCGCCCCTGGGCCACTATTAGTCGCACCCAACCCTGGGTTGTTTTAACTCAGTGGATTGGGTTGAACCAAAAACCCAACCCGTTGAGTTATTGATTCAACCCAAACAGTGGGTTGATTGTACCCAACCTGTTGGGTTAATTCTACCCAATTATTTGGTATATTTTTTAACCCAGCATTGATGTTAATTTCACCCCATTGCTGGGTTATATTAACCCGATCAATGTTTTGTTTTATAAATTGTCTTTTCCACTACTAAATAATGATTATTGTTTGTATGTTTGCAAATTATGAAGTGCATTTCAAAATCCATTTTACATCTATACATCTATTCTGGACAAAATATCCTAATCAATAAAGAAGTTAACAACTGCACAGATTTTAAGTCATTTAATAGTCCATCTTACAATAGATTTTCTTCACATTATAAATAAAGAGCAAATATAACAAAACTCAAAACATGAATATTCAACATTTGAATTGTCTTGAATGCATCACAAATCTTTTTTTTTTTTTTTTTTTTTGTAGATGTGCTTTATCTTGAGTGCATGGACACAAACATTTTTAGCACAAGTTCTACAGTCACTTTTAATGTTTTTACAGGTGGGTGAGCGAGCATGCAGACATGTTGGCTTTAAGCTTTATAGGTACACAAATACAAATTTGCATTTTACTATCTGAGAGGTCTCCTGGTGTCTGGACCATTCTTCTCTGTGACGGCCATTCAAATGATTTTGTCCACAGACTGAAGTCACTGGAGAAAAATGTCACCGTTGCCAAGGTACAAGACACTGAAGTCCAGTGCAATCTGTGAATAATAATAAAAAAAATAATCATAAGTGTTGTGTAAGTGTTGTGGCACGACTTTGCGCAAATTTGAACTGTGAGGTGGACGTACCATTCCTGGTGTGATCAGGTGTGGAAACTCATTTAAAACATTTGTGATGTTTTTCCCTGAGTTTTCCCTGATCCATTTTGCCTTGTATTGGGCCGTAACTCTCATGTATTCATCCACCTGGCTGGCTGGCTGTGAATTGCATTTTAACCACTCCGTCCTATTTTTGGCATCTTTAGGAGATATGGATGACTCTGAAAACACAGTGGGATGTCATCATTAAATTGGCTGTTGATCATGGGAAGTCTACCTGTATGAAGATGTTTCTAAATACTACAGGCCATCTATTTTAGCCCTCATGCTACCTGTTGAACATTGGCTACACCTGCTTTGTGGTTAACGTTAGCTTAGCCAGCTATACAGACTGTTCACCAAGACACCTGGATAACTACAATACAATGGATTACAAATTGTTTATGGATTATAAACAGATCCCCCCCAGCACGATCAACAACGGTGGGCACTGACGTACTTTTCTCAGATTATTAGCGACTACGTACATCCACTGTTGTAATGTTAAATGAACAACACTAACATACATTCAGAGTTAGTTAACCTGAAGAAACGATCCCGATAATAGCACAGTTAATGCAATCTTTTTTAAACATCACTGCTATGAATAATCCAGGGAGACTGGATGGTGACAAATACGACAGACAAAGACGAGACACAGAAGGGCAGGGAAAACAGGAGGATACAAAAAACAGAAGCCTAACACATTCAGTGTTTGGCATTACATTTGGGGCTATGCTCAAAGCATTTGAGTCTGAAGCCCTGGTAAAATCACCAGGTGAGGCCACTGGTACTGAACAAATTACAAATGGCTTCAATCTGACTCAGTCAGGATTGTACAAAAGCCACTGTACAGGACCACCAAGATGGCTGCAAAATGGTTAATAACCCTCAATCATGTTTTTACTGCAAAACCAACAGCAGTCATTCTCCAGCATTCCTTCACCTGAGTGATCCCTTATTGACCTACTTACTACTCTTAAGAAAGAGTGCAATAGAATTAATTTAAAATGGCTGTGGTGAGACCACTTCTGAAGAAGAGCAATCTGAATTCTGATGTTTTTAATAACTACAGACCAGTATCCAACTTGCCATTTTAAGAAAAATTTTAGAGAAACTTGTTTTTATTCAGTTGAATTATTTTTTAACAAAGACATAATGTTAGTGAGAGAGACAGCATTGTTAAAGATCATCAGTGATTTCTTCTGAATAGACTCAGGCACCTGGTTGGCCTCTCTGGTACTGTTTTTAACTGGTTCCAGCCCTATCACACAAATAGAAGATTTCTGGTAAGTATGGATTCATGCTCCTCAGGGATCCATAAAATGAAATGTGATGTGCCCCAATACTCAATTTTAGGCCTGATGCTTTTTAACTTATACATACTTTTTCTTGGGGATGTTATAAGCCGACATGGCATTAATTTTCACAGCTATGCTGATGATACACAGCTGTACAATGCCCCATCACCTGAAGACACACAGCCAATTGAAAACATCTTTAATTTTATTTTAGATATTAAATCTTGGATGGCAGAAAACGTCCTGCAACTCAGCCAGGACAAGACTGAAGTTTTAATTATCGGTTCCAAGGCTAAGAGAGAGAAACATCTGTCAAAATTACATACTTGTTTTGAAGAACATCTGACCAAGTAAAAAACTTGGTTGTCATTTTTGACTGTGAGCTTAGTTTTAATTCACATGTTAAGCATGTGGTTAAAACAGGTTCCTGACATCTTAAGAATATAGCCAGAGTGCACCTGTTTCAAGAACTCAAGGTGAGGCAGCCATCCAACATTATGCCCCACGACTATGGAAGAGCCTACGAGAGAACTTGAGGGCTGCAGAGAATGTTGATATTTTTAATAGCAGGCTCAAGACCCACCTATTTAATTTGGCTTTTACCTAATGCCATTTAGACCAATTTTACTACATTTTTTTTTTGTTATTTACCACTTATGTCTTATTTATTCACTTATTTATAAATTTCTATTATATTTTATTTACTTATCTCATATCTCAACATTTCATATTCTACTTAACTTTGATTTTAGTGAGTTTATATGCCAAAACTTGTATTGTTAGTCATTTGAGTTTGTGTTTTTTTTTATTGTATTTACTTTAACTCCTGTGTTTTCTCAGCGGGAGTCCTCTTTCTGGGGGTGGGTTGTTGGCCCCCCTGCCAGGCTCATGGGTGTGGCAGCCGCCTCCCGATGCAAACAGCTCCCTATGATAATGTGATAGTGATCCCTCTTTGGTTCTTCTGTGCACAGCCACATTCTCTATATTATAATTTACTTCATCTCTGATGATGTTTTATTGTTGAAAGGGATTGGGAATGGGGGTCTGGGCATTCTCATATTATATGTTATGAACCGACTGTCACCTCATGATTCAGTAAAATATCATTTCAAAATGGAATTATAAATCATATTATTTCTTAAATTGTTTTTATTTCTTAAACAGACTACAGATACATTCATACATTCATTATTGCTTTACTAGCAGTTTATTTCTTTGGTACCCTGTTTGTTCTCTGTAATTAGACTTACCACAATGTTGTGTCCCTCTTTGTAAAGTGTTCCCAGTAATCCAAATCCACAACAAGTGTTGAATAACTGCTTGAAAATGTGATACATGAAATCATGTTGTTTACATACTTGTTTGGGGATAAAATGCTTTAGTTTAGTCAAGCAGGTTATAAACAATAAATCACACTGAAACTATGTCAATGATTTATAGAAAATCACAGCAGCACTGTTGGTTGGTCTGGTGTCATCATTAGTGTGGTGTCATATAAGCAAGTGAGTAATCATTTTTTTGTCTTCCAACTTTGTAATTCGTATAAATTTTCTGCTTACAGGTCCACTTTGCCAGCTCAGTCACCATTACACTTTTGTTTGAATAAAACAGTAGGCTTTTGCCTTTGTACTATTAGTATATCATTTCATCCCCTATAGCTCTCATGTGTCTAATCTAAAGAATATTTCTCACCATTACAACACTGGCAGCCAATGTAGGTAGATACTTTTGTATTGTTGATTTATACTCTTTGTCTCCAGCCAACAGGCTGGGCAAACAAAAACTGGATTCATTGGGGTATACTCATCTTGATTAATGAAAGGGACTCAGATCCCATGCAGATTAGTGCAGTGGAGGGCAACATACTCTGTGAATATTAATTTCCCTTGAAGAGCTGCTCTCGCCCTCAGTGGAGGTCACTGGAGAAGGTCACAGGAGGAGTTGTTTGGCAGATAATTTCAAGTTCACCTTAATGGACTTAAAAGGCAGTACATCAGTGTTTAGATGTCTTTTCCTTCTTGAGATATTTCTGTGTCTTAATGGATGTCATCAAGTTGGACTTTCCATTTAAGAAGGAAAAAAAACAACCTCAAATTTAGTGTTTAACTCATGACTCATTTTAACTCAGTTTAACTCATTTTTGTCTGTAAAATTGTGTAGACCTTGATGAAGCCCACATGAAATGCTTCAGTCTGTTTAAGCAACAACGTTCACACTCATACAGAACAATGAAAAAACTGACCCTGACAGACTTCGTCACAGTAACACACCCTCAAGGTGAGTGATCTGAAGAGATACCAAGATATAAGATTTATCCACTCCTTTCACCTGTCAGTGTTAGTGAAGGAAAGAAGGAAAAGAGGCAACTTCTGCTTTGGGGTATCTGTGACAAAGTGAGTGTGTTTGAGGAGATTGGTGGGGGAGATTAACAGCTCAGCCCATTTCTGTCACTGAGTACCGCTGAACCTTGACACAGCTTAGAGGTATTACCAGGTCAGTGAAGTAGATGACACCGTAGAACTGATGGAGGAGGAGTCAGGATGTTTTCAGAAAGAAGCACCCATTGATTGTTCAAGAAAAATATGCAATAAGCCCTCAAGATGTGCATTACCATGCCCCATACTGTATGCTTAATTCAAAGCATTTCATTGAATTTAAAAAAAAGAAAAAAAAGGTATCATCCATTCCCAGCCAAGGACTTTTAACTTTTATACCTTTTTTTTTTTTTTTTTTTTTATTGAATGTTGCATGCATACATTCAGTGTTAGGAACAAAAATCAATATTTCAAATGTACCCCCCCCCACCACCACCACCACCTCCACCACCACCACCCAACCACCCAAAAGAAAAAAAATGAATTCAAGGCTGTTGTTGTTACTCAGGGTGAGAAAGTAAATATAACTTCACCATATTCAGTGGCACGTTTATTTCCTATCTGGAGTTGGAGTTGTAAAATATTTCAAGTTCAACTTTGATTGCAGTGGAACTTGTATTTATACGAGTTTTGCAGTACCAGTCTTGCTCAGCTGTCTGGTTAATACTATCATCAAACACTTTTTTTTCCAACGAGAGAACACACACACACATAAGCACACACACACAAACCATGTCTGCTGCGAATCTCTTTGTCTGTTTTGACAGAATGTTGGAGAAGCAAAAGCTAACAAAACTAACAAGCAGATTTTTCAACAAACAGCAGCCTCCCTGTGTGTGTTATTTTCAGTGTCTGCTTGCATTCTTTCGAATAACAACAATGTACGTGCTCACCTGTGTTTGGGAATCTGTGCATTCATCCTCCCACAAGGCATGTGCTAAGCGGTAGGGGATTCTGCACGAAAATGATCCACATCTTTCAGCATCAGAAGCTGCTTCAGTATCAGCTGCTGAGAAGTTAGATTTCCAATGGTTCCTGCTGAGCTCAATGTTGAATGGATTATAAAGGGACTTGGGTTGGTGCTCAATAGATCAAGCAATTCAATGACTTGTGCTTCTATTTGAAAGAAGCAGCTAGGGTACAAAATAAAGAACTCAAAGACAGAAGCTGGTTTACCTTAACAGCACCAACAGTGGCACAGCTCTACTGAAAAAAGTATGCTGGTGTAGACTCCGAGTCATCCAGGTCATGGTCACTCTCAAAGGCTTAAATCAAAGCATTTGGACTTCTTTTTCTTTGTTCTTGGAGGTATTTCACCTTCCATTCAGAAGGCTTTGTCAACAAAGCTTTTCGGATGGAAGGTCATTGTTATTGGTCATAGGCTGATCAAATAAGCTGTTATAACCTGTTAACATGTTAACCTGTTAATCTAACATTTGATTATTCAAAACGTATTCCATCTTTTTTAGTTGCACTGTATGAATAAAATATATTCATCTGTATCCAAAGACGTCCGTAAAATGGTTGAATGAAGTGTTTTAAATGAGGATTTGGTGAGAAACTGGAGAAATTGGCCTGGATTATGTGTGGGTGTGTGTTTTTGTGTGAGGGAGAACAATTGAGTGTGCTCTGTCGGTGCTCTTGGGCTCACAGCAGGTGATGATAAGGAACCATGACAAATACACACACTCACAACCATTTAGAATCTGAATAGCTACCAGCCGGAAGCTTACACTGGCATCCATCACTGACATAACAGGTGGCCTGGAGCTGACCAAGACAGAGTTGTGAATATCAAATTCAAATGTGCCACAAATGAGAGTTGGATTATACACTCCCCTCTCTCCAAGCCCAGTGTTCAACTGCAACTTTTATTTGGACTGAGAGACTGGAACTACAATTCAGTTTGATTGCAACGTGAACGATTCCTGGAATGACAATTTTGCAATTCTAGGGTGGAAATACTGTGTGCAGCTGTGGAGTATCTCTGCTCCATTTCTTTCCTCATGTAGCAGTTGGATATATTACGACCCAGCTTTGTGTCTGCAGAGGGCTGACAGATAACCAATGTTTTCCCCTGAGGAGAAAACTTATTTCCTTTTTAAAGAGTTGCCATAAATATTGACTTGATTTACGCTAAAATGTACACCTGTGGCATTCTAAAGGGCATTTAATAAGAAAGACTAACAGTCTGGTAAAGTGTCCATGAATCTTCTCATTTCCCTGCATGGATGCAGGGAGATGGAAATTTACTCTAAACTTTTCTTTTTTTTTTTTTAGGAGCAACAGCCAAATAATATATCCAAAGCTGCCATATGACATTGCACCTTTCAATGTGTTCGGTGTGTCTCTCGTCCAGGCTCCTGGTGCTTGGTATACTTTTGACCTTTGCCTAAAGAAATGTTGAAGAAAGAAGACTGTTTGGTATCTATTATTATTAGTTGTCTTTTTTGTGAAAATTAGGTTTTTATCACATTTTATCACATTTCTGTTAATGTTATATCCAATGCGTTTTATCTTTAGGTTTTCTTTCAGTTTTCTCTCTTGACTCTCATTGTGTTTCACATATTGATTTGGCATAAGTACACATTTTTATGGCAGATGCCTATCCTGATACAACCCTCCCTATTTAGGGGAACAAGGACAATGCAGGGTTCAGTGTCCTGCTCAGAGACGTTTTGGTCTGTAACAGGGCTTGGGATTGATCTAGTGACCTTCAGGCTGGAGGGTAGTCAGCTCTACCCACGAAGGCTTTTATTTAGAGAACAGGAAAAAATTAAAAAATGAAACGAAAACTTTAAAACTTTTGCAAACAAAGACAAAAATAATTGTTATTTGTCACTAAAAAGAAGGAATTAAACTTAAAAAAAATAAAACTAAAGCAAACAGAACATTAGCAAACAAGCTGCTGGACTCCTTTTGGCTGACAGACAAATGCTACATCTCATTCATAAAAAGATTTTCAAATCTTATCAAAAGCTTGGATTTCTTAAAACAAAAAAGAAACTAACAAATAAAAATGGATGAACACCCTTGTCACTGATGGGACAAAAATTCCCTTCATCTTTGAACTGAAACATTACTGAATCATTGCTATATTGCACTGACATGACATGAACTTTTAAAGTAATGTCATAAAAAAGTCATACAGGTTGCAATAAAGCAGATTTACACAGTGATATAAAAAGCAGTTTATCCACACAAGCTTAAGAAAACCTGCTCTTTTTTTTGTTTGCTTTTTTAAAATTTATTTCTACCACATCTTCCCAAAATTCTGTCTCGCCAGTGTGTGCTCCAGTAGTGCGTGAAGCAGCTGTTTTAAAAAGGTGTCTAACATGGGGTGTGCACCATGCAGTGCTTTGAGTGTCTTCCTGTCTATTTGTCTACTGAATTGTTCCCTCTGTTCTCAAGAGACTAAGCAAACATTTGGTAGTGATATTTGCCATTAAAAAAAAGAAGGACCACGAGGGACATTTGTTATAGATAGGCACCAGAAAACACCCCTGGAATTTAAAGCACATGAGCTCCGATGTTCTATTTGATACGTTTCTACATCCTGAGTTAAATTATTTCATATAGTACGGATAATACTAAATGAAAAGAAAGGTATATATAGTGGTCATAAGTAGCATGATTTCTCACATCCAGTGTACGGTTAGCCAGATTTAACATTTTAATCACATTGATATAAAATTTAATATTAATTTATATTATGAATTAGGTTTTGCTTGTTATTTGGGTTTAATGCAACAGTTTCAAATCAGCATACAGAAAGAGCAGAGAAGAATCTGTTTAGAATTAGATAAAAATTCAATTAATATACAGAAATTTGTTCGTCGTCATATTCCCTCCTGATGCACTTCGCTCACATTAAGAGCTCATCCACTTTAAACACAGTCAGTCTATGCACTCATAATCGCACATGTGGGTGTATTTCTGCACGGGTAGATTATAATGAAACACAGACATGTGCCACTCATTCAGCTGCTTGGCCTCAAGAGTAAGTAAAAATAAGCATAAATATACATATTTTAAAAATACACATTATGGGCCTTTTATGCAATCATTAGTGGCTAAAATTGTGATCATTCAAGTGTTGATTGCATATGCCTGGAGACTTTTAAAATGTTGCTCCTGTTTTATAATCATTGTGAGCAGTACTAAGACCTACAAGTTTAACAATAATGTAACCTTCCTGCCTTATCAACAAGGAAACCAGACAATAGGTAACCAACCACATTCACAGAGCATTTAAATATCTGCTTTCCACCAACCTCCGATAGATTATGTCGCAGTTTGTGAAATATTTCTAAACCATTTGGTTAATGTCCTCAAAAAATAAATTATTCAAAAAAAACCATTTAAAGCTAGCTAATGACTAAAAAATTGAAACAAAGAATGATGCATCTTTCATTCAAATATTCAACTCAAATGAGGTAGAAGTGTAGGCCAGACAGGACCGAGGTTCTGAGAGTCCTGAATAGAACCAGTTCAACAGTCAGGTACTAATTTTGTGGAAAAGTGGTATAAAATAAGCTTTGCCACAAAACAAAATATGCTTAGCTATGTCTTTATTGAAACAATGTAGGTACCGATGCAAATGAGTGTCTACATGTTGAACCACAGCAAGCATGATCTGTGGTGGTCCAACTTTATGTCTCAGAGTATTGGAAGTGCCCACTGCCAATACTCTGAGACATAAAGTACCATACCAGGTGTCCCAACAGGTGCCGTTTCGACACCCTTGCTTTCAATATTTTGAGTGATATGTGTATTTGCGTACATTTCCAAGAGTGTCACAGTGAATCCTGTCGAAGTCACAGTTACTCCCATGAGAAATAATGACAATTCCTCTACGTTCCTGCTTTAGTTCCATGTAGACATTGTGTGGATTAATAAAGCCAGTCTTGTTTGCTTAAAACCACAGAAGGACGTGTCTTTCTGTTCTTAGATCCCACAGCAACTTCAGAGCACTTAACTAATTAAGGGGGTAAGCATAGTATTTGACCTAGGCATAATTAGGAGGTGCAGATTCTTCAAGTTGGATATAGAACAGAATGCAGCTGCTTGAAATGGCTTTGGCATAATTCTTACAATGTTTCCACAGTATTTTATTGGTTCATGATAGCGATCAGAAACTTTGAACAAACAACCCTCTCCCCAAACCGTGAAGTGCTGTGGTGCTTCACATGGAGGATGCCTCTAGTGCAGTGGTTCTTCACCTTGTTGGACGCACTGAATCCCATCAAATTCAAGACATAGGTATATGTTTTACTGGTGCAGAAAATGAACCGTGCATTAACATCACTGTGTTTAAAGAACAAAACCAATACAATACATGAGCTGCATGATTTACATACCTTACTTTTTATTTATTGTATTTATCATTCATTTTCTGAACTCGCTTTATCCTCGCTAGAGTCATGAGGGTCGCTAGAGTCAGGTGCATGTCTTGACCTCCAAACCCCTGAGACTGACTCACCGAACCCCTGGGGTTCGATCGAGCCCATGTTAAGAACCACTGATCTAGTGGCTGGTGAGTCACCACTTAATCACACTCTTTTCTGAATTCCTGCTCATTTCCTTTGTGTGCCTGCTCGTTGAATCATCAGTAACATTAAATCAGTAGCACTTGACAAGCTATGGGTAAAATTAAATGCATATTTCATTGTTTAAACGTTTCTTTGTTATTTATTTATTTTTTTTTTTACCTCTGTGGACTCTCAATAAATATCCTGTCATGTGTTCAAAATTGCTACCGCTCTTGCCTGTTACCCAGATATAGACAAAGAAAAATGTGTTCGACCTCATGCATGGTCATTTAGATGTATGTGTGTTTTCCAGCTATAACAGAGCAAAGGTTTTGAACATGTGATATAATTGCCACTGTATATGGTGAAAAGTTCTGCAGATGTCACCATGACATTGTGATTTGCGGATCTGCCTGCCAAGACTAGGAGTCTGTCAAGCTCTATGGCATTTGCCAAATGTGTAGCAAAGACATGTGTAGCTGAGGCTACAGTTAACCATGCCGGGTGTCTGAGAAAACACTTCTAGGAAGATATTGTGATTGTCTCAGCCTGTATATCTGCCCTATCCTGCTGCCATTCCACAGTAAATGGCTATTTATCATGGCAGAGATGGATATGACAGCCTCTACCTACCTTGTGAATTCAACAGCATTCACAGGCACATGGTAAATTATGCCCTCAATTCAGATGGAATCATCTTTATAAGGGAACAGCTATTGAGTGCCAGATCGCCCTATAGGTAGCAGGGGTGTCTAAAACTACAATCCTGTTGGCTCAATCTGTGGGACTGAAAAATTACTCTATTCAAGTGGTAAGATGACAACTGGTGGGTGGATAGTGTCATACATATTCTATCTATACTATATTAACTCTGGGACTCTGCAAGATGTGTGAGATTTTCCTTTTATCTCAGTAAGAAAATGACTGCCCAAGGAGGGTTGCTATAAGTCTGACACTTGATTTCTTCAGAAACATGTTGTAAACAATTAACAGTGATCAGCATTAATAATTGTCTGATACTGATACAACTCACTTATTTCTGAATATGTATGACTGGCAATTACAAGGACTGGAATTATTTTGTGTTGTAATAGAATTAATGTTTTGCCAATTCTTACATAAATTTAAAATGCATCAGTGTTATGAAAAAGTGAGAAAAAGCTTACAAAATCATACAGACTTTATGTAAGTCAATTCATACAAAATACTCTTTTCCTTTTGCTATTCTGTCTCAAAAACATGTTGCAACTAAGAACCCATGTTCAAAATCCATATTTTACATTTTGCTGCACTACACTTTGCATATTGGACAATTAAATACCAAATGTGCATATTCAAAAATTGTAACGAACCTCCTGGGGAAGTTCTGTGGCAATGACTATTGGCTAAAATATGTATAGACACCTACTATAGCCTACAATCTATTCTCTAACCTACATCCTTCAAGGCCGTTTTCTCAATTTTTTCTTCTCAAAATCAGTGCTAGAAATCTGTTCATGGTGATATCTACAGACATTTAATCTTTTTCACCTGTAATGATGAAATTTTACCAATTGAATATGATTTGGTGATCCTATTTTCATTAAAATTCAGTTCTACACTAATATAGTGTTGACTTGTTAAATTATGTGTATTTTTTCTGTAATTATGTACATACACATATTTCAGTTTTACTTAACAATAACAATCAAAGCTGTCATCTAGTTAGATTGAAACCAATGCATCTCTTGGAAAAATGAAAAAAAAAAAATCCATGTAATTCTTTAAGTAAAGAAAGTAAATATGTTTCCAGTGCCAGATCTAGAGAGACCAGCCAGCAGCCATGTTGCTTTCAGGTATGGCTTCACTGCCCAGGACCGCTCCCCTTTTGTTCTTTTCTTTCTCATTCCTCTTTCCCTTCCCATTTTGACCTCATTATTCTGTATAGACCCACCTGAGTTTGCCTTTTTAATACCAACAAAAGCTACAAAGAACAAGAAGTACCTGTGTGTGTGCAGATGTTGCGACATGTCCGTGCAGGAGGTGGATATTGGTCATCAAAATGTGTCTGAGTCCCACAAGCTGTGACTCAGATAAAAATGAGAAGAGGTAAGAAGCCATCAGGGAAGCATGGGGGCAGACCTCGAGAGCTGGGAAGATGCAGGTGCTTGGCTGGTTTTTGTGGAGCAGGTGTGTGTGTGTTTGCTCACTCTGGCATGAGAGCAAAGCTAGCCAGGAAAATATTGAAATTATCTTTGTGTATTCCTGTCTGTTATCACACATGTCTGTGCATGCACATTAATGCTGGTGCACGCGGCCCAAAGGATATAGGAGGAAAAAACAGATTTGTTGTGTTATAATGATCCTCAATGTAATTTTTGGTCATTGAACTGTTTTTCTTGCTGCATTTTAAACTTATAAATTGGTGCTCATTTGTCCTGTCATATTACTGGTAGTGCATCTTCATTGTCTTTGAGTACAGAGTTCCCAGACACACATACTTAAAAGTAAAAGGTGAGATTTTACCTTGATTTGCTTTCTTCATTCTCCATTCTTTCTTTGTCTCGTTGGTTCCTTTGGTTATTTAAGTCTTGTCTTTTCCTCTCTTCCTTACTGGTCCGTCTGATTATTTCTCTGTTGACTTTCCTGTTTATCTCTTGGTGTGTTTTCCTGTTCTACTGGCCATGTTCCTGGCTCTGGTTTTCGTGTTCCTGCCCTGCTGTGTCTTGTTTTTTTGTGGATACCTCAAGTTGAGTTTTTGTTTGTATTTTTGTACAATTAAATTACTTTTTGTTGGACACCCCTGCTTCCTGTCCTCCTGCATTTCCGGTCCTAACCCTAAACCTTAACAGTCTCAAGGTGTGGGGGGAAAAAAAAAAATAGTTTGGGAACCACTGCTGTATTTGATTACCAACTGTGTTTTGCAGAAGGATATACGATAGCTGGTAAATCTGTGATGACTAAAGTTAAAGTGTTTTCACACTTTCATATTTATGGACAAAATCTGTCGCATTGTAAATGAGATCTGACACATTTATGCTCAGAGGAATACAGGTAGATAGTAAAACCAAACAATTCACAGCAGGCTTTATCTCTCATAAAACAGACACAAACATATATCTGAACCCTTATAAAGGTGGTTTTAAATTGACTGTAGTTTGAAATCCTAAGGTAATGGAGTTTAATATACCTCAATAAAGACAGGAGCTTCCCAGTTTGTCCTGCTTCTAGGCAAAACAGAGAAAACCGTTCCCTGAAAGCAGAGAGCAGCTGAGAATATTAAATAAAAAACTCCAGTCTGTGAAGCAACTTCAAAGAGGATCAAGAGTCAATAATACTTTAGGTCAAAATTAAAATGAGAAACTTCTGCATGAGTTAAGAGTTTTGAACATGGGCAACTAATATTGGATGAATAATTTATATACAGTATTTCCAATAGAAATACACTGATTTGAGGATGAACCAGCAATGCCATCAATGTTGGCAGGATAAATGAACATTTTTGTTTGTCATCACAGCTGAGCTCATTCAAGTATCCGCTTTGTGTGGAAATCCCAGGTTGGAGAGGTGTCACTGGATCGCAACAGCAGAAATAGTCAGTGGTTACCATGTAGCCTTCATTGCAATACCCAGTGGTAAACATCTGTGCCATTACGAGTGTGAGCTCCAGAGGAAGAGGCCTGGAAACGATCCGAGCAGGCAATTAGACAACCTCAGGCCAGCTGCTCTACATCCCTGCAGCAGTGGGGCCTTCTTCTTCTCTTGGAGCTAATTACATAACAAAGACAGTCTTTAATCAGGTCTTGCCTGTACCCTCTGCTACCCCACATCCCAGAGCAGCTTCCACATCTTTTTCTTTGCTCTTTATTCCTCGTCTGGCAGATAATATTATCATGCAATCTGTGGGAAAAGCAAGAATACAACAGGAGATGAAAAGAAAAAAAAGATTGTGGTTCACCTGCTGACCTTTTTTTTTTTATGAATTCATTTGATTAAAAAATTTAAAAAAGAGTGCATGTGACTACAAGTGTGTGACTTGGTTCACAAAAGACAGAGGTCTATATATATGAGATCCATTTCTATGTGCCTCCCAAAGAAAATATCCGGTTTTAGCTGGTCCTATAGAGACTAGTCTTTGAAGTACTTGACATCTTATCAGAAAAATGACATTTTTTAAACTGCCTTCCATCTTCTCTGTGGAGAGAGATTTTTCCACCACTTAACCCATATCATGTAAGACATGAAAGAAAAGATGTGTAGCTTATTTGTTTGCTCTACAGCATTGCAGTAATACATCATGGGTGTTCAAAAGTAGAATCTCATGTAAACTAGATGATCTGTATCACTTGTTTTGGCTTGTTGCTGTCTTTACAGTGGATTTTCCCCTCCAGGGAATCAAAGTTTATATCATATCATATCATAATGGAGGTGGCCATGTCTGCAAAAAGTCCCAAGTCCAATGCGTTACGACTGGTGCAGCCACCTAGCGGATAAAAATAACACAATTTTCACAGTACTCAGGTACCTCTATTAATTAATATGAATATTTTATTTATTTGTTACTTTTACGGCCAGCACGATGGCTTCATTGTTAGCACTGTTACCTCACAGCTAGAAGGTTCCTGGTTCCGAACCTCGGCAGGGGTGGGTTTCCTCCGGGTACTCCAGCTTCCTCCCACAGTCCAAAGACATGCATGTTAGGTTTAATTAGTGGTTGTAAATTGCCCGTAGGAGTGATTGTTAGTGTGTATGGTTGTTTGTCTATATGTGGCCCTGCGATGGACTGGCGACCTGTCCAGGGTGTACCCCTGCCTTTCGCCCAAAGAGAGTTAGGATAGGCTCCAGCAAATCCCTGTGACCGTACAGAGGATTAACCGGGTATAGATGATGGATGGATGTTACTTTTACAACATAAAACATTCATATTGCCTTCAGTGATGCAATGTAAGTTGTTTATGCTAATCACTGTATTAGTTTAATCAAATATGTAATTTTTGTCCTGGTTTAACTCTCTGGTTGCACACCCAAAAAGGCCTTTCTTAGTCACCAAAAGTGCAGAATCTGCATTTGGAGGTATTAATGTAAAATAAATAAATAATATATACTTTCATTTTTGTTTTTTTACTTTTTAGAAATTTGTTCTATTTCATCTATTTCATAAACAAAAATACTAAATGAGGACTTAGTGGTTCCTTGGCTTCAATTTGCTGAAGCCAAGGAATGACTTTATGATACTGAAGTGTTGAGTGAAAAAGAGTGTCCACATAATACTTGCAAGTTAAGGCTTTTTATTGAACCTAATTGTTACTAACAAGCATCAAACACTTTGGTCCAGCTTTCAAAAAGATGTGACCAAGAACACACTCTGTAACACTGTCGTTGTAAGGCCATCATTGTTTTGTCTAAAATTACACATCACAATTTATATTCTTCATCTCTTATAATCAGAATGTCATGAAAAAAACACAAAACAGAAGCATGTGGCCTATTTCGCATCTGAGGAAAATATTTGTTTGTAAAAATAAAGAAAAAGGAAAACACACTTACAGTGGGCAGAGCATACAAACTACAGATTACCCATATATTCTTGTGTTTAACTAATGAACTTTCAAGTAAGTGCCATTCTGTGGTTTATGCATCAATACTATTCCATCAGAAGGCAAAACTGATGCAGTCCTGTTTCTCAGGTCAGTGTGACGGCTGTGACTGGACACTGTCTGTGAGGGCATTGCAGTTTGGCTCATAAAGTGGATCCAAAGTAGGCAATCATTTTTGACACACATGCACTGAGTAGAGGAAACTTCTCTTTCCTGACAAGTGCCCAAAAGTCATTGTCTCTTGATCTGGCTTTTAGCTCCACATCATTCTGCAAATCAACCATCTCCATGTCAATTCCACATGGCAAAGCAAATACCTGCTAGAATTTGGCTGCTACCTCCTCTATATTAACAGGCAGAAATGGGTTTAAGACAAATGCAGCAATATCTTCCATGCTGTCTAACTCATGAAAATGCAGACAGAACTCTGCTGCCAGTTTGTCCAGGTACACACAGTACTGCTCAGGGCGAAAATCATGGTTGTTTTTGATGAATTGTGACATTTTCTCCAGGTTTGGAAAGTGTGTCAGCCTCCCTTTCTTGAGATGTGTGGTCTAGACACTGAGCTTGGGCTTGAACGCATTCATGGCGCTTATCATGTGGGGCAGGTGTCAGTCTTTTCCCTGGAGCTCGCCATTGAGTGAGTTCAGTTTTGCTGTTAGGTCCGTCAGAAACCCCAGGTCCAGTAGCCACACATCATCTGATAGTTCCTCATTCCTTGTTGACAGAAATATCTTTATTTCAGACACGAGATCAACAAAGCGCTGCAGGACTTTGCTGCGACTCAACCACCGGACATCAGCATGTAGGAGTAGCTCTCCATACGCGGAGTCAAGCTCATCCTATAATGCCCTTAAATAAGTGATGCTGAAGCGCTTTTGCTCAAATCGAGTTTACCACTTTGACCACCAGTTTCATTACATGACAGAAGTCCACAACTTTGCTAGCCAAGGCTTGTCAGTGAATCACACAGTGATAATTAATGAAGACACAGTGCTATAAAACCAGTGCGCAAACCGCACATTGCAGGAGCGCCATCTGTCGTGATGGCCACCAGTTTATGAATGGGAATGGTATTTCCATGGACAGAGCCTTTAAACGCATTGTAAATATCCTCACCTCTTGTTCTCTGCTTCAAATGGAGAAGAGTGAGGAATTTATCTTTGGTTGAATGATCCTGGACGGCCATTCTGACAAACACAACAAGCTGAGCTGTGTCCATTACATCCAGCGATTCATCGAACTGCAGCGAAAAATAATTGCAGAGCGACAAGTCATTCAAAACCAGTTGATCCACGTCCTCTGACAGTAACTGGACCCTCCTTGTCACTGTTGCGGTGCCCAGCGGTACAGCAAGGAATGCAGCTTTTATGTTATCTTTGTTCTTGAAGTTGCTGCTAACCCTCTCTGCAGTGACGGTCATCGCTTCCTTAAACAAATCCCTGTCTTTAAAAGGGTTCTTGTGTTTAGCAAGGTGATTGGCAAGGGTAATGAGTGAATGGGTGAATGGTTAATCTAAAATTAATAAATCACATTTTAAGCACTTTGTAGAAACTAGCCAAGGTTAAAAAAGTGTTATACAAGCATGGACAATTTACAAGCAGTACAGTATAGTGAAGGGTCATCACTATGCCATCTGAGACTGAGTTTATGTAACAGATTTCTTCTTGTTTTCCTACTTTTTTGTGCTGGCAATGCATGGCCGTTCTAAGTTGGAAATGAAACAACCATCACAATTAATGTTTTTAAAGAAACTCTGGGTTATCACAATTATTGCAAACACTGACTAGCACAATTTACTTGTTTAATCAAATTTGTGTTCTTTGTTTAATTAGCTGGATATGTGCACAGAGAGGGAGGTGAAAGAAAGAGTTTTGTGTAGGAGCGAGAGACCATGAGACCCAGAGAGAGAAGAATAAGAGAGGTGGTTGTGCACGTACAAACAACCTTTGCCGGAAGAGACAGGGAATTAGAAAGAAAATTACCAACCCATTGTATGATTTGCACACAAAGCAGAAAAAAACAGAGACATCTCAGAAAAACCCTTCTCTTGCAGGCACAAAAGAACAGCTACATTTGCAGCTACTAAAGACATACTTCAACTAAATACTGAACACAAAATATTGTTAACATTATGACATATTACAACATAACATATTAATTAGGAAATAATAAATGTGTCACTGCCGGGCCGGGGGCGGGGCTCATGACCGGGCCCTTTAAGCCAAATAAAGCTTGTGATTAGATCGTTTTACAACATACACATGCCTGCAACAGCGGGGCTTACAAGCATTACTACATTTTTGATAGTAAGAGTTCAACACCATGAAGAGCGACCATGCCATTTTGAAATCAATCAAACCTGTAGTATTATGGAATAATATATTGCCTAAAATGTATTCTGCGGTATGCAGTTGTGACGTCACGCGGTAGACGCACCACTGTTATTGTTGTAATAGCTACCAGCATTCATTCATTCTGATTCCGCCTGATGTGAGATGTGTTTCCATAAATACCAACTCCGAGCACGTCGTTGTACGATCCTTTTTGCAAGAGTAACCCGACTAAACCGACATGAAGTCTAACAAACCATGAGAACAACAAAAACATTAGGCTACCTGGCCCCTAATAATGTTTGGCGATCGGGTACTCCGATAACAACTACATCAACAGTTTACAACTAACTCACATATTGATTTCAGTGTCAGTGATTGTGAGAAATTGTACCTGTAAATCTGGCTCCCTGACCGTGGGGCCAGTTTTGGTGGGCTTGACTCAATGCCAACAATGCCAGGTTCATCTCCAGGAAGATATGTATCCAGCTTTTTTAGTTTAGTGTTTTCTTGCGCTCTTTTTTTTTTCTTTGCGTTTCGTTGATCCACTTTTATGCTTGTATGAACTGCCACTCATGATTTAATTAATCTGTGATCCACCTACCCTGCACCGCATAGACTGTGTTGACGAGTGACTGATGATGACGCTGATGGACGGTTGTTGATGACGATTTTAGCCAAAATACATTTGAAGATATTACTGGTGATCCACTTGTAAATTTGCACATTGTAAAGTTCACTGTGAGAGTGAACATGAAGCCGGCGATGCAGCACAACATTTAATTCACTGAGTTGAAAAAACCTAAAAATTTAAGTCAGTCTTACATTTTTTTGACCAACCATGACTCATTCTGGCTGGGGCAACCTATATATATAACCTCATACGTAATGTAAGGATTTGTCGCACAAGCAGTTGTACCCAGTATTGCGCAAGGCGCGACTGATACCTGAGGAGAGACCCGTTAATTTGTCTTTTGCCGGGCAGGCGGAGCACTGCCCCCCCCCCCCTGCATACATGGACAGTTTCACTAATCACCCATACAAATAGTTGAGCTTGATTATAATATTAATGCTTGTTTGCCTTTTCTTTATAAATGAAAAAGAGTCTGACATGAAACAGTTTGTTGTGTTTATAATTATGTAATATATACATATAAATATGTTTATAATAAAGTCCAGCCAATAATGTCAGAGGTTAATTCAAGGTCAGTCTTTTCATTCATAATTTACCATGACATTGCAGAATTATTTGCTGCCACTTAACAAATTAAACAGGAAAAAGAGCATTTAAACATTTGAAGTCTGAGACAAATGTTAGAAAAAGGTTCAAATTTGCATTAGTCTACCTTTAGTCACTCTCATTACAATAATTACTTTGTTCTTTCAAAATCCAATTGTTAGTCCCGACCCTTCCAGATAAAAGCACAAAATTAGTATTTATTTAGAGAGACTAATACATAGGACACATTCAAAGCTTGTGTGCAACATCTTAATTTTTGCTTCACAATCTAAGCTCATGCTGCAGACTTTAATTTAATTTAAATAAATAATTTAACAAATATTTGCTATAATAACACATTGATATATTTTTGACTGAAAGTTATCCTAGGTCACAGATTTCCTAAGTCACATAATTTGAATGTGGGAAAGATGGTACCTCCTTTTTAATTTCAAATACATTCAAAATTATTTTTACTTTATTTTTTTGTTAAATAATAGCTGACTAACCCATAGACTGCATTTTTTTTTAACCACTGTTTCTTTAGAATAAAAGGTTTAATGCAGTCAATGTTAAATGTGTGATTTAACAATTTAATTATAAAAGGTCATACATTTTACAATTGTACAGTAGTTTCTGGGCATCTAAAGCATAAGATGCCTAGATTTTGCACATGAAACCTCTGGCATGCTTGTAATTTTTAAAATCACAACATTTTTAAGGCTCCAAAAATGTCACGTCTGTATTTTAATTTGAAAATACAACTCAATGAACATCATCTACACCATCTATTTGTAATGTTTATTTCTCATGCCAGCTTATACTGTTAAAATCTACTCTTCTTAAAGCTGAGAATACATATCGCAAGTTGTCAAAAATTGTACTTGTTCAAAAGTTTAACAATATAAAACAGCATTAATGAAAAAAACGAAAAATAAGAACTCTGAGGTCTGTAAGTGCTATGAGTCTCTCCTACACTTGAGTAGAAGATTGTATTCTTCGTCCTGAGACACAAGCGCACACATGATCCACTCCTGATTCTGCACTACATATCCACAGTCCAGCTCTCTCAATCCAACCTGCTACAGTGTCAAATGAGACCAATTACATCTCTTACCAGTCAATAGTTCCCAGCAACTGAACCAACATCAAACTCATTGATTGAGAGCAAGGCTCGACGTAAGGTGATCAACCCCTCACAACTGTTCTCAGTCATATTGATTTTTTTTTTTTTTTTTTTTTTTTGCACTGCAATCTTGGCAGATAAATAGATATTGCCACAGTAAAGTAGAAAACCCTTCAGATTTCTTTGCTTTTTTTCATATCTTTAACAGAAGCTAATCTGAATTTGGTGATGCTAAAGGAAGGGTTAGGGTGTCAAAAGCATTTCAAAATATGACTTTGCTTCCATTATGACGTAATTGCTACAATCTGCACCTGTGTTTCAGTCTACACAGATGAGCCCTTTTTCCATACCTGAAGACACTGTTAGTGTGTCTTGTAAAGAAGGCAGCAAAATGTGCACGTCAAAATTCCACTAACCACAACATCACCAGTGAAATAAACAGTTAATAATTTGAAACATTTTTTACATGTTATAATATAACATAATTCATAAGGCAGAAAATTATAAGCAAAGCTTAAGTTGTAATACAGAATCTTAACCAAACATAATGCAACCCTGTCTAAATGAAGAAGAAGAAGAGGAGAATAAGAAGAAGAGCAGTGCAATACAGAAATAACTTATACGATTGAGTTCAAGAGCTATATTTGGCTATTTCCAGGTTTTGATATTTTTTTACACCATTTCAAAAGAAAACATTGTACTTTTTAAGCCTCTACATTTATCTTTTATTCTTTATCTTTTGTCCTCTATTATCTATTAAACAGGGAGAGAAAAACTGAGATTTATAATCTCTTTTGAAAGAGTGTTCTGGCCAAGACAGGTTACAGCTGAAAGTAACAATCAATACAAAAGACACACAGTTGCAATGTACACGAAACCTTTTTACATAAACACCATAAAACACATCAACAAAGCCTTCAGAAACTACCAGTCTTTAGTGATGATCAATCATAACATTAGCACCCACATTACCAAATCTAGAATTTTTAAAATTCATTTAAACCCATAAAGTTAGACCAGATCCTTAAGATTCAGATGGGTTTACAGTAATCCCTCACACTTCGTGGTTAATGGGGGCTGTGACCCCCCCGCGAATGGTGAAAACCGCGATGTGGATGTACATGTATATGTACATACAGTATACATGTACATGCATACGCAAATTCTACTGAACGTACACTTACTTTGATGATCTCTCCTCTGTGCGTAGCTGACGAGAGCAAGAGATGGGGGATGCAGGGACACATGTCAGCCAATCAGCGTACAGACAACCGATGTCACTGTAATGCCCGTCGTAGCAGCGAATCACAGGCCTTGATTTTTATTCATGGGGCATCCCGTGTCGGCTCTTGTTGCGTCCCGAGACTGTTCTTGATGTGATGTGTTTTGCTTCAGCCTCACGAGCTTCGTTTAAGGTTTTTTTTTCAGTTTTTTTTTAAATATTCTATTTTGATGAATATTTTTGAAACCTCTGCGACGTACTGAGACCACGATTGCTGAGACCGCAAAGTGTGAGGGATGACTGTATAGCTGATTCCAATTGTAGGGAGAGGAATATTTAAATGCATTTTTTCCTTCACAGTTTTGAGTTTAGATACAGTAAAAAAGAATCAAATTTTTGGGAACAAAGATGTTGACTTCTAAAACCTTTTTGAAGAATGTAGGTCTGCAGGTAAGATGGGAGAACAGCAAAAATAGTTTTAGAAATGAATATATGCCAGTGTCTAAGACTATGGAAGGACAAAGCAGATCATCCAAACTGATCATACAACATACAATGGTGACAAAAAAAACATACACACAAAAAAAACACATGCTTTCGACCCACATTTTTTAACAAGTTTATGAACACATGGCTTACACACACAGACACAAATGCATATATAGCTGTGTGTGTTCAGATCCTAATATATATGTATAGAGAGTAAAAACCTTGCACTACCTCTGTGATTTATGATGCCCCCTCAAGGAAGCAAAGCTACTGCCAATCATTTTCACATAAATAAATAAATCCAAAACTGATTAGGAAAAGAGGAGGAGGCTCGAGGACAAAATTTCAGCTGACCACAAAAATAGATAATGTCAAGTAGTCAAGTAATGTCAATACAAAGGTTCTGAAGGTAATATAAATGGCTAGATATAACAGGGTTGTGAGGTTATACTGTTAGTTGTTCACAATATGCCTGAGCAAGATCAAGGGTAGGAATAAGGTAGTGAGTAGGTCTATATATTATCCATTTATATATATATATATATATATATATATATTGTATTGCACTGTATGGTATCGTTGCTTAACCAATAAATGTGCAAATTACTGCATGTGTTGACTTCAGCAGACAAAACCACAAATTGAAAACGTATGGTAAGAAGTTACAAATTAAATAGTCTTGTAATATTCTCCAATAACCCTCAAGGGTTGACATTTTAAAATCTGAAGTATTTCATTGAGTGCACAGTAAAAGTTAATCTACTTTTTTATTGACTGAAGTAGATTTCAGATAACATAGAAACACACCAACATGCACATAAACACAAGCACACAGGATCATCAGTTACACTGATAACTCATCTATAGCAGATAGTAAAAGGATTAACATTGAAATTACATTATGTGAATGAAATCACACTATATAGATAGGAGAAACATATTAAACACCTGTATTTGGATTTTATTTGACTCCTTTTGTTTATTTAATGGAAAGGCAGATTATGTTCACTACATCTGTTGTTAGTTTCAGTGCTCTACTTTAACAAATGCCATGCATCTCTCTGCTTTCACTTCTCTCAAAGGTAATATTTAATGATGCACCCTGCAAATTGTTAGTCTTGACACTCAAGACATTTGCTGAGACACTGTGCTAGCAGGATATGTGTATTATTATTTTTTTCTTCTTTGCGTCTGTATGGACAAAAAATAAATCTCACACTCTTGTGGATGGTCAAGGACATATGATACAGTGTGACCAGTATTATGAAATTGTTACAGTGACAAACCTTGAGAGCCGCAGGCTACAATTCTCTGTAGATGTGTTTTGAATTTTATATGAAGCATACCTGATCTAGTGGGGAGAATTTTGTAACTGTGTCTGTGTTTTGCAGTTGTTGAAGAGAAATCACTTTACTTCAGATGTTGGATTTGAAATGATTAGGAAAATCTTACCAGTAGATTAGAATGACATTGAAATATTTAATATGTAATATTTATTATTATTGAAAATATTATCTATGTTGCAGTTTTCGGTGAAATTATTGGAAGCTGATAATCACATTTACAATAATCTATTTTAATGAGGAGCTCATAGAGTATAATATAGCATGTCAATGATATTGCTTCAAATTGTTTCTTGGAATTACTTTTCACAAAAGAGTTGCACTATTCACATTGTTGCATACTGTATACACTACATTAAACTAATATATCTGTGATCTTTCTTTTTTTTTATTCTCTAGTTAGTAAGTGAAATTGCATGTTTGGTCCATTTGTATATTAAATCCTGCCTGAAGGATGGGCATTTTAACATTTTAAGTTTCATTCTGATTCAGTTAAAAATCTTTACTTGAAAATGGTGACTTACAGCAAAAAATACATGGAATTTCAAAGAACATTTCTTAAAAGAAAGTTTGTCTGAAAATGTGTGTTTTCCTCTGTGCCTAAAAATCTCCACTGCAGTGGCTTTTACAAATGTTGAATGTTCCAGCATTAATGCAGTCCATATTTGGAGGGTTTTCCAGGAGGGGTTTGTTCATACATCATTTAGAGTTTCTTTTGTTTGTTTGTTTGTTTATTTTGTTTTCTTTCTATTTTTAATTATTTAAAAATTTTATTTTATTTCTCTTAGGTGTTAACTGTATTTTCTAGTTTGAGAGAAAGAAAATGCCCAAATTCCTATCTGTAAGAAGATTCTATAAAGAAAAAAAAAATCTACTACATCAGCAAAATGGAGTATGGATTCTAGTTTTACCTCAAGCACTTCCTTTAAGACTGATGTGTAAAATTGTCAAGTACCAGCATAACCCTTATGGCACATTCATGATGCCATTTAGAATCTAACTAACTCACCAACTGACATATCACACCCACTCACAGTGCTTACTTTGTTAAAATCAGAAGCATCATTATTTAACAATATCATGATGAAAATCTTGCAAGTACAATCCATAATAAGGATAATATTTGCAGGAGAGAATTAAAAGATGACTGGAAAGCCTCATCACATCTTGGATCTTGAGAACCAATTAAATCTGTACTTCTGCTTTTCAGGGGGTGTTATTTTTAAATGCTTTAAACAAGCCAAAGTAAAAATCTTATGAATGGAATCAGTCAAGACCCATTGTACTTGTTTACTTGACAAAATCTGTAGTCACTTAAAGTTTCAATTAAAAGATAGGATTAAAGATCTATAAATCTTTGAGCTTCTCAAAAATCACCTGTTTTTATAGTGTGTAATAAATCTTGAAATATTGAAATCACTTGTCTCTTTCTAGGCTTAAATTATATTGAGCGGATGTTAAGGCATGACTACGGTCAGGTCGATCGACATTGTGAAAGTGCACAATCTTCATTTTGAACAGTACAGATAACCTTTTTTAGTGAATAGAGAATAAATCAGTGGCTGAAGAGATAAATGAATTTGTAGCCTAGGAACAATTTATCCTCACTGCTTCACTGCACTTATTTACCAAATCTTTGCTTTTACAAATGGCTGCAACACTGGCCTCAGCCAAGGAGGACACGTCAGCGTGGCTTCTTTGCCAGCTGCGGCTATTAGTCATCTCAGCTAGATTTAAATGTTCCAGAAATATCCAAACATATGAAAAAAAAAAAAAAAGAACAGGGACTTGTAGTGCTATATACCATATGCTATTTAAGTTCAGCTGTCGGAGTGATCTCATATCCAGCAAATTTAATTTTGTTTGCAGAACACTGAAACATTTCTGAGAAAAATGTTGGTGAAAAAAATATTTCCACAGTAAAGTGAGCCGTATGCAATATTTAGTTGTGTTTTTCCCAAAAACTTGGGAAGTCAAATGAAATATTGACAAAAATAGATGCAATGAATCAGATTATCCTCCAGTAAAATATTTTTGCTTCATTTTGAGTTAGTTGTAAATGGCTCTCCACCACAGCATGTTTGGGCAAACCTCCTTGAACCTCCCACTGAAATCAATCAGTGTGGGTCTACAGACAGTAGGAGTGCAATGAAGTTATTCATTACGTATATAGGTAGCTCTTCATACTGTTTGCAACTTAGCAATCTTAGGATATAGTGAGTAAACTGTACAAACACAAAGAATATACATATATTTTTTTATTATTATTGATGATGTATAAAGTTATGTACTTATCTATCTGTCTGTCAGCTGGAACTGAAAGAGGCATATCCAGTAAAAATAAGAACACATACTGTGGATGATTGTGTTAATAATTAAATCTTTCTATTCAATGCAGGACATACCATGTGTTGATGAAAAAGGCGGGTTAGTGAGTTGAGAAGTGTGTTTCTGACACTGACAGATGTGATGGTAATGTGTAAAATCTTGGTAATTGTATTTAATTTGAACAAGAACTATTGATTGAAATATGTTGTATATATGTATCTGTATTTTTATTAATTTGGTGTTTTGGGGAGTGTCAGTCTACCCTGTTGTGTGGTATGGCTGGAAGATAGGTAATGGGAGTTTATAAAAGGCTGTCAGTTCACATCAGGAGGGGCAGTTGTTAAGACCATTTCATAAATGTTGGACTGTGGCTAACATGGCTCTGTTTATTTTTTTAAATGATGACTGAATAAACACCTAGTTGGTCTGAACTAGTGATGGTGAGATGAAGCCTCATGAGGCATCGAACTACTTGAGCCAACCAGTTTGAGAAAGGGTTCATTACTCAAAAGTGACCAGGTGTATAATCACAGGCAGCTGGATCTCAACCACAGCTGGTTGTGACGCATTGAATATTTGTCTGTCGTGGCCCTTGGGAATGACTATGAATTACAAAGAATATATGACCAAATAAGTTCTCTGCATACATTTTCACATATGTGTATATGTAGTATGTACTATAGTGTGAATGTGTGTATCAGTATGTATGTATGTAGTTAGATGTCTATGTCTATCTGGATATAAAATTACAACTAAAATATAGGACAAGGCCTCAAAGAATGAATACATTTTAAGGGTAATTATGGAACATTGGAGAAGGGGTAGGATTAAATACGTTTTACTTCTTCCTACCCCTTTTAAGACATGTTAAACCAGATATGCGTTGTGCATATTGGTATGTATGTGTATGTATATAGATCGGTGTGTATACATTGGGTATAAATTTTGTTTAATATTTTTATTTCTTCTTTTTTGGGGGGAATATGTCCATTTTAATATTAATATTTAGACCCTGAGATGCTGAAGACTCCACAGCCAGCCAAATGGCATCATCAGTGGCGTGTACAACTACATGCACACGCATTCTTAGAATGTCTTCTTTGTTCAGAATTTTTACATTACTGTGCTCAAAAGATGCTACATATCCTTGAAATTTAGACTGAAAAAGAGATCATGATTGAATGGCATACAGTATAACTGAAAATAACAGTAAAGCAATTATTCAGACTTTTTCTTCCACACCTATCATCTCAATGGTTTCAGTTAATGAACTTGCATATTTTTTTTTTAATACTAAGCTTACAAAAGGTATAGATGCTACTGCACCCTCTGAGATGAAGGTGATGGGACTTTATATTTATAACGCAGAACTGAGAAGTGCAAGAGGGTTTTTCTTTTCTGACATAATCAGTAATACACTTGTAGGATCCCTCTTCGGAGTTTATCCCATTGATTAAAGCCGCCCTGCAGTTGTGACCTCTCACCCCTGGTACCAACCAGCACCGTAAGCTATAAAACTCAAGAATGCCGTTGCCATGGCAAACTTTTGTCCAGGACCACATCTGGAATCATAAAACCCACAGTTGCCATGGTAACTCGCTCTGAAGACCATTTTAGGGAACTCTAAAACATCTCCTTAGACAGGTGGAATGCAAGAGAGTCGTAAAAACTCTTATCTGCTGGTGAGAGCAAAGCGCACCCAAAAATTTCACTCAGGAGGAGAGAAGACAATTGGAGTTATATAAACAATTTTCTTACAAACAAAACTACTATGATTTCCTTAAAATGTTATAACTCAAGACAATATGACATTTCACAAAACACCTGAAAAGAGAGACTGGGAAGTGAAGTGACATGATTCTTCTGTTTCAAATTCCTGTCATTTTATAACCTGATCTTCCACAGGACAGTTGTTAAATGAAAGGTTAAAAGTTATTATTCTGTGTGACATAACTGTGATATTTGTGTTTGTGAGGTTATTTCATCCTGATAATTAAGTTAATAACGGTAAATGTGTTTAAAACTTTGTTGGACTACGCATGCCGAGGAGACAGGGGAGAATGAACTTCATCTCCCAGAATGCAACGCTCCGGATTCCAGCGGGAAAATTCCCCATCTTCTGATTGGACAATATGGATCCTACCCCATTTATTTGCATAAACGCTCATGAAATATTCGGGGAGTATTAAAGCCGGATCGGCCCTTTGTCCTCGCTCTTACCCTCTTCTCTCTTCGTCCCTCTATTCTCTTTTCTCTCCGACACAGTGCTTCTTCCTTTTTTAATTCTGAAACTTTCCCTCCTTTTTATTTTATTTTCTTTGAAACTTTGTGGCGCGGATAAAGACTCTGAAATCATTTTTGGTTGCTTAACTTTATTTTTCTTAAGTCATTATTTTGTTCCGGCACCCTTTTTCCAAGCCCTCAATTTTACCGAAGCTTGGCACGAGCCGCATTGACTTCTGATAGAACAATCACGAGTCTCAACCAACAAAACTTTTGTAACCCTTTTGCGTGCGGCTGCAGTGTCCAAACGCGACGTTTGACACCCGAAAGCCCGCCTAGAACTTTGCCGAAACCCCAGAGTTTGGCATTAGTGTAACAACTTTGATTTTTGTGCCCGTCTTTTCTTTTGGGGCCGCGCGTCAACTTAACTTTAACGTGCAAAATCGAACTTTTAACTGCCGGTTCCCGTCGACCGAAGTCAGAGGCCACGGGACCAACTCGCCTGCCAGACGGGAGAAAGCGGTACGACCCGCCGAGTCACGCGCTACGTCCGGAGACCTGACTCCAGGGGACTTCAAAGAGAGCCATCGACCAGACACGGTTTCCGGAGGACACCACTGCGAACCGTGCCAAACCCGATGCGCCGACTACAGTAAGCCGCCAGACTCGCCCAGGGTAAGGCTGACAGAGAATAAGATTTGGTGGTCTCCCAGTGTTGACGGTTCCGACCGGTCCGTGCGTCACGGACCACGTTCGGACCACACTTCCCCATTATTCGGCAGCTAATTAGTTCGAGAATTGCCCCTCTTTATTGATTTGTTCACTTTGATAACAGATTAGCTGGTAGCAACCCGTTCGTACCCGCCATCTTTTTTTTGTTATGATTTTCGTTCCTTCCTTTCCTCTATCGTCATTTCCTGTCATGCGCTATAGCCAAATATGAAGAATTCGCGATGTTGATGTGCCTGTTTAGATATATATATATATATGAATGTCTTATATGTTTTGTGTTCTTGTCTCTGTCTAAATAAATGTTGTACAACGTATTAGCGACTCTGATGACTGATTTTCCACGGCCAATCCAACTCGTTCAAGAACCCACTATAAATTGTGACTTATTTGTTCTTGTAAGTTTTCCGTCTTTTTAACAAAAGCCGGTGGCACCCTAGGTAATTATTAAAATATTAATAAAGTCACACGAGTACCCCTACAGTATTATTGGCACCCCAGATGGGACGAATTGCGACGCTGTTGGAAAATCAATCTGAAAGTCCGCTGATACTAAGTTTGCTCTGAGTGCACAGCCGCGCTCAGACCAAACCCCCCCCGCTTTTTCTCCTGTGAGCAGACACAGAGAGAGCTGCAGCTACGAAGCGCGTGCCCGAGAGGCCGCTGTATAGAGTCGCTGGACTCAGTGTTTGATAACGTTCTAATGTTATGCATGCATGTTTAAGATTTTGTTGAAAAGGGCCCCAGCAGGCGAAGTTTCAGCGTATTCCTGAAATTCCGTATCTGCTCTGAAGCGCTCCTGCGCGTGTCCGCGGAAATCCGGCGCGTGCACGAGGCTCAGCAGAGCGACGTATCTGGCGTAGCTAACCAGAAATTCGTTGTCTCATTTTTGCGCGTTGTCGCCACAAAAATATTGCTTCGCGAAAGCGCGGAAAGCAATCCAGTGTGGTAACGAAAATCCTCCTTTGTAACCGTGAGAGAACACGGAAGAACGACCCGCCCCGCGGGCCGTCCGGTTCTGCACCCAGAACTGCAGAAACTCATCGTTCTCTCAGACCAACGTCTGAAGAGAGAATTTAGTTATTTGTCGTCACAGTAGTAAAGTCCAGACAACAGTTTCTGAGGAAACTGGAGTCGGGACACGATCTGTGATCAGTTCGGCAGAAGCCTACCCTGTCGAGCCAGGCGCGTTCACGCGCTGACGCGCTTTTATCCGCTCACACAGCGGAACGTTCTGTTTTGCGCAGCTGAAGTGTGAAACTTCTCAAGCGAAAAAAAAAAAATTTTGAGCACTGCCGCTTGAGATTCAAAGTCCGTGTGGCAGGACCAGTTGTTAATCACTTCCTGAGAGAAGGCAGGGGCGATCAGGCCTAAGAAAATCCGAGTTAGAAGCTGAACGTCTTCCACTCGCGCGTGCTGGAGAGCACGAGCACGCGTATTATATTGTGTTCAGCCGAGGCTGAGTTTTGATAAGACTTCTGCAACAGAGTGAAGTTGAGAACCCGCTGGGTTCAGTTTGTGTCAAGAGTTATTGAATTAACTAACGCTTTTGTTGGTGGAAGTTTGTGAAGTTTGTGCTCAGCAGAGTCATTTTTGTGAACAGCTGCGCGCACACGCGACGCGTGAGCTCTCATTGTCGTTTCTGGCCGCTGGCCAGAGGTGAAGTGACTCGCATTACACAGTTGGGAACCTCACGGTGGGCGGAGTCAGGGCGTGACGTGACGACGTCATCGCACTGGTAACACCCTCCGTGACGAACCCCCTGAGTTTGCAGGTGGAGAAACGCCACCCTCTTGTGGTTATTGTCAGAATAACCAAGTTGGTGCTAAAGGCACTATATGTAATAATTTTGTCCCAAGAAAAGACCACAGCAGATCACCTCTGATTATTGAATGACCCACTCTCGTGAACATATTTGATTGAACAGTCTAACCAAAACTGTATAAGGCCGACTATCCAACAGGAGTGATAATTCGACCCATAGAGTGCTGCAGCACCGAGGAGTGACCACTAGGGGTCAGTATAGGCTACGTTGATAGTCAGAGAAGCTCAGCTAAGCCCTCAGCCAGCTAAATGCTAACTGAAGCTAACCAGGTCGACTCATAGCTGATCAAGCTAAGTCAGGCTAAGCTAGGTGGCTAAGCTAGGAGGCTAGGTGCTAACACGAGCTAGCTCAGCTGTTTTGTAGTTCATTAAGCGAGGAGGCTAAGTGCTAACTCAGCCATTGGTAGCTAGTTAAGCTAGGTTAGACTAGGCTAGGTAGCTAGGCTAGTAGGCTAAGTGCTAACCGAAGCTAACTAGGCTATTTTGTGGTTCAGGCAGTCAGGAAGCTAAGCTAGCAAGGTTAGGTAGCTAGGCTAGGACGCTAAGCGCTAACTGAAGCTAGATAGATTGGTTTCCAAATTTAAGCCAAACTAAGTAGAACAGATTAGGCTAAGCCAGAACCAACGTTCGGCTAGCTAGGTGGCACGAAGCTAAAGAAGCTAAGGAAACTGCCAACAAAGCTCAGACAAAGAGGAAAATGGCAGATGCAGACCCTTCTAACGGCTCGAGCCACGGAACCATCTTTGATAACCTGGAATTAGCTGTAACCGAACTCACGGGGAAGCTAAATCCTGGCTATCAAGAACACGTTGAGCGATTAACCACTACCGAAATCGACTCAAAACTGTCAGACCTAATAGCGGAGGCACTCACCAACCCTCCGAAAGACAAAGCTCTGACCAAAATGCTAGGTAGCATGACGATTTTGCTAACTTCCCAGTTCCTAACAGCACAAGAGCTGCTAGGAAAGGCACGTAGCTCACTCGAGTCACGTTCGCATAAATTAACCCAATCGCAGAAAACCAACGCTTTTCTCGAAACCCAAGCGGAACAGTACAAGTCCAAGCTCAGCGAAACAAACGCTCAGATGGCCCAGCTCGTAGCCGAGCGGGATGAGGCCAGAAAGAAAACGGACGAGTGCGTAGCCACTATCACAACCTTAGAAATCGAGAAAAACGAACGCGATCATACAATCGTCACTCAAAGCGCCTTCCTTAAGGACGTGGACGAAGCGTGTAAAGCATCCCATCGGGAACTCACAGAAGTCCGACGGATAGCTGCAACTATGCAGGAAGAGAGCTGCGCTTACAGTAAGCAACTTGACGCCAAACGGGAACAGGTTCTACTGTTGCAGGCGCAGCTCGCTCAAACTCAGCGTGGGCTCACAGAGGCCCACCGCCAAATTACCAGCATGGCTGAAGACTTAGAGACGGCTAGAAAAGAGCTGAGGAGGTCCCTCACAGCCAGAACAGCTGGAACACCTCCGCCCTTTTCTATCGAGCTAAAGGCTGATCCTCGCGTACCAGGAGCTGGTAGTGAACCTCCTTCACCGCCACTCATGTCACCATTCGCGAACCCGTATCAACCTCGTGAGTCAAACCTAGACGCGATGCGTCGAGGGCAGTCGCCCTCCCCTGCGGTTCAACAGGTTCCCCGGGGCCTCCCCGACAGGGAATTAGAAAGGCTAGCCCGACACATACCAAAGTTTGAACCCGTTCCTGGAGCGATAAATGACACTCGTGCGTACCTGGAAGACCTCAGGTTCTACTTGCAAAGGTTCCCTGATGCCTCGACCCAGGACAAAATTTACCTGATTAAGTTGACGGCAAATCGTGAAGTCAGCCGATTCGTCGATCGCCAACCTGAAATCGTTAAAGGAGATTTCGACAGGTTGTGCCAAACTTTGGAGAAAGAGTTCTCCGACAGTGCATCTCAATGTGGTCTGACAGCAGCGCTTACGGTCAAACAGGGTCGACAAGAGCCTCCCCAACAGTACTATTATAGACTACTCGAAGCCTATTTTGGTACTCGTAACGAGCCTGGGATGGAGGAAGAGCAGAACTTCAAGTCTCTCTTCGTTCAAAATCTCCATCCCGCTACGAGCCACCATCTCGGGGTCATGGCAAACCCTCGCTCTTCCAGCATCGCACAGCTACGAGAGCTAGCTTGTCTGGGTTTCCAGAGGCAGAAACAGTCGCATGCCAAGCCCCCTGACCACGCCGTATTCGCAATCAGCGCAGAGCCCCTGTCCATGGAGCTCGAAGGGGCCACCAGACCTAAAGCGTCTCGATCAACCCCTGCTCCTACGTTTGCACCACAACACGGGCGAGGACACACACCTCCGTCTAGCCCAAATCGACCGAATCGCGAACCCAACCGCGCCAGGTCTTATTGGCCTGACCGTGAACCACGATCCCCACCGAGCGAACGACGGTGGCGTGATGGATTTCACGGGCCTCCCCAACGGGGAAAGTATCCACACAACAGGTACGATCGACCTGTACCTCACCATTCGGACCGCGGATATCGAAACCAAAACCACGGTAGATATCAGTCAGAATGGTCGCCGCCCACTTCTCGTCGTCCTCCACCAATGAGAGATCATTCAGATCCGAGAAACACTAAGCACGACGTCGAAGACGAACAAGAGGTTCTGTACCTGACCAAAAACGAAATGAAAAACATTAAATTGTTTTTACAGGAAATGGAGAAGGGACATCCGGAAAAGGAGGTTGATCTCTTCACAGTTTCTGCCGTAAGTCATGCGACCGCTAGACTCAACGACGCGCTGGGCACCCCTGACGCGGGCCCCCAAACCCGTTAGTCTTAGCGATGCTGCTCTGGCAGTTGTCTCTCCCAACAAAAGGGGGGTGGACCAAAGTCGTCCCGTTAATTACCCCACAAAGGTAAGTGAGGACGCGCCTCCTCCCAGGGCCACCTTGGTCGCCCAACTGGATAAGAAGGATGAACCCGCAGAACAGAACAACTCGAAGGTCCAGGTGGAACCACCTGTCACCCAATTTATCTGCCACCTCACCGAAAAGGGTTCCACTCGAAAATTCTACCTGTCCCTCACACTGGAGGGCATGATAACCTGTGACGCCTTGCTGGACACAGCTGCAGACGTGACCATCATGTCAACTGCCCTGTTCCAACAACTGCGTCTATTCGCAAATCAAACCAATAAGGATTTGAAAACGCGCCCATGTTCATTGAAGGTAAGACCGTTCTCCCACGAGAACGTCATCCTAACGACCGTTTCACTCGTCCAACTGTCCGTTGGTCCCATGAAACTGGTCCACCCAGTCTATGTGTCGCCTTTCGATTCCATACCATTTCTGGTAGGAAAAGACCTGCTTAACCGGTTTGAACCCGTAATCGATTTCAAACGGCAAAAGCTCTGGGCTCAGGTCCGACGACCTTTGACCCTGACCGTCCACGAGCCAAGAGAAGCACGGTGTTACTTTGTCCAAACCCCATCGGGTGAAACCAAAGGACACCCAAACCTTCCCCGGCCACACTCGATCCAACCACCCGACCTAAAAACTCGGATGGTGGACGAGCAACCAAGTCCAACACCACCAACAGGTGCAGCTGCTGGACGGGATGACTTTTCGTGCTCTTCTAGTGCGTTTGAGGCAGTCGAACCCTACTGCCCTCTTGTGGCCAATGGCACCGAACGCCACGAGAACCAGGTAACAGAAGTGCGCCGATATTTGGGTGATGACAGATCAGCCGCCAACCAAGAGTTGCGCAACACGCTGGCGCCACAGAACCCAAATATGCGGTCAACCATAACGCCCTCCTGGTTCCCCTTAGACGTCGTCCGTAACAAAGTTGTCGGAAACAACGACCACATACCAGGTCCAGACAGGAACCTGAATGACATCGAGAGCACAGTAGCCAAACACAGCGCCTTACGAGCCACACCGGAGCTCTTCAACCAGGCGTGGCTAACTGTCTCCCTCCCACCCACCCAATTAGCGCCCATCGGTGCAATGACTAAAGCGACCACCACCGGTAACGACGTGAATCACCCTCCGGACCCTCGGTCCGTCGAACCTGCATTCACGACTGACGACTCAACCGCTCTTCGAGATCAGGACCCGGCCATTTTATTCGTTATCAAATCCTTAGCGGACACACCCGAACAGCAGGCTACGCCGGCAAACGTCAGCGACGTTCCTGACTCGCCCTCCTTAATAGCCGTGCGTTCTCTATTTCGAATGGTCACGGGCATCCTACAATGTGTTTCCGGAGCACACCCTTCGCCAGGGCTCGTGGTCCCCCGCAAACAAAGGGGGGAGATGCTAATGTATGCCCATGACACCCCTTCGGCGACACACAAGGGCACCGAAGCAACACACAGAGCTCCCCTTCAACAACAGGGAACCTCATTTCCTGGGTCCGACCTCCAGGTTGACTGGATGGGACCTTCCACCGAATCGACGCGAGGTAACAAAAACCTCTTGGCTGTGACCCGCGCATCCATCACGTGGATTGAACGCCTCCCAGCCACCAATGACACGACAGAGGCAACAGCCTATATTCTGATGAACCACGTCTCCTTTTGGTTCAGGCTTCCAAAACGCGTCGACCCCGACCGGGGGAACGCACCATACCGTACCGCAGACGTGATGCAACAAGTCTGGCAGACGTTAGGGGCGAAAACAAAACCCCTTATCAGCCATCAACACCAACCTTCGGGCCAGGTAGAACGAACAAACGCATACGTCGCGCTCCAATACCTCGCCGACCTGCATGTACGCCCGCGCACGACTTTCGTTGTGGCGAAGGACCGACCAGAGAAAACAACCGATGGTCAGAAAGCCTATCATGACCAGCAAACCTCCCACGTGGAACCTCAGGTGAGTGACAAAGTGTGGTGCTACCGATCCCTGCAGCATACCATACCAGACCTGGTACCAAGCCAGGGAAGCTCACACGAAAACTCCTCCCACGTCGGACAGAACCACACACGGTCACCGACACACTGTCTCCAGTGGTGTCTCAGCGCAGGACCGATCAAGGCCGAAAGGACCCCCTTTTCAGACGGGTCCATTGCAACCCAACCGAGTTGCACCAAACCCCCATGGGACTCGCAGGGGACCACAAGATAGCCAATAGTTAGTAGGAATCATATACTTTCGTTCTCAGAGATAATTAGAGCAATTATCACTCCTGTAACGATAGTTGACAGCGTAGACTGGTAGTGCGATAATTATTGGTTCAACCCCTCAGCGTAGGATAGGTTTGAATAAAGTGTGTCCGAGCGAACTCACGAACGTGTGGGTACCGGTCTACCAACCAGTTGAAAGACGGGTACCTGGTGTGATTCTAAGTTGACGTTTGTTCCAACATGTGTTCTAACGACGCCTATGCTCTCATTCCCCACTAGAGCGACAACACTGACCCCAGCGGCCTGATACGAGTCCAGCAGGAAGCTAACAAAAGGGGGGTGCTCATCCATAAACCCCTCGCTCTTGTAGAAGTTTCCTTCTCTCTCTCCCCGATGTGTACTAGTAGGACATTTTTTTTGTTGTCGACTTTATGATGTGAAATATACCCATTTCACCTAGATTTTTTTTTTTTCTTTTTAGAAGTTCTTCTTTATTGTGTGGTCGTAAAATCGTAGATTAGCCCATACCTGGGAAATGTGAATTAGAATTAGGATAGACAATCATAGCCAAAGGTCGAGACCTCGGCTCAGATTACTCACTGTGTGTTTTGCGTCTGTCTTGTCCTGCATGCCTGTAAAGATCCTCACGCCAAAAGGGTCTTGCTAACGATAAATAAACTTACCACATGAGTAGAATATGGAGCCATCGGAGTGTGCTCACTTAAAAATAGTAACACCGTTATAAGGACGGTAGGAGTCTAGATCGACTGTTAGCGATAGAATACTGGGAGACACTGATCTAACTCTGTTCAGACCTTCCTTCCTCAGACGGGACCTTTGGATTGATCGACGCCTTCTAAAGAACCCGAAGCATCGATCAAAAGGGGGGAGATGTAGGATCCCTCTTCGGAGTTTATCCCATTGATTAAAGCCGCCCTGCAGTTGTGACCTCTCACCCCTGGTACCAACCAGCACCGTAAGCTATAAAACTCAAGAATGCCGTTGCCATGGCAAACTTTTGTCCAGGACCACATCTGGAATCATAAAACCCACAGTTGCCATGGTAACTCGCTCTGAAGACCATTTTAGGGAACTCTAAAACATCTCCTTAGACAGGTGGAATGCAAGAGAGTCGTAAAAACTCTTATCTGCTGGTGAGAGCAAAGCGCACCCAAAAATTTCACTCAGGAGGAGAGAAGACAATTGGAGTTATATAAACAATTTTCTTACAAACAAAACTACTATGATTTCCTTAAAATGTTATAACTCAAGACAATATGACATTTCACAAAACACCTGAAAAGAGAGACTGGGGAAGTGAAGTGACATGATTCTTCTGTTTCAAATTCCTGTCATTTTATAACCTGATCTTCCACAGGACAGTTGTTAAATGAAAGGTTAAAAGTTATTATTCTGTGTGACATAACTGTGATATTTGTGTTTGTGAGGTTATTTCATCCTGATAATTAAGTTAATAACGGTAAATGTGTTTAAAACTTTGTTGGACTACGCATGCCGAGGAGACAGGGGAGAATGAACTTCATCTCCCAGAATGCAACGCTCCGGATTCCAGCGGGAAAATTCCCCATCTTCTGATTGGACAATATGGATCCTACCCCATTTATTTGCATAAACGCTCATGAAATATTCGGGGAGTATTAAAGCCGGATCGGCCCTTTGTCCTCGCTCTTACCCTCTTCTCTCTTCGTCCCTCTATTCTCTTTTCTCTCCGACACAGTGCTTTCTTCTTCCTTTTTTAATTCTGAAACTTTCCCTCCTTTTTATTTTATTTTCTTTGAAACTTTGTGGCGCGGATAAAGACTCTGAAATCATTTTTGGTTGCTTAACTTTATTTTTCTTAAGTCATTATTTTGTTCCGGCACCCTTTTTCCAAGCCCTCAATTTTACCGAAGCTTGGCACGAGCCGCATTGACTTCTGATAGAACAATCACGAGTCTCAACCAACAAAACTTTTGTAACCCTTTTGCGTGCGGCTGCAGTGTCCAAACGCGACGTTTGACACCCGAAAGCCCGCCTAGAACTTTTGCCGAAACCCCAGAGTTTGGCATTAGTGTAACAACTTTGATTTTTGTGCCCGTCTTTTCTTTTGGGGCCGCGCGTCAACTTAACTTTAACGTGCAAAATCGAACTTTTAACTGCCGGTTCCCGTCGACCGAAGTCAGAGGCCACGGGACCAACTCGCCTGCCAGACGGGAGAAAGCGGTACGACCCGCCAAGTCACGCGCTACGTCCGGAGACCTGACTCCAGGGGACTTCAAAGAGAGCCATCGACCAGACACGGTTTCCGGAGGACACCACTGCGAACCGTGCCAAACCCGATGCGCCGACTACAGTAAGCCGCCAGACTCGCCCAGGGTAAGGCTGACAGAGAATAAGATTTGGTGGTCTCCCAGTGTTGACGGTTCCGACCGGTCCGTGCGTCACGGACCACGTTCGGACCACACTTCCCCATTATTCGGCAGCTAATTAGTTCGAGAATTGCCCCTCTTTATTGATTTGTTCACTTTGATAACAGATTAGCTGGTAGCAACCCGTTCGTACCCGCCATCTTTTTTTTGTTATGATTTTCGTTCCTTCCTTTCCTCTATCGTCATTTCCTGTCATGCGCTATAGCCAAATATGAAGAATTCGCGATGTTGATGTGCCTGTTTAGATATATATATATATATGAATGTCTTATATGTTTTGTGTTCTTGTCTCTGTCTAAATAAATGTTGTACAACGTATTAGCGACTCTGATGACTGATTTTCCACGGCCAATCCAACTCGTTCAAGAACCCACTATAAATTGTGACTTATTTGTTCTTGTAAGTTTTCCGTCTTTTTAACAAAAGCCGGTGGCACCCTAGGTAATTATTAAAATATTAATAAAGTCACACGAGTACCCCTACACACTTATAATACACATGACCTCTTGACATTGTTGACAGAATCCAGTCCTCCTGTGCCCTTGAATATCTAGCCACCAAGGCCTGCAATGACTTTGCTTCCCATTTCAAGATGAAAACTTTTAATATATAATAGATAATTAATTACTGCTTCTATTACTGCTACTGGAAATAGATGGTCCCTCTATCTCATGAAGTCTTATTCTAATAGTATGATCACACACATCACAGACCAGAAAATATATAGTATGAATCGAGTTTGGAGCCCTCCACATATGCTTTTTGTCCAGAAAAGAGTAGTCAAAAAAATCCCCCATTTTATGTTATATGTAAATTCTGTTGAATCTCTTATGTTGAATTGTGTGATATAAATAAAGTGCCCTTGTCTTGTTTTTCTTTTCTTTGTATCGGGATAGTTGAGGCTGTGTTCCAAGAAGAGTCCCCAGGGGATACTGGGTGACCAACACCACTATTGCTTCTGATGATGGTGGCCTCATGAGAAAAGGAGGGAGACTTTACAGCTGGTAGCGGTTGAGCATTTCACTTCTCAGTACTGTGCTGGTGAACCACCATCTGAGCAGCATCCACATGTATTGGAGAAAGGATTCAGAAGATGTTAGTTTTGGTGCAGCCACATCAACCTCAGATATGTGAGCAGATGCCTCATCAGATACAACTGCATAGCAGTTTGATAGTTTCAAGCTTGGTTGTTGTGTCAAGACTCTATAACAAAAGTCTTTATTTACATGTTTTCTTAGAATATTTTTGACAACCAGCCCTCTCCAAGGCATTGAAAATCCAACACACTGTGACGCTGTGAGCTCTGTTTCCTGTTCATTTCAATCTGCTCTCATCTGGACAAAGCAGATGAAAGTGAATCCCAACATTAATCTTAATGACTGTTTGCTAGAATAAGACAGCCAACCCTGTCAGGTCAGGGGCTACATTAGCTATTAATTTCTAAGGGGGCAGTGAGGGATTTGGTCAAATTTTAATGAAAGTCAAGGTTCCATTGTGGAGATCAGCTAGTCACCTGACCTGCATGCAAATTTGAATTATTCATTTCAGTTTTTATCTGTGAAACATCTAATTGTTTTATATATACTGATCATACTCTGTGATATAGAACTATGTTGGGTTTGAAGCCAAGAAGTAAAAGATAAATGAACTTGTTTAATTGAAAAAGAGAGACAGGGAGAGTAAAACCAAAAGCAACCATAATCTCATGCCATGAGGCCATTTATGAAACTGAACCAGTGAGTCTTCAGTCATGTCACCCCTTGACTACAACATAATTAAGAAGTGACTACAAAGAAAAAGACAAGAGTTGATTGTTGGGGGATATTCAGAAGAAGATCTATCAAGATAGAAAAAGAAAACAGCATGCTTCTGCTGATCATTCTGGATGATCTGGCAGAAGTTAAAAGTCTTAGTGAAAATTTCTGACCCCTTTTTAATTACTGTGCGGTTTGCTCAGTGATGCTAGTGTTTACAAAATTGACTGAAAAAACAAAAAGCCTTTGATTGGTTGAGGAGCATCCACATACTCACAATTTCAATGTTTTGGTGGTTCATAGTCAATAATTCGACATCATCTCAAGAAATGTTCATAAATATACCTTGAACCACGTGGGATTCCTCTGTAACTGTTTTTAATTTGCGATTTGTAAACCAGCTAAAACCTAATAGCACCTTTTGTGATTCAATATTTAAAATGGATTTAGTTGACTAGTTGATTATGTTCTTTCCTTCTGAGCCAATTTATCACTGGAATGGATTTGACAAAAAAACAAACAAACAAACAAAAAACAACATATATTTTAGGTTCCATCTGAGGAGACATATGTTTAAAATTATAAATCAGTACATTACGAAATGTTCTGCTTTTATTTAACAAAGTAAAACATTTTACCACAAGTATTGTTTAAAAAATTCTCATAATTAAATGCCTGTTCATAACATTTCAAATCATGTATGCAAAAGGTGTCTCAATAAAAATCACAGCAAGATTGTTAAATGTGTCTCTGCAATGCTGAATTCAGAAAAACTCAACAACCTTGTGCTTGCTCAAAGTGGAAAACTACTATAGGCCTAATACAGTGAAGAAGTACCCATCGTCCAAAGCTACATGAGTGCCAAGGAAGATCGCAGTGGTGGAAAGTAGGACAAGTGAGGAAATAAATGAAAAACTTTCCTGCAAGCTTTAGGATGATGACGATCAAGCCTGCAAAGCTGGCAAACAACTGCCAAGCAGCAATGTAATGCATAGGGATCAAATGCCCAAAAACACTTATAACGCCTACAGTTCAAAAAACTCTCAGCCTTCATGAAACTGAACAGAGCATGTCCGTGAGTATGAGACTGCAAAAGAAATGGAATGTCCATCAATAAACCCGAATACTAGTGTGTAAGGTGGTAGTGCTCACACTCATCCAAGACTTTGCAGATGATTGTGCCTTTCCGGTCTTCCTTGCGTTGGAGGCTTCCTCTAGTTATTCTAGCCAGAGGGGACAGGATCGCTGCTCATGTAGTCGTCAGTGCTGATCTTTTCCTTATCAAAATGGTGGGAACCTTGGCTGAAATTTCTTGTAGCATTCAGCACGTTGACATTCTTTCACATTTGGTCCATCCTCTCATGCCGATTGAGTGCCTTCCAACTTCTCTGCTTAGAGATATTGTACTCACATGGGCAGATGTCCATTAAAACACATTTATACTGGTATAAGCACATTTTAGGAAAATTATATTATTATTAGTCCAAAATGAAATTCATATGAAAAAGTTCAGTGGTTTTATTTTTAGCTTGAGCACAAATAGTTACATCTCTGGCTTATAGCTGCCATAAAATTTGCATTATTTTTATCTGTATCATTGAAGCAGCAGGCAGATTTGTCTGAACCCATGCAAAATGTGGTACTGCTGCTCATCATTTGCATAAAATGTACAAACCTATAATAAAGTCCTTCATACCATTCATATTTCATGCTCATGTTTGTGTGTCCACTTTTACCATGGCCAAAGACAGCACCGACATAAAAAAAAAAAATATTCTATTTCTTAAAAATATATATTTAATTTGGCAAAATAATGATGAATTAAGTTGTGTGAAATAGGTTGTGAAATTATCTTTAATATTCAATTTAGGCAGTTGCATTTCTCAGTGGAGACACTTCAATGACAACTGTAACAAGATACACTTTAATGCATGAGCGGTCCTCCAGTCCAAATGGAATATAAAGTGGTTCCAGGTCCTGAACACGCCATTTGCTGACAGTCAAAATAGTTACACCTTCCAATACCTAGACATTTACGGGTCGCTTGCTGATTAGTTTCCATCATTATAAACGGTTCCTTCTTCAGAAAAATAATTTCAAGACTTTGACAGTGTATGAGCCAGTTTTCACTGTGTTGTTAGGTGAACTGTCAAAACAGACACTGACTACTGTTTTTTTTGTTTGTTTGTTTGTTTTTTTAGAACTGTTGCCTAAAAGCAAGAAGGTTGGTGCGAAGTTTCTGTGTGGAGTTTGCATGTTCTCCCCGTGCTTGCGTGGTTTCCTCCAGGTACTCCGGCTTCCTCCCACAGTCCAAAGACATGCTGGTTTACATGCATATCTGGTTGACATGCATGTCAACCACCAGGTTAATTGGTGATTCTAAATTGCCTGTAGTGATTGTGAGTGTGTATGGTTGTTTGTCTATATATGTGGCCCTGCGATGGACTGGCGACCTGTCCAGGGTGTACCCCTGCATTTCGCCCGAAGTGTGCTGGGATAGGCTCCAGCAGATCCCCGTGACCCTACAGAGGATTGAGCGGGTATAGATTATGGATGGAGGTGTTGTTGTTTGTTTTTGTTTCTGATGAAAACTTGGTCTAGAAGTCATTTTTTTGTGGCTAAAATAAGTGGCTGAGAAAAGGCTCACCCACTGCCACATTGGAGCCCAAATACCTTTAATAAGAGGAAATTAGGACAAAGCCTGTCAGCCTCTTGTTATTTCTAGGGCTGGGCAAATTAACGCATTATTATCACGTTAACTCATTAATTTATTAACGGCAACATTTATTTTATCACGTGTTAACGCATGTTCCTCACATGCTTCTGTTTTGAAAAGTCTATTACTGGTTGCTGCAGAACCGCAAGAGAATTAGCAGGTAAACATGCAGAAAAGCTAAAATGGACATGGAGAATGGTAAAAATCTGTGTACTTTACAGCTCAGGAAGCAACTCATGTAGCAATATTAACAATTCTGTCTGAAAAAAAAAATTCTGGACTGCAACAAAACTTTCCCGTCATTCCTCCATGTTACATCAGATCTGCTTCATGTGTTCACTGTCGTGCTATTCTCTTACTGGTTACTTCAGTGCGGCTCCATCTAGTGGCACAGATGTGTAATGACAACAGAAAGTCCAGTCCTCGATTATTAAACGACCCCCATTTTTGAGAATATGACTTCTGCTCTGTCTTGATATAACATCCATCTGACTGAACCATTCAAAGAAACAATGATTGTGGTTTAAACACTGAAAATTCTTCTTTCCTCTCTATATGATATTGCGTAAGCTGCTAGATATGTTATTTTAATGAAAGCCTTACTGTCATAGTTATCGCAACGTTACGGAAAGACAACAAATACAAATGATTCTAATTAGTATAATCACAATATTTTTGACACAATGCCCAAAACATTGAAAACATAGGTGAAGGTTTTGGGTCTTGTAGTGACTTGGAGCGCAAAAGCAAGTCTATGAGTCATAACTAAATATTGGTGAATTTAAGAGCTTTAATACATTGCAATAGTGGAAACTGTATATGAAAGATGCTATTCTATGCAATTGTGGCCAGGGAAATACATTGCTATTTTTCTGTAAACAAAAACAACAACAACAAAAAAAAAAAATACTGAAAATGGTCCAAGCATGTACTTCTGTTCATTTTACTGTACACTTTCAGCTAAGAAACCCAAACTTGACTCAAGGAGAAAAAGTGTACTCTTGTTTTTCATGTAAGAAAAACATAAACAAGCTACACATGGGATTTACATATTTCAAGTATGAAATGTAAAATGTCAACATATTTTCTCTGAGACTAGGCTCTCTAGATAGTCTGAAATATTTAGAGGCTTCATTGCCACTAAAACCTTTAGGTGATTTTTATTCAGTTTCTCTCTTTCAGTAAATCTAGGCATGGGATGAAAATATTTTTCCAATACAAAAAAGCACTTACTAGTCCTAGTACTTACTCTAGTTTTAATTCTTAAACATAAGAACTGCAATCAATTCGGACCAGTCCTATATGCTACAGCTACAATTAGTCATAACACAATTTTATTAGCTGAAATGTGATATGCAATTTTGAAAAATAAGGCTAAAAAATTGTTTGTAATTAAAATTATCTTTGATTTGAGTGTTGTCACTTTTTGTTAGGGGGTTCATGAGCCACCTCATCAGGGGGTATCAGTTGAAATTTTGAAAATCCTCCTCAGTGATTGTAACAAATATATATTTACAATTTTTGAAAGCTGGCTCTGATGTAAGTAGGAAATTTGATTATGTTATCCATAGGTCTCTTACTTACAAGACAATTCAACACATATCTGGTATAATCAATTCAAGGATGATCCATTTTTAAACAGAACAAATTGGATTAGTATAGTCTGAGTCAATGTGCTCTGATGATGTTATTGACATTTGTTTAACAAAGATATTAATTTCTGAAAACAAATGAAAACAAGAAATTCATATAAATGTGCCATTGATTGACTACCTTCAAAATAAAAATGCTTAATCAAAGGGCTGGAGAATTGCAAGTCTTAATGTACTTAATAGTAATATTGTTCTAATTCTAGGGTTGTGACAAGATCTCGTGCCACGAGATCTCCCGAGATTTAAGTGGACAATATTTCTCGTTGTGTTAAAAATCTGTTTTGCGAGATTTGTGAGCCATCCAAACTTTTATTTGTGACCTGTGGGGGCAGTAATGCGCCTTTGCTACGTACAGTCATTGGCTATGTCTAGCCTGCCAGAACATAAATAAGGACTAGGAAAAGAAGAAGAAAAACAAGAGAAAAGGGAGAGGAAGCAAGAATGACGTCGAGAGAGATTACCATTGAAGATGCCTCCGCCACTTTCAAATCGTTTGTTTGGCACCTGTAAAAATCCCCCAGTTTTGGTTCAGTCTCTGACTAGCAGAGTCTGTCACCGGGACCAGCTCTCCATCCTACGGGTAAGAAGTTGCGGTCTAGGAGAGGTCCCTCACTAGATTTCCTCAACTTATTTAAGCTGGTGTCGAGAAGATACGCCTAGCTCTCACTGCCTACTTCCAAACGTATGCCCCGCTCACTCCAATAACTGTCCTTCAGAGGAATAGCCGGGTGGCTCGAAGTCCAGCTATCGGTCACGTCTGTTAACGGCAGCTCTTCTCTCACGATCTGGGCTCTTGTTACAGGCTAGGAAACTTTAGCGGCTCGGACAGCGAGCCTCAGGGACAATTTGACAAAAATGTGGCTAAAATAACCCATAAGAACCTGTGTGTTAGTGCAGAGGCATAAACAAGTCTTCAAAATTCTGAATACAGATGTAATGTCCACAACGACGTCTTATGACAGTTTTTATATTTATTAAAGCAGATTAGCAAGGTTAAGCAACAGCATTGATTGGTTATACAATTTATAATTCTTCATACAGAGGCAAATTAAAGCTGTGGCTTACGAATCAGTTCATCTGGTTGGTCCAAGGACAGGCTGAGAGACGCATGTGGCCAGTATGCGGGTTCAAGGCCGCTGGGCAGGGTGGAGAGAGAGAGCGCCTGGTCAGGCCCCCGGGGAACCCTGGTTGGCCCCCCCCCTCCTCCTTACTAGCGGTGAGCTAGGCTAACCAAAAAGGCTCCAATTATTCCTTCAAGAATTGGGAAAAATCCGTAGATCCTGTTCCAAGCGTCTTTCTGTCTTCTTTTTCTTGAAGTAAATCCTTCCAGTTAATCCTTCGGATGGGGGTCGCTCGTCCAGGTTTCAGCTAGTCCTTCTTCGTCTGAAAATCGCTCCAGGAATCCACCCAGAGTCCCTCTGCCTTCTCTCTTTATGCGCTCTCTCTCTCTCCTTGCTCGCCCCGCACCAGCCTTCATCTGATTGGTTCTCTCACCTTTGCATATGCATACATAATTTCCCTCAAACTCACATGACACTTCTGATTGGTTATTCACATATAAAGAGGCGTGCATAATTTTACATAATCATGCATAACACACATCCCACAATGACCTCACATGTTTACAGCTTTGGCAGGGGCGTTCACCTTAATCATCATGACATCATGGCACACACAAGCCTCAAGGTTACCTTGTTTTTCTTGGCTATACAGCTCGTTAAGCTAAAGCTTATCAGCTAACGCTAATCCTTATTCAATGATTTCTACTTCACATCTGTCTTATAATGTCCTTAATTGAGCCATGGCTGGATTAACTCAGCTTTAACCACAGAATGTGCGCCTCATTTCATTCTTTTCTGCACAGTCCATAGTCACAGCGTTAATGCTGAGGTCAGCGTGCTCCCGCTACTGTCCACACCTGGGTGACTGTTGTGTCTTGGTGGCCCGGAGCTGGCAGAATTGTTTTGAAACTCGGCCTTGTTGACATTCCAGCGAGGAACACGCTCTTCTCTGTCTCTGTCCGTTTCTGACCCAACAAAAATAAGTTTTTCCCTTTAACATACCCTATGTTAAAAGTTAAAAATCACTAATCCATTTTGTTTCTGATCCTTGACTAATCACACACACATTTCATACATTTCATTGATTAGGAATTGCTTACAAATCACGTAAATCACCTCTCCTTCTGTTACTTCACTTGTTTAGACTAGTTACCGGCTCGTGTTTACATTACCTCACCCGCGGCTGCTATCTCCTCTCCTGTTTTTGTTCACCATATCAGTTGTTTTTATTCCCCTGAGTACACAGTGACCTCCACTCAGCCGCTGAAAGCAGAGACTCACAGTCCCGACCCAAATCATACCGAATACATCTTTCCGATCAATCATCGGTTCTGATCATTGAATTATTGAATCACCCATGTCATGGCTTATAGATTGATTCCAAATCACATCAATTACCACTTTTTCTGTTTTCACATCCGTCTCTCCTTTAACACACAGAGTTAATAGTGATTATTGATTAGAAGCTGAGCTGATTCCAACGATCTCTCCGGGTCATTTGACACACCATTTTGGGTACCCGGCAGAAATTATGAATGTCAGTAGAGTGGCTGATAAGACACTGACAATAATGCAAGCATTGTATGAAAATAACACCTTATACCGCAGCTAATACGAGTACGATGCAGAAACATTTACAGCTCGACCACAGCTTGCTACTCAAATCAACAACTGCACCTGTGAAAAAAACGGCAACAAACCAGACAATGCTGACAAATGCATTCGGGCCTCAACTTCCACAGTCAAGTGCCAGAGCCACAGCAATAACAAGAAACATAGGTATTTTCATTGCCGCAGATATGAGGCCATTTTCTGTGGTAGAAAATCAAGGATTTCGGCGACTCCTCCACACACTGGAACCGAAGTACACTATCCCATCACACACGCATTGTACCCGCACAGTGATCCCGAAGTTCTATGGAGAGTCCAAGATCAAGGTTGTAAAGGTCCTGAAAGATGCAGAAAGCATTGCCATAACAACAGATGGTTGGACATCGAGGGGTACGCAAAACTACATCACGATTAAAGCCCACACAATCAATAAAGACTGGAACATGGAAAGTGTTGTACTACAGACTCGTCCACTTTTCGAGTCCCACACGGTGGCAAACATAGCTGAGGTTTTACAGACAGCTGTTACTGATTGGGAACTTAAAAAAAACCCAACCAGGGCGTTGCTATTGTTACTGACAATGCACGTAACATGGACGTGGCTGTGCGCGAGGTTGTATTGATGCCGCACATTAAGTGTTTTGCGCACACTATAAATCTTGCAACCCAAGCTGGCCTCGGTGTTCCCTGCGTTCAACACTTACAGCGGTATTAATATCCAAGCAGAACTAGCTACAATTGCTATCACACAAATTAATCATGGACATTACGACACGATGGGACAGTACGTTTAATATGCTGACTCGTTACCTGGAGCAGCAAGCTGCCATAGCTGCAGCTCTCACCAGCCCAGAGATAAGACAAAACACCCAAAGCATTGATACACTTGACAGCTGCGATGTCAGAGATGCTGAAGACCTTGTAAAGCTCTCATTGTGTCACTGAAGAGCATGATTGAACCGAACATGAAACCAAATGATGGAGATTACACCACCGTGGCCAACGCAAAGACTGCAATCAACACGAATATTGCTAACAGATACAGTGGGGATGTCTTCAACTATCTGCTGGAGTTCATGGTACTGGACCCGAGGTTCCGGGCTCTACCTCAGCTAAACCATGACCAGTGTGAGGCCGTCTTCCTGAGGGTACAGAACACGGCAGAACAATTGCTGCAAAAACAAGTGTCATTTTAAATTGTATTGTGTATGTTTGTCAACTAAACATTTTTAAGAGATTGATGAAGTGTGTGTGTGTCTTTAGAAACATGAGAGCATCACTGTGTGTGGTGTGCTCTTAGCTCCTTATCAAATTTAACACCAGTGCTTCTTCTGTTTAACGACCACAGCTGAGGAGAGGAAAGAAGGGGCACCAGGTAGAGCTCACCATCCCACACACTGTAGCGAGGAGGAAAGATCTTTCATGTGAAAGATGAAGTGACAGAACCTGCTCCCAAAAAGACAGCACTTGAGGACCTGTTAGGGAACTCTTTCTCTACTGAGCCAGAGGAGTCCAACAGTTCAAAACAGGCTGAGAGGGAAGTTGAAAACTACAGAAAAGAGGCCTCTATCCCTCTCAGTGGCTGCCCTCTGAAATGGTGGCAAGAACACTGCTCTCAATATCCTTTGCTGTCTCACCTTGCCAAAGCGTGCCTTTGTGTCCCGGCTACCTCTGTTCCAAGTGAACACATATTTTCAACAGCAGGAGACGTAGTCAATGCACAAAGATCCAAACTGCTACCAGAGAATGTAGACATGATAATATTCTTAAAAAAGAACATGGCTATGTAGTTGCAGCAAGTTGTCAGTGACATACTTTATTTGCACTCTGTGTTGATAGAGTAGAACTTTGATTTAGGTTTACACATGTTGTTTGCAAAATTAAATATATATATTTTTTAAATTTAACTTTTAACTTTTAGTTTCTGTTTCAATTTTTGTAAGTTTATTGAAAGCTATATATAAAACATTTCAAAATGCATGTGCAACCAAAAAGTCTGTTGTTTCAGTCATATATATTTTGTCATTGTAGTTTTGTGAAAATTTCATCTTGTTTTATTCTCGTGAACCCAATATTGTGTCTCGTCAAGTCTCGTGCGCTGAGTGTATTGTCACACCCCAATTCTAATTCCGAAACCAGTATCGGAAATTACTCCAATACTGCAAAAGAAGCCGGCATCAGTATCGGCGAGTGCGGAAGTCCAGGCACCAACCAATACCAAGTAACTTATATTTAATGATTTATTTACCGGTGACTTCTGTCACACTACCAGCAAAAAGAAACTTGGTCGAAATTCATCCAAAACAAAAAAACTTTGAAAATGGTGATTTTAGTTCAATTGCATTTGCATTTTGCAATACTGTTTTATATTGTTCTATTTGGAAATAAATGTAGACATAAATGACTTGGATTTGCTGTATTTATTCATGTTTTACAACAATGATAATTTTATTACAGTCAGGCATGGTGCAATTTTTTTTTTAAAATATCATACTCTGCTCGGTAGTCGGTATTGGCCGATACCCACAGCTCAAGAATCAGAATTGGTATCGGAAGGGAAAATATATGGTATCAAAACATCTCTACCTAATTGTACATGGCAAGTAAAAATAAACATATATAGTCACAGTCGTTCCTCAAATACTGTCAAGGTATATCATACCATGGCTACAATGTTTGTGCAAGGAAGCCTTGCCATCAAAGTCATCACACTCAACCAAACTGCAAAATTGTAAGTCTTTCATAACTTATTACCTGTCCTGTTCTTTAGGTGTTTTCACCAACATTCTCACAGATGGTAAGATAAAACATTTAACAAACACATGATTAATATTGTTTTTCCTTCTATCACACTGAATTACGTCTTTCAAGCAATTCAGCTCTTAAATGTTGGCCATCCAAATTTTTTGCCATCAAAGTCGTAGATCCATTACTCCCCTTATTTCGGATGATGGACAATGTTTACTATGTCCATGATAAACTATTTCCTCATAAACGATTTTGTCACGCCCTTCTGCTGGTTGTCATGTAGGATTCCGCCTGCAGACTAAAACAACCATAATTCACTGGTTGTATTTACCTCCTCAGAGGACACAAGCTTGACAGATGATAAATTGCCAGTACTGACAGTCACCAACACACACCACCCTGTGTTTGCCTTGAGTACAAGTGGCGCCAAGACATGGAAATAAGACTTTGACATATTACAGGTGTGAAGAAAGACAGAGAAAGAGGTATAAAAAGGAGAACAGAGAAAATAAGAAGGAAAAGACCCAGGGAGCCACAGCTATATAAGCAACTGGTTCAGATCTTTGATATGTATATTCAGTATGTTTGTTTCTCTGCCTCCATGCCAGTTAACTGGATAATATATTCTGTCTGTGAACAGATTAGTGCTGTATATGCAAACCCAACAGGGTAGATGAACAGCTCTAAACTGAAATATCGTATTTGTATCAAAACAACCATGGCATTTGAAAACTGTAATCTGGCTTTTTTTGTGTTGCTTTTGAGTAATGGCTTCTTTGTGGCGAAGTGGCCTTTCAGACCATGTCACGACAGGATTAGTTTCTCTGTGGATAATGATGTTTTTTTTTTCTTTTCTTACCTGCTTCATTGTGCATCTTCACAAAGTATTTTGCTTTTGTTCTGAGGTTGATATGTACATTTCACACCAAAGCATGTTTTTTTTCGGGGATATAGGGGGCCAATTCCAGTTCCTTAACCCTCAATCTCAACCATTTGCCCTTAACCCCTTAACCCTCAATCTTTGGCTCTCAATCTTGGCCCTCAAAAGTAAGTGTAAGGGCTATCTGGTGACTTAGAAATGGGGCACCCCTTAAGTGCAGTTACGTCTTCAGACTGTGTGGGGCCCCGAAAAGTATGGCAGCATTGTTGGACTTCTGGCTTTCAAACTAAAGGCTTAAAAAAATAAAAATAAAGCAGATCCCTGTGACCCTGTATAGGACAAAATGGTTATAGATGATGGATGGACGGATAAACAGAACATTAAAAAAATGCAATTGATGTGCGATTAATCTCAAGTTAACCTTGAAAATCTTGCGATTAATCGTAATTAAAAAAATGTATCCACTGATAGCCCTAATATATATATATATATATATATATCTCACACGTGGACAAAATTGTTGGTACCACTCAGTTAAAGAAGGAAAAACCCACAATTCTCACTGAAATCACTTGAAACTTACAAAAGTAACAATAAATAAAAATTTATTGAAAATTAAATAATCAAAATCAGCCATTACTTTTGAATTGTTGATTAACATAATTATTAAAAAAAAAAAAAAAAAACTAATGAAATAGGGCTGGACAAAAATGATGGTACCCATAACTTAATATTTTGTTGCACAACCTTTTGAGGCAATCACTGCAATTAAACGAGTTCTGTATTTGTCAATGAGCGTTCTGCAGCTGTCAACAGGTATTTTGGCCCACTCCTCATGAGCAAACTGCTCCAGTTGCCTCAGGTTTGATGGGTGTCTTCTCCAAATGGCATGTTTCAGCTCCTTCCACAGATGTTCAATGGGATTCAGATCTGGGCTCATGGAAGGCCACTTTAGAATAGTCCAACGCTTTTCTCTCAGCCATTCTTGGGTGCTTTTGGCTGTGTGTTTTGGATCGTTGTCCTGTTGGAAGACCCATGACCTGCGACTGAGACCAAGCTTTCTGACACTAGGCAGCACATTTCTCTCCAGAATGCCTTGATAGTCTTCAGATTTCATTTTACCTTGCACACATTCAAGACACCCTGTGCCAGATGCAGCAAAGCAGCCCCAAAACATTACTGAGCCTCCTCCATGTTTCACCGTAGGGACAGTGTTCTTTTCTTCGTATGCTTGGTTTTTGAGTCTATGAACATAGAGTTGATGTGCCTTACCAAAAAGTTCCAGTTTGGTCTCATCTGTCCAAAGGACAATCTCCCAGAAGCTTTGTGGCTTGTCAACATGCATTTTTGCAAATTCCAGTCTCGCTTTTTTATGATTTTTTTTCAGCAGTGGTGTCCTCTTGGTCTCTCCCATGAAGTCCACTTTGGCTCAAACAACGACGAATGGTGCGATCTGACACTGATGTACCTTGGCCTTGGAGTTCACCTTTAATTTCTTTGGAGGTTGTTCTGGGCTCTTTGGATACAATTCCAACGATCCGTCTCTTCAATTTGTCCACGTCCAGGGAGGTTGGCTACTGTCCCGTGGGTCTTGAACTTCTGAATAATATGAGCCACTGTTGTCACAGGAACTTCAAGCTGTTTAGAGATGGTCTTATAAGCCTTTACCTTTAAGATGTTTGTCTATAATTTTTTTTCAGATGTCCTGGGACAATTCTCTCCTTCGCTTTCTGTTGTCCATGTTCAGTGTGGTACACACCTTTTCACCAAACAGCAGAGTGACTACTTGTCTCTCTTTAAATAGGCAGACTGACTGATTATGAGTTTGGAAACACCTGTGATGTCAATTAAAGGACACACCTGAGTTAATCATGTCACTCTGGTCAAATAGTTTTCAATCTTTTATAGAGGTACCATCATTTTTGTCCAGGCCTGTTTCATTAGTTTGTTTTTTTTAATAATTATGTTAATCAACAATTCAAAAGTGATGGCTGATTTTGATTGTTTAATTTTCAATACATTTTTATTACTTTTCATTACTTTTACTTTTATTACTTCTGCAAGTTTCAAGTGATTTCAGTGACCATTGTGGGTTTTTCTTTCATTAACTGAAGGGTACCAACAATTTTGTCCACGTGTGTATATACAGTCATGGAAAAAATTATTAGACCACCCTTGTTTTCTTCAGTTTCTTGTTCATTTTAATGCCTGGTACAACTAAAGGTACATTTGTTTGGACAAACATAACGATAACCACAAAGATTGCTCATAAGAGTTTTATTTAAGACATTAAACTCATCCATCTGTACATTCATGTTCCCCTTATCACCTTCGACATGAAACCATCCATTTCAGCCATTGTGATGAGTCTCCCCGCCCAAAGGCCCAGTCCACTCCGAATGGTCAGCTGTTTGTTAAATAGTGACTGAATGGAAATTAGATCATTCTTTGTTTGAGAGCACTTGGACGACATTATGTTATAGTTCTTATTGTTGATACACTCATATATCATTATAAACTTTGGAATTAAACTTTGGACTTTAAGCTGAACCTTAAATGAGTATAAATGTGCAAATAAAGAAACAGTTCCTTGTACTAATTATGAGAAAAGGACACCCTCTTTCAATTCTCAACTTTTATCAGTCAGGAGATAATAATCTGATTGTTACCAGGTGGTACAATACATAAAAAAAAAAAAAAAACAACATTTGAGAACAGTCTATGAAGTCACGCCACGAAATTCCATCTATATGTTTATTTTCTAAACCTGCTTATTCTTGTTCAGGGTCACAGGAGTCTGTTGGAGTCTGTCTCAGTTGTGTCTGGACATCACTGATTATGTAATTATTCATTTACTGAAAGATAAACCATAATGGGGAGGAACAGTGGGTGAATAACTAGGTACACACTGCTCTATTTTTCTTATTTAATTTGCTTGGGATCTTTTTTTAAATTTCTTTTCAAAGTAAGATTTTGACTTACAAAATAAGTAGCTTATTAAAAATGATTTTTGTCTCTACACATTAAATCCTACACTGCAGAAGAACTAAAGTTTTTGGTTTCATTAAATCTAATTTAATAACTGCCTTTTCTTTTTTTGGTTTTCTAAATCCTTAGCTGAAAAAATAATCAGAAAACTATTTAAAAGTTTTGTTTTTTTTTAATTATAATTACATTTACGTTCCTACATACTTTTTTATGCAATGATAGTAATGTTCTATTCTCAGTCACAGGGACAATTTTCAATCCAGTAAAGTTGAAGAATTTTTTTGTTTTAATATTATTATGCAGCATTTGACATTTTTTCATATCAAATACCTCACAATAAGGGGAAAAAAGGCTGTGGAATAGAATAATAATAAAATAACACATAAGTTAATAGGCAAAGGTTTTGGATGAACTAAAGCGCATATACAATTTCAAAGGATCCAAGCATAATTCTATGTATTTTACTGTACACGTTTAGTAGGACCTTTCACCTTTCAGTTAGACTTTTCTTACTTTGAAGTCTTACGGCAGTAAAAATGTTAGCTTGCTTTTCTTGTTTCACCTTGATACTGTTTCCGCTTGTGGCGAGTCTGGTGTCTGTGTTTATTTCTAAAGATATTTGTAATTCTTGAAGTTCAGAAATGCAATAAATTCTGACCATCAGTATATGTTACAGCAACAGTCACTAGTTTCAGTGTTTTATGATCAAGACTGCATTTAAAATCTCTTTTGAAATTGAAAAATATATACTTATTTTTCTTTGTAAATCAGAGTATTGAATATTTGTGTACAAGAATGAAATGGATTACATCATATTTTGTCTTTACTTATAGCACATTGCTTTTAGACACAACCCCTGTTTATTTAACAGTTTACAACACAGCGGGAGACAGAAAATCAAACTACTGAGACAGACCATCAAATTGGCGTAGAGGACTTGAAATTCATTTTAGAATGGATAGATTATTTATTGAGTGACTATTTGGTTACTTTTCAGAAGCATTGTCTAGCTCTCATGTTCTCCCATATTTTTTGCAAAAGGGAAAAACTAACCAAAGTAACTTTGGACCCTATTGTGTGAAACTAGCTCACAGGTGCCACAGTGAACATCATTGCAGAGGTAACTTAGAGACTCAAGAAAATAATAATGGAAGAGAAGTAGAGGGTAGAATGAGTACATTTTGGACAGTATTGTAAAACTAGCTTAATTTATACACCTACTGGTGAAACTGCTGAGCTCAAAGTAGCAAAAGGTCCTTTGTGCTGTTTTAAATACCATTAAAGTAATGCCAGCCAACATTTAAACTCAAACAGGTTACTTCAGAACCTCGAGGCTCTTCTTCATCATTCTCAGCTGACTGACTGCTCTTGTTATCTGTAGCTTATTTGGCATTTTTCACTGTGATCACTCTTGGTTAAAAAGGGCAGAGGAAGCTCTGAAAAGTTTGATGCAAAGAAAACCAGGGAAGGTTTTATTGGTGTAGAAACTTGTCAGTTAGTGTTTCATGAATTTGCTCATTTGATTCCTAATGGGGAAAAGTGCTTCAAAAACCTTGGACAAAAGGTCAGTTGACGAAAACAGAATTCTCTAATGAGAATATACTGAACAGTGAAGCAGAGGAAACCCTGTGCAACAAATAGTTTTAAGTCGGCAAACCTATTTTTACAATATAGTAAAATGTATCTGAATAATGCCATGAGGATAGTAGCAAACATGCTTTGTTTCATTTCAGCTTTTTACATTCAGTATGATTAATTATATGATATAATGACTTACATAACCTTGCTAGAATGTTTTTTTTTTCACTGTGCAATTTATTAGGCTATATATTTATTTTCATTACTAAGCACTCAGCCATATACACCACAGTCCTTATTATTATTATTATTATTATTTTATTATTATATGTGTGTGTGTGGACTTGTTTATAATGCAGCATCTGCTCACAGTATCCAATTTGGACATGCCAGTGCACCATAGAACAATGCCAACAACACCTTATTCATATCTCAGGGATGTAATTGGCTTTGATAAAGAAAATAAAATATGGCTGTATTTGGCGTCCTTGGTGTGAGAATGGTTTAACAGTGAAGCCAATGAAATACCTTTGCACCCTCCTTCTTCCTCTATGTGTTGAATAGTATCTATTTGTCAGAGAATATGAGCTTCGTCATATCAGACCTTGCTTTCTTTTGTTGGCTATTTGCGAAATGGACTCTGCGAAGGACATTTTTGCCGCATAACAGTGAAAGGATCCTTCATTTTTGCATGTATTTTAAACAGAAACACTTTGCTTTGTACTAGGGTACACTGTAAGAAATTTCACTGTAAAATTATTTATTTATTTTCCCAACAATTTACCGCAATTAATTCACAATACTTTACTGTATATATTCCACAGTTATGTACAATAAAACAACAACACTTTACCGTAAACTCATGATTGCCATGCCCAAGGAATTACTATGATATAGCAGTAATTAGCTGTGGACTTACTGTAAACTAATGTGAAATAAATAATAAATAATAAATAGCTGTGAAAATATTTACATTGAATTACTGTGAAAGTAATGCAATTATTAACCAATAATTTACTGTAAATTTACAATTTAGTAAACAGCGTAATATATTGTGAAATCCATTTGTTAATTGTATTTTCATTGCACCCTCCCACTTTATGCTCAAGAAAGAAAACAGAACAAAATGATTATTTGTTTTCCGTCTTTAATCAACCTTATGATAAGTGCAAAGAGCAATATTACATTTAACAGGAACACTCATAGGCAGTTTCCCAGGCAAACATGCTTCCAACATTTTCAGAACAAATCGTAAGCAGTGTGACGGCCACAGGCCTCAGATCACTTTCCCTGTGTTCCTGCCTCTGCTTTTTCTTGCAGGTTCTCTCCTCTCCCTGGTTGCTTGCCCCGCCCTCCTCGTTGGTGATTGCTTTCACCTGTGCTTAGCTGTTAAAAGCTTGGGGAGATCCAAGATGTTTCTCTCTCCCTCCTGAAAGGCTGGTGCCTTCCTGGCACCCTCTGGTTTTTGGTTTGGGTTGTTGATGTTGAGTTTAGCCTTGGTTTTTCATTGATCATTGAGTTTATCATTGAGTTTCTTATGTTGCTTTACCTTAAATAAATTAAGTATTGTGTTTAAAAGCTGTCATTGTGTGGACCTCCCGTCTTTGTTATGCTCTCCCACGAGCTGGGCATAACAAGTGGGGGCTCGTCCTGTTTTTGGACCCGGGCTGTTTCTGTTTGGGGTCTGTTTTGGGAGGCCCATGGTTGCAGCTTTCTGTTTGGGCAGTGGGGTTTGTGTTTGGTTCTCCACTTTCTTTGGCTGCAGGTGAGCTGTGCATCCACCATAGCGGTGTGTTTGTGGTTATGTGGTACACACCTTTGGGGTTGATTGTCGCTGGTTGGCTGTGCATCTTGTGCTGTCTGGCTGGAGCATTCGTGTGTCCCCCAGGTAGGCTGTAGCAGCGGTCATCTCACAAGGAGCGGTTGCTGGTTTTTTTGTTTTCAGGGCCGTTTGTTGTTTTTGTGTGTTGTCCGTGCGGCTAGTAGCAGTTTTGTCTCGGGGGCACCCCGGAGTATTGGCTGGGACAGGTTGCTACCCCAATACAGACGGTTTGAAGGTGCATAATACCCGCCGCCAGTGCACACATGAAGACTAGGGTTGAGTTAGCTAGTTTGGGTTTGGTAACTAGGTGGGGGCGCTCCAGGCTTATTCAATCTCCCTGTGGTTGTGTGTCGGGTGACTCGGACGGTCTTATTGTTTTTTGGTTGTGCTAGCTAATTTGTGTGGTTAGGTTGACCATGGAGGTGGAGCACAGTAATGCTTTGGTTTCTGAGTTTCTCCGGCGGCCATCTCGTGATACTTTGACTCAGTTTGCGAAAGCAGATTTGCTGGATTTGGCTGTTCATTTCGGCTGGTCAAAGCCAGACAAAGTGCCTGGAAAGGTGGAGCTGAGAGGACTGGTTGATGGGCTGGCGGTGTCTGCCGGTCTTTTGGAAGTGGTTCAGACTCCGCCGGCTTCTGGTCCTGTTGGTCCTGGGCTTTTTAGTGGTACTCTGTCGTTTGATCATTATTTGCAGCTAGAGAGGGAGAAGTCTACTTTGGAGAGGGAGAATGGCAGCTTGAGTTGGAGAGGGAGCGGATGAGAGCTGAGATGGCACTGGAAGGGAGAGAGCTAAGGTAGAGCGGTTTGCGGTTGGAACTGCGGAGGGAAAGTGAGACTCCTGAGACGGGGTTGGCCAGTGGTGGCCAGGATCCAATGGTTTTGGTGTTGCTGAAGTTTGTGTCTTTTGCCCAAGTTTGATGAGAGAGATCTGGACACGTTTTTTGCATTGTTTGAGCGTGTTTCCCAGTGAGGGGTGGCCTGATAGTCATAAAACCATGTTTTCAGTGTATTTTCACAGGCAAGGCTCAGAGAGCTTTTTCTGCCCTTGCTTCTGTTGATAGTGGTAACTATGTTAAGGTTAAGCTGCATTTTTGAAAGCATATGAGCTTGTTCGGAAGCATACAGGCAGAAGTTTCGGGACTGGAGGAAAGGGGATAAGCAAACTCATGTTGAATTTGCCCAGGATATTTTGGCTCATTTTTGCCCGCTGGTGCTCTGCATCAGAGTAAAAGGGTATGACGATTTGTGTGATTTGATGGTGTTGGAACATTGAAAAGTTCTTTGCCTGTCCACCTTGCTACTTACATTAATGAAAGAAGGTGAAGACAGCAGCAGCGGCTGCGGTGCTTGCGGATGAGTATGTATTGACGCATGCTAGTGGCTCTGTACATGGTAAAATCCACAGGGAAGGTCAGAGGGTTAGGCCTAGTAAGTCTCCGGGGCTTGCCCAGGGGCCCCTCAACAGGCGGTGAGGCATGTTCCAGGGACAGATGGGAGGTTTGATCCAGCCAGAATATGTTATGCTTGTAAAAACAAGGGGCACTGGAAGGGGGAGTGTCCAATCAGTAAGGCGGCCAAAAATCAGCTGATTCCAGTGTGTATGTGAAGTCAACTGGCGTTGTCTCCTCTGCTTTAAGCATGGGGGTGACTAGGTCAGATTTACTTCCATTGGCCACTGTTCCATCTAATGATATTGCCGAACCTATGCACCCTTTGTCTCAGATGGTTTTGTGTCTGTGGATGGAGAACACAGGGTACCTGTTAAGATTTTTGCGTGACACGGGGGCTAACGAGAGTTTGATAGTAGAGAGTATTTTGCCTTTTTCAGCCTGTACGGCTACGGGAAAAGATCTCCTGTGCTTGGGGTTGGGTTAGTTCCTCTGTGGGTTCCTTCACATCGTTTTCATCTCTTTTCTGATCTTGTATGTGGTGAGGTGGAAATGGGTGTGCGTCCACGGCTGCCGATTCAGGGAATAGATATTATTCTGGGGAACGATTTGGCAGGGGCAAGGGTGTGGAAAGGTTGTCCTCCATGTGTGTGTCGGTTCTCCATTGCAGGGACCTGAGGGCCCGGATGGGGTGCGCTAAGCAGTACCCCAAAGTCTTTCTTCCTGTGTTTTGACACGTTCCAAGAGTAAGGCTAAGTTGGAGCAGTCTGGAAGGGCTCAACCTTCTCAAAATTCGGTTTTTGAGGGAGAGGACAGTTCTGGGGGACAAGAGCCATTCAACTTGTTTTCTGTCCCGTTGCCCTCACTGTCTAGAGAGGATTGTATAACTGAACAAGCTAGGGATCCAACATTAAAATCCCTGTTTGAGCTTGTGTGCTCGGAAGGTCAGCTCACAGGTGTCCCTAGTGGCTATTTTCTTAATGACGGTTTACTGTTAAGAAAGTGGGCTCGGGTAGTTGACGGTGTGCAAGTGGACACAGTTGTCCAGGTTGTGGTCCCTGTAAAATTCAGAAATCTAGTGTTGAGCACATCTCATGATGGTGTGGCAGGTCATCTTGGCGTGAAAAAAACCTATGACAGGGTGCTCCGTCATTTCTTTTGGCCTCAGCTGAAGAGGGATGTAGCGAAGTACTGTAAAACCTGTACACAACTTGTCAATTAACGGGGAAGCCCAACCAACGGGTTAAGCCAGCCCCATTGTACCCCATTCCAGTGGTTGAGAAGCCCTTTGAGTATCTGCTACTTGACTGTGTAGGTCCACTTCCAAAGAGTAGGGTTGGAAGTAAATACCTGTTGACAATAATGTGTAAAAGTACTCGTTATCCCGCTGCTTTCCCTTTGCGTTCTATTAAAACTAAGCCGGTACTGAAGGCACTGACTTCTTTCATTACAACCTTTGGCGTCCCAAAAGTGGTGCAAACCGATCAGGGTAGTAATTTCATGTCACGGACATTTTCTCAAGTGCTTAAGCAATTGAAAGTGAAACATCAGGTGTCGAGTGCATACCATCCTGAGTCTCAGGGGGCCCTTGAACGTTTTTTTCATCAGACGTTGAAGTCTATGTTGCGTTCTTACTGTACAGAGCTTTCTCACGATTGGGAGGAGGGGTTGCCCTGGTTGCTGCTTGCAATACGTGAGGTTTTCGCAAGAAAGTACAGGTTTCAGTCCAAATGACCTGTGTTTTGGACACACAGTCCGGGGTCCGCTGGCTGTGTTTGGGTGATGAGTGGAAAAATGTTGAGCCCCCTGATAACATCTTGCACTATGTCAATGGTTTTCGTCGCCGTTTGCATGTTGCCTGTGCCACGGCTCACAGAAAGCTTAGCTGTGCACAACTGAAAATGAAGGAGCTTTTTTGACCGTCGATCTGAAAATCGTGTGTTTGAGCCAGGGGATCAGGTGTTTGGCTCTGTTGCCGCTGGTTGGTTCGCCCTTTCAAGCTAAATTTAGTGGGCCTTACACAGTTAAAAGCCGCATTTCAAATAGGGACTATTTAGTGTACACGCCAGGTAGACGGAAGAAGTGCAAATGGTGGTCATGTGAACTTGTTGAAGCCCTATCATTCTGCTCACTCTGTCTCTGAAGTGAAAGGTGAGGTGCTTACTGCTGACAATCTTGCGCTCGAATCTGTACGGGCTGTAGCCGTAGCTGGAACCTGTCTTCAGAAGATTTTGAGGTTCCTTCTGAAACCGATTCTCACAGGGAGACTCAAAAACTCTGAGTATCTGAGGCATGTGGAGAGTCGGTTGAATTATCTGTCAGACACTCAGCGCGTTGATCTGGTGACGTTGCTCAATTCTCACATGTCTCTCTTCTCAGATACGCCCTCACGCACCAACCTGATTGAGCATGACATCGATGTCGGGGGTGCTAAGCCTATCAATCAGCGCTCTTACCGGCTGCCCATAGGGAAGCGTGAGCGGATGGAAAAGGAGGTAGAGTACATGTTAGAACATGGAATAGCGGAACCAGCGACTTCTAGCTGGGCGTCTCCATGTCTGTTGGCAGATAAGGCTGATGGATCGGATAGATTTTGTACGGATTTCAGGAAGGTAATGCTGTCACCCAGCTGATTGTTACCACCCCATGCCTCGTATGGAGGATTGTATTGATCAGGTGGGAAGTGCGAAGTTTGTCACCAAGCTTGACCTCTTGAAAGGTTATTGGCAGGTGCCTTTAACAGTAAGGGCTAAAGAAATTTCCTCTTTTGTTACCACCATGGGGGTTTGTTTTCCTACTCTGTGATGCCGGTTGGGTTGAGAAACGCTCCAGCTACATTTCAGCGCCTTATGATAGGGTGTTGGCTGGGCTGGCGGGATGTGCAGCATATTTAGATGATGTGGTGGTCTTCAGTGACACATGGGAGGCTCATATCCAACGTCTGAAGGCAGTGTTTGGCAAGTTGGTGGAGGCCAATTTGACCGTAAACTTGGCAAAGTGTGAGTTTGCTAAGGCAACCGTAACATATCTTGGCAGGGTTGTAGGCCAGGGGAAGGTTTGTCCAGTGCAGGCCAAGGTGGAAGCCATTCAGAAATACCCTGTACCATCGTCTAAAAAAGAACTGATGCGGTTCCTAGGGTTGGTGGGGTATTATCGCAGTTTTTGCCGTAATTTTTCGACTGTGGTTGCCCCATTGACTAACCTGTTGCATAAAAAGCTCCCCTTTTGTCTGGTCTCCCCTCCCAATTGGGCTGCTTTCAACACTGTACGAGCGCGCATTTGTTCTGCTCCTGTTCTTGCCGCTCCTGTATTTCACAAGCCGTTTAAAAATACAGGTGGATGCCAGTGATATTGGTGCTGGAGCTGTCTTGCTGCAGGAAGGGGAGGGTGGAGTTGAACATCCGGTCTGCTATTTCTCACGTAAGTTTAACTGTCACCAGTTAAATTATTCCGTGATTGAAAAAGAGACGCTGGCATTGATTTGGGCACTGAAGTTTTTTGAAGTGTATGTGGGACAGTCATCGCCAGTCACCATCTACACGGATCATAATCCACTCACTTTTCTGGCAGGTATGCAAAATGCTAACTGTAGGCTTATCCGTTGGGCCTTGTTTCTTCAGCCTTATACCTTGGATATCCGACACATTAAGGGTCGGGACAATGTAATGGCGGATGCACTTTCTAGGGCACCATGTTAATGCCGCGAAGACCTTGTAATGGGGGTCTTCGTTTTATGGGGGGGGGTGTGACGGCCACAGGCCTCAGATCACTTTCCCTGTGTTCCTGCCTCTGCTTTTTCTTGCAGGTTCTCTCCTCTCCCTGGTTGCTTGCCCCGCCCTCCTCGTTGGTGATTGCTTTCACCTGTGCTTAGCTGTTAAAAGCTTGGGGAGATCCAAGATGTTTCTCTCTCCCTCCTGAAAGGCTGGTGCCTTCCTGGCACCCTCTGGTTTTTGGTTTGGGTTGTTGATGTTGAGTTTAGCCTTGGTTTTTCATTGATCATTGAGTTTATCATTGAGTTTCTTATGTTGCTTTACCTTAAATAAATTAAGTATTGTGTTTAAAAGCTGTCATTGTGTGGACCTCCCGTCTTTGTTATGCTCTCCCACGAGCTGGGCATAACAGCAGAAGTATAAAATCTGCGACAGGAAAAAACTGCAAGCACTAAAAATGTAAACAGTTAAACCACTCACAGGAAATAGATTTTTTTTTATTCTTACATACAATGCCTTGAAAGTATTCGGCCCCCTTGAACTTTTCAAACTTTCACCACATTTCAGGCTTCAAACATAAAGATATAAGATTTTAATTTTTTGTCAAGAATCAACAACAAGTGGGACACAATCATGAAGAGGAACGGAATTTATTGGATGTTTTAAACTTTTTTAACAAATAAAAAACTGAAAAGTGGGGCATGCAATATTATTCAGTCCCTTTAGTTTCAGTGCAGCAAACTGACTCCAGAAGTTCAGTGAGGATCTCTGTATGATCCAATGTTGTCCTAAATGACTGATGATGATCAATACAATCCACCTGTGTGTAATCAAGTCTCCGTATAAATGCAGCTGCTCTGTGATCGTCTCAGGGTTCTGGTTTAAAGCTCAGAGAGCATCATGAAGGCCAAGGAACACACCAGGCAGGTCCCAGATACTGTTGTGGAGAGTTTAAAGCCGGATGTGGATACAAAAAGATTTCCCAAGCTTTAAACGTCTCAAAGAGCACTGTGCAAGTAATCATATTGAAATGGAAGGATTATCAGACCACTGCAAATCTACCAAGACCCAGCCGTCCCTCTAAACTTTCATCTGGAACAAGGAGAAAACTGATCAGAGATGCAGCCAAGAGGCCCATGATCACTCTGGATGAACTGTAGAGATCTACAGCTGAGGTGGGAGAGTCTGTCCATACGACAACAATCAGTCGTACACTGCACAGATCTGGCCTTTATGAAAGAGTGGCAGAAAGAAAGCCATTTCTCAAAGCGTTTTTCTGTGTATTCTGTGTGTTTTGTCAAGTTGGTGTCTCTCCATGTCTCTAGTGCTTCCTGTTTTACCTTGAAGGTCTGTTTTGTTTTCGTGGTGTTCAGCTTTTCTTCCTCCCCCTTGTCAGCCTGATTGTTCACACCTGCCTCTCGTTTGTTCCTGTGTGTTTATAAGTCCTGTCACTCCCTGTTTGCTGTCCATTGTCGTCCTTACCTCTGCATGTCGGTCTTCGTGTCATCCTGTTCATCTCCCAGCTTCATAATCAAGTTAAGTTAAGTTTGTATTTTTTGCAATTTTGGATATTTGGATTTTTGTATTTTCTATTTTGTTAAATAAAGACCTTTTTGTTTTTCGAGCCTCCTGCACTTGGGTCCTCCTTCCACTCCCCCTACACACCGTTGTGACAGTGGCAGCATCATGGTTTGGGCCTGCTTTTCTTCAGCAGGGACAGGGAAGATGGTTAAAATTGATGGGAAGATGGATGAAGCCAAATACAGGACCATTCTGGAAGAAAATCTGTTGGAGTCTGCAAAAGACCTGAGACTGGGACAGAGATTTATCTTCCAACAGGACAATGATCCAAAACATAAAGCCAAATCTACAATGGAATGGTTCACAAATAAACGTATCCAGGTGTTAGAACGGACAAGTCCAAGTCAAACCTGAATCCAGTTGAGAATCTGTGGAAAGAGCTGAAGACTGCTGTTCTCAAACGCTCTCCATCAAACCTCACTGAGCTTGAAATGTTTTGCAAGGAAGATTGGGCAAGAATTTCAATCGCTGGATGTGTTAAACTGATAGAGACAAACCCCAAGAGACTTGCAGCTGTAATTGCAGCAAAAGGTGGCGTTACAAAGTATTAACATAAGGGGGCCGAATAATATTGCACGCCCCCCTTTTCAGTTTTTTATTTGTTAAAAAAGTTTAAAATATCCAAAAAATTTCATTCCGCTTCAAGATTGTGTCCCGCTGGTTGTTGATTCTTGACAAAACATTAAAATTTTTTATCTTTATGTTTGAAGCCTGAAATATGGCAAAAAGTCGAAAAGTTCAAGGGGGCAGAATACTTTCACAAGGCACTTTCAAATCAAAATGGCTGCAAATGGAATTGAGGGGTCATGACAAAAGGGAAACCCTTTACAAACAGCTTTAAAAATTAACAATTTAAAATGTGTAACAGCAAAACTGTACAACCACTACAATTCAGGCATGTTTTAAAGGGATAGTTGGCCCATTGCCATAACCCCTATAGTCATAGTAGTAGGTCTGTTACTTTTAATTATCGGTACAAGTTATTTTTAGATAAACGGAGCAGAGATGTGAGCTGTTCTCACGTCTGCTCCGCTTATCTGAAAATAGCTTGTACCGACAATTAAAGGTAACAAACCTACTACTATGACTGTAGGAATTATGGCAATGGAACAATTTTTTAACACTCACAAGTTGTTAAGGAAGGAAAAAAAGACAATGTACCTTCTACAACCTTCTACATTGCCTGGCACTCGAAATCTACCAGAGTGCTTACATGTGTGTTGATCTCTCCACAGTTCCTCTTTGTCTTCGAGCCAGTTTCTGGATTGATACCCAGGAGGCATCTGGAAATCAACAATAAAGTATTTATATCAAGTAATCTTTTATGTTAAACTAGAAAAATTGCATTTCCTAGCAAAAATGCAGTGGGAATGCTATTGCTGAAAAGAAAAACGCATATATCTCACATTAAATACCTAAAAGATTATAGTAATAGCAGTAGTAGTAATAGTGGTAGTAGTAATGGTAAATGGACTGCACTGCACTCAAGGTGCCCTCAAAGCAGTTTACAATGGCCTCTCATTCATCCATACACACATACATTCACACACCAGTGGGCGGCTGCTACCATACAAGGTGCTGCAGTAGCAGTAGCAGCTGAAAATGCATAACTCTCACATAAAACGCCTAAGAGTAATAGTAGTAATAGAAGTAATCATAGTAGTTATAATAGCAATGGTAGTAGTCGTAAAAGTAATAGTGGTAGAAGTACTATTAGTAGTAATAAAAAGTAACAGTAATAGTAGTAAAAGTAAAAGTAGTAACAGCAGTAGAAGTAATAGTAATAGTAGTAGTAAAAGTGATGGTCGCAGAAGAAAAGTTGTTTAGGCCTAAAAGACAAGCCGTTGATGATAAAGAAATCCTTTCTTTATCCATTTCTACAAAGAAAAATAAGTATATATTTTTCAATTTCAAAAGAGATTTTAAATGCAGTCTTGATCATAAAACGCTGAAACTCATGACTGTTGCTGTAACATATACTGATGGTCAGAAAAAAGAAAAAAAAGCACTGACATTGTATTAGTCTACGTGCTACTCTACTGAGATATTCACATGGAAGATGAAAGAGAAGCTACCGTTAGCGTGGCTGTTTTGCACCGTATCAAACCAACTATCTAACTTGCTAACGTTACCACAGCCACAGCCTCAAATCAAAATGTGGAACAAAGATCCACCCTATCGTGACACAAAACGTCCCTTTAGCTCACACAGTTAATCAAACCAACTAACCGTGTTAATCCACCGTGTGGTTGCTACTCGCACCCTTCAGTGAGGTAAGTGTCACTTTGTTTGACAGTGTAGAAATAAAAGCATCAGAGAATAAAGAGTAATTAATATGACAAACATCAAATTTGTTTAAAATGTCAATACAGTGAACGCAAAGGTAGAAAACAAAGCTAAATTACCTTCTCAGGTTCTCTGGGTGGGTGACATCAAGTCCATGCACCAACTGGTAATATTTGAAAAAGTCCATGGCAGGTCCCACAATTCAGTGCGGTTCATGTAATTTGCTGTGTTTTCTGCGTGGAGAGTCTTAATACAGTATTTTGCGGTGAAATAACACAATAAAATGCAGTGAAATCCCAGTAATAATTAAAATGACAAATAATACAGTAGTTTACTGTGATGGCACTGTTTTTATAGTAATTGTCTAAATTAAAGTGTCATACTGTGAACATTAAATTTAAATCCTGTAAAGTGATAATAATGCAATTTAGTGTGAAATTTTACAGCTGACTATTGTGAAATCCTGGTAATTATTTACAGTGTATACACAGGGGGCCCACAACCTCTCCTTGTTTTAAACCCTAGCAGCAATCATTATAGTGGATCTGAAACTTGACATCGGACATCAGACTTACGCAAGAGAATACATTTAGTGTTTATCTGAGTCTAATATATGAACAGCGTTATTAATGTGGTCTGATTCAAACATCCAGACTTCAAGTAAAAAGGCAGCTCACCCACAAAGCTGAACCTTTTCCCCAAATGAAAATCAATCTTTATCTTCAGACAGTATATTTGGTCAAAGTGAACAATGTTACAAGTGGAGACACTTCTGAGGAAAGTTAGTGATGCATCTCATATTCCAAATAGTTTGAAAACGGCTCTGTGGATTTAGATTTGTAGGTCTAGATACAGTATATTTGATTTGTTCAATTTCACCCCTGTGAAAATCCAAAGAACAGGCCATTTTCAGAATGTCAGTGCTGTGTGTAGCCATCATAATACTCACATATCCTGCTTCCAGACTTTAAGGTCTCCTCAAAATCCTGCACGCAAGGCAAAAAAGGATGATTCCCAGAGATATCTAAGGATATTGGATTTACCCAACAGATGAAACTATTTGTGACCAATATGCCAATATTTTTCAACATGTTTGCAAAGGGCATTGAAGGCAGATTCTGACATCTCTTGGCTGAAGTAAACTTGCTGCTGACCAGCAAAAGTGTTCCTATCTAGATACAGAAAGATTACTCTGTGGCAATTTATAAACCTCCTATCCAGCGGACAGGGTCAGCTAAACACCAGGTGCACATTTGGAGCAATTTTAAGCTGCCATCAATTTTCGAACTAAACTCCACCACATTATTTTAGATAATATGCTAATTGAGATTATGAGATGCAATTCAAAAGGACTCACCAAAGGAAAGAAGCACACTCCACTATCTTAGCTCAGTGTTGTTTACCAAAATTCAATTTGGTCAGGCAAGATATGAACTAGCTTAATGAAAACCACATTAAGCCATTAGAATAATCAAAAAGAAAAAAAAAAGACAGAAATAGCTGCCTCCAGACATGTCATCCAAACGATAACATTTCCAGATCGATCAGTTCTGGCAGCAGCCCAGTACTGCATATCTGCTGTTCACAAGGCATTTTTTCTCAGACTGATGAATATAAAAGCTGACAGGCAGATGCAGTCATTCTTGGCTCCTCTGTGTTATTTTCTTTTCCTCCCTCTGACTTTAGAAAAACACTGGGCCTACTGCCCTATAAATTAAATTGTATTTAATTATATTAGCCAAATGGTACTGGTGCTGGCCTCCCAGAATATGTTTTTTTTTTTTTTTGGATAAAGCTTCATTAAATTAAATTTTTTGGTTTGAAGGTAAATGACAGCTGCTTTACTTTCATAGTACAACTTCTTGCCAATGCTAAATTTTCACAGCTCTCTTATTTACCCTAAGCCTAGACAGATCATTAACACATTCAATGAGTTCCAAAGGATGCCACTATTTAGCACAGTCACATAAGCATGTTTTATTCAAATGACGTGCAGTGAGGGCATGGTAGGGAGCCCTTTTCCTCTTACTTCCAGCAGGCAGGCACGTCATAGACAGATGTTATCTTACTGGCTAAATTTTTATTTATTTATTTATTTTTTTTGAAAATTGGTAAACTTTGCTTTACTACAGGCACACTATGCTGTTGTCAATAACAAACTGCCTGTGGCTTTTTTATTTATTTTTTCTTATCTGCTTTAATCAGTCTGTGTTGACAGTGACATCTGTGCTGCGCAAAATCCAAACACTTCCAGTTAGGATTTATGTGCGTATTTGTATACTCTCAGGTCAGATGGTTGTAATGTATAGCTGAGTTGTTGTGTTTGATGACACCACTGACTTTGTATTTTAGGCATTGTCACTTAAACACCGCACATGTGTGTTTTTATGGATCCGGCTTGATTCATTCCCACAGGAGATACAGGATGAGCATCAAATGTCTCAAAGCTCACATAAACAAGTATTTTTATTTGACCGTAAAAGGTTTTCATTTTGCTTAATGTCTGTATTGGTTTGCTATCTTTTGCCCCACACAGAATTTAAAGCATTATTTAAAAACACTTGAAGGAACACAGCCTAATTGATTCTTGAATTGGGACTTACTTTGACTGAATAAATCTCTCGAGGGGTATTATTTCCTATAAAATACTGAAGGATAAAAGGCTTTTCACTCTAGATTTAGAGCTGACGAATGACTGAAAGTTCAACAGAAAGAGGGTGGCCTTTTGCCCTCTGGTCTCTAACTGAACAGATAGCTGGTGGTTCTGGACAGCTGTATGATTGACTGCATCTCCACCGAGGAGCACACTTTTCCACTTTTCTGCCTGGCTCAACTGCCGGGTATGCCGAGAGGCGTTTGCCTGTCTTGAGAGGCGACGCTGGACTCGTTGGCAAATCTTTGTGTGCGTGTGTGTCTACAGTTTGTGTTCGTGTACGTGTATCCTTCATGTCTACCCCTCTCGCTTGCTGAAACATATCCGTCCAAATTTGACAGCATAGGGTCAGACAGCCATGCTACGGAATTTCTGATCATTTAAATGCTCAGACGCCTCCTTGAATAGCAGAGGTGTTGGGAAAAAAAAAAAAAAGAAAGACACATAGAGAGAAAGATAGAGAGCAGCCCTTCTCATGCCTCCATATCACATGAGGGACTGCCTGCCACTTTCTTCTGAAAAATAATGCTCACTTGTCAGTCTTCCAAAGCCAGTTAGATAGCGGCCATTCCCTTGGAGACCTATTGAGGTGTAAGTTTTGTTTCATCTGGGGCACGCCTCAGAGGAGATCGGGACTGTTGTAGTTACGAATTGCCTCCAAAATACAGGGAAGGAATAAAAGGGAACATTTGATTTAACTGCTGAGCTGCTGAGCTATTGTGCCTCAGTTTAGAAAACTAAATATGTAGGACTTTTTTTTTTAAATCTACTTTAATCTACCAGTGCTACACCTGAAAAATATGAAAACAGCTAAAAACTTGAAGATAAAAAAAAGGCATTTATGCCCTGCACGCATGTCTGTTCTTTGTAGAAACACAGTAACAAAAAAGAAAAAAAAAAGATTTATCACTGCCCTAATTACTTAATTAATATTGGGTGATAAATTGCATGGTTATGTACACACAGGCACTGCAGTCCTCCAGAAAAAAAACGAATCTCTGTGGTCCAAAGGGGAAAAAAACTGTAAAGGTGTTAAGTGATTTATCTGTGCAAAGATGCAGCTCAAGAAAAATAAAGCAACAACAACAACAACAAACATACCCAGCAGCTTGAGGCCAAGGTCTGCATATCTGTCCACACAAACATTTTCACCTCACTTTGCAGTATAGCTTCTTTTAAAGTTCACAATACATAACACTGTGCAAGTAAAAATCCTAACTTTTTATAATGGGAAATATAAGTTTAACACCAGAGAAAAGTTAACAACTAATGACAAAACTCTCACAAGTCCAGAGCAGCCAACCATGCCTGCAGCCTACAGCTACTGTGTTGAAAGAGATTCTGTCCTAAGGATCCCAGGGGCCAGCTTAAATGAGGTTTATATCAGGGTATCTTGTAGTGAGACTGAATGTTTTGCAAATTATTCACAGGGATTATAAATCACAATGGTGTCATGTTTCTAGTGATGGTAAAGGGTACATCCTCATTCTTTAATGCAAACTGCACAGAAAACAACAGCTGCAGCAATAAAATGCTCAGCCATAAAATAAAAAAAAAGGATGAATAAATGCACCCAAAAAAAAGCCAAGGACTCATCCTAAACATGTCTGCACTGTCTCAATGTCATCTGAAGGCCTATTGTTAGGCATGTCATCAGGCTTCTATTGGCATAATTAATTTTGATTGTTCATGTTGTGTTTTGTTTTTTAATCTTTATTTACTTTTACATTTGTCTTATCTAAAACAAAAGGAAAAAAATGGAAAAAAATAATTGGAATTCCACGTAACTACTGAAAATATACAAAATGTGCTCATCACCTTCAACTAAAGAGATACATAGAAGTATATAAATGTGTATCCAGTCTGAAAAAGATATGAAATCATATTTTAGCTACTTACTGCAAATTGATATGAATGGAAGTAATTTTGTTCAATCTATAAAAATCAACAATATTGTCTCATATCAGTTGCTTGCTCCTGAATTGCATTAAAATCAAAATTGTCTTGTTGCAGTTTTTCAAATTGACAAACATTGAATCACCATCTATCTAGTTCAAAGATGTAGTATCTTACACCTTTAGTTTTCATTAAATAGGCTGACTTTGAATTGATTTCTTTATATTGATTGTAATGTTTCATTATACTGATTGTAATGAACTGAAACATAGGGGGATTGTGACTGAATTGAATTGAACAAAATATGAACTGTTTTCATTGGCTTTCTCTGTTAAGTGTCCAGAGATGCCTTTTGTTGCAAATGGATATGAATCTGAATCAAACTGAAGTCAATTGTTTTTTTGTTTTACTTTTCTCCACTGTGAGGTCTGAAAACATAATACCCAATTTAATATTTTTTATAATGTAATGAATACCCAGGAGAAGAAGCACAATGAGGGATGGTACATTTTTTGAATGAGAAGAGACATACAATAAATGGAAAAGCTGAATGTAATCATTTATTGAAATTGCTGAGTGAAAATTTGAAACAGGAGGACAGAAGAGGGGCTGAGCTGACTCTTTTTCTGGGACTGGGTCTTAGGGCAGCAGTATGAGTAAAGGTCCCCAGACCTCCCTCTGCCAGACACCTCTCCTGGTTCTTCCAAAGGGGACACCAAGAAATATATTTTTTCCAGTATCTGGGTCCTACTCTTTCAGTGTAAATATAGAGTGCCACTGCTGTCTGCGTCTCAATCACTGAGCCACTGGATGTGTCTGTCATTTATGTTTGGTTTTGTAGCTGTCATTTATTTGCTGGAATATGTGTGTGGTTTACATCACCAAAGTGTTGTTTATGGCACAGCACGTTGCCCTCCAATGTCCAAAATTAGAGATTGAATTGGGTTATGAAAGCAAGAAAAAAAGCAGCTGTTCTCCCCAGGGCAAGAAAAACCATCGAGTAACATATAGACACTTTTAAAGGTTCGTCTACAAAAGAATTTATTATTTTCATCACGAATTCATGGATTTGGAATATGAGAAAATCTCATTTTTAAACTCAGACATTATTTAAACCCTTGATAAATAAATGTATCACTGTAGCATGTATACTTTGACCCTGATCCTTAAGGATAAATCAAAGCATTAAAATCAAAGTTTGTGTAGCAAAATGACTAATATATGACTAGGGGGAAATTATATTCTACAGACGTTATTCTGTCTCACGGCAGGTTTCGCCCTCTAAACCCCTGTACAACCCCCCCACCCACCTCATTTTACTACATTTTGTCATTATGCAAGGCAGCAGCTGAGGTGGTTCACTATGTTGAAGCTGGGTGAGAACATGTGGTGACTCTGGCTAATGAAAGTGAAACACACTGACACTCTGTTTCCACATTAGCCTCCCCCTTTCCCCTTTTTTCTTTCCCCCTGTGGATTTGCAGTGACCTGATCCTCCCTGCGCATCTTGTGACTGCTCCTAACATGGGCTCAGATACCCACGCACACTCATGGTTTTAGTATTATCCGTATTTCTGGGGACTTGCTGCATCTTCCCCTGGCAACACAAAATATTTTAAAGCTGAAAACATCAATAATCAATTACTTTTTATTGAATTTTGAAACAGTCCACTAGCATTCCCATTCATTGAAGCATCAAAGATTTTTTTTTTAGGTAGCTGTCACAATAGAAACTATCTTAACATATTATGTTTTAATATCCACATTTTTTAAGTTTTTTTTTTAAAAAATAGTTCTGATTATATTTAGTACAAGATTCAAGGTCCTTTCAAGAGAGAACTTTTTTATTTTGGTTAGAGGCTAGGCCTTCTTGTGCTTCTTAAAGTTTGCAAAAGTAGAATGGAAAGCAGAGCCTTCAGTTCTCCAGCTCCCCTCCTGTGGAACAAGCTTCCAGTTAAGGGCCTAGGAGGCAGACACCCTTTCTACTTGTAAGATTAGGATTGCACCATTCCTTACAATACTCCTATAGGACTGCTCCTACAGGACCACTGACTGCTGAGGAATCATTTATAATTCACTGAGCACCTCTGCTCTCTTCCACTCTACATGCATGTATGCCACAACTGCGTACCAGTAACTGCATTGGGTACTTTTTCTCTCCATTTTCACTTCTCTGCAAGTACAGCGGTCCCACCAAGAAACACACATGATCAAGTTTGATTGCGTTTACCCTGGTTGAATATTCAGAGACATTGGTCAGTCATCACATTCATCTACTTTAGTTGACATCTACCCTCTTGCTCGTAATATATTTCAAGCACCGAGTATTGATAAACTACTATAAATTAGGGCTATCAGTCGATTAAATATTTTAGTCACCATTAAAAAAGATTTTCATAGTCAACTCGTGATTAATCGCACATTAATCGCATTTGTTTAATGTTCTGTTTATCCATCCATCCATCCATCCATCTTTACCAATTTTGTCCTATACATTGTCACGGGGATCTGCTTTTTTTTTTTTTTTTTTTTAAGCCTTTAGTTTGAAAACTGGAAGTCCACCAATGCTGCCGTACTTTCTGGGGGCTTAATTCCAATCATGCTTCTTTGTATATTTTGTCGGGGCTACTGCTTGACCGCAGTAATTTGCTGACGGTCCCTAAGCTCCACAGCAGCAGTGAGGTACTCAGAAGGACATTCAGCGCTGTTCCTGAGAGTTTCTGCCACACTCATTGAGCTTGGAGGGTTGATGACACTTGTGCAATATCTGGCATACTTATATCTACAAAATGATATCAACCTGGATGAAATCGGTGCCGTTTTCATGACGCTATTAAAGTTTAAAGAGAAAAAAAAAAACAAGCGTATGTCGGATAACTTTACCATGCCCTGTGGCGGTAACTCAATTCACAGCAACAGTAAATACAAATAACCTTTTTCTTCTCTAAACTTGCCGGTTATAAGACCCTTTTCTGTCACCATGTCTGTCCCACATGTTGACTGTAAATACACTTATTGACCGAGGGTCATATATACAGAAACATGTGGGCGTTAATCTCGCCTTTAAAAAAGAATAGTCGCGTTAAACAGTTAACACGTTAAGGCGTTATTAACAAAGTTAACACGTTATTGACGTGTTATTAATGCGTTATTAATGCGTTAACAAATTTAATGTGTTATCAATGCATTATTAACGCATTATCAACACATTATTAACGCATTATTAACCATGCAGCCCTATTATAAATATTTATGGATGCGCAAAACTGAAATAGAGTTTCCAAAGCAGTTATAAACTGGTAAGTTCAAAAATAATTTGCTTCATTTGTCTCTCTCACACATCACACCTCCATCATAGGAAAGAGGACGCTGAGAAAAGGTTATGCACCAAGTACATTGAAATACTGCAGTCGGCCTCTCAGTATGACTTTCCTTTTAATCCACAAGGAGCAGTTTAGATTTTCCAGCATGGAGTTGTTTGAGCTCCCCGTCACCTGCTTGCACATTTACAAGATTAATTTTCTAATCCTTACTAATACTTTCACTGGCAAATATTTTTAAGACAGGCAAATGACTTGCCCACCGCATGACTGTTCTAATATTAATTGACTGCCATCAACTTTCTCTAATTGATGTAATGGATTCTCCAGTCTGGCTGTGAGCAGACTCATGATACCAAATGCATGATATTGCAAAGGATGGGGACTTAAGCATGAAAAATATGACCCCAATTAGTGCTTATCTTTGAGCACTGCAATCCTGTGAGGCGGATTTAAAACGATCATCTCCAGTCAGTATGAGAAAACTTTAGAAATGACACTGTCTCCTGCCCATCAGTCGGTCAGCTTTATCCTTAAAAGATTAGGCTTATATTTTATTTCAAAAAGTAATTTCTGTATGCAGAGAAACATTGTGCTACCAAGAAAGGATCAGTCAGCATTTTCCTTTTCTGGGTTTTGGCTTAATAACAATGAGGTGCTGCTGAGGGTGTTGATTAGATTCAAAGGTGAAAATCTAGAATGTTGGAAAACTAACAAACCAATATTTATTCATGAGGTTAATTATAAGATGTGCTAAAATGATTCTTTTACATTATCACGCCCACAGTCAACTAACAACTGAGAGATTACGAATCAGTGTCAAACATAGACATTATGAGTCCGCTCTTTTTTCACTTTGCTTGCAGTGTTCGCAATGTTTCTGAACTGTTGTGCAGCAAATTGTTTTGATGCTGTCAGTGTTTTTATTTACCATGTGTTACCTTTGTTGCAAATTAGCTTGCTTTGGGTGTCAGAAGATGAAATGAGGAGTGTGAACAGCTGGTGATTAAAGGAATGTACAAACAGTTCACAATGGAGTCAATGGCTGAACTCTGTAACTGCTTATCAAAAACACGTTGGTTAGGCCTTTAGACTGAGCACAAATAGTATGAGGAGCTCATTTAAAAAAATTAGTCTGTCCAGAAAAAAAAAGACATGTTATGTGACGTCACTGTGTAAGAGCTCCATAGTTTTATTAATAAAATATAAATGTCAAATCTTAAGGCGCGGAATTTGGTCACAACGATTACGTAAAGTACACTTCAACACAAAGGAAATCAAATCTTACATTTTTTAAGTGATTTTCTTTTAGACGTAAATTCAATTAAGCTACTGATCAAATGTCTTCAGGTGTTGGAATTTTAACAAAAACACAATGCTCACTGATTTACTATTGTGTTTCTGAATCTGTGTTATCACTTTGAACCAAGAAGTGGCTTGTAAACCTGCTCATGCCCAGAATCATGAACAAGAGCAGCTTCTCAGTGCTGTATAATCACCCGCTTATTATTCAGAGTGGGTTACCGGGTGTTGATTAATGCCTGTGGGCAAATATGTACGGAGGGCCTGGTTATTCTGGAGTGTTGTTTTTTATCAAGATGAGTTTTCTTTGATGTTGTTGTTGTTTTGTGTGTGTTTGGCCATCTAGATTGATCTGTCACATGGTTATTATACACTGGACACAACAAAAAAAAAAAAAAGAGAGACATTGGAGCAGTGAAAAAAATTTACTTGACTGCTTCTACCTCTACCTCCACCCACTTTCCTTTGCTACATCACCTTTAACTTCACTCCTCACTCACCCATCTGTACTCTCTTTCCCTTAGGAGCATTCAGTGGAAAGCAATGAATCCTCGGAGTATTCTATCATTCATTGGTAAGGGTGAGCACCCCTCTTGGCTGCCCTGACCCCCTGCCACAATCGACCAAGTGACCCAGTGTACTGTTCAGGGAAAACAACATTTCATGCTACTGCGGCGAGGTCCCCGAGCAGCGAGAGGGGAACCGGCAATGTGACTGACACCGGGTGACAAACACTTTGAACTCAGACAACAGGAAATTAATGCAGAGAGTGCAGCTCAAGGCACAGCGCACTGCATGCGGCACACTTAAATTGACACGTCTCTCCAGATGACACATGTTGATATTATGGCCGTGGCCTCTGTTTCATTTTTGATTCTTTGCATGCGGTTGTCCTCAAAAGCTCCTGGCGCGCACAACCACATCAAGATAGACCCTGCAGATACAGGAGCTGCCTTCTGAATACAAATGCAAGTATCTTGTAAGCTTTTACATCCAAAAACAAATCTCAACACGGCATCAGCATCTCTAAAAAAAAACTTTTGCAAAAATGGGATCGGGAGTTGTGCTGCACAATGAGCCCATTTAAAATCACTAAATGCAGAGGCTGCAGGAAGTCAGTGTGGGAAGTGATAGTATCTGGTTTTTGGCCCGAAGCAGAGTCTGGGATTTAAGTGTGTAATCTTGTCTGCCTACTGAACCAAAATGCTGTTTGTTAGACTACATCTGCACTATTGTGGTTTTTTTGTTTGTTTGTTTTTGTTGTTTTTTGTTTTTTCTTATTTCATGCATCTTTTCTTACAGCTTATAATAAACTGCCAAAATTGCAGTCTAATATAATTTCAGTACATGAATCTGCTCACCATGAAATACCTGAACAGTATATGAATAGATAAACCTTTTCATCCTCACTCTTTTTTTCAGTTTCTCATCAACAACAAAACCATGTGGTACAGGGTGAGACCGGCGTTTTGCGACGGTGATCTCATCCGACAAAATCAACACTTGCACAGGTTAATGAGCCTTGCTGTGTCATTAGTTATGCTGACATTTAAAATATGACTATGGAGAAGGCTGGAGAGTCTTTCTCTATTTGTCAGCCACACAGTTCCTGACCCTGACAAGGCTGTCTTCAATCACTGTTTGGGAAACACTCATTTTACTTTTTACATTGAAAGATCATGGTGGCATTTTAATCGTTATATGTTTAGTTTTAGTGTGGTTAGAGGGGTGAAAATATGTTTCTGTTGTTTTTTTTTCTCCTGTTGTGAGTGCACTTGCATTCCTTTTGGCATGTACCAAATCTCAAATTAACCCTTTTTAATAATGGCCTGCAGTATGGCCTAATTGATTGATTCCAAGTTTAGTGGCCTCCATACTGAACCAAACCCACAAAATTTAAAACCCAAAAAATAAGTCCTCCCTGTGGTTCTTCCAGATATCAGCTGGAAAAGTACTTTCACTCATCTTCCAATTATAGCTGAAAGCTACGACATCAAATTGAGCCATTATATGGTTCCTACCAGATACCACCTTCCAGCTGAAACGCACTAATATGTACTCAAGAAAAAAAAGCAACCATTCAACATCTGTTAGAATTCCTTTGGCTCTGCTTTTGCACATTTTAATGGTGCACATGCAGGGATGAGTCCCTACATGAGCAACAGCAAGATGAACATTGGGGCATAATGATTTCACAGCTCTATTAAGTCCGTGCATCAAATAACAACATCAGGTCGAAGTTTATCACATTGTTATTCCAGTCGGGGCGGTATCAACCAAATCTGTGCTGCATATAAAGAGTTAAATTAATCAATCAAGTGGCAGCGCCACCATATTCCAATACAATCAGTGTTATTGAAACACATGTAAATTAAAAGTTGATTTCCAGAGCAGCGTTAGAACACGTAATAAACACTATTCATCGAGCAGAGTGTCCAAACTATGATTATCCCAAATAAGCTTAAAGCAATGTACCCTCCTGTATTAACAGAGAAAAAGACTCAGAAGGCAGAAGCCTGATGTTAGACAATCTGATCATTTAAATCTATTTTTGATTGTTGGAGATATGAAACCCCTGCTCAGATATCATTAATTGCTTGTTCTCTCTTTTCAGTCAAATAATGCTTTCTCCCTTCCTATCTGCAACGTGATCCATTGAATTTGAGATGGAATTTACTTGATTGACAAGACATCTCATTGTCACTGGTGAGATATCAGACATAAGATGTTTAAAGAAGACGCTTTAAGGTCATGTCAGTGATTTCATCAACTATAAGAAATATGCCTCTGTGTGTGCTGTCACAGACCATGTGTGAAGTAAAGCCTAGATATGAATCTAAAAATGCAACTCCCAGGAATGCATTTTCATTTTAATAAAATTAAATCAGATTAGATCTCACAACATTTTACTCATACTTTATTGAAACTGACCTACAGTTCAAGAGACATTAAATTATTCGCATACTGTATATTATTGTGTAGTTCCGTTTTATATACTTTATTTTTTTTTTTCCTTTGGCTATATACTGTTTAAGTGCATTGGAGGATATAGAGTAGATGATGATTCAAGAATAAAATCAAGTACATTGGATCAAGGGATCAAGGACGTGTGTTTATGTTCTTTTTTAACACTTTGTGAAACGAGTCATTAGTAATAATAAAGAAGAGATATATGGGAGGTAAGCCTTTCTGTTTCTGTTCTCCTTTTTAGAGAGAGAAGTGGAGCAAGCTGTGCATTTTGGTGACGAAGACAAACTACTATACAAATAGGACAATGACAACACAAAGGCAATGGAAGTGATCTGACAAAACCTCTCTCTCTCTCACACACACACACACACACACATGTTCTTCAAGATCCACTGCATGCTCGCACACAGTTTCTAAGACCCTGTGGGACCACTTGCCCAGGATTAGCATGACAAGGTTCTTCTGCAAAGGCCCTTCTGAATCTTAATGAGAAACTACAATCCAAAAGAGACATTCATAATATATTTTATATCGTCTGCTTGCACATTTGCCACTAGCAAGGAAACTCAGAATCAATATTCAGTTCCAATGCACAGTGATATTCAAGGTTACAACTGTATTCCCTCCTTTTATCAATTATGAAGCCAGACCTAGAAAGCATATTAGAAATTTTGAGTATAGATTCCACACAAGAGTTCACAAATGTATCTCTTATTAAATGTTTTCATCAGTCTTTTATTCTAATATCATGAATTTATGAACATTTTTTTTGGAAATGTTTTTTTTCTTCTGATTTGATTCTGGTGCATATGAGCAACTTTAGCAAATTATTGATTCTCTTTAGGTTTTGTGAAAACATAGACAGGGTTTACTGTAGAGAGCAGGACGAAGTTCAAGTTTCTCACTAATTATTTCAACTTAGAGAGTTCTACTTCAGGGATTTCTGTCCAATACATAATACTTTAAAAATATGTTTTTTTCCAGAAGTTCAAGTATGGTTGCTGTAGTCGAATGAAACTGGTATGATGAGATATATGAGATTAACATTCATATTCTTTTTTAAATGTAATCCTAAACCAGTCCCTTTTGTCAATAAACAAGTTCACTGATTAGAGTTAAACGGCAGTTGATAAAAACGTATTTATCAATGAGTCATTGATGCTTCGGCTGGAGGACAGTTTGTCTTTTGTCTTCACTCTCCAGCTGGCTAAACAACATGGCAAATAAAAAATAATAAAAAATAAAAAAAGAACTGCAACATCAGCTTCTACAGTTTTCAACTCATTAAAAGGCCATTATCAGATGTTATCACTTTCCTAGACATGGGAAGCCTGTTTCCTTCTCAAACATGTAGCTGCCTCTGTGAGCCATTATCATCCATTCTCTGATGGATGATAATATCTGCTGATATTATTCTATGAAAGGTTGAATTTTCACCCGAGAATGATATTCTCCATATTGTAATTTTATTTTTGCGGAAGCTCAAGTCTCCTGTTATAGCTAACCTATAGTTGTAGTAAAAACTGATAACAATGTACTCAGTGCTCCTCAGGGTGGAAAAGGAAAAAACCTACTTGCCATACGTATGCCCCCCTCACCACCACCACCACCATTCCCCCCTCGGTCCCCCCATTGATGCAACTGGGTGAAAAACAATATCCTGAAGCCATAAGAAGTTCCTTTTTCAGCTTCATACTTATATATAACCTATGAAATCTCAAAGTGACATGCATTCATTCTTGTGCAGTCATGTGACACTGAGTGATGTTTTTTTTTAATACATTTTATGTAAAATATCAAATTTAACAGTTATGATGCTTCCACAACAGTTCCTAAGTGACATTTATCCTGTTTAAACTACATTTTATGGACAAATTTACTTAAAACAAGTTAGAAATAAATAGTGAAATGTACAACAAGTTTGGAAGTTTTAAAATTATGCTGATCCATTGTTTTTTTTTCCTTTTATTTGTTTGTGGCTGGTTGAGAAAAGCTCTAATGGAAGATAATTATTTTTGTTTATGATGCTTTCAGTCAATAGTGTAAAAAAAAAAAGGAAAAGAAAAAGGAAAATGTTGTTAAACCAGCTTCCTCCATTCCACTTGTGATATACATTGGGAAAATGCAAATATCAGTGTAGACAAAGAGCACATTACAGCCAATATAAGATATTTGTAACAACTGAGATTTTTCACTATAAGCATTGGCATTTATTTATTTGTTTATTTATTTACTTTCTTGTTTATTTCAAAAATGGATTTATGATGCCAGTTTGGTCTGTTTTATATTCTATAAAATTTTCATGAAATGACTAATGGGTCTGGGCTTTTCAACGTTCTTTCAGAGTCGCAAACAATAAAATGTTGCTTCATATTTGTTAATGTTCTTCTTGCAAGAACAGTCGTGTTTTGGTGTAATACTGCAAGTACTTACACCACCTATACCATTTGCTACTTGGTATCCTTGAGCACTAAACAGACTCGGTAAGTGGCCTTTGAGGCATTACATGGTCCTTGCCTTCTTGCCAAATGATGAATAGATTTGTTGACGCTGAGTGAAAAAGCTTGTATAGTGGATTATTTTGCTTGAGATTTTGCATACATTAGATGTCGTGTGAGTGGGAGTTGTCTATATTGGCCTGCAGAAGCTTGGTCACAGCAGGAGCCCTTGTAGTTATTGCTTGAGGGCTCCCTTTGGCAAGCGCCAATGAGTTTATCAGATGAATATTAGATTTACTGATGAGATGGGGTCTCTCTCTGCTGTGAAGGGCTGACGCAAAAGACGATGAGAACGCATTGTCCCTGATTACTAAGAAACAGTGTAATAAGTCACATCATTACAAAGCAAAATCATGTTATGCTATTTATTAAACTCTACAGCTACTGGTTATTTGCAATGTGGATAGTACAACATGCATTATTATTGACAAAAGGCAGGAAGAAATGCAGCCAACTATTATTTAATTAGCCTTGTAACTTTGTGTATTATCAGTAATGGTAGTAAGAGCAACATCCTCATCGCCTTCATATTCTCCTTTTTTGTGTTGTTTCTTTTTTATTATACTGCTTTGTCTAGCCGTTTTGATCAATTATGATTAATTATGGTTATCTTTAAGGTGTGGCTTAAATAAAGGAGAAAAACAAGGGTATTATTTGACTTATAAATATTAATGTAAAATATGGACGACTATGCATGTCATCAAATGTCCCGTTTCATTTCCGTGCAGTCACTTGCATCATGATGTATCATCACCAGATGGAAATATTTTAGGCTCAGGGGATGATTTAAAATGTTACTTTATGTTGTGAGCGCATGAAAAGACTCGGGAGATGAGTGGGCGAGTCAACAATTTTGATTGGTTTTAACATTCATGAGTGCTGAATGAAGCAGTGATACTTTAAGAATTAATGGACATTTTGAAATTTGACTTGTACTGAATGAGTGGCCATGCTCTTTTGAAGCACCCTCTTTCTTTTCTTCGCAACTATGCAGTGCTGTAACAACATTAAAGATGATTTTTAATTGTAAAACATTAATCAAACTGTATTCCGTTTAAAGCTACAAATGAATTTCCAAACATTATAGATATTAACCCTATTGTATCTTTTTTTTTTTCTACAACTCACTAATATGAATTCTGAAAACACACACACACACACACACACACACGGGCACACACACAAAAACTTGATCAAGGCAGGAGAATTTTTTTTTTTTTTTTTAATTGTTTAAATGCTTTAATGGTTCCTCTGTTTTTCACACCCCTTGTGTAATGGCTGCTCTTGCTGCCACACATCACGGGACATGTCCGTAACATTTCTTTGATATATTTTGTTACTGGTATTAATATTATTTGAATAATTACCCACAAGTTTTTTATTTTGTTGACTGTACTTGAGTTCTATTTGTAGTCCACGCTTTTAGTTAACTTTTGTTCAGTCAATTTGGTTTACGTTTGTTTGCTTCATGTTTCTGTGAGTTGCCAGTTCTGTGGTGCTGTGGCTGGAGTCTCTGGGCCCAAGGACAGATGCCAATCAAGACCAGATGCACCCACTTAGATGATAATATGTTTAATACTCTATGAAGGGGGAGATGTCAACTTTTGAGTTAATAGTTTGGTTAAATAGTTTGGTTTAGGTTTTTGTATGTTAGTTCTTTTGGTTAAAGATTTCTTTTGTATAATTGAATAATGGTTTGTTTGGGTTTTTGTAAATACTTTAGCTAAATTGTATTGTTTGTCAACCCCCGTGTGTGTCAATGGTCTGATCAGCCATTATACATGTAGCCCGCTTGTGTGTTGTGAGGCAGGTCAGTTAGTTTATGTTGTTGGTTTATTCATTTGTTAAAATGCCAAAGTTTAGTTTGATTTAGTTGACTTCTTTTATGAGCTCACTTATTTTAATTTGTTTACATTTTGATTTTTGTAAAGTTGGATAAATAAAATCCTTCATTTTTGATATTTCCTGTTGTTCCTTTTTTTGCCAGCCTGCTCGCTCTCTCACACCTTGCTTCAATTAATATTTTGGGCTGTTCAATATTATAAATTATTTCAGAACCTAAACACATGATATATAAGAGAGCATCATTTATTTCAGTGTCAAGATTAAGATGCAGCCACCCAAGTATTTTTGTAATGTTATTTCTTATCCTGATTACAAAGACTTTTGGCAGGTTTCAACTTCAAACACAGTCATAACAATCAGCGATTCCTTCTGGAGGTAAATGAAGCATATACCGGCAAAGAATGATTTATTTCACCTTTTTTTTTCACAGAGCCAGTGATTCTCATCCATTTTTCATTTGAAATCCTGCATCTAGTAATTTCATAATTATGGTAGGGGATTATAGGGAAAGCAGCTGGAGCTGCAGGTTAATTGGATTTTTCACCTCGACGGGACTGGATCTAAGTCGCCCATGGGCCACATATTTGTGCATTTGAAGTTGGTGACGGAACAAAAGAAGCTTGGGAGTAAAAGAGTAAGCAGTTAAAGGGCCTCCTTTAACTTCAAGAGTTTGGGAAGTTACTTTTGCTCTGCCAGTAACTGTTATAGCTTCAGAGGTTTTTCTTTGTTTGTACACAGCTGCTTTCATCCACGTTGATGGCATCTATAATTGGCAGTGTTTCCTGTTCACAGGAGCCAATACTGCAGAAGCTATTGATAAACTTAAAGAAATGGTAAAGGTTGTAAGATGAACTTCCTGGACTAAACTTAAAAAAAAGAAAAACAGAACAAAAAATTTGCATGAATCTAGACTTGCAAGAATGCACAGATCATGCCCTGGTTATTTAATGTTAGTTTCAGTTTTTTTTTAGTGCTTTTTGTTTTTTGTGTCATCACTGCCTCTCAGTAAAAGCATGATGTAATGGAAAGTTTTTTTATTAAAGGAAAAAAAAATGGAAAAAAGCAAATAAGAAAAAAAACACATCAAAAAATCTCTTTTGTAATAATTACATCTTATTCTAGGGACAAGTATTGTCTTTAGCAGTTTCACAACTATTCTACAGTCAGTAGTTCCCCACCTTGTTTTCAAGGGGGACTCAAGATCCCAACTCTTTGCCCCTCATTTCTGATTCGACTTCTGAATCCGTGTTTAACAAGGCTCTCTGTGAGCAAAAAGTAGGGAAAAAGCAGCTATATCATGTTGTGAAGGCCACATGCAAAAATCAGAAGGTGCCGAGGCCACATTCTCTGTCAGACAAACAGTCAATCAGAGATCATATTTCACTGCCCCTAAGATGAAAATAAACCTACTTACCCACAAAGTTTGTCCATGTCTAAGGTCACAGTGTCACGATAAACAAAGAGAGCAGGGTGAAGAAAAGGGTAAAATTCCTTTTTTTTTTTTTTTTTTTTTGGGCAACAAATGAAATGAAAGATTATCCTCTGAGTCTGCACCTAATCTGAGTCCTCCACTATGGAGCTCTCTTCTCCGGTCAGGGTAAACTGAACAAGCTGGTGAGAAGCTGCTCTCCGAGCTACAAATGCAAAGATCAAATAAATCAGCATGGTTCAGTAACTTGACATAGACACGGTTTTTGGTGTTTACTGCTGTGAAAATTCCAGTGTATGGCAAAACTTGTGAATGCACCATTTCTGTGGGATTAGCCTTCACAGCACTGAGTATTTGTTAACACGGGGCCATCCATCCATCCTCCATACTCACTTCATCTGAGCCAAGCTCATCAAACGGTCATGAGGCTGTGCTAGATCATATCCTGCCTGTCATCAGGGGAGAGGCGGAGCCTGGACAGGTCGCCATCTCATAACAGGACCACACAGAGGCAAGACAAACACCCATGCATGCTCACACACACTCCTACAGACAGTTTTGAATCATCAGTCAAGTCAACATGCAGGTTTTTGGACTGTGGGAGGAAACCACAGTACCCCCCCCCCCCCAAAAAAAAAGAAAAAGGCACATGGCAGGGGGCTTTTTTTGGGTAGGTCACTGTACTCACCACACCTCTGTGCTGTTAAACTGAGTTCTGTAATAAATTTGTTCCAATTTATTGTTTTTTTTTTAAAACATTATTTAAAAAATATTCATTTTAGCCTTTAGTGCAAGTACACAGATAAAATAATGCTCCATGGATTGCACTGCAAGATAGAAACTGATAAGATTTTTTTCTTTTTTTTTTATACATGTCATTATGCTTGCCATTTCAATAGTTAACAACCACCCCAACATTTGATTTCAGACTGACATTCAAAGGGCCCGTACCGTCCAACAATTTGAATCCTCAGATGATTGCACCAAATGTCACGTAATTGTTGAAAAAGTTAAAACCACGCGCAACCCACACAGCATTATGTGCGCTGACATGAAGTGCATTTCTGCCAGGTTCTGAGTAATTTCCTTCAATGACAAATGGTAAACAGTGCAATTTCCAGCCACCTTGCTGTGAGCTCTCACTCTGCCTCAACCGCTGCTATATCAAAATGCTTTGTAAATTAGCATCACCTGAGGCGTAAAGCGTTCAGGAGCTGACTGTGGACTTAGCCAGCAGCAGACATTAATTAGAGCAAATATGTGTCATACCGAGAAATACTATGTATTATATATTTCTACAACCGCAGCCATGTGTAACACTGACCCCTCGTTAGGTCTTGGACTCTTCTCTACTCCCACGCTGCATTACAGCCAACATCTTGCTACATGATTTCCACAGTGCCAGGACCTTTAATTGTGCCCAATCTATTACTCATTCAATGATGTACTAAGTGGACAATGCTTTGGACCAGTGTCAGTTTTGAGCCTTTATTAGTGTTACAACCACACAGAGAAACATTTACAATGCAATTTTCCTACCTGAGTTTGACATCTTTGAATCACATGGACAGTTTTGGCTTCTCTAACAGACACGGTGGAATGAGCTCTCTCTACTCCGCAGCGATTTAAGAAATAGCAGAAGAACAACAATAGATCTTCAGAGAAAACAAATTAATCAATTGGCCTTTCAAGGTGCTCGGGGCATACTTATAACCTGAGTCAAAAGTGTTTTACGTCCATAGCAAAATAATCAAAGCTATTTTCTAAAATTGTAGCAAAAACACAAACCATTAAAAAGCAACTGGCATTTGACAAAAAGTCTCACATTTATTGTATTTCTTAAACAAGTGTTGAACTTTACATCAGTCTTAGGTGATGAGCCCCTTATGTTTACATTGAAAAAAAAAAAAAGAAAAAAAAAAAGAGCTACAGTACAGCATGTTTACCAGTGCTGAAAAACATTCACACATTTCCCATTTATTTTTTTGGAAAGATTTTAATAAATAAAATAGCCAACCCGAGCGGAAGAACTACATTTATGATAAAAACTTTATTGACAAAAGTTATTTTCACTTCAGTTCTGATTGCCCAACACTCTGTTGTGACTGGTAAAAATATCTATTTCAATCAGGATTACACAAAAAAACTGTGCAATACATTAATCACCTTAACTGGGTTGTTGCAATCCCGTTCTACTAAAGAAATGCCACTTTGGCAAAGTAAGATAAAGATTTCAATGAGCGTTACCAACGGAATTCTTGAAGCAAAAAACACTGTTCACAAGTGTAAAATGTGATGATGACTCTTTGCAGTTGTTGAATCCTCTTTTTATAAGCCTTTACGTTCAAACTTACTACCATGGATGAAGTGTTGGAACCATAAACACACCGTATAACATATGTGCAACTTCTACACAATAGGCTCTGAAACGTTAAATTTTGCAATTAAAAGGTTTTTTATATCCATGTTTCCATTGAATTTTTATTTTACACTAGCAATACAACAAAATATATATATTTTTTAGCAGTTTTCCTTGACAACAGTTCAAGGTACAAGAAAATATAAGGCCAGGGGCTTGATTGATTGCTAGTGGTTGTACAATCCAAACTTCAAGGTGATGGGGAGCAGCCTGGACCTCATATTCCTTTTCTAACAGTCTGATCAGGAACATTTTACAAAAATGTCCATGTCCTGGTCCAGGGGTGTAGCTTTGTTCTCAAGAATTTAAAAAAAAAAAAAAAAAAAAAAAAAAAAAGAAAGGAAGAAGAAGAAAAAAAAAAGAAAAGCGGATTCAACTTAGATGTTGGGGAGTGTATGTACAACGTTTTGGAAACTGCTGAATGGATGTAGCTAGTAATGATTTTCTTTTTTTTTTTTTTTTTTATATTTTTTTCTATTTTTGTACCTTAAATTTTTCTCAATTCATCAACAGCAGCAGCACATTTAAATACATTGTTGGTTTGTCTCTTAAAATTGAAATTTGACTCTGCATTTTATGTACAGTCTCTTTAAAAAAAACAAAACAAAACAAAAACAAGAAAATAAAACTTTGCACTGCCATTGCTGTGCTCAGTCTATTGGTCTTCTGGAAAGGAGGGGAGAGTGATGTGATTACGGGAACAAATGTGATGGCAATGCAGACAGAGCAGAGGAGGGGCATGGGGAGACATGGGGGGGGGGTGGTGAACTGGTGAGCTTGTGTGATGGGGCTTTTGAGCTCTTCTGGAAAATAAAACACTCCCCCTTGCCTTCACTAGTGTGTCCTGCAAGAGGTCAGGGGTGTGTAAGGGCTGGGATATTTTGGGAGGCTTTAAATACATTTAAAGGCTTGTCACCAACTGCATCTGTCCTTCTCGTACATCTCCTTCAGGGATGCAGTCCTCTTTAGTAATTGGAATAATGTAACCATCACTGCTTCCTTTACCTATCTGGTAATAGGCTTGCAGCTGCTGGCTACCCCCTAAGTTAGGCATGCTCTTGTAGTAAACATCCTCACCCTCGCTTCTCTTGGTGGGGGACAAATCCTCCACAACATCGGGGCTGCTCTCGGGACACGGAGAGTCTCTCAGATTAGGCATACTAGTGTACAAGGAGTCTCTGTTTGGGGACTGCAGACTATCATCTGGGTTAGTGGGTGTCAGCTCACTGACAAAGGTTTCGACTCCCCCGTTGGTCCTCACCTTCTTCTGGGGTGCATACAGAAGCGAGTGAGTCCGCTGGGGGATGAGCGGTGCCTCCAGCTCCTGCTGATGGTGCAGCTCAAGGCCCACTGTGTCGCCCACGTTGACCAAGGACGAAGCATCAGCTACAATAGTGTCATCTTTGCCGTTGTTGCTGGCGCTGCCACCGACCAGCATCACCTTGGGCGGAGCCCGCTCCGTGTGGTGGTGATGGTGGTACTGCGGAGGCTGCTGGTGGTGGAGTGGATGATGTAAACTGGAGTGCTGTGGCTGTTGGTGGCTTTTGTTACAGGCACGCAGGTTGTTGTGCACTAGCTCAGAGATGATCATTTTCTCAAAGGCAGCATCATCCAGGCTGAGGCCGCAGTCTACTACCTGCACACTTTCATCAAAGTCCCCGTTGCGAAGCGAGTAGCTATTGTTAAAGTTACCATTTAGCGGTAGTGTATCCATTGCACTTGTATCCCTCATCGCGTTGTTCAGTGAGTGTCCTGGAAAGAAAGAAAAATGTGAGGGAATTTCACATTAGTCAACACCAGTAACAACAAAAAGAAGGACACACAAGTTTAATGCTGTTTAGGATGCAGTTTCACATAGAAAACTAAAGATAATTTAAGCCATGCTGCAAATCTGTTAGTTAGGCACAATCCTTAACATACAATATAGAGACATGCATTATTTGCAGTGAGAAATCATTTTACTTTCTCATATCAACATTTCAACCTTCCTTTCATTAATTTTGAAAAAAAAATAAGCAGGACATTATGCATTTAATCTGCCACAAATGTGACAAAGCAATGAAAAAGATCCCAAACAACATTAAAAGGAACAAACTGAAGCAGTAATTACCATCACAACAAACTTGGCAAAAGTACAAGTATGAAGCCACAAACGGGCAAACAACCACAACACTTAAAGGTTTTCTAGTAACTAATAAGTTGAATGGGCTGAAGTAAATCAAAGGACAAAGATGGGTAAAAATGACAGACGGAAAAGGGAAAGTAGATATGCATTAACATGGGACAGCCATCTTTGTTGTCACTAAAAGGGGAGCCCACAAGCAGCACTCCACCATCACCACACACAGCAGGTGAAAAGACTCACTTTAGACAACTCACATCATGTCTGTCTGCTCAGGCTATCTGGTCTAAGAGCAGCTGATGTACAAAAGAAAGTAAAATGATTTATTGTAACATGATGAATCACCAAAAAAAAAAAAAAAAAAAAAAAAAAACATTAAAAAAATAAAGTAAAAGTTTTAAGTGCAACTCATAAGGAGCAAGGGTTCAAGAAATCACGTAGAAAAGCATTAAACTGCTTTTGCTAGTTTCCAAAAGCTACTTTGCGGGATTTTTTTTTTTTTTTTTTTTTTTTTTGACTTTGTGTCGGAACACTTGCTGTCCATTAGTTGGCAGCCTGTGTACCCGAAGCTGGCAAAGGTCAGAGCTTGCCCACAGCCCGGCACTTGGCATCCGTCACAGTAACAGTTCCCAGTGAGACCCCAGTCACAAGCAGAACAGCTCAAGAAAACACAGCCGCTGCAGAGGTCAGCCGCAGTCATGTTTAGAATTTCTCAAAGCATGGAGGTCATGGAAAAGAAACAGCAAGAAATACAAATATATATTTGCCATGACTGAAAGAGGAAAGAGAGGGAGAAAAAAGAAAAACGGTGTAGAAGGCATATTAAAAATGCCTTTTTTTTCCCCACAATCTATTGAAAATAGGAGGAAATTGCTCAAAGAGATATCAAAAAAGAAAAAAAAAAAAGCTGCTGAAGGAAAATTGAACAGCTGTTGCCATGACATCCATGAGCTAATGCCAGCCAATTTAATGTCCAGACAGGTGTTGTCTGGGAGGGTGCGACGAGAATATTACTAGACACTGAGACTGCTGAGTGCCACACGAGGACAGATATTAACAACAAAAGGAACCCTCTCTAGGGAAGGAAAAAAAAAAAAAAATCGGCAAAAAATTTTTGGTCATATGATACATTCAACAAAGCAGAAGAGAGAAAAGCAGAGTGGCGGGCATTCGTGACAGACGTCTCAGATCAGGAGAACGACTGCAAATGACCAGTGCAAACTTCTGTTTTCTTTTACATTAGAGAAAAAGTTAGAAATGTAATTTTGTGAACCGCTTGCTCACCGAGTGTGTGCTAATGGCCAAAAGTAAATCAGTGATTGTGCCAGGGTTTGGGTTGTTTTTAATAAGCATGCTGAAAAAAATTTACATTTGATAGGCAAAGTTAAGTTTTACTCCCATACTTGTCTCTCTGTAGGTCACTAGAGGAAAGCACAAGGGAAAAGCACAAAACATGAAAAAAGATGCCATTTAAGTGTCAGTACAACACAGTATGAAAGCACATAATAGCACACTCCTAATAGTGTTATAACGATTAAATGGGACAGGTGCCAGCCACCCCGTCTATAACCCGAACTGGGATTGAAGCGGGTATATATATATATATATATATATATATATATATATATATATATATATATATATAGTCATGGAAAACATTATTAGACCACTATTTTTTCTTCACTTTCTTGTTAATTTTAATACCTGGTACCACTAAACGTCATCATGTGACTAAAACAGACAGAAAAGAAAACACTGAATGCATAAAAGCAGTGTTTTTGGCAGTACAACGCCATAGCTATTGATGTAAAAACTTAAGTGATTTAGGTTATAATCTAGAAAACCATGGAAAATGGTAAGATATCAGCTCTTAAATAAAACTCTTATGAGCAATCTTTGTGGTTATCATTATGTTTGTCCAAACAAATGTACCTTTAGTTGTACCAGGCATTAAAATGAACAAGAAACTGAAGAAAACAAAGGTGGTCTAATAATTTTTTCCATGACTGTATATATATATATATATGACAAAACTCTTCATCTCAACTCACATGCCCTAATTTCACTTGATTAAATCTTAACAATCACAAAGTTTATCCAACAACTTCAGGTGTACACTGCTGCTTACGTTATTTTGAGGAAGCAGAGATAATAAACACAGTATTTACTTTTTTTGTGGTATCTCTTTCCCATCTTAATCATTACGTCTCATTAAGAGAAATACGAGACAATAAAGACTGGATTGAGGTGAACCACACAAATCTATGTAGTATATCGCAAAATGTGTGCGCTCACATGCATATTGTACATGATCTCTGTGCAATACAAAAAGTGCTACGTCAAGGGTTTAGAAGAGAGTGATTCAGATGGAAAAGTGATACAGCAGCTTTTCATTTGGCCTGCCCTGCACTCGACTGAAGAGACCAGGAGGGAGAAAATGAAAGAAAGTATACAGGGGAAGGGGAAAGAAAAAGGCAGGTTGCAGGCAAAAGAATTAAATAAGCACACCTGGCGAGTTAAACACTGGAGCTGTGGGGGTGTTACACACGACCGTCTCAGCCAGTAAGGTGTTATAAGGGTTGTTAGTGCCTTGTGGTCGCAGAAGAGGATTTGTTAGTAGATAATTCCCGGTCATTCCTGGAGTGGCAAGACAGAGGAGGGGGCAGGTAAGTTCGGCAGCTGTATAAGAGTTTCATGATGAAAATAAATGAAGTAAATATTTTTGTTGTCACCCGGAATGTATGCTACAATCTGAAACTGGGCTGTTTTTTTCAAAGTTATTGATAAAGAATACAGGATTGAAAAGTAACCAGAGAGAAATGAGAGGAGTTATTTCTGCATGCACCAGAAGTATGCAGCTCTTAGCTGGCCCTGTGCTGCTGGCCGTTCATTAGTCGTTGTCTGCATGTGCGTTGCAAGTGCTTCATAACCCATTTATTTGGTTTTAAATCAACTGTGCTCATTAATGGATTCGGTCAGCAATGCCTCTCATCACTCACATTTACTTATTATATGGAATAGGCATAATCTTTCAAAAACAGAGCCTTGAAATTCTGTAATTACTCAAAGGTCTCAATATTTCAAACAGGTCCAAATATATTTTTTTCCTGCCTCATGATAGCCAGGAGAATCCCTCTAAGTTTTCATATAGAAAAAAAAAAAAATCAATTAAGGCTAAAATTTAGCCATTATCTTCCAAAGGCTAATCTCCCTCATTTTTCTCCCGAGCTTGCAGTGTGTTTTAAGGATCTGAGGTATTTCCACTGCCATTTATCACCTCTGTTAAATGCCATCTGTCATGTTGAGAAGTCTCCAGGGATGTTTTTAATGACATGGAAGTGCTTCTAGGAGATAGAGCCTTCGTTCAGTGCACTAACTCTCCAGGGTAACTACTGCACCCCGGAGTGATCAATATCCAACCTTTGCATTAACATCTCTTGGAAAATGTTCTGCTGTTAAAAAAAAAAAACAACTTTATATTGTCACAGACTGGTAAGTCAAAATGTGCTTCAGAGTCCTTGATGTGATGCTCTGTCTTTTGGAAAGGGTCATCAAAAAGGAAAGAGAAGGAGCAGCGACAGTAGTCAGAGGTAGAGAAGTTAAACTCGATTGGATTAAACCCACTTTTCTCTTGCATGTTTGGAAAGACATTTCAGAGGCAGCAAAAAGCCTAACAACGCACTAAGCACTCTGGGTCAGCCGAGAGTTGAACATCATCATATTAGTGCTCAAGCTAAATAATGTATTACAGTTTTTTTTTCCCTACCTCCCTCAAAAAAGAAAAAAAAAAACAGAAAAAAAAAACTGTAAAGGGACAGATGTTAACATATGCCAAGCAACAAATAGAGTTTCGCTGCATGCTGGAGAAATAAAACTTATTTTTAGTTTTTTTTTTCTTGTCCATTTCCCTTGATCTGAGCCTCAGTATAACCTCTGGAAGGCCAGCAAAAAGAAAAAAAAGAAAAGAAATTGATTTAAAAAAAGAAGAAGAAAATCTTGTCCTCTTTTGAGTCTGCTATTACTACCTTGAATGACAATGCAACATCTGAGGAAGGATTTTTGTCATCCTTGGTTGGCAAAATGGGGAGGCTACACTGAAGACCTCAATCTTTCCCTTTCAGGTTTTATAAAACCATGACTGCTCTGTCATTTTAATCTGAAGGCATTTATTACGATTAATTAGACCATGTATGGTGGGGAGATCGTGAGTATTTGAAGATGTTATTTTTAGCTGGATGATGAAGTGTGTACATAGGTGGGGAGAAAAGATGAGGTGTTAACTGACCTTGGTTAAGGGTGGAGGTGCTGTTGATGTCACCTGAGATAAAGGAGGACTCAGATTGCTTTCTTACGGTGTCATTCCACATTCTCCTGATACGACTCTGTCAGGTCAACAGGGGACAGTTATTAGGACTTTAAACAAGCCCACTCACCTTTCAGATAATTTTTCATTTATTCTTTATTTACATACTGCAGAGTATATCACTCCTCACCTGCATATCGATATACAGAGAGGTGAGGGCAGACCTAATATTCACTCTCTGTGTGTGTCTTTCAAGACTAATTTTCTGTAAGACTACTTTTGAATAACTTGAACTCTAGTTATGACTCCTTTGGCTCTGTCAGGAGTTTATAGTGTGATAGTGATTTCACTTTATAAGCACAGTACATCTGGTAGTGTTATCAGATGTACTAAGGCCTATTACCGTTAAATAAGAAATGGACAAAGCAAACATGTCAATTTTTGCAACTGCAGCTCTCTCTGCAGTAATTTACCTATAATGCTCTTTCAGGATTGCAGTACTGTTTCTCATGCACGTGACGTTAGTGATACAAAAAAAGATAAAAGCAAGAGGCAGAGCAAGGGGCAGAACAGAAGAAAGGCACTCATGCAGCACACCAGATGCTGTTTGTGAAGTTACCTCCATCTCTGTAAATGCTGAAAGTACATTCAGTGTACAATACGTACATGCTAATGAAACCACGCAGTACAGATGGAAGCTTTTCCAGCCCGTTCAAGTTTTACACGTTTTAGGTTTCAGTCTAATCTTAAACAGATTCAAGCCATTATATTCTTCACAAACTTTGATCAGTGATTTAATTTTATACAAATTGAGTTTGCGCAGTGACTGGGCTGGGGGGGCAATGTGTTTGTAAAATGCCTCACGCTTAAGCGTCAGATCTTCATAAATTACAGACTGCATTTAAATATAATATTGTAATAAAATCTGTCGGAGGTTGGAAGCAAATCACATGTATGCATGTATGTATGTATATATATATATATATATGAAAAACTTAAGTGAGTGTGAATATTTTTCATCAGGATTGTACATTTCTTTTGAGCAAAGCGTTTAAATGCAGTTATTCATAACTGTGCAACTGAGCCACAAATGAATGCAGTTATGCAGGAAACACCGTGTTGCTGCTGTATGTGGCTGTCTGAGTTTCTGAGTGCATGAAGCTGCTGTTCTACCTGTGTACCAGAAGAATAGCGTGCACTGGTCCGTGCAGTGGAGGTCTTTGTCGAACCGTGTGAGCTCTCTGTGGGCAGTCCTCCGCAGCAGTACGTGTGGCGGAAACACTTGCTGTATTCTTTACGGACCTGCGTTAACACAGTCAAGGGTTAACACAAACAGTGTTAGAATATCAAAGCATGCAGTATTTGGTCTTTATGCTAGCATGTGGTACAAATCAGAAAGCCAGAATGTTGGATGTCTTTCACCTTGAGGGAAAAGGAAAGAGAAACATACTTTTTTCTGGAGTAGGCAGTGGAATATGAAGATAAACATTCCTTGGAAGGTGTTGAATATGGTGAAAAGGTACGCCATGACAATCGAGGCCTCGCTGATGAAGAAGAGGCCGAAGGACCATGTAAGACCCAGGAGGCACAGCAGGGCAAAAGCACCCATGACCCAGGATCTGTGGGACAGCAAAACGAAAGAAAAGGAAGCACAAGCAAAAGTTCAACATGAAAGACGCTCAGTAGTGACAGGGATTTTTCATCTCGGAAGATATTCAATCTCCCAATTTAATCACTGTGAAAAGCTTGTAAAGAAGTTGTAAGCCAGATGACAGGGGAAAAAAATAACTGCACACGCACACACACACAGACATATATATGTATATATATATATATACCACCCAATAAAAATTCCTGTCGCCACCCCTCCTACCTTCAAACAGAGAAGGAGGATAAGAAAAAAAAAACAACTTGATCCACTTCTCTTTAAGTAACTTTATATGTGCTGCCAAGTATTACAGTGAGAGAGCACAGTATTTTTTAAATAAATTTTAAAAAGCACAAGTCTGAATGCGGTGTGTGTGTGTGTGTGTGAGTGTGTTGTCAGAGCTGAAGAAAAAGGCCAATGTGGAAAGAGTTCAAGGAAAATTCTTTACTTTGTGTGTCAAGGCCCCGTGGAGCCTTCACACAACAACAGCGGTCACAGCTCAACGCTCAAACACACAATAATAACCACAACACTGCACTGATAAAAAATGGTGAAAGTGACCAGTCACAAGGACAGTGGATGAAAAGCTTATAAGCTTCAATTTTCGGGGAGGATGAACCGGCAAAAGAACGAAAGAGACAGGAAGAGGGAAAAAAAAAGAAATTCCAAAAAATAAGGGAGAGAGGAGAGAATAAACTACAAGTTGAAGAAGAGACTTCTAGGCAACATGTTCTTACTTGATAAACCGTTTATTATCTTCATAACTAGAGAGCATGATAGGCAGGAAGAGAGAAACACAATTAGATCAGAGCGCAGAACAGCGTGAGTTATTTGGCACTTGAGCACGATATCTTAAACTTTGATCCAAGGGAAATTACGGGAGGCAATGGAATTAAAGGTCTAACAAGAACTAAGAGTTATATGTTTTTGTTGTTGATGATTAGATTACAAAATTCTCTTTATAGCAAAAACATTCGCTCAGAGCACAGTGTCTGTGGCTGATTTTGCACTTATGCTGCTGATGAGTGGGTGGTGTTGTGTGGGTAAAATTATCTGAGGTGTAATAAAAGCTTACCCAGGCAAATCTGTATTATAGTAGCCATCACAAACGCGATAATTACTGGTGTGGATCGCAGAACAGACAGAAAGTAAGTGGATGAGAGGAAAAAAGAAAGAAGAGGGTGTGCGTTAACTTTGCCTTCACATGCAACATGCAATGATCTTTGTGCTAAATTGACTCAAAGAGCAAAGCCTGGCACAAAAGCACAAAGAAAATGACCACAAAGAAACAACTATTAGCACACAGTGTATTTTGTCAGAATAAACAGTCTTAAATTAAACAATTGATAACATACAAGAAGGAAATAAACACCAATCTGAAAACCTCAGATTTCTGTAAATGTGGTCTGTTGTGGTTTCCTTGATAAGGGAGGAGCCTGTGACAAACCAAGAAGTCTAAACAATCCCTTTTCTGACTGTTCTTCCTCTTTCTGAATTTACCACAGCATTGGGTTGTTGCACACATTCATTGGAAAAAAAAAAAAAAAAAACAAAAAGAAAAAACATAAAAACAACAGCTTTGTCCCTGGACAGAAGTGAGAAGTGAGAAGTTAAAGTTGGACAATTTACTGCAATGAAGCTGCATAATGCAGCAAAGTGCTATTACTATTGCAACCAGCAAGACCAGGCAACCGTAAATGAAAGAGGCCCTAAATTTCAGCCTGCAGTGAATATTATCACATGCGGTCCAATTCGGGCAAGTGTTAAAAAGGGGGATGGTTTAATTTCCAGAGCAAAATGTTGAAATAAAAAGCCTCAGCTGGAGTGGGAGGATTGGGTGTGTTGCAGGTTTGTTATTTTTTTTATCTTATTTTATTTTTTCTGGAATCAAAGGCTGATATCTATAAAACATGACCACCCCACCCTACTACGAGCTAACAGTACACAGCTAAGCTGCAGTCTGAAGAGTGTGTTCATGGCAGTGCAGTTCTGTGGCTGGTGGTTTGAAACCAAACAACGACACACCGCGGTGTCTGTAGACAATATGACAGTTGACTCATGCCAGAAGTATAACTTCAAAAATGTGATCCATTTCAGTCTCAACAATGTATTAATAGGGATGCACGATAATTATCGAGACCCGATAACTATCGGGCCGATAACAGGAAATTATGATTAATCTCGATAACTCCGATATCATGACGAATAGCCCCGATAACATATATGTTTTTATCAACACGACAGTGCCTCGCTCCCTCTGAACTTTGAATGACCTGCAGTGAATGTTATGTTAAAGTGTTGTCGGCATAATCAGAAAAACGATTTTCTCAGTAAGGAAAATCAAGAATACCCCCTCATGACAGAAAACAACTTGTTAACTTGGTCATAATTTTGGTAGTTGCGGACTTTAATTGATATTCGCAGTATTTTCCCACATGTTACATATAAAAATAATAGAAAAGGCCGAAAGAATGACTGGCAAACGAGGGAACGTGGGAATTTACGTTACACCTTGAATGCAGCATTCCTGCACAGTGCGTTGATTATTAAAAAAAAAAAACAAAAAAAAAAAAACATGGAGGCGACTGTATGGAACTTCGTTAAAGTTTCAGAGGAAGATAGTTCGCTGGTTATTTGTGACAAATGCTCCAAGGCGAAGGAGGGAAAAATAGCACAAGCTTTAATACGTCAAACCTGACCAGCCACCTGAAACATAACTATCGCATCCATGGAGTTTTGAAATCGTGCTAACGTGAGCTAACGTGAGCTAACATGAGCAAGCCAGCAGCAAGTCTCCCCTCCGCTCACCTCCCTCCCCTCTCCTCCTCTCTTGAAACCGAAACCTCCTCCTCCCCTCCCCATCATCTCTCTCCTCTAAAGCTTCCATGAGATTAAAAAAAACAATAAACAACCGAACCTCATTTGTTTTAATTAAAGGCATTCATTTGAACGGGATCACAAGCCAAAATCCTTTAAACATTATTTTTTGTTACTATGGAGTGGACTTCTTTAGTTTATTCACACAGACAGGTCTAACTTGTGTCAGTGCATTATTTTTTATTGTCATTGAGGAACGCATTTTTTCAGTTAGCAATTCTGATGCATGTATTTCCATCAGTTCAAGGAGCCTTTATTTTTTATATCAGTCAGTAATGCACCTTAGTTAAGTTAATGTGAGATATCAAATAGGTTTGTTTGAAACCTTTAAGAAAATGTTTTAGAGGCTTGCCAATAGTTTTTCATTGGAAAAAAAAAATATCTCTTCATTTAAAGAGTCCAAACTGTTTTTGATTTTGTTCACAGTATTGGATGTAATGATCTTAGGTATATGTGTGTGTTATCGGTTATCAGTATCGGTCTTTAGGAGCTGAAAGTTATCGGTTATTGGTATCAGTTTTAAAAAAACAGTTATCGTGCATCCCTATGCATTAGCTTAATTAAAGGGTCATTTTAAGATAGGGGATTAAGAAGAAGAAAGAACCTTGAACACAGAAAAAAAGGAAATATACTTTTGTTATTTTCTTGAATGCAGGGAAATTAAAAACCATCATAACATGTGTGAAAACTCTAAATGCATCATGGAAATGGCAGAAAACCCCCAGTGTCAAACTGCAGATACAAAGAAGAACGTGGGAGTTCAGCAGACGATGTCTCGCTGTTTACTTACTTAATATTCTCCAGTCGGCTGGAGTCCGGTTTCAGGGTGGTAGAGTGCTTCACCATTTTGTACATTGTGATTACCAGGAAGATGAGATTGAGCTGTCAAAACAGAGTAATGGCAGTGTTAATTCATGAAGATGTAACACTCAAGATAGAGCACACATGGAAAGAAAAAAAAAAAAAGAAACTGTTAATTTGCCTATAAGTATTAAAAGCAGAGAGCCTTCAACTCTCTGCATGTCCACAGACTAATCAAATAAACATCTATCGTTCCAGCTACATCAGACAGGCCGACTGGCGCCAAATTTAGTGTCATTCTATATCAATAAGAGCATGGAAATGCATTAAAATCCATCACTGTGAGAAAAAAAAAGAGGAGCCACACAGCAGCAGTCTGGCGATGTCAGAAGGGAATGAAAAGTAGCAGGAGAAATGAGAGTGCATCTTGTTGTACAAAACAACCGCATATCATTTTATGCACATACTGAAAAATATTATAAGGTGGAACCGGCAACAAAACGCTGGAGGGAACATGGTATATTTTGTTCAATTCTCTCGTGCGCCCTGATGAAAAGAGTGAGAGAGAAGAAGAGAAAAGGGGAGAGGGATCACGCTTGCTTGTTTTAACGTATTAAATCTTAAGGGAGACGGTGGCACATGTCAGCTTGAGACGAGGACACCATGCGCTGTGCTTCTGAGCACATTCATTTGGTGCCTTAAAAATCAATAGTGTGATTTAGAGGTACAAAGGCTGGATGGTCCAGCAAGGGGTCCCTCCGAATAATTTAGTTCAAAAACTTTTATTCTGTGGCAAACTAGTCCCCGACACAGCATGTACGAGCACTCATGGCAGATGTACCAAACTGCGTTTGCACTGCAAGCCAGCCATGTATAAGTAATGTCAAGGAACTTCTGAGGAAGAAAAATTGAGACGTGTGTCTCCAATCGAGCATATCAAAGGATCAAATAAATACAACAGACAAGAAGAAAACAAAACACGCATGCAAAAACAAACATGACAAAAGGTTTTATTTTCCATGAGAACCCCACGGATGGTGGATTTTGGTGGCATTGTGTTATTTTTAGAATGCCAGAAAGAAAAATGGAAATGGATTGCCAGAACGAGGGACCTTTGTGAGCTGGACTCAGACCGCAGCTATTCACTCTTGAGTAGAAATTTCTCAGTGTTTGGGTACACTCCGTTGTCAAAAGACTGCCTGTGATCAATACATCACTCCCTCCACACGCAATCAGCTCATGGAGCTGTGGACCATAAGGCAGGCTCCGAAAGAAAGGGATGACTGAAGAGAGGCAGAAAGGCAGAAAAAAAGAAAGACTAGAAAGAAAGAAAGAAAGAAAATGGGTTTTTATATGTTTTGTTTCGCACCTATCAGCCATTATTTCAGTCAGCTGTGTGCATGAGTCAGACAGTTGGGGGGGGGGGGTGGACCTTTCACACTTGGAGTGGTGACATGGATCCAATGAGACAGAGGAGAGGGACACAGCACTTTAAAGTAACCTAGCAGCATGGCACATGTTCCCACCCCCACTGACATGCTTTCGCAGCCCTTCCCGGGGGATCCCTCCTGCTAGAGCTGAGCTGCCTTGCTTCTATCCTTCACTCAGTCTCTGAATCATCACTGCAAGCCATGCAGAAGCACCTTGCCTCACTGGGACTGAGGAAAAAGCTTTTTTCTGCAGTGGACTGTGTGTGTACACACTGAACTCTAAATGAACTGGTGGGGATAAAATATTAAAGGTGCAGATGGAGCTGTCCTGATGACAAGAACTGCTCACGGTGTGTCATGATCCAAGAGGCCTTGTGTTGAAGCCATCTCAAGCATACTAATGGCTCCCCCCACCACTCATTACTTACATGTTCTCCCTTCATGGAGCTAATACCTCCTGTGCCCAGAGACAAGCAACCTCTGACTAAAAACACAGACCTAAATGCCTACTCCTAGATTTTATTTCCAGTCAGTATTTAGGAGCTACTTTAACTGAATGAAAAGAAAAGAAAAAAAAAACTAAGACGACCAAAAGTCAAACCAAACTTGGTTTGGGCTCCACGCATAAACCAGGTTGTACTGCACTCTTCTTTCCTTTTGCTCATGTGCACTGCTTTCCCCACTCTCTCATTGACAAAGACAAAGCCAATTTGTCGAGAAACCAGGGTCATGGATGATGTAGACAAACCTTGCTCCTGCATGCTCCCCCGAGATGCCCCTTTCTACAGTGCTTTGTCTTTTTTAGACAGTTGTTGCACAGTTCCCGAGCCAGTGCAACAAAACCTTATTCCTGTCACACATTAGCTCCGCAACAATACATTAGCTCCTCATAGGGTCAGGATTCTATCTCTCCGGTCATCGCCACTGGGATCCTGATCATCATTTCCACTGCAGACATATTTTTCATGCAAATTACTATGAGACTAACACTCGATTGGAAAACAATGAGGGTCCAATTTAAGGAAAGGAAGCATATTCCTGTGTGGCTGACAGAGCATTTGCTGAGGAAGGAAGAAATGTGTTTGCTTTAATACAATGTTAGCTTTTCTTCAATTATAAGCTCACACGTTTAAAGTGGCTGCGGAGAGAGGGGAAAAAAAAGAAATGAACAGAAGGAAGAGGCATTTCAGCGTTTAATCAAAGGCATTTCAATCCGATGCAGACCTTTGTCAGGTCTTCTGTGCGCTTCCTTATCCATTTTTTAAATACAACATCTAGACGTAACGTTTCTCTTTGAGAAAACTGTGAAATGCAGTCCACTGAGCAGATCTTTTATTTACTCTGCCACCACACACAAAGAGCTGTACTGTAGCTTTGCTTTGAAAGCTTCTTGCAGCCTGCCAATAGTGTACAGTGCACTAGCTGGAATGTGGCACTGCTGCCCCCTTACTTTCTAGTATGTTTTCTGAGTCAGCTTGATATTCAGCAGAGGTTACTGCATCTGTAGATACCCGTAACAGCCATTAGGCTCTATAATGAACACAGTGCTGAACAAATACCACCCAACCCCCTGCATAGAACCGAGACAAGCCCACAGAACTTCCTCATCTCTTCGTGTGCACAAGGGCAAAGTCATACATAGCGCGGTAGCCTGAGAGGATATCTGTGAGGGATACCACATGCTATTTCCTTTTTTTCGTGTGCAGGGAAGTCAAACCCCCTGAGGTCTCATTCTTCTGAGCCTCTCCGATAGGAGATAATAATGTCATGACCAGTAAATAATTGCATGCCTCCTTGGGACATATGTCAATATGGTATGCTATGGTCCTTCACCTTTGATGGTCCTTGACCAAACAGAGAGGTGCATTTGATTTTCTTTTGCCCGACAGTGCCATCTGCTATTTACTGAAAAGCAGACAAACACCCAAGGTAGTGGATGCAGAGCAGGATAAAAGGAGTAATAAACTCAAGCAGGGCTGCAAAATTCCCAAATTGAGAAAGTTGTTAATATTTTTTTTCTACTTTGTATAAAAAGGGTAAATTGAAGGGTATTAAGTATTGTCCATTTAGAAAGATGTTCAACTACGAGGTTAAAGTATACAATTCAGTCTGGATCCTTGTCATGCAGTGAGGACCACAAAGAGTTGTTGGATACCTCGAAAAAGTGTCTTTTAATCTGTCATCACTGAAGAGACAAGTGGCAAAAAAAAAAAGAAAAACACTCCTGCTGACTTTTCCCTTCAGTTCAACCGTCTCATCCTCCTTATCATCCGCCTGCATCTCTTTCATCTCACACTCTCAGTCCTCTCCGCACTCTGTCAGTCTCACTTTTCAAAGAAAAATAAAAAGAGCTTACCATGATGATAAAAGTGACAGGTCCTATAAAACTCCATATGAAATGATTGTCCACACTTAGCCAGCACCTGTGATAAAGAAACACACACTTCAGCCTCAGGCAGCACACACCCAAAAAAACAAAAAACAATGCTGTACTCCTGCAGACAGCGACTAATGGAAAGGAAAATGATTTATAGTTACTTGAGCTGAAAATATTTAATGTGTGAACTGTAGTTCTCATATCAATATCTAACTTGCAGCGTTTTCACATGTTGAGCATTAATGTATTTGTACAACGCAGTGAAAAAGACCCCATGTTGTCCCTCTTAACAGCCAAGTCTCGCCTCTGATATGGCCATTAATCTATGTAAAAGGCTTCTTCTGCACAGTACTCTCCTCTTTAAAAGAGCATTTACAAACAAGAGGTCACAGGAGGGTCTTTCAGCAGACAAGCATTAATGTATCTGCACCCTCCGGTGAAACCGCAGTGTTGGGCCTGTCAGCCACTTTTAAATGACATAAAAAATTGAACAGCTGCCCATCCCTGGCAAAAAAAAAAGAGCTCAAATGTTTTGGTCTAGTCTCCAGGGATGCACATAAGGTGCTGGCAGAGATGATGAGTTGATTTCTTTTCAAAATCGGTCACACATAGACACAGCAGGTAAGCCTGCACAGTGGATCATCCGGCATGTCAGCTCTGCAATTTTAAGAATGTGTTTGGAGAGCTGCACTTACGCTTTCTCGGTCCCGTAGCTCCTGTAGTCAATAGCTGCAGACACGCCAACCACGATGGCAGGGAAGAGGTACCCTGACACATAGAAGTATTTTTCCGTGAGTATTCACTCTCAAAGACCTCCACAAGCATGAGATAGAGCTGGACTCCCTCAAGACACATCCATGAGAAGGCAGCCAGAAAGAAGAAGTGCAGGATCCCCGCAATGATAGCACATCCAATCTAAGACAGAATAATAACTGATTTAGGCAGAGAATAAGGAATCAAAGGCAGAAAATACAGATGCACTTTTCATGAAACGGCAAGTTTTGTTAGATTAACTTGTAGAATAACAATAATTTAAAGATGACAAGCAGTATCTCTATTCTGGTTGCTTTATTGAAAACTGTACATCAAATGCCCCCATATTTTATTAAAAGCCATTGAAAAAATGACATTCACCATTTCTGCTTCTCTCATTCAGCAGAACGTATATCAGTAAGACTGATGAAAAACCTTAATGAATATTCATTCACCACATGGGCTCTGACTATGCACAGGCTTACTTTTCCATTAGAACAGCAGAAATTGAAATGTCATGCGCATTGTGAGGTTAGGATTAGTAGATTTGAACATGCAGCTCAGAAGTGGAAGCTTTGATTCCAAGCTGAATGCAGAAAAATGCTTTTGTATTTCTGAAGATTGAAGGAAAAATCAGTGATAAAAAAAAAAGAAAATGTTGAAAAGGTATGCATTCTCCACCATGGCAGCAGTGGCTTTAAGTGAAAAAGGAAAAAAAAAAAAAAAACAGATCTGTCAACTGTTAGTCATGGCTCTTTAGTAAACAGTATTAATGGTGCTGACCTATTCATGTCATACCAGGAATAAGCAGTGAAGGTTACAAACAAACAACACTTAAAGTCCCATCAGTTTCGCCCTGAAAGGGGCCTATGGCTGTCGGGTGTGAAAGCTGATAAAGTGAAAGAGAATGAATCAAAACCAAATCAAAAAAGTCATTCCAGCTTACCCTGGGTTCGGTCATGTCGATACCAATCAGGAATATTAACTCTGCAATGAACAGATTTATGCACAAATTCTTGTGGATGGTGTTGCGATCACTCTGCAGGCCCCGGAAGAAGCAAAATGTGAAGATGCAGATGGTGAGGCAGACAAGGGACACCACAATGCCGACCCGAGTGATGACGGTGAGGAGCAGCTCATGATGATCTCTTACGCTCCCCTAGGAAAAAAATAACAAATACAAAAACTAAGGTAAATGACAAATTAAAATGTCTTTGAAAATAATGATGCTAAAATGTGTTTCATCCAAATGCCCCTGAAATCAGTTCATAAATGAATAAACAAATGCTCTTATCAACATACAAAACAAACTTTCAATGAGCTCTGAATTTACAGTATTTCTTATGGGGCAAAAATTAAGCAATAAAATGATTGCAAAAATATTCTTCTCTTACACAAAATTATAGTTATTTCGTTTTAATTCTATTTGTTGATAATGCATAAACAAATGTGAAATTTCATCCACTGTGGTGACCCCTAAAAAGAGAAAAACCTAAAAGAAGTCTAACGCACCCTTTAGGTGGGACAAATTAAATTTTCAAGCTTTTTTTTTAATTATTATTTTAAGGTACAGGATAAGCATCCTGTACCAAAGTTTGAATTTTACACTTCACACTTAAAATAGTCTGAAGCAAAAAGCAGGGTGAAATCAGTTTTCATGGTTCTGCACTATGATCATTGAAATCTTTTGACAATAATCTCTAAACCCAGAGATGATCACATCTACAAAAGTCTTAAACACTACTGTAGGTATGAGCTTGGCAGGAAAAAAAATAACAGAGAGAACAACACATACGGTTATTTCACGGTGTGCCATGAGGATGGCAAAGTTGGTAAGATGGCTGCATGAGCAGGTGGTGTGGGTTTTGTTGGAGTTCAGGAGTTTGCAGCCTTGGGTGGACCAGTAGCCCATCATACTCCTCTCAGAGTAATTCCAGAAGGAGCAATTGGAGTTGAAGTAGTGCTCCATCTGCAGATAACAAGAGATATGGTTAAGTGTCCAAATAATTGACTTCCTAAAATTGAAGCACATGTAGAACACAGAGGCCATTTACCCCCTGCTCATACAAAGTATTTTTTGCACTGATATGGATGAGGATTTTTCACTTCACAGCTCTTATGAAGCAATTCATATGTTGTATCTCATTTAGAAAGCGCTTCCCAAATCTACCGAAGCATGGTTGAGTATACAATGTCTTAATAATAGAGAGGCATAATTGTTTGACGGCATGTCTTTGGAAATGCACAATTTCTCTGATTAAAAAAAAAAAAAAAATACTGAGACATGCACGGCCCTCTGGGAACTCTAGTGACAACTTTAAAAGATGGAACATAATTGGTGCTCCAGTAATTTCATCCTAGATTGTTGGGCTAATCTAGGAGTTAATTTTCCCCACTATAAAAGAAAATGGGTATCATTTATATCTCAATGTTGATTAAAGAATTAGTTTTCATTAAGAATTCACTTAGGTTCTAAAGACTCCTTTAATTTGATGTTCAATGACTTAAATAAACTGCCGACTGACCCAGAAAGACATTTACAATTTAAATAGCAGATCTCTGTCTACTCTGGCTGTTCCCTCCTGGTGGTTTTTATAATTTGACCCCTCCATTCACTCCCGCAGGGTGACTTACGTCAATGTGCTCCAGGGTGAAAATCACCGGGTCATTAATGAATACGCGGCTTGACTCTTTGTTGATTGAGGCAGCGATGATATCAGAATTGACGGCCACTGATACATTGCGGCCATAAGCCTCGTTGGCCATCTTGATGGTGGCATTTTCTGTGCTGAGGAACTGGCTAAGATTTTTGTACAGCACAAAAACCAGCTTGGCAACTCCTGCAGAGCGAGAGATGGCATTAGAAAAAAGAAGAAAAGAGCGATGCAGACCAAGGTTGTCCAGAAATGTTTAAACGCTCCAGAATATTTAACAAATGACCAACATGAACAAGGTAAGAGGAAAACAGAAAGACTTTTCAAATGGCTTATTTCTATTTTTCTATTTTTTTTTAATGATACAGCCTCCTCATTTTATCATGGAAACGGCGTTCGGAGCAGATCACATTTAATTGCTTCCCCATGGCAGACTTATCACTTTGCCTCTGAGTTTCCAAAGTTAATTCACTCTTCTCCTTTTTTTTTTTTTTTAAGCTTACCATTGCGACTGTTGAGCTTAACAGTATTGGCCGACAGCTGGATTGAGATTCCGTTCTTGCTGGATTGTGGAAATTTAAAGTCTTGGACCTGACCATCCGTGCTGAGTACATACACGTCCAGGACTGCCAGGGAGCACGGAGGTAGAGGATTGGTTGGAAAAGAAAAATGGGGAAAAAGCAGAAAAGGGATATTGCTCTGTAAAGACTAACATTTAAAAATGAATAGAAAAAAAAGAGTGGAGAATATTGATGCCAGAGGTTATATTTTGACATTTCAATACAAAGCGTTACAGTTTACAGACCAAAGAACGCATGAATGTTCATGTGAACACTGAATCTCAGTGAGAGTGAGCTGTACAATAAAAACGTCAATCACAAAGTTATTGTTTTGTCCCAGCAAAGCTATAACTGATATGAATAAAACAGCGCAGAAAAAAAAGACCTTTCTTCTGTGGTCTATTTTCTATGGATAACGAAAAAAAAAAAGAAAATGAGAGTTGGAAGAGGAGGATGGGGATAAACAATGGACTTTTTCTGACTCCACAGAGGGCTAATGTTCACATTAATGTATAGAGTTACAGGGTCCAGACACACACATTTATAAAGCACGCCTGCACAATCAGAGAATCCAGTCTGTTTAATTGTTTGGTATTCATCACTTTGTCAGTAAGCGACTCGTTAAACCTAATATGCGTTGTTTTTCCGTTCCCGCAGGGTTTAAACATTTATTATGAAAACAAAGTTGTTTTCTTTTTTTTTCTTTTTTTTTTTTTTAACTTGCTTTCCCATCAAAGGAGCGACTCTTTCATGGAACTGAAAGTAATTAAATTAACTGAGCTTGCATTGACCATGAAGGCTTGTCATTTGCTCACCTCAAACTCTGCTTTACTTACTTATGTTTTCTGCAGGGACTTTGACAATGGCAGGTTCCATGAGGTTGTCGGCGAGGACAAATGCTCCTTCTTCCAGAGTGTCTAGTAGCATGGTGGCTGCGTGGGTTTGCTCTGTGCTGTTCATGTCCTGCCAGGACTTCAGGGCCTCTGGCCGCAGAAGATTGTCGACTGTGTCCACTATCGCCTATGTCAAAACAGATTAGGGAGGCAAACAAACAAAAATGTTTGAGCAAGTCAAAAAGACAAGGATAATTAGTTTGCAAGCATATGGTAACCAGCAGTGTACAGACACAATGAATAAATGAATTACTGTGTTGAGCCATCGCAACTCAAGGAGTTCCAATAAAAATGGGCAACAGTTAATAACAGACATTTACTGGATCTGAAAGGTAGAAGTTGCTGAGGGGGATGAACTGGTGCATCACTGATGGTGGGGATTCAGTTTCTTTTTTCAAGGACGTTGCACCGAGGCACGCACTTTGGGCTGCAGTGTATTGAGACTATCGGGGCTGCCTGATAGCAGGATATTAAAAGATGGCCTGATGAAAGTACCAGAGGCTGTTCTCAATTAAAATTTGCTATTTGCAGATCTTATTGTACAAGTGAACAATCATTCATTAAGTCCCCCTGCAAAGAGCACAAAAAAAGGTCAGGGAAATGTGAATAATATGTCAAACTGTTAAAACTCTACCGTGACTGAAAACAATCCCCCGTTTCAAGGCTCAGGGAAGACGGAGAATAAATTGGAGACTGAGGTCCAGACAATGCAGTGTAATTTCAGGAAATAATCAAATCAATGTTTCTAATCAGGCGATCGATGCTGGTGACGTCTGGTGGAAGGGGTGGAGGGCAGCTAATGTGATGTTGTGTCAAGTATGGCGGATGTCAGATACTGCTGACTTGACAAGCCCTGTGTCAAATCCTCCCATGATGCCATTAGTCCAATAAATGTTGCAGTTCACATCAACATTAGTTTCCCAGCAGTGCTGCCATCTCTGAATTCAGTTGTGGCATCACGAATTAAAGGGAACAATGTGACATGAGAGGAAGTAGGCTGTTGTATTGCTTTATTTTATTTTTTTTTTCTGCTTTCTGCACATGTCTGTTGACTAGCTAATTAGCCTGATCCATTTTAATGCCCTCCCAAAGGAGAGATTCAGAATGAGGGGGTAGGGGACAGGTGGAGGACAGTGATGTCCCTAATACCCAAAGAAGAATGTACAAGGCCAAAATATTTTGATGTGCAAGCCATATCCCTTGATGACATTTGAAAAAAAAAAAAAATCTTGTTTAGCCTCCAGCAATCCTATTAACCACCCAGAGCTGCAGATTTGCACCTTTATAAATTAACAAATGACCTAAAACCTGTGTCCTTGTGAAACAACAGCCACTGCTTTTACCTTACATGCAGTGAAAGGTCAGATGATAGCCTTGATAAGAAGAAGAGGAGAATAAAACAAATCTGAAGAAGGGAATTCAGGAGCACTGTAACTTGTGGTGAGCCCTCATAAAAAGCTAAAACATATTCAACAAAGCAGTATGTCCTCCACCAAATGAATAATGAGAGGGATGTGCAAACAGGATGTTTGCTTGAGTTGTGGTGTTTTGCATCCAGTCGTGCAGTCTTGAGCGAACACAATAAACATACAGCAGGGAATGCAGAATGAATGACAAAATATATTATACTGTAGCTGTGAATGCAGGAGAAAGCAACACAAAAACACATCCACCAAAAAGAAGGCACTTCACTAATCGGAGAGAACATCTCTCTGTCTGAGCACTTTGAGTGTGACTGTGTGGTGAGCAGTTCCACAGAAAAACAAACACAGGGAGGAGGGAATAGATTGATGGTGCATACGGGGCATGCTGCTGGGCTGGGGCCGGGGCACATACAGTTGTGGAAGCAAAGATGCAACAGCAGCAAGCAGAGTGGACAGAAGCATTGCTTCAGTACCTTCATGTATGCTCTGCATGTCCTTTCTCGCTTTTGAAGCTTTTTTTTTTTTAAATTAGAAAGGAAGAAGAACAGATTAGAGAATAGAAACAGGTCATTTGCACAAGTTTATGAATTTGGGTAGAATATGGCCATGTCTGAGTGCTGGATATAAGAACCATCAAATAAATGACCAAAGCAGACACTTCCCATTGCCTTGTGCCACTAACTTGTTTATGTAGAGGTCTAAAAATAAAAAAAGCCATGGCTAATGTTCATGCTGTGTTTTATTTTCACATGCAACAGACAAATCACAAAGCCATATTGTGGCCACTGCAACTAATTACAATTACTGCCATGAAATATAGATATTTATGACATGTTAAGAGTCTAAATGATTACAACGGCTATTCCTATTTCATTAATTTCAAGTGCACATAGCCATCCTGATATGGAATAATTTGATTAATAACTTGTCTAATATAGGCATCTGGTCAATGATGATCCAAAGCCATGTGAACTCTAGACTGTGGAGTATGTTAGCAAAACAGATTTGATTTAAAAAAAAAAAAAGAAAGAGCTGGATTTAATCATTTCCAGCTGGCACTGCTACCTTATTGAAGCTCCGTCCTGCAGAATCCTTCTCGCTGGGCCTGAGCTCCTGCAGCTGGGCATCCAGGATGTCCACCAGCTGCTCCATGAGGCGCACTGAAGAACTGATGTCTCCAGCAAAGATAGCGCCTTTGGTGTGCTTGGCTAACTCGTTGGCCAAGTTAGCTGCATTTTCACCACTGCGGATCTGCAAGTTGACAGAGTCTTTGTTGAGACAAACGAAGGAAGATTTTTCTCGGAGGCTAAATTTCAGCCATTTTACATCACTGAATCCCACTCGTAGGAACACTTGCAGAGTTCTTATCAGAAACATAACTCTTTTTCAAAGGTTGTGCTTAATGCAAAAACCTTCTCGCAGTCATAATTGAATGTCATGGAGCGCCAGGATGCTGGAGAGTGCTACCAATTATGGAGCATTCTCTTAGCACCACGCTCAAATGCCATGAATTACATTTTTTTTCTTTCTTTTTTGTTCCTTTTTTTTAATGAGAGCATTCACCTCTCTCTCATTGAGTGGACAGCCTTCCAAAAAATTAATGAAGCAATGTTTTGTTTTAGTTTTTGTATTTACAGATTAAAAAATCAGATTTATAACACTGTTTGTTTCTTCCTTGACAAGAACACGCTTCCATTTCGTGTCTGCTGCTTCCATGTTTTTAACAAACACATTCAAAGAAGAACAGTGAGCCAAAGTTCAAACAACACAAACCTTCTGGGCCACTTGGTTGACCCAGTGGGAGGTGCAGTTGCTGAGATCAGGGCCTTTTGGGTGCCAGTCTCCAGTGGAGAGAACACATAAATAAGAGGCTGTGCCTGTCAGAGAAAACAAGGAAAGAGTAGTAAAGATCAGTCAAGTTAAATCAGTTATTCTTTAAGTTTATCCTCCATGAACTCATTAACATGCATGAGCAGTATGAGCATAACATACTTTATAAAATTGGGCGCACAGAACTATCAGGCCAGATATTCTTTTGTTTCACTTTATTTGCCAACTGAGAGTACTCTGGACGATTTACACTGGAATGATTTAATTCAGCAAACTGCAAACACCAATCACCAGTTTCACTTAGCTTAAATTGTTTCTGGAAATATTTTTGGAGCACCTAGTACCTGCTTTTGCTATGAAGTGGCAGCGTTTTTTTTTTTTTTTTCCCTTTCCTAATCAGCTCCATGTCTGATGAAGTCTGAGCACGATTTCACAAACAATCGAAAAAGGAATGAATGTCTCCATGCGAGCTCGCGGGGAAACAAGTGAGCCTGCCTCTCTCCAACACAGCCGTCACACATCGCTTAATCAAGTTTCATTGAGTTACACAGCTAAAATCAACACCATAATAAATTGTTTTCATTGATTCTCTGACACAAGTGCTCTTTGTAGATAAAAATATCCTGGTATGTGAGAATATCAGTCACATCTAACAAACTCGGCGACGTTCTCTGGAGATGCTTCAGATCGTATTGAACACAGCGAGCACATGGCCCTGAGGTGAGGAGCCCTGTTTACCTCGTGTTCCCTTGGGACAAGGTCGCTCCACAAGCATGCCCCTCTGGGTCTGAGGCCACATTATATCTCTTTTCTCAGCGGCTTTGCAGAAGCGCTCAGGTAAAGGGAAGGACTCCAGGGGAGGAGGAGACGTAGTCTGTGGAACCATAGGAGGTGACTTGGGCGCTCCCCCGCTGCCATCTCTGCGCCCTGTTGTGGTAGTATTGGCCACACCCCAGCGGCCTGTGGTTGTCGTTGTGGCAGTTGTAGTTCTCTGAGACTGAGTGGATGTGGTGACTTCCGACAGCGGCGGTGCTGCTTAGACAGAGCGGGTAAAGAGGGATTATAATTTGATAGAGCCCTGACATGTCATGTGCAGCTCACTGGAGAAAAGATGATCACTGCCATGATTTATGACATCTGCTTCTTACTGGGACACGTTCATACAGCTCATAAAGACACGGTGCAGCTTTGTGAGTAAAGATTACAACCAAATGGTACTCTGACCTATGGTTTTACAGTGGGGGGTACGTCATTAGTGTTGCAACCCCCGGTGAACATAATGTCAAGATTTTCTTTAGAATACACAGACAGAGCCTGAAAGCTTGACCTCTGATGGCTTGATGTCCTGTATCACTAACCCTCAAACCCCCAAAATGTTCAACACTGTAATACATGCAATATCCAAGTGCCCTGTTTTGTAAATTGCTGCTAAGTGCTTTGTGCAACAAGCGTATTTACTTTCCCTTTGACTATAGCTTATCTAAGGCACTCAGTCTGACGCGAACAAGGCATTAATTACAGTAACATCCCCACGTCTGGCAATCATCGTTGCCTGGGAGATTTCGTGGCATAGCTGATTTAATTTTACTCGAGCAACACAGACCTGTATGTGCCACAGCATTCATTTTACAGTTGTTTCTCCCAACAACTCATACTCTGAAAGGGCAGGTATGTCATAACTCATGCAATACCTCAGGCTAAAAAAATATGTCTCAGCCTTGGAAAAGGAGAAAATAGTGCAGTCTTTACATTTAACACTAAGGAAAAACTATGAGGCCATTTTTTTTTTTTATCAGATATGCTACAGGAGTGTGAATAACACTGTAATTACATTTCACAAAAGCTGAACATGAGGGAGTTTCATAGATGGAATCCAGATAGAAATTAACTTTTTCATATGAATCCACTCCACAACAACAAATGCCAAAGGAAACCATAACTCCCCTCAAAAATATACTTGGGTGAATTTAAAAGGATGAGCTACATCAATCAAGGGAGCTCTGATTGGAATGCGATGTGCATAGTGAATCTAATCGTGTTTGAGTACTTTGATTTCCTCCATTAGGCTGCCTGTAGAGCATGCAGAGAATGTGAAGAGGTGCTGTTACACTGCTTGAGTGGAGCACAGTCGTTCTCAGCAGCACAACCACCAGTGAAAACATAGACGGGAGAAAGATCAACAGATAGAGAGAGAGAGACGGGGGGATCCAGTGGGAAATATGGGACAAGGGAGAGAGAAAATGGAGGCTGTAGAAAATACAGGCCAACGAGGAGGATGATGACAGGAAAATTTAGAAACAATGGGGCCAAGCTGAAGAGCAGAAGGACAGTTTCTGTCTTCCGATGGATTAAAGGAGAGGCAGCTGGACCCCAGGCGACAACACCTCCATATCTGTTGCCTACATTGGATAATGGGTCTGGCTGATAGCAACCTCCAGCTCTCCCCAACACACACACACACCACTGCTACTATCACAGTGTGGATGAAAGGCTTCAGCACAGTTGAGCTGAAGGGAAATCGCCTTTGAGGCTGGCTGCTACCTGTGGAGAATTAGGCTCTATTGACCAGAGGAGATGACTCTGTGTGCTCCCTCCTGTCAAGGCCTGGAGAATTACATACTCTGACACACACACACACACACTTGCTGGTGACATGATGGTGTTGGCTGTCTGTTTTAACACTGGGCTGAAAGCAGATTTGGATGACTGGCTTCACCTCGACTTCCTCCTCTCCTGTTTCCTTGTCTTTAACTTAACACAGTGTCAAAGTCTTCGAAAATGTAACCAGACAAGGGGAAAAAAAAAAAAAAAATCACAAAGGTGAAAGCTATATTCCCCTACACATGTAGAATAATGTTGCAAATTTATGGTTTAATTTGAGCAACTTCTGTGGCAATGGATGTGGGTCAAAGTAAAGCATAAATCATTATCATTGTGTCTTTTAAACATCTGGGTCAAAGTTGCTTGGCAAACGTCCAGATGATTCCTAAGAAACCGTGGGCCCCTTTAAAGGTTGCTCATTCCTCAAGATAAGATCTCAGTCTCCATGGGTGGGTGGGGTAGAATCCAGCCTGGAATAAAATGAAACTGAATCATAGTTTGGCAGCATGATTTAAGATAAAGGAGTGAGACAACTACATCGAATAAATCAAAGAGGGATATGTAGTGTATATGTAAGAACAAGCAGGACAACTAACAATCTTCGCTACACTCTGATTCAACAGGCCAACCTGTCACAGCTCGTTGAAATCATGATCTTAATGCTCAAGTGTACACGTACATACAAACGCCTTTGATTTTTTTTTTCTTTTTTTTTCTGTATGTAACTGCGTATGAATGGCAAAAACTGGACAGACAATTATTGTAAGGCTCAGATATTATGTGTCTAAAACTAATGGGTTTAGCTCTCCTGCGGCTTCCTTTTGAAGAAGACTTTTCCCGCAAAAGACTGGCTGAAGATGTCTGCATTGCATGAAAGTGAAGAGAAAGATAAAAAAAAAAAAAAAAAGGCTGTGCTGGCATTGCTAAAAATACCTGGTCTGGCTCTGTATTGCCACTGATCACAGCTGTACTTAAAAGAGCTTCATTAACGAGAAGCATTATGAAAACACATTATATAAAAAGGCTAAAATAATCCTGTTGGGGGTTTCATGTCATGTTTATGATGCAAAGTAATCCTCTTTCGTGTTTGAAAAAGAGGCTAATGTGAATGTAGGGTAGACTTCCCTATGTTATTTATGCATAAACAATGCAGGCTGTCTGATCAGTGAGGTTCTTGCGAGCATGTCGTGTCAGCCTATAATCCTGCCAGCAACACAATAATCTTATTACCTTTAGGCCGTGGCTTGGTTTAATTTAATCCAATGAAGGATGGGCAGAATTAACCCATATGTATTAAAATGGACACTCCTCTCAGGTAGTCACTCCGTCACAGAGATATGTAAGTGGACAGGTTTATACAAGTACAAGTACAAGCTGAGGGATGGATGCGGATCCATTAGTTACGCCTCACTAACCCCTTTTTCCACATTTTGATTCGATTCATAAAATTAACCAAACATTCCTGTTTTCCTATGTGGCGACGCGCATCTTACACTGCCAGATTTTTCTCCCTGTTCAATATCCTTTGGTTGCCAGAAGAAGCGAGGTTCATATGTGGGGTATGAGGAGAAAAGCAGAATGGGATCCTTAATTATTATATCTCTTCTACACTCAGCCCAAGGGGAAGCTTCAATTAGCTGTCACAGAGTGTGTGAGTGCATGGACGGATATTCTCCAATGCACTACCGATAGGCAGGACAGATATTCATAACCTCTTTCTGTGATATAATGTCTGCAACGATGTTCCACTTCCCAGTGGTTGTGTTATTACCGCTGGGGTTATCGGTCCAGGATCGATGACAGACTAGAGACAGGAATCAAAGACAGGACCGCGGCTTGTCGAATACGGTCAGAGCATAGGGATACATGTACAGTTAAAAACTCGGGAGCGCACACGACACGCACACTCCCGTGAAGCCGAGATGCGACTTCACCAGGATTGAGTATTCATGTCAGGGTGACAAATGGAAACTGACAGTGTGTGTGTTTGTTATATTATGTTTAATGGTATCACTTTCAGTAGACACTGCACGGTTGTTCATCAGGATAATGTTTCACACACATTATCAGGTGCTGTTTATCTTATGACAGACGAGGAAATAGCAAGGGAACACACATTTGGGATTTGTTTCAGATAATTTACCACAGAAAAAGTTAAAGGAATGATTTCATCTCCCTCATGCCCTCCCCTCTCCCCTGCTACGTCGTGGAAAAATCTCTTGATGATGTGAGTTGAGGCTTCTTAAGAGATTTGTTTCTTTGTTCACATCTATGTGGGAGAATTGCTTTCTGCTAAGGTAAAAGGCTTGCGTCTTTTGTACACTGAAATGTGGGTCCCTTAGTGGTAATCGCATCCTAATGGAGGAGAAAAAGCAAAAGTTAACGAGCTAATGGAACCTGGAACAATTCAAAGCCTGTTTCTGCCTTCAAAGGTGTTTGGCCTTTGCAGGAGGACCTAGAGAATCAAGTGAAGAGAAGATAAATGAATAAGCAATCCACTTTCAACTCCTTTGACATAGAGCATAGGTTAATGGAAATAAGGTGTTGAACTGTTAGTGCTGCTGGAACTCCTCTCTTTTATACGTACATCTGAATCAGTCCCCTAAGGATGCAGCCTTGCAACTAAGTTTACATGGAAATGGGTAAGAAAAAGTGAGGATTTATATCATGTTTATGATACATTTTGATATCTAACAATAACAACCATAACACACAAAGGAAATTGGATTACACGTCTTTCAATGCTGCATTTGCAGTCGTGGACGGGAACATGGCGTGTGATTGCTTCCGTATCAGCAGTAAATATGAGAAAAGCTGGGTGAAAATTCCCATAATTTCCCGTGAGTTTTGTGCTTGTGAAGTGTGTTCGGTATATGTCTATGTCTCAGGGAACAGAACCCAATAGCTGGATTATGTTATTTACCGCTGCCTCCACTATTTCTCTCCCCCACTGTACAAATGCATTGTTTCCTACGGACAGAGGCAGGCGGCACACTTTCCTCAATCCAATGCGACCACAGACGTAAGTATAAACACATGCAGATTCTTATGCAACTCTCCGCACAAAAGTACACCGAAGAACAGGAAACATAAACAGCAGCTGCCAGACTACTGCTGTTTTCCTTTTTTTTTTTCTCTTCTTGTACAGTACGTGCCTCAAATTTCAAGCTTTAACTCTAAGTGAGCCAGGCAGACTGAAATGTAATGCCGAGCACACAGTAGGGTGGTCCCTCACAGTTTGGCACAGATTTCTGAAAGGTTGTACCGTCTACGCACTTGAATGCTGCTTACGACAGGAAAAACTCACACAAACGCACATATGCACTGATTAGAGGAACAGAAACCATCAGAGACACAGTGATCAGGCTGTGTGGAATAAATCTCCTCAAAGACGAGTGTCAGGCAGTGATGAGGGACTATTGTGAAGTCTGAGTAATAATTCTTTTAATACGCCTTGTTTCACAGTCTGACTGTAATCAAACAAGAGAGTGGGTCCCCATGGTTATAAGACTCAGTGTAACCATAATCCCCCCCCCCCCCCCCCCCCCACACACACACACACACACTCTCTCTCCTCAACCCCCCCCCCCCCCTTTTTTTTATGTAAAACAACTCATTGTGATGTTCTAAATTACAACCTCAGGTTTTCCGTGGCCCACATGCTTGTTCAATGTCAGTAGCAGATACTGACTGGCCACACTGTGTGTAGCAGTTCAACTTTAACAGTTGAGACATTCCAAGAAAAGTGATATCTGGCAGTCTGGGACTATGATTAAATGAGAAAATGTGAGGAGGTGTGTTTAGGGATATGGGGGTCCTTCTTTGGCTGTAGTATCTTGTACTGGAAGAGCCACGGTCATGATCAGATTTCAGAGGAAACGTGACCTCATGTGATGAATAGTTCTGATTGGCACAAAACATTTAACGGTTGGGCATTATACCATAATATGTTATCGGAGATATTGCGACCATAAATTCTCATTGAAGAAGTTTCCTCTTTATGTCCACCTGGATAAATTGTCACCTGTATTAAAACTAAGAAACAGACCAGAGGGGTCGTGATGGACACAGAATAACTAAAAGTACATTGAACATTTATGTGGACGGAATAATGAATGGCAGATGGGACAATGGGCAGTCTTGCAACCTCATAGTGTCCTGGCAGAGTAAATTTCCTCTCATTTTATACACTACATTGCTCAGAACATCAGTGAGCCAAGCAGAAATTCTGACATTTATGAACCCTTAAGTGTCACATCTAATAATGAAGTTAAATGAATTTAACCCATGCTACCAATAGGCCTTAGAAGGGGTTGTATTTTTACATAAATTCTGAAATATTGCTGCATATAATGCTTGATTATGTTTGGTCTTGCCTGGCTGGTATTGGACATAAGTTCAAAATGAATGCGATCAGGTCAATAAGCAACAATAAAGATAGATAGCTGAAGCAGTTCCACCTCTCAAGATGTATGGGTCGGTTTGAAATATATGCGGTTACACTTAGAAGAAAGTCATTAAGTTTAATTAAAATCCCCAATATCCATAAAACTGCTCTATCATTCAAAACATTCTTTCTGGATGTCAAAAGTAAGCAGTTTAATCCTTGGTTTTTCTGTGCATGATCGAGGCATCTTTGCCCTGTTGTGCTTGTGGCCTCCCAGGATGCAGAGGTCACGATTTAATTACATCTAATCGTTTGGTGTACGATATTTACAAAAGGCATCATTTCAGCTGATTGGCCAAGGCTTTGGCCTGAATTCAGGAGAGAAGTCAAACGTGTGTATATATGTTGAAAAAAAGCATGAAACGAATCGAAAATATCCAGATAGGCTGCACAGATGCTAATGGGGAAGAAAAACTGAAAGCTGAACCTACTGGATAGGTACTGAAGGTAGGAAACACTAAGATGGAAACTGGCAGAAAAAGAAACCACAGCCTCAGGAGTAAGACAGGAGAATGGGTAAGCAAAAACAAAGAAGGTGATTTTACACATCGATAACCTCCCCCTTCACACCGCTGTGTCCACTTGGGCAGCTGACAAGGTGCTGGGGAGAAGGATTGTTGTTCAGGCAAACAAACAAATTGGCCATTCTTAACACGTCCTGATTCTTGCCCCATACCACAGGTGAGCGTGTTAAAGAAATAACATGCCATTTTACCTTGGCACAAGAAATAGCTACAGCCTTCTTCACACAGCAGTTGCACCATACTGGCACACACACACACACAAAAAAAAGAGACCTCTTCGTTAAGCTGCCACTGTTCCCTTTGGTAATTTACAGAGACCAAACAGAGGCGGCTCAGTGCACACGACCAGCCAGCATCATGGAATGAGCCAAGTTGGATCTCACTGAACAGCTACCCGAGAAGACTTGGTGAAAGCTTGATGTTGATTTTGACCGTGAAAAAAATACTGAAAGCCCATGTGTGGATTTAGTAATGATGTGTGTATTTCTTAAACCATGTGCTTGGGATTTTGACTGATGTTTATATTTTTTTAAACAACAAGTGACAAGCAAGAGGTGAATCTATGGCATCTGTATAGAAAATGGAATCAGCCAGTATGGTATCACCAACTGGTTTTTGGAGACCTTCTTTTCATTTTCTGTTTTTTTTTTTTTTTTTTTTTTTAACCTGGACAGGCACTTTTATTGTCAACTCTTTACTTTAATATGACTTTAATTAACAAAACAAACAATATGACCATTTAGATAATAAACTGCTGGACACGTAGGTTTTTGTGTCTGTGGAGGTGCATCTTATTAAACAATACATAAAAAAAAAAGCCATTTTAAACTACTTTGATATTGGTGCCAATTTCAAGTATTGGCTCCTGCTTGATCTGAAACCATCTATAACTCATTTTCATCATTTCCTCTCAGTGTGCTGTACACAAGTTGATCTCTGTGTTAGTACTGCAGAGGATGGGGTTGAATCTTTGTGGTGCTTATTCTAGAGGTGTATATTCTTCTGAGTGTAAGAAATAAACTCTCTAGGGTAACTGCTTATGCATATGAGTCACATGCATCCGTAACAGCAGAAATTTTTTGCACTGAAAAGCAGTTTTGTAGCACTGAAATTATGGGGCCATTTGACTTCATGTAGTGCTTTGTAAGATAATTGGCAAGTTATATCAGATAACTACATCTTTAATTTCAGAACAAATGGATCATTTCCTTTGTTACACCACTCTATACCACACACACACACACATCACTATATATATAACTGCATAATACTTCGTTTATATCAGTTTCATTACCTCATTTAAAGATGCAACAAAGGAATATGTCTTTTTATAAGCTCCTATGTGCCAGAAGGAAAACATGCACAAAGCCATAGCTAAATGAGTGGATTATTGGGCTGTTGGTCAAAGCCAAGGGAAGGATTTACTGACCCATTTAATATCCACTTCCAGAGGAGCTGAGTGTTGGATGTGACCCCATCCATTCCCGTATAATCCTACAAGAGATGATCTTGTTTCTACATGAGGAACGTTATTGGAGTTGACAAGAACCCAACTGTCTGTCGCACTCTTAATGTCGCTCTGATGCTTTGCATTGCATGACGAAGTGAATCAAGCGACTGAGATATTCGTGAACTCGAGACATACGGCGAGAGTGGAAGTAGGATTGTTGAGTGCATTAGCATAGAGAATTAAAGTCTCTCCCAACAACTTCACCACAGACTCACCCTCTGTGCATAATTTGAAATTCTCTTGGAGAAAAATATGAATGTAAAAAAATTAAAAAGCTGTGGATTTTTCTTTTCCCTTCTCTGAAGACAAACTAAATTAACGTAATTCTGTTATCTACATAACATGTACCCCTTCTTTTCCAAAATAAATGCTGAAAGCTTTCGAGCTTGTTAGACTTTTTTTTATGTAAAGACTGTGAGCAGCATATTGGTTCAACAACTGAAGCGTACAAAAATGTTTCAACAAAATGATCTCTGGAGAAGATGGAAAAGAGCTTTTTTTGTGTGTGAAAAGAATTGTTCCTGCTGTGAGTATTTTATCTCTTGTATAATGTATAGATTTACATTTTATTTTATTTCAGACAGGGCCGATGCCATTTAAAATAAAGAAGGCACATTTTCAATTGCCAATATTCACATTGGAGATGTTTAAGAGGCTTCTTAGCATTGCTCTGTAAACACAGTGCTTCCTAATCTGCATGAGCAAAGCTTTCACTCGTACTTGAGATGATTTGAGTTTGAGTAATACTAAATGCTCTTTTCATTTTTAGCCTTTTTTTTCTTGTCTTCCAAAGTTTAGAATCCTTTCAACCTTTACCACAAAAACATTCTGATAGCTTATTTCAGTGCCTGGTGAAGCAGGCAAAGAAATGGGCATCAAGACATGAAGGAGACGGCATCCTGTGACAGCCAGAAAAAAGTGCCATCATTTAAGTGTCAACATCAGCCATGTGGGAGGACAAGTTTATTGACATCTTGATGATCATCCTGGACCATTCTCCTTTGCGCCCATCGACTTCAACTCAACGTACATTAGTCAGCGGCAGGGCCAGACTCATGTCTCATTTGTCAGGGAGAGAGAACAGATTCCTTGTTGACATTAAAATAAAAATGTGTGCTTTGAGGAACAAATAAAGTGCGTCTGGTAGTATGCTTTAAAACATACTCAACAGGAAGGGAAGTGAGGTCCTTTGGGTGCCTTGGAAGTTTCATTGCGTAGATTGAATATTTCCTATGCACTCAGAAATAACTGGACTGCAATATTATTTCAGGATAGATCCATTAAAAGCGTCTGTTGATGATCGGTGTCTATTCAGAAATGAACAAAACAACTGAGTATTCAACCTATTTGTATACAGATGAATCCATATCAGCTATCAGCCATAAGCAGAGGTCGTTGTTTGCATTCTTGATATTCAGTTCAAAACTGAGGGAACCAAAACGTGAAAAGATGTAGTTTTTATTTCATATATGAAAAAGTAATATTATGACTGTTTTAAAGCAAATGACTGTGAACTTCAAAAACAGGTTAAAAACTGGTTTATTTTAATCTATTTTGCCTGATACTTTTTGGATGAATTATCCATCCATCTGTTATTTATGTCTGCTGAACTTTCTTACTGTGTGGTAACAGTGCTAACCACTCAGGTCACTGTTGTGTCCCTCGGAAGTGACTACAATAAGATAATTAATTTTACTGACCATTTGGCATTCCTCTGAGTTCAAATAACTAATTCAAAATCTTCCTTGGTGTCCGTCGCATTTGCAGCGGAGGAATTTCAAACATTCAGAGGTGAAATAATAATGCTAATAACGTTTACAGTTAACCCTCTGTATTTTAATCCTGCTGTGAAATCTATATTTCATCCTTTCTCGCAGTAAACCCTGTCTTATTATGGGTAGTCTGATGCTGTTCCACTGGCTGAACCCAATTTAGCAGCCCCTAGCCCTTGTATTATCAACGCCAAAGTGGGCGAGTGAACACATTTATAAATATTGAGCTCTTGGATAATCTGTGGAAAAGTTGCTTGACCTTTGTGGCTCATCACTGACTGTGATGAGTATTAACAGGACATAGGACTGTTGATGTGGAGGGGATTAAGATAATTACTGTTATTATATTTTCAGTGTAAGGGCTATCAGAGGCCAAGGCTAGCCTTCGCTCCGTGCCTGACAGCTAAATTAAAAACACAAGCAGCTGTTGTTTCTCTGGATGATTGATCCTTCTTCCTGTTCACATGCCATCCTTTTCTTAGGTGGTACCTGGGATCATTACATGTTGCTTTCAGAGAGTGAAATGTTTTCCCTCTTTTTAATGATTGATGGAGAATCGGAGATTGAACATCACTTGGGGAATGATTTAACCTTGCCCTTGGCCAGATTTTGCACCTGTCCAAGCATGTATGTTTTCAGAGGTGAGAGTGAGGATGAGCATATATCTCACTCCCTCAAATCCCTGTTTCCTTCGCTATCTCATTGGCTCTGGACAAAAAAAACAAACAAGCAAACAAAAAAAAAACACACCCTGGAGCCTCAATACTAGGGACTGATGGGAAGCAGGGATGGTAAACCACTTCAAATCCCCTAGTTACTGATCCCTTATGTTGTGGTAACTGGCTTTGAGGCATTGTTTATAACAGAAAACTGCTCGCTTCAGCCCTTGAGATGCGTTCCTACACTGCAAAGCTTCCCATAACATATCTAGCACATATGACATTTTAAATTAAAAATCAGTCTGCAGTGACTCCTGACATATGAAAGAGAAATACCAAAGGAATATCACAGTGCACTCGACAGGAACTAAAGTCACCGTCTCTGCAGGGCAGTTTAAATTGTCTGTAGAAGAAATGCATGTGCAGTCTTACCACGTGCTGGATCAGGTGGACCAAACTCCAGGTTGTATCTCAGGACATAAAAGTTATTCCATACATATAGCTGGTTATCTCGGGGATTATAATCCACAGCTGCAATGTACTGGTACTGATTGGGAAAGTGGATATCGACGTATTCCCCATGGTTCTGTTTGGTATTGTAAATGTAATCAATCAGGCTCTTGCTGACCTCACTTTCATTGTCTTCATAAGTGGAGCGGACCACATACAATACTCCACAAACCATGAAGGCATTGGAGGCTGAGCGCTTGTCATAGGCCGTTTCCCAGGTGGCCTCAAATCGTAGGGTGTAGGGGTTCAACTGGCTGACTACCATCATGCCATTGTTCTGCTCTGTGGCGTAGATCACCCACAGCCCGTTCTCATCCACTGCCAGGTCAATGTCTGTTTTACCTCCCCACTTGTAGGGGGATGTGTCATGGTAGTTGGCATTATTGATGATGGCTTCGCCACTTTTGATTCGAGTTCGCAGGTCAAACTTCACAATGTTGCGCGTACGCTCCTTGTTGAAAAACACTGCGCCGTCGTAGACCACAAATCCAGTCCCATCCACTCGGTGAGGCAGCTTGTAAGTGATGGTTTGCCTGGCGTTTTGGAAGTCATCCAGGGAGGAGTACTCAATCAGAGTGTCTGTCCTATAAGGAGTCCAAGGCATGAAGTAGATTTTGTCGCCGGCTTGAAGTGGGTCTTTGCACCAGGCCCCAGCTTGTTGCTCCGCTTCAAATAGAAAGGAAGGTTCACCGACAGCTTTCAGAGTCCCCGGACAAAGAAAAACTAGTAATGGGAGAAGAGTAGAATGAGAAACAGACAAAGGTTAAAATGCGAAACATAAAACTGTACAATGTATTACCGATGTAATCCCTAGCGTCTTCATTTTGTTTTACAGGTTGTCCAATAAAAGTGGGGACAAGCACATTTCGAAGAGTGGCCAAGACACAACTAACAGCTATAGCCAGTATCCACAAGCAATATAAGGATTTTTGATTTGTGCATAGAAAGAGAGTAAAAAATAGAAAAGTTATTAAGCATTTTGCTTGAATATATGAAGTAGTCTGAAACAAAAAGAAGATTGGCCCTGTAGACATTTACAGTTGAATAAAACACAAAGGAGGGGGAAAAGGAACAAAAGCAAAACTTAATGAAACAATTGGTCCTGTAAACAAAAAAATAATGCAGCAAACTAAAGTCACTTGGCAAAAGACGGGAGAGGTCATGAGAGAGTAGGAGTCAGCGGAGTCTGTGTGTTCTTAGATGTGTCTCAGTTACACCACCTCGTCTACAGTATATACCTGAGAGGTTTGTCATTACAAAGTGGTGCAAATGTTCCAAACATTCAAATTTTGGAAAAAACTTTCAGTGAGGTTCTCTTGAGGTGTTTTGGTTGTTGTTCTGAGGTATACGAGGTATAAGAATCAACAGAGAAAAGAGAAGTAAGTGGAAAGAGAATAATGGAGAAAGGAGTGAGAAGAGGGGGCTGACAGAAGGGAAGACAGTAGAAAGCAATAGCTTGAGAAGAGGGCCAAGAAACATTGTTACCATGGCATGCTATGGGGAAGGATTTGGAAGCCAGGCAATATGAGATTCTGCTGAGTAGCAAAAGCACCCAGGGAGAATGAAAAGAGGATGTCCCTATGGACTGCAGCCAATACACCCCCATTTAGATCTTTCGGCTGCTTGTGCTGTCTCTTTTTATGGCCAGCCTAACTTCCCTTGTAGATCTACACTGGCTGTTAATGTTACGTTAGGGGTGTTCTGAAAGAAACGTCTGCAATGTGTTTGTAGAGGCCACCATGGGAAAATAGGTAATTTACAACCAGATGCCACAAAACAAGGAGCTAGGGTTTGGATCGTGTCTGTTATTTACCTTTTTGCTCCACTTCTATTTTAAGCGTTGGAAGAGAGAATGAAAGGGGTGCAAGGGGAAAAAAGAGATTAATATGAATTAACTGTCATCGCTATGATCACATATGCAGCATCATGTTATGAGACATGGAAAAAGACGGGTACACCTATTAAAGCAAGAAAGTTGTGAGAAAGATGCACAGCCATCAAGGTCCTGCAGTGGAAATGGGGTTAGATTAGCACATGAAAAATGGTCTGAAGCACGATCGAGATCATGACAAATTGTCACTAGTGATTTAAATTGCTGTGGTGGATGGATTTCTTTTTCACTTACTGCCATGCCTGAGTATATAGGATCACTGATGGCAGCTTGCGTTTGCTTCGGTGTTTGACATCTGTTAGTAAAGGGAATGTAATTTCTGCTAATAGCAAAATAATCTAGATTCTCTCTTTCACGGGAACTATAAAGCAAAATAAATAAATAAATAAATGAAAATGAAAGAAATGACAATAAATGTGAAAATGGAAAATCTTTGTGACCCTAACCTGCAAATGCTACAGCGGGAGAAAGTCAAGCAGAAATGAAACTACACTTCAGTCTTTTTTTAATCCACCCACCACAAACAATGACTTTTTTTTTTGTCTCCAGTTTTTTAGATAGGTGACATATCAAAGGAAAACTCTGAGTATGAGTATGAAAAAAAAAGAACAAATGGAGATTCTTTACACAGGTGCACTGAATGGTGACCTACAAATTAACAGTTGAGTTCCAACAGTGCTCTGCGGTATATAAAAATAAAAATTGCCAAAGAATCTCATCTCACTCTGATTTTGTGTTGAGACAGTAAAAGGAAAAGATTTTGAAAACAGTAGCTGAGGAATAGGGCGCCAGTCACAACAACTGCTTGGTTTGAGTATCAAATAACAGTTTTTTTTTTTTTTTATCTGCATTTAGGTCTGTGAGAAATTCATCAATAAAAAGGGTTGCGAGCACATGAAGTATGAGTTTATTGTGCATTAGCATGAGATCCAAGGACAAACAGAAGAGATCATTTTCTTCAGGTTACAGAGAACGTCGAAGAAGGAATTAATTGGACTGGGTCAGCAGGAACAGTCTGTTGGCAGTAACAATGAGAAGCATGTTGCAGCCGGACTGCAGAGTGTATACACCCTCACTGAATGAATGCAGGGAGATGTTCTATTGTCAATTAGTCAATTAAATGTTACCAATTTTAATAGTCAACTCCAGAAGTACTAGTCGCTTAAATCAGATATCAACATTTGTTTAATGTACATCAGCAGTTACCTGCTGGGTCTGAAATTACCAGAGCAATCAAAAACACATGCAGTCCAGACACGTTGATGTTATACTGCAAAGAGAAAAGGCCACTTATTCTTTCAGTGTTTTCTGAAGACACACTTGGCAAACCAATCTCACTACATTTGTCCACAGATGATGTGATCCCATAATCTTATTGATTAAAGTGTGCTTGATTTTGATTTTGTTTCCTTCCTTTTAAGATATGACTTCTCTTTTTGTTACTTGTTTAATAGACAACAGAGCATCCATGTAATTCACATTAAGTACTTCAGTGGTGCTAAGTCCTTCTGGATTGGTCTATTGTGTAAAAGTAAAAATAATAATAATAATAATAATAATAATAAGGTCATGTGAGTGATGCTGCAATGATGAGGCAGCGGCAGCTCCCCCATTAGAGTAGATGAAATGACACAGTGATTCAAGCTCTGTGCATTTGTTTCATTTATTAAAGCTCTTGTGCACTGAAGAAATCAACTCTTTGTGTTTTAGAAACAGCTGTCTACTTTGGCCGAGAAAATATAATAGTAGGCACATTTAAGTCTTGTGCTTCGTAGCTTAAAAGATTTAAACTGCAATTCTTTTGGACCTGATCAGTTGATCTTTCGTCCCAGTTTGCAGAGGACTGATTCTCTGTTTTGAATCATTAGTGTGTGTCCTTGCGCATTCTTGTTAACATAACAGACAGTAGGTCTGGAAAAATTGCAATAGTAAATCATTTATTTTTACAACTACATATATGCAAGGTTATTTTAAACATTAAAACTGGAGAGGCAACAATACACATGAAATTTCAGCAATGTCCTTGCTTTCAGTGAGCATTTATATGATTGATAAAAGCCAACTGTGCTTGGAGCTATGAATACAAAGTGCAGTTAAGCATGAATCTATGATGACAACCCCCTACCATTATAACATTCAGAGGTTTCAATTCTTAAAAATATAAATGGAATTTAGTACAAATACTTTATTCCAAGTGAAAGTCCTGCAGCAAATGTAAAAGTAAAAAAAAGTACAGTATACAATATCATAACGAGGAAACTGTACTTGAAGTACCAGATGTACTGCAGAAAAATGGCTCCCGTATTAATATTGCAATACTACAGTATAATACTGTAATATTTATACTCCTGCTGTAATATTTATATGATTTCATTAGGCAAGTGAAAGGAAAAAAAGTATTTTATCTTTGTAATTGATGTGGCTGGAGCCTAACTATTACAAGCAGCAGCTAAAGGTCGTTTTTGTTAATCTGATAATTATTATTATTATCATTATTTTCTGTCTTAAAAAAAAAAGAAAAAAAGACAATAGTCTTGGAGCTCAGTTGTGACCCTGTTAAAATGTTTGCCTTGACAAGCCAAGAAGCTCAAACCTCACAATTACCAAAATTATTATAAGAAAAAGAACTGCCAACCCTCCAATCATTGGACCACCTGCTTTACCTCCAGAGCCACAGACGTCCCACCCTCCAACGTCTGAGTGAGTGACAGTGGGTCACGGTCGGCCCATCCAATCTCTACTCATATTGGGGACACAAACTGGACAAATGTGACAATTGTTTCCCACTAATGACATTTTAGTAGACAATTATTTTTCACAGAACTAAATGTTATTCAGTTGCATCTATGCATTTTATGCCTTTATCATACTACATGTGTGTTAATGCTGCAAAGCTTTTAATCATTTTATGTATATTTTATGTATATGATGACTGTGAGTATCATGCAGTCATGATAGGCATTATCTTGGAAAACTGACTTATGACTAATTCTTATTTGTGATCGGCCTCTCTCTAGTAGAACTCCACAGAAGCTAAGCCTAATACATCACAACAGTTTTTTTTTTTCCTTTGGTTTGCCACCCATCTGTTATTTACTGGACATAAATTCTAATGTGTCATAATATGTTCCGGAGTCTTTTTTTTTTTTTTTTTTTTTTTAATGAAGAAAACATTTACAAACACAGAGGGAGGGTGGAGGGGGGGCTAAATAATTGTTCCAATTTGTTAGGCCAGAGTGCACGAATACAACTTTTGGGCAAACAATTGAAACTTTAAGTTTTGAGTAGTTTCAGCTGGTTTCCAATAAAAGTGCTGGAAAAGCATGCAAAGTTCAACTGCTATGAAAAGAATGATTATGGTAATTAAACTGAGATGTGAATGACCAATAAAAGTATCACTAGTTTTAAAAAGTACTAAAAAAAAAAAAAAAACAAAAACAAAAAGAGCATACAGTATCCACACAGTAAAACTGAAAGATTAATATTTATGCAAAATATACAGATCAGCCACAACATTAGAACCACAGGCAGGCAAAACAGATGACATTGATTGTCTTGTTACAGGAAGTCTCGAGTCCTGACATCCGGACTTTTCATCTAAGCATAGTTTCAGACTGAGCATCGCCCCAACTCCCTGATGGAAGCACCTTTTCCAGCAGGACAATGAACCCCAACTGTGAAGGTATGTTTTGACTAATGACAGTAGGGAAAGTTTCCAATCTCCCACGATCTGAACTAACAAAGTCCCACATCCATGCCTGAATCTAAACAAGGTGGTTTAAATGTTATGGCTAATCAGTGGATAAATATGTATTAGAGGTTAGCCTAAAGCCTAGCGTAGACAAGAGATGGCTGAAGGCAACGCAGTTCAGTTTGATAACTGTCTGTTTGCTGTTGGATCAGTGGATTATTGAGTGAAAAGAGAAAAAGATGGCCTTCGCAGAAAACCTTTTTATAAAACAAAGAAAAACAGATAAAAGAAAAAAAAACAGGTTAGCAGCCATTTTTATCAAATGGTAATGAAGCTCCTCCAATAAGAAATGTGGATTATATCTTAACTATCATAAAGCATATTTCATGTAATAAATTGCTTCTGACAACACGGACTGATTAAGGGTGTTCAATATCATTAAATTTGAGTTTTATTATTTTAATAATGGAATAACTGATTATCAGTGGAGATGGTGAGCTCAGAAGTACTCTAGAGCTCCACCACGCTCAATCATTGTGTGTTTCTCCAATTTATGTCTTTAAAATCCACATACTTGATGACAGAGACCTGCAAGTATCAATGTGCTCATTTCGGACCAGCTTTCATCATGGAACAATATGGTTTTCTCCTGCTCAGATTGGGGCATTTTCATATCAGAATTTATTTCTGTCAGAAGGAGTGCAGCCTGATCAAGGCTTCAGTGGCAGAAAAGCCTTTAAAACCAGAAATTGCTGAAAATCCATTAATGAATTCACTCCATGCTGCAGAGGAAATTCAAGTGTGCGCCACCTAACCAAAAGATCAGGCAAGGATTGGAAACAAACAAATTAACAACTGTTCTCAGAAGCATCCTCAACCACATAAAACAGAAGCAGACAGAGAAACATGGCGAGAGGGAAATCTGGAAAGAAAATGAGAGCACATGAAGGAAGGCCTGACGGCGTTAGTGGAAATGTAAAAATAGAAATAGCAATCAGTGTGATCAGAAATCGGTCAGTGAATTAGGAGAGTGAGTCAGACACCCGAAGAGGTTTCCTGCAGATTGCACAGAGGAAGGGAACACAGATTTATTTAGCAACATTAGAACAAACATGAGACACATCCCAACCCCCTTTAACTCAAACACTTTCAACTTTCTCCAACAGATGTTACAGACTTTCGATCAGGTTTTACATAGAAAACTGGGATGAGCGTTTGGGACCACTTTAAAAACATTGGCGTCCCATCTCGATATCAGTGCATTTCTGCTGTTCACTGTTGACTGAGTTGAGTGCTTGAGCGTTTAATGAAATCAAAGATTTACATAAATGACTAAACAGAAAAGGGGGAGGAGGAGAATGAACATAAACACTAAGGGTGAACAAACAGTGATCCTGTCCCTCGTTTCCATAAACTGATCATCATTGTCACATGGAGCTACGGGATTACTGGCATTAGCAGGTGGTGACACGGAAAATAATTAGCAATGAGGACTATTTATGCAGACTGGCTTTAAAAGGTAAAGTTGAAAGTTTTTTTTAATGTGAAAATAACTTCCTTGAGAACTGTCTTAATAAAGAAACATTTTGGCTTGGCTTTTATGTTGCCTCATTCAAGCAATTACTGAGGCCAGTCCAGAGTATGACAGTGCCAAGTGCAGGCAAAAATTTACATCCTTGGCTGGAGTAGGAAGATAATGCTGCTAATGAGTGTAGTTCATGACAAGAACCAAATAATAAAGCTAAATGGATGAAAGTAGTGGAAATGTAGTCAATTTGTTGCAAGGTCCATTTGCATAGAAGTGAAAATCCAACATTGCTTTCCCATTTTATATATATATATATATATATATATATATATATATATATATATATATATAGATATACACACACATATACAGTCATGGAAAAAATTATTAGACCACCCTTGTTTTTCTTCAGTTTCTTGTTCATTTTAATGCCTGGTACACTAAAGGTACATTTGTTTGGACAAACATAACGATAACCACAAAGATTGCTCATAAGAGTTTTATTTAAGAGCTGATATCTTACCATTTTCCATGGTTTTCTTGATTATAACATAAATCACTTAAGTTTTTACATCAATAGCTATGGCGTTGTACTGCCAAAAACACTGCTTTTATGCATTCAGTGTTTTCTTTTCTGTCTGTTTTAGTCACATGATGACGTTTAGTCGTACCAAGTATTAAAATGAACAAGAAAGTGAAGAATAAATGGTGGTCTAATAATTTTTTCCATGACTGTATATATATATATATATATATATATATGTGTGTGTGTGTGTGTGTATAAAGGCTTCATCATTAATTAATTCAGTAATCATAACAGAAACAACCATCAAACTGCTGGTCGGATATCTTGGGGACAGAGATTTTCAGGAGCGGTAGTTATTGGTCAAAATGAGGACACTGTCCGTGTTCCCCTTGTTGATCAGCTTAATGAGGATTGGAATGCGTTCTCTTGCACAACATCCTCTCAAGTCTTGTGTCCCAGCAAATCCTGGGGATCCTAAGCCTCTGGACCACTGAAATGTTTTTAATCACAAATCTTAGTGTTTGGCAAATTATCTGTTCCATCTGAAAGCTAAAAAAACTGCAGTAAGAGATTTGCAGTCCCATCTGAAAGCTGTAGTAAGAATTTGCTCTGGTGTGGAAAAGTTAATCTGCCCTTATGATTGCTTTGCTCTGCATAAGTCTGACTCTACGAAATGACGTGCATCATATTGATAATACAATATTTGGGAAGGGGAGGGGGGCAGGATTGGTAAGAGGAAAGCAACAAAACAAGAAACCTGCCTATGAATCAAAGACAAGCACGGTTTACAGAGGGGCTTGAGTAGGAGAGGTTGGACCAGGCTTGTGTGGATTGAATAAGACGGGGAGAACACTAAAGACTTACCAGGGCAGCTGTGATAGGATACATTCTGTGTTCTTGGTCCTATTCTGGTTGGGCATGGACCTTGAGAAGCAAAAAGATGGGGCTGCAGACATGTTTGAAACTACTTACAATAAAGTGAGGACCTGACTGGTATGTTTATTTGTTAAATAGACTTTTTGAGTCCTTGAGTGGAAGTTTAATTTTTCACAACACTACAGAGATCTCCACTGTTTCCTTAGTGCAAGACTGAAGTAAAATACAAACAGTGGTGGACATAAGTGCACCTTTTAGGCTAATCCTTTTATTAAGGTTGGGGATTACACAGCAAAACAAATGATCAATGCTTCACTTGACAATAATGAAAGAGAAAAAAACAAAAAAAAAAAAAGCAAAAAACACAAGCTATTAGGAGTGTAAGGTGTGGGCTCCAGGACTTGTCTTTGCTTAGTAGTTTGGACTCAAATGGCCATTATTGCTTATTCCATGTTTAATTATGGGTCCTCAAAGCCTCAGAGAGGTTAACCTTTAAGTTGTAATGAGTTTCACCATCTAATGATGTTCGGAGCAATCCAATTCGACACCAAGGAGAAGAGCTTAGTGAGGAATGGTGGTAATGAGCGACGTAGAACAGAGGTGCTGTATAAAAAGTTATGTCGAATAAATCTACACTATTTATGCTGTGCCTTCATTTTCTTTTTCACCTTCCTCATAATGAAACACATCAAAAGACATGACAGCACAAAACATTCACTGGAGTCTACAAGCCCTGTAAAATACTATTATACCATCTTGCCTGTTCTAATTATTGTAGCTTCACCTGATTAGCGATTCTGGCACTTCATCTAAATTTTTGCCATTAATTACTATGTAAAGGTTACAAGAAGAAATTTCTTTCAAAAATTTGCAAATGAACATGACAGCTTAAAGGACAAAGGGGAATTCTTCATACAAAGGGCAACCTAAAGATTATTTGAGAGCTGAATGGCAATGAATATTTTAGGAAGGAAGATACAAAATGTCAACACAATTTCTTTAGAAAAAAAATTACCTTGTTCACTTATGAGAGAAGCCATTCTGTTCCGTTACATAATGAAACATCTGCTAACATTTTTCAACACCTGTTATATGGTTGTATATTAAGCCATCATGGTGAGCTGTGCTTTCCTCTGATAGACAAGGCGAAGAGAAATTAAACTCCCGCTTGCAATCCCAGAGAGTCAGCATGACTTCGTCTGCCCCTCCCTCTATTCAGCTACATCATAACCAGGCTCGTCGATCCACTGGAAACACGGTGAGCACATCGATAATAGGGGGAGTGCAGGGGAGGACCAAAGGCTTTTACAGGTCGTATTTCATGGAAAGTTCACTGCTTGACATAGATTGAAGCAGAGACAGAGGAAAAAGGGGTGCTGGAAGGTGTTGCAGACAAAGAAAGCACAATGTCTGGACGAGGCAGGGGAGATATGGGGAAGCGTATGATATAACACAGAGAATAGACAGAGGGCAAAGAGGAAGAGAGAAATTGAGAATGGAAAGGGGTAGGGGGAGGGAGGGGGAGGTTATCAATTCATGACAGAAGGGGTCATACTTACTGTAGGGCACACACTCATACTGGACCTCCAGGTACTTGTAGGTCCCTGGGCAGGGGTCAGGGAAGACATCCGAACCTGTGATCACGATGCACTGGGTCCGATTGTTGCATCTGACAAGACAAAATGAAATGGAGAAGAAATGGCAAATTAAACATCCCTGCTAGCTCCATTAAACAAAAAAAAAAAAAAAAAAAAAAAACTTTGGGGAGTTCAATGAACACAAGGTGTAAGCGCAATGAAGAATTTTAAATTGTTATTCAGGCTGAGAAATATTCACATCCCTCAATGAGGAGGATAACACTCAGCAAGAAGAATGGTAAATTGCAGTTATCGTGTACCAAAGCTCTGCTTTGAGTAAAGTAATAGCCAACTTGATTGCTTTTCACTAAGTGCTTCTCTGTTGGATTTACTGCATGCGTTTGGTCATTTTGTCTATGTCAGAGAGTTTCACACATGCAACACCAGGGAAGAATATTTTACATTCTGGGTTACTTGCAGATACACAGACTTGTGTTTTCCTTTTCCTAACAAGAAATAAAGAAATTTAAATAAAACTAAAAATTAAATCTACTGTCATTTTAACCAAGATGGAGATCATCAGAAAACAATTTCTGAAGATCACTTTGCTTGGGAGACAGAGATTTTTAGGAGCGGGGCTGACTTGGGAGTAATTGGGATTTTTATGGAAAAAAAAAAAAAGTCAGTTATTTTCACCAGCCTTTTTTAATTGTGCGAGAAGCTCATTTTTAGCTCCTCATAACAGGAGGGTGTCTGTTCTAAAATGGCAGGTGACCATCCTTTTGGTGCACTGAAATCTTAATAATAACATCAATACCCTTAGCTAACCATCTTCATTACTTTAAAATTTTATTGGCTTATGAGGAGCCAGATCAATAACTCTGTTCTGCTGATTTAGCAAGGACATTTATATTTAAAATATTTGCACACAAGGACTTTTTTTTTATCAAAAGGAACAAGCATTTCAAAACAGCACATGCATCTCTGTGCACATCTGTGTTCGCTCAAGATCTCAAGGGGTATTTCACTACTGTGTATTAATGGGCTGCATGTAAAATAACAGATGAAAATATCAGCATATTGAAGTTGTTCTCATGGAAGTGAATTACAGCGTAGAAATTAAAACATGTGCCTCACGCTGGGACTGTAATGTGCTGCTTGTTTCTGTGGCTAATACTTCATGAATCTGCAGCCCTTCCCACATATTAAATGGTCACTTTGATGACTCTGTCTGCTTTGCTCATGCATAAGCATATCATGCAGGAGCAATATAAATTACAGCGCTTTATCTGGCAGATTCCACTGAGACCAGGAAATGAATTCCTAGTTTACGTCAAGCATATGAAACAGAATAATATACAAAAATAAAATTAGTGACACTAATGAGACATCGACCTGCCATCATTACTCAGGCAAATGTATTGAAAAACAGAGAGAAGCACTAAAAAGCTCATATTTCTTCTGAAACAATGTTGAAGTAAGTGTTGATAGCTCATCCTGATATATTGCCCTAATTTTAGAGCAGTGGAACAAGGGTGCCCTGATCTATGGGATTGTGTGACTCAGATTCCCATCTCATCTGTGGAACCTCAGGGATCTCGTGAGACCAATTGAAAAAGCCCTAATGACTTCTTCTATGCATAGTCCTAGCCCTCCTTTTGACAGAAAGCATGTAATTGAAATTCTACCTAGAAAAAGTTCAGCATTTGGTTTGCCAAGGAACAGGTCTCAGAGTGCACACTAATTAAATACATTTGAAATATGATATCTCTGATTATCTTTTGATAGTCTGAGGCTATATTGTAATTAATCATCTACATAATGAATATTAACTCAAAGGGAGATTTTCTCAACTTTTCTCCAGAGTGAAACATTCTACTTCTATAAATACCATAATAGCTCAACAGAATTACGCAAAGTAGAACGACTGAAAATGTATTTTGCATTGTAATGCAAAAGAGTGAATAATTAACCACTGGGAAATGGTAAATATGAGCTATTTTTGAGGTAAAATCGAAGTCATTTTCAACAAGGGTATTATCGGACTGATGATTCTGTTTAGAATACACAGAAATAGCAACATATTTCTAAAAACTGGTTTGGCAGAATTTATTCTTGAAGTGAAGCTAAAATAAGTGCAGGATGGGGATGCGATCCCCCCCCCCCCAATACTCAGCCCGTTATTATTCTAAATGTAATCCCATCACATCTCTGACCTTTTGGGAGAGGCAGACATCAGTACAATTAAAGAGTCGCAGAAAACGCTGCTTGGATTTGATGCAAATCTCTTTTAAAAATGAGCGCTCCCAGCTGACAGCAGGGAAGAGGTGCAGTAGGATGCCAACAAGGTAGAACTGATGGTACTCCTGATACCATGTACCCACATGCAATTTAACCTTTTTCCACTGCCATCATAAACCATGTCGGAGGAATAATTGGAAATGACGATAATGTTCTCTGTGAATAATAAATTGCCCCAAATGACTAAATTGTTGCAAAATTTATTTCTAATATCACATATGTGAAAACGTATTTCTACTGCTTAAAATCTGCTTATGTCTTAAAGGACCTCATTTCATACTGCTTTACCATAAATGCATCTCAATGAACAGATGCTGTATCTTTACAATCCCTTCTGAATTGCACAGCATTAAACATAATCATAAGGTTATAATTCAGGAAGTGCTATACTCTTCATTTCTAAGCTTTAAATATATTTTACTTTATTAAGATGAAACGTAAGAATTGCTACACAGAAAATCATGATTACATTTTCTAAAAAATTCGAAACACTGTTGAAATCTGACTTCATATACAGCCATATACAGTGTAGCCATATGCCCCGCTCAAAACTGAATGAATGCTTTTCACAAGCATATTTTAACTAACTGAGAGTAGACTGATCACAACGTAATTAAGACTCATCAAACATTACGTTATCTGTCTCAGTTTAGAAGAGAAGCACAACAGTTAACTGGTGAATCCTATATTGATTCACCCCAAATTCACCATTTTCTAAACTTCAACACTGAGGAAGCATGAAGAGGCCATTTCTAATTCACAATGTTAGAATGAAAAATTAAGTAGCAGCAGCGAAACAATCACAGTGTAACTGGAGGAAAGAAGCGACATGAGTGAGGGGAGGACATTACAGAAAGAGGCACAATCTACTTCCTGGTGCTCCCAGTTTGAATTTCAATCAAATTAGTGTCTCTTAAACTCAAAGTGACCCGTCTAGCCCCATTTCATCTGAAATGCTGATGAGGTTCATGGCACAATTATCAAGGCAGACATCTCTCTCAAGAGGCAAGCCTGTTGATAGCAGACGGGCCATTGAAAAATTAAATCATTTTCAGGGCCACGGAATGGCAGCAAGAGAAACAATCTGATGTTAACAGGACACACACATACTCCACACACACACACACACACACACACAATCACCTTCAGTATCATTTTATTTAGACCGTTTTCTAAGGGGGTGGCCCAATAATGTTTCAGGAAATGGGTCATTAGAAATTAACCATTAGCATCCTGCTTTCAACTTGAGGGCTGACCCAATATCCGGGTAACACACCCTTGAAAAGTGTAATTACTGTCATATGTCTGGGTTTACACTATATTTATTTAAGCAGCCTGTGTTGCTCAACGGGAGGGAATTCCCAGCTCTTAAAGAGTCAGGCAGAGGGCTGTCTGACTCACATCCGTCCACCTCTTCTATTGATTATTAACCAGAAGGGGTATATTGTCATGCCGCAGAAATCAATGAAAATGTTATTGTAACAGTCTGCTGGTCAAAATGTGACCTTTACTAGACGAGAGAATGCAGAGCCAGAGCACCTACGGATAAACATAACGAACGTGCAGTAATTGCTTTTGAGAGCAATGACGGTGTCCTGGAGTGGGCGAGTTAGACCCGACGTCTCCAGACACGCAAGAATTTCAGGCTGAAGTAAGTTTCCAGCAAGTGTTAGGAATCTTACAATAATTGTTTTCATAGAAAAAATATTGTTTAAAGAAGTGGGTCATATTGACTTTTTTTTTTTAAATCTTTGTATGTATATGGCTTTGTATTGTATATATATGGTTTCAGCATATATTAACTGTGTGCCGGTGCCCAAACTTGTCTTGTACATCTAGTGGTTTTGAGGAGATAGCACAATAAAATCTAAGTGAGTTTCAGTCAATTATCTCTCAGACGCCAAGCATAATTTAATACTGGTATTAGCAGTTGTTTAGTTAGTGAAATTACTGATGACTGCTAATATACTCTTGTTTAGCAAATCATCACCAATTGAGCACAGAGCAGTTTTAGATCCTGTGAACTTTTGCACATCCCTCTGAAATGCCCAAGATGAAACTGGATCTTTATGAAATCTTAATCTGCTGCGCTTTAAATAAACACTAACGGTCTATGTACAGAGAGGAAGAACAAGGCAAAGTGCTGTCAGGCATTGAGAATGGAGCTCCTTGGAGATCCTTGCGAGCAGTACTGTCACTGATATAAATAGTGTCGGTACCATCCTTTTCTCCAGACCTTCCTCACATTTATTGATGTGAACCTGAAAATGGAGCTTATTACAAAGTCATTTAGCTTCGTCATTTTAACAATGTTGAGCTTAAATTAAGTTAATAATGACCGGAAAAAAATATGTTGCATTAAATCATCCAGTGGCGACTGTAAATTGCAGTTTTTCCAATAATTATTTATAATAATTAGTTCAGTCTATACTATAGCAATACTGTAATCTTACTCATGAATTTAATCTTCTGTTTTAGAGAGCTATCTGCATTGATCATTTCTGTCAATAATACGTCCCTTGGAAAAGCCAGGATCCTCAGGCGCAGCAGGAACCAACCATGTTATGTTACAGTAATCGATGGCCTTGCTATACAATACTTCCAATGAAGCTCATTAGTTAAAGAAAAATCAATAGATGCAAGCCACTTTTCTAAATTTTATATCTTATCGTGTCTTTCTTGGTGAAATTCATTAGTCAAGGAGTGTCACTCATCTTTCCAATTCCTCCAGAGAAACGGACATGTGGTCAAATTCAAATTAAGCACACACAAGCACCAGATGGCTACAGCATCAATAACTAAATGCATTACAAAATAATATCTAAATGCTTTGAAATTAGTTTCATCCAGCACACATTATGTGTGTTGTGAGTGCATGCCTGCAGACATTAGCATAGTCACAGATGAGGAAATGTCATCATTAAAAACGAAAACCCTGAACAGAAAGAAAAAAAAAAAATTACATCCTTGAATATTATGATCAATCAGTTAAATAATTATTTTCAAAATCTACTGGCATGCAGTTCCACATCTGCAGGGGAGGTGTCCACATTAAAAATTCCTGTACGGATTATAACCCACTTGAGTCGACTAATTGCTTGCAGCTGAATGTTCTAATTGAGCCTCAACAGTCCTAAGGTTATTTTCATAAAATCATTGTGCTCATGGTCATAATATGCCAGCCAGATATAAAAACAAGTTGTAGTGCCAACAGGATCAATCAAAGCTAACGAAGCCACAATCCAATTCTCCACACTTCAGGACAACATTCATTTTGGATGTTTAAAACTCAACGCCATTTTCCACACGAGTGCTAATATGATTTTCCTTTTCCCTGTACACTTTAATTTGAGGTAATAAATATTTTTGGCTCTTTGAGTCTTACTTGCTTTCATTTATATTATATTATATTATATTATATTATATTATATTATATTATATTATATTATATTATATATATATTAGGGATGCAACGGTACTTAGTACTTAGTAGTCCCTGCACGGGACACGGACGCTCGCGGTATTTATGTTCCAATAAATTTGCATTTGACTTGCACGTGAGCGTGCGTACCTTTTAGGTCAACAGGCAGCTCATAGATGCAGAAAAAGAAAAAAAAGACAAGCAGGCATGGCCAGCGGTAGCGGAGAAATTGGGAAAAACTTTTTTTAATCACCGGTGTGGGAGGATTTTGGTTTTGCTGTTGAATACACCGGCGAGGGAGTGAAAACAGTTAACAGAATGCAATCTTCCACCTCCCTAAACCCGGATCCTACCTGCGTAAGATCCAATTGTTACCAGCTGTGTGTCCTGGCGCAGCTGATGTGCTTTTTAAAATAATGCAGAACAAATCGTTGGATGCGCATTTAAAGATCATGAACAATTAATGTTCCTGTCCCTCCTCGACCACCAACAGTTTCAGACATATCAGAAATAAATTCCCGCATCCAACCTTTTCCAGCTTGACACCTGTAACCAAGACTGCACGAGCGGTGGATAGTGAGCATAAAAACAGATGAATAAAAAAGAGCAGGATCTGGAGTGGTCCACAAGTTTGTTTTTCTTTTATTTTTCTGTGCAAAAAAGGCAAACCATAAAGTGCAAAGTGGCAAAAAGTGCAAAGTGCGTTGGAGGTTCTGGAAGCTATGGTTTCCAGCAGCAGCGAACCAGTACTGATGTAAATGGCGCCTTAAATACTGTTCCTGCTTATTGGGTCAAACCACTACCACAGACTAATCAACTCAGGTATTTTAAAACCCAGTTAAAAACCCTCCAACATAAACCCTAACCTTAATACAAAAATAAATCACCTTCCTAAAAAAGGAAAAACCCAAAACAAACAACTAAAGTTATACCCATAAAAACCTCCTTAAAACCACCCCCAGCATCTCCTCCCTCATGGTCCAGCCCAGAACCTTTTAGGCTGCATCCGTTCCCCGGGGACTCTTTTCCACGGACACTGCCACCCTGGACACATGGAGGAGGTAAGTAAAATCTCACACACACCAACACCTAACAGGAATCACTAAATCTATCAACACATATTGCATATGTCAATTATCACTTTCTTTGCAGGACCAGGAACCGCCATCACCATGACTGGACCCACCTACAACAAACATTTCAATAAATAAGTTAAAACAATTGTGTGCAATATAGTGTTTTTTTTTGTCCTTAGCACCCATAAAGTGCTGTGTGCATCCAAGTGCTGGTAAGTGCTCTAGTAACGGATAGGCTATTCGTTACAACACCAGAGACAAAGATCTCCTTGGTTTCCTCCACAGCAGACATCTGAATGAGATCATGCCACAGCTGTACAGACTGACGTGTCTGGCTGTGACTATTCCCACATCCACCACAACTGCTGACCAGACATCCTCTGACCTCAAGAGAATAAAAAACGTATGCAAGTAATACGGTGATGCGTAATCGAGAGGTAGAGCCGTTTGTGCACGTCCACATGTGACCAGGTGGACGCACATTTATGCCATTTGGACGCGCTCTTTTACGCACCGACATGCGAGTTGCGCGTATCTTGCGATCGCGGGTTTAGGGTAGCGGGTTTAGGGCAGAGGGTGGTCTGAAACTGTACTGAATCCGTACCCAAATCGTGACACAAAAACCGCGGTATGGACCGTACCGTGAGCCAACTGTACCGTTGCACCCCTAATATATATATATATATATATATTGAGAGAGAGAGAGAGAGCATGGGTGGTGGACTATTGCACATGAGACAAATCTTCTCAGCTGGGTCAGTCACAGCAGGAGCCAGCATACAGGGCGGAATTTTGACTTGTGGAGAAGAGAGCGCATAGCAAACAAACACTGCATTCCAAGAAGACAAAATCACTACATTTCTCATTTTAGGAGTGCTAGATTTGGTGGCAGGGGCATTCTTGCATTACATTTGCTTCCTACTTAGGCCCGTTCCTGTAAATAAATGGGCAAGAGAAAAGATGACTACTAATTAGTCCCAAATGCAATCTTGTCAAGATACCGTTGAGTTCATTTTCTTGATTGTGGGGTTGTTTTGCTTTTATGGTTTTGACTACATTAAAAAAAAATTAAATCTATGACTAACTCGCTTTAACAATGGCTTTTGTGTCTGCTTTTCACATTTCCATGCAGATATTGCATATGAACTTCTTTACTGAGGGAGAAAAAAAAAAAAATCCAATGCCACCTTTTGTAAATAAGTGCCAATCATTTTTTACAAACTTTTGCTGTAGTATCAGAAGTACACTCTTGCATTCACACTGGAAAATACATCTCAAAGTTTTATTTTTTGTTTATTTATTTTCTCTTTACTTACTTTTCTCTTTGCGATGAGTACAATAGCACAGCACTGACATGCTAAATGCTAAAAATGTATTTAAATAACATCAGAACCACGTCCTTCTGGAAGGGTCATAACTGAACCCAAGTCCTCCTCAGATACTGGTGGGGTGTTTTGAAGAGACTAGTTGGGAGTTTGTGATTCGGTGGACTGGTTTTGCATGAACAAGGCTGAGGGCAGTGTAATGCATTGGGCCAAAAGCAGTGACCGGATGGACTGAAGCCTTTCAAGACAGACACTGCAAGTCAGTGTCCTTTCCTGATTACAAAAGCTCTACTCTTCTTTCTTTCTTTCTTTCTTTCCTCCTTTTCAAACTCCCCAAGGTTGTTTGCCAGAGTTGCTGACGGTCTCATACCAGCCAATATCTCTTTCTGTGGCAGTCATGTGTCATTCTATCTTTCACGCTTTGGCTCCACTGACATCCGTGTGACAACTGGTCATGTATTAAGTCTCCCATAGTATCCAGTGTTACTGGTGAAACCCCAGCATGTCTGAATGGTATGCATCCAAATATCACTGTTGGTTTGTCATTCACACAAAATCAAACTGCAAGTTAGAGAAGATCCTTCTTTTATCATTCAATACTATCCTGAATAATGTATACTGACAACCTATTTTTCAAAGGAGAAAAACAAAACAAAAAATATTTCAAGATGAGAAGTAAACAAAAATGTGTGAGGAATGGGCAAACTATAACCCTATTACCATTACCCTAACCCCTTAATGTTGACCCCTTAATTGCTGTGCAGCCTGTAGTGTTCACAGCATTGCACAATCTTCTTTTTTTTTTCCCCTTTCGGCTGTTCCCTTCAAGGGTTGCCACATTTGCCTCCATTGAACCCCATCTTCTGCATCCTCTTCTCTCACACCATCTAACTTAATGTCCTCGTTCCCTTCACCCATAAATCTCCTCTTTGGTCTTCCCTCTAGGCCTCCGGCAGGTCCAGTCTCATTATCCTTCTACCAATATATTCACTATCCCTCCTCTGTACATGTCCAAACCATCTCTGCCTGGCCTCTCTGACTCTCTCTTAAAAATGTATCTAATTCTTTTCTGAAATGTATCTGTCACAGATCTGTAGCATCGAGTACCACCCTCCATCTAGGAATGTTGCAGGTTTCTTAGTATTGTTTGTCCAGTGTCTTTAGGCTCTTGGATAATGTCGACTTACTCAGATATTGTAGATTTCTCAACATGTTTCAGCTCAAAATTTTACTTTTGCAACTTTAAATTTGGCAAAAATGTATAAATGGTAGCATTAACTGGATTTAATAATAGGAGACTGTTTGGCACTGCAGAGCAGATGGAGCTACTTTGACGCCCCTTGCGATAAAACGCCTGTAACCATGGCAAAAGTAGACAGAGGTGGTGACAGCTGCAGAGGCAAAAGCCTCAGAGGATATGAATGTTGATACTAAAGTCAGACGAAAATGTAACTGATGCAAATTAGATTATGACTAAATTAGTTGTACCATTTGTTCACTAGATCTAAGGAAAATCTTATTTCTGAGACTTGACTGAATCTAATACACATTTATGTCTTACTGTAAGGGTAAAAATAAGTTTACATCTGGTGCAACTGTAAAGTTACTGCTGTCAGGGTGGAAGCATCTTTGAGTCAGTCCTGCCTTTAATCTTCCCAACAGGAAGTATCAAAGAGCTGATGCAGAAGCTCAGTATGCTGAAAATAAGGAAATGCCAGACATGGAAGAGGAGTAATGCCACATAAAAAGCTACATTAAACTACAGAAGTGCTCGATTGCAAGTCCTGCCCTCCAACATTAAAGCTAAAGATAATTACCTCCATATTACTTACATCAATGTATGTTACTACTACTACTATTATGACTACTACTACTACTAATAATAATAATACCTGTGCAAAATTGAACTTTTTTTGCATGCGCACAAACAGACACACATGAAACAGATTATGATGAGACCAAGGAGCTCAGCTTTGATAATAAAAAATAAATAATGATGTAATCGTACTGATGTAATTATACGTAATCTAGACAACACATTTGCATTACACTGTAGAAATCAACAGAAATAACAACAGACAGAGGAATTACCTCTTGTAATCCAGATCACGTCGGCATTCTGTCAAAATTCTCCTAAGAGTTTAGCTCTTTGTTTTTCTAGAGTGAAAAGTTCATTTGTTCTGTTTATACTTGGAAAATAAGTGTCAACTCCGAGAGTATTGCTACACGCGTTCACTTTGCTGTCTTTTCTAATGTACTCTCTATGTACTTTTTCACCTCTCGAGGTCCAATGAAGTATCTAATTCCCTTTTGTTCAGGTTCATGTGGCTCATTACTGGTGCTAATATGGATGTTTGTGGGCAGTAAGTGCAGAAAGAATACAGCTGCCTTAAGGGCCGTATATATGTATACTCTCGTGGCAATGTGTCGCCGTCAGCTTGTCGCAGAGATGCCACAGTCACTTTTGATTTACTTAATTTTGAAGCACGCTCTGCGCTATGTTATTCCACACCACAACGCAAGAGGGACAATGACGAACTAGCTAAACTTACTAAACGTATCTCTTGCGTTTTTCCACTTCCACTATCTAGACCCACATTCATCGCTATCTCCCTCCATGAATTACTAGAATATGTGCTGTCTTTGTAGTGTGGAGAACGAGAATCGTACAGATGTGGGTACTTCCTCATTTCTTCGATGACGTGCTCTTTTTCTATGCGGATGTAGAATTGACCAATCAGAGGCCTCCTTTTTCTCCTCTCTGCGACACTGTCTGTGTCGACCTACAATTTTGGGTAGGTGCACCGGAGTCTCTGCGTAGGGTGGGGGGGGGCATCTCTGCCTGACGTCCGAGTATAAATCAGGCTTTACTGTTTCTAATCACCTGCTCACCGGTTTTGCAATTTTTGTTGCAGTTATTTCTGTCAGTTACTCTTGTGTGCAAGATTTCACGCTGAAGTCAAGTGATGTCGATTTTTTTTAAACACTGAGAAAAATGTAACATTGATGGAGGCAACCAGACAAAATAAAATGGTCGGAGGTATTCCAGTTCTAGGCAAAATTACTAGGCCTTGTCAATTACTTCCTAAAGGTTCTGAAACCTTTGCAGACTGCTCATTTTGGAGTGATGAGACTGCACAGACAGGTCTGCGGTTTTACCTTTGCGACATGATCTTGTAAGCGTCTGGAAGATAACAGTTGATGTTCTCCATCTGGAAAGGGTCGGCATCACATATCTTGTCATCTGTTCGGCCATAGTTAGCGCTTTCGATCATTATGACGTCACTTCCTGGGCATCGCAGATCGATGGGGTAACCCTCACAAGACAGCTCTCTCCGCACTAAGCCAAACGGCAAGGCAGCTCGACTGAACCCTGAGGGAGAGAAAAGGGAGAAAGAGCTCGATCGGTGCAAATCCAAGGGAAATGTACAGCTCCAACAACCCAGAAGAAGATGCGATGACAAGCAAAGGATGCAATGAAAGACAGAAGACACCAAAGTTGGATACACAAAGTAAAATCTTTATGAATGCTCTTGTTTTATTCAAAAGAATTGAACTATTCAGTAATAAAAGTCATGAATCAATATAAAGATTAAAACTGTGGATGGACATGGATCAGACTGAAAATTTCATATCTCAGTCCCACCAGGGGACTGACGGTGTTTCTATGTCATATGAACAGTTTCTGGAAGAAAAAAAAAAAGTCACAGTCTTGATTTCTTTTGAGATCTATTGTATTCGATTTGTCTCATTGCAGCTTTGTATTTCATTTCAATATCGAAACACATTAAAGAGCCTATTGCTGGAGAGTTGTGGTTTTCTTGCAATGCTCATTTTTCTACAGAAAATGAAAAAGCACAACGAGCGTGACAGCGTAAGTGTAATTTAATCCACTTTGCAGAGCCGACAATGCAAGGGAGGACTATTGGGAGGCTGGAAAAAAAAAAAAAAGAACAGCTTGTGACGGTGTATGTTTATGGAAGGGAGGATGAGAGTGAATGAAAAATAAAAACTAAAAAAAATCAACATTGCAGCACTTGAAGTATGAACAATGCCAAAAAAGATTTTAAAACTAAAAGCGAACTACACAGATAAACAATACACATATAGTGATGTCCTGGTATGAACAGCTTTCTTCAGCTATGTCATGTATTAAGGACGTGTGACAGGGAGTTTAACAAGACTGCCAGCTGCTCCTGTGTTGGCGTCTTTGTCTAATAACTACCATTTTCCTTCTGTCTAGTGGTGACTTCTTTGAGTTCTTATATAATCATGTTGCTACCTACAACTTGGTTGATGGCTGTTGTTGCTCTGTCTCCCTAATGAGGCTTAGTTCACAGTCACAGGAGGAAATAAAAGGCACCCTTACTACTTCTCATGCGCTAATTTGTTTGCCTCGTGGACAAATTGGAGTGATCCGCATGTGCAGTTGTTTATAATCACAAAGGCTTTTTCTTTCCTTCTCATTTTATGTTCGTTGTGTGGCATTGGTTTACAAGTAGAAACCCACTAAACTGGCCAAGAAAAGCTGAGTTCATTTTACTCTATTGAATGCTTCATCAATTAACTACCAATACAATTATCTTTGTCTGATTAAATGCTAAGCTACAGTGGCAGGGGATTAACATTCTGTATTGTTTCTTAGCCAGAAAATGCTACTGTGGTATTTTACAAAGGAAGATAAATGTCAGTTTGCATTGCCTGATGCTCTGTTTGTGCACCAGTCAGGTGAAAGCCCAACTTCTAAGGTGTTCATTGAAAAGCTTGGCATAAACAAAGGATATCTATATGAAGCAGGGCAGCTGCTGTGGTCTATCTACGCTCTATTGTCAGGGAGCAAATGTTCATCGAGGAAGGAGCTTTTTTCTTCTGCTTGCACCTTTTGACAGCAAACTTGCTTACGTGACCAATAGACACAAAAAAAAAAAGGAAAGGCTATAAAATATAATAGGTTTCCGCTGTATTTCATTTTCCCAGCCCTTTTTCTCTGGAGTCAAAAAGAAGAGCTTAAGGTGAAATACAATTTATCAGAAATTCTGGCTTTAGAATTAAAAAAAAAATAAAAAGAAAAAAAATGAAAATGTGGTCGAAACAAGATTTGACAGTCAATTTTGTGCTCACATCAATGCACTCGTGTATTGTTCAGCAAAAAGATTGTAAGTACACTTGCCCTGGCTATGTACCTATGTAAAACATCACTCAATGCCACACTTCATTTTTTTCCTACTCAAACCATGACATGAAATGGCAGATGCGTAATAGAGGTTCATCTATTTTTTTTTTCCACCACTTGTCTTGTCAAAGGGAAAAAAAATAAATAAATACGTAGATTTCTGAATTACCACATACAAGTGGATGAATTCAGGAGCATGGGTACTCTGTGCCACTAAATGAGTAGAAGGAAAACAAATCAAGCAAACATACACTGCATCTTTAAATAACTAAACATTTTTCATATTTTGTACCTGACACAAATAAATCATTTCTGCTTAAATCTTGAGAATGATCTTGAGCCTTGCCCATTTTACTGAAAAGGCCGTGAAATACTGACTTCAAATGGATGAACTAGGTCGCAGTTACGTATTGCTGGATGGGATTTATTATCTTGCACAGGCCTACTTTGCGGCTGGAAGCAATCTGTTTTTTGGCCTTGTGTCGGATCTCTGAGTTTGATCTCCAAATCCACAGTCAGACCCACTGATGGTGCGCGTCTCAGGACCACTGTTAAAACACTTAAATCACACAGCAAAGCCTTCGCAATTTCTTCTTTTTGGTTTTGAGATTTAATGCAGACTTTCTCCTTAAAGAGGAAAACAGACTGGAGAAATGAGACGATAAAGGCACTCTCCAAAAAAAAAAAAAAGGTCTCTGCTGAATTCACCACTTTTCAGACATGCCGAAAAAAGACTCTGTATATCTACATTGTCATGTATGTGTTTTAGGATCTCAAATAAAATTGTTGTCCTCAAAATGCACTTTATTACTGGCCAGCTGAGGTCATGCATCACGGACCAAAAGCATGGTGGGTAAACAACCTATGAAAGCCTCTCTCTATTGATTACACCCAAGGCTGAACTACTTTCTCACTCTGGTGTCACATGGTATTTTTAGTGCACAGGCAGATGAGTGACACAGACAATTCAATATGGAACATACAATAGAAAAGAAGACAAACTTCAACATCTGTTAAATACAGCCAACAATGTTGTTCTATGGTCATCAGTGATTGGTTCAGCTACTTTCTGTCTCGAATGACAAACAAATTTTACTTATAAATCAACTATAGCAACCTTAAACTCTTCAGTCACGGGCCAAAATTCAGCTTGAGAGCTAAACAAATAAGGGAAAAAAAAGGAATTTAGGTCCACTATGAAAACTTGAATCTGCTCCATGTACATTGTTTTGCTTAAGTCCTTTTATGTTGTACAATGCTTGATGCATGTCTCTACTTGCAATAAATCTTCTTTGTCTGTTTTCATACAGATATGAGGAAGCCAAAACAACATCGATCATGCATTGCAATTACAACACAGTCATATGATCACTCTTAATCGGACATAAACAAATCCAGTGCTTACTGACTCACTTAACTGAATAATTTCATCATTCAAATGAGCCATAAAAGTAATCATTATTTTGCTAGTGGGGTCATTAGCATAATTATTCAAGGAACGCATGATCTGAAAATTATTTACTTTCTATATTGCAGTAACCTTTATTAGAAATATGAATGTTAAAGTACTGACTATTCAGGGCTTGTGTGTTTTTTAATGCACTCCTGTTACAGCATGCACTCATGTTACACACTTCACCTGTCCCTTCGCTGTGCATTTTATAGCATTAAATTAAATGCAAAATAGATGGAGTTAGGGTCAAAGTTATGTGCAAGGTGGCATTTCCCAATACTTGGTGTGAAATAACAAGCATAATCAAGCAAAAAGTGATGTGTTTTGTCCAAAAATGTCAAATGAGCAGATTTTCATTCTGTCCTGTACTTAAACAGCAGGAAGCAGAATCAATGGTCATGGCCAGTGAAATTATTACACTATATGGAAAATGTGACCATGTCAACATGGTGCAGCTGAGAAATTTCTATCCAGAGGCTTTATTATGGCCTTGTTGACACTCTTCCTAATCAGGCCCTCTGGTCACCAATGAACCTGGCCAACTACCACCTCCATTAGCACCACAAAAATAAGTTCAATTCCTTGTCATCAGCTATGAATGATTGAATTGAGCAATGATTACAGTCATTTATACACCAGTAAAATACCAAGTAAAGGCTCCATTTCCTTCTTTACACAGACTGAAATGATCTCGTAAGCCTTACAAAATGTGCATATTTTGTAATCAACAAAAGGACATTAGAAAGTACTGTTTGCCTTTTTGAAAGCGCAAGTCATTCAAGCTTTTGAAATGTGCCCACTGTAAATATTTTTACAACATGTTAATAGCTGACTTTTAGTGGTGCACAGGAACTCTATTTCCATGGGTTATAACACTTTATTAAACCAATGACAAATCTTCCCCAGGTGATGTTTACTTCTCTGACTGACCTTTGTGATAACATTAGATCCATACACGACAGAGAGCTGAAGAACTGTGAGAAACAGCACATATGTATGGTGGACTCATTATGCACTGTCTCTTTGGTGCTATAATGATTTAATTCATTTTTGCTCTCACAGATGAGCCAAATCAATTGGAAAGTGACCATGGTAGGATATGAGTGTCACTGAAGCAGAGGTAATGAGCAAAATGTCTTCCTATTTCACAGAAATGAGGAGTCATTAGGATCATCTTCATTCTACCATGAACCAGACATTACATGATCAAACCCAAAGGATACGTGTTGATACCAAAGACATAGATGACATCAACATATTTCATATCCAACTCCTGAAACAGCTGTCAGGACAACAGATCAGAACCACAACCAAGTGTCTCGTTTAGGGAAATTGAATTACTTCACAAACACTTTGCAGTCGTCGTCCAACATAAATGACGAGACCTTTTCTGCTTTTCTCTGGGGCTCTGGAAATGATTTGCATATTAAGATGACTCTTTGTAACTTGAGTTACAAATGCTTCCACAGTTAGTCCAGTAGACCAGGGGCAAAGCAGAGGCCAATCAAAAGCCCTATTCAGCCACTAATGCTTCCATCATTGTGCCTAGAGCACAAAAGAGGTCTCAAGATTATATTGATGTGAAACCAGATAATTTCTGTCGAGAGCCAGAGAGGAGTGTGACAGGGACGCTCCCGATGCTTGTCGTCTACCGTTAACATGGCCCTTTGATTTCCCTTGCTGTTCAGACGAGAGCTTAACAGCTGCTTGTAAATGAGCTAGCTTCTCCGCTTGGTCTGCCATTATTCTGCACTCCTGAGCCGACAAGCTAGCTTGCTGGGGGGATATTGGGTGAAAGAAGAGTGTGGCCTACAGCATTAGCTTTGAGCCACAGGGGACTCAGCTTGAGTACTCCAGGTTCCACACAACTACCCCTTCCCCACTTTCTAGCTCCCCAAATCTATGGTACAAGCAAAATAAGTTTGAAAAGAAAAAGAAACCTTTAATTCAAGACCCTTCCCACAGAGCTGATTATATAATCCAGAAATATCCTTTACAACAGCACGTATTCTTAAGAAGTCAGATCCATGCAGGGGAGGAGAGACGAAAGAAAAATATTGCATATTTCCACCAAACAGCAGGGTGCGAGATAGACTGCTGACTCCACTGACCATTGTAAAGGAGCATTACACCACTGGCTTGACAGATATTACCAATCTTTTGTATGTCTTTGCATTAACTTTAACTTAAGACTGTGTTCCTGTTTTTCCGCTTTGTGTGTTAAAACCAGTCATCATTTTTGTGTAGGAATAACAGCATGTGGCAGATGCCAATGTGGAGGTCTACCCTGAAATGCAGCCCAGTACGATCTGTGGATTATTAAATGTTTTAACAATGACGTCAAAATGATGACAGTTTTGAAATGAAACATACTGATATCTTACTTTATATTTATATCTCCAATAGATAGAAGCATCCAATAGCGGGAAAGAGAGTTTTTTCTCAGCTCATTTCAGCAATTCATCAGCGCAAGATATTGTGCTAGACTGGAAGAAAAGAGAATTTACACCAAGCCCTCGTACCATTGTTCAATAGATTAAAAAGCTCTTCTGATCTTTTTTTCCCCTTTTTTCTTTAAGGAAATCACATAATATAGTCCTGAACGATGTCGAATACTAGTTAGTGTTGGGCCTTTGAACAGAGAGGGGGAGTTGTGAAATTATAAAGATACTGGGAGAAGAAGAGGAGGCAAAGAACAGCAGGAGAAAAAGACTTCCAACCTCATTTGTATTCTCCACCATCGAGTTCACTCCAGATCATTTACATCTCCGCTACTTCCATAGCAACAGCAGGGGGGCTATCAAGTGCATCTTTGATATAGGTACATGACTCCGAAAGAGATCTTGTCATTTCTCACTAAACAGATTCTGTGTGTGTGTGTGTGTGTGTGTATATATATATATATACATACTGTTTATATTTAATATACTTTTATGCGTGTATCTGTGGGTGTGTTGGTGTGTGTGTGATAGGTAAATGAGGGAATGGTGGAGCCTTTGAGTAGATTTTTAACCCATCAGGCTTCGTTTCATGAACTTTATACCGTATCTCCAGTAACCAGCACTTGTTGAGACAAAAGCCTGAATCAAAATACCATGATGGCAAAGAAGAGAAATATAATCCTGCCGTGCTTAATTCAGATGCGTTAACCAATGAGAATTTGAACAAATGCATTAAATGTCGCTACCTGGCAAAGTAAAAATGCACTGCACCAGCAGGAAAACACAGCCTCATCAAATTCCATGTATGTAAATCAACCTTTAGGCCTAATTAAGCTCTATGGGGCTCATCAAGGTCATAAATCCCCTTCTTTCATAATGCATTATTGACTTCACATCATCTGCACATGTTGGTTGACTGCACTCACAGAAGTACACAGTGTCATCTCACCCTCTAATATCGGATAGCCCTGGGGCCAGCCAGTGTGTGTACAGGACAGGGAAAGAGTGAGTCCTTTTTAGGTCAAAAAAAAAAAAAAACTAAGGACATTTTCTGATAGTGTAATGGCTACAGTGACCGTCAAGCTGTATATTTTGTCTCATGGTCCCCAACAAATGGTCACTGGCAGATTTCAGTGTGAAATTAGCAGACATACTGAATTTATCAAGGCAAGGTCAAGGCTTTCAGCTCATTTTTGTTATCATAGTGTTGAGCTTCGATCATTGCAGCTGAAAAATTACAAGTAAATATTGACGAGTCTACTGCTCAGCAATAATGCAGTTCTGAAACCTTACTGACACTCTAGTTTGAATGCGAGTTGACATTACTATAAATCTTTGGAGTGATCCCGAATCCTTCCCAATGATAACTGCCAGTCCCTGCCAAGAAACATAATACAGCATAGTGATCTTTCTAAAGCTCCATGATCAGCCGAATAAATTACAGTTATTCAGACAACATTAACTGCTCAAACGTTTAAATGTACAACTGTAAAAAGGAGATTGTATTTGTTAGCCCTGGAGTATATCACTTCCATGGTTTCCATTATAAATAATGAAAACAATGGACTGGGATACATCGAGCAGCCCAGACTTCCTTCTCTGCTCCAATGAAGCGTTTGATGCTCCTCAATTCAATAAAGAAGCATTTCCCCATTGGGTCACCAGTGGCAGTACACACAAATGAGAAGTGTCCATCTGCTTGGTTTGCATTCTCAGACTGCACCTCCTCAAGCAGCCCACAGCAGTGGTTCCTCTGCCCAGGACTCCGCTCTCATGTGTATGCATTTGTGCCACATTATTCAGCCAGTGCTTCAACTGACCCACACCTGGCATTTAAATTCCCTGACCAACAGGGTAGCCATGCCCTGATGACACGACCGCTCCTCCAGCTGAATACTTTATGCAGGTCTTATTCAGACTCACAGACTTGTTGCCTTTCAGGTTCGGCAGATTGCTGTTTGACACAATGTTATTCTGCCTAATCACACTGAATGAGGTATCCAAGGTCACCTACACCTACTGCGCTCTTGTTTGGACAAATGCAAATCACCTGGAAACAATTCTTTTGTTCATTTTATTGTACTTACTTTTTTAAATGGATTTATGAAGGACTTCATTATTTAGAATTTATCCATTTAGTTCAGTTTCATAATGCCTGCAAAAAAAAGTTAAACATGAGTCTTACTTTTGTTTCAGTTAATTAAGGATTTTTTTTTCTAATGGTATTCATTATAATCTGCAGTGGAAATATTATTTCAATCACCCTCTACTTCATATTGCATGTATTTTTCCCCTGTAGAGCTGAGGGAAAATACAAGACAATCAAGACAATCAAAAGGCCTACCTCTAACATATTTATAAGACGTTTTCATATCTGGATTAACCTAATCTGAACCAAATCCACAGTCCTGAGCCTAATTCCTAACATTCCCACTCCACCATCTGTTTCCTGCCCTCACACGGGTCAGAGCAAAGACACTTCAAGTTCTCGTTTACGGATTTATTTTTTTTTTAATTGTTCATGTTGTGCTTTTCATTTTATTTTATTTTACTTATTTTTATTTTTTTTTTGGTGGGGCACATGGGTACTGGGGTGTATGTAAGAAGCAAGGGCAACAAGACAGAATAGTCCAGATGAGCAGCACCAATGTTATACGAGACACACTGATATTGATTGGTACCATTGCAACCCATCATTTACTCAAGAATGGGGCTTAAAAGGAGAGGCCCAATGCCTTGACATACAAAAGCACTCGGGGGTCATTATGACTCACAAGGTCAAAAGCTGAGTCACTAGGGGTCAAGTTGTAGTGCCAGAGCACAAGTAGTTTGAAAATGGCATATGTTAAGTTTGACATCAAGTAAACCAACATGTCAGGACTGAGAACCACCATAAACGGGCAATGACCTGAAAAAAAAGCTCTACTGACCACAGCATTTTTTGCAACCTCTGTTAAAGTGGGTCTTGGACAAAAAAAGAATAAATAAAAAAAATTGCCAGAGAGAAAGGTTCAGCAACCTTTGAAGAAACGAGTTAAAGCACAAAATGCACCAGTTCAACTCTCTAAGTTAACAAGCTTCATAGATGGGAATTTAGAGTTTCGTAAAAAGGTCCTGGTTCTAAATCCTCTATATTTATGGGTACAGTTTCACCACCTCACGTTTACAGGAGGCTTCTTGGGATTTATGGTTCCACTAAATCAGGACTGAAAGCAAGAGGACAGAAAGGATTCAACTAAGGGCAAGAGGGGATATCTTACATCTGACCCTTGAGTGTGAACAGTAAAATCTTCAAAATCACAAGCCTTTGACAATATTATGCTCTCGTAACACACTCCGTCACTGCATGCCGTGCAGCCAGTTTTCTTTGCATGACCACACTCACACTTTGCTGTAAGCATGCCTTTCAACAGTCTCCTCATAATAGAAACTTGATTGTGTACTCCTTGAACACCTGAACACCTGGTTGTTGTTTATATGAGAGGTTTAAGATGTTATGATATTGGTGTGGTTTCATGAAAAGAAGGCCTACTTTGATGCATCCATCCCTCAATTGCTCTTGTCATTTAAATCAAAAGGTACAACTCAAGTTTGTAAATACATCTACATGTATGTACATGTACGTGCAGCAAGTCCCTCCATTGCAGTCAACATCAGTCAGGTTCTAATTTACAGACACGTCCAAGTCTGTGGAGTTTAACAGTGAAAAAGTGAATATTGGCATGCTGCGAAGCACGTGACCTGAATCTGTCTCTGTAATCACCTTGAAATTTCACAGCATTACAGAAGCAAACAGGAAACCAAAGCTTCATTTGCCCTTTGACCAGCTGAGCTGCTTCATTTGTCAGGTGCAAGGTGTACATGCTGATTCCTGTTTGAAATACCATCTACACTGGATAATCAAAAACATTCCCTGAATCCGCCCTTTCCACACAGCACTTCATCAGTAGTCCTTGCATGACGTCTGTCTGCAGTCCTTGATGTCCACTACAGAGGCTCTAGCAACACAAAAATATTAAAGAACTACAGAGCCTGTGTTATTTATCTTGTGGTATCATGCGGATAGCTTTGGGTCTTTCCATAATAAAAATGCTTTTTTTCCATCACATATGCCAGAATCTTTAACATCCAATCCTACAAGCACAGGCTTAAGACACTGGTAACAAATACAGAACAAACAGAAATGCAACTTTGAAAATGGAGGCATATCTTTAACAGATTGAAACCTGTTTACACAGAGATGCCCTCATGCTGCTATAGTCACATCTGCCACGGTCAGATCAGAGACAACGAACAAAACCACAAAACAACAAATGCTCCCTGAATAATAGGTCTTTGGTTATAGGTCACTGCACTGAAGACCTGATAAGCCATTTGTTTTCCCCATATTTGGGATTCAGGAGAAGAGACACGATGGGTTATCTGAAAATGTTTGTAGATTGTTTGGGATATACTTGTTCAGGACCCACATGATTCTACAGGGGAAGAACAAAGTCAGACAAAGCATGACGGGAAAATTCGAGGCAGATAGAGACATGAGGGTAGGTGAGTAATGTTGGGTGCCTGAGATCCCACCCAGCAGAGGTCTCGTGGGACCTGCATGAATGGCCATTATCCACAAAGATCAGCACAGAGACTGATGGGAGATGGTAAGTCTGACACTCTGTCATGCTGAACCACTCTGGAAACCCAATTAACGACCACATTAGAGGCAGCGCAAAATGTCAAGAACACACGCCTTGTGTTCTGTGTGAGAAGTCTGCATACCTGTGGATTGAAACAAAGCCAGATACTTAAAATAAATAAATAAATAAATAAAAGAAAAAAATTCTGTTTTGTCCTGCAATGGGAGAACAAAAGCAAATTCCCAAAAACATTGAACTAAGTGAGAAATTACAGTAGCTTCAGGAAATACAATGTAGTGCTGCTACTACAGTTAACACATTGATCAGTGGGGCTGAAACAAGGCAGCGTGTCTCTCGTCTGAACTGCTGCATCAGTGTCACACCTCGGATCCCAGCCCGAGTTATGGATGTTGACTGCAAACAACAAACTAATGATGCTTCCCAAGGTTATCTCTGCATAAATAACCGTTAAGGAAGAGCGCTGATGCAGCAGCCCGAACTCAACAACACATGACATAGGCTACCAGAAAACTGTTGAAAATCGCTGCCAAGGGCAGCAAGTTCATGATTATGAGTTTCACACATTTTAGGTCAGTGGGACATATTTAACTGCCTCAGTAGACAGGTTCCAGCAATGCCTGTGTTTGGGTGGGAGGAGGAGGAGGGTGGTGGGATGTCAGAGCTCCACCATGCTCTTGCATGACAAACACCAACCTGGAGCCAGCTGTGACAAAGCCCTAATCCAGAAAATCCCTCCTTCCTTTGCTGAAAATCCTAATGAGGATTTGAAGTACCCGGCAGGGAGGAGACCCAGGGGCTGTGGTTACACCTTGCCATTGCTTGCTCTCCCAGGCATTGTCTCCTTATCTCCTTATTGGCCAAGCCTGGCTGGCGATGAAAGAGACGTGACAGCATGGTGGGCCTACGTACACAGACCCTGCGCCTGCCTGGCTCCAGGGGAAGCCAGATTCTGCCGTCTCCCACAAACAACCAGAACAACATCAAGAAGGAGATGGAAAGACAATACTGACTGAAGTTGTTTAAGACACAAAAGACTAAACAGTAATGCATTCCTTTGAGTCTGAACAGTTTCGGTGCTGCCTTTAACACTAAGTAAAAAGAAAATTAAATTAAATTTTAAAAAGTGTCTTAATAGGCAAATATGATTTCCATAAAATGATTACCTGATATTTCCTCTATGAACATTATTTGCCTTTTTGAAGTGTAATCATCAAATTAAGAGATCAAACAGGAACACGATGGAACAGCGTGGACTACATTTTCTTCCACTGACACATCTCTGAAGTAGGTAAACACTTAAAAAGAAAAGGGACTTCTGAGCATGGTTTTACTTTACATACAGCATGCTTAAACGCTTAAACAGAGTCACCTAGTGAATTGACGTTGAAAGCTGATTATCAGTCACAGATACTGCATCCTTACCTCTGAAGAATCAGCTTATGGTATGGGGATTTAGACTTTACCTGATTGGATTTGCCTCTTAAATATTTGTTTCCATGACCCTGATATGGCTATGTGAGGCAAGCAGAAAGGAGAGGGGAAAAAGTTACTGAACTGAAGAAGAAAAAAGAAAAGAAAAGAAAAACAGAGTGACTAGCCAACATCTTGGCGCTATCACAAAATGCTTTCATTGTTATAAGAAAGCTCTAACTGGAACATTACTGGGAGGTTCCACATCCTGGTTCTGGCTCACATTAAGCTATGAGCTTTTACTGGGAGTAATTACATTTCAGAACACTGAGACTGTTGATTTCCTTTCAATTGACTACGAGATGAAGGCTTTAAGTCTCTTCTCTTACCCTTTTCACATGGCACAATGAAAGGACTTTTACAGGTGCTCTTCCTTGTTGCATTTGAGAAATCTCAAGCACTTTAAACATCTAAAGTCTCTCTCTCTCTCTCCCTCAGGCTTGTTCGTACATGTCCCGCCCGTGAAACACAGCTTTCCTTTGACAGTGGAGCTGCAACAGGCTATCTAAAGAAACATATCTATTTATTATTAGCCAAAATCCCATATGACCTGTTTAATGAGCCGCGTCTGTTTGCCTTGTCTCAGACTGAAGAACATGATACAGCTTATAACTTCTGATCATCTGAAAACTGTTACGTCGTTCACTAACTAAATGGGGAGTTTCTTTACCGATGAAAAAATAATTCACGTAACCCTCTGTTTGGCACATTGCACGCCTGCCCCCCACCCCAACCTTTTGAAAAATAATCCTTGCCCACCCCACCCCCCAATTTTGCCTCCCCATAATTCCAACAATCTTTGGGGAAGCTTTAGAAGAGAGCATGTGGCTGAGCACTCTGAACTGTTATTCTGTCGCTGATACATGCAAATCCTTGCAACCCCACCGGACTTGACTGAATTATTTTGGAAGACACGTGAGTTAGGACAATCATGTCTTGCAAGGGATACATCATAACCGTGTTTTTTTTGTTTTTTTGTTTTTTTGTAAAAATACTAACAGCACTTCTCAAATGCCACCTTCACCTTATTTCTCGTTGCCATGGTGACATTCACAGGTGACACCAGTATGGAAAAGGGAAATAAACCTGCTGACAATCTCTGTGATTACCTGAGGGCAAACGTGTGTTGATGTCAAACAGTAACAGAGATGTAGACAGAGACAGACAGACACTTCCGGGTCAATCTCACCAACTTTAAAATGGTCATCCAGTATTTGTTATATAAAGGCTGATGATCTTATTCACGGCCCAGCTCGCTGCTTTCACATCAAGCACCCTCTTGGCAAATTTTAACAATCTGGGACAGCATTAGTTTTACCCAGCAGGAAAAAAAAAAAGAAAAAGAAGAAAAAAACAAAACAATATGGCTATTACCAAAATAAGTCCCATGTGTCCGTGATACCGGCTGAATTAATTGAAATTGAAGACAACATTAAGCAGGCCAAGGATAGCTCCTGTCTCCTTTTCAGTAACAAATATCTACCAAAGCGACTATACTTCAAACCTTATGCTTATTACAATTGTCACTTTGTAGGAATTAACAGGATTTTTCTCGGCTCAGAATGTACCTTTGGGGGGTGACTAAGCACAACAGCAGGCATGAATCTGTGTTACCTTATGTGAAAGAAATCTTTCAAGTGCTTGATAAACAAAAAAGAAAAAGGTACTTTTTACGCACAGCTCTGGTGATTTTAACCTTTGCATGTGTATCATCCTCGCTCTATGTCTTAAAGCAAATTAAAGAATGAAAATACAATTACTTCAGGGAATACGAGGCACAACACGGTCTGATTACCATCAACACATGCAAAGAGAACAGTGAAATATAAATCAAAACCTGTCAGTGTTTGCAGCAAAACTCCCGTTAGCCCCCTTCACAAGATATAAATCTGGCTTCAAAGGCCACTCTAACAATTCACTTCTTCTATATATTAGGGGAATTCAAGAAGCAGATTTTAAAATGTCTGTCAACATCAATTCATCAGAGCTCCACATATTTCTGTAGAGTCTTTCCTCCCTTTGGGAATCCGCCTTCACATCTGCCTACTTTTTTTTATGGGTCAAGCAACTTTTATTGTACGTGAGAACCTTGAATTGATAGTTCTTTAAAAAAAAAAATACTATGGCTAAATTCTAAAATATTAAACTAAGAAAAAAAAAGAATTCTACATTAAACGCCCAGATGAGAGGTGGTCGCACATAATCGTTTAACATAGCTCTTGTGTGCTTTTGTTGAATCACAGTCATCCTGGAGGACTGGTGATGGAACAACACACACGCATGTTATAACGACATAGCTGTGTCATATGTCTCAGCTGGACCATGACTAAACAATAATGTTTAAAGCAGGTGTTCAAGGAAGGAAGTGGGGAGGGAAAAAAAGGTGGTGTGTGTGTATATATGTAGAGTATAACATGCTTCCAAATTAGTTCCATATCACTGGGCCTCAGGGTTAGTTTGAAATCACAACTCAAAGCTCAATAAATATAGATATACATAAATATAGAAAAATAGAATAACAACACAAATAATTTTTAAAAACTATTGTTACTGATGGCTGGGACTACTGATGCTAATAAAAAATATCCGGGTTAAAATGTGAACCAAAAAAAAGGACCTAAAATGACCAAATAACCAAAAAACAAACAAAACAAAATAAAAACAGGAGATAAAAGCCTTAGAGTCAAAAAGCAATGAGTCAACTGAGAAAATATAAGAGACACTCATGGCAACGAGTCCAAACAAGGCGAGCCAAGTGTGGAGGATGAATAGAAAAGAAGTCAAATTATACATACATACACACACACACATATATATGTGTGTATATATATACATATATGTGTATATATGTGTATATATATATACATTTGTTTGGACAAACATAACGATAATCACAAAGATTGCTCATAAGAGTTTTATTTAAGAGCTGATATCTTACCATTTTCCATGGTTTTCTTGATTATGACCTAAATCACCTAAGTTTTTACATCAATAGCTATGGCGTTTTACTGCCAAAAACACTGATTTTATGCATTCAGTGTTTTCTTTTCTGTCTGTTTTAGTCACATGATGACGTTTAGTGGTACCAGGTATTAAAATTAACAAGAAAGTGAAGAAAAAATGGTGGTCTAATAATTTTTTCCATGACTGTGTATGTATATATATATATATATATATATATATATATATATATATATATATATATATATATATATATATATATATATATATATATATATATATACACATACATACACATGCTGTGTTTGTATTCATTCAGATATAAAAAGGGAGAAAAGAACAAACTAAACTATTTTAAGCATCACACTAACCCATTTAATTCAATTACAGAACAGCATTAAAAAGATATTAGGGGTGAAGGCAGTTTAATGATGCATGTTGACTTGGGGATATTGTTTGTAATGAGCTGTCTCTGGGCTGATCTCTGTGACTCAAAGGGTGAAGAAGTGAGGGTGGTGGGGAATAGTATCAAACAAGAGTGAATGAAAAATTCACCTTTTCTTTCCCCTGATTAGCAGTCGACATTTCCCCCTGGAATACACTGCTCACTCCTTCTGTTTGCCTGGGGAAAGCTCCGACTGCCTGCGCCCCACCTCTGAACTACATGGACTCTTATTGCACATAAACTTAGGCCTTTCACATGCCCTCAGGTAGACGCACCTTGAACATCTATTAGACGTACGCAGTGTGGCGTTCACTTGCATTCCACCTTAACAACGCAGTCAACTGAGTTCTGCGGAGCGCCTGGTAAACACCAGAGGCAACGCAATGTGAAAACGAAACCCTCTGTGGGGGTGACTATCTTTCACACTCCATAAATAGGTTTATTTGCAGACGCACAAGTCTCAAAACTGTACACTTTGATCTTTGCAGAGGTATAGGGGTGGGACATAATTTTCCAAAGAATTGATATTAAAGGAAAGCGCATGATTCTGTTTTGGCACTTTCAAGTAATTTTTGTGGCTGCAGTTTTATAAATCCACTGAAACCTGTAAAGATCGCATGGTCCTCAAATTTTCACTTTTTTTTTTTTCTCCTATAAAAGATCATGTGTAATCAGATGATTATGCACATGATTATGGCTTCACATCTTGTGCCAGTGCGGTATGCATGTTTATTGCATGCCGATAAATCATTTCTCTGCAACCTTGAGTTCTGCACTACTAAAGCAATAAAACGGGTATACTGAGTAGTTGGCCAGGACTTTGACGTCTTGCACTTTGGAACCAATCTTTACTGTCCTATTTTATTTTTCGCTAAAAAAGATGCCAACTTTGGTTACTTCTGAATCCAGTCATCCAACATATGATGTAATGGGATAAAAAATGTGCTGGATACAGTTTATGAGATACGACTTGTACGCATAAATCCTACGCCTCTGAAATAGCTGAGAATGAATTGATCAAAATTAAATGAAATATGATGCAGAGATGTTGAAGCTATATGTTTTTAGAGGTGTGAAATCTGTGTGTACCCATCATGACACAGAACATTTTAAATGAGGAATTTACACAAACATCAAGCTCTTTATACCACTGGGAGCAACTGACGCTTTCAAGCATAAAATCTCAGACAAATCAGAATTTGCCAACTAATGAAACCTCTCAAGATTATCCCCCATCCGTCTGTGCCCGCTGCCCTCAAAACTGCTTTAAGTAGTGCCTGCACATAGAGGAGCAGATTTGGCTTGGGTCACAATTTTACTGCTTTTGATATCTTCTTGAATAAGACAGTAGAAAGAAATAAAAAAATAAAAAGCAAAAAACCGAGACTGGATACATATTCATAAAATGCTAGAGAAATAATTGTAAAACACATCAGTATGTTTTTAGGGAAACAATTTAGGACAGCACTTTAATATGTGTGTTGATGTACTTACCCTCTGTGGAGTGAACTTGAGCGAGAGTGATGAGAAACCAGCAGAAGGTGTGTAGTCTCCTCAGGGGGCATGCCATGGTGACGGGTTTTGATGATTATTGGCAGGTTTGTGTAGTGACTATGATATTCTGATTAGAAAAGTCCAAGCCGCGTGGTCTCAGAGATGTTCATCTTTGATTCTCTCACCTGTGACACAGATAAAAAGAAACATTCACCTCAAATCACGGAGGGTGCAATTTCATAGAGGAAATCACCTGTTAACACTTCCATTACAAGGCACTTGATGTTGCATGCACATTCCACAGTAGGGATGTGAGGAACTTTAAGCTGCGAAATGCTAAAAACCACTAAAATAAGCCCACAGGGTCAATAATCCTGAAACGGGAAATCCCTTAATGGCAGCTGAATGCTAACCATTTCAGTGGCAGGGAGGGGGGGAGTGGAGTGTGAGCAGGGTGGGACAAACTCTGTTGTGAAACAGATGTGGCTCGTTCTGTCCTTTTAAGCATCATTCAAGCCAAGCGATGCTAATCTTATCAGTGCAATGTCCAGTATTGTTTTCTCTGCCTATTATAAAGAGCATATTTATGCCTCATTTATACCTTTTATGTTCTTTTACTATACCAGAGCACAGAAATTACATCTCATTAGTGATTTTAATGTCATAATTATCAATAGCAGTATCTCCACCATGTGCTGAGGCCTCCCAACAAAGTAAAAACCCCTTGAAAGAGGTGCATCAAGAACTGAGCAAACCCAAACTGATATGACATGTAAACTGTAAAAACACATAGCAGATGCCAATATATGGGCTCACATTAAAGTCAATATCATTTTGAGCTTGTGTATTAATGTCCCCAAATGGTTCCAGAGCTGCTAGTTGTAAATCAACTTTATTGCCCTGTGAAATCAACCTGCATGGGACATTTAAGTTTGTGCATGTGTACAAAAGGATGTGTGCATGTCGCAAAGATTTGTATTAGAGGGCGTGAAGTTACGCAAAGACACTAAAAGATCATAAGTGTTTTTTGTGAACATCTGTTCAGCGATACAGTACAAACAAAAAAGAGGAAGAAAAAAATGAACCACAGGACATAAAATGTCCTATACTGTGTGACTCAGAGGTTATCAGTGAATACACTGACCCTGTATTTATACCCTGAAGTGACTGACAATGAAAGTTTAATCGCAACATAAACTAGACAGATTTATTTCAGACAAAATTGACTCGCATTAACTTAGTTGTTGTCCAGAAATTCTACTGAACATCGTCTCTACAGGTCTACTTTTCTTAAAAAACTTGTGTTATTTTACCATCCCATTAATTTTAGACAGTTTACACAGCCAACTTATAAATCGTGCAAAATATTTAAGGTAACACATTTACCAAATCATCTATTAAAATAAATGTGAAAGGATGTATTTTCTCCTTGAAGTCTTGAGGGAACAGTGCTTCTGTCTGAGTGATTTTTTATGCCTGTTTCCACCCTTGTGCCCAAACCAAACAAACTGCGCCAAACAAATGGTCACTTCTCCAGTGTTGTGACTAACCACAAACTGCCTTATCTCTCCAGCCTCCTTCCTCTCCGCCCTCTCCCTTACAACTCTCCAAACCAAAATTCCTCTCTTCCCACCTCACCCATGCCTTTCTCTGCAGTACCAGTCTGAAAGTTTGTTTTGCTCTCTTTCGCCACAAAAGCAAATGGTCTCCTCCCTGTGACGGATACAGTGCTGAAGCCGTGTAGGGTGAAACCTAATGCCTACCTGCGCGCCCAGGCATGCGTTTCACACTACTAACGGCTCCCTTTTGTCTGTGTGTTTACACTGCTGTGTTAAGCTCAGTCCTCTCACGCGCATGAACCATTAGCACATTCACCATGGGATGTGGCATCACTCTGGCAACAAGGCACATAGGACCCCATTAGAAACTGTTTTCTTTCTTCTTTTTTAGCACATTCAAAAACAACATTTCATTTTTGTGTGTGTGTGTGTGTGTCTGCAGGCTGAGATTGTTAGTTAAGATTCAAGGGACTGAGTGTTATCCATCATGCTAGTTCCTAACAAGAAAACTCAACTGAGAAGACAGTGAGGAGTTTTGTTTGCCACGTACTGTCAGAACCGGCTTCTCCTCCACGCCAGAGGATAACCAGTGCCTGAAAGGGTCTTTGATCTGTTTCGTCTGAGTTCTCAGACGGCGGAATAATTCATCACCGAGAAAACATGCGGAGTGCACACATTAGCCAGCGAAGTTATAATTAAACCTGCCATAATCAGCTCATCTAGTATGACATTACTCCTCACCTGAGACCTCTAATTTTACAGCCATTTAAAAGAGGTTAACAGGAGCAGAACACACACGGGCACAGTGTATTTAGCTCCTGTGGACTGATGTGCTGTCACGAGGCTTGAAAAACGAAAGGTGATCGCCGGGACCATACATATCGAATTCCCACAAAACCCTCGCCCGTATTTATTTATTTATTTCTATCTGTGCATGTGACACCAATTAAATTATCAGGCAAGTGCCTCATGTTGACAGTTAAAGTCTGTACAGTATAATGAGACCATAAGCTGATTGTACAACATATACAGGCTTAAGAGCCTTCATCCATGCACACAAAGTCTAAGCACTCACTGTTTTAACCACTCAGGAAGGGGGGACTTGGGAGGACACATACATTCACGTGTTTTAATAATCTCACCAATCTGTCATTAGATTATCATGCACAGTAATTACTAAGTAAGTAATATACTGAAAATCCTGTGCTTTCCAGTGAAAATCTCAGGTGTTTACAAGCACTCTGGGTAATAAATGCTTAAAATAAAGTCAGCCCCCGGAGTGTTTATAAGCACCTGAGATTTTCCATTTTACCCAAACATACGTGAACTTAAACTCATAATGCTTGCAGGTCTTTTGTTGAATAGGTTTTGCTTTCTTATTGACTCCGTCAATTTCTTATGTTTCTATTTTATTCCTCCATTTTGCTATTAAAATACACCTAAACAGGAAATACTTCTCAGCTGCTTCTAGAATCGGGTTAAAAATAAATAAAAAAAATGCACTTGTGTGTGTTTGAATGTTTGCTGCAGGTGGCTTCTTTTATATATAAACTAATGATTGTGAGTCTCATCCTGAGACACCGGCATCAAATCAGTACGAGTATTCTTCCCTCCTTTTCATCAAAACAGAATGCAGAATGGAGGCGGCACAATCAACAGGCCTCGTGTGTCAGAATGTGAAGACAAAAGACAAGACGCCTTTAATGGTTTTGCCTTCAAGGCAGTGCAGACCCCCCGCCACGAAAGACATGCAGAGTGTTGATTCCTGGTACACTGGGATGGGTGTTCTGTAAATCGATGATAACAGTCCTATACTTTAATATATTTTGTATCATGCTGTGAGTATTTAACATGCTGAGACACCAAAGGCACACAGTGGAGGGAGACTGTCTGACTGCCGTTTGCCTCATTAAACGAGTTGAGGTCTCCCCTCTCAGCGGGGGGTTTCTATTTTGTCTCTACGCCTTAACAGAAACTGCCGGAAATCCCACCTTGGTATTTTCACGTACAGCCCTTGGCTTTGGTGCACTGAAACAAGTATTAATCTCTGCAACAATGTGCTATTGTGTTCAAAATTTGCATGTGGGAGTACGCCGAGAAGCAATATCATCATCATCATCAACAGCAACAGCTAATTCATCCAACATCACTGTGTCAATGTTCTGTGAATTTAAAGCACAGATTGCTAAAATGTCAGCAGGTATCACACTGTTTTGGCTAAATATGAAGACACCGCAAACAGATGTTTAAGTACCCTGAGAAATGGAAAAGCCACAGGGGCGTTGGCCCTCCGGCTTCAAACATGTGTGCATTCCATATACTCCGAATACAACAGAAGACTTTATAATCAACAATTGAGTGAGGAAATTGTGAATGAGGAAGCAGTTGGTACTCTTAAGAAAAAAGAAAAGGCTTTGCAACTTGGAGGAAGGGGGTTATTAGAGGGGAGGGGAGAGGAAGAAGGCTGATTCTGGACAGTTTGAAATTTAAATGCAGTGGGGGTCTGAAAACAAGAGGCAGATGTGAAAAGAATGTTAGGCTCCTTAGACAAAGCTCCCAGTTGTCCCTCTCTAGCTGTTAGAGGGCCACGGGAGAATAGAGGAAGAGTTAGGCTATTCTATAAAACAAGATCTGAGAGATTGGGGAAAAAAAAGAACTTAAATGGGGGGAGGGGGACCTGAGCTACAATTCAAGAATGACAGCTTGCAAGTCTTGCTTGACCCTTGGATTGGCCCCTCAGCTTCCAATGAACTTAAGAGCTGGGATGTTAATTGTCACAGAACATCACAGGGATGCAAAGGAAGGGAAGTCCAGGACCAAAGATTCAGCTGAAATGTAAATAAGAGCCAGCATTCTAGCATATTTTGCTTTTTATTGGGTTTTCCTAACAGCATCCTCATACATGAATTCATACACACTATAAGACTCCTGTTATCTCTTTTCTGATTCACATTTTGAGGGGGGAAAAAATATCTCGGGACAGAGGACTCAGTCAAAAAAATATTCAGCCTCAGCTGTGGAGGAAATATATTTCCAAAAGCAATTGGGTCCCTGCTTTGACACTGCTGAAGATGTACAATTTGCAAGGGCAAATCAGAAAATTCACACTCCAGCGTGGAGAGATCGGGCGGGTGATCAGATGAGCCTGGAGCCCCGCTGAGTCAGATATGGGGCAGGGAGAAATCAGAGGCCGACTCCTCTGCTGAGGGATTGATTGAGAGCAGCGCAGAGAGCCAGAGGAGCTGAGTGACACCCAATGAAACCCCATGTCTTCTGGTGCTTCAAACGCTGGTCGGACCCTGTCGGGAAAGCTAAAGCGGTAAAATACCAAGTCAGACGTGCATGCTGGGCTACAAGGCAGCTCAGTAGGGGTGGTGGGTTGCTGACATACGAGGATGACAATGGAGTGAAGATGGTTTTTGAAGCAAATCACTTTTTAAAGAATTGCATGAAAATTGCGCACAAACTATTGCGCATTTATAGAGACATCTGATTGGGACAGGTTCTGCAGTGGGACTTCTCCCATTCTTTTTAATTACACCAGTTCACAGTCACTTATGATTGTTCAGGTATTATCAAAGCCATTTCATCATCTTTAAACAAATACTTTTTTTTTCAATAATGTGTGTTCATATTGTTTGCATTGAATTAATCATTACGGAGCTCTGATGCAAACCACACTTCAACAGAAAACGTAGCCTGTCAGTCTGTGACGTGCACGTGGTGCAAGTCATGCTCATTGCTCTTAGCGTTTCCTCTATTCATCATTTTTATGAGCTACTCAATTAATCGATTAGAGCACTCCCCTGCTGCTCAGGACATATGGATACTAAACAAAGCTCGCGCAAGCCAAACCCTGAAACACTTACATCAATACATCCCCAGAAATGGACACATTGTCAAAAACAAAACTCATGAAAGAAGGACCACAGTTTAAAATGTAAGAAACTTATTCCCTTATTGATGAGTGTCAGTATATAATGAGTTTTTACAGGCTTATGCGTTATTTTTCAACAGTATTCATAGACTCTCTGTGCTCTTCCTTTTTCTTGAATATATAGTGTATTAAAACCGTAGTCTCATCATTATCACTTTAGCAATGCAACAGAAATCCTATTAACACTTAAAGATTCCTACACCTGTCTGCCTGCATGGATTATAGCTGGATGATTTGCCACAGTACCAAAGTTCTAATACAGGTTCCATACATTTTTTTTGTACTAATTTTGATGTTATACCGGGAAGTGAAGTGGATTATCTCAAATGAAATTTCAAAATGTCATTTCCACTTGCTGATAGCACAAAACTATTCCTTTCAGGTCTGTTCAGATAAGAATAATGCAGCCAGGACAGTTAAACGGTGTCTTAGCCAAATGTTCCTCCGCTTAGGAATTAATAGGCTGACATTAATACAGCAAGATAAATGGGCAGGTCAGGAATGGGAACCCTGCCATTATATGGGCATCTCATGGTGATACAACCTGCCAATCAAGTCCAATAAGTCCTTGACACGCTCTGATTCACCTTGAAAACATCCAGAGTGAATGTAATAAGCAGTGTATATTTCTCTGGCCAGAAAACCAATCAAATTAGTATGTGTACACAAATACTTTGAAGGCCTAGAGAACACATAAGGGCAATAAAAAAGGCACACTCATTGCGTGATCCAGTTTGCCAAATGGATGCTTTGATAAACTAATTTTCTCAATTTCAGCTCAAGTTAGAATTTTTTTTGTTTCTCTAAAAATAAACCAATGAATAAATAAGTAAAAAGGCACCATAGCAAAACAAAGTGAAGAAACGGGGCGAAAACACACTGCATTGTAAAACTTTGGAGACTGGGGCGCCGAGTCATTTGCGATGTCGTGTTCAACACAAACAGATATTTTGGAGTCACAATCACTGGAAATCTTTGCATTTTCTGCTACTCGTGTAGCTCATTTGAGTCGCTATTCATCTAAAACACCATGTTTGTTTGTTTCGGAGGAAAGGGACCAGCAGGTTTTGAAAGTCAAGGGCCTGGTTTTAGTTCTATGACAATAATGCGCTGTATTTAACCGGATATGCACCAGTAAGCAGCTTTTGTATCCCTCTTCCCTCCCCCTCCTTCAAAAGGAGCAGCCGAACGGTTAAAAACCCCGCTCTATCCTTTCGATTAAAGACCTCAGCATCAATAATGCACTGTGATCACGAGGCGTTATTAAACAGGATGATTAAATTTTCAGGTGGTGGGCAGTAACACAAAACACGGCGAAGGTAACGGAGAAGATGACTTGAGACGGACACCTTTAAAATGGAAGGGGAGCGAGCGGGAGCGTTAGCCATTTATCTACTGTGTGTTGTCGTTCATCTCAGCAATGAGAAACAAAAGATGAAACTGCGCAATTATCTTTCAGACAAAAAAAAATCTTTGAAGAAAAAAAAACTTTGGAATGTTTTTCTCTTACTTTGAACAAAAGATGTGTCATAAAGCAAATCACTGAATTTCACCAAAAGCTCAGCTGCGATATTGTCTCGCAGCCTATTTTAGAAAACTCATCATTTCAATTGTCTATAAGCGCCAATGGCGTTTTCTTTTTCTTTTCTTCTTCAACATTCTTCTCGAACATTATCATTTCCATTTTAATCGTCAAACTCAATACTTTAACAACATTTTTTTCAGGTTTCACCTTGTCATTGCTTTGAGCATCACTCAAACTATTTTCTATATCTATAGAGCGACACACTGGAAAACATACTCCTCCTAAATTTACATGAAAATCCCAAAATTACTCAAGCTTGGAGAACAGCAATTGTCTTTCAAGAGTGGTAGATATGTAGATTTTTGAGGGAGTGCTAATTCTCAGGCGTTTCATCCACAATCGGTGCGTTTACATGGGAAGTTTAATTCCTCTTTAATTCAGAATTAAAATTAAATCAGATTTAAAATGATTAAAAATTACCATGTAAACACCTAATTCCGAATGAAAATGTCAATTCTGAATTAAACTTAATTCCGAAGTAAGTGGCTGGTTTATTCTGATTTTAATTCTGAATAGAATAATTCCGCGGTCATCTATACACTCATTTCCCTTTAAATTAATTCCGGTCTTTCTGCGCATGCTCGTTCCGTTGCCCGTCTGTCGCGATGATGCTAATATTCCGCGCTGGGCTTGTTTTCAAAACAAAGTTTAAAGCTGGCAGCACACAGTAAACGGTGGTCAAGAGCAGAGACGATTTATTTAATAAATAGCTTGGAGGAACTGGAAACAATTAAAAGAACAGATGGCAGGAAATATAAAAATTGTGAGCTTTTCAAAGTTGTAGAGGCTAGGTTAAATGAAGGAGCTTTCGCAGATATGTTATACATGTTGTTGCTAATCGAGTAAGTTTGTTTTCTTCCGGTAGACGTAAATACGTAAAGACGTCCGCCCCCCCTATCCAATCAGAACCCTTCCCAAGCCCCAAACCTTAAGCGGAATTGGATAAAGCCGATCAAATGTGTTTTCCATGTAAACCTCAATTCAGAATTACTATTTCAATGTAAACTCGAAGGAAAGTAGTTTAACTCTGAATTATTAATTCGGAATTAATTAATTCCGAATTAAAAAACATCATGTCACCGTGGCCACTGCGGACCAACCTTGGCTCAGTGTCTAACTGAGGCTTTTCACCTTTCTGTGCTTCAGAGGAAGGACAAATGTCATTAAAAATGAGGAAAGCTGCACGCTCTTAGTTTTCACTAAAACAGAAAGCAAGACAAGAACTTTAACCTTATAGCGAAGTAACACTGTAAAAATGGTTTCAGTGGTGGAGTGAATGCAAAGCATTCTGCCTGAGCCCTGCCGTATCTATTTTCAATCTAAAAGATGGCAGGAATGCCGATGTCAGGCAGCGGAAGCAGCGTATGTCAAGCTAAAACAAGGTATAGCTTGTGTCTTGTCAGGAAGCTCAGACAAAAGAAAGTGGGTGTAGTCTTTCCTGAATGCAATCACTTGTCAGCTCTAAATCTTTACTCAGTAATGCCATGAGAGGCAACGGCGCTGAATAAATCTGGTGTGGTATATTTGGTCTTTTTCCCAAACACACAGAAAATATCTAAAGTGCATTTTTGAGATGAATGCTTCTTATGTTACGCCGCACAATAATGTGAAATATCTTTTGAACAAGAATGTAAAGAGGATAAAACTGTGTGAGGAAGAAAAGGGAAAGCAGCTAAGCTGCATGTCTACACAGCAATAGGACAAGAGTGAATGATCCAAGTTGCTTTGAATTTTCAGGACGCTTCATTAGACTTCCTCGTGCAATCACGCTGTCAGTACTCCTCGCCTTCTCCCCACCTTCAGCTGTAAAAGAGAGAGCACAGTTTTGGGGCCGAGCCTTCTTCACAGCACGCATTTGCATAACATCACAACTGTGGGAAGGATTGTGATGCAAACAAGCTCAGATTGGCTCATTCCACCCACCCATTTCTAAAACCTAAGGTGCAATAGGTTCTCACTCCGGCTTGCTCATTGTTCAAAGGACCAACCCTCTTTGAGACTGAGAGGGAGAGTAGATTACTTTTTTTTTTTTTAACTAATATAGGAGGGAAAAGTTTTAACTGCAGTTTGAATGAGAAGTACCATTGAGGAAACACTTGCCGTGGGTGTTGTTGCGCTTTGCCTTTACCCAAATCTAAACATATGGCACGCCACAGGAGGCAGGTGATAATAGAGTAAACGTTCATTATGGGCAAACATATCTACCTCCAAGGATGGTCCTCCGCTCCCAACTGACCATGATTCAGGTTCGACTTGATTAAAAAAATAAATATGTAAATAGATCCGGGGCTTATGTTATCGTCCCCCGCCACCCACCAAAGGACAGCAGATACAGCAATCACTGCTTCTGCACCTTGTGTATGTTCAATATGTGTTTGCTCTTTTGTGATAACGAAAAGGAGGGAGGGAAACAAACAGGGCTTTCTTTTGTTGATTCTCTGAATAACTGGACCAAAGTCAGGGAATCTAAAGACACAAGGAGAGAGAGCAGGCAGATACAGGAGACTGTCAAGCAGACTGCGATAAAACATTCACTGGGAAATTATCTCCCTGTCATAAGGTCCTCCTCTTTTGAATACCAAACGGATTCATATTCCCAAAGACATTTTTAGAAGCAGACCGATTTTGTTCTTCGCCAGGCTGTAGTGGATTTCAGTACGGGTCGCACCTTTGGACAATCTGAGTGTGACTATATAGGTAATGCACTGAAGTGTAACTGCCACAGTTTATGTTACACACAATAATAACAGGAGTAGAAGACTTGCTCTGAATATGAAGTGGCTGTGATAGTAAAAGAACCGGGTAGTGATTTGACTGATTCTCTGCAGAGAAAAAGCAAGCATCATCATCATTTCTTAACACAATTCCACATTCAACAGAGAGCTTATTTTGGTGTGTTAATTAAAAGTTTCATTCTACTGAAATGGATGTTGGATTTCATCATAAAATAAGTTTACCCGTTTCAGTGAAACAGCACTTAACAATGACATAATGCTCCATTGTGAGAAAAACACGCTGAAATTAACTCATTTGAATGCAGCTTTGCAATTACACATTACTTTCTTCCTCACTGACTCACTTGAAATTTGCAACACCACCTCATACGGAAGAAGGAATTAAAAAATAACTGAAAATTAGAAAAGGCAGCGGGGTTAAGTGTGACGTGACTGAGCAGGTGCATCTTAACGCTCCTCACTGGAGACAGCAGTTATGTGCACCCCAGCACTGTTAAAACACAAGGGTTTAGTGAAGATATAATGATTTAAAGGATGAATGAAACAAATCAAAGCATTTTTTTTAATCAACGGTGTCTTTGAATGTAGTCACTATTTTCCTGAAAATGCTATCGAGCCAAAAAAAAGTAGAAAAAGAAAATATTAATTAAAGCCCCAGTTAAAATAAGCGATGAACTCAAACTTTAAAGGAAAATTTAATGTCTGCAGTTAATAAATATTCAGGCAAGTCCTGTGAATATTTCCCCTCTCGTCTTTCTGTGTGTTGTAAACCAAAATATCAACAACGACAATTAGCACGTCTGTTTGAGGGCATTACTGCACACAGCAGTTAGTCGTCGAAGTCGTGTTCTGAAGATTTATTCAGCATTTCTGTTTTGGCTCACAAATGTGCAACTTTAGTTTCAGTTTTTAGATATTAAATACACACATGTGAAAGTCTTGTAGCAGAAATTTCAGAAAAATGATGTCATCGACCCCCAGGAAAGTTGGCATACCCCTGCTTTTGCTGCACTGCTTCCATTACACTCAGAAGCCTTTTCAGCTGAGAGAACAAAAGATCCTTTTTTTTTTTCCATTCCTTGCTTTAAAAAGTAAAGTGAGTAGGTGTTGTGGCGTCTCCAACATTCACCATCTCTGGCTGACTGGTAGACTCAACTGTGGTGTCTGGTAACTGCATTTCAGCACCTACGCTGATAGAGTAAATGTTAATTTTAGGCAGATCCTTTAAAGCCATGCTGAGTATGGAAACAAAATATACAAACTCGCTGATGTGTTCCCAAGGCAAACAGAGAAAAAAAAGTTTCCTGCTGTTTAGGCAGGTCTCAGCCTCTTAGAGCGACAGCTCCTTGCCGACCCTCGGCTTGATGGTAATGGTGACAGGAGCCGCATCCTGTCGGCTCACTCCACGCTCACCAGTAATCAGCTCAGGCTGATGAGTGACGGACTCTCCCACTGGCTCCAAATTTGACAAAGATGCACCCGTTTCTTTTTAACTGTCCCCTTTGCACGGCTTTTCTTTTCCCCATTTCCATCAAGCGCTACTGAAGGGGCAGTTGTCACATTGGTTCAGCTGCCGACGCTGATGCTAAAAATGAAACGTGTTACCAGGCACACATGCAGTCGTTGGGAGTTTGTGCAGCTTGCTCTGAGCTTTCTGTCTCGTCGCCATCAAAAGGTTGCTTTGATACTGAATCGGTCGAAAGGCCGTACAAATTCTTGCCTCTGTGCGCCCACTGCTGTCGCCTTTGACCGCACAAAGTTTAACATTTTTGAAATTTAAAAACTTTTTTTTTTTTTTTTATTTAGGATGTAATGGCTAATAAGTATCATTTTTCTCAAAATAATGAAAATTCATTCCAAAATTTTTTTGCAGCAGACAGAAATGAAATTGTAAATTATATATGTTTTTTTTTTTCCAGTAAATCAATGTTATACGTGGAAGTAAAAGCAAATCAAAGCTTTGGTCTTTACTGAATAACACATACACACAAGACTAAATGGGCCTGTAAAATGTCCTACATTTGTTATAAAAAGGTTATTCCAGATAATAAGTTGCCTTTTGGACTGTAAAACAAGCTGAAAAATATTTACATTCTGTCGATATTTGTGCTTCAAAGGGCGCCTAACAAATAATAAGATTTGCCTTCTTACTCATCGTTTTATCAAACAACAATACAAAATAAGTGTTTTGATATCAGCCCTGAATATTAAAGTCATGCCATCAATAAACCAAATCTGTCTTGCGGCTACTTGCTTCTTCCGCGTTTTCCTCACAGCAATAACACATCAGATGTGAAGTAGAAGCTGCAGTTCTCACACTCGTCTCCAATGAAGCCAGTTTGCTGTAGACCGACGAGCTGAATTAGACAAACAGGATGGCCTGATGGATAAAGCAGTCAGAGCATGTGTGATTTATGGCAGAATTCACACCAGCAGAGCCGCCTCACACCTCATTTAGAAAGAGGCACGATGAATTATTAGGGCAGTCTGTATATGTGTTTTTCCTGCACTGCTGCCAAAAAGATCAGATCAGGAGAGAGAGAGGCATTTTAGTGTCAACATTAAGTATTCCAAATGTCATTATAAATACATGAGAAATTTGACGTCTCCATCCAAACACACACAAACACATATTGAGGAGTAACTTAACTGCAGTATTTAAGATGTTCATTACCTCCACCCCACAGCGGTCGTGGAGGAGTTGGATCTATCAGACAGTGGTGAATGCCCAGACCTGGCACAGCTGTACAAGCAAAGCTGTAAAAGGAAGTCACCAGCCACTGTCGCTCAATCTGTGTTAATCCCATGCTCTGTGCATGCACGCCAGTCCCACTCCTCATGTCCCTGCTTTTCACACTCCTAAGTTCAATTTGGCAGGAAAGTGGACTTGTTGCATCACTTCTTCTGGCTGAAAATCCTTTCGGCATATTCCCTCTCCAGTAATCTTTTCCATTTTTTTTTTTTTGTTTTTTTTCCCCCCTTCCTTGAGACACCATGATGGCTGCGTTATCACGCTCAATTGATTCGATAGTCATTTTCTGCTACATGTCTCTTGCTTCTTGTTTTTCTCTTGTGAGTATTCTGTGTGTGCAAAAAAAAAAAAAAAAAATGAAGTTGACTTGTGTATTCTTATGTTATATCCACGCTATGTGACTTTTAACAGCAAATGTGAGTGCACATGAGAGCCAAAATCCTTTAATGCCCCTGAATCTCTTCTTAGTTGATCAGATCATCTTCTAAATGGCCTTAATACACAAGCAGGGCAGTGCGTGTTTGTGTTTGTGTAAATGTGTGTCAAGACGGGCCAGCAGCAGTAATCTGTGTTTGTCATTTGCAATATTCTCGAGAAATATCTGCAATTATATCACATTGTCACTTTAAGTGGACAAATTCTCTAAAAATGAGCAGCATTATTGAGGTTTTACTAAGGCAGCCCCGTTAAACTGTTGAGTTTTACAGACAGGATCTTATATCCAACCTCCAATCGAATCAAATCCAGGCCCTTAGGGCAGAATCTTTATTTTAACATCCCAGTCTGTCCTCTGTTTTCAAATACTTTCCCATGAAAGCTTCCCTCCAGTTGACCCAAGCAAACGGGGAGGTGGTGTGGCTCTGTGGGCAACGGAGAGGGAGGCTCTCTCTGCTGAGACAGTAGCAGGTGCAGCTGTGACAGTTGCCGTGTTGTTGCTAGCACCACGCAGTAGTCAAGATGAGGTTCACAGATGTAGCCACTCAGTGCAGTGGTTTATTGGCTGCCTGAAACAATGCATCTCTGTCAAGAACAACTCCTCCTAAGGCCATTTCATTCGAAGAGTGCTCCGTATGAAACAAGGCGTAGAAAAAGCTCATTCTGACACACAAGGTCAATTCTGCTCTGCGGCAAGACAATCGGAGCTTCCCTGCTCTGCCAAGGCACACATTCCAGCCTGAAGTAGTTTTATTATAGTGTTGTACGGGGTTTAAGAACTCTTCATACCAAGGTATCTGAATAATAATAATACGGATTACATATATTTCAAATATATAATCTAATCTCATAATTATATGTAATTATATAATTTAAAGAGTTTTTTTTTCTAATTATTGCTATAAGTATTATCACTGCGTGAACGAACATTTCAGATTAATTACTACCAGGCTTCTCTGCAAGCGCAGAGTAATAAGTCAACGACGTACCACCCAAGGCTGCACTTTTCCTCCATGTGATTTTTTTGCAAGACGTTGGCTTCCAGTCTAGCAACACTTCCTGGAAAAGTTACGATGCCAATTCAGATTTATTGTATTTTCTTTTTTAAAAGGAGGAAGCGAACCTGGACTGAAGACTCCCGAAAAGGTTCACAAATTCCAGTCCAGCACGGTGTTTTGTTGAATCTCGTAGTAGTGGAGATCTGAGATAACTTGACTATTGTTTTCTAGTAAAGTGCCCAGTCTCTGCTCTTTCAATTACTGGAAGGAGTCTCAATGAAGGCAGTTAAATCATTTGCAGAGGCATTATCTACGCAGGGAGAGAAAGACTGAAAAGAGAGAGAGGAAGAAGAAGAGGAGGAGGAGGAGGTGGGCAAAACTTTGGTTTGGAGAGGAAATAGAAACATTTTTTTTTGTGGACCACACATGGAGTGTGCTGAGAGGACGAAAGCAGCAGGATTCATAATTCACTGCAGGAAATTAATAGACTAATGCAGTTCGCTCTGTTTCAGTGCCAAAAACCACATTATAAGATAAATTTCCATTACAGGTGATGATGAATATCTATCTGAGTTATTAAAATGTACACAGAATTTATGAGTAAGCCACCTCATAACTTCAAGCTTCATCACATGTGTCAGCGGCAACCCGAACCGACTCACGAGCACACATCTGTCAGCATGAGCAATCATTAAGAGATAATTTGATTGTTTTTTCAACCTCAGCTGTGTTTGACATCTCTGGCATGGTGGCATTTGAGCAGACAATTATTTTGTTGATTAGCCTAGTTTTTTGCAACTTAACCGTGACTGTGATATTCCTCTGAAACTCCCAGGCCAGACGCTCAGCTCCATCTGACTTGGCAGCTACATCACGAGAACAAAGCTTCCGCATTCCCCCAACTAAATACTGTACAATAAAATGTCAACTGATCGAACCCATAAGACTTTCGAAACAAACCAAACGCAGAAGAAGCTGAAGTGAAATGGTGGAGAAATTAATCTAAATCTGAGCCTGCACAATGTGCTGGAGAATTCACGCGGTTTGTCTTTGTTACTTTATGTATTTAACATCAATGTTACTTTTTAAAATGCATTCCAATCTTAAAGCCAAGCCCTTTGACTGCATTGTTCATCTTTGTCGGTTTCCTGAATAAACTCTCAGAACATATTATCAACACATAAAAAGCTAAATAAGCAGATATGTTTTAAAAATCTCTCCTTCGATCATTTCTTGTTTTTTTTTATCCTTTGGAACACTGTCATTTCTCTTTACAAGTATCACACTACACTTGACTGTTAATTGGGAAAGTCATTCAAAATAAATAAGCATGAAGCTCACTTCACACATCTGAAAGACAAATCAGAAATAAAGCCGTTCCACACAAACAAGTAAAATTACATTCAAATGCTAAGCACTGCTTACCAGGTCTGCATTGCTGAAAGACGGTCAGATTGAATGTAAGTAGCAACGCCCACAGCCCAAGATGAAATTATTTTTGAAGAAAAAAGAAAAAAAAAAAAGAGTAAAACTTTTATCACTTCCCAAAATGTCAAGGACAACAGCAGCCTCTATGGAAGGAATGCATTACTCTGGTATATTTACCAGGAGCGTCCCAAAATAACAGCTCTGTCTTGTTGGAAAGGGGGCTTTTAAGTGTGGATGTGCCTCGCTCTCCTATAATCCAGCCGAGACATTACTCCTTCCCCTGGCAGACGTCCGCAGATCCCCCCTGTCTCCCAGCCAGGCTTTGCTCTCCGCTGCTATGGCAGAGCTGCAATAACTGCTGTTTGCTCAGAGCCTTGCCTCCCAGGTTCTCCTCTGTCACACACAAACTGAATATTTTCCCAAAGAGTATTGCAACTGTGCACAGATAAGGACAAGTCCTGCTCAGATGGTGCTGAGAATTAGATAGGGTGTGTGTGTGTGTGTGTGTGTGTGTGTGTGTGTAGGGGTGTGTGTGTGTGTGTGGGTGTAGGTGTGTTTATTTTCTAGATTAACAGTCGTTAAATTATAATATGAATAAATATTATATATATTTATATATAATATATTCAACATTTTACATATATAATTTTTATATTATTTTTTCACATTTTAATTTGAATATTATTTATTTGAAATTGATTTTCCAATATATATATATATATATTGTTCTAATTGTTTACAGGTCTTCTAATTTATAAAATCCCACCAGCTTTGATTTTTACTTGTAAGGGAAAATAAAATCCCACTCTGCCATAACTTATATATTTTTTCCAATCTGCTGTAGTTAAGGAGCGAGCTAAACACACGGTCCTGATGGCAAGCAGCAGATCCCCAGCAGTGGTTTCAGCCCGATGTAAAACACACAAGCAGCGATAATAAACCAGGTCAGTACTTTATATCCAACTGTTTTATGAGCAGCAGACAGGAGTTTTAATGCCCTAGTTTTGCACTCTGTATTTCCTTTTCTTTCACATGCCCTTTAAAGACGCACAGAATGAGTGAAGCATTGAGAAAGCCATGCCATACAAGCTCAGAGAGAGACTGCCACTTAACCAGCGCTCAGAAAGCCCACATGTGAGCTATTGGCTAATAGCCATGTTGTTTCCCTGTCACCGGAGTTTGAATTGAGCATTACTCTGGAGCACTATGTCCTTGCAGAGTAATGTTCAAGCTGGGAAATTATTTAGGCAAGCAGAAAGTTTCACCTGCCATTTCGGGGGCACCGAACCTCCCGCTGCACCAGAGGCCTTTGGCAAGTGGAAACAAATGTTTCACAAAATGGCAGGGACGGGAGCACGTTGGCGCACAGTCTCTTACTGATTGCCAATCGTAAAATAAAATAAGTCATGAAAAGGAAGGCATTGTGACCCACCAAAGGCCCTGCACGTTACACAAAATTTGCCATAGCCTGCTTTTACAGCCTTGTTTATTCCCTTTAATGGCAAGCAGTTATCTGCACAGTATGACTCCATGTACATGGCTGAGCAACAGAGAAGACGGCATCTGAAAGGACAAATCCAGAATTTACACTCCAAATAAGGAATGGCGTGCAAATCTAAATGCTTTAACTCCTTGCCATCTTCCACTGCTGATACATTCACAACTTCCATCACTTTTTTTTTTTTTTTACATTTTGCAACAGAGAAACTAACACATCATTTAGACAAATTGCCACTTGAAACTGGTTCCCTTCATACCGTCTGCTAACCAACACAGTGATGCTCATGAAAGACAAACATAATGAGCTCGAATTTAATGCCGTTCATTGTACATAAAAGCACAAGATCACTACGGTGTAACACAGCCACAAAACACGCCATTCAGCCACAACACAACATTCAAATCAGTCACATTGATTCAACTGCTTCTCACATGAAGACAACCCGCTCCAGTTCACGCTTCCGAGAGACCACGGTACAAAAAAGAACGGCGAGAGCACGTCTTGCAAACTGGTCATTGAGCCCGTGCTCATACTGAATTCAATCAATAACAAATTAACTTAATGAAGCCAGACTGGAGGTGTCCGACTTGTTGTTACGACTAATCTGGATAGACTGTGGATGCTGCGCCATAATCAGTTTCATGCACAAGAGACAGTACGAAACCTCAACTGAAACATCCTGACAAGAGACTGAAGCAAAAGTCCGTAAAAATCACAAAACATTTTTCCTTTTTTTCAGCATTCGTAGCAGCACACACAGCGAGTCACACTTACTGCATTCATGGACCCATCTTCTAAGAAAGCGCAACATATGAAGCTGAAAAGAGAGAGTTATAAAGCCCTGTCTCCCTCAAACCTAGATAGATGTGTACTAGGATGTATTGATCTGCAAGTACATGAGCACACGAGCACAGAGAGGCATCTGGGGCTCTGCTACATCAAGAGCAGCTGCAGCTCTTTGAAACGGGACACACAGAATTATGGATTTAGACTGAAAAAGGTACTTTAATCCTCAAAGATACTCATAATGACACACCTCAGTTTAACATATTAGCAGGACATGCAAGAGTGTGGTCCCTTCCTTTGAAAAGACAAAGGAGCGATTTGTCAGACGCTAACATATGAAATTACACTAGTTTTGATATTATTTTCATTAAAATTATCGATAGTATTTTGAAGTCAAATAAATGCTTAAGAAGTTTAAATTTTAGGTTTTTTTGTTTGTTTGCTTTTTTCTCTCTCCCTGCTGGAAAACATACGCTTCTTCGCCTCCATTATAATAGATTTGTGAGTGAGTGTAGAGCATCTTATAGGGACGAAGTTTTACCATCATCTCCCACGAGCCACAAACAAACAAATGCAAATGAGTTATGCACAAGATGTCATATGGTCCTGCTTGAAACAAGGAGGAGCAGGGGACAAGTTTTTCAGTTTCACCAGCAAAGTACTCATTCTCAAGCCTCTCCGGCTCAGCCAAAACCACAGGCAAAAAAAAAAAAAAAAAATACTACTCCTTCCATTGTGTAAGGGCTCTGGCCACTTTGATATGCTAATATGTTCCTTCATGACAGCTGGAATTTGCACTTGCATTAATTCAGATCTTTTTTTATGCACAAACACGTGAAAATTGAGTCCCCCCCAGTAAAAATAAAAAAAAAAAAGAAAGAAAAAAAAAGAGCCCATATGAGCAGTGAAGCTTCAGTAGGCTGATAAAAGAACCATTCCCAGCAACTCCACACAGTTTGTCTTTGTGTGGGACTGAACAATCACATTGTTATGTGTGATGAGGAGATAAACCACTTCATCCTCCAAACATTTCCTTTAATCTGGATTTTTTTTTCTTTTTTTTTTTTTCTTGTCATCTGGTATAGCCTACAGCCTTGGAAAATGTTATATAGCCAATACTTATTCACTCGGGACAACACATTTGGATGTAAAAACAAGAGTCACTTTATACAGTGCCATTATATCCCACTAATGAATATTTCCCTCTCGCCTCCCCAGCAGCACTTCTTACCTTAACAGAAGATCTTCAATCAGAAAAGAAAAAAAAAAGAACGAAAGAAAAATGAAGACTTGTGTAGACTGGAGCTAAATCTGTCCCAATTCACAGATCGATCACTAATGATTGGCGCTCTGCTCCAGGCTGCCATGCACCCATGCGTCACCGGCTGACCGCTGCGCGCTTCCCGACCGAGGAGAAGGCACACACGGCTCTGCGTGTGCGCGTCTGCAGCCTATTCTTAACACATGGTTGACAAGACGCGTTCAAATCTGCAAGCCTAAATAATACATGTGGCAGTAAAAGGATCTAATTTTACTGCCACTCTGCGCCGGCTGGCTCCGGAGCGCCCAAATCTGCCTCGTTTTTATTTGTGTTTTCGTTGTTATTTGTCCCCTTTGGAGATTTCCACGCTTGTGCCCAACTGCAGCAGGGGTTATCTGTGGCCAAAACTAATTACTACATTCGTAAGTAAGGCTCGAATGATTTTTTCTCCCCCCTCCTTCTCCTTTCTTTCTTTTTTGCACAAATAGTCTAACCCCAATTATAATGGATTAGCCTGTGAAAGCTCTCCAGAATCACGCCGACATCGCGTCTTAGGTCACAGCTTCCCTGCGTTACTAAATCCCCATTCAAACCAACAAGACCATCAGTGGGTTTCAAACGCTCGGTGACCAACACCAACAGCAAACTCCTCCTCGACTTTGAAGGCACAAATTCCAATTAAACGGCGCTTTACGCGTTCTGGTTCACCTAAAAGCGCTGCGCCCCCACTTTGGAATAGTTTCCATTCAGCCTAACAAATCAATCCACATCTGGTTACGTTTTCATTAACCTCTTTTCAATTAACCATCCCAGCGATTTAAATCACAAACATGGACGGGTTTAAGGCTTATTCCTTCTTCTAATCTAATGATGCCTGCTCTTTTAAAACTCACATTTGTTTACTTTATAAAGGATATGTAAAAAAATAAATAAATAAAGCTGACGAAATAAGTGGTCAGATTTCCTTAATACCCGAGTTGACTGAGAAGGACAGAAAAGTTAGCACTTCACATCTGCTTGTCAAAAAAAAAAAAGTAGCCTACTGCGTAAGATCTGATTTGGAAAGTAGCCTAGTGGTGAGACGGAAAGAGCAGAAAATGAAAAGTCTTACCTTGATTGAAAAACAGCCAAAACAAAACGGGCTAAATGAAGTCACTTAAAGAGGGAATGTCAGTAGTGAAAAATATTTTTTCTTTTTTCGAGAAGACAGTTTGATGGGAACTCCTCTGCAGCGGAGAGAGCGGCTCTGCGGGTCTGATGCATGCTCCCCTGATCTGGGACAGAGAGAGAGAGGCTGGCTCTCAGGCGGCAGGTCCCCCGCTCAGCCCGGACGCTCCCCCGCACGGGACGCACGCTTCCATGACATGCGCTCAGACCCGACCCATCAGCACCTCTGGGGTCGTTCGGCAAAAATTCACGGCGCTCCTTTGCGCAATCACTCCCGGTGCAGCAGCAGCAGCAACAGCGTACGAGCAGGAAAGCGGAGCTGAGCTCAGGGACAAAAAAAAAAAAAAAAAGAGTGACAACACAGAGCGGGGCTTGTTCAGTATCTGATGGAGAGGGAGATGACGGAAATGTGACTTTTAGGCGGCAGATGCTGCTCTCCTGGCTGTTCTGGATCAGACTGGGCAAGTTTCGGCGGTTCGCCTCTGGAAGAGATCCCGCACACAGTGTTGAGACACGCGGGCTTCCCGCATGCAGAGCCAGTGCAGTGGAGAGCGGGGCTGTCGTCTGCGGGAGCCGTCTGAGCGCAGGACTCCCATAAAACCCGACATGGATCCCTGATCCACTATGACTCGGAGTCCAGATTTGTGCAACAGACTAATCACGTCAACTTGTTGTCACGGTCGCCAGGAGGTTTTTTTTTTTTTCCCCTACAAAGAGAAGTTGAGACTCCAGTTTATTAATAGGAAGGAGGTTATCAATATGCACACTTTCATTTTGGCCTCTTATTTCGCTTAATACAGTTTGGCATGCAACACTACCTTTTAGGTAAGAGAGGCCCTTTCTGTGACAGTAGGCAGCTCAGCCTGTTCAGCCAGTGGCGGAGGATTCATCCTACTGTATTAGTACCGAGCTTCAAGAGAAACATGGACTCACAGGCCAGGCAGACTTTTCATTCTCCTCACTCAAACTGGCCCTGCAGGGTGCTACACTGGCCCCAGGAAGTGGTCATGCTGTTGCTGGTGTGTTACAAAAAAAAAAAAAAAAAAAAGCAGTCTTTAAAATCTAGAACATCCTTTGTGTTTTTTTTTTTCTTTCAATGCTCTGATTTTGTATTTTTACATAACACCAGTCACCCGTCAAGGGAATTTTTACAGGCCGCTGTGACTTTGACCTGTGCCCTCCTTATGTACTATATTAGCGATATGCATTCAGCGTGTGGATAATGGAGGCGACTATAGCTATTTTGGAATTGGATTTCTGAAGGGTATATATTTTGAACAAAATCTGAGCTTCATATCTTTTGATTAAAAAAAAAAAGAATCGTAGTTGGCATCATCTGAAATTTTATATCAGGACTACTATCTTCAATCAAAACATCTAGAGACGTCGAAAGCATGCAGGTCACAAGTGTTTCAGGTTTATGTCTGCATTTTTTTTTTTTTTTTTTTTGAATTCTTGGAAAATGTTGTGATCTGGTAAAGAAACTCCCTTCAGAAACATCGGGAAGGACATGGCTGCACACCTGGCTTTAATAAAATCTGTCTTTCCATCACAATGGGAAAAATGGGAGGTTGAGTCATGCTTGCCAGGTGAAGGTGAACACAGGAGAGGGGCTGACTGATGTTTTCATAAGCATAATTTTACATAATAATACGGCCATCTTTGCAAAGGAAAAAAAAAAAGAGAAAACAGATGTAATAAAAGGTCACTCATATCTGGAGGAATGTTTATTTATAAGCCGAGACCCAAAACACATGTGGTTTCTCCAGCTGCAACAGCTTTAACTGCCATTTAGGATGGATTCATTTAAATATGTTTCCTCGGGTTGTCAACAGAGGGCATTAGACTTATACCACCCCCCCCCCCTCAGCAGGTGAAAGACAAAGAAAGTTTTAATCACACTGTAATTCAACATTTTGTTTCTCTAGACAGCCTTGTTAGTTTATGATTGAAATTTATGTAGCAGTAATCCATTTATCCATCTCCGCCTGCTTATTCCTATTCCAGGGTCATGGGGATACACTGGAGTCTATCCCAGCCACCTCCGGGCCAGAAGCAGGGGTCCGCCCTGGACAGGTCACCAGTTCATCACAATGCACCTATATAGTAGAATTATTTATTTTTTTGATGCATCACACCATTTGCACATAAATTGTTGTTGTTAAAATGTTGTGATAAACTGCGATGTAATCATATGTAACAAAGGTGGCACGATATTGTACATAATCACTCATCAAATGGTGCATTATGGTGATAACTGCTGGCTCCTGTCATCTGCCCAAAAACGTTGAGGTGAAAAAACAAGGTGACAAATTATACTCAAACCCTTTTAAAATTATAAACAGTCCAAAAAAAAAAAAAAAATGGAAATGTTACCAAATGTTTGCATCAAAGTAAAGATGTGACTGTGCTGTTTTATTCCTGTTTTCATAACCTGAAAATGATAGCAGATGCTTCAGACGAGCCCCAGTTATCCACGGTGAGAGGAAACAAGTCGGCCCGTTTCTCATGTGGCCCCCGGTTTGCCTCTTAACCTTCGATTGTTCCCCTAACAATGCTTACTGGTTCCCCACCAAAATATTTGCACATGATTGACATCTCAGGCACACATGAGCAGTCACAAGACTGCTGCTGACCCAGACAAATCTGTACCCTTTCATTAGAACGGACAAAGATTTGGCCAGGTTATGCTCCAGAGCACAAATGACAAAGCTACGTCTAGCCCCAATCACTCATTTGTGTCAATGTTTTTGATTGTCTTAATCATGTCATTTTTTGGTTTTATTATACTGATGTTAGTCAGGGGAATTGTGCAAAAGTCTTTATTTCCTTATTTCCTCATTCTTATCCAGCTGCGTGGTATCATCACGGCGATGACAGGAAACACTTACAATACCTGCAACAGAGCACTAGTCTGAAAATCAGTGTCATTCTGGGGTTAACTGAGAAAACAGGAAGCGTTTAAGCCTAGGGAGAGTTCAGTGAAGTCCACAGAGATGCTCAAGTCAACTTTCCCCTTTAAAATGAATGTACTAGTGACAAGCACTTGTATTGCCAACATGAACAAAGTATTCATTTTTCTACAAACCTACAAACTCGTTGTATATAAAATTATTCAGGGTGGAGACAAAAGAATCAGCTCCGAGTAGCCAGAGTGGGTGATCTTTCTGTTTAAATCTTGTCACATTTCCTTTAACTAAAACATGAAAAGTTTCAAGTGAAACTCAAGTGTGTGAAGTGTGACGTGTCCTTGGTCGCTTCATTTGCATGAATTTGGTCCAAATCAAGCGGAAGGCTTCCTGGTGCTCAATACTTTCCCATCTATTTGGTCAAGCTAGCTATAGTGGTCTCCTTGGATATCAAAGCTCTTGGAGTAGACTCATAATCAGACTCACATAGTGGAGTCTTGGTTAATATTTATATAGCCATAGGCAACCATGTAGCTTGGTGTTCTGGCTTCAAGTCCGCAGTCTCGCTTCATGGAGCTGTCCAATTTCTGGACTAGCGGAATCAAGTAATCTAAACAACATAGATTACTAATGCATTCATTTTTGTAATAGGTTTTATTTGACGCAGTTTTTATTGATCAGGTTTTGCAACACAGTCGGCGGTTGTGTGGATGACAATTTAAGTCCTTTGAAATAAATGTGTTTGCAGTTGCATTTTAAGTCACATCTTTCACCTTCAAACCCTTTATGCTCCTCAAACCCATGAAAGTACTGGCTGAAGTCATTAGGGTAGTTTAGAAATAGACTGAAAACCATTTGATTACAAAAACCTATTTGTATACATTTTTTCATTTGTTTCCTGACAATAGGTTATTCATCTGAATGTTTTTCTTAAAGCCTATGATTTGTGTTAAACACAACATCAATGGAGTATTTATACCAGCCTGTACCAGACCTCCAAATCAATAAGGAATAAATGAGTATGACAGTCTTGTTCTTTTATTTTTGTAATCAATACAGTTTTTTTTCCACATGCTGTCACCTTGTGCCTAAATGAAAGTCAACATGTCTGGTCTGAGAGCTTGCAAGCAAAAGTATTATCAAGTTCCACTGAAAGATCTCATCATTCTGCTCAAATTTCAGGTGTTTAATCACTCCGTCTGTTCAGAAAATGTTGCTACGGTCAGCCCCCCCTTAACAAGCCAGGGACTTATAATTGACCAACCAGACAGGAAGCAATTAAAAAAAGTCAAACACACAAGGGGCTTTGAGTTTAAATTTGAAAGAAAAAAAAAAAGAGAGAGAGGAAGCTTGGTTCAGTGTGGGCATGTTGGGATCTGGATTGCACAACTGTCAAATAAGTTGACTTTTAAAAGACCATACTACATAAACAAATCATTTTAAAGCAAACTGTGACACCGTGTAAACATTAAAGGATCTTAGCACCCCTTTAACTTTGTTCTGGATCAAACCTTTTCAGAAATACACATTCAGGTGCAAAACAGCCCTTTGCTCTCTGTGAGGTTTGATGTATGACTCACATGTTGCTTTAAATAAGAACAGGGAGGCAACAGATATAGGTGAACAATCTCTGTTCAAATGTTTTATATGGAAACTTAGCCAAGTGGAAACAGATGTGCGTCACTTGTGACCTATAAAAAGTGATATATGGTCACCAGTAATATGGTTCAGCAGAGGCCACCACTTCCAATTTGCTTCACTTCGACGTATGGTACTCTGTGTGTTGTATAAACGTGGACCTATTTTTCAAACAAAATATGTAGCATTTTACACCTTGAACGTGGCAGAAGCTCAGTAAAGTTATTCATTGTTGCTTCACATTTTTTAATCACAATCAAAATTTACCACAATGATTTATTATGATCTGATAATTCAGAACAAATGCAATATATATGAATTGTTAAAGAGAATCCATCACATTCTTTTTAATTTCAGATCATTTTCAGTTGTAGTCCACAGAATTAAAGTTGAATGGGATTCATTGCTTGATTCATTTTCACATCTCAAACTTTAGAAAGAAGCATTACAATAATTGGTTCTGCATGTGATAAGAGCGTTGGCCAGTGTCAGTGTGTTGGCTTATTCTGGAAATGATTTTTTTAGATGATCAAAAAAAAAAAAAAAAGAAAAAAGAAAAATTTCAGGACATAAAAAGCTTTATTAGTGACTGTTTTGATATGAGTCTGAAAATTAAGGTCTGACTCGATGAGCCCAAGAAATCATGCAGATGGACTTTAAGATTCTCTGCACGATCTTTAGGACTTATCAAGATCTGAGTTTTGTCCTGACTGACCTGTAGAGAATCCTTTTATCATCCATAGTTTGATATGTAAAATACAGTCATTAGGGTTTCTGACTGGACTTCCTGTCGCCACGAGACACAGCAATATAAAGTTTTATGTCATCAGCGTAACTATGGAAACTGACGCTGTGCCTCCTGATCACTTCTCCAAGACAGAGCATGACAATATTAAAAAAAGTATGAGACCTAAAATTGAGCACCACAATTGATTATATCCTTATATGGGGCCATACTTAGAAGCAATTCACTGTCATTAAGTTATGATTTAAGCCACTTAAACACAGTGGTGAAGTCTGTCTAAAAGGATGGAGCTATTGTATCAAATGCTGCGCTGAAAACATCCAGAACTCAAACAGATAATTTCTACTCATCCATACTGAGCCTGAGGTAATATGCATTGCACCTGTACTGTGGTTGCTCCCAGAACAGACTGGGCCTCATTCATGAAATCTTTGTTAAATCTGTGAGTGCATTTGCACATAAATCACCTCTTTACTAAAAAACCGCCTCCGGATTCACAAATGCAAAATACCACGTGATTGTCATGTGATCTGGAAATCTCCGGGTAAACTCGTAATCTCACAAATCCAGACGAGCAGGCAGCACTGGCTAGTGCTCCACTTTTGAAAGGCTCCCAGTGATACCTGAGGTGAGACCAAGCAAAAAAAATCAAAAATTAAAAAATTAAAAACATTATATCAGCAAAAGGCTCCATGACAGGAGAAGGTTATAATATGTTAACAACGTATTGTGTTGTCATCGTGCATTGTGGCAGCCGGGGGATGTATTGATTTTAACACACATTTGAACAGTCAACAGGTCATTTTCTTAAGTTAAAGCTCGCTGTTTATGATGACGCGAGCTGCTGTGTGGGAGACTGTCAGCAGATCAAGTCAATTTAATCAAGCCACTGACATTTAAAGGAAACATGATCTGAAGTTTAAATATGTGAAATGCTCATTATTTAAATTAGATGTCTTATATTTCTAATATGTTTAAAATGCTTATTTGTCAGGTACCTAGATTTTGTGAACTGAACAGTCCATATAAGGCATTAAGGTCGTAAATCCTGAGAATGACTGGCAATAGTTTTGCATGCTTCTAATTTAAAACAAGCTCCACATGTTGTTGAGAGTAGGAGCAGATTTTGTTTTTACCAACAAAAGATTCAGAGCTCCTCCCATTTCCATGAACACTGAAATGCATACATTTCGCTGCGCTCACAGTTTACGCACAAATCTGTTCTGCTCATGTTTCATGAATGAGGTACGCTGTGAGTATTCATATAATCATTTAGCTGATTAAAAAGAAGCTTTTCTAAATTTTTACTTAAAAAAAAAATGAAGGCAGATTTGAGTGGTCTATAGTTATAAATATTGAGGCATTTAGGTTGCCTCTTTTCAGAAGGAGCTTAACCATCCCAGTCTGCAAAGCAGTGACGGACCACACCCATCTGATGAGAATCATTGACTATTGCAAGTACATTATCAACGAAAGAAGCCCAAAAGGATTTAAAAAAAGGACGTGGGGATAATATATAAAATGGACATGGTATATCATGTCACTATGGAAGCTTTAGTCTCTCATATGGACTTCGATCAAAGCTGGACAGAAATGACCACTTCTCAGAATAAAACACAACTATAATGTGAGGAAAGAAAAAAAAAGCTGCTGTTGAGTATTATCAGTGCTTCCCTGTGTCTGCAGAAAGGGAGAGAAGCCCTGATGAAGACAAAGAGTGGGTCAGTGTGAGAGAAAACGCTGCTTTACCTGCACAGACAATAATAAAAATAAACTTAAGTGAACTGTGCTGAGGATAATCTGTTGGCGTTAATACCCTCCAATACGCACAGAGAACACTTGCAATTGTTCTCTCTAATGAAGATGAATACTTTTCTGAGCAAGACAGAGGAAAATATGTGACCTCACCAGTCCCTTCAGAGGTCAATAATCTTTTATAGTAATTGACTGAAATTTTAATTGAAGCAAAATCATACTTAGGCATTCATCATTGTGGACAGACATTCCCTCCTCCAATTTTGCGTTCCGATTAATTCTGCTAATTTAAAAGTAACTGCTTTGTGCTTGTATAAAGGAACATAATTATAAGTTTTAAATACATATAGCTTATTTCCATAAAACATTACTGTTCTAAATACAGAGGCTGCTCACTAAAGCATAAAAAGGGCCAAATTTATGCTGGCTCTGTCTGCAGATGCTTAAACTTATTACCGAGTCAACAACAATCACTCAAGGTATTTCCATTTGACAAAAAAAAGTTCATATATGGCTAAACAAATTGGTCTTGAGAAATGATTGCTTTTTTTTTTTTTTTCCTAAAGGTGCAGTTACAGCCACACACTTCAGGAAGCACAGGCTGTCTGCAAATGTGGAAGGTCGTATGCAAATGCTGCCAGTAACAAAAGTACATCCTTTAATGGCTACACTTTAATAAGTCTGGAGCGACACCCATCACAATCATTTGACATAAATGTCTGTTAAGCCAAATTAGTCCAAATGAAATCTTTCCAAACCAGTTAAATAGTTTTCGTAATGACTGGTGTTTTCTTCCTGGCGCACTGACGAACAGATGAATCCAGCGGGTGAAATGGCAAGGGAGGGCAGGGCAACGCTAATTTGTGACAACAATGAACTAACTTGTTCTGCCCCAGTTTCTCAAGAGATCCTTCGTAATCATGATTAATTGTTGTCAAATGTGAAAGTGGGAAAGGAACAGTTATTTTTAAGACTTTGCATGCGTTTGCTGAATAAAAAGATATCTCAAAACATTTGCTGAAAATTCCATTCCTGCACACAAGACTGAAATCAAATTCTGTTTGATCCAGTTTATGTGATCTACTTTTACTACTTTAAATTTTGCAACAGGGTAATTAATGGATGCGCAACAAAAATGTAAATATGGTTTGACAAGAGACATCATTAAGATACTCTCCATCAATCATTGAATGTAATGAAGCTTAAAAACAGTTAAACTCAAAGACGAAAAGGAAAGAGTGAAAAAAAAGAAGTGAAGAGAGTGGAGGAGTGGTGCTGTCAAGATGAAGGGCTTGGCTGGGTTTAGGTTTCTGTGTTTTTGTTTTATGGCCTCTTTTTGTGCCATGTTGGTGCATTGAGGTGGTTTTTATCCAAGTCACAATAAAAGACAAAAAAAGGGCTTTTAAGCTGCTAACGCACAATTATAACTTCTCATGAACATATCCATTAAACAATCACAGTGCTGGAATAAAAAGTAAGGGAATCTATACACTAATGACTTCAAATAAAGTCAATTGAGTCATTAGTTTGCATATCTGAAGTCCTAGTTAATGACACACGATTGCGAGAAGTAGTTTAAAGCTACTTTGATTCGATAAAATACCCTACAAAAATTATGAGGTTGATCTTCATAAGAAGCATCTCCTGAAAGGTTTCGTGAAACGTGAACCATACCACGCAAAAAAGGAGTCCTCTGAAAACAACAACAAAAGACTGAAAACGTATAGAAAGTAATCTCAGGGTTTATATAGCTATCAATCCACAGACATATTTTCTGTGAATGGAGATAGTTAAGTAGTGTGGCCACTCTTCCCAGAAGCTGACATCCTGCCAAGATGACCTCAAATCTATAATGAGGTTTAAAAAAATAATAATAAAAAGAAGAGCCCATGAATAAGCAGCTGAAAGTTTAAAAACATCACTGGAACTGGCAACCATGTCTGTTCATGAGTCAACCATATGCGAGTCATTGAACAGGCAGGGCGCCCATGGCGCAACACCACAGAGCAAACTGGTGTTCTCAAAAACAACAGTATTTGGGAAGGATATTCAACACTATGAGTGCTGCAAAAAGGGGCACAGCCGTCAACCATAAAAACTAGCCAACGGTGAATCAGAGAAGGGTGAGAGTCATGATTTGGGCTTGCTTTGTTACCTCAGTCTCCGACCACTTCCCATCATCAAGGGGAAAATTAGATTCCAATTTTGCGAAATGTCCCACAGGATAATGTCAGGGTGGCTGTTCGCCAGCTGAAGCTTAGTAAAAGTTGGGTGACGCAGCGGGCCATGACGCTAAGCACCTAAAGAGCTTGCTGGAAGTGACTGCTTCCAGAGAAGTCCGATGCTTCACTTACTCTGTCCTGCAACACTGTGCATGTTTAATGAGTGTGTTCAACGGAGACGCACGAAATTAATAAATCTCAATAATTTACACATTTACCGACTGTACTGAGACGTTTATCAATGAAGTTGAGGAAATTATGTTCGCTCAGGAATGACAGCTGGAAAATAAGCTGTTGAATAGAATCTTTAAAAAAAAAAAGAAGAAAAAAAAAACAATGAAAAACAATCCTCCAGTGTTAAGATGCCTCCTAAATAAATAAATCATTAATTGGATGCTTCAGATGCAGCTAGTGAATGCATATTCTGTATATTGGAGAAACAGATCTGAGGATAAAGCATGGCATGTTTGCTGTTTTCTTAAACACACCCAAAATTCAGTTTGTGTAATTACATTTGTTGTATTTTTTTCTTCATATCATAATTAAATTGCTCTTAAAATGTGTGAGGTGTGCAGTCGTGCCACACATTGTTAAACTATGCATGCAGTGTTCAAATTGTTCATGCATCTGGCCCCAGGTTTTTTTCTTTTTACATTATCTGCTTGTCATACTGACTTTTCTCCTGAGGGTTCATCAATTATTATGGGAAGTTCTTTTTCACAAATACTCTCAATGGCAAACCTCTATATGGAAAATTCCACAAAAAAACAAACAAACAAATAAACAAACAAAAAAAAAGTGAAATGAGACTGCACTGAGAAATTCCTTTAAGAGTTACTCAAATTTTCCTGAGTCAGGGCTTAGCAAGGATGAGGAAAAAAAGCCAGTGATGTCAGGACTGTCATAAATACCTTTATGAAGGAAGCGAAACAAATAGGAGTCAGCATAATAAACGCCATAAATGTTCCACAGGCAAAAGGAAATGGATAAATGGAAATATGCAATAGATCCCATCCATATTTCAGATGATGGGATAGGCTTGCCATGTTTAACCTAACGCTGGGATGTTTGATTAACTGTGTTAATCATTTCCCATCTGCACTGGGCCCCTGTCTCTGCCTTTTGATTAAATTCCGACTAGTCTTGCATTGTTCATTATGTGTACTTGTCAAATAATTGACTGCTTGCAGGCAAAAAGAGAAAGATGCCTTTCAATCTTGATGAGGAAGTGCTTTAATATCATGTCATTCACTTTGCATGGCATGTCCAGGAGATGAGCGAGAGACAAGAGAAGTTCTTCCTCAGTCGGACCTCAGGGTGAAAAGGTTATAATCAATTTGGCCCATTTGGTTTTCAACAAGCCTTTTCTGCCTGTCGTTAATGTCCACGGTCAAATGCAGTGACTTTTGCCACGATTAATTTTGAGTGTGTATGAGTGACACATGACTGGAACGAGCTCGCAGTATGAATTCTGATGATGATGTGATGCAAAAGGGCAAGCACTAATTAAGATGCCTTTGAAAAAGCAATTATGGCTATGTCTTTTAAGCATGCTGGCAATCATGATGTCATTGTAATTCATACTTGCATCTTTTACTACAACTTGATTAGGAACAAATACTACCTGAATCCCTGGATCCAGTCACTGCAAAACACTAGCGTATAGGATTTATACCATTCCAGGAATCAGCTTTTTATATTCGAGACTTTCTCTTGTTTTAATTACTTAATATGACAAGTGAATCAAATCATAAAGCTGTCAGCCTTCACTAAAAAGCCAGGCCTGCCGCGATAATGATACCTGACTCAAATGACAGCTTCATGCTGCGTAATTCCTGGGGTTAAGGGTGTGTGACTCCAGGCTCGTCGGCATCATCTGTGCTCCTGACTCATAATAAAGTCTTGTTTTTATGCTTCTTAACAAAGAACCAAGCCACTTTATATGCACATGCAGCAGACTAACGAACCCTCAACTCCTCCTCTAGGATATTCTGGTACCAAACACTTGTCATGATTAGCTTCGTAACATCAGAATAACTGCTGAGATGAATGTGGAATGAAAGATGGTAAGAAGAGTTTACAGTCATGTAAGGCTGCTTGGCAATCCTGTCATGAGGCAAGATCACTACATATGTGTGAATAATTCATCTGCGAAAGGCTTGTCTTCAGTCATTTTAGTCAAATCGCTTCAGTGTGAAAATAAAATGAATATACTCGCATGGTTCCAGAAGAACTGTCTAATCATGGACTTTTAATATCACGACTCCCTATTGTCATCACCCTGCTCTGCCAAATCTACAAAAGAAGCTGGATTTAATTAAAATAAAACTACTTGTGGATTTCATCTGAATAGCTATGGCAACATCCGAACATCCATTGCTGGGCTGCAGGGTCCCACTACATCGCATCTTGTTGCTTCTCAGCTTCACACCAGCTGCAGCCACAAAGATCACAGAGAATCCAGTTCCACTTAAAAACTAATGCATTCTGGGAGTAATGATATGTTGTTGACGGGAAAAACAACAAAGAATTAAATCCTTTTTTTATTTGACTTTCCATTTCAGATGCTATTAACTCTCAAAACAAAAGTAAAAACCATTGTTTTAAAATGGTACTTTTTTTGAAAAGGAACAGAAACAAACACAAACAAATTAAATGGAGCTGAAATGAGAAAGATGTGTGATTATATCTCAGTGAATATGTGCATTTGGGAAGTTCTCCCTAAATTAGAGTGAACTTTTAGGTCACTGGTTTGTCATAGTAAACATAAGCTCATGCTATTGGTTTAAGGAGCTTTCCCACCATGTCTCAGAGGTGGCAAAAGCTCAGCCACTGCTGCATTCTTGTGTGTCTTACCATTAAGACCCACTGAATACTTTGGCGACAATGGTCATGTGGTCAATAAGGAGGAGGCAGTGGGAGCAGCTCAGACGTGGGCAAAGGGCGAGCACTGGAATGGACTCATTAAGTCACAGCTGTTGTGTTTGGAACAATGCGACAAGGACTCTTCTCAAATCTTCCCAGCGCCCAAACATTAAAGCCTCAGCTGAAGATGTGCTGTAGGACGGGGGGGAGGCCTGCAAGTGTATCTCGCATTGTTTTACTTAACTTAGAACTTTTTTTTTTTCCATTTATGTGTCTTAAACAAAATGATGAAATTGGAACGAATCATGTGAAAGAACCTACGCTTATTCAAGAAATAAGAGCTTTCATGCTTACAGCCAGTTTATCGTCGCAAAAAGTACATCACCTCACTGGTAGTGATGGAAAAGAATTTGCTACAATAAATGTTATTTACTTGTATTTTTTTTTCCTTCATGGAGTCCTTGTATTGATCTCGTCCTTGTGATTTAATGCTAACTTTGTCTGTGGATTCACTGTGCCAAACATCATGTTGACACAGTAAGAGGAAGCCAGAAAAGCAAAGTCAGTGACCCCGCTCTCGTTTAGGGGTCTCAAAGTTATAACACCTCTCCTCGCCTCACAAAGCAGTCCCCTGCTGCTGCAGCCTTGGTACTGCAATGCCAACACTACTGCGGTCGATTGGATTAGAGAGACGGCTTACTGTGAGTTGGAGCCTGGGCTCACCACCAGTCCCATTTTTCATGTAAATGTCCCAACAGGTCACGGTGCTCGACATAATAGACTGGATAGAACACAGCTAAAGGCTCTTTGTCTGCAAAATTACAAACTGTGACATCAGTCGGTGAGAATCTTTTCTTTTCCTTGAGTTTTTTTTTCTTTTTTTCGTAAGACTCTCAGAACGCATGGGAAATAAGCAGAGCAGTGAGTCCCTGACTCACGCCATACTGTATTACTCTACTAGTGGTTTTCTCAAAGCAGTGAACCCCTGGATTTCTTTTTTTGTTTTTCCTTCTTTTCCTTTCCGTCCTGGGGTTGGCAGTGTTTGCTTTGGAGCTGACGCTCGATGTTTCAGGATTCCAGAAGCTGGCCCACCAGCAGTCATGAAATCTTAACCTGTAACAACAAAGTCACCACTTCATTGCATTTACGGCGCCGGCAACAATGACAGCTCAAACCAGTGTGACGCGGTAAAGAACACATTTTAATGAAGCGTCGTCAGTGTGTGGCTTGAAAAGATGAAACATGGAATGTAAATATTGCAAAAGAGGCTGCATAAACAGAGGGAAGAGCAGGGGTCTGTTTCAGAAAGCGAGTTATGTAGAAACTCAGAATATACTGAACCTGAACTCAGGGAAAGTTTTTCCATTTCAGGAAGTGAGGTTACTTAACCCCGAGCAAGAGGGTTCAGTTGAGCCGGTTTCAGAAACCGGGGTACTCTGAGTCTGTTACCTGTGGTAACTGACACTGGCCACGGTTACATGATGTTTTTTAATTCGGAATTAATTATTCCGAATTAAAGTATTTTCCTTTGAGTTTACATGGAAATAGTAATTCCTGAATTGAGGTTTACATGGAAAACACATATGTTCGGCTTTATCCAATTCCGCTTAAGGTCTGGGGGTTGGGAAGGGTTCTGATTGGATAGGGGGGCGGACGTCTTTACGTCTACGGGAAGAAAACAAACTTACTCGATTAGCAACAACATTCCACTTATTTTTGACCTGGGTGGCGTCTCGATCTCCGAAACCTCCTTCATTTAACCTAGCCGCTACAACTTTGAAAAGCTCACAATTTTTATGTTTCCTGCCATCTGTTCTTTTAATTATTTCCAGTTCTACCGAGCTATTTATTAAATAAATCATCTCTGCTCTTGACCACCGTTTACTGCGTGCTGCCATCTTGAAACTTTGTTTTGAAAACAAGCCCAGCGCGGAATATTAGCGTCATCATCGCGACAGACGGGCAACAAGAACGAGCATCCGCAGAAAGACGGGAATTAATTTAAAGAGGAATGAGTGTATACATGACCGCGGAATTATTCTATTCGGAATTAAAATCAGAATAAAGCAGCCACTTACTTCGGAATTAAGTTTAATTCGGAATGGACATTTTCATTTGGAATTAGGTGTTTACATGATAATTTTTAATCATTTTAAATTGGATTTAACTTTAATTCTGAATTAAAGAGGAATTAAACTTCCCATGTAAAGGCACTGACTGTGAACTAAACCTGGTCTACATACCGGAAAACTCAGTTTCTTAACTCAGAGTTTGTTGAAGCTCCTTTCTGAAACAGTCCCCAGGTCACCACGTCTATGAATTCTCACCCTGTCACTTCCACTTAAATATTTGTGTTTAATGTAGACATATCTGCAGACACCTCCTCTTTTGTTTTTTGAATGAGCTTTTATATGAGATCACTACTGCACATCTTCACACAATCCCTTGTCACTCAAGACCTCTCCCATAATAAGGTCCGCCTGGATTGCATCAACAGAAGTTACCAGAGTAGTTTGTCCTAGGTAAAAAAGTAATCAAACGTAATGGTTTCAAATGTAATTGTCACAGCAAAGCCAAGCCCCTGTGCGTCTGACTTCTTTGTTGAAAAAATAAACCACTGTTTGTGTTTATCTTTTTTGAATTAGCTGGAACTTTAAAATTAAGTTGGATCTCTGAGGGTCTTTCATTTAATCGTCTCAAATCCTCTCTAACACATGCCTTCATGCTTCGTCACATGCCCGTGCTGAAGCCTTTCTAAATCCTCACAAACTTGCAGTTTGCTTAAAGCGAGGGGCAATATGATAAGACATCTCCTGAGAGGTGAGATTCAGCTGCCATTTCAGTTAAGTGCAGTGGTGTGTATTGGCTAAGCTGATATTGGGCCATCTCAAATTTGCCTCTTGGTGTCAGATAAGCGCATGCCCCCTTCTACCCACTCTCTAAACAGCACCCCACCCCCACCCCCCCACGCCCCCAAACACACAAACACACACAGCTGTTTCCCTCCTCTGGGAGTCTGTGGAGGCCAACTGTGCAGCCACTGAAATGAGCTGCTAATCCCTGTACAGGCTCCCAAGCATATTACAATCCTCCAAGCCATCGCCACAGTGCGAGTGTGTGTTATTAGTCAACACGCATTCGTGTGCGCGTCTAGGCATGTGTCAGTCTGTTTGAGCACCAGTTGCATAAAGTTTTGTGTGTGTATATGACAAGGTGAAAATGATTGTTGTTCCTGCTCTGTGTGACCTTGATAATAGCTATATATCCCCTTCCAGCATATTCTAAATGCACAACCAATTGCCATTGCGGGAAGAAAATTCCACCTTTTTCCAACAAGTCTTTCCACCTTCCCTCACTCGTTTTCATTGCAGAAAACTCATCGTGCTTACGAAAGTGAAATGAATGAGAGTATAAAGGAATTGCTGTGAGGTCAAGGCCTCTGGGGCCTCTGGGGAGCAAGGATGCATAAACTCATCACCTGCTACTGATGGAGAACCACTCACCTCAGCCGGCACAACTGTCCTTCACCCGTCTACCAGATTTTGCCATCATCAAACAGATAAACACAAAAGTATGAGGTGAGAGCAGTTTTACACTCAATAGATGTTTTCAAACAAGCATGACATATTTGAAGGAAATAAAGTGCAATGACTGTGCCAAGACAGGAGGCAGTCTGTCTGTTCAGTGTCCTTTCAATACCGCTGTCCTCTCTCCTCCTGAAAACACAACTTAAGAAAGAGAACAAGTACGACATCCTAGGGAGGTATCCAAGTAATGCCTGGAGCCATTTTTTTAATAATGGCTTGATATCATTCAAAAATATTTTCTGGAAAAAGCATTTCTAGTTTTCCTTGTGTGCTTGTCTTGTTTTATCATTGCACAAAAAGAAAAAGGACACAAACATTTTTATGCAGTAAAATTAATAACTTGTTGGTGAATTAGGATCATTGGAAAGCTACAAATTAAGTACAAATTAGTTTTATTGGCTTTTTTTTTTGTTCTGTCAAAAAAGTGACGGTAAAAACACTGAATCTATCTTACATTCAGGGTCTACAATGTTTTACAACCCAAAGTAATAATAAATGAATGAATAAAAAGGAAATATTTAATAATAATTCCAAATATCTATTAAAAAATTGTAATATGGAAAACAGGCAAAAACAGATTGAAAAATAAAAACAACATACTTCCATATACAGTGGTAGCTCTACTTACAAACGTCTCTACGTACGGAATTTCCAGGTTAAGACACGACTCAACGGAAAAATATTGCCTCTTGTTATTTGTTTTTTTTTATTATGTACAACTCTCATTTTATGTTTATTGTGCAGTAATCTACACACTAAAAAACACTGGGTTAAAAATAACCCAACTTTAACCCAGCTCCTGGGTCACTATTAGTCGCACCCAACCCTGGGTTGTTTTAACCCAGTGGAATGGGTTGAACCAACAACCCAACCTAGTTGGGTTATTGGATTCAATCCAAACAGTGGGTTGATTTTACCTAACCTGTTGGGTTAATTCTACCCAAATATTTGGTTTATTTTTTAACCCAGCATTGATGTTAATTTCACCTCATTGCTGGGTTATATTAACCTAATCTTATGTGCTGTTTTATATATTATCTTTTCCACTATTAAATAATGATTATAATAAATGTAATAAATGTTTGACAATTACAAAGCATATTTTAAAATCCATTTTACATCTATACATCTATTCTGATCAAAATATCCTAATCAATAAAGAAGTTAACAACTGCACAGATTTTAAGTAATTTAATAATCCATCTAACAATAGATTTTCTTCACATAAATAAAGAACAAATATAACAAAACTCAAAACATGAACATTCAACATTTGAATTGTCTTGAATGTATGACATATCTTTTTTTCTTTGTAGATGTGCTTTATCTAGAGCGCATGGACACAAACATTTTTAGGACAAGCAGCACTTCACAAGTCACTTTTAATATTTTTACAAGTGAGTGAACGAGCATGCAGACATGTTGGCTTTAAGCTTTATAGGTACACAAATACATATTTGCGTTTTAATATCTGAGAGGTCGCCTGGTGTCTGGACCTTCTTCTCTGCGACGGCCATTCGAATGTCCACATACTGAAGTCACTGGAGAAACTTGTCACCGTTGCCAAGGTACAAGACACTGAAGTCCTGTGAATCTGTGAATAATAAAAAAAGAATCATAAGTGATGTGTCAGTGTTGTGGCACAACTTTGTGCAAATTTCAACTGTGAGGTGGACGTACCATTCCTGGTGTGATCAGGTGTGGATCTGAGTTTTCCCTGATCCATTCCTGTATTGGGCCATAACTCTCATGTATTCATCCACCTGGCTGGCTGGCTGCGAATTGTATTTTAACCGCTCCGTCCTATTTTTGGCATCTTCAGGAGGTATGGATGACTCTGAAAACACAGTAGGATGTCATCATCATTTACCATCATTAAACTGGCTGTTGATCATGGGAAGTCTACCTGTGTATGAAGATGTTTCTAAATGCTACAGGCCATCTACTTTAGCCCTCATGCTACATGTTGAACATTGGCTACACCTGCTTTGTTAACGTTAGCTTAGCCAGCTATACAGACTGTTCAACCCAACACCTGGATAACTACGTGATACAATGGATTACAAATCGTTTATGGATTATAAACAGACCCCCCCCCCCCCCCCCCCCCCCCCCCCCCAGCACGATCAACAACGGTGAGCACTGACGTACTTTTCTCAGATTATTAGCGACTATGTTCATCCACTGTTGTAACGTTAAATGAACAACACTAACATACATTCAGAGTTAGTTAACCTGAAGAAATGCATCCCAATAACAGCACAGTTAACGCGACCTTATTTAAACATTACTGCTATGAATAATCTCAATAGCAATTTTACATTTGACGAGTGGAACTGACCGTGTTTTGTAGAAGCACAAAAAAAGACTGCGAAACGGCTTCTTTGTGGCCAATAATCCAGTAGTTGGGTCAATAATAACAACACAGTTGGGTTAAAACAACCTGACTGAACTGCTGACCGTTATTTTTCAAGTTTTTTTTTTTTTGTTTGGTTTCTTTTTTACATTTGCTATAGCTGTCTGGTTATATGTGTTATAGTGGTTGGGTTGAGAAAATAACCCAGTGTTTTTTAGTGTGTAGATGGTAATATGTATTTGTTACATGTTTTGATGCATTTTTATGATTTATAAAAAAAATATATGTCCGAATTTTGGGAGGCTTGAAAGGGATTAGGGCCTTTACATGCCAAATGCGTCTCTACTTACGGAATTTTCAGGTTACGAAACTACTTCCAGAACCAGTTGTCTTTCGTAAATAGAAGTACCACTGTACATTGTCTAATTTCAATCAAACTCTGTGAAATAAAGCTTTTTTTTCCACCTTGAATTAAAAAAAATGTTTATACACCTACATTTTTCTTATTTTTTTCATTTTGCATTCCAAAAAAATGGTATAGTAAAGCTTTTACAACTTTGTAATGTGTTGAGCGAGTGACAGCTAGATTTTCAATTGTTATTTGTCATTTTCCTACTAGATTAGTCTTGTTGGTTATGGTATGGTGTTGTCATCATTACAATTTTAAAATTCTCCACACACTCTCCACTCCACAGGCCAAGACTGCAGGCAGGCCAGTTCAGTACCTGTAGCTTACTCTTCCTCAGCCGTGTCTTTGTTATGTGTTCAAAATGTTGATTTGCATTGTGTCTTGTAGAAAAATGCATGTTTGTCTCTGGAATAGATGTCGTCTTGAAGGCAGCATATGTTGCTCTTAGATATCAATGTACTTCTATGCATTCTTGCCACCATCACAGAAGTGAAAATTAGCTTTGCCATGGGCACTGAAAAAAAAAAACCCACACCATCACAGAGAGCATGGATGGCCCTTTTTATCTTTGGCCTGGAGCACATGGCACTCATTTCTTCAGAAAAATATTTGGAATACTGATTTGTCTGACCACATTACACATCTCCATCCTGTGATGGTCCATCCTGGAGTCCAGAGACACCAATGTTATCCCTGGATGTTTTAACATGCATATATACATATATATATATATATATATATATATATATATATATATATATATATATATATATATATATATATAATTTTGTTTGGCTGGACTAACTTTTATCCAAATGAACTCTTGAAAAAAAAGAAATCATGAAATTCTGACTTAAACACTGTACAATCTATTCACAATGAAAACAGAAATGGAAGTCAGAAATGGAAAAAAAAAAAAAGAAGATATGCTAAGTGAGAAAATTTCGAGTTATTTCCTCCCTGAAAGCTCAAATGCTGAGATTGTTTCGGAGAAGAAAAAAACAAAACAAAAAACCAACAACAACACAGCTTATATATACACTCCTGTTACCTTCACCAAGGAGGACAACCTGTCAAAAAAAAAAAAAAAAAAAAAAAAGCCTGCAAGGACTCTTTATTTTTTGAATTCCTCAGATGCCAGAATGTCTACAGGCATAACAAGGGCAATTTTTCACAGCAACCTGTCTGTGGCACAGTGTCCACTTATCCATCAACACAACTCAGAACCAAAGCATTCTTCATGATTTTTGTCCAAGCACAGCTTATGCAGTCATTAGCCTTTAAGAAAAAGAATGGTGTAAATGTTGTAGATTGAACTTGTCAAGCTAAAGAAATTCTGTCTCTAATAAACAAAACAACTAGAAAAAAAAACAAAAAAAAAGGCTTTTCATCACAGGTAAAATTTTAGTATGGAAATAAGCGGTCAAGATCAGTCTTCATACAGACCAATTCTCTTGAATGCAAAAAAAAAAAAAAAAAAATATTTGGAGATTGATGCACGTCTAGGAAACCCGGATGAGACAATTGTGTATTTAATCAACAATTGCCCTAATGACTGTGCTGACATACGTCGTGGTGTAGGGTTGGACCATGTGTCAGGGGGTTTGTGTGGGAGGGAGGGCCCAGGAGGATGAAGGTCTGCTGAAAGTCCTGTCGGTGCTTCTGAGTGATGGCTTGTCAACAAAGCACTCTTGTTTCAGACACAACCAAGGCTCAGGTGGCTCCAGTGGGTCCTTCCACCTCCACATGGTGTGTCTCAGGTCACTCCTGTTCAGAGTGCTGGCACTGTTCTTTTAACCCCTCTCCAACTGTACAACCTTCCAGGTTTTTTTTTTTTTTTTACTTTTTGTATTTTTTTAAACTGAGCATTTTTAATCTGCCAATTTTACCACAGAATCTTAGAAACTGTAGGGATGATATAATGGGAATGATAGGAATACCCAAGACTTCCATTTAGCTTTTCTTTTCACGATGAAAAATACATTCCCCCTTAAGAGTTTCAACAAAGCCTTGTATTTGTCGGCTGGATTTCAAACTTGTAAAATATACTTGTAATTTCTACTGCATTGCCTGAGGTGACAATAAAAGAAATCAATTCTCCAATACCAGTAAAAAAAATGAATAAATAAATCATGTTTCGAAAATCTTATTCATGGTAGCCATACTATTCTTCTGTGTTTTCTTGCTTTTTTTTTTTTTTAAACCAACTCTCAAGAACATCATTAAAGGTGGAACTTTTTTGTACGAGCACATGTTTTGAGCAGTGCAAACCAGTCGTTGGTTCACTGTGAGCTCCCGTGTCAGTGAGAGGGATCCAACCAGGCGCACCAACAGGCGTGTTAGTTTACATAATGCAGATCAAGCTCGCAGGAAGTCAGACGCAAGGATGACAGAAAATCCGGTGAATTTTTAAAATAGAGTAAAGCACAATGAGCGGAGTCCAACTTGTACAAATGTTGTCACGTCTCAACCTGTAAAGGAAGGCCACAGGTAAACAAAGTCAGAGGGCCTCACGTGAGATTAGAAGGACATTTTAGAAGTAAAAAAACACATTTTTATCATCCTTGTTGGACTGTTGTTCTCGCTCAACACGCAAATGCTCACCTAAACTCTTGATTTTTTTTTTTTTTTCCCCAGTCTTAAAACTTTCTGGTAAACTCATAATCTCAGAAGTCTAACCAAAACAGGCAGCGCCGCAAAGCACCGTGCTTCTGAACGTCTACCGGTGGTATTTGAGGCAACGCTGAGAATCAAACAAACCCATAGAGGAGCTGGACTGTGGCACTTCAGCTCCCAGTGGGACCCAGGAGTCAGTCTTTTGTCATTCAAAGAAAATTTCAGCTTTTGGGAATACGATGTGTGCAAAGCTACTGTCGAGGACACAGAGACTAAGATTAGATGGCTGAGAATGATATGTCATGAATTGAGTTGTGTTGAAGGCAGGATCCAAAATGCAGGAGTTCAAAAAGAGGTGATTTATTTACAAAAACAAAAAGTCCAAACTTAACTGAAAGTCTACAATGGTGAATCCAAAAAGATGATGGCAGGATGATGGCAGGATGATGGACCAGCAAACAGAAAGGGAAAGGCAAGACTTAGATACACAAAGAAGCAAATGAGAGACAGGTGCAAACAATCAGGGTAATACACGGGGAAAGTAAAGATACACGGCACGAAGACAAAACAGACCTTCAAAGTAAAACAGGAAAGAAGGTAGACTAAGGACTGGGGAGAAAAGAACACCAACTAACTACAGAAGAAAACAAAGAAGAAAAAGGCAAGAATGCCTGCCATGGCCGACCCAGACCATGACGTGATCTGGATATGCCACATTATTAAAATATATTTCTTTTGTGCCATCTTCTTGTGGTTGGTCAACTGATATTTTGACCCAGGTTGGGAAACACTACTGCCCTGGAGCTTTCATGTAACATTGGCTGACATGTTTTTAAACCAGTCATGTTAGTCAAAGCTTTCCCCTAGTGTCACGCTTTTCTAGCTTATTCTGCTAAACAGCACAAACCAGCAGTTTTCAGCAATTTCCTTGTTTTCAGCAGTTCTGCACTCTCACATTTGTGAGTAAGTAATATATTCTTTTCCCCCAGACTGTACATAGAGACCGTGGATGCATCAGTCAAAAGACAGAAAGTTCTCTGTAGCACCTGGCAGGTTAGTCTCTTGAATTTATGCCTTAATTGCCTGTTTTCCTCTTATGATTTATATTTCATCAATCCATCATTCTTGTTATGATGCAAATTTAATGAAAAATGATGAAGATGAAACTCAACATAACAGTCTTCAACTCATAATTATTGGAGTATGTATTGTAGTTAATTTAGTTTTTTTTTTTTTGGTTAGTTTAGGAACTCAGAAAATAACTCCTGAGCCCAAATAGGTCCCATCATATTTTTGCCTTGTCTAAACAAAAATTATTAAAAACAAACTGCTGCAAATTCACACATTTGAAACTGTGGATTTGGGAAATTTTGGTATCATTACATGACACATAAAAAGTGTTCCTGATTAGATTAGATGCAACTAATTATTTGAGTTCTATAAATAGATCTTGTCTTTAACCTTGCATTGTAAAATATTTCATCAGTTCTGCACATTCAAGCTTGATATGTCAAAAATCTCATTTTGAACAGTCAACAAAGCTGTCAGATATACAAAGCAAAGTAAAGAGTACATTGTTCAGAATAGCGGAATAGAAACTCGACTGAGGGGAAAATAAAAGGCAACGACGACGAGCAAGATGTCATAGATCATTATAACAGATGTTCGAGAGGTATCGGAAAGTATAAGTACCTTTATTTTCTAGTCAGCTTCTGTATGTATTTCAAAGAAATTTGTCATATTTTGTTATTACGATTTATCAATTTGTTTCCCCCAAATCCTCCATTTAAGAAGCTGGTTTTCAAAGATTTATTCAAGGGGAGCATGATCCTGGTCACCTCTTGCCTTCTCTGGTTCACAATTTTAAGCTTCATACTAAGGTTCTGCAACCAGCTGCCACCATATCACGGTGATTTGTTCCTAACAAGAATTGTGAGAAAAACAATCTCTTGATTACAAATAACTACCAAATCAGTCATTTGTGTAATGACCTGAAGAGCGACATGAGTTTCAGCATAATACAAATCCAGAACATCAAATAATGTTCTGGAGGGCATAGCCTTCAAATTCTATTCAACCGGGAAGAGACTGGAGTTTATTAACTAACTCACAAGAAAAGTATTTGAAAATCAAACAAAGAAATCCCTGACTCTATATTTCCAGGTAGTGGCAGTGTCTTTTGTTAAAAATACAAGCAATCTTTTTGAGTTGTGTACTCATGAGCTCATTCTACCGTGCACTTCTCCAGGTCATTTGGGAAAAGTAAGTTTGCAGTGGTTTGCCTTGCTTTATGCTCATTGCATTTTCTTATTGAATTTAGCCTGCTGAGTTGGACTTCATTCAAAAATGCAGTGTCCTGTGCTGCAACTGAAAATAGGCAATACTGAACCAAGCTAATGTGCATTTCTATTGGCAAACCAATGCACTGTAGAAACCCTTGACTTGATAGCATCACTCTTCTTTCAGTGTTTTACAAAAGAGTCCTGCATGCTCCAAGGTACCCAATCCAAGAAGATCGTTCTTTAGAGATGTTCTCAGCCAGGCAGAACCTAACTGAAAAAAAAGTGGCTGAGTTGTTTACTACGAAATAATGTAATGATTACATTCGCCATGTCGCTTGAGGGGGTAAAAAAAGGACTAATTCTGCTAATGCTGATTCTTGCTCCTCTCATCTTGCCTCCCTGGGCTTATGTGTGTGTATTGACCTTCGTAGGAGGGAAGTTGTTGAGCTGCAACTGTGACAGAAGTTAAACAACAGCGTTTACCGACCTAATTGCCAGTTGTGCATTAGTTTGCAATGCGCCCAAACCTGTTGAATGATTAGCAGCTTGTGCATTGCGAAACTGTATACCTTAACAAACAGTGATAGTGACCTTTGCTAGAGGAATTATAGCTTGGGTTACAAGTGATTCCTGAAAGCTCACATCATAGGGGTGTATCAGCAGTTCATGGGTCAGTGTATGTCAGATAAAAATGAAAGTACTTTGTGGATCATGTGGGCCGATTAAACACACTACAAGGTTGCAGCAACTGCTCATGTGTCAACTCAGGCAAAGGACTGGATGGTTGACTCGATAACTTTTAAACCCTAAATGAGGTAGCAAGGAAAAAAAAAAAAAAAAAAGATGGAAACTCAAACAGAAAAGGACAGAAAAAAATCCCTTCATAAAAACAGTAAAACAGGGTGAGAAATAAATAAAAATGGAGCAAGAAGGGCAAACTAGTGCAAAAACTAACGGCACGAAAGACCCTAAACACATCTCCTCCCTGATAAGTCTCCAGAAGCTTATCAGCCAATGGGTAATTTCAATTAAAAGGGGTTTTGCCAGACAAGTGGTTAAATACCTCAGAGGGAACCTGTCACCACGGGAGAGGTGGCAGGCTGCCTTCACAAGGCAGAGGGAGATGAAGAGGAAGAAGAGTGCTGCATGAATGGCTGGACTTGGCCCCGGTAGCGGCACGTGATGAGTGTTATTACATTAGCTTCTCGCCAATCACATAATGAACTCTGTGTCAGACGAGACAAAAGTCCAGCCACACCCCTGCAGCAAGGCAAAAGGCTAGAAGAATGTGATCTGTAGGATTAACAATGAAGGAGCCCTGAAGGGAGGCAGAGAGAGGCCTTTTGCCAGAGAGAGATAGGAAGATTCAGGAGCTTAGTGTTGTCAAATGTTTTATTCAGCCATGACTGTGAGTCCTGCCAAACAGATTAGCCTGTTTACTAAAGGTTCTCATTTAAGAGATAAATCTTTAAATGTTGGCTGTGGCAATGGGAGATGAGGAGGGTAGCATCTGTGTCACACAGAGAAGGTGGAGGGATGGGCTCAACTAATGCAACAACAAAGGAACTTAGAGGTGGAAATAAAACTTCTCATTAAGCTGTGAGTTGTTGGAATTAATGACAACTGTAAGCAGACTATGATCGATATGGCTCAGTATAACTCACTCCCAAGGTGAGATGTTGATCGAGCTATGTTCACGCCAAGCAGGTTTAACAGCTGTGGATGGGGTGGGGGTTGGAGATTCATCTGTGCTCTTTGTTGTAGTTCAGTTGTGGCTCAGTGGAATTCTTGCCTCTCTCTACTCTACTTCCCTCCCCTCTCCTTTTGTTCTTGTCTATTACAGCGGGGGTGATGAGGCTCCCCTGGGCGTGTTCAGCTACAGAAGCCCAATCTCACAGGATATTCATCTTCAAGAAACATCAATTGTACAGTTGTAATTTTGAACAACTGTAGGAAAAACAGAAGCTCAAAAATAGCTAAAATTAAGGAAAACAAGGGGAAAAGAAGCAGCTGAATGATGTGTTTCAGCTTAGCTGTACCAAGAATTAAAGAAAGTACCTTTCTTGCGCATGAAGTGCGATATTTATCTTTCCTTCCTCCTGTTTCTGTGCTGAACGTGCCCACCATTTGGCTGGGAAAATCTCAGTTCTTAGTCAACTTGTTAGAATAGACCCATGCCAAGCGTTCCACATCAATTCCAATTAATGATGCTGCCCTTGGCAGGAAAGTTTTAAATTACTACCAGGAGGGTTGTTTTATTTCCCAAGATGAAGTATGCACAGCTTCTGTTTCACATTCAAGAATTGATAACTACAAGATCCTAGATATGACCCACTTTCTTACTAATGAGAGGTCATCGCATGCTGGGTATAAATATCAGGGGAAAATGCTGTCATTTCTGTTGGACCATTCTTTAGTCTTTTATTGACCTTAAGGGACACGCCATGCAATCTCGGCAAGTGGCAGGTGTATGAGTTGGGTGGAAAACTGACAAACTACTGCAGGGCAACTTTTAATGGAACCAATGGGACTAAGTGTGACTGGTCTGTTCTGTATGTGCCCCCCAACACAACAAATATAATAGAGATCGAGTAAACAGAACAGATGCAACAAGCAGATAATAATGCCATGAAGGATAATGATTGACAGAACTGCAAAACTGGGGAGCTGTTGGTCCAACTGACAAATAAGTTTAAGAATATTTAAGACTCAATTGCCATTTCTGCGCCAGTACGTGAAAGGTGGAGTGCAATATACTCATGTGCAAAACAAAACATTGTCTGAAAAATCCTATTCACCACCTGGCTGTCCTGCTCAAATCAATAACTTCTTAAGCTACCACAGCTGTAGAGTGAGTAGCTCTCCATTATGGCAGCCATATGTCAGGTAAAATCAAATAAACTTGCTTAAATTTACAGAAAACTCTGGATTTTTATTAAATAAGTCTTGAGCAGGACCGCATTTTCTTTCGAGCGAAGCTACTGTTGTCAAATTGACTGTCCGGCTTCTCAAATTTTGAGCTGCTGAAGTTTGAAGTAAGTTAAAATGTGCAAATCTGAGAATTAACATAGGTCTTGACATGGAATAGCAAGGAGTTGTCATTGAGAACCATGAATATTCAAGCCCGTGACCCAGTTTGATATGCCAGAGCAGGACAATGGGTTGAAGGGTAAAAATCCATCTGAGCTCAAATGTACCACAGCAGTTGGGTGACATGAATTAGCGTGGGAGGGATTTAATTTGAACTACTCTATCAACTTTAGAGTTGCTTTCTGTTTTAATCTTTCCTTATCTCTTTACAGCTGTATGGTATGACAACGATAAGCAGTAAAGTAAAAAACTGAAAACAAGCCATTTTTAAATCACGATTACACCTTAAAACACTGAGCCACTAAAAGTGGCCGAGACAAAGTGTGAACACCCTTTCTCTGAATCATGAAGCAACATACTGAAGTACACAAATGAAAAGTGTTTCATTCTTCCCAGACCATAAGTTAATAAAAAATCCACTCTGTTGGCACCAGACTGTCTGACACAAACTCAAATTGATTCATAATTGAGTTTGTATAGATTTTTATCCAGCTTTTGCTGGTTACATTAAGGCTTGACTAGTCTCATTTTGCAGTGGAGTGTAGAGCAAATGCAACCCATGTTTCAGACTCACTGTGCATCATGCATTGCAATAGCTTGCTCAAATAATAACGGGCTTTGAAGGACAATTTAGCTCCTTTCTACTCATCAATGCGCAACCAATGAAGGATGTATTTGGGGTCACCTTTTTCCACTGACATAAGCCTTTCATCTGAGTGTTAGGATTCACATTTGAATGTTAAATGGGACTCAGAGACACATGAAATACAAAAGCTTCTCTTAATAGGATCTGTTTTTTTTTCTTTTCTCTTTTTTTATTTTAATCCTACCCCTCCCTCCTTTCCTTGTGAATATGAATCCTTAACCACTGAATCTAGTTTAATGTTTAAATGTAAAGCATATAAGTAAATTATTCCTTAAAATACCTGCTTATTTGGTATTTTAAAAAGTTAGTTCCATCGGGATAAATAACAGCAATTCCTATCTCAAGCAGAGACACTTTAACAGTATGATGAGCATATTTCTAAGCAACAAGGTCGAAACTAAAAACGAGGTCTAAACTAATTAATTTACACTGTCCCTGAATTTATCCTGTTGATATGATTTCCTTCCAGGTCTACAACTAAGGGTAGACAAATAGCAGCTTTCGAGGACTTACGACAAAAAATGAAGCACAGATACATTGAGATCCTGTGACTCGTCTCATTCCTCCACACTTGCCTTTGTTGGTGTATCTCTTGATGTGTGTGCTTTGTGATTAAGAAGCAGTCAGGCCATTTATCAGACTTGCAGTCTATTCAGTCCTCAGTGGGGTCTGTCATATAGGTCTCTGTCCAGCTCCAAGCCATGGTCAGTTTTCAGGCAGACGGCCATCTCCCATTGTGATTAAAAAAAAATGCAACCAAGTTTAGGATTTATGGCTGATCTACAACAGGCCTGAACATCTCCTTAGGGAGGCTATAAAACACTGAGGAAAACAGAGTGCAAGCAGTAACAGATACATTTGTCTTTTATAGCTCAGTGTTCTGATAATGATGTTTGATTTTCCATTATGTTCAAATGAAAGGTGAGAGGAACGTAAGGCTGGGAATTTGAATGTCCTGACCAACTGCTGCATATACCCAGATCTCTTCTGTAAACCTCTTGCATCCTTCCAGTGGGAAAAGACCCTGAAAAAGTCATGTCAGGTCCCCAAGGTGCTCATTAAGGTCCACCGAGCGAACAATATTATCATTTACTGTAATAAAAAGGATGCACTGAATCTCATCTGTGTGCAGTGCTGTAGTTTTTCTGACTGGGAAAGTCCCAGTGTGGCTCAAAGGAGCTTTTGGTTGTAAAAGGCAAATTCAGCTCCCATCACTTGGACATCCTTCTTTTAATATGTCTTTGAAGGATGATGAGCATATTTAAATAAGGGTGCGTGTGGTTTGCTCTTGCAAGGCTTCATTAAAAGACTGAAATATTCCCATTTCATCCGATAGAATCCCCAGCGATTTATTTATTGGTTGTCCCAGGCAATATTGTGGAAGATTAATAAAGCACACCAATATTATTCAGCTTGTGGTTTAATTAGGCAGCCCAGGCCTGAATAAGCGAAATATGGAACATAAATTCTATTAATAAGCAATATAATGGTTTATGACATGAAGCTGTCTTAACTTGTCACGAGAGAAATTATCTCACAAACACGTGTGTGTATGAGATATACATATACCTCAGGACAAATCTGAACTGTCACTTGGCCACACTAATATGTAAATAGCAAGAGTGACATATATGAGATCTTGAAAACAAAAACACTTTCAAAATAAAAAAAAAAAACCTTTTAAAATAAGGAAGTAAAGCAACTAGTTAACACACATGAATAGAGAAGGCAAAAAATTTAAATAAACTGAAATTTTAATCAGGGTAACATAAGCAAAATCAAGACAAAGCAAGTAGAACAAAACAGATGTCCTGAAAAATCAGCAAGAACAACAAACCACAGAGAACACTGGACAACCCAAACCAACGAAAACCTGACATCATATCTATTTGATCTGAAAGTATTTAATCATTTTCATATTATAGACGTTGCTTGCTTTCATTAAGCACTGCTTGGTATAAGACTCTTATAGAATAATGTCAACTCACACTCAATCTACATACATTAAAATGGATTATTGTACTCTACTTTATTATGGATTGGGTTGTTTTATTAATAAGAAACTCCACTCCCCTTATAAACACAAAAACAAGAACACTGGCTTTGATATTTTGACATCAATATTCCAGGACACTTACTGGTTGAGCTGGAAAATTGTTCTACATATATGTGTAAGTTTACATGTCTTTTTTTATATATATAGTTTAATCATACTTAGCTCATATATAGCAGCAGGTTTGTGTAAGAATGAGACACCAATAAGCACAAAGTGCATTTTTACTTACATTATGTATAGATGAGCAGTCATCCAAGTAGTCTTGATTTTTTTTTCTTTCCTGCGTATTTTGGCAGAAGGGAATGCCATCTCCAATGTTTATCAAAAACCACAAGTTGAGCTGTATGAAAATAATACAATTTGTAAAAAGGCCATTTAAGGACCTGTGTCCTCTGAATAAGGTATACAGTGTAAGGCTTTATCTTTATCTTACATTAATACACATATCTCTATCTATATAAGAGGTCACTTCCTGTATTCATTCACTGTATAGCAGAATTTAGTAAGGCTGGGAAGGTTACCAAAATGAAACAAATTGTTAATTTTTAATTTACATTGTTCCTTTTACAGGCAAACTATCTGCTCCATAGAGTTAAATGTTATATGTTCGTTTTGTGTACACTTATGAACGTATGTGTCCCATATCAGTTTTAGTACATCAGTGCATTCATAAGTTGAATTTTTGATAATTAAAAAAAAAGAATGTATAAAAAATAAATAATTTTAAAAAGACTGGTGGAGTAGCATATTTAATAATTTATTTATTTAAACCTTTTGAGGTAAGGAAGGTGACCCTTTGTGGCCCACAGGTTAAGAGGCCCATCTGTTTCCAATAAAATGTTGAAAATGTTTTTTTTTTTTTTTATTTTAGAAAAATAAAAAAAGTAAAAATGTCTTTGATATTAAAAATAAATAAATTAATAAATAAAATAAATGAGCCCTGCAATGGACTTTGTGCCCCTTCCTTCCCCCCAAAGAGAGCTGAGATGAGCTCCAGTAGATACCTGTGACCCTAAATGGAAATAAGGGAGTGTAGATGATGGATGGATGGATGGATGGATGGATGGATGGATGGATGGATGGATGGATGGATGGATGGGCTTTGCGGCTTTGCACTTGCACTTGTATAGCATCTGTGTCTCTCATTACCCATTCACACAACCACATTCACACTACAGAGCTTCTTATATACAGCAACGGTTTGATTTCTACACTCAACCCCCTAAAAACAAATAAAGGATCCTCCCTGTACACTGTAAAGAATTCTGACCAGACAAAAAACATTTGAGAATATTTTAACAGTCAGTTAAAACACATAAAGAGATAAGTAGAAAAGAAGAAGATACGTAGAAGATATATAGAAAATACAGATTCAATAATAGCTCTGCAACAACTGATGTATGAATTTATGCATTCAGTTTGACCATTGAAATTAAAAAAAGAAAAAAAAAAAGAAAGAAATGAGCGTCTGGTATGAGATGCTAGTAAAAGTTGTTTTGACCCCTGTGTAGGATGAGGTCTTTGTAGACTGTGATTGCTTCCCACAGATGCCATCAGATCTCACCAGCAACTCACAGTCAGCCTTTTTTATTTTTTCCTGGGCCATTTCTATGCTGCTAAAGTTGGGATGTGCTATTGCTATGTGGGTTGTGTGATGCGACTGATCTGAAAAAAAAAAAAGATTCAGTGTCAAAGTAAACATCCATGCGAGTGCCAAGATGCAGACTTTCTAGGCATAGCAATAAATAATGACAAGACAGCGTAACTCATTATATTCATCAGTGGTTTTGATAATAAACTGATTGATGTAAATGATACTATTATAACACTATGTAAAAGTGAAAATACATAAATAAAACAGTTATCATGAAATGGATCCCAATCAACAAAACCCCTAAGCACAAAACGAAAGTTTTTCAAAAGTGAAAAAGTTTATTTATTTATTTTTAATTAAATAATTAATGTCTCTGTTTTCATTGCTGTTCTGTAAAGTACCAAATGAAACCAGAAATTTAAAGAAGTGATACCGGAACTTAACTCCGCTCGACCTAAAAGAAAAAGAAACACCACCCACATACACACACACACAATAATCTCCATCATTCCATGTGCAGTATTTTAGACACTATTAACCAGATGGAATATCAAACATAGATTGCAAATTGATTAAATTAAATAGAATCATTTAAACCATGCTTCATGACAGGCCATCAATTTAAAAGACAATCTGGAAAATTATAACATATTATGTAAATTTGAGATCTGTGTATCAAGCACCACAAAGATTGGCTTTCAAAGATAAACTCACGCACACGATTAAATCATTGTACAAAGAGTCCTCAGCTAAAATAAAATTAAAAAGAAATTTAACAGATTTAATTTGGCTGACAGGATCCAACAGACACATTTTTCTCATTTTTTCCTCAATGCAGGCTAAGCTTACTTTATTCATGAAGTGTCTGGCTTCAGCAGATAGCAAAATAAATAAAGTTTAACACAGTAAAAACATAACCAGCAGTGATGACACAGTGATGGCCCGTCTCTGGGGATACTCGGAAATTGAAATCAATTCATGTCATCAAAATTGATTAATGACTCAGAAATCCTGAATTGGAATTTAAGGTCATGAAACCTTCCAGCTTTTAAAAGACAAAGGGAGGAATGATGTACCAACATTAAAGTATAACTTTTGTATTATTCAACAAACACCTTTGATACAATGAGGTGGATATATATATATAGAGAGAGCTGATGCATGAATTTCTGTATTCAGCTCCACAAGAAAAACAAGAAAAGGATTTAACCTTTGGCCAGTAAAAGGAATAAGAGCCTGAAATGCCTAAAAATAAAATGCAAGCTTAAGAGTTGCAAAAGAGAAATCTGGGGACACATGACTCTGATATCTGCATAAGCTTTAGAGATGCAGAAGATCTCTCAGCCCTCTAAGAGAGAAGGATGTGATCCCATCATAATCATAAGCAGTGGAAGAATCATCAAACTGGAACTTCTCAGATTATTAAACTTCAATGATAAGCAACCTGCTAAATATGAAAGAGCGAGAGTAGGAGCTTAATATGGAAATTAAAGAAGATCCATCGCACATCTAGCAAGTCACGGGCATGGAGAGAATTCTCCATGGAAGAACATCATGACAGATGAAAAGTAAGCATATGAACCAACATCATAAATGTTGGAGAAAGCAGGATCATTTGATGTGGGTGTCTAAAATATCCTTCGGAATAATACAGGAAATAACTGTGTTCTGGGACATGATGTATGGAAAAAAACAGACAGCCCATGGACTGATGAATACATACTGTATGTTTTATACATTTGGTACCTGCTTCAACCTCATCACTCCCCAAACTTAATACCTACACTGAAATTTTGTGAGTGCTGAACAACAGCTCGTATAGGTGCACACTGTAGATGTGAATATGAAGTAAAATCTCCACAATGAAGAGTGTCAATACTGAAAAGACTACTGCTGTCACCAGCCACGGCACGACTGATTTCAACATGTACAGCACCACAAAAGGAATATATGATCTAGTGGGGAACAGAGATGTGTTCCCAAGGCACCAAACACCAGGACTCCAGCAAGTTCAGGGTCACAAAGGGACTATACTCTGAGAGTATACTGAGAGGTTACTACAGGAGACCAACAGCTCTGCCAAACAACACAGAGAGCAATGAACAACAACTGAGCAAATCCAAGAAGAGCTTCTCAGAGTGTAGACGCCTAGAGATTTCAGAGCAGAGGTGAGCAGTTATTACTGCACCTATAAGTTCCCGTTGGCATGAAGTAGAAGAATCTGCATGATGCTGGAAGTAAAAGATGGGCTGTATTTAAATTTTGGACATCAGCAGTGAGGACATGGCTCAAAAACTCTTCACAGTCTGGATGAAACCTGAATGTTTCAGGAGCAAACGCTTCCAGAACGTTATTCATGGGCCACAAGGAGAAATAACGAAGAGCTGTGGTTCTGTAGATGTGGGCCAGCTGCTAATCCTTGTATTACACAAGAACTGAATGAGCTGCCATCTCTGGATAGGGTTAGGGTTCTTCTTTCCAATGAACCATGTAGAGGGGTGCCTGTGAGCAAAATAGAATTTAGGGTTGTGTGCCTGAACTGGCTTGTGGGGATCCCCATATTTGAGGGACTTTTACATTGTCCACTACTTTCCCTTATATGTGAGTGTAATTTATTATCAAAGGGAAAAGAAATGTAAGCTATCAAAGCCATATTAAACAAGAAGACTTTGACAAGTGCTAAATCAAATTAGTGTCATAAGTGTCTGACAGCATTGTGAAAGGGAACACTTATAAAATATTGCTGAAGAGTAGTGTCACCATCAACTCTTAAAGCAGGTGGGGGAGGGGGGGTGTTGTAGGTACAGTTTAAACATGACTGTATATGGGCAGACAGCCCATATACAGAGCTGTAGTCCACCCGATCAGTCGCAGGCTCCACTCCTGGCCTGTGCAACCCTTTGCTGCGTATCTTCCGTATTCCCTCTTTCTCACTGTGGAATAAAGGCCACTAGTGCCACAAAAAAAAAAAAAAAAACATGACTAAGATGAGGACAGCTGTCCTTAAAAAAAAATGGCATAAACTAACGTATAAAACTGAAATTGTAGTTTTCCAAATAAGAAACAAATAATATATTTATATTTAGTTTTTTCTGTTTTTGCAAATTCTAGCAACAAAATGCAGAGCCACATTCCTCCAAAGGTTTCATGCTTTGCCTATTGAGGGAGTCAGACACACCAGTTGTGCTAAAAAATGTGTTGTAAACACCTCTTTTTTATACAGTATGCCCTGCAGACCACTGTGTTTACAGTGAACATTTTGTCTGAGATGAGGTCTTTAAGTAAAACCTGAGAAAATATATACATTACATGTACGTGCATATACGTGTGTTTTTTTTCTCTAAATGTAACGAGTCATGTCCCCTTTCAGCAAATTATCATTGATCGTACATCACATATCACTACAATACATAAGGACCACCTGTCACTACAAATTTAGGTTGTTGCCCGGATGACGCCTGGCATGGAGGCTACTCGCTGCTGCTCCGGGGGACTTATCCCTGCGACGCTGGACGCTGGACGCTGGACGCTCCAGTTTGTGCCCGGTGTGTGGTGATTTTGCGGTCGGGTGTTGACATGCTGTCTGCAGGTGCGGACCGGTCATCTTGGAGCTGGTGGAGACGTGCCGCCACAGACATGGACGGTGTCACTGGGGGCCAGTTCGGGGAAGCTAATCCTGAACTGCTACCCGCGGCAACCACCGCCACTGGATTCGGGCTGCAGCGTCGACCGAGCTGGGACGGGAGCCCCTGATGTGGCAGCGGCGGCATGCTGCCCCTGTCCAGCAGTCTTGCTCGCCGGGGTGAGTCAGCTGACCTGGCAGGGGCCGTCTGGAGACCTGGTGGGGCCCGGCACCGCCAGGGGTGACGCCAACAACCTGGTCCGCATGATGAACTGAGCTCTGGGACGGTCGGCTCCATCGCTTGCCGGACTGAGGGAGCTTGGTCTTCCCAGAAGAGACAGTTTAGTTCATCGGTGTTTGTGTTTCCTCCTCTGACCTGGAGATATCTCACTTGATTCATCATTGTGGAGATATACTGGTTTTAACGGCTGTTAACTGGTTTAAATGGGTGTTAACTGGAGTTAGCACTCGGACCACAGGACCGGGACATGAATAGGAGCGCTGGACGCCGGCAGCTCTTCTTGTACACCAGACTGTACTGAAACTTGAATCTCCCCCCTTGGGGGATCAATAAAGTATATTTGAATTTGAATTGAATATGATTTTCGTGTAAAGATTCACGTGGGTCATTAACACTTTCTTTGCAATATACCCTCATTTTTTCAGTCTTGTGCATCCAGGCTTTTTAAGCATCTCCAAAAACAAACAAACAAGAACAAACTGTAAGGGAGCTTATGTTAATCAGGACCTTTCAGAAGAGTTCAGCGACTGGCAGAGAGGAGCAGGTGACACAGACTCTAACGCACGTTGGATCCATGAAAACAGCACAATCAACAGCTATAGATCTTATTTTGAACTTTCTTTGATGTTCGGGGTTAGAAATGACACTACATTTATATAAAATCAAGATTTCAATGGTGCCTAACTGCAGCCTGAAAAATGCATCAATCTATACATCAATCTCTGGCATGGAACTTAAACACCAGACTAACTACCAGCAAGGCCCTACATGTTTATCTAGAATAAATCACATTGACACAATCGGTTCATAAGAAGACGTAAAATAAATAAATAAATAAATAAAAATATTTTATTCCAACTTTATGGGCATCAGTGTTTATGTATGAAAGAATAGAGCAGAAGCAGACTGAACTGGAGGACTGTTCCCTTTTGCAACCTGGTTTGTACCGTCTTGCACTAAAAGCTCTTTAAAAGACAGACACACCCCCTGTACTCTGACACACTGCACTGATTTGATCTGTAAAATATCATAAATGTTGCAGCCACTTCAATTACATATCATTTTTGTGTCAAATGCATTTTTGACAACCCATTACACAGCACACTAGCTGATTAAAAAAAAAGAAAAAAAATGAATTTAAGTCTGCGCTCTTCTGCACAACAACAGAACATTTCTTGTGCTTAAGTGGTAGCTGAGACAGGTGAAAGAGATAGAGCAGACATCATGGTTAAACTCCACTTCATACATCTTGGTGAGTGGGGTGGTAACTATAAAACTGGTAGTGAAAAAGCACAAATCGGCGTGTCCATCATCCTTCCCGTTCTCTGCGTAAATGTCACAGAATGTAACCGCTGTGAAACAGTTGTTAGATACGTAATGGTTCTGATTCACTGCCTTCTCTCTCTCTGTGACTCTCTTTGAATGCCACGGCCTGTCTTTCATTTGATGCCATGCTTGTTGTATTTGAATGCTCCGTTGGCAGTCAGTAAACACCTAATACTTGTTGAAAGAAAATATCTGTTTACCCTCATCTGGCTTTTACTCATCACTCTCCTCTTCTTTAAGTTCGAGAAGCAATAAATGGAAACAACGAGAAAATACATCTTCATGATCATCAAAATCAGCGACTTGGATGATTCTATCTTTCTATGTCTGTGACTATCACGGAAATGAATGGTGAAGTATGATTATAAATCAGTAGGAAACTCTTATAAACGTGTAAACAGTGTTTGCAAATAACAAAGGCTATGAAAGTGCTAACACAAAAGAGATCATAAGCACAATAGTACGGATTAGAAATATCCATTTTTCACAAAAGCTCAAAACAAAGTAGGTTTTTGAATATGATATGTGTGGGTAGATCAAAGGTCTGCAAGCAGAAAGTTATCCTCACAGATGAGCTTGTAACTGCTTGAGGCCAGAGGCAACCTATGTCTTTGCACCTTTAGGTGATTTTCATACATGTCCAATGCCTGTTTTTACTTTTCACCCCCTTGACTTCAATGTCATACTTTATTGCACTGAGTTCAGAGGTGGTAGTTGCTGGACTAATGCTGGCTGTGCTAGCAGATGATTTAATTCACCTTGGTTCCAAGAAAAGAAAAAAAAAAAAAAACAGACAAAAAAACAAAACAAAGTTTTCATCCATACCCGCTCAGAGAGTCTGACTATATCCTGCGGGTGGACACACTTGAATGGTATGTATTGAGATTGAGATACTCCATCCCTTTTCATAATTCTTTACTGTGTGTGTGAGATTTAATCTGATTTATCACCATGCAGTCACGCACACTGAGGAGGTGGCAGAAGTTTATGGCTGTTGACATGGAAATAAATGATCGGTATTGCCACAGAAGCAGCAGTTATTTCAAATGTCACATTTATGCAGCAACGGCATCATTTCTGTGATATCGCAGAGGTAAATGCACTCACCCATCTTTAAAAGGACCTCTTCTATTTTTGTACTGTTTCTCTTCACCGGTACCAGACCCCCCAAACTACAAATCACTCCCGTCCTTGTCGCTGTTGTGAAAAAAACACTTTGACAACTTCTGCAAATGAATGCTGATTCACAACTGCAGATGTCTTGAAAAGCAAAAAATGATGGGTTGATTCTCCAGTGTATATTGGTAACTTTAAAATAAAATATAGAGAGACATATAAGCCAGTTATGCACAGTGAGCAGAGGATAGTGGTTGCCAAGCTCTTATCTGAGTGATGCAAACCATCAGATGCTTCTGTTACTTCTGTACACTTTCTACTTTGCAAATGAGTACTCTAACAATCACTGTTATTACCACTTCTTATGGTGCTTATACCTATACAGCAAGCCACCACAACTACATAAAATCCTTCTAATAAAACTATAATCATGAATGTGAAATAAGTATGACTAGTACCAGAACAAATCTTAACACCACTAAAAATTTGACCTACTACTATGAATACTGTCACAGTAATAATATTAATACTTCAGTTGCACTTTATGCATGCACTGCATTTTTTCATGCAGATCACACGGATTTAAATTTTTTTACTTCAAACAAGTGTCCTTGGATTTAATGTGTGCAAAAACAGACTGATTAAAATAGATAGATACTTATGATATCTATCTGATCTTTTCAGCTAGAAATACAGGTAAATCCACCTTTACTTTGCTCCTCGAGGTTGGCTCTGTGCTTTTACTTTGCAGCCATTTCATGGTTTCCATTCTTTCACAGTATGAGTTCAATTGCCAGCGTTTTTGTGTCTATCAATTATTCACTCCAAAATACAAGACGAAATAGGATTCATAAAATTTAGATTACAAGCTCAAGAACAGGAGCACTTGCAAACGACTGAGGATTAATTGATCTAAATGGGAAAAAAAAAAACTGACACTAGCTGACTTTAACCTAGATTGTTTATGAGTGAGGTGCAAAGAACAAGAACAAAAACATGATGGGGCATTCAGGGAGAACTGGCAGAAAGGGAAGAGAGGAGCTCGCTCTGTTTTTATAAGTTACTTTTATAACAAATGTGCTAATGTGAGGTTATAAATGATCACTTTGTCTCCTTTTCCTTCTTACAATCCTTCATAGCTAACACCCCCACTGTCGTTCACAAAGCTCTGTCAGGTGACCTAGAAATTTTTCACAGAGAAAGTGGTGTGGTTCAGAAATCAAAGAGCAGGACCACAGCTAGCCCTCCAGCACCAAATCTCTCCCACTGCTCTGGTCATAATCACATCACAGACAGGAAAGTGGGGAGAAGCAGGACACAGGATGGAGCTGAAAATGCTGCAGAGTGGCAAAGAAATAACGGAAAGGTGGCTAAGCAGGGCCAGGACAGATGCTGTGTTAAAGCAGGGTTGAAGAAGTTGCCAGAACCCAAGTGGCATGATGCTTCATTTTTTTAGTTTACCGAATCAGATCTTGTTCTGCCAACTGGCTTGCCATACAGTTATTTGTATGTATGGTGTGGTTGACTGAGCTGGCACATTAATCTTTGCATCAGCCTTTTAAACTCCATTGTTTACTCATCCAGTAAGTCTAAAACCTCTGAGTAAACAAATCAAGGCCAATCCCAGTAGCAAACAGCTGGTATACTCACACATGTCTGTATAAACAGAGGCTTCCCACAAATGGTAAAGCAAATTAAGAGTGGATTTTCTGAATGTCTTAACAAAATCCTCAGAACTGTTGTCACTCCCATAAAAAATGTAGAACAAACAAACAAAAAATACCTCTATTGATAAGTAGGATGTTTGAAGTGAAACAAAAAGGTGTTCTGGATATTATTCCCATTAAACTGCATCATGATACAGTTTAAAAACATGTTGAAATACACTTTACATGAATCATGGCCGTGTAAAGAGCCCTTGTTTTGAGACAACACACAAGTAGAAGCATACAGATGCATGAAAATTCAAATATAGATTATATATTTTTTCTTTTCTTCTAAGATTTGTTATTTTGCACACACTAAAAAGATGGAACAATAAATTAGAATTTTCTTGATAAATCTTGTGACATATATCCTGATATCATTTATTTAAAGGTGGTGTAGGTGTTCTTTGAAAAAAATGGTTCCAGCAATGTGACTCAAGTGAGATTTTGAAAATATACACTCCCTCCCTCCTCCCAAAGGCTCCGCCTCCTCCTCTTCAGCTCACCCCTCGAAACCACGCCTTCACACGATTCATGAACTACATGAACCGCAGGGAGGGAGGGAGGGTGGGTGGGAGCATTGATATTTGATGGACGTATTAGCCAACCAATAAATGTAAAGATGATCAGTACATTGATTGGTCAGAGTTATTCTCTGATGATACTCTCTAGACTGGACCAAAACGTTTCATTTTTTTGCAAACATTTTATTTCAGTGGGTGCAATGGGAATGTGAAAAGGTTTTCAGGCAATATTGTAAAAAGTGCTGCAAAAAAAGAACACCTACCCCACCTTTAATGTCCAGAATGTGAAAAATAATAAGGTGAATAAGTTGCTTATTTATTTGAACCACCTGCTTGTCAAGAAGCAGTGATTTTTGATCTCTTGTGTCTCTTGATTTTTTTTTTTTTTAATCTCTTGGGTCTAATTTGCAATGAATTAGCAAATACCTTCTGTCAGCATATTACCAGAAGTAATGTCAGGATGAGTGAGATTATTTTTTATTTGCCTGGTAATTCATGTTTGACAATCTTTGTACCTTGCAATTAGACACATAGCTAATTTAATTAAATTTAATATGTCTTACAGTCTGTGCTCTTATGTTCTAAAGTGCACTGTGACTGTTGAGATTTAAAACTGATGCTTAATAGAACACTGAAAACCCAGGAGAGGAGAGGACTCAGTTCTTTTCCATTAAAGCTCCTTTCAGACATTTGCTACTTTTCCTTAATCTGATGGCAGTGAACTCTTCGGCTTAATGTCTAACTGGGAAAAGTAACAATGAAAATTTTGCCTGATTTATGTATTTCTTTCAATCCACTTTTTATTTGACATATGAGCTGACTTTGAGAGGAATTTGACACTAAAGCTCTGCCAAATCTTTCCTACTCCAAAGTTTTACAGATTGTTATTGGGTAGTGTCCAGATTTTTTTTTTTTTTATACTAGATTCATTAAGCCAACAAAACATCAGTGGAACACATTGACATTATTTTCCACTTTTTGGTCTCATTTATGTTCTTGTTCCCTCTCCTTTTAGTTGGACACATGCACAGTGGACAGTAAATGGGCTAGGTGGCAGAGATAATGGCAAACTGTGAATTGTAATAATTATGGTTGTTACTGTAAGTGCAATAAAAGCTTTGCAAGTAGGAAGCCAGTAAGAGTTCTTCATCATGCCACCTCTATGTTTTTTTCAACTCTCCCAAACTCCACTGATGTGTTTTACACAACCACAACACTTGTCAGGTGATAATGAATTCTCATGGCAACATTACAAGTTTTAGTGAGAAGCCACATGCATTAGACCTCTTGATATACTATTCATTCTTGCATGAATGGCAAACATAATGCACAGTAAGTGGATCTCTCTGCCACTGTAGCAGGCATGTCTGAAAGAAATTGTTTCATAAAGTTGACAGAAGGCCATTGATTTAACAGGCTGATTAAATAATTATATTTACATATCCCATGTATGAAAACCAACAGTATTTCCATTTACCTATTTCAACGCATACACATTTCACTCTACATTGAAGTAGCATAGAATTCTGCCTGAGTTTCCCAGTAAACATAGCTTGCTATAGCTTTCAGGATGATTATACCCTTTGATTCCTGTGTTGAATATATCAAAGTCAGAAAGAAAGTATATGCGAAATGATATGCTCTTAGAAAATGATTGCAAAGAAGTTTATCATGACTGCATTTGTTTATTGTCTCCATGACAGAACCTCTCCGGGCAGCCGAGTCATGTCTGGCAGCCAAATGGGTTACAATCAGCAACAGTGAAGTGGCAGAGGACCCACTTAAACACAGGCTGAGCCAAGAAACTGATCTCTTGCGAGAAGAATGTCTGGCTGTCTTCCCATGTCATGCAGTGGTGCTGATGGGCTGATAAAGGTTTTCTCCTCTTCCTGTGATACTACTGATCAGTCAGAACTCTTGGAGTCAGTTTTTTTTTTTTTTTCTAATTTTCCAGTGTGAAGGCAAAGGGACCTCTAGGATAATTGTGACAAGCTTCTGACCCTCATACAGAGGTCAAATTTCAGGGGGAAGGGGGCTACTTCCTGGCCACAAACAACCCATCAAGTGAAGAATCAAAACCATTTTAACTCCTTTACGCTATCAGGTGACCTTTTCTCTTGAGATTTATTTACTTGTCAATTTCCTCAAAAAGACAAACATCACACATATACTGGGATGACTCTGGCTGACAATCTGTAACACGCCACGATGTGTCTCCTGGAGATTTGTTTGCAGATCTATTTTTTTGTTTTCAGTGGGAGGCATTTACTGTTGACTGATTATTGTTAAATATCTTTGGAAATGAGTGAAACCTTATGTAGTTTCAGGAAAATATAAAGATAAAATATAAGTTCACAAATCAGGACACAAGAAGCCAAACAAATGGTCATCTATTTCAAAACTATACTGATATTGAAACCTAAGACTTAAGACTGTCAAGCAGATAGATATGTCTGATTAAAACATGTTCTGTATTGTACAGTTGAGTAATTATAATAATCAGTTTTACTGAAGAACAGAGCATTTTAGGACAGAATAAAATGCAAACAGATTCTGTCCAAAAGCATGTTGTTAACAGATGACTTCCAAAGAAATGGTTTGTAGGGCCAAAATGCATCTGTGTATTGTCAGTCACTAGTTTCACATGTCAGCAGTTGTATATTTAAACCTTTTGTTTTATTGAGTGACACTGGAAGTTTTAAGTATAATGTAATCTTTCTTTTTTTTAATTTCAAACAATGAGATACATTGATCACGGCACATGCACTGCACACCAACTTTAAAAACATGTCCCTATCCTCCCCTCGCCCACCTGGGAGTTAATGTTTCTCCTTCAAGCTCCGGGTCCTCTACCAGAGGCCTGGGAACCTGAGCTGTTCCCAGTATTACAGTCTTCTGGATGGAGATCTCAGATGTTGTTCCTGGTATCTGCTGGAACCACCAACCCAGCTTGGGGCTTACAACCTCCAGTGCCCCGATCAATATTGGCACCACTGTTGCCTTCACACTCCCCATCTTTTCTAGCTCTTCCTTCAGCCCTTAGTATTTCTCAAACTTCTCATGTTCTTTCTTTCTGATGTCGCTATCACTTGAAATGGCCACATCTATCACCACTGCTGTCCTCTGATGTTTATCAACCGCCACTATGTCAGGCTGATTAGCAATCATCAGTTTGTTGGTTTGGAGCTGGACGTCCCACAGCATCTTGACTCGCTCATTCTCAATCACCTTTGAAGGTGTCCCGCATCTTGACCCTGGGACTTCCAGTCCATACTTGGCACAGATGTTCCTGTGTATTATGCCAGCTACCTGGTTGTAGCGTTCCATGTTGCCTTGCCCGCCAGCATCTTACACCCTGCTGTGGTGTGCTGTATTGTTTCAGGCAATGTTGGCCAAGTTCGCTTTCTACACAAACTAGTTCAGTTCATAGTTCACAGGAAAAAAAACAAACTAGTTCAGTTCGCCATTTCAAAAAAAGAACTAAATAGCTCATTTTTAGTTATTTTTCATATTTTTTTTAATGTTGCTGCAAGCAATTATTTGTCAAAATGTTTGCCACTGCCCATATACTACACCGCAACAAACAACAGTTATTTTATCCATTTTATCTGTCAAAAACTATGTGTCCAATTCGGAACCAATTCGGAACCTAGCATTGAAGAGACAGCCCATGTAAAACTGTCATTTCCGTTTCAGCTTCTCTGTACAGTATATTAAAGATATGAGGAAAAACTTGCTGCCAAATGGTCTTTATTATAGGACAAAAACAGGTCCTTAAGGTGCCAATGTTTTTTTTCCCCCATTTCAATATTTCAGTTCCCCCCCGGGAGTCGGGGTGCTCCTCCGGCTCTGGGTGACTGCAGCTTGCATCTTCCTCCATGCTTGTTTTAAACGTTTGATGACGCAATTGTTGGCGTGACAGAAGCGACAGCCCATGTTGCCATGTCTGATTGCTTTCCGAAGAAACATATTAGGCTCGTTTGTGGTGTATTTTAAATGGGGTTTGCTGGAAATCTGGCACGGTTTTGACCGTGTGTGAACTTTGAAAGAGCGTCATTCACAATTGCCCAAATGAACTCGTTCACACCCGATGCTCGTCAAGGAGAAAGAGAGCACGTTCAGTTCGTGTTCGCACAAAATATGAACCTAGTCCGTGAACTTTTGTTCAATGAACACGTTCAGGTACAACACTGGTTTCAGGGGTGTCTTTGCAGAGCTTGCATCTGGGGTCCTGTCTGGTGTAATAGACCCCAGCCTCTATAGATCTGGTATTTAGGACCTGTTCTTGTGCACCCATGACCAGTGCCTCTGTGCTGTCTTTTAGGCCAAGTTTTTTTTAGCCATTGGTATGTTTTTCCAGTGTCAGCCACCTCATCAATTTGGTGGTGGTACAAGCTGTGCAGGGGCTTATCCTTCCATGATAACCCCTCAGGTTCCTCCTCCATGCTGGCTTTCAGTTGCCTGAGGCATTCACTTACCAGGTCATTAGTGGGGGACATCTTGTTGATGTTGTCCTGGAGGCCTGCTGTTTCCTCCTGGATAATGGCTCTGACACTCACCAGTCATTGGCCTCCCTCCCTTCACTTAGTGTACAGCCTCAGGATGCTGGACTTGGGGTGAAACCTTCCACACATTATCAGAGTTTTCCTTGTCTTAACATCGGCAGCTTGCATCTCTTCCAATGGCCAGGATATTATGCCAGCGGGGTATCTGATTACTGGTTGGGCATAGGTGTCGATGGGATTGTGTTTCCCATTCAGCTGACTCTTTAGGACCTGCCTTACTCTCTGTAGGTATTTGGCTGTGTATGACCTTCAAGTTGTTTCCTTCTGATTGCCATTTGCCCGTGGGAACCCCAGGTATCTGTAGCTGACCTAAGCATCTACTATGTTCCCTTCTGGTAGTTCAAGCCCTTCAGTTCTGATCATCCTTGCTCTCTGAGAAACCATCCATCCACATTTCATCTAGTCCAAATGACACCCCTTTGTCATTGCTGTGGGTCAGTGCTTCTCAGTTATTTTCTTGTACCAATAGCCACTCTTGTTTATGATCTGATTGAGGAGGTTTGGGGCTATGCAGAACAGCAATGGGGCAGGACATTTCCTTGGTATATACCACATTTGATGCTTACCTGTGCCACTGGCTTTGAGTTGACCTCCAGAGTATCTTAAACAGCCTCATTGAGTTCTGGATGAAGGCAGTCAGTGTCCTGTTGATCCTATACAGCTTCAAGCACTCGGGTATCCATGTGTTTGGCGCTGAGTCACAGGCTTTCTGGTAATCAATCCAGTCAGTGCACAGGTTGGTGCTTTGGGATTTGCATGCGTGGGCGACTGCCCCGTTAACCAGAAGCTGATGCTTGGCCGCTCTGATGTTACTGCCAATTCTGCTTTGTGCCCTGCTCATGTATTGATCCATGTGCCCATTCACCTTACCTGCTATAATGCCTGATAGGACCTTCCATGTGGTGCTGAGACACATTATAGGCCTGTCATTGGATGGTATCCTTCCCTTCTGGGGGTCCTTAATGATGAGGACTTGGGCTAGCCATTCTGGATGGGTCCCTTACCTTAGTAGCTGATTCATTCATGCTATGAGGCATTCATGGAGGGCAGTTAGCTTCTTCAGCCAGTAGGTGTAAATCAAGTTGGGCCCTGGTGCTGTCCAGCTCTTCATTTTTGACACTCTTTTCTGGATGTCTGCAACTGTGATAACTACTAGGTCTTGGTCTGGGAGGTTGCTGTGCTCTGCTTGTAGATCCACCAGCATTGGTGTCATGTGTCACCTCCTTCCCCCAGATGGTCTTCCAGTATTGCTTCATCTCATCTCAGCCCTGGGTGTACTGGCACCATCACCACCCCAGGGCAAAAGGCAGCACTCAGACACTTCTGGAGTTGACACACACTTTATAATATAAAGTGTAAAAAAATTAAAATAAATAAATTATAATAATTCAATTATAAATAAATTATAAATAATATACACACACATTTTGTTGATGTCTTGTTGATATATATATATATATATATATATATATATATATATATATATATATATATATATATATATATATATATATGTACAGTCATGGAAAAAATTATTAGACCACCCTTGTTTTCTTCAGTTTCTTGTTCATTTTAATGCCTGGTACAACTAAAGGTACATTTGTTTGGACAAACATAACGATAACCACAAAGATTGCTCATAAGAGTTTTATTTAAGTGCTGATATCTTACCATTTTCCATGGTTTTCTTGATTATAACCTAAATCACTTAAGTTTTTACATCAATAGCTATGGCGTTGTACTGCCAAAAACACTGCTTTTATGCATTCAGTGTTTTCTTTTCTGTCTGTTTTAGTCACATGATGATGTTTAGTGGTACCAGGTATTAAAATGAACAAGAAAGTGAAGAAAAAATGGTGGTCTAATAATTTTTTCCATGACTGTATATATATATATATATATATATATATAATGTTATAGAATCCTTTAAGTGCTCAACAAATACAACCTTCCCACACTCATTTCTTAATTTCCATAGTTCATAAGTTGATCCACAGCAATATACTCTCAAGCAGAATTACAGTTATGACCTGGACTCCCGCTTAACACAGAAGAGGTGAAAGCAATTTTGCACTTCGCCCACAGTGACTGTGAATCTCATTTGAACAGTCCTGTGTGGCTTGTTTTTTATTCTTTGGTCACGTATATAAAAGGCAGAGGGGGATTGTTGGATGTCTAACCAAAGAAGAAAATAAAGGAGGGTAATGTGTGTTTGATTCACTCAAATAGATTACATTTTTTTCTCTTTTCATCTATTCCACCTATTTGTGAAATAAATATATCGTGATAAAAACACAATGACTGACGATAATTTGACGTCATTCACAGTCATGCCTGTAACACTAATATGATACAGTTAAAACTGAAATGACAGTTAGGGCATCTTTAACTTCAATAATGCGATGTCATTTTGACTGGAGAAGAATATGTGAGTGGACCAGAGTTACAGGATCAAACACTTCAGCTTTTATTTGATCACTCACAAGTGGGTACGGCTTGGCAGATGTAATGCTCTCAATCTCTATATAACATCCACGAAACCCTTATAATCTTGCAACTTTGCAGTTTTAGTCTTTGTTTCCAGTCACAGCTGACATATTTCTCAGAACAAATGTCCTTTTTTAGTGTAGACTACCTTTCTGATAAGAAGGGGAAAACTGACAATAACTGGCTGGATAACAAGTATTAGATATAAAATCAAATCTAAAAGAATAAGGAAAGTGCAATAGTGTGTAAATGTTTTTAAGACATTTTAGATGGTGTTAGATCCATCCACTTCACTATGCAGCATGATAACAACTCCAAAGATACAGTCAAAGTCACAAAGAACTATCTTCACTGGGAAAAAAAAAGAAAAAAATGAGCAAGGACTCCTTCAACAGATGGCATAGCTCCCACTGCGCAAAAATCTCAACATCATTGAGTCAGTTCGAAATCACATGAGGAGACAGCTGCCAATGACAGACTAAATCCACAGCAGAATTGTAAAACTGATAGAGATTGAGAGAGAGATTTTTAGCCTGACCTTCCTGCCAAGTAAAGTGCAGTCCTGTTTTAAATGGTGGTTACACCAAGTATTGCTATTATTAAGGCTTACTTGTGTTTGTATGAAGCAACTCTATACTATATTACATCATTGCACTACATGATGGTTTTATGTTGTGTTTTGAAATCATATGGTGGAAGATAGGATTTTTTGGGGGGGCGTGTGTCTGCATGTGTGTGTGTGGACACAACAGTTGTCTTTGTTATTTATTTTAGGCAAGCATAAGATGGAGTGGCGGGACACCGTTAACTGGAACTTGACAGTTTTAATTGATTTAACTGATGAAAAAAGTTCCGTCTTTTCTTTTTTCCTTTCAGCCACGAAGTACGGTGTGCGTGCAAGTCTGATCTTTGACCATCCACAGAAGTTGATGGATTACCACTACTGCCCTTTTATTTAACATCATGGTAGCTATGACAGTGAAGGAGAAGCCTGCTTTATTTCAACAGCATTCATGTGTAATTTTATTGTAAGAGTCCTTATTCATCAAATAGACACAAAAAGCTAAGGCGCTACAACCCCCCGCCACTGTGCCTGCTTATGTTTAGGAGAAAAAAAAAAAAATTGGAACATACCACAAACACATGTAAGTGCAGACCAGGATGTTTGATCTATATTATACTAGGGGTGTCCCACTCTAGTCTCCTGGAGTCGTTGTCCTGCATGTCTTAGATGTTTCCCTGCTGAAGCACACCTGGTTCAAATGAATGTGTAATTAACAGACGAGTGCAGACCTGGAAGACAACTTGATGGTGCTCTATTCAACTGAATCAGGTGTGTTGTACCTCGGAAACATCTAAGACATGCAGACCAGTGGCCCTCTAGGACTGACTCTGGACACCCCTGATATTCGCGAAGGAGAACTGAACTTTACAGTACAGGAGGTAGCAGTAATCTGTAAATGATCTAAAGTGATAAAAACCTCAGTAAAAGTTTTTAATTGTTCTTTTTTTTTGCCCAACATTTTTCAAGCTCTATTAGGCATACTTTGATGTATTCAGATAAAAAAAATCTGCATTTCAATTTAAAGAAGTGTTAAAAAGACAAGAAAGGCAGGTCCACATGCCTCCCCCCTGCTAACTGTTGGCTTGGTGTGTTGGGGCCAAGAATTATCACATGGCAATGAGGTAATAATGCAGTGCTAAGTGTTTCTGGAAGAACAGGCAGATTATTTATCAAAAAACCCTCTATTTATTTTTGAGGCCTTAAGTGTGACCTTTCTTAAATAGGACTGCTTGTCGTACTGGCACTGAGCTGGCCAGTAGTTGGTGAAAGTGGTTGTTATGGAGCATGTTTACAGAAAGCCCGGTCAGAGCCAAAGCAATGCACTTCTTTGCTCTGATGTAAACAACTGAAGAAGAACAGATGGTTCAGAATCCAACAGGTCATGTTGTCATATCACATGGACTTATGATGCAGACATATGCTGCAGCCCTGTAAAGCTTAAGAACCATGTTGCCCGCAGCTGAAAACTAAATGTTCGCCTTGCTTGTAATGACAGTGTTCACCACATGACCACGTGGACACTAACTTTAACCACACACAAAGCATGTTAAGACGCTAAGCCATGTTACAGCACAGTATGTGGTTTATGATGATCGAAATTTGTTCTTGTGTCCAACCACATTTGTACCATAAATATGTCTTGACCTTCATATTCTAAAAACATATTCTTCAACCAACAAATACAATTTGATTAGATATGAATATGGTGTTGGAATAAGGTGTTGTTGCATTCTCTTATTTTGAGGGATTAATTGACATTCACTGGTAGGGAATAAAATGGTCTTTGTAAATTGTTTGAATGTACATACAGTATTTACAATTAAGGTTCTCTGTCTGTTGTAGAGAAGAAGCTGTTAGTGAGTCTGAACATCAGTAAGCATCTGTCCAGACTCCTGCTGAATGTCTACTTTTCAGGATTTAATCATAATCTACAAATATCCTCAATCCCTTTCCAAAGATCATTTTGTAATCTGGAAAAGGACAAAAAGCCTGCTTTAAAATGAATTCAATGATAATCCCACCATATTGTACTGTATTGGATTATACTGTAGATTTAGATATTCAGTAAAACAGTACTTTTAAACCCTCCCTATATATTGACAACTACTATACAGTTTTGAAATCAACATCAAAATAATCTAAGCAATGAACCAGAATATTATTGATCCTAATAAAAAGCCATGACATTTTAATTTATGTATTCACATTTTTTTAATTGGTAGGGGCTTTTGAGCTATTTTCTACATGAGACATCTTACACAATGTGTTAAAGCAGGTATTATGACAAAGAACCTTATATATATATATATATATTTTTTTAATATATATATACATATATATATATATATATATATAATATATATATATATATATATATATATTTTTTTTTTTTATTAGGGGTGCAATGGTACAGGTGGCTCACGGTACGGTCCGTACCGTGGTTTTTGTGTCACGGTTTCGGTACGGATTCGGTATAGTTTCAGACCACCTGCTACCCTAAACCCGCGATCGCAAGATACTGAGTTTGCGGAAAGCACAACTCGCATGTCAGCGCGTAAATGAGCGCGTCCAAATGGCATAAATGTGCGTCCACCTGGTCACATGTGGACGTACACAAACGGCTCTACCTCTCAATGAGGCATCACCGTATTACTTGCATACGTTTTTATTCTGTTGAGGTCAGAGGATGTCTGGTCAGCAGTTGTGGTGGATGTGGGAATAGTCACAGCCAGACACGTCAGTCTGTACAGCTGTGGCACGATCTCATTCACATGTCTGCTGTGGAGGAAACCAAGGAGATCTTTGTCTCTGGTGTCAAGCTGGAAAAGGTTGGATGCGGGAATTTATTTCCGATATGTCTGAAACCAGGCATGGACTGGCCATCGGGCATACCGGGCAATGCCCGGTGGGCCGACGCACATCTGTGGGCCGGCCCAGGTCTGTCATTAAAAAAAAAAAAAAAGAGTATATAGTTTTTATTGACCGCGACGGTAACGGACTGGTAGTCGGCTCATAAAAATCTCCGAGGGGGGGAGGGGACGACGACGACACACACTCAACAAACTCAAGAAAGAGACACTGACAGCTAATCAGACAAGCGCTCCAGTGCTGCGCTGATGTGAACGCAGTATGAACGTTATTTTCTGCTGAAGGGAGGGGGTGGAGGCGGGACAGGGCCTTGCGAAGCCACGAAGTGGCCCATTGGTTGATTTTCTTGACGGACATTGGGCTAGTCCAATGAAATTTCTCAGCTCTCGTTGGCCCGCTCCTCCCATCCCTCCTGACCAAATTTTGCTGTTTGGCCTGACCGGAGAGTGTGGTGGCTCGTGGATGAGTATGGAAATGGAGAAAAAAGCACAAAAGCGAAAGGGAGGAGCAGAAAAGCTCAGAGAACGGAGACAAAAAAAATTAAATAGTGGATGCAGCAAAATGTGCCAAAATCACGGAAATGTTTTGAACCACAAGCTCGGGGGCCGCGGGGCCGTCGGCCGCGGGGCCGTCGAGTGAACGGGTGGTTGTCGGAGAAGAAGCGGACGACGAGAGGGAGAAGGAGGAGGAGGATGAGGAGGATGAGGAGGAGGAGAGAGATGAGACCCAGCAGCAGGGTGAGATTGAGGTCAGAATAGCTATTTGGAGGAGATCACCTGTGTGTGTGTGTGTGCACTTTATTTTAATTTTTGAAACTTCACTATGTGCACATAGTATACAACATGCAGCATGTGCTTCCGCATATCGTATAAATAACCAGCATTTTTGATCCCCGGTGTATGGTGGGCCGCCAGGGATCAAAAATGCCCGGGCAATTTTTTGGTCCCAGTCCAGCCCTGTCTGAAACTGTTGGTGGTCGAGGAGGGACAGGAACATTAATTGTTCGTGATCTTTAAATGCGCATCCAATGATTCGTTCTGCAGTATTTTAAAAACCACATCAGCTGCACCAAGATGCACACCTGGATCCTACGCAGGTAAGATCGTGGGTTTAAGGAGGTGGAAGATTGTGTTCTGTTAACTGTTTTCACTCCCTCACCGGTGTATTCAACAGCAAAACCAAAATGCTCCTACACCGGCGATTAAAAAAAGTTTTTCCCACTTTCTCCGCTATCGCTGACCATGCCTGCTTGTTTTTTTTTTCTTTTTCTGCGACTATGAGCTGCAGCCAACCAGCCAAAGTGTGATAGGCTGGTCACTGTGAGTGAGCGGAGGCGAGTGGACGTTGACATGCAGTGGCGGGCCTGTTGCCTAAAAGGCACGCACGGTCACGTGCAAGTCCAATGCAAAGTTATTGGAACATAAATACCGCGGGACATTAAAGCGTATTGTCCTGTGTCCCGTGCAGGTCGTACCGAACCGTACTGTAATTTACCGAGTACCGTTGCATCCCTAATATATATATATATATATATATATATATATACAGTATGTCATTTAGACTATATTGCCAAAAGTATTTTTTCACCCATCCAATTGATCAGAATCAGGTGTTCCAATCACTTTTAATGGCCAGAGGTGTAAAAGATTTAGCACCCTGGCATGCAGACTGTTTTTACAATTATTTGTGAAAGAATGAGTCGCTCCCAGGAGCTCAGTGAATTCCAGCGTGGAACTGTGATAGGATGCCACCTGTGCGGCAAAACCAGTCCAAGTCCTGTCCAAATTTCCTCACTCCTAAGTATTCCACAGTCAACTGTCAGCTATATTAAAAGGAAATGGAAGTGTTTGGGAACGACAGCAACAGCAACTCAGCCACGAAGTGGTAGGACACGTAAACTGATGGAGCAGGGTCAGTAGATGCTGAAGTGCATAGTGCGAAGAGGTTGCCAACTTTCTGCAGAGTCAATTACTACAGACCTCCAAATTTCATGTGGCCTTCAGATTAGCTCAACAACAGTGCAGAGAGAGCTTCATGAACAGGTTTCCATGATCGAGCAGCTGCATCCAAGACAGACATCACCAAGTGCAATGCAAAGACTCAGATGCAGTGATGTAAAGCACGCTGCCACTGGATTCTAGAGCAGTGGAGGAACGTTCTCTGGACTGACAAATCACACTTCTCCATCTGGCAATACTTTTGGCAGTATAGTGTGTGTGTATATATATATATATATATATATATATATATATATATATATACATATTGTGTATGTATATATACATTATTGTGTATGTATATAATTCAAAACTAGTTTAGTCTAGGATCAGTGGATGAGACACAGGGGACCATTTTAGACCTAAATTCTAAGAATATGTGCCTTAGGGGGATTCAAATGCTAATCTGTCTTTTATCTTATATATGTTTGACTACAAAAAAGTAATAATTATGAATCTTTTTGTATATATCCATCCATCTATTATCTATGCCTGTATAATCCTATGCAGGGTCATGGGGATCTGCTGGAGCCTATTCCCAACTCTCTTCGGGCAACCTGGACAGGTCACCAGTCCATCGCAGGGCCGCATGTAGACAAACAACTATGCACACTCATAATCACTCCTATGGGCAATTTAGAACCACCAATTAACCTAACATGCATGTCTTTGGACTATGGGAGGAAGCTGGAGTTCCAGGAGGAAACCCACGCAAGCACAGGGAGAACATGCAAACTCACACACACACACACACACACACATATATATATATATATATATATATATATATATATATATATATATATATATATATATATATATATATATATATATATATATATAATGTGGTGTGTGTATATGTATGAATTAAAATGAAAATGAATTCAAATCTCAAAAGATTGGAACCTCTCCAGCTTGTGGGTGCAGGGTCAGATATAGTTTGTTTTACATTTTTCATAAAGTTTTGATTCTCATTATTAATTTTCAGATGTGTTGATGCTATGTTGCTACAAATGCTATGTGCTTGGAAGAATCAACAACTGGAAACAAGGTAAATCATCCCAAGAAGAAACATACCTTTTAGACGATTAACTATTTATAGAAAGTTAAAAACAAGTTTTTCACTTTTCAATTTCAAGAGTTTTCTGAACCATTTTTGTGGACCTTGAATTCCTCATTTCTGTTATAATAAATAGTACTGTATGTTTACTCCCCAAGTATGTGTTTCAAATTGTTTGATTTGTTAATTTATGTTGATTAACTGTTTCCCCGGTAATTACACTCAAGTAATTACAACATAAATCATTTGTGAGTGATTTCTCTGCACAAAAGCTTAATTTAAGTATAAATTTAGTGACAAAGGTGACACTTTAAAAACCACATGAATAACATTTAATTCCAGCAAATCCATCTAAATCTGAAATGCTCTTTATGGGCAACAGAAATCACATGATAAAACACATGGTGTTCTGATAAGGGCTCAGCCTTCAGCTGTCGTGGAAAATATTATCTGAAGAAGAATCCAGTAGAATAAAAATATAACAACTGCGTTCACAATGTTTTTATTAAGTCAAGTCAAGAATATATCATGCGCATGGAGAGAGAAAAGACCTCTCTCTCTGGCAAAAGGCAGAGAGACAGAGAGTTTTAAGCAGCAGCACCAGAAGCCCATATATGGTCATGTTGTATTACTGATAGTGAGGGAGTTGGATTCTAACAAAGAGTGTCCTATTCTATGTTTTGTTAGTTTCATATCTAGTTTGACCTTGCAGGTGCCTGTGAGAACAGGATGATATTCAGTTCACAGTAGCACACGAACTTAACTGATGTGCAGGCGAGTATAAAAGGTTATATGAGGTCAGATACAGGTTATATGAGGTTAGCTGCATTTTAGGATATATGAGCCTAAATTTCATTTACACAGCGCTCCAGTGGTCATTTTTAGAATAATCGGGTCTCGTTAGGGGACTGAGAGCAAAATAAACCATCTGTAGGTCTTTCCAAAAAAAAAAATAAATAAATAAATAAATGGCATAAAGATGCTGCTTAGTTGGACTCATCTACATTCCCCTGGCATTGTACAGGACCCCTGGAGGGCTGGATAGGATGTAAGAAGCCATAAATGAATTTCTTAGCCCTGCTGGTGCTGACTGTGTTCAAGGAAATGAGTAGTGTGTAACAGAGAAAGACAAGCGTGTCACCCAAGAATCAGAATAACATGAATGACAATGTAAAGGTTGTAGGCTGAGGGATCACATGTGAAGGGATCTATAGTATTTCTTTGACTGCGAGCATAAATAAAATGCATTAAAACCAAAATGTCTTGATGCGAGCAGTACATTTCTCTTTTGAAAAAAAAAATTAAACTTCCTTTTGGAGTGTCTCTATTTATTACTAAAACAGGGTTAAAGATCTATTACTTCTCAAGCTATTGACAAGGAAGTCCTTCACAGCCTCCCCCTTTTAACCCAACGAACCTAAATTTGTGAATTGCTAAACAAACTTTTTAATTTTATCACACAGATATTTTATGAATGTAATGTTATGTGATAATAGCCAGATCCTGCCGCGTAAGCGGTCCTTCATTTGGTTGCTCACCCAAACAGAGCATCCTGTAACAGTGTAGATAAACAGTGCTGAGAGATACCAGAGCGACTCTAAATTTAGGACGCTCAGAAATGAATATTTCTCTTTCGTTTAATCCTCTGTGCAGTTTGTCCAACTTAATTACACAGAATGCCGTGCCCTACTTATATCTTTTCATTTATGGGAGGCTAAACAGCAGCAATGATGCATATTAGTTTTTCAACCAACTTTCAACAACTCGACCAAATCTGAGGGCAGTAGCTCCACGATTACTAAACTGCTCCAGCGAACCAAAAACTGTAAAGTGTTACTTGTGTGTAGTAAGGAATGAGCTGGAAACTCGAAAAACATATTTCCCAACCACTGTATCATTTTCTAATAAACCACATTCTCCACCAGTAGGTGGATTATGACTGTCCATTTGTCTTGGATGGGCCACCACTGTTAGTGAAATATTCCTTCTCCCTGTATAACCCATGCAAAGTTAAAAGGGGTGCTGGCGACTGCTGAAAGTCATTTGTCTCTGGTAACACTGGTTCACAGAAAGCCAGGACCTCAGCTCTAGTAGATGATACATTATTGCTATCATTTGCCCTTGTTTAATTACATCCATGTATGGGGTCTGGTATCATATCCTTCAAAGCCTATCCATCATCAGAAACTTTAACCAAAGTCTGCCTTATTGTGTCATATAATCCTGTGTTTGACAGAGTATGTGAAAGAATATTTCAGCAATAACTTAAGAAACAGTATGGTATCTCGACAGCTAATCCATTAATACGGTTTATCGCACCCACAGAATATAAAACGAATTCTTTGGGTTTTTTCCTGGGCTGCAAATGAATAATGAGCCGCACATGTAGATGTGGCCCGAAAAACCTTTGAAGATCAACCTCTCTTTCTCTGAGTAAGCCTTGTGTTATTTACATCACATATCATTTAATTACCTCACACAGGATTTACATTAATATTACATCCAGTAACCTGTGTAGAACATGCTGTATGCATTAAACTTAACCCAAAGGGTGATGCAAATGCTTAAGCATATCTTGAAAAACAGATTATATTAGACTGAGTCAGTCAATACAGATAACACCATCATCTTTCTGCTTTTAAAATTTGTCGATATTAGAGTTTTCTCATGCAGCATTAGAATAAACACAAATTGGCCAGATTTCAGTTGCTTAGAGATGCCGGTGCAAAAACTGGTCACAGGAGCAGAAAAAAAAATTGCAATAGAGAAAATGCACTGCTAGTTTAGTCCTTGTTATTCTCCAAGTCAGTCAGGATTATTTTTAGTAAATCTTTGGTCATGTCTGTACTGTGGAAAGTACATCAGTGATTCATTATTTAATGTGAATTTAATTTCTCAGTGACACATCTTTTGACACATGCTTCATGGTATAAGGTAACATCATTTAGTTAACAGACGACAGCATGTTCTGAGGTGTTTGATTGCGTGTGTTTACTTAAGATTTGAATTTAATATCTGACTGTTTCAGTGCTGATTATTTTTAGTCAAACTGAAATGTTCTGGGTGCCATGTAGGCTGCACCTAAAGTCCAAAGAAAACCCCAAGATGTATGAACATTTACATATATCTTTTTATCTAAACTCATTTTGCAAGCCAATTTGTGGAGTGGCAACAGTGATGTTTGTGCTTATTTGTGCCCCCTGTAGCTAAAAGATATATAAACAAACAAAAATGAGCTCTGTGTGCAGGCTGATACATTTTGCCAGATTCCAATGCGACACATAAACTTCATGGACAACTAACAGCATTTAGACTCAAAATATTGTTTATCTGGTCTGAATTTGTGACTTGTGGTGCTCTTTCGTAGCAGAATTATAGCGTAGCCTCTGTAGCTGCAGCATGGTGTTTTCCTGCACAAATAAAAACAGCTCACTGAGGTAAACCACGTTTTCGTCCGACATGACAACACTCAAGGGAGCAGTTGATGTGTGACTGTTGGCTTCACTGTGGTTTACATAATGTTAAACTAAACAATCAAAGCAATCTTCTATGTTAGCGCAGAGGCTGGAAATGTTGAGAGAGATGTCCTGCAACTGTCTCCCTCTATCCGCATTGGTAATTTGTTTTTTTTTCCATTTGGATACATTCTACATGCAATAAGATCCTCGTGTAGTCACAAAAAAAAAAAAAAAAAAGTGATCCTCTAAATTCAAGTCTTAAGTTGAATGTTTTTCTTCCTTCCACATTTGATGAAATGAAGAAGGAAATCCCTCTGTGATTTTCCAAGGCAGACATTTCCCCGAGTAACGAAAATGCAACAAATCCACAATGAAAAGTAAACCACTTCAATCTTGACTGAAACTCTCCACTCTAATCTTTGCTCAAAAGTGAAATAAAGCTACACTTTGAGTTTGCCTCCTAACTCCCTGGATGACTAATGTGTTGCCAGGACAAAAGCTTTGCAATGTGTGCTGAGATCTCCCAAGGCCTTTGTGGCTCTCACATGCTGGACATCCCCATTGAGACAGTAAAGAATAGGTGGTCACAAGGTACGGACACAATGAAACAGAACTCAGAGACTACAACAATTGCTTGAGCTGTCAGATGGTGACAGAAACTGTAATTAATGATATTTTCTATTTTCACTGAAGAGAATGAGCCACTGACACAAGCATTATTAATGAGCGCAGCCTTGTTGAGGGGAATAATGGCAGTTTATTAGCAGCAAGACAGATTTAACAGGCCGCTCTCAAACAAAGGATTTAGACACATTGAAAAATTGAGTCAATCTGCCTTTAAGATCTTATGGAAGAGAAAATTCAAAGCAACAAAAAATGTCTGTATTGTGATCATATCCCCATCTCCCACCCACCCACGTTAGAACCATCTGCTAGACAAGTCAATAATAAAATAGTTATTTTTTTAAGTGTCTTAACTCTTGTAGAGTAAACATAAAAAAAGAAAAAAAAAACAACAAAACAGTATCATTCAAGGTATTCGTTTTCTCTGTAATTAGTGTGCCTAACTGTTTGACAAGTATATAGACACACCTGCAGATTTGGAGCTCTAAGCACACAAATAAACTTGGTCTTGTGTAAAACTGTTGTTTGTTCGACTGGAATTAAAATCTGTAATGCCAAATAGGTTGTGCTCTATGACAAATGCTCAGTTCCGTCTTTCACAACTGCACAGCACTTATATGGATTACTAGACCAAACAGACATAAACGGCAATGTTTATAATTGCGGTCTGTTTGTATTCCAAGGAAAACACATGTCTTAGTCCCCACAGAAACAAACAAACCAAATGAGCAGAATATTGCTTCTGGTTTGAGACAGAGGTTATTTCATTTAATGAGCCAGCGCAACAAGGACAGTCATGATCACCTATCCGTCTAATCAAACAGAGAAACTCTGCTATTACCTCAAAATAATCAAAATTTTCCTCGTGGCCTCTTATGGATGTAGGCAAGAAATAACTATGTTTGCAGCATTGCAGATATATCAACAACATTACCAGAGGGCGCAGAAGATTTCTGAAAAACATATTCTTGCAGGGCTTCAATAGTTACTCAACTGCAAAATTCATTTCACTGGTCTGAAATGTGGCTTCAATGTGACGCTACACACTCATATCACTGAATAGATGCATTAGACGATTAAATGAAATGAAATATCTCCCTTCCTCCAACCTATATTGATATCATGTAAATGATTCTCATCCAGCAAGTTTGACTGTATTATGTTTGTTTGAAAAGTTAAAAGAATTCAGCTAATTTCTCCCCAACCAGGCAATACTTAACCAGATTAGAGTGGCCACTTCATGCTTTGTTGATGCATCCAAGTGAGGCAGGGTAGCCCAGCTGCAAAAGCTGATCAAAAGAGAGGGGGGGAATGTGATATTAGCATCAAGTGCTTCAGTGAGTGACTCAGACAAAAACATTGAAAAAAACATAATTATTAGACAACTTCCTTTACCCATGTTTGGAAGTGAATATATCAGTTTGTCAAGCAGCTGTGTGCATCCATACACAGCATTGATTCACACTTTATCCAGCATTATAAGGCAATTCCTCTATTCCCTTTTGCACCCCCTTATTGGTAATATGCTAATGACATCCGACGTGATTAGTGATTTTCTTCTAATCTTTATTCCACAGTGGCCTGAGCTCTCGTAGAGGTAGAGCTTCAAGATTTACAGCGCCGAACTGTTCTTCCCATCTGCCCTGATTTGATTTAATATGAATAATAACTAAAAATGTTAATTCAAAGAGCACTTTATTGCACCACAGTGCAGTTGCAAAATTCGGGAACACACGCAGTAGGAGAGTTTTCCTGTCGTGACCTTCAGAGAAGGAAATTTCTGGTTTGTTACCAATGGTTCAAATGGCACCGCCTTCCAGCTTAATGTGAAAAGCCAACAAAGATTGTTTTTATTCTTTTTCTTTCTTTCTTTTTTTTCTTTTTGAAAGCATTTATTGGCTTTACTTCCCACTTCAATACAAAATAAATTCATGTTAATTTCAGAGACACCATTGACCAAAAAGCTTACAAGCATTCAAAGTAATTATAAGCTAAGGTTATGAAGATTAGAATGGCTATTTTCGAAGTTTACAATTGTTTAAGTCACATTCAGAAATTATCTTTAGTGAACAAGGTCGTTCGATTTTAGTATATTGTACCACAGAATTCGCAAGGAACAAATATTAGAAAGGACTATTGTAATCCTTAGGGGGTGAAACTCTGTTCATACTATATTGAAGCATTTCAAGCCAAGTCTATCCAGAATACAGGACAATTGATTATTTGAATTTTTTTATGGCCCTTTTCCCACCATCTTTTCCTATTAACTTTTAACATAAAGAAAAAAAGATAAACAAGTTGTATGGACTGCACTGGAAGAGTCCATTTAAAAATGCTTTGAACGGTGAGTGGGATATTATTCAAAAGCAGTCTCCCAAGCTAAATTTTGAAAAGAGTTTCTTTATTTTACTCTAATAATTTAAATACTTACAAATGATTCTGCTGAAGTCCACCTTTCAGAAAATGTCTTTGAATGAACGAGACGCAGGGACTGGTGCAAGTTTACATTGAAATCCGCCTGGAATCCCCCCTAATTGGCAGCCATTTCATTTGGCTTTGATACCGCGCACCATCTTCGGCATGAGCAAAGCAGGCCATTGTCTGGGGAGGAAATACAGATGAGTTACGAGCTAATCAGCAAAGACAGTGCAGGCAAAGCTGGAGAGGAAGCAGAGGTTGACAAAAGGCCATGAAACAACTCCAAAACAGTTGCCGATTCAGCATATATCACATTACACTGTATGGCCCTGCAACGTCTTAACTTGGAGAAATTGCATTATACAAAGCGGTAATGCGTGCACTGAAATTTGACGTTAGACAGGAGCATCCAAGGACCTTCTAATTAAGAGCTCAGTCCCAGGGACAACATGGGGAGTGATCTAATGGTAAGTCTGCATGGATGTTTTTACCTGGAGTGTGATATATCTACCAATCGTCTGCTTTACTGCTAAATTATAGACTGAAACAATTAGGCACAAAGAGCTTGTGAAGCACCATTACAACTTGAGTGAAACAAATGGACAAAGTGTTTGTTCTAAATTGTACTAAAAAAAATCACCAGTATGAAGAATCGTGGCTTTGGTAAGTTGATTTTGGAGAGGGGCATGCTGTTCCAGATGATGCTGAAATAGCACTCAGACCACCTGCAGAAGAAAAAGACCTCCTGCATCTTTCCGCGATGGGGTGAAAGGAAACATTCATGCTATTACATTCATGCAGGTTTTGCCCTCTCTTTAGCAATCAACTACAGCTCATCTTGGGGACAAAAGGTGCTAATTACAAAATAATGACCTGAAAAAAAAAAAGTCTCACATTGGTGTTGAAACTGAAGGTTTTTTTTGTTCTTTTCCTTACTTTTTTTGTGAGAGTTTTTGAGAGAATACTTTGTAATCAATCTACTCTGCTCTCCTCATACCCGAACATCTCCTTTCTGTAAATCTAACAGATCCACTCTGAACTCGGAGCTGCGAGCAGTGTTTAATGATCTGAGTTTGCCACAGTCTGCATCTGGGCTATGCAATGTATGAAAAGTATTCCATACTAGTTGGGAATGAGAGAGCGATGGTATATTGACTTACTAAAGCCAAACAAATAACTACAGTTTAACTGAAATGTAACAGGATGCTGGGATGGTCACATTTATATTTTAATAGTTTGGTATCTTATTCTTAATGCACCAGACAAGAAATAAAAAAGGAACATAAAACACTTTTAATATTTACTTTTGGAGACGTGGCAGTGCTGACAACATTCTTTTGTATGTTTTAGTCTTATTTAATCCAGGTTTGTTGTTAGACATGAAGCTCCGCTTCTGCTATAACTATGACAACCTACATATTTGATGAGCCTGTTCTGTGTATGAAATGTGCAGTGCAACAGATTACACAACCGTCACGTCCCTTGCTATAACTACTACTACTGCTGTTACAAAAAAAAAAAAAAAGACGCGCAGACAAATGATTGTAATCTTTATGAAATTAACTGAACATCGATAAACATTTTAAGGTAGATAAATAATACCCAGCATTTGCAAAATTTGATCAAATTCTATTCAATTCATTAAACTATGGAACATTTGTAGCCTTGCCTTCCACAATATTAATAAAACCATTTTAAAATGGGGTATTTCGAGCCACGTCAGTAGCCATCTCAGTCTTCTGAGCGCTCACATCTGCAGTTAGGATTGTCAGATCTCAATGTTTCTGTCCTCTTTCTGTTTCTGCTGTGTCCACTCTCTCAGTCTTTCTGTCCCTCCCCACCACCTTCCCTTCTCGCTTTTCATGTGTTGTTAACCAAAAAGCAAGCACACACAAAAAGACTGAAAAGTTATAGTCGAGTTTTATAAGTTATTGTGTCTGGATGTTAGCTTGTTGTGTAAAATGCAGCAAGACAGTTTGACTTTGACCTCAATATCCCCCTTGAACACTGGGGTTTACTTAAACAAGCATTTCTAAATGGTGAAGGCTTCACCCGATATCTCCAATTCAATGTCCACTTTGTACATTAAGTATATTAAGCCCCAACTCTCTCAGAACAAAAGCCATTCTAAAAGCAAAATAATAAAATATATTATAAGGTTATTTTGCTTGCAAGAGTGAAAGCAGCCCAGGCTGAAAGAGGCAGTCAACATTAGCCATCCAACACCATCAAATGTGCTCGACTTATAGTCTGTTTGTTGTTTCAGCTGTTGTATATTGTTATAAGAGTACAATCAAAGAGACTCATCACAAAGTCTATCTGAACTTCCTGTCTCTAAATCTCTCACCCACTCCAACACTCCTGATGTGCACTTCAAGCTGCGTGAACACTGCCACACACGACATGTGATGCTTATGCAACTTTAGTTACACAGTCATAGTGGATTAAAAACAAACAAACAAACAAACAAACAAACAGACGTTATTTCCCCAGTCTCTTTCATTTTAAACTGGACAAGGCTGTCAGAGCTTTAAAGCTTATATATGAGATTTTGCTGCCGCACAGCTGATCAAAAAAGGATCCAGTGATGCCAGTGGGGTTAACTTTGTCAGACATTTATGCAACAACCTATTGGTATGTCATAACTCTTCTGAGGGTTGAAAAATGGATTTAGTTAAGTGCAGGAAGTATTGTGTTTAGCTCAGGGCAAAGAGTATGCTGCTGAGTTATAGCAGCCGATTACCCACAGCTCTGGTCTGGGGACTACATGGGGTATTTGTTTACACCAAAGGAAATGAAACTATTTCCATTTAACTCCCCTAATTACTGCCCTGCTATGTTTCTTTCTTCTATACATGTGAAATGTTTCAAACTGTTACAATGTAGTTCTGCTTTGACGAAAACAGAAAGGTGGTGGTGGTGGGGGGGGTGCTCTAGGTGTGGAAACAAAATAGGTGTGTGGTATATGGAGCATTGAGGAAGAATCCTGTTTTCCATTACATCTTCATAACTGACTGACTTTTTACGCAGAGGTGCTGATGCAATTTGCTGTGCTCCAACTCAATGTGTGCCAAATCTTTCTTGAGTTTCAAAGAGTCAAAGAAAGACTATCTCGTTCCAATTTCGGGGAAACCTGCACTTAATTTGGGTGCCTTTATCTAATAGAGCTCCTCTTTTTCAAACACCATGTGGTTTTCTGTATGTGGACTCCAAATAATGAACCACAACGCCTGACATCCAGGAGACAAGAGAGAGATGTTTTATCAGTGATATGGCTATGTTTTTATCTCAAACTTTAACAGGTTTACTCCTAAGAATCCCAATACCGCTGCGGAGGCCATGATCTATGTTCATCTTGTGAATATATAAAGTATCCCTGCTGTAGGCACAGAGAAAGAAATATAGAAATAGAATTCTGGTCCTTGGTAGTAAAAGGAGCTGCGTATTAGATGAAACATCGGAAAATGAACGTTGAAACCATATATTTTACCCACATTTATCTGCAACACTTAACAGTTCTGACAAAAACGCCATATCTTGATTTCCAACATGGATATATTTCTCCCTCTACAGTGTCAGCATAATTCCTGCCAGGAGTGAGTGCTGCATAGCACTGCAAGGAAGGCAGCAAGAGAAATAGAGAGGAGGTTGTAGGTGCTGGAAAGAACTATGAGGTTGATCCCTCGTAAGCTGGCCCATGGCCTCACCCCTCGAGCATTTATCGGAGTGGCAGTAGTGGGAATCCGTCACGAATCACACAGAAGAAACGCCCCAGCCGATTCCACCATCCTCTAGAGGAAACACATTGACAAGCAAAGGTAATAAAAGCATCCGTATGCATCGTTCCATTCCACGTTCAGGGTGGTTATAGATATTAGTCATTTTTATGAATCTCATATAGGGTACATTTGCTACAGCTGTGAGTGAAAAGCACCTTCCAACGTTGCTTCCCAGACTTTGCAACACGGTATACAACGCAAATCAATATGCATGAATAGGCTATTCGGAGAAAATGGATTCTGTCCTTTAATTTTCACACAATAAAAAGTTAAGAAGAAAAAGAGGAAAGAGAGAGCAGTCCCAAAAATATGATTGTTGTCCACTGACTTGCACTGTGATTCAGAATTACAGCTTGGGAAATAAATCTGCGGACCAAATCTACAATCTACTGCATTCACAATATTAAATTGTTGCCCACCCATTACGCTAAGCACAGATGCCTTATCCAATCAGCAGCTGGGGTGCCATATATTTCCGTTAATATTTCACATTAGCCTGTAGCCCTACATAATATCGGATGATTGCTCGTCTGTGGTGCTATATGATGAGAAGTGTTCAGGGCCGCTAATGTGAGACGTCTCTGTTTACCACTTTGATGGATGGCCTCCCTGATAGGACCTGAGTTACGTTCAGGGGTGTCACAGGAAAAAGATGACAGATGGGCCCAGCTGTTAAAGATATCGACACTGTGACCAGACCATGAAGTTGTTATTCACAGCATGGCTAACCAGCACTGGGGGAGAACGGGTGACTTCCCTTATTAAGACACGAGTTGTGATGGGAGATACACTGAATAATGGACTATGTGGTGAGCAGAAGTTCCGAATATTATGACATAGCAAAAACAAAGACAAAGCTGTAAGCTGCGAAGAAGTGACGCAACTCAAGGAACTTGGATGATGATTTATTGTCACAAGAGATTAGAGGGCAGTAATAAAGATAAACGGGGGGTGCTGATGCTGTAATACAATATCAAGTGATGGCAGATATCCAGAAGTCAGTGTCGGGATGAAAAAGAGGACACTAATGACTCTTTGGGGTTCTCTGTCTCCATTGCACCATGTTGTCATGCTGATAAGACACAACTGGTACTCACGGTCTCAGTGAGAATGAATATTACAATGTTGTTTCGATGCAGTGCTTCTTGATAAGGTATTTATCCACCTTAATGGTATCACCATGTAGTTCATTTCAAAGACATTTTTCACTATTATGATGAATTCTTATTTCTCTTTAATTCCATCAATCATGTGACACGACAGAGATAGCAATTTTGCCAGAAAGTGTGGATTGCAGCACCCATTCAATCATGAACAGTGCGCATTTATCCCTTTCATAAAAACAAAGTCTTTGTAATAGACTCCTCCCATCTATGATCCAACTGTCTCAGCTTTCACAGACCGACTACACCAGCTGCCTGTTACTGATCATGCAGCTCCTGGGTGCATATTAATATTCATAGAAGACCAAAGAGGTGAATGATGATGTATGTATCCCCATCAATCAACAAAAAGTGCTGTTGTCACAGGATGATTGTCAAATTGGTGCAGAGGAAGATATAGTTCAGAGCCGACCTAATGGAGGCTTGCCATTACAATATAAAACAAACCTGGAAGAAAAATTGTAATACACTGTAACGAGCGTAATATTTGAACGTAGTACAAAGACATGTATATTTGCAAATCTGATAAAAGCAAATTTTATTCCCAATAGAACATAAAGACTAAATCTGATGTTAAAAGCGAGACATTTTACCATTTCGTGGAAAAATATTAGCTCATTCTGACTTTGATGGAAGCAACACATCTCAAAAAAGCTGTCTCTCGAATGTAAAGATGGCAGAGGTTCTCTAATCTGTGACAAACTGCGTCTAAAAAATTGTGGAGCAATTTCAGCAATGTTTTCCTCAATATAAAATTGCAAAGATTCTACACCACAAACTATCATCAAAAGATTCGGGTAGGAGTGTCTGCGAGCAAGGGAAAAGGCCAAAGGTCAAAACTGGCTGTGTGTGATGTTCAGGGCCTGCATTAAAAACAGGTATGATTGTCTACTGGACACTGGATGGGCTCAGGAACACTTCCAGGAATCACTGTCTGTGAACATATGTGAATATGATCCAGATACGCTGCCGTCTCCTCTGGGCCAGAGCCCGGGAAACGAAAACCGGAAAACTGTTCTGTCGTCAGATGAATCAAAATTTTGAATTCTTTTTGTGAACTATGGATGCTGTGTCCAGCAGACTAAAGAGGAAAGGATCCATCCAGCTGCCACAGTTCAGAAACAGTTCAAAAGCTTGCACCTTTGATGGATGGTTTTGCATTAGAGCCTGGGACGTGGGCAGCTTACACATCTGGAAAGGCACACTCAATGCAGGGTACACAGAGTTTTTAGAGCAACATAAAAGCATATATATATATATATATATATATATATATATATATATATATATGCTGTTGTTATCATCATGCCCCATGATGATAACTGCACAGGAGTAAAGTGATGGATCTATGCCACTAAAGTTGAATAATCATCTACAAATTGGTCGCTAAGGTACTATCTAGAGGTTCATCAATCTCACTGTTTTTAACTATTCATGATCTTGTTTACAAGATAATTCATTTTCTCCTGTTTAGCTGCCAATGTCAGTTAGCTGAAAATGGTTTTTAAAAAATAATGAAACAGGAGAAATAGAAGATGGAAAAAAGAGGGAACAATAAATCACAATACAAACAAAGCTCATTATTTCAGCTCTGTAGGAAAGACTGTTAAACTTTTCTCTCTTTTTTTTCCCTGTTCAATCAGTGCAACGTGACATGCATTCATGTGTGTGAATCAGTATATACTTTTATATACTATTTGACTACCCATGGAGTTGTGTATTTGATTCACAGCTTGTTATAATTCCAGTGTTGTTAACAATCTATTACTTTGGCAAGTAGTTAAGAAAAAAGACCTTCACATTAACTGTATGACAGTTTTAAACTTTAGTAACATCTTTTTGGTTGTGTTCAAGGTCATTTTCTCTAAGTGGAGCATTTTTTTATTTAATTTTTAGCCAGGTTGACCTTGAATTCTTCTCTTTCATAATGTATTGTTTGCACTGAAAGTGACATGAACTGAAAACAGGGTATCTGTTGAAATACATTTCTTGTGCTCTAATTTAGTTGGCTTACCTTTCCGTATTTTATATGCAAAGTGATTTCATCAGGTTTTTAGGAAATTTTATGATGATTTTTAAATCCCAGTACTAGTTCTCCAGACATTGAGTAGCCATGGTGTTTTGTAATACTTAAGCAAAAAGAAAAAAAGAAAAGAAAAAAAAAACCCTCCTGCTTTCTCTAAGCTTCCCCTTGTTGTGAAGATGCAATAGGTGCACCCCACAACTATTTTCTTCAAGGCAATAAAGAGTGAAAGATTATCATTTCGAAAAAACTGTTACACTGTTTTCTTAAAACTTAAACCTCCACTAGAGGAAATGTCCCAAAAAATTTACCTATTATCTCTTTCTACTAAGATTCGTGAGTTTATTTTTCCTAACTGAAAGAAAAATCTTTTTTAAAACAAAATAATCATGATGCATTTTAGCATTTCAGTAAGTTTTCTTTCATTCTGAAATTATATTTAAGAGATATCAAACATTGGTGCAGAGCTAAAGCAGTGTAATGTTTTCTTTTCAGTTTTTCAGTTTTGATGACCAATAAGCAGCACTGATGGCTTAAAAACTGAAATACTCACAATGGCTATTGCTTATTTTTTTTAATTGAATTTACACTTTTATAGTCCCTTTTACAGAGTAAAGGCATAATTTGGTCATTTATCAGTTAACTGAACAAGTTTATCAAGGCTGCATTGTGGTGGTGCACACACCTCAGGACCTGCAATCACATTTTCCTCACTTGTCCCTGAACCACCTGATGTAGCTGTAATGTGACTGAACAGTTGAGGACAGGTCTCGCAGTCATGGCAAGCGAGATGTGGAATCACATCCATCTGTCTGAATGAATATTTGGTACATATCTGCAAATGATCAGAAAACAAAGTAGCTCTGCAATCTGAAAAATGTCCTCGGTCTGGGAGCCAGATAATAACCAGTCCAACTTCAAAACAGTCTATTCCAATTAAAGGCCTGGTCCAAGGCAAAGCTACATTCCAGAGGCAACAATCTGATGCAGTGGATGGATTCACATGAAACAGGCCGCAGCATTTCAGCACACTTTGATCAATAAGGTATTCATCAGATGTCAGTCATTGAGAGAGGCTGGTTTTATTTTCTCATTCATTTTTGTTCTTTTATTTTGGTCTTTTTTTCCTTTCCCTTTAGGAGTTGGGGGACAGACGAGATACTTTTTTTTTCTTTTTTTAAATTATCAAATAATATAAGAGAAGTAAGTCATAATTTGATACTGTATGCATGACAGATTTGAATACTGCAGGTCTGAATCTACAACCATATATACAGTCATGGAAAAAATTATTAGAGCACCCTTGTTTTCTTCAGTTTCTTGTTCATTTTAATGCCTGGTACAACTAAAGGTACATTTGTTTGGACAAACATAACGATAACCACAAAGATTGCTCATAAGAGTTTTATTTAAGAGCTGATATCTTACCATTTTCCACGGTTTTCTTGATTATAACCTAAATCACTTAAGTTTTTACATCAATAGCTATGGCATTGTACTGCCAAAAACACTGCTTTTATGCATTCAGTGTTTTCTTTTCTGTCTGTTTTAGTCACATGATGACGTTTAGTGGTACCAGGTATTAAAATGAACAAGAAAGTGAAGAAAAAATGGTGGTCTAATAATTTTTTCCATGACTGTATATATGAAATGCTATCTTTTGTTTCTTGACAATGACAACTGTCAAATTATTGCAACCAAATGTTATCTGCATTAAATATAATAAGTGAGACTGAAATATGCACAAATAAACTTGAATGTAATTTGAAAAGCTGATTAGCATAATTAAGAAACTTTTAGCTCACATACCAGTTTTTGTCATGTTAGCAGTCCATACACACATTTCACAAAATGAGTTGTCAAAAAAAGATAAGAAAAAAAGAAAAAAAATTAGAAGAAGCTTAATTTATATCCTCTCCAGTTGTTGCTGGTGACATTTCCATCCATCCAAAATGAAATGCATCTTGTTATGTTGAATACTGGGGCCATAATCCTTCTGTTATTTGGAATTACGGACAAAAGACACAGAAGAATTTAGGAAAGAAGCATCAGGAGTCGGACTGAACATCAACGTTCAAAGGACGTTCTTTTATATTTATTATACGGACCATTCACAATTTCAGCTTCCTCATAACTGCATTGTTTCAAAATCAGTCTAAGATATTTGGCATAATTACTTGAAATACAATTAGACAGTGTGTCAATACATATTCAAAACCAAAATAATAGTAATAACAATGAAAATATATAATAATACTAATAAACTGCTTTTACTGCTTTCACAAATATGACACAACAGTTTCATCCTATTGTTATTTTTAAACAGTAAAGAGTATATACAGCTAATTGTTTAACACAGGACCACATGATTTTGATAAAACCAAAGTAATATGATCATTTTTAGTCATAATTAGCTCCAGGCACATTTGACTGAAAAGGCTCACATACAGCCGTCTCCAAGGAAACAGCAATAGCCTCCATACTGCTGTATATCCAGATAGAGATATCTATTCATTTATTTATTTATCAACTTTGGCACATCTGTTGTACAGGGGACAGGTAAGGAACAAGTTAACTCAGTTTTGTGATCTAGATTTTTTTTTTTTTTTTTTTTTTAATTAAAGCTCTGCTTTGAAATCCACTAAAGCCTCTAAAAAGATGGCCACTGATGTGAGGGACAGAAAAAAATAAAAAATAAAATGCTGAGTTCTATCTCATGTAGCTTTTGGAAAAGGATAGAGGGCATTTGTAAAATGTCACAAAATGGAGACGATATATTTGTCTCAGAACATTTTGAGGAATATTTGAGAAATTTAAATGACAAGTGATGGATTTGGTCGTCGGGCAGGTAAGGAGCGTTTGGTTCCTGGTAAGGAAAAACAACTTCATAAATGCACGAAAATGTCACAGTTTGGTTTTTAATTAATGCATTTTCGAGATGGCGCACCTCAGCCTTGTGCTTTTCTCACACAAGCAGGGGTGTTTTTATAGAAAAAAATTTCTGAATTGATTTGGTCTGATTTCTGGGTGTTTTTTATTTTTATTTATTCTTAGACTTGTGTCACATTTTAAAGGAAGACCTGCAGCTTTGGTGAAAATAAGGCAGTGCTACTTAAAACTCATTATTCTTGTCATCAGTGCTTCCCGCATTCACTTTATCTGCAGACCCACTGGTGAATATTTCTTTGTAAAGGCTTTACGTACTCAGGCCCATCATCTTCAGCTTCACGCCAGGGCAATCAAAATAGCTTCATAAATGAGTAGTCAAACTTCTTAACAGCTTCAAAGCACACATTAGGATGTTTGCCACATAATTACATACTTTCATGATTTGAAAATAAAGCACAACCAAATTGTAATCTTTTTATTTCCTTTCCCTTCCACTCTTCAGAAAGTGTATTTAAAAAAAGAAAAAGCCTTCTTTATAAAGCAATAATGACCAGTGCAGAAATAACAGGAAAAAAACCCACAAAATAGCTGAAAGGTCTTGACTATTTTCAAGGTTTTTAATCTCTAAATTATAAATGTAAAAAAGAAAATCACTGCTCAAATGTGTCCTGCTAATTTCAAATTAATCAACCAGCTGGGCCTTTGAGCCAAACTCTCCCAAATGCCAGAAACTGTTACAAGGTGGGGAATACTTCATTGCTCTGTGTTTAGCCCATCCACCAGCGTTTACAACAACACACCACGTTAATTCTGAGCAGAGAGATTAGAACTGACCAAAGTTCACAGTTGATACATTTTAATGACGTCTGTTAAAAATTAACTGCATTTCCATATTAATTTACCTTTAACAGAACCATGTATTAGCCCTCCAATCCTGACTCCCACAGGTTAGATTTCAATACAACAAAATAATGCAATATTGCAAAATACATCTTCAAGGAGGAAGCGAAGCCTGTCTTCCAGCAACTGTGTTTCCAGACCTCGGCATCACCACAGAAGGGTGGCACACGGGGAGGAGCACAGGGCGCAAGGGTTTCACTTTGATATCAGTGGGGTTAAAAAGAAATAAATGTGGCTGAGGTTAAGCTGATGTAATCTGAATATTTAAAAGCAAAGGCTGTGCATCATGTTAATTTTGAAATTGAATTCAACATTTGAATTCCCAAGTGTGAAACATTTATTAAAGGTTGCATTGTAACTGTATCACTGCTAACATCTGTGCCTGTCATGATTACTGGCTGAGAAGGTTAGTAAATAAAAAAAAAACTGCAATACAAGTGTCATTTCTTTCATGGTTGTCATCTTACTGTGTTAGTTGTTAATTACTTTCAACGATATAGTTATGCTCAGTTAGCAAGACCTCTTCCTCACAGTGATGCCTCGGTAATTACCAGGATGACATCTGAGTTAGATATTAAAAAATCAGTGTCCAACTGGCAAATCTTTTCCTTCAGTCCCTTTCCATTTGGCACAACCAGTCTTCAGGATGCTTGTTTGTGTGAAAGTCAAGAGGTCAAGCCCGGGAAAGACTGTTGCTGAGATTAAATGTTGAAGGAGACATATTTGACCCTTTTAAGGTTCACACAATCTCCTGAGCTCATAATGAAATGTCAACGCAACATGTTTTGGTCAATATAAAACAAGAATACAGTACAGAGGTTTTCTTTTCATTCATGCATTTTCAACTCTGTTGAAAGCAGCCCCATTTTGAGGGGTGCAGTTGGCTGGTTAACTGGACTCAACCCTCAGCTCTCTTTTCTGTGGGATGTGCCCGTTTTGAAATTTCTTTGCACCACGTATTTCAGAGGCACAGCAGGTGAACCAAGCCGTGAAGATGGGCAGAGGTAAGGATGGGGATGTAATATCTGAATCTTTCATGTCACCAGATCCGGATAAGAGTAAAAATATACTGCAAATCAGAATTTTTCACTTGGGTGGCCCCATTCAAGGTGACAGTGCGTTTTGTTCTCCCAAAGGTGCTGAGAAACACTCGCAAGCACACCCAAAAAAAGCATAATAATATTCCATGCACATCGCAATTCCTCTGAAACACACAAGTATTGTAAGCACCTGCACTCTACCATAAAATAATAACGTGATAGGTCTGCTACAAGCAGATGTTGCTTGTGAAAAATAAACATTTGATGGGAAACATATAAAATGCCAAGATGTTTTATATAAACATTTATCAACAACAAATATTGGCCCAATTATAAAATGTAATCCAGAAAGTATTAACTTTCCTCTGAAATGTATTTGCTGTAGCAAATTAGCTGCACAAAAATGTGATTTCTAGTCAAGACTGGATTTAAAACACATGAGCAGAATGTCCATGTGCCAACTGGCATGCCATGCTGCATGCTAAAAAGGTGAGTTACATGGAAAATATTCATTTTATATAGTGAATATCAGGGCAACTTTAAGTTCATTTTCAATGCCATTTAATAGTCACAGCATTGTAGCAGTTATTCTCAACTTTTCATGCGTCCTTAGCCTTCACCTTGGTCAGCCAGGGAGGAAACTGGTTTGAAGTGCATAATAGAAGTATAACTGTTGTGTGTAATACAGAATTTAATACAGTCACTAAAGAATAGTTTTTTGAGCACCAGTTACGCATTTGAAGCAGTTCACTTTTGATTTATGGAAATTGAGGCAAAGTGGGAAATGCATCACTTCCAGCGGCGGGCCAGCATCTCTGTAGGAAACAGCTTCCATATCCACAGTTAACAAGCACCTTATCATCATTATCAGCATCTTATCATTTAAAAACTGACCCAAGTTTCCCTCCATAACTTAATCACTGAATGCACAAGCTTAAGGGTAGTTCAGTGGTGCAGTTAACCAATAACTACTCCTATCAGTGTTTCTCAGTTTCGCCAGAGCGCTAATGGAGTCTTTTGTGCCCAGCAGACCTCCAAACTGCCATTCTATCACTGTGATTGACTTGAAATAATGAATGTATAATGTTACCGGAAAGTTTCATAATATCTAAAAGTAATAAACCTCAGCTACAGCAACCCACACACTTCATTATTTTTAATTAGATCCACTTTTTTAGCCCATTAGCACCAGCTGCACTGGTGTCTGTTCAGTTTGTCAATCTCAGACCTGATTAACATTAGCATCCCCAAACTAAAGACCAACCAGTTTTCCAGCATTTTCAAATTCACCTGTTGAGGAGTATCATCACGCCTCCGCTTGCGCCACACTGAAAGGGTTACCAGTACAACAACTGAGTAACAGAAGCACTTCTGAACAATTTGCAGCTCCCAGTTCGCCTGAATCTTTACAAAAGGTAAGACAAAACAAAGCTCACTTGCAAATCTCAGAAAGAACATTGATTATCAACAACAACTGGGGCATGTGGGAGGACCAAAGGACCAATATTTGTTAGGCTGAACGTAAACATTTAGACCAAGAGGAGCCCAGATTTAAACCAATGCAAAAAGCTGTGTTGGAGGCTTTTTGCTACAGACTGTCCATATTTGTTTCAGCAGTTGTGACTGCTTCAGTGAATCAAAAAAAGCCATCACAACCAGTAATTTGACAACTGTTTAGACCAGTGATTCCCAAAGTGTGGGCCACGGCCCCCTGGTGGGCCGTCAAGGTACTGCAGGTGGGCCGTGAGAGGTCAATAAAAATAAACAAATGTTTTAAATCCTCGATTTTAAAAAATATGTTTTGAAATTACTGTAATACATTTATTACATGATTTGAAAAATATTTAGAAATAATTAAAAAAAAAAATTGAGTGTTATTCTTCTGTAATCTTAACATGACAAGTGACAAGTGTCTCCTTATTTGTTGACCCCTTACATTAATATTGGAATGTAGCTTTTAGTCTTGTATGTTGATCAAAGTGGTGTTTAAAGGTTTGCATGGGCCGCTGAGATTTTTCACATTTCAAATTGGGCCTTGGTATTCAGATGTTTGGGAAATGGCTGGTTTAGATAATAACAGATCTGTGGTTAATGCATACTGTAATGTATTGTGACATGTATAGCAACAGCTTTTAATTGCCATCATCCATAAACCAAATAATAATTGTAGTCAGTGTCCTCAGATTTTGCTTTAAGTTGGACTTTTCTCTTACAATGCGGCAGATTCCAGATAAAGCAGATTTCTAACTTTAGTCTAAACCAGTATGTAAACATCCATTACAAGGTTAAGCTGCCTTCTGTCAGCTGCATGTAAAAGCTGATAGCGTTACTGCTGCTTGGTGTCTTAGCTGAAGAGTGCAGGTCAGTGGAACAATCAGCTTCACCTCAGAAAAACCTGTCAACCCCCCCCCCCCCCCCCCCCCCCCCCCCCCAGCTGACAGCAGGTCACAGTCCCCTTAAAGCAAAATTATACACAGGTTTTTGTGGTGTTGACTGGAATGTTTCTCTGGACCAAAAGCCATCACTCATACATACGATGATGTTGAACATGGTTAAAGTATTGCAAAAGAAATCTTCATCGAACAATGGCATGGTATGTGATGGTTTTTTTTTTTCTTATTGTGATTGTTGATTCCGATGTTTTCAAGACAATTATGACTGTGAAGGTTAACTATTAAATTTTTCAGTGTTAAGGTCCAGTCCTTCTCTCATCTTAAGGTCCTCCAAAAAAATTTATTTTTCCTTGTGATTCTTCATGAGATCGAAAAATCTGTGTGCACACAGGTCTTATTATTTAAATACCTACTCTGTTCCTCACATGCAAGATAACTTGAATCTGCATAATTTTCTTTATATATATATATATATATATATATATATATATATTTCTTTTTTTTTTTTTTTTTTTTTTTTTGTTTAGATGATAAATAGGGCAACATGTTGTTGCTCCTACCTGCCCAACTGTAGCTCATCCTTCTTCTGTTACCTTGGGCCTAATTTAATAACCTAAAACTCATCCAGCCAACTGTGATCCTACTGTGCACCCTAATGGCAGAAATATGTGTAAACACCTGCACTAATTACCTTCTCAGGCAGATTATTTATGAAATACATTAAAGCATGTATAAAACGATTCATTGGTCAGAATTCAGAGCAATTTTTCACTCAACCATCCAAATATTTTCCAGCAGGGGAAGCAGAGCATGTTTCCACTGAAACTAAAAGCTATTATCTTTCCTTGAACGTTCATTTTCAGGGCTGTTTGTTGCAAGGAGACCAAACAAGATTATCAAATAGACAAAGATGAGCATTGCTGTGTACTCTTAATCAGACCACACTGATTGTTTACGTTGGATTTAATCTGTTTAATGTGTTTATCGTCTTGTGGACATTTCAGTTTTTCATGAATTCCGCCATATTAAATGATGACCAACCTATTTCTAAAATGTGTCTCCCGTGAATAAAGTATGCAATGATTTAACTCCGAGATATTTCCTCTCATTAAAACTTGCCATAGAGTCTTTTGACTGCACTGCAGGTGCTGAGTAGAAGACAAAAATTAGCACGGCACTCAGCCTGGAGTGTTCAGGAGGAATAATTGAGCCAAAACTTCTCAGAGATAGACGTATCTGATTACATTACATCTGTGAAATATTCTTGTCTCAAGTGAGCTGACACTGGGCAACAATGACAAAGACAAACTTCCATCATGATTAACAGTGCATAACTCTTTTTAATAACTACTACTAATCCATGTTTTGTTATCTCGCACCAGAAGTTACTGGGAGGCAGTCGAATTGATCAAGAAAATTTGGATTTATTTCCAACCATAATGATGAATGAACTTAATTTGAGAAGTGAAGTCAAATCTATTGCCACCTCATCAGCAAAAATGACAACATTGATTTTAAGACCTCACCTTTCAGTTGTGGGATCATTTTAAATAATAGTGCAGCAAAGTCGTATTGATGGCCAAATATGGTGACAGGAAAGCAACAATCTCAGTCCAAGAGCTGCGTGCTGTTGGCTTGTTGGAGGAGAGGGCTGGGATCAGCCGATCAAAACTGTGCCATTGAAGGGAAAAATGAATTTGATTAAGGCAAAATCGAAAAAATGTTCAGTTTTTCAGGCCTCGAAAATGAATTATGTATCCTGAGCCAGTCTGCAATGTCAATATCAGGGATAATTCAGACACTTATTTCACCAATAGCATCAACTATAATATCTCAAAAGTGTTTGCTTACAATACTCTGTTAGCTCATGACATGCACACCAACTATTTCACACATTTAGGAATTAGAACCACAAAGAGCCGTGAGCTTGTAAACTGCTGAGTGCTCAAAACAAATAAGCAGCATGAACTGCTGTGTGTAGAAAATAGTTTTTAAAAAAAATGGGTTTTACACTATCAGGTCAGCCGTGGCATTGGCGGATATTCAGTACTAACAGACTCTGATCAGCACTAGAGCCAGAAAACAGAATTAGGAAATCCCCAGAATCAATTTTGAACTCCAGACCTGTCCAAAAAAATGGATGCGAGCTCCCATTATTTACTATCTGAACATGGCGAGATCTCTAAGCCACATTTCCTGCTAAGAGCAGCAGTTACCGTAGTGCAAATCATAAAAATGTGCTTGCTTTTGACTCTGCATTTACTAGCTGGGTGTAACCACGCTCTGGCAGGTGACAGCCAGCGAGGTGTGACTGAGTGCAGTATTATCCCTCAGACACACTTCCCCCAATTTCAGACAGCTACATCATGAGAGGATGATGTGTTTGAATTATTGATACATTCTCAAGGTTGAGTGCATCATGCTTTTTAAGAAACTCTGAATGTAAAGTAAGGGGGTTTTACAGAAAAGGATGAGCATTCAAGTCTCAAATTCTACAATTAGAGAGACGCAAGTACACTATAAAAATGATTCCTCCTCTCCCAGTCTGAGCACGGAAAGATGCAGCTTGATGACCACATGAGGGTTAGTGTTTGTGAAGAAGACTTGTGACAGATGCTTCTATTTTCCTATTCCAATTGGAGCATTTGATCCATGAATGCTGAAGATCATGGGTAGGGAATGTCTTATAATTAACTATGAGGGATGAATGCGTCATGCAGAGATTACTAATTACTTGAGCTATTTTGGAGCTTCACTTTAGGATCAGAGCTCTTGTGTGTATTTGTCTTTGTTTGTTGTCTGCATTTCTGGTAGAAAGAATATTCAAAAGTCAGGGACAGACACTTCAGCAATAAAAGTTCAAAAAGTATTTTTTTTCTTCCTCTTCTTCTTTCATTTTTTTGATGAGTCCTTGTATCGCAACAATGTTTTATCACTTGATAGATATGAGACCCCCCTCCCTTCTCCAAAAAACTGAATACACTGACAATTTGCTCTGTATATTTGGCACTTGTAATTCAATCACCACTCCCTATTCACGGGCCCTGCAGACTAGCCGGCAGGCAAGGAGCCTTTGAAAAACCATTTGATAATTTGTGAACTTATCCTTGAAAGTGACTCTACATGCTGAACTCACAACAACTCAAAGTTGCAAGCATAATGTGTCTGTGTTGTCAGCCATATTAACAAAATGAACACGCCATTAAACACTGTCATTAACCACCGACTCATGCTAATGTCTTCGCTTAACTATCAATGACGCTTAGCTTACTGGTCTGAAAGAGAAATCTGTTTTCTGGATTATTAGGCCAAAATAGAAATTCACTGAGCACTTTGAAAGCTGTTGTGGTACTTGTGAGGGTGGGGCACTGCAGTTAAATTGAATTGAAATAATTCAAATGGCAAGGATGGGCAGTGTACGACTGCTTTTTATCGACGTATTTGTAAGGGGTTAACACAGCGTCAGTGAAATACGATGTTGAGTTTATATTCTAACCTGAGCGGTTCCCCATTTAGTATGCCCATCTAAATGCTAATAAGAAACAAACAAACAAACAAAAAAAGCTGTTTTAGAATTCCTTGGTATAACCAATGTGTTAATTCGGTGACTGCTGACCTGCTGTAATTTTGAGGCAATTAAAACTAGACATAAAATCTTATGCTTTCACTAACGCACTTTGAGTGAAATACTTTGACAACAGCTATCAGCAATGCTTGCTCTGTTCTTTACCTCTTTATGGAGCTGTTCACATCTCTATTAAGGCCACAGGACACTCAACAAAAATGGCCTTGAACAATTCCCAAAAGAAGAGTTTTAGTAAATTATTTGATTTTATTAGCTGTACGTTTCACATCATTCTAATGAACATCACCACGCAGGTTAGATTGTGGCTTTAAATTCTTAAACTAATTTAAGAAAAACAGTTTTTAGCTCCTGTAACTTCATTTCCTCTGTGATATTCACATTCAGTGGCTATATTAATCAGCTTTGGCCCAAAGGCCCAAACAGATGGCTTTGATAACTTGCTTAAAGCAGTCCAAAGCTCCGCAGATAGCGCTACTGTAAACTAAACATCCATCTTTGGCTCTACTCATTCCCTTCCCTATGCAAACAGGATCATTATACACATGGCTTGGGGGGGAGAGTCACTGTCACACAGCCATTGGATCTCAAGGATTTGGATCCTTGTCATCAGTATTTCTTAAACTAGTGAAGTGACACTAATATTAAGTCAGTGTTACGGGTTCTAGCCACCTTGAACAAACTAACGTTTAACCACAGTTTTTTTTTTTCGTTAATTAAAAGCAACATTTCAATAAGCAAACATTTTAAAAGACCTCAGCAGTCACACTCTGCTATTTATTAAAAATGATTTAGACTCACCTCAAAAAACTATATTTACTTTAAACACAAGCTTGCTCAAGCTCAACAGAGAAGATAAGGTAAACACAATTATAAAAAGAAAAGGCAAAGAATATGGGTAAAGGGATATATTAGCACCCACATGAAGTAGAAATTGTCTGTGCCACAGAAAGAGTTGGAGGTGAGCAAAAAATCTTTTGTTATGAAAAGTTGCCTCCTGCTCATAACGTGGCATCGGGCGTTGCGCATGTGTCTCCCCTTTGTTGTGTAGATTTCTCTTATGGCTTCTCTGGTTCATGGTGACCTCACCCGATGCTTTGCTCTCTCATTGACTGTAGGTCAAATTGAGATTCCCCCTGACGCCTTCAGATATTTGACTTGTTTAATATAACATATTCCTGCCAACAGCTCAGCAACATGTGAGCAAGTGTCTTAGACAAGTCTTTATGTTGTTCAGACATTATGATCTCGTGCTAACTCATGTTCGCCGACTACCTGCCAATTCCCCAACATATCGGCGAGCTCTGATAAATAACCAGTTGGGCTTAAAAATCATCTGCTCCGAAAAAAGCCCTTTCCTCCAGTAGACAGTGGTCAAAGTGCTAAAACTGGAGTGAAACATTTGAAGTCTAATTTATCATAGATGAAAAAAAAATTCTCTCTGGTTGGCTTTACTTGTATGTGAGAATTGCTCCTCAAGTCTTCACACAATAGTTTGGAGAGTGCACTGACTGCTGAATACTGCCAGTAAGAGAATAGCTGCTTATAAGTATTTCACACAACCACAGTTAAATAAAACTGATTAGTTCAATTAATTTCACGAAAACATATCCAATAATTTAAGAAAGTCTTCAGTCCTTACCACAGTGATACGGTCAAAGATGGAATCTCTTTACCTTTCAGTGAGCACCAATGGTGCACCACTTTCTGCTAAATTTATTCTACTGTGATATAGAAATGATGGACTGTTCATCCTTAGAAGTAAATGTCTGCAATATTAAACCAGCTCTAGACTGATGCAGTCTTACCGCATTTTCACTGAGACTTAGCAGGCATTACACCAGTTACACATGTCAGCCTTAAGGCTGCCATATGTTCTCAGTATGGTGAGGACCATGTATTCTCTATGCAGATGCAGTCTTGAAAATGATTTAAATATTCATCTTAGCTCTTTACCAGTCATTGTTCATATCATGGACACCATGACCTTTTCTTCACTTAATAAGGTCATCAGTCAATGTCAATCAAGTCCTATGCTCCAGTTAACTTGTGTAAATCAACTGACAGGCCATTATATGTGCTTAAAAGCAATACATAAATATGCTTTGGTTTGTGTTATATTTCTTTGTTCTCGTGCAGAATAATATCAACGTCTTCCAAAATTGTCTACAAAAACCTAGTAAATGCTAAGCTAAATGGCTATAGCAAAAAAAAAGTAACATTGTGCTGGAAAACATGCATGTCCAGCACATGCTGTTGCATCACCACATGCAGATTTTAAACATTAAGCTGTAAAATATAATTTAATAACTATTTTCTTCCACTGTCCCACTTCCAATTAAAAGGCTTTCCGTGATGTTTCTCTGAGGTGTATTTGTTTAAATGTGATAAAGGCAGAAGTGTATACAAAACACTGCCAATTTCCATATTAAGTAAAGAGAAAAACAGGACTAAGTGAGCACCGGAAAAGTAGATAAGAAAGCATAATTGCACTAATACACCAAGAAATAACCAAATTTACCATCCGCTTCTCCTTTTTGCTTATAAATAAATTATATCACATGGTTTATATCACACTCCCTTTGTTGAATGACGGTGACTTACTGTAAGCACGTGATGTAAAACCTTTTCACGAAAGACGCAGCACACAGTCTTCATGCTGACCAGTATTTGCACACTCTTCGAGCGCATGCTTTTAATATGGACTTCACGACCTTTTTCTACACGCTCACCAACCACTTAAGGAGAACCAGAAAAATTTAATGAGATCCAAAAGTTCAGCCACTAATTCTATTTTTGAAGCTTTCCACATGTATGTTAATTGGGTGGACAAAATATCAGGTCACCTTTGAATGTAATGCAGTCTGGAACTATGGCATAAACTTGTATCTTATGTATATTGACAAAACAATGAATGTAGAAAAAAGCTGTAAAAGCAAGATGGTGTGGGATTGCTTCGAATATCACAGGTGCTCCTAATAAAGTTCTTGTGAGTGTACTCCGGTCTCGCAGCATCTTTCAGATAAACACTGTTACAGTGTTATGATGCTGGGGGAATCACAAGACATGCCTTTCAAAGAGCCAAAAGCCACAAGACAGACATTTCAAAGATTTCTTCGGTTTTACTACCTTGATTACAAGTCAAACATCATAGATCTTCCTCTCTTTTTTTTTTTCCAAATGCAAACCCACATAGTACAGCTTTAGCTACACCAATGTGTTATTTTGTATTGTAGTTTTCAGTATATTTTATTTTATTTGTTTTATGACTGCACTTTATTTTTTCATGGCAAACTCTGTGGCCATTAGGACAGTATTCAAATGCAGCAATTGGCAATATATATATATTTCCCTCAAAAGACGTTAGTGTTTTTTTTTTTATTTTTTATTTTTAACCTAGCTGTATGCAACTATTACAAGCACAAATTGGACACAGCTTCATGGAATCCCAGAAACTGGGCAGAGACAGACTGATGGGCAGATGGGCAGCGGATAAAGTCTTTTATTTCCACCATTGAGCAGCTCCACACCTTGGATAATAGGAGCCAATTCAGTTCAGCCCATAAAGAGGTTTATCAGTTCCTGTCAGCATGCCCTGCAGGGGTGAGGCGACAAATAACAAGGTAGAGAAAAAGAAAAGTGGTAGGAGTCCAACTCCCCAACCTGTTCCCCTTTTGCCAATGGCCATCTGCATTTTCAAAAACAGTCATTTCCGCTTATGACTCAAGACATGAGATTAGAGAGTTGAAAGTCATGTTTGAGCAGCATTAGAAGGAGATATTGAGGTCATATGATTCGAAGATGCTGGACTGGGTGCGTCTCAGAAACGTGACAGAATGTCAACCAATGGCTGCCTAGTGAAAGATTATCCCCAGCAGAAATCCTATCTTGTAGGATAGCTTATTAAAGGAAATATGTATTAGTTTAAAACTGTATCATACGAGCATGGTAAACAACAACCTCAGGATGCTCATTCTAGACATTTTTGTGAAAAATAAAACAACAGGAAATAAAGTTAAACCCTTTTCTAATCTCCATATAACTGAAATAACATTTATGCTCCTAGAATGTTTCATCCACAATTGTCTTAGATAAATATAATAATTTTCGTAGTGTTCTGTCCTGCTAACATAACAATTTCCATGACAAAAACACTATTTTGAGTGTAAAAGAAAAAAACTAAATCAAAAATGGCCCACAGCTCAACAAGGTATTCAGATCCATACTAAATTTTTGTCTCTTATCTATTTAAAAAAAAAAAAGGTAAGAAAAAAATGGCATTTCACAGTAAATCCTTGAAACCTCTGAGCTGTGACTAAAATTATAAGTCATCCTACTGAAAATGTGTCCATTATTCAGTATTGGATGGACCAAATTTACAGAATAAAAAAAAAAAAAAAATGAAAACAAAATATGTTTTTTTTCTTCTTCCAAATATCAGTCGCTCTTAATGCAAGCTGAATTTTGTAATATTTGATGAGGAACAGAGACACAAGAAATGTCACAAATATATCAGCACATATTAGAGTTGAGTGTTATTTACCTGTGAATACTTACTCTACAATTTTACATTGTAACACACACACACACACACACACACACACATATATATATATATGTATATATATATATATATATATATATACATATATATATATATATATATATATGCATACTTTGATGTATATATACATCAAAGTATGCAGCATAACTATTTTTAAAGTGTGTTTATAATGATTTGAGTTTTCTTCTGACTGAAAGCATTTGAGGCACAGAGTCGTGAGAGCTCCTGCACTGCATTTGCCTTATGCTTGCTGGAATAAATTGGTACCATATGGCATGATGACAGGATCACTCAATCTTCTGTGTACCTGAACACCACATTAATCATTTTTGGGGGATATTCTTTCCCTTTCATCACACAGGAATTTCCAAATATCCCCTGCCTTTATTTCTCTCACACATGTAGTGAATTTACATACACAGACTACACTCTGCCCTTGTTAGAAGCCAGACCATTTGACCGAGTTCAAGTTGGAGCAAAACAAAATGTTAAGATCAGGTGTTAGGTGAAACTTTCTACATGTTTAACATATTGACATATTAAGAGCTTGGGATGTCCCTAGCTCATGTTCATGAACCAGGGATATAATATGAACACTCTTCTAAGAAAGTACTATATATATAGACATGTGTGTGTAAAACATTTGTTTTATGTAGATGAGTGTTCATATTAAAAACAAACAAAGAAAAAAGGATTGTATTTCATCATTCATTAGAGATCAGTTCAGCAAGTAAGAAAAAGTCAGTAAAGTGGCTCCAGTAAAATGATGTGAATTTATCTCACTACCAAGGTAACAATAACTTCAAAGGCATTAAAAAAAAAAGAGAAAGAAACAGGCAATGCTTTGGATGTTTAATGATTATATTCGCACCTACCTTGAATGGGTGGCTTTGATAAAATTCCACAAATATCTGCAAGAACATAAAGCGCCTTCCACTAATTCAGGCTATGAGCTTTTGGACACAGAAAGGTGAAGAGAGTAAAAAGGAAAAAGAAAGAAGTGGCCCATAGGTGAGCAAGAGGAGAGTTAGATGGAAAAATGTAGAGAAAGAGGGGGAGAAATGGGACAAAGGAAAAAGAGTGGTCTTTATAGCAATGTCCGCTTGATGAATCACACATGTCTTATTTGTTGGCTGCACTGCCAGAGAATTTGCATTGATTATTTTCCCCTCAACAGATACATTTAAATCAATGTGGCATAGCGCAGCCAGAAAAGTGTGAGAAAATGTGCGTGGCACACAGTGAAGCCCAAAGCTGTAACCTTGGTCAGACAGGAGGAGCCACAGCTCCCCCTTCATGCCAAACAGATGAGATCAGGACCAAAAGCTACTCTGCAGACAGCACTATCCCTGATCTCTAAAACAAAAACCTTCTGATGCACATCATGTCTTTTTATCATATTTTATTTTATTTTTAATTTTTCTGGGGTAATATGTCATCAGTGGCTACAATTCTTCATAAAGAAGGATTACAGGCAATAGAGAAACTACAATACTCACCTCGCAGTTTTTTCTTTTTGTTTTTTATTTATTTATTTATTTATTTTGTCTTTAATCTTTGTGGACCTCTTTTTAAAATATGATACAATGGCTTCAAAAAGTCTGGATCAGACTTTTTGAACTTTTAGGGTTACTTAGCAGCTCCTACAAAATCCAACTGAAGTCATTTAATATTACATGACGAACATGCTCCCCCTGCAAGGATACACAGTTCATTTGAATGCATCCTTTTCAGATATACAGCCAGTCACATGAGGAACGTTTTACAGAGGAATCACATTACAGAACTGCTTCTTTCATTATTATCATTATCCTTTCCAAGGTCCACATTATCACACTCAAACATATTACGATATTGTTTAATGCATATTAATTTCTTTATAACACAGTAAAAAGTGTTATGAATAAATTCACATGCGAGTTTATACACCATTAAAAAGAAACTGAATGTGAGAGCCTTCAAAATGCATAAATGGACTATTCAGAAACAGAAAAAAAAGATATTAGTGTCTATCAATTCACATACTTTATTTTCTCATTTTAACATCTCATGATGGCAAAAACCCCACTTGTGTACATTTGTTCAGCAAATGCTGAAAAGTAGGCTATGGTATTATTTATCATTTAAAAGATCCTGCTGCTTTTATGAGGACCCAGTGTGGAGCTGGTTAACCTTGCATGCTTCATCACGAGGCCTTGCTTTAATGACACTTTCATGGAAGTTGAGCAGGTCTTTGTCTCCTCTGATAAAGTCCAGCACTGCCCCCTTGGCTGCACTCTGAGCTTGATGTTTTGATGTTTGCAGGATACAAAATTGCAGTGAAAACTAGCAGTTCGAAAAAAAGTCAATTTTACTGGGTGTTTACAATTTAACAGAACAGAATAGGGGGGAAAAAAAAATCTATTTTTGCTCAGACTCATAAGCCAAAGGCTCTAAATAATGAATTTCACATTTTAATTGGATAGGCCATTTTCAGGACTTTCCAATACACACACAACAGCACAGCACACACCACTCCCATCCTCTTGCTTTTCCTGTCTGTCTCATTCCCTATCTCATTGATAATTTCTCCTGGAGCTTCAGCTTCTCACAGTCAGATCAAAGTGACTGTCACACACTGCCAGTGGAGGAGCATCTCCCCACAATATATTATTCCTGTGGATGAAATAAGAGTGTACACCGAGGGTGGAGATTATGCTGTTACGGGGCAAATGCAGAAGGGAGTAATCCTCTCGTGGGCTGATTATTACATTAGGATTCTAAAGTTAAATTTGATTTATTTGCTAGCGTTACAGTTACATTAATCTTATCAGCGCACATACACTTCCATGATAGAGTTTGAAAAAAATAAACAAATAAAATATTGCACGGTAGCCCATTTTAAAATTATTCTATTAATGAACAGTTTCACTGTTGTAGAAAGCATAAAAAATGAGCTAAGACTTATTTTGCTCATTGCTTTTCCTCTTTGTGTAAATGTATTAAAAAAACAAACAAACAAAAAGAAAGAGAGTAAAGAGAATCTTCCCAATAACTCTTCACTGTGTCTCTTTTCTCTGAAAAGCACATCTTAAGTCAGACTAAAGCATACACTCATCTCTCCCCTAGGGTGCAGTGGCAGTGGTGCAGAAAAAGTGAACTGCCGAGGACCCCACTGTTTAGCAAACACTCCTACTGAGGGGAGGAATTAATTATTCAGAGCCAAGGACCAAGGCAGCCCCATTTGATTGCACCACAAAAGAAAGGTCAGAGCTTTTCATATGAGGAACCTCCTGGTTCTGCATCCTGTCAGCTCAGAGGATGTGTAAAGTATATAAGGCTGAATAGCACTCTGGCTAACAACTCAATTAAAAGGACAAGGATGTCTACGTGAGGATATGCTCAAAAGACATTTGACAAACAGCAGCCACAACACATTCTCACTATGGAAAGGTGTGGACGGCCTTGGGGACATGATTAGCACATAAAGAGATATTTGTGGGTTGTGTAACTGGTTTTGTTAACGCCAAATGAATCATTGTGAAATTCTGAGATGTCTAATCTATAAAAAAAAAAAAAAATCTGGATAGTGCTGGCTAGAATGATTAAACAAGTATGGTTCATTGAGGCAGTTTTGGTTCAAGTTTGAACAAATAGTTTCTTCCTCCCTCTTTGTGAGTTAGCAAATGAACCATTACAATGTTTGAATAGTTAATATGCAATAATGGACTTCAAATCAAATTAATAACATATAATTTAATCTAGAGCAAAGGACGATCTTCTGAAGACGAAGTGGACTATGACAATTTATCGAGTTGGATAAAGTTTGGTCTCAGGCTCCCCATACTGTGATCATATGCATAATCCGATAAATTTCACTAAGAAAGGCCAAAGCTTTTTTTTTCCAGTCATAGTGAAAAGGCTGATTTCATCAAGTTCTTTCACGCCACTCCAAGGCCACAATGCAGTCCTCACAGAAGAGCTCATGGGTGTACAGTAGCAGTGCAACAAAATCCAGCTGCAAGATCCTTGGGGTTTACAGAATAAAACTGTCATTAAAGTAGGCCTCATGGCATTGTGGTCCGTCAATGTAAGTTATAAATCTCTAAAAACTGCAGGGTGGTAAGCCCCGGCTCGGCTGACAGAGCCGGGAGAGCAAATTCTACAACCATGCAACAAGGGGTGTCTCTTTCCTATTGGTGCATACACCCCAAACATAAAACCGAGCGATTCCATTGGCTCGCTTCGGCCCTCTTTCAGCCAATCGTCAAAGGCTGAGCTCTGCCGTTCCATAGAAACCAGCTTGCACCAGTAATGACATCAACTCCATTGAGCTCCCATCTTCTCCCAGTAACTCACAGTCAACAGTACACAGCATATTTTCAAAAGGTCAGAAAGCAGTCAGACAAAAACTAGGGGAAACTAACAAACAAAACCAGCAAACTTTAACAGATTTTTATAGATAAATATAACTAGGTATAATTATATATGTCAATAATCTAATTTAAAAATTACAATATGGCTCAACCTTAACAGTATGAATTAGCCTGCTGATTTATGCTTCTGGAATATTATGGCTGAATAGACAGATACAGATTGGAAAAAGGTGATTTCTTGCAGATGGTTCAGCCATTACATCTTAGTCTCCAAGATCATTAATTTCCGAGGTAATAAATCCCTGTGTTGTTAACAGGCCCCCTTCCCCCTCACATCCCATGTAGTAGGATGCAGCTGGGTGTACAGTAGACTGTGTAGCTGCCAAATGAAGATGACAGTCTGCTCCATTGTTCATCAGTGAAACCACAGACCCATGCTGAGTCTATAGCACATGGGTGAAAAATTAAACTTAACACGGAGAATAATGTTGTAATTTGGTATGTTATTTGCCCCCCGCAGAGATAACAATCATAGATCCGTGTCTGGCAGAAGTGTGCCCATGTTTATACGTGGATTTAAAAAAAAAAAAAAAAAAAAAAAAAAAAAACATATATGAGTTATAAGGTTTTAAGTATCAGACCAAAATTAAAAAGAAAAAAAAAACAGAAAACAAAGGAATCATTGCTTGTTCTGTATCACGATTTAAGGCATTCATTTGTATGAAAAAGTCTTTATGTAAAGATGAACAACAAAGGCATTGCATATTTTATTCTGTCTTTCTTTGTATCATAAAAACTAACAAAAAAAATTGCCAAGCAGCGTGTGAAGAACTGAACAGCGCTTCCTCTGGAATTAAGAGGTTAAGTAGCAGCCAGCTGCTGCTAATCACATACACTTGATTAATTGATCATCAGCAAGTCTAACTGCCTCAATAAAAGCAAGTGTTTATCAGTTTTTCTGGTCTGGTGCATTCAGTTTTGTATTAACGCAACATCAATAGCAGAAGGGGACCATCATCAGTGATGATGATGGTCCATCATGATGGACAGGACAGTGGTAAAAATGCCTAATTCTGATATTTTTTATTATTATTTTTCCCCCCACCCATGTAGCTCAGATTTATTGTGATGACGGACCTGTTGGCAGCTAAGAAATACATGGATTTGGATATTCTCAGACTGATTTCAGGACTTATTTATACATGGAAATGAATCTGATATGAATCAGATACTTGCATTCGGTTTGCTATCTAACGGGACTCATCAAATCTTTCTCCATGAATGCTCCTCATACATCCTTGAAAATGTCATGATGGTAAATGATATAAAAACAGGCGCTGCATCCACACGCTCCTCCAAACTGATGTAGCAGTGACCATTATTGCATCACCTGGATCTACAACAACGGCTATCCTCTTTGCTCTCCACATGAAAATATGTCTCACTGAATACATAAGAAAGCACTGTTTTTTGTTGTTTTTATTTGTTGTTGTTGTTGTTTTCCTTCCTGTTGTGCCTAAATATTTTTGTGTCATTAGTCAAGCCCATCTACTTTTCAAGTTCTTTCACCAGATGCTAACCAATGTACCTGCGGGTATCAAATATGGGTCACTTTTACACAATGCAAAAGTAGCTCATCAAATAAACAAACAAATAAATAAAAAGATATAGACAGCAAATCAGCCTTGGTTATCCAACCTGGGCAAAGGTTATAAGTCCCATTTCCAAACAATTTGGAGAACATTTTTGTACATGAAGAACTATATCTCAGACTCTACAGACCTAAGTTAGTATGTTAACATTTTCCCCTCTGACCAGACAAGACTAAAGTGGAGATGTTTGGCTATAACGCACAACATCATTTTTTTTAAAATGAAACACAGCATGTCAGCACAAACACTTTCCCCCAACTGTCAAACACGACAGCGGATCTTGATGGTTTCTTCTGTTTATTAGTGTCGGCAAGAGTAAAATGTGACTGACACCATCTGCTTGACACATAAAACTTGGCCAAAACTGGGTCCATGCAACAGGACAGTAATCTGAAGCACACCAGCAAATCTCCAACAGATTGACAGAAAGGAAAATAATCAACCTCAGCACAGCTAAATTAATGCAGATAATTGTGCATAAACATACCGCCAACAACAAAAATACTCTGAAAATTTCCCTTATAAAGACTTGAGACAAAGGTAACATCATGTAGAAAACTGTTCCTGATGGTTCTGCGAGATACTGAATTATGAGGTGTACTTAGTTCTTCAAACAATTGTTTCTGCATTTTAGCATTGCTTTTTTAAAAATCAAATAAACATTGACACAGTGTAATATGTCATGAGTTATTGCTATTGATTTATATGAAAACCTGGTAAAGAGCAATGATTATCCTGACACGTAATTTAACAAAGCTGAAACAGGGAGTACTTTCACATGACTGCTTCAAGATGTAAAACCTCCACACAAACATATAAAATACCACCAAAAACCTTAAAATCTTGCTTTATCATTACAGTAAGAACACTCACCAACTCCTCTGAAAATAGTATAATGGAAATTGTATTCATTACAGAGTCTGTATATGAGGTATGCATTGATTTCATTTGGAACTAAAGGCATTGGACATATTTTCTTTTTGATGTATTTTCCACTGGATATTGTTGAATAAGAGTTAAACCTACGAATGGATGAGATCCACTGAGAACTGCCCTGGGCTGAAGTACGTCCACTACTTGCTGCCGCTATGTAATATTCAAAGGGTTACATACATTATTGTAAGTGATAACTTTATTTGCTATTTCACAAATGTTTAACACACATTCATGGATGTGTTTTATTTTTAAAGTGGAATAGTGAAGATAAAGTGTAATTTTGCTGTTTAATTTGAGAAGGAATGCTTAAGCTGTTGAAGCTCTTAGTATTAATTTTTCAGTGAAATCTATAGATGCAGAGAAAAAAAGAATTCTGCTATTATGTCCTTAAAAGTTTCTATATCCATATTCTCATATGATTTAATGAATATAACCAACAAAAGAAAAATACGCACTGAAAAGCATTATACTCAGTCAGTAAAGCTGAATCGATACAGTTCAACATCTTTTCAGGCAGATTTAATGCGGCAAAGAGATAAAAGGGAAAATGTATTTTAGTTGGCCCAGGTATTATCTGCTACAGTGAGTAGGTATATCCCTTATCAACTCAGAAGTCAAGAAAAATATGAAAGCTACTCTTCCTGTAGCACCAGCATTTCATCACATTTCACACCAGAATATGCTGTACTGATAGCCACTCTCTGTTCTATCGCAATCCAAAGGCTATCTGCTGAGTGGAAAAAGAGGTGGGGAGTGGGGGGGGGGGGGGGTAAAAAACAATCTAACCTTGATTGTCAAACACTTCGGTGCTGAACCAGCCTCACGAACTTCTATGAGGCAAAACAGCAACACAATCTTTTCACTCTTAACACAAGCGGGGATCTCTGGAGCAATAAACTGATTCTGAGAGCTCTCATCAATCTTTAATCCTTCCTCAGGCTCTGTGGGGCCGCAGCGAGTAAAAACCTAACTGCAAAACCAAAACGAGGGCAGATTCCTGCACATTCAAGGTTCAAGCAGGGGCCTAGAAGACTTGTTGATGGGGCCAAATCAACTGAGGAGTCCTTATAACACATGCTAGTTGCGACATGCGGCAACAACTATCTTCTGTCTTTGGAAAGGCTGTTTGGAGCTTTCTGTTAGATCACACAAACAACACATGATGCATTTTCTTTTTCTTTTTGTGTAATGTGTTATGGCACTTGTTCTTTACTCAGCTTAAATTGTGTTTTTTGAATCACAGGAGATGCATATTAAGAATGTGCGATTCTTTTTACATAAACTAGATGACCTGAATACTGGTAACACAAGCATATTACTAATGTGTCTGAAAAACTGGTTAATGTTCGAGGTTCAGTGCAAAACTTTACACAAGCAGAAGACAATGGAAATCAGCATAGGCAGCAAAGAGTTAAGAATTAGTTGGAAGGAGTTTCAAAACCAAAGCTGCCTGGTGTTGTGTGGGCTCTGGCACTTTCTCCCAGCATCTAAAAGTCAAGGACATATCCCAAGCTGATCTGGTAGAGGACAATCTAGATAGCTATCTGTGTCATCGTACCAATGCCACAAACATGGCAGCTGCGTGTAGCCTGTGAGTTGCTGCCAAATGGACGTGACAGTTCGCTCCACTGTAGATCAGTGAAACCATGGAGCCTTGCTGAGTCTTCGAGAACAATGATGAAAAATTAATTCAGACACCAGAAGAAAAAAAAAAAATAAGTGCCTCAGGAAGAGTGTGTAGTCTGTCCCCAGAGGTTGTTCTTTGCTAAAATGTGTCTATTCTGAGTGGTGCCGGGCAGCTTGTAATGCGACCTAAGTAACTGTCTGCTGACTGAGCGTTTGAGCTTTGGTCCCACCATATGTTCTCTCGCAGGCACAACACACAGCTTAGTCCATTCAATTAAACGATTACATTGCAAACAAAGAGTTGCGAGGTGGCCTGAGAGCGAGAGTGTGTTGAACCGCCAGGTGAAATATGGATGTGTCAATCCATTTCAGAGGAAAGCTCAAAGAGAGAATTTTATGTTTAAAGTCAGTATGGTGGGACATGCAAAAAAAGAAAAAAATGCTGGTTGGACGCTGTTTTAAAAGTAATAACTTGATGTGTGGGCTTTGGCACCACTACCCAGAATTCCTATGTCAAGGACACAACCTAAGAGGATATGGCAGGCACCACTATAACCATCTGTATCATCATACTCAAGCCACAAATATATCGGTTTACTTTTAGCATTAAACAAAACTAATGAACTTGCTGGAGTCAAGCCAGACAGCCTCCGCTAGTCGTTCAAGCTAATTTCATATCAAAATTACACTTGCTCCTCAGTAGTTTGGGTTTCTGTTTAGACTTGCTTTATAAAGACATAACAAGTTGGACAGCGGCGGCAGCAGTGGGAGGGGGTCTACACTAGTTCGCCCGCTGCAGAAGCAAAGCAGGTGGCCAGGTTGATGACAATGAACAGACAGCATTGGTGGCCTAATTTCTTTCTTCGTGTCAAACAACACCATATGGCTCCTCTGCTATCCTTCACCTATTTAGAAGCAGAATCCACATAAGTATGCAAGAAACAGTCTTCACAATTAATTAAAAAAAAGGGAGGAGATGGGACACTTCATTCTATATACTGTAAAACATGTACTATTTAGGTGGGAAAATATATCCCCCAGGTATTTATGTGCTATGTATGGCATGTCCTTGAAAGTAGTAAGGTTTAACCAGACAGCCTATACTTTTTTCTCCCCCATATTTTGCATGAAATAGAGATACGGCCTATCACTGTTGTAGAGCACCATTACTTTGAAAAAGGGGAATATTTTCAATTAATCTTCCTGACCTCCAATGGAACTTCACAAGATGACAAGAAAACCTTGTTTTCACACCCAACTTGATCCCAGTTTAATAAAAAGATGTTTTAAAAAAGCAGATGATCCCTACAATATGATAATACATTTCCTTACATACTGTAATAACAGCTATTAACTCACAAGGGCAAATCAACCTTTCTAAACTTTTTTTTCCTTTTTTTGTTTTTTTTTCCCCCTGTCATATTGGTTACAGAATAGTAAGATATTTGCTCAGTCTGCCTACAGTTTCCAATCAAAATTACAAATATGTTGTTTTTTTGGGGAAAAAAAATACAATACATAACCAAAAGTCTCAGCCAATGACTTTCTGCAAAAATGAAACTTGAAGGAATTTTGTGACAGCCTTGCCTGGACACCACTAAGAGAAGTGAAGGGTTCAAAGCATTACCAGTTGAATTTATTCATAACCGTGTGACTCGTGGCAGTGACTGCTGATATGAAGTCTCTCAAAGCTCAGGTGGTGACAGGTAACAGTGTAAACTATGTGTGTTTCACTGTGTGAAGACAGGCCAATCATTTAAGTAAGCACCCAAAGAATAGGGCGCCATATGGCCCACATGCTGCACAGAGCATTGCAAAGTGGAACCCGTGATTTATTACAGCTCATATTTGATGTATTTTCTTTTTTTTAATGCATTTTTTTGTGCTTATTAGGTCAAATCAATTATGTTTGGGGTTTAAATTCACAACTGGGTCAAAGCCAAGCACTCTACCTTACATTTAAAGTATTATTCTTCAATAGCTTGAGATTTTCTGACTTCACGGGGCATCTACTCTTATTTAAAAAAAGGAAAATTAATTAACTAACTAAAGAGGAGAAAAATACTGTATTTTCTGGACTATAAGTCGCACCTGACTATTAGCTGCATCTTTCAAAAAAATATGTTGTGGAGAAGAAAAAAAAAATGTAAAAGTTGCATCAGGTAATAAGAGCGGGTAATAATTGCGGCTTTGCTAAGCCTCTTCCACCAGCTGGGCATTGGATTTGTTTCTCCAGCTCTAAACATTGCGCTTTCAGCCCGCGATTAACCTTCTTTGATTTTTGTCTCTTTATGGTTTACTCGTGTAATTTTTTTGCTAGCAGTGTTCAGTTGTCGTGAGTGTAGACAATACCCTGTTGTCATGGATGACATGGCGTATAGTTTGATATGTAAGCTACTTCGAAATTTAAGCCGCAGTGACCAGCCAAACTACTAGAAAAAGCACGATTTATAGTCCGGAGAATACAGTAAGAATTAAACTGAAATGGGAGACATGACAAAAACATATCCAGTGTTGTAATAGTTTCAATATTAAAGCCAGTAACATGCATTTCTCCCAGGACTATTCTCAGGTGTCATTTTAACAGTGAAATAAGTCTGCAGAAAAAGAGTAAAAAGTTGAAGGCCTTCTATCACACACCCCTACTCCCCCCACCCTTCAAACACCCATCCTACCCCCATGGGTTCCCAGCAAAATCATCCAGCAGGGGACAAATAAAGCAGAAAATGAGCTTGTGCAGAATACAATGGCACACAGATAACAAGAAGGACAAGTATTGAAAATGTGCTATAGGGACGAGCTGGCAGTAATGCCTCAGTTCTGTCACACTATGGAATGTCTACTTCTTAATGGCACGCTGGCGGGGGCCACCATTAAGTGACAAAAATGGGGAAACATTTGCATGGCGGTGTACAAATATGCAAGTTGTCAGCCATAGAAAGCTTGGCCTTTTCAATGTGACAACAATCCCTTTACGTGTGAGGCGAGAGCAGCTCAGTGGCACAGAGAACGGCAAGAGATCTGGTGGCGGGGAACCGGTGGGACTGCGGAAGTTGCATGCAGTGAGGTGTGTGTCAGGGCACCAGAGACAAAGCAATGATTACACACAATGAGTAGAGCACAGTGCAGCTGACACTAATGCAGTCCAAGGGGAGACACGAGACAGAGCACTTGTGACAACTGTGAGAGGGCATCACTTCTCTGACAGACAGCATTATGGGTACCAAATCGAGCAGATTTGTGTGTTCTCTTTTATGCACTAGTGATATTTCAAGAAAACAGTAAATTAACCTGAAACAATGCTAATTCATATCACAATACTTCAAGGAATTGTCATGTACAAATGACAGCGCTTGATAGTTTAAGGGAGTTATTTATTCTATGAAGAATTCAGTTTTCACTTATTTATTTATTCATTTATTTTTATAAGAGGGACAATGCAGCTTAGACTCCACAAAAATATAATAAATATGCAATATAATAATGTGCTATACTTATGATAATATGACATTAATTAGAGTAATGTTAGTCAGAGCTCTTTTACCATAAATTTGGGACCATTGCATAAAATTAGGGCTGGGCAACTTAACACGTTATTATCACGTTAACTCATTAATTTATTAACGGCAACAATTATTTTATCACGCGTTAACACATGTTGCTCACATGCTTTTGTTTTGAAAAGTCTGTTACTGGCTGCGACCTGTCCAGGGTGTGCCCCTGCCTTTTACCCGAAGAGAGCTGGGATAGACTCTAGCAGATCCCCATGACCCTGCAGAGGATTGAACGGGTATAGATAATGGATGGATGGATGGATGGATGTTACTGGCTGCTGTGGAACCGGAAGACAATTAGAAGGTAAACATGCGGTAAAACTAAAACAGACATGGAGAACGGTAAAAATCTCTGTACGTTACTGTTCGAGTAGCAACTCAGGTAGCAATATTAACAATTCTGTCTGAAAAAGAAAATTCTGGACTGCAACAAAACGTTCACATCATTCCTCCATGTTACATCAGATCTGCTCCATGTGTTCACTGTCCTGCTATTCTCTTACTGGTTACTTCAGTGCGGCTCCATCTAGTGGAACAGATGTGTAACGACAACAGAAAGTCCAGTCCTTGATTATAAAACAAATTCTAAAATTCTAAAAGTCTAAAATTGAATTATAAAAAAACAGACATTTTTTTTGTTTTTTTGTGTTAGATTAAAAAACGAAAAACGTAATAGAATGTCCATTTTTAATTTTTTTTATTTTTGATTGACAATTAAAAATGGAAAAAATGAATAATACACGGATTGGTAAAGTTACTGAACTTTAATATGAACATTTTCATTTTAAAGTTCTCCCAGACAGAGGATTTAACAGAAACAAGGTTATTTGTAACAACTGCCAAGTTGAACTCCCCGTTAAAAGTTTCTGCTGTTACCTCAGAAATTACCTGTTTTAATGTTCTGATTGTGCTGAGCCATAATCATTTTGCTAGATTTTGTTTGTAGACTTTTTTTGTATTTTTCATAAAAACAGGATAACAATGGCAGTGGCAATAAGCTTTATTTTATTTTATATTCTTTAAGATGAGATTTACATTAAATATGTGTTACTGACAAGTGCCGATGTCAAAAATGTTATGTTATGGCACTTTAGTTCATATGTCAGCACAACATTTTAATAAAAGTGCATTTTGCACTACTTTTGATTACATTATTTGATTTTGCGTATACAATGCGATTAATCATGATTAATCAGGGAAATAATGCGATTAATCGCGATTAAAAATCTTAATCATTGCCCAGCCCTACATAAAATGTAAAGATTTTCTTAATTTCTACTTTTTTAAACTCATAGATTTTATGCTAATAAATTCACATTTTATGAAAGTTGGGATTTGGGCATCTTTCTCCCATTTTGTTTTTAACAAAAGCCGAAGGAGATGTATTGATAAAATTTTGAAAGCAAAATATTTTCACATGCTTATGTGATGTATGAGTTCATCAGAAGTTTATATTTTGCCTGACTTTTATTTCATACTGCACTAGATGTTTTCATTATGTGTCAGATCATTACTGCAGGTAGTCCAGTTCAGCAACCATCCTCCTTTTCAGAGCCGTCCTGTTGGAACTGAACTCAAAGAATACGGTGTCTTTGTTGCTGGCTCCCATGCAAGTGCCCAATGAAATTTAATTGTATTTAAAATAGATTTGCGAAGTAAAATGAAAAGTTATGCATGCTTCAACCAACTTTGTAATGTGATTATTTAGGACAGGTTATTAAGATAAACTGTAGACTCAATTCAAAAAGCACCAATTAAAAACAAAGACGAATGAAATCACACTGAAAAAATGAACATGCTGGAACGACTGCTGGTACAGAGTTCAGCTGACAAGGGAAACAGTGTTGAACAAGTGAAATCACAGTTAGATGCTATGTAGCATTATGACATGAGGCTCATTCACTAGTGGCAGGCAACCTTGTCATTGCATCTGAGGACAATTTAACTGAGTACTTTGTACACTGTTGAGAAACATTTACTATTAAACTATATTAACGTCCAGTATTTTTTTTTCATGCACACACAAAATATATGTGTGTGTGTGTAAACATATATGTGTGTGAACTTCAAAATGATCAAATGGTTTTCAAGAAGAAAAAATACTTTTTTTTCAATGAGTATGGGGTTGAAATCACTTGCATACTACTGCACTGTATTTAACAAAGCCAACTATTTTTTAAAACTGTTATAATTAAATTTTCCCAACAGGCAGGCGATGAGTAATAGGTATTGCAAAACATGCTACAGCTAACATCAGCTTCTTCTCCATGATTTTTAACTGGGGCAGGGCAACGATTAAAATTTTTAATCGTGATTAATCGCATGATTTCCCTGATTAATCATGATTAATCTCAGTGTATACGCAAAATCAAAAAAATAATCCAAAAGTAGTGTGAAGTGCACTGTTATTTAAATGTTCTGCTGCCATATGAACTAAAGTGCCACAACATTTGTTGTTCAGACACTTTTAACATCGGCACTGGTAATTTAGTGTAAATCTGATCTTTAAAAATGTAAAATAAAATAAAGCTTATTGCCACTGCCAGTACATTAATGTTATCCAGTTTTTTTTTTTTATATAAAAAAAAAAAAGTCTACCAACAAAATCCTGAGCCACAATCATAACATTAAAATAGGCAATTTCTGAGATAACAGCAGAAACTTATAAAGGGGAGTTCAACTTGGCAGTGGTTACAAAAACCCTTGTTTCTGTTGAATCCGTCGTCTGGGAAAACTGTAAAATGAAAATGTCCATGTAAAAGTTCTGTAACTTTACTGCTCTCCATGTCTGTTTTAGCTTTCCTGCATGTTTTTTCCCATCAATTCTCTTCTGGTTATGCAGCAGCCAGCAACAGGCTTTTCAAAATGAAAGCATGTGAGCAACATGCGTTAATGCGCGATAAAATAAATGTTGGCGTTCATAAATTAAGGAGTTAATGCAATATTAAGGCGTTAACTTGCCCAGTCCTAATTTAACATAGAATTAGTTTTCTCTTGCTCCGATCTGAAACTACCACAAGAGCCGTGGACCTGAGGAGAAACAACCTATCTAATACAATGACAAGGAGAACAATGTCTACTTTGACTGACTCTTGATTTTTGAATAAAGTTGAGCCAACATCAGCTCTTTGACCACCTGCCTAGACTAAATGAAATTAAAGCTGACAAATGACAATCTTATCCAAACCGCATGTCAAAATTGAGATATCATGCATGCGAGTCTGAGCTTTTGAGTTTAAGACTCAATAGTCTGGAACATAGAGGACGTAGAAACAGACATAAGTAGTAAGACCTGAGCATGAAATTTATCAAGTATTGGAAACCTGTAATGGGAAAATAAATGTACTATGCTGGATTTTTTTTTTTTTTTTTTTTTTTAAGAAACAGACATTTTGACCTGTGAAACAAAATAGTTTTTACACATTGCCATTCAGATCTAGTTAATGAGAATCTCAAGATATTACACAGTTTCACTGCTATATTAGACATGCAGCACTTGTACTAAATTTAATGTTCTGGGCAAGCGTCCATCACTTTGTGACAGATGGGGATCGTGATGGTGTTTCTAACTCAATCTCACTTCAGGGATGTGCTTGTCTTTATGCTTTACGTTAAAACTGCACCTGTCTGCATCTATTTGTGTGAAAAATATTTAAGCAGTTCCACACCTATAGCTACATGTGTCAACCCTGGATCTGAAATCATGTCACTGGAATTCATTAAATCTGAGTATGATTAGTTTCTAAATAAAAAAGCTGATAGTGAAGCTTTGATTAAACTCAATCAACATAGAGGAACATGCAGGAACATATAGCCGTTTGAATAATTAACTCACTCCTAACTCACTCCTACTTCACTTGAGATAATTACAGAACTGTAATTCTAGATGAATCTGCTACCAACACATGGCGACACCCTTTATCAAATACATGAATGTGACAAAAAGAACAACATAAGTGATGAACACTTTGGGTTAAGAACTGTTCAACTCAGGGCTATGTTTAATAGAGAAAGTAAGAGCATTTCCACACGCACAATGCGAAGGGAACTCAAGGGATTGGGACTGAACAGCTGTGTAGCCTTAAGAAAACCACTAATCAGTGAGCAGTGAGGATAACCGGAAAAAAAGGCTTCAATTTGCTAGGGAGCATAAAGATTGGACTCTGGAACAATGGAAGAAGGTCATGTGGTCTGATGAGTCCAGATTTACCCCGTTCCAGAGTGATGCACCCATCATGCCTAGTGTCTACTGTACAAGCCTGTGGGGGCAGTGTTATGATCTGGGGTTGCTGCAGTTGGTCAGGTCCAGGTTCAGCAACAGTATGTGTTCAAAGAATGAGGTCAGCTGACTACCTGAATATACTGAATGACCAGGTTATTCCATCAATGGATTTTTTTCTTCCCTGATGGCACGGACATATTCCAAGATGACAATGCCAGGATTCATCTGGCTCAAATTGTGAAAGACTGGTTCAGGGAGCATGAGACATCATTTTCACACAGAGATTGGCCACCACAGAGTCCAGACCTGAACCCCATTGAGAATCTTTGGGATGTCCTAGAGAAGGCTTTGCGCAGCGCTCAGACTCTACCATCATCAATGCAAGATCTTGGTGAAAAATTAATGCAACACTGGATGGAAATAAATCTTGTAACATTGCAGAAGCTTATTGAAACAATGACACAGCGAATGTGTGCTGTAATCAAAGCTAAAGGCGGTCCAACAAAATATTAGTGTATGAGTTTTTTTTTTTTGATAGTCTTTGATGATCTTTGTTTTTTGGCCAGGCAGTCTATCTATCTATCTATCTATCTATCTATCTATCTATCTATCTATCTATCTATCTATCTATCTGTCTCGTGTATATGTATATATATATATATATATATATATATATATATGTAGTGAGAGAGAGAAAGTGTGTGTTTTTCATCTCCAGGCTCTTTGGTACAGCATGTAAATACTTCTGAAACAGCATTTTCAATTAAAGAACCTATCCTTTTCTCCCGTGCTGAACACATAGAAGTGCCATGGGCAAATGGCAGGGGTGCCTCATCTTAGTAAACATTTTATTGCGTTCAATAAAATAAACAAGCCACCGCCAAAATACATTTGGATTTTAAGCAAAGCCCCAAACCACTAGCCAAACCTTGATGCATCAGGACAATAGAGGGCATCCAGAAAAGATAAGATGAGATCCTAAAAAAAAGATTTGGACGGTCAAAGCAGACTTTAAAAATGTGGTGTTGAATTCATTTGTGCCTTTCTGAGCTTCCCTGTTTGTCTTTGAAGGCTGAAGTTTGAATTTTCAACTTTGAAAAGAAACTTGTTTTCTGCAGAGTTTAACATAATCACTGTTCATTGAATGACCTCTGAAAATATTAGGAACCTCTGGCTTTTAAAGATCAATGACGCTTCATGGTTTTAAACAAGAAGCAGCATCTTCTGTCTCACATAAACAACTGTTGTTGAGATTACTGAACATCTACTGCAGTCCTTGAGGAAAGTTTCATCTATTTACACGTGAACAACACAGAAAGCCCAAAGGCAACATTGTTACAAAGAGATGAGGGATTGCCACCACAAATGACAGAGAAATTGGACCCCAAAAATAATAATATATATAATATTCTTGATTTTAAATACATGCAAAGCTTTAAGGAAGGGCTCACCTTCCCTGAATGCCATTCAAGGTGTCACTGTAAGCTCTGCTCTCTTATGACTCCTGACTGGGAGACACTTGTGGGAAAATCAGCAAAGGAGAACTCTTCATCATCTTGGCAGGTAGGCCTCTCCACAAATTACCTTTTCGCCTCCATCCGTCACACAGGAGAGTTCACCTGCATCTGTAGCACAATGCTCTGCTGCTCACTTCTCTCACATTCCACCTCTCTACAGCTTATCTCATAAAAGAAACTGCTTTATTATGTCTTGAAAAAATGTCACAAATGCCAAGCATCTTTAAATGATGTGCAAAAATATCATACGCAGGTAAAATTGTGGCTGGGGAGAAGCCGAGATTGGTTTATTTGCTTTCGAGTTCGTATAATGACGGTTAAGCAAGAGTCATACTGTATCTAAAAGGTATTCATGAATATTTCTCCAAATCAGTGACCTACTAAATTTTGTTAAGACTAGTTTTTGATAGCTGCTCAAAGCAGCTGTTGAAGTTGCCACAGGTTACCATCCTTTGGTTTCATTTGCACTTGAAAGGAGGCCTGTGTCAGCCTTCTGCCAGGTTGTTCTGCACCTCATTCACGTACAGCATCCCATGATTAAGCCTATGTGAAACACTAACAAGCAGCAAGCATTACCCGGTGGACTTGCCTAATTGGGTCAATCAAAGATGATCTATGGAGACTCACGGCAGGAAGAAAGTAAGAGCTTTCAGTGTGAGTGAGGCTTTGCAACTCTCTGCACAGACTGCTGCAAATGAGCACGCAGAGGCTTGTGGATATTATGATGTGGGCCTCTGATTAAAGGAACGAGTCTCCTGATAGCCCGGTGGTGACACTTCATATCTTATGGTCTTTCTTTGGATCTAACATCTCTTTACGTAATTCTTCTTTTTGCTTTGAGAAAAGAAATGGTTTCATCAGACTGAGAGGAAAAGTACATGCAAGTGCTCAACCCCACTATACTGGAGTCCAATAAGATTTGTGATTCCATAGTGTCTTGTCCAGAGCTCTCCACGCTGATTAACCAAGTAGAAAGGCTATCAGGCAGCTACCCCTTCATTAAGTGATAAACCCATTTTTTCATTAGGCTTTATCTAGCTTCTTCAACATGAAATATTGCATCAGAATTTCACTCACATTTTTTATTTTATTTTACTTTTTTTGACAAGTTATTCTGCCATTTATAGATTCATAAAAATTCGGAGTATACTGCAGCAAACGATTTGAAGTTGGGGCCTGATAAATAAAAGGAGACTCAAATTCCTGTTTGCCGAGTCAAAATTCTAGTGTTTGTCTATATTACCCTAATTGGAAAGTATTAATGTGATCTCCTGCAAAGAAGCTCCCAGCATCATATTATTGTCAACATATTAAAAGTCAATTACAGCATGTAATATGAAGACCATAAATCATGCCATTCTTTAATTTTTGAGTCACAGAAGACATAAACCTAATTTGAGACAAACATTAATGGACCTAAAATGAGTAAAAAAACAAAAATGTTCCTTGTCAAGTGTTTTTCTTGACGCACCTTTGGCAATGATTACAGGCTTAAGTCATGTTAAGACATCTGTGTCTGGTTTACATATCTCGTACATTAAGACATCAGACTACTCACTGAAACCCACATTGTTATAGAGGTTTGACCTGTAACATAGTTATATTTCTGTCAAATACATAGCCCTCAAATTGAGATAACTCCCAAAGAGTAAACCTAGTGTTCAGGTTTATTTTCTTTATTTTTTTAAGTTCTTGCTACTACTCAAACTGGGGACATATGCTTCAAAGACTTAACACCATGGATACACAAAGTTGTTTGGCTACTTGAGCCAATCATAAGAAAAAGAGTCTTTTTTGCCACATTGCGCAGGTTATTCATACCGTCAAGTAAAGACATGTAATTATATTGGGAAAGCAAGTTATTGCTCCTGTAGACATGCAGGAAACTTTTTTTTTCACTTCATACAGTGCTTTTAGATCAAAAGGCTGTTCATGGTGCATATAAAGGAATGTGACCCCAATTTCTCAAATAAATTCAAACGACAAAGATCTTCGTGTTAGGAAGAAAAAAATGGAAAAATAGGAGGTTTATTCTAAAATATGACCCCAATTCTTCCTGCTATAAGACCCACAGTTAGAGTAAGGATGAAAAAAAAAAAAAAAAAAAAAAAACTTGGCAATAGGAATCAGGCATCGATTGAAAATGTTCTTTGAAAGAGAACTTTGATACGCTTTTTCCACAAACATTTATATGAGTCGTTGCAACTCATTCTAATTCTTTTTGAATTAAAAAAAAAAAAACGTGATCAAAAGGGAAAGCATTTACAAAGAGAATGGATAATGCCACTAAATTCTTTACAGTACACTAATCAAGTTTAATAGAGGCACTGTGAATTCTCTTTATTTGTGAAAAGTCTTTAAAGCACAGGTATATTATTTTATAGCTCCCAACCCTCAAATCTCAGTCTCTGACGTGTTCTTGAACGCAGCAACAAAAACACATCAACATTGCATCACAAACAAATACAATTTGTAATAAGAATTTTGTTTTTATCTTTATTTTACTTTATTTTTATTTTTCATTTTTCATAGATTAACAACTTTTGGGGGGGGGGGCTGTAAAATAAATACTGAAAACGTCAAATAAATGTAATAAAGACCCTCACTTTATTTAATGGAATCAAATCTGCTTTTTATGCAATTCAAAATTTTGGGTCAGGTGAGTTTACTTTTTGGTCTCAATGTGACCCACATGTACTAACAAATAATGGTCTCACTAAATAAAAAAGTCATTTTTTCATTTTTTTTATTATTTTAATTTTCCTGAGTAGATATGACGTCAATGTCTATGCAATACAGGACATAGAGGACTGAAGTTTTCAGATTTCTATTGGGTAAACAGCTTTTTGTTTTAGTCTACTTTTGCAAAATATTGTGTAAAATGTGTGTCTGTGCTATAGATTTAGGAAGCATCAATTGTTCATACTACATTGCTACCTGTACCACCACTCAGGTCTTGTGTCAGAAAGCATTTTTAAAGTATTTTTTTTTTTTTCGACCGACTCAACTTAAATTCCCGGTGTTGCAAAAGGGTAATGATTATAAATTAAATAAGAAAAAAAGAGCCAACATCAGTAGTCTCCTTAGAAATAACATTAACAGTTATCTGATTTGTGATGACAGGGATGTGTTAAATCAAAACAGCTTTTAAATCTCGTTAGGTTAATTAATAGTTCAGAGTTCAGAGTAAGGATATCATAAAACTACCACGCAAGAATATTTCAAATTCAGAAGGCATGGTTTAATTCTTCCAACTTTCAAAACCCTCATCTTTTTTCACGCCATACACATGACTTGTTTTTGGAATAAAAAAACAGAAATCTTTTCCAAAAAGAAAAAAAAAAACAAGTTTATACCATTGCTTGTCTCAGAATTAGTTTTGAAATTATCCAGGAGCTTACCTAGTGTTGCTCCATGACTTATGAGAATATGAACATCTGGATTGCCTAAACTAAAGTATTTATATTCATAATTCATGCAGAAGTTTATAGGCAATAAGAGACGTAGCAAGTAGTACCGTTTACCAGCTGCGATGGGAGCAAGGGAGCATCCCACTGAGATAAGCTAAATATGCAGACAACAAATGCACGTCTGGAAAGAAACAGGGGGAAAAGTCAGGTTAAGAATGATTTAGATCAGTGGTGCGCAAACTGTGGTACGTGTACCACCAGTGGTACGCGAGCGTCTGCACTGTCCACAATTTTTCCATATTTTCACTTGAAAAAATCAGAAAACATTGTGAACATGTTTCATGAAATGTGTAGCTTGAGATAATTAAAATTGTCTTATAAAAAATATTTGTTGCGTATTCAGTTGCAGTGCAGATGTAACAACTTTTAAGTGTGTTTATTTTGCTCTTTATGAGAGTATGAGTATTTGAGAATTGTTGGATAGAGTTGTAAATGTCTGATTCAGTAAAGTAACAATTCAGGCAACAATAAATAACCACAATAAGGAATAAACATCTCTGTGTGTTTAAAGCTAATTGAGAAGGCATATATGGCTATATTTTAAAATTGGTCATCATGGTGGTACTCAGAGAGCTGAACAGTTTCTCAGGTGGTACGCAGTATTAAAAGTTTGAGAACCACTGATTTAGATAAAGAAAGATCATATGAAATTGGTACCCAAAGCAAATTGTCTCTCCAAACACTGAGTGGAATTCACAATTTGGCATTGAAAGTGTTATTTTGAAACCATTTCAAGTAAGTCATTCAAATTATTTAATTAATTTAGAAAACCACACAAAAATGTCAGGCCTGAAAACACAATCAAAAGCATTTATCTAAAATAAATAAATAAAAATAAAATATAATAATAATAGTAAGAAAAGCTGCTATTAAATTTGACGAGGAATCGTGACCTCCATGAACAGCTTTTACTGTGAGCACAATATTTTGAAAATAAAATCTCTGCACACTATAAATCATTACTTGGTAAAAGGTCAACCAAATGAATTTGAATCAGTGCAAAGATATTCTATTTTATCTACATTATGCAAATGAACAACTTGCTTTTGACTTTTTTTTTGACAGAGTAATGACAGCTGATGGAGCTGCTCATCTGTGCTGCAAAATTAATAAATACATACAGCCACAAGGTTGTTTTGGCATTGCGTTGGTTGTTGCATGGTACAATTTAGGAAACTGCCTTATAGAAGTAAACACTAAACATCAGTTTGTGAGGCCCACGTGAAGCAGCTCCACAACCAGCTTGCACTGAAGTGACTGAACTGTCTTGACATCTGATTGCCACTGTCAGTGACAAGGCCTTTAAATTTTTAACCAAACCTTTTGTAGTCCAGAGCAGTAAAAAATTAATCACGGCTCGACATTAGAAAGTTACTCAGCCTTCTTTTTATTTTTTCTATGTGCTTTGGCTGTGGCCATTAAATCATATCGCAGTCTCTGCTGCCTGGACAGCGTGTAATTCCTTTTGACTTTCCTTTCCATTTGCCTGGAGGATAAAGCAGTTTAAAAACATTTCTGCACACAGGAGCATGGCTAACAGGTAATCTATCTAATTATGGCAAGGGAGGGGTTCCCCTGTAAAATATTGAAGAGCTTCCATAACCTTTGTTTCACCCTCTCTGTATACAAGCCTCTGAGACAGACATGCTGTCATGGTAGCTCTGTGTCATGTAGGCTGGAAGAGCTGCCTGGTTGAGTGGAGGAATAAAATATTCTGCTGTATCTCCCCACTCGTGTCAATTCACAAACCAAGAAAAACATTTATTATCACATCAGCCAGATAAGATAATTCATAGCATAGCATAGGTAAGAAAGGGAACAGGAAAGCCTCAGGATAAAATAGTCTAGTACAATAAATACCCTTGTATAAAATAATACAGTGTTCATGATGTCAGAGAGCTGCTGATTTAGCACTATAGACCTCAACTGCATTACACTGTGATGAGTTTCCCTCATTCTGTCCCATTTCAGTGTTAAGTTGACATTTACAACAAAAAACAATCTTGTGTCAGCAAAAGCATTAAAATCTTCACATAGATAACATCTAGAGTTATCATAACATTTTTTTTGCCCTTTTTTAAATGAGTTGTTGCTACAGTGTTATTAACAGTCATTTGTCTCAGGAATGACAAACTTTTAAAAGTAACAGCGTAAATCAGCATTGATGCTGAGAGAAGAATTAACAGGGAAGAAGTTGGCATAAATGGGTCAGTTACTTAATACAGTTATTTTGTTTTAGTGTAATCTTTAGGGGGCCTCAAATAAGAATGACGTTCCCTTCCCCACTGATATCTAACCAATGTAATCATGCTGAACACAATTAAATGTAAATGATAAGCACTGATGTTCTGACAGAGAATGGCAGTAATAAATTTAAAATGAAAAGACAAGGAAGGAAAAAGGCAGAACTTTGCCTCTGACAGCAACCGGTGTGCACCAACATACCCACTGGGCTCTTTTAACTGTATAAACGCTCACAAGTCGAAAATAGTCAAATGAGGGATTCAGGCTACTCACTCTAGCCTACAACTGCAGGGTAAAAAAAAAAAGTATCTAAACCCTTTGGAAATTAATTGTTTTCTGCATTAACTTGCCATAAAATTTGATTTGACCTTTACCCAAATCAACGAAAAGAGACAAAGAAAATGCGGTTAAGCTTTTAGCATTTGAATTTCAATACCTCGTATTTTTAATGAACACACCCTTTAAACATTAGCCATTCTGGAGGAAAATGTTATGAACCCTTGGAGTTTATAGTGAGTCAAACCTATCTCTAACCCTTTAACAATAATTTCAAGCAAACGCTTTCAGACCTGAAGAATTTTCAGGAGGAATATTTGACCGTTGCTTTTTACAGAACTGCTTCAACTCAGACACATTTTTAGGACGTCTGGTGTGAATAGCGTGTTATTCCACCTCATCTGGGTTAACATCTGAGCTCTGAATGGACCACTCCAGAAGAGACATTTTCTTTTTCTGAAATCTGTCTGTGATGGGTATGTGTTGATGCTTTGATTCATTGTCCTGCTGCATCACACATCCGGAGCCCAGGTGAGCAAACTACTAACTCCATATAGCTCTTATTAAAGTAATTAGTTTATGGATTCACTTACTTTTCCCTCAAGCACGGTGAATGTTAAGCGAATGTATTCAACAAGCAGAGGAGATATATGATTTTATGTGTTTGAAGATTTAACACATTGTGTTTTTATTGCTGTGACTTAGATGAAGATCAGATCATTTTTTGTTTTTTGTTTTTTTTTGCAGTTTAAAGAAGTTCTTGTTTTGATAATGGGAGATCGAAATTGCTGTGTTAGGTTTTCACTGGAGCTAAGATCTGGAAGCCGAGGTGGTCAATCTACCTGTGATGCTCTCTGAACAAATGTTACACTTTTTGAGCCTGATAAAACATTGTTATTATACATATATGCCCGTGGTATCAGGGAAGAAATACAATCGACTGTCTGAAAATTCTTCACTATATTCATGTAGTTAGCTGACCTAATGAGCATACGTAGATCTGACCAATTACTGCAACCTCATATCATGACACTGGTGCGACAGATTGGCACGGTATGCATGAAGTGTGCATCACTTCATCATTGTGCCTGTGGAAATGCTTTTGCTTTTACTATTGAACATAACTGAGAGTTTGACTGTTGATTAGGTTTAATTAAATTAAAATAAAATGAGAGTGGATCTCAGTGGGGATCATACCATGTTGCAGAGCTTCTTCATGACTTTGGGGCAGATCAGATACCTTACTAATTTTTTTCTTGTGATGGATAAGAGTCTAAAATAATCCTTGTCATTGTGATCCATGACAACCCACAGGAAAGATTGTGAATTTATTCGGCAATTCATACACAACCTGAACTATTCCTGAAGTGAATGTGCACTTTCAACATAAACTGTACTACAGAATATAGAAATTCACATGAGAAAGCCTTGACATTTAGTGGTGTAAACACTCAGTCAACACCAAAGTAAGGTGTTGATATTTTGTGGAAAATAATCACTGGGGAAATTATGTGTGTTTTACTTTCAGGTAGAGGCAACAGTTATTTACTTGGATTAAAAATAGAATGAGGTACACACAGAAACACGTATAAAGAGCAGCCTGTGATGATGAATTGAGTAACATTACTGTGAAAACATGTTAATGTCATGTGTTAATGGGAACACGTGATACTTTGTAGATACGTGATGTGGGTCATAGCACAAAACATGACAAGCTTTGCTCATACGTTAGTACATGCAAATAAACAACATACTGTAAAATGGACACTTTAACACACTGAGCGATGAAGTAAATAACATTGATCTTCTCCTTGAACTGCAGGAATCTCCTTTGATTCTGAATTCATGTGGATACTTTAACACACAGTGGGAGACATAAGAGACACTTTACTCTAATAGAGAATCCGGACTGTGATATTATGCATGCCTACTTTTTTGTAAAAATACACACTGGGAATCTTTTAGCATGTGGGAGAACTCATTGCTTGTCGAATTATCTAAATGTGGGTCATTTTTATTAATTACTGGGATGAATTTTGAGTACATGCAGGTATTTAGAAAACAGGCAATATAGGGAGGTTACATTCTTCAAAAGGCCATCCCAGGCTCAACTCCCAGCCTGTAGCTCTTTGCTGCATACCCCATTTAAAATAAGGTAACTAGAACCACAAAATCTAAAAAGAAGAAAAAAAAAAACTAGAAAAGCACTTGGAGAGCGCAGACCTCCGCCAAGTGCACAATTCCCCCATACAGCGATTTACAGATTGCGATAAAATCCGCCTTCTGGATCAGATCCGGATGAGCCTTTGAAATTTGATTGAAGTTCCCATTGTCCATCCCTGAGTCAAATTTCATGAGTTTTGGGCAATAATTAAATGTTGAGAAACAAAATCTTCGGCCCCATTGACCGTAATGTTATCGAAAATTTGAAAGTGATCCAGAATCCAGGATTTCTTCTAAATTACACCCAAAATCTAATTAGTTCTTCCTTTTTTACATTTCCGACAACTCCTGAAAATTTCATCAAAACCCATCCATAACTTTTCGAGTTATCTTGTACACAGACAGACAGACAGACAAATAAATGCCACTAAAAACATAACTTGGCGGGGGGGGTAAATATATATATATATATATATATATATATATATATATATATATATATATATATATACTGTATATATATATTAGGGGTGTGAATTTTTCACTCACAAAATGATCCGATTCAAATCTCAATTCACAGGACTACGATCCGATTCAGAGATGATTCATAAAAAATAGTAAACAATTTGATTCAGTGCAATTCGATACGGTTCGGTTCAGTTCGATTTAATAAAAATTGACAATTTAACCCTAACTACTTATTTTGCTTTATTACTGAGAAGAAAAAGAGAAACACAAATTTAATTTCAAAATAGTATTCTTTTGTTTATTTAATGTCCAAGAGACAGTACACCAGGCCTACTGAACATAAATTCAGACAACATTAACTTAAGCCTTTACAATATACCTGCGGGGATAATTGGCATTACATTATGAAACGCAAAACTCGCAATCTGGTGTGCCTCACTTCACAGGTTTGCAAAACTCTGCTCATACTTAAAATCCAATTCTTACTTTCCCTCAACAGAAAATAAAAGATAAAAATGGCACAAAGTTTAATTAGTCAGAGTCGGGCAATTTTATTTGATTTTATTTTTTTTTATCTATCATATAATTGCCCTAATAAGCAAACTGAGCACTTCAGAAATTGGCAATTTAAATGATACTTGGACAGTCAGTATATCCTGTCCAGAACAGGATTCCATTATCCCAGTCATACCAATGTTCTTCATTAATGTGTACTTGGAGTACTTGGAGTACTTGGAGGTTACATTGCTAAGCGGGACGAGAAGCAGGACCTAGTTAAATCCACGCTGGGGACAAGGCAGACGAGTGTACGTTTACTACCTACATTTACCAGTAGTGAGAAGCGCTGTATATTTAATCATCTGCGTTTTCTGACATGTTGCTACCCGCTCTCTCAAGCTACATAGCTGATGTCACGACTCTTACAGGTAAAACGTCAACACTGGAGTCTCGTGAGAGTTCATGCGCCCGTTGACACAACAATGGCAGGTATGAGTCGCTGGACCTCAGGAAAACCGATTCGCGGCTGTAAATATGGGACATCGGACCGTTCGTAGTGCATTTTTACCGATCCAGCTCTCCATTGACCGATGAACTCGGATCTCATATGTCACAGACCGATAACCGATTCAAATCGGTTTATCTTTACATTACACCCCTAATAATATATATATATATATATATATATATATATATATATATATATATATATATATATATATATATATATATATATATATATATATATATATATATGTATGTTTAGCTGTTTGCAATGCTCGATGTACATTACACAAGTTCAAATATATGAGCATATCTTTCGTATGTCATTACAGTTTGTGCAAAAGGCTTCAACTAAGCCTGACAATCTTTTTTTTTTTTTTCGGGGGCAGTGGTTCTTTTTTATTAGTAACAACACCAACAGAGTTCGATTGTTGATTAGGTTTAATTAAATTTCTTCAAAAGGGAATGTCGTAATCTTTTTTCCCTTCACTGTATTTCTTTAAAGACAGGATCTGGTAGAAATAACAGATTGCTTCATCGGTTGTATGCCGTGAAGAAAAGTCAGCCATCAAAAGTTGTGGCTTAAATTTGCAAAGCCATTATTGGGTAAAATTGAACCTTCTATATCTATTTATTTTCATTCTCATCATTTTGGGGGGATTTGGGGATTACTCTGAAGGAAAAGTTATCGATAATTCAAGTGTTCTCAATTTGGGTTCAGGGACTTAATTTTTACCAAAGAAGTTTGGGCACAACACTGCAAGTATATTCCATCCAATATCACCCCAGTGGCACGCATGAAATTGACAACTCAATAACTTTAGATGGCAACTGAAAAAATGTGGCAAATAAACCAAATTAATGCAAGTCATGAAACCATGGAATGTTTCTCCATCTGCCTTTCCAACTTTCATAATACAAGTTCAAATATATGAGAATATTTCTGTATGTCATATCAGTTTTGCAACTCACAGCAGCTGTCAAAAAGCTTCAACTAAGCCTGGCAATCTGTTTTTTGTTTTTTTTTTTTTTTTTGGGGGGGGGGTTCCTTTTTTTCTTTTTATTAGTAACAACACCACCCTTATTCCAGGCCCAAGTCATTCCTCAGGCTCATTGTGGCATGATGTAAACACATACATCATCCACAGAGCTCAGCCCCTCTAAATACCTCTTTGGTGTTGCACCTTTTTAATGAGAAAAAACTAGAGTATAAATGCAATGTTCATGCAATAGTCACATGAGATGAGATAGGGACATCGCCTGCCCTTTTAAGGAAAAAAAAAACATCAATCTGTTAAATATGCATCAGAGATTTATCAACCTTTTTATTTACAGAGAAGTCAGACATTAAAATGGATAGATAAGGGTTTCATGGAGTTTAAAGTGTTTTCTTCTCTCAACAGCAGAAAGTTGTTAATTCACATGTAATGTGAAACATATTCAGCTTCTTCCAATGCATGATGCCTGACAAATGAAAACATGATGAATTCTGGTCTCTTTGGTATGTAAACCAAAAAAAGCCACAAATCAACTGCCAAGATGCCAGACGTTACTGATGTCACAGATTTTCCAGACGGCACAAAGAAAGACTGAAGAAAAAAAAAAAATCTATTTTCCAGAGAAAATTATTCTGATGACTTCCAAGAGTCTTAAAGGAGAGGATGAGTGCGGGACGAAGAGACAAACAGCAGAAATTGACTACTTCAGAAGTTTTTGCTTCACTTTTACCTTAGAAATATCTTCATCATCAAGGACATGGTCATCTCCTTAAAATAATGCCTTCTCCAGGAATGCATGACAAATCCCACCCACCTCAGATGGTGATGCTGACAAGGTCAAACGCTGTACATGCATTTCATTCACGACAGACTGAACTGCTAAAAACAACTAATGTTGTACCAAGTAGTTGCTGAAAAACAAAGTGAAAGTAGACTACCGAGCACTGAGGGGTAAGGCGAAGAAATAATGAACCACGAGGGAGCTGAACTAGTGTCCTTTCTGTTGCTAAAATACTATTATTTCTCACTTCTAAGTTTATAATTTTGTCAGTCTTTATATTGTCTTATTGGGACACAAAACTCAATGTGTCAGCCACAGCGAAGCTGCTCATTAATTTTTCACTGCCATTGTTTCCATGGCGCCAGCATATTATTTCTACACATTAGTTGCCATCACTACTTCTGCATGAACGTGAAATTTTCCTCAATAGAACTTTAATTTATGCCTCTAATCTGAGCGCAAATGGAGAAAATATTATATCTTTCCTGTCTTTGTCGCTCTTAAACTCGCATTCCTCTATTAAAAATAAATAAATAAATAAAAACACTAGAAAAATATGAGTATTAAAAACAAGATGTATTTGTTCATCCATTGCCATTTCTCAGCCTCCTGTTGGTTGTGAGGACTGGGGCTCTTTGACCACCATCCTGACTGCAGTTCCTCCCACACAGGAGAGAATGGTATGACATTTACCAGAGCTGCAAGACGGTAATACATTTTTCTTTTTCTTTTTTTTTTGTGAAATGGCAGGGCTGGAATATGCAGGGCTGAAAGGACCCACGCTGGGCCCCACTGGGACTCCTTCACACTGGCCTGCTAAGCTCATTCAGATGAGGGCAGTAATTACAAGCACAGAGGCAAAGCTGAACTAATTCATACAAGGTGTAAAGCTGCAGCAGACCACAATCTTTGTGACCAAATCTCTGTTTAACTATTATGACTGTGATCTTTGCACCAGCTTCACAGACTCAGAGCAACTGCAATTACCTCATTATTTCAAATATGATTTGTCATACTCCGATCTTCACTTTTTTTAAGGGAAGAGGTTTATAACAGACTGCACTGGAATGCACATGTACAGCAGATCAGTGAATTTACGTTGACTTGTGGGCTGACTAGTTCCATCGAATCAAATCAACTTTATCTGTCACATAACACAGTCACACAAAGTACAATGTGTAGTGAAATGTACTGAGTTTCACTCACGTCCGGGTACTTGCACACTTCAACAATAAAAAAAAGACACAAAATACCCAGTAAACTAAGAAGTATATAAATACAAGTTTAAATATATGAATATGACTTTCATAGACACTATCTTATATGTTACATCTTCTTTATCTTCCTTTTCCCACTGGAGTCTGTGACAATATCTAGAACTCTTTTCACCAGGTTTCATGTATGTGGCCTGGACACTGTTGCACCACCAAAAACCTAAATCCAGGAGATCACTTGTGCAGGCAAATTTTGGCCCTGACGATCTTTAAACCAAGCCTCACAAAAGTCACCATATGGATTTTTAATTTTCAGAAACGTACCTCCATCACAGATAAATGAAATCAGGAATGTAGCTGCCAAGCAGGAAGCGGGCTGATATCTGATCCGCTGTTATACTTTTCCAATTTTTTTTTTCGATCTTCACCAGAATTGGCACATATGATCTTCAGACCAGGTCTCCTTAAAGGTATCAGATTTTGCATCTTCAAATCTGTTTCCCTGTTACGGCGTGTCGAAAGGCTCCAAGCTCAGAGCCTCTGAAAAGGCAGCAAGATTTTATCAGAGCAGCTGTCTCATGTATCAAAAAAAAAAAAAAAAAAAAAAACTTTCCTCAGGTTGTCCAAATATGTAGTTTGACCACTGAGGGCGCTGCAGTGAGCAGGAAATGCATTTTTACAATCAGCACTCCCAGCCATATTTTTTATTATCACATATAGTTGCCATGGTGATTGTGCCTGCTGAGCTGCTTGGACCCCCACATCGCCGTTTGCAGCTATATTTCTGCGCTAAGTGTTGCCAACATACCTGACTTTGCACAACCATCCGACGGTACATGATTCACAGTTGCACTGAGACACACTCCTGCCATTATTTGATATTTGACACACACACGCACACACAATGAAGTATATGTATTTCCAACAAGAGACATTTGTCCATGAAAATGTTGTTTGTGGGACTCCACTGGGAGGAATAACCTCCTGCTCAAAGGCCATATTTTCTGCGTATAATTGGTTGTCTTCACAGTAGCGTTGAAGAAAGTCTCTGCTGCACTGCAAATGCACAAACTAAGAACACCCCTGTTCATTCATTATTCCCATAAATGCTACAATTGCTCCACAGCGACACGATAACTTAGGTAAACTCTGTTTACAATGCAAACACTTTTCAACCGAAGCTGCAATTGAGAGGTAACTAATCTTGAAATCTGTTCTCCTTCTTTGTCTCTTCTCCTCTTTGTCTGCCTGTTTGTCGATTCATATTGTTGTTTAATGCAGTTTCAAAGATCTGAGACTGAAACCACGAACACCATCTCAGTAGGGTGGCACCGAGCCAGTCACAATCAAAATCACATCACAGGATCTCTGATATGAAGGCTGACCCCCCTGTGAACATAAAAATCAATCTATTTGACTTGCACACAGATGCTTTCACATCCACCCACCCACATTACATCAGTGCAGAAACATTGCGCTGTTTTCCCAGGAGCCCTTTTTGTCATCCTCATCCATTTTTCTTTTAATGTTCTTTCAAACCCGATTGAATATATTTTCAGCTCTGAAAGGTAAGAGTGTTGTATTTTTCAGATGAATACACGGTCATTCTTTTATCAGGGTTCTGACTCCTTTTTAGAAGACAATTATTGTTCACTTGGCTGGTGAGCAGAATCATTAATGCTTGTCTTCAGTGGAGAGGTGTTTTTCTTCTTTGTCTTTTTTTTTTTTATTTTTTTTTTTTTACTGTGAGTCAGGAAGTGGACATGTTCATTTTCTGTCAGGTTCCATGAATCACAGAAACCAAATGCTGGAGGTCAGGAGGCTGGAATAGAAAAAAATATAAAAATCATCCTTTAGGATCTAAAATGCTTATAGGTGAAGTGTGAGTGTGCTTGGTTGTTTTTCTACATGTGGGCCTGTGATGGACTGGTGACCTGTCCAGGGTGTACCCCTGCGCTTTGCCCTAAGAGAGTTAGGATGGGCTCCAGAAGATCCCTGTGGTCCTGAATAGGACTAACTGGGTGTAGATGATGACATCCTTTATTCTAATTCAAAGTGCAGCACAAAGCAGGGTGACCACAAAAATACAAATCCAGAAAAGAAATGAAAGAATAGGACAGGAAAAACAGGCCGGGAACATGGGCAGCACAATGGAGACCTAAAAAGCCAGAAAAACAGACAAACAGGCTGCAAAAAGAGAAAAAGACAAGACAATATATGCTCACAAGACAAAGGTGGAAACAATCAAAGGAGATGACAACAAAGAAAGTCAAACGTGAACTGAACGCACAAGGAATCAGACTTTCAAACTAAAACAGGAAGTAAAATAAACAAGTGATCAAAAAACAGAAAAAAAAATTCAAAAAAGAAATACAAGAAAGCAAAACTTGAACAAAGAAAAAAAAACTCAATTGCCTGAGAAAAGAAATGATAACAATTTTGTTGAGGTTGCTATGGTCTGGGCTATAAGACTGCACACACCAAACCTTTTGCCAATTATAATGTCTCACATGAAGGCTTTAAAACATGGCAGCAGCAACTCATGGATTATAATAGCTAAAGGCTAAATAATATTACCAGCAAAGTAGCTGGCAGCTAGCGCTCAGTCACACTGTAAGGCAGGAGGGTCTCAGACTCATTTTCACTGAGGGCCACATCAACATCATGGTTGCAGTCGAAGGGCCATATTGACAGCATGAATGTAAACAAATGCAATGTAAATCAAAATAAATTAAACTACACCTTATTATATTGTTAAGTAACAGTTTTGTATTTATTATGTATTCATTTTTCAAATATTTAACTCATTATATATATGTATATATATAGATATATAGATATATATATATATATATATATAATTTTCTTCACTTTCTGTTCATTTTAATACCTGGTACCGCTAAACGTCATCATGTGACTAAAACAGACAGAAAAGAAAACACTGAATGCAAAAAAGCAGTGTTTTGGCAGTACAACGCCATAGCTATTGATGTAAAAAACTTAAGTGATTTAGGTTATAATCAAGAAACCATGGAAAATGGTAAGATATCAGCTCTTAAATAAAACTCTTATGAGCAATCTTTGTGGTTATCATTATGTTTGTCCAAACAAATGTAACTTTAGTTGTAGCAGGCATTAAAATAAACAAGAAACTGAAGAAAACAAGGGTGGTCTAATAATTATTTCCATGACTGTATATATATATATATATCTATATATATTGTATATATATATATATATATGTATATATATATATATTTATATTATATGTTGTAAACCTGCTCTCGCACAGGACACACCACACTCAAGAGTTTCCATTAGCTTGTTTTCAAAAGCGGAAGAAATTCTTTGTTTTTTTTTGGAGGCTAAATTTAGCATACTTGGCTCCATGTTTGTTGTCAAAATGCCGACGTAGATTAAACTCTTTACGACTGACACCACCTCATAACACAAAAGACATACTGTCTTTTCACCTTGAGGTACAAACTTGTATTCGTTTTCCCATCGTTCATAAAACTGCCTTCCTTGTGCATCATTTTTCTTTTCTTGGACATGTTAGGGTTAATTTGCAGAGGTTTTCCTTAAGTCCATCAGTTCTGAAAATCGTCTTGATGTCTTGCTCATGGTGAGATACCGTTATCGTTGTGGGTAATTACGAAATGCATTGTGGGAGATGTAGTTTATTGTCAATATGCGTTTTAGAGTGGTGTAAGCTTATTTTAAGTCTTTTAAGCCATTGACATGGCTGGCCACAATTGGCCCGCGGTCTTGTGTTTGACACATGCGATGTAAGGAAATGATTTTTTACTGTGAAAAGTTTTGCTTATCTATTACTATGCATCAGGTTGGTGGAACATGCAACAAATGTGATTGGTCCTCTTTTTATTTCTTTCTTTGTATTTCCTACAACTACTTGTTCTTCATTGTTTTCATGCTGTGAAGAAAGATAGACTGATGCGATTTCAGCAAGCATTTTAGTATTTTAGTTTTTGTGTTTTTTGGATTTCTCTAGGATTTCTTTGTTTCTTTTGTTAATTTCCCTGATTAGTTTCTCCCGTGCCCCTGTCTTTATATTGACTTGTCTTTTCTCTCCTAGTTTCTGGTCTATTTGTCTTGTCATGTCCTGTTTCATCTTGACGCCTTCTGTTTTATCTTGTTGCTGTTGTTTGCTTCTTATTTTTGCTTTTAGTCCTTTGTTTGTTAGTTTTATTTTGTTTTTGGGACACTCCTGCGTTTTATTCTTTTGTTTTCAAATAAAGGACTTTTGCTGGATTTCTCCATTCTCCCAGTTTTCTGCACTTTGCTCTACACTCCTAATCCCAACAGAACAGGCCAGCCAGTTATGAACCCAGCAGGATGAATTTATCACCTCGTGGGTATATTCCTGCTGGGAGGCAGAGAAGAATATGTGGTGCTTCAATGACCTGCTGGAGGAGGAATGCTTGTCATTTTTGGACACTCGACTGGTGCTGGGGGACACCAAGAGTCTGCAAGGTGGGGACAAATACTTCTCGGCCAGCCAATTTCCCAGGAGATGTCTCCCTGTAGGCTGCGAGAAGACCCTTTGCCCCAGGCTCCCGGGTGGTTCCAGATGTTCCACAGTCTGCCCCCGTGGCAGTCCCAGACACTCCACAGTGGTCCTGGACACACCTAGCCAGTACCGCGGGAAGTAGGGGTGCTTGGGGCACTGCAGCCCCCCCCCTGTTGGTGGGGCTGCGGCAGCTCAAAAATGTAAAAACAAACGAAAAAATAAAATTGGAAACAATGGAGAAAAAATGTGGTAGGAGAAAAATTTTTTAAATTTAGTGGTCTGGTTTAAGGTTTATTACAGTATTATTCAGTGGCAGGTCGTGCATTTGGTACCTGGGCCAGGGCAGGTTTAACTACTTAATCCACCATGACATTATTATTATACCAGCCACCAAAACAAAAGATGCAATATAACAAGAGGAGGAGCACATCAGCTGCGCCGCGTTACTGACATCTGTCGTCTCGTCCACCATAACAGCGATAGTGTTATAGTTGACAACCATATAGTTACTACGACACACACACACACAGCCACTCCAGACAAGTTTTCTTCATAGTGAGGAAGCCTTCTCCAGTCACCCTGGTTCCTGCATCCTCGGCTCCTCGGCTCCAGTCACTCTGGTTCCAGTCCCAGCCTTCGTCACTTCCTGCTTCTTCAGTTCCTGCCACCACACCTACTGCACCAGTCTCCTTGCTTTCTGTCTCGGCCTCATTGTGCGTTCCACTCATCCTGGGTCACGCTTTATCAGAAAAGCCTGGACTCTGCCAGCCATCAGCCTGGCACCACAGTCTGCCGTCCATCCAGCGCCAATGGTGCCCACCTGAACTGTGTTCACTGTCCATCAGGCCTTTTGGCCTATTGACCTGGTTTTTATTTTGCTCCCTTTGTTTTGGTTCAAGTTCCCACCTCCGGTCCATCAGTTACACAAGCTATAAAAACAAAAGGAAGTTCAGGACTGCAACCAACGGTGCTGCAGAAAAGAAACCCCACTTCCACCTGGTGTCTGGTGGTGCATTTACAGAGTAACACAAATGACAATGGACAAGTATAAATGACAACAACATCATACAACCTATACGTGGGCTACATTCGTAGTTGCTATGTAGAACCATAAATAAACAATAAACAACAAAGCCTTTTTTTTCCACATTGGCACACAGACAAGTCCATGTAAAATGACATTGGCTAGCACCAGCCATGCCACAATTTGATTGGCTGATGTTTGTGTCAATGGCTGAAAAATGGACTCTCCTTCAACTTCCCGTAGGACCAACACTTCCACTACAATGCAATAGACCTATAATTCATCTCAGTTATGCTTGACATCAAGACAATGGATAGCAACACTGCTGACCCTTCCAACAGGTTAAGGCTATACTTTTTGGTTTCTCCCAAAACATTTTTCAGCAAAAAATGTTTCAAAGCTTAGCAGCTTGAATGTTTATTCAGTCTAGAAAGACAGTTCATATGACACCAGTTTCAAAGTCTCCACACTGGCTACCTGACCTGTTATTTTATTGGTTTATAAAACTGCTGTTTTTTTTTCTTTTTTTAATCCTATGAAATCTTACTAAAGCTAGAAAGTCAGAGTGGATTTTTTATCCCGCTTTCATTAATAAAAGAGAATTTCCACAAAGCTGAAACTGGGTTTGAACATAATAAAAGCGATTAATGGGGTCCTCACATGTTCTTCACAACAGTTCATGGATCAAAAAGCTGAAAAACCATTGAAGTTTCAGTCAAATTTAACTTGTTGAAGGAAAATGTATAAATCAATGGGGAAAGATGCTGACTTTCATACTGTATACTCATATTCCCACTGTGTATTCAACTCTAAACACATTCACAAACACATATAAACACATTCACTGCTCACACCTCAAACCTGACATATGTGCAGGAAACACGTGTTGGCCATTAAACAATGAACTGCAACATTATCTTTATGTTTTTTTTCTTTTTCTTCTCTTTTTTTTTTAAATTAACTTAAGGCATTTAAAGACAAACTCTTTACCAGTTAGCTACTGTCAGGAATTGATGGCGCCTGTTTACTTACATGTCTATATTTTAATCATGGAGTGAGTGAGTGTTGTCTTCATCTACCTAGCATGATTTACAGTACTTTTAGACAGGTAACTTTGGTTTTCAGAGTGTTTCAGCCTGTAAATGTCACTTCTCTGATGTCACTTCATCTTGTCCCGAATCTCTGTTTCAGCTGCCAACAGCAGAGGAAATCATTCAGTTTGCTCTCAGCTAAAGATGACAATGTCAGAGTTATTTTTCCAGGAATATTTGATGTTTTTCAAGACATTTTGCTCTGTTCACTAGGAAAATGCAAGGCTTGAATACGTATGGGAGTACCATTGACAGATTGTGCTCGCAGTTACAGGCAGTGACGTGGAGTGTGGGTCTGTAAAACCCATGTTACAAGAAAATATAGAAAGGATTTCTAAATTCTGAATATAGAAAGATTTCTGCCATATAATTTCTAGTCATCATGCCACCCAGTTGTTTTTTTTTCCAAGTGTTTGTAGAACATTATAATGTCACAGATAAATATGGATAAAACTGATAAATAAACATCATTTTGTTGTCCTAGTGATTTGTTGCCATAATTTTTTTATTTTTTTATTTATACCCATATAACATTTTCATTGTCATGTCTTTCAGTTCGGTCACGAGTCCAAGTGAGAGCATGACTGGAGTTATGGCCAAAACCATGTTTTTTTTGGGGGGAATTCATCTTATCTGACCTTTGAACATTAAATATTGGTGAAGTAAAACCAGTGAAGGTTTGTACCAGATTCAATTAAATATAGTACAGACAAATTAAAAACATGAAGCCTCAGGTCAGAGTTGTCACTGTCCCAGACGCATCGCAGAATTACATCTGCATTATCTAGAGTAAAAGTACACAGTGTACAGAGTCATTGCTGTCAGGTTAGAAATCATATTGCTGATGTAACTAATTTCTTAAGTACCAAACCAGCATTTATATGTGGATCCAGGGTGTAAAATGGGTCTCATCTGGGTTTGATCCTCGCTGTATATGCCAGTATGAACTGTGAGTAAGATCCTCCTCAGTTTTGTGTTGGCCCCAACTGTGTCATGATTTTTTGTAGCGAGGACCCAAAATGCAGAAGTTTCCCATTAAAGGTAGTTTATTAACAAAAAGAAAATCAAAACTTAACTGAAGAATCCATTGGTAATGGATTGGCGATGCAGGAACAGAGACCGGAGATGGGCAGAGACATCAGGTAAGAGAAAGAGACGAACCAGATAACAGAAAGGGAAAGACAGGGCCTTAAATACAGAGGAACAAAGTTTGTTTTTAATAAAAATCTTGAACTGTAAATGTGGACAATAAATCATGCTCAACTCTAACACTGACACTGATCCTCTCCTGACAAATATATTTGTATGGAGTTCATCAGCGGAGTGTTTTCAATGCTAGGGTATGCCTTTAATGGACATGGTATAGAGTTTCAGGTTCCTGTGGTTGCGGAGGTTGGAGACCCTTAAAAGCCACCATGAGTTAGTTACTCAGCATTGATCTCCTTCCTGGCTGTAATGAATCTTACCATGGGGTTTCTCAGGAAAGTTACTTAAATAGTGACAACTTCAGAAAGAGGAAGGTCAAAAAAATTCCCTTTCTGAATAGCATGGGTATGAGTTGTTGGTGTCATAGCAGTACAATTACTGGTTAGCTAAAAAAAACTGAACCTGTTCTTTGCTGACATGATTTCCTCTAGAGTTAAGGTGATTTATTAATTCCTTAGTTGACCACAAGAGTTGACAACCATTAGCAACTAATACTAATAGTGGTAATACTGATGACTCAAACCTGAAAGTACGATGCACACCACAGGAATATTCTTAATGTACTTCCTGGCTCTCAGTGAATAACTTTAAAGCCTGAGGGAAAATGAAATCAAATCAAGAGCTAATATCAACTATTTATTTAAGTAGAGTGAAAATAAAAACAAATTAGAGTGAATTAAAGTATATAATATAAAATAGGAAACTATATAACCACAGAAAGTACATATACGTCTATCTGGATGGTTCATGATATACTGACACACAGAATCAAATAATGAGCTGTAAAATTTTTATTTTGTCAGAAAAATCCCTCAGCTTTTGGACTGAGACTGCAGCATAAGATACTTCATAAAGAAACACATGAAATGTTAATAGATTTTAATGATTGATGCAGAGATAATTAGAATGCCAGAAATGAAGAAGTGTGGAAGAACAGAGGTGTTTTGGAGCGTAATGGTCGAGCTGATGGCAGAGGTTGAGTCAAATTATAGCCATTTCAAACTTGATTCTTGATAACACAGAATGATGAAAACCCAAGAAATCAAATTGCAGTTGGGGTTATTTTCTCTTTTATTCTTTACCCTGAAGCAATAATATAAAAAAGTGAAAGGTTGATGGATAGAGCTACTGTATCGTACTGCGTTGTAGAAGTGGCCCAAATCTATCTATCTATCTATCTATCTATATATCTATCTATCTATCTATCTATCTATCTATCTATCTATCTATCTATCTATCTATCTATCTATCTATCTCTGTCTGTCAGGACTTGAAGGTTCTGAAAGGTTCATAGGATAAAAGAAAAACTGAGACCATTAGAGCAACCACTACAACACTATACAGAAACAGAAGTGCCATTAAAATCATTTCTAAAACAGAGAGGTAGCCAGTTCACAGTCTTTAAAGTGTGTGTCAAACAAGCTTTTTTCCTGGTCTGGGTCAACATTTATGGTGCCAAATTATGAAGCAGATGTAGTAGATGTACCTGAGATATTCTCTTCTCAAAGACACCAGAAAGTAGAGCCTTACAGTGATCAATCCTTCAGGTGATAAAAGTGAGAAGAAGAGTATCTGTAATGACTTGAGAGAGAAACAGTAGCACTCTTTGTTGCATTTCTGATTTGAGTTTCAAAACCACACCAGGACACTTTGTGTCTTATATGATTCAATATCTAAAATATTAACAGTGAACAATGTCATTAGTCAGCCCTTGGTCATAGGGTGACATGGAGTGTAGTGTAGTAGTAGTGTGTCAACTGTCATGGCCTGGATCGGCCATGACAGCCCTGTGTGTGTGTGTGCATGTGTGTGTGTGTGTGTCTGTCAAGTTGGCGTTGCTCCCTGTCTCTTGTCTGCTCTATTTCCTGTTTTACTTTGAAGGTCTGTCCAGTCTCCGTTGTTTTCTGCTTTGCTTCCTTCCCCTCGTTACCTTGATCCTCTGCACCTGCCCCTTATTTGTTGACCTGTGTATTTAAGTCTTGTCATCTCCCCTGTCTATGCTGGTCCGTTGTCTTCTGTTTTATGTCTTCCGTTATCTTGTGTCCTGTAAGTTCTGCTAGTTTTGGTCTCTTGTTTTTCCTCCATGTTCCCCTGCCTTGATACTAAGATTACCTTGTGGATTTAAGTAGTGATGGTGAGATGAAGCCCCGTGAAGCAGTGTCACACATTGGCCAGATGGTTCGAGAAATGGTACATTTCTTGCTGCTTCATATCACATGACACCACCTACTGGTCAGGTTTATACACACAGCCAGCTAAATCTTAAGTTGTGATGCATTGAATTGATTATCTCATGGCTCTTGCGAATGACAATGTGTATCACCAAAAATTGTCAAGTGCATAAATATTGTCTGAAAGTAATCTCTGTTTAATTTCCCAAGTAGTATCTAAGAACTGCAGACACTAGAGATGCGCGGATGACGTATATTTTAACCCGCACCGCTTCTTAAATCTCTATCCGCCCGCTATCCTTTGCACGTTTTTCACCATTTTCAAAACCGAACCGACCCGCCCATCCTTTTAAAATATGTAAAATATTTTTCTTATTATTATTATTTGAGTGCTTCAACCGCAACCCCCCCGAATTTATTAAGTATTTTTTTGACGAGTCATCCGCCCGATATCGGATTATCCGCTCCGCCCCTGCGCGGTTCACCGCGCATCTCTGCCGTCAAAAGGGTACGAGCCCGGAGTCGAACCCACAAAATATATTACCTGTACACGACCACACCTGCCCTACCACTGTGCTTCAGAACACAGGAGTTCAGCGGCAGACTAAAAAGTTTGTGGAACTTGAGGGAGTACCATCGATTCTTCCTAAAGAGGTTATTATGTCATTATTCAGAAATGCAATTTTCCACAGTTTTTGGTTTTAACCGATCCTTTTTTTTTTTCCCATCTTCCTGGAGACACCCTTTTCACATGGCACATTTTTGTGCTGGGCTGCATATGTTTGTCATCTACAAACTTGTATCAAACTATCCCAAACTCTATCCACACTCTGAACTACCGCAACTCGCCTACCCCATTTTGAATGGAGCCTGGCGTTTATAAAGCTGTCAACCCCATTTCTTGAGACAATGCACTTCCCGAAGCAGTCACGTGGTACAGCTTCGGAGTCATCATCCTCCCCAAAGAAGCGACCTTGATACGCGCTTCACGGACACGCCCCCTCATTTCTCGATACGCGCTTCGGAGCTTCGCTTCACTCATAACATCACTAGATTTAAGTTTAGTTTGGATTTTTGTTTTGTTAATAAATACCTTTTTGAGTGCACTTCTGCATTTGGGTCCTCCACCCGGCCTCACTCCATGACAGTCAACAGCATAGCCGTAGATATTGATGCCATGATTCTTGATGACATCACCAAATGGCAGTACATATAAATTGACCAAAATTGAACCCTTTGGTGTGCAGCGATTCATTTTAAAGTTTTGGAAGATCGATACTTACAAAAAGATTCTGCGATGTACAACTTCAACCAGTTAAGGGTAATAAAAATGATGACCTAATATTGAGATAAATTTGATGCTTTAGTTTTCACATTTTGGATTTATTTCAGTTGCAGTTATTTTCATTGGTAAAATATTTCCATATGGAAATGAATGAAATAATATACCAAAACAAATATAAAACTTCTTGGTTCAGTTGTTTTAAAAGTAATATTTTGAAAGTACAACAGCAACTTTCCATAAACATGCTTCCCTTCTCTTAATGGGCCATTCCTACCAAGAATCCCTAATCTAAGCCCCCCTTACTCTCAGAATGAGAGGTGGAACGA